>CM075961.1:90457063-91795813 GCA_038048745.1 Coluber constrictor foxii
TGGAAAAATAGTAATCATTTTAAAATACTAACCAAAACAGAAAACTGCTAAAAGATCAATATAAATAGTAATTACTATTTATGTACTGTGCACCAATGTACTGTGGTATCTCCATCTGAGATAATAATAATAATTTGAAAATTATCAACCATAAAATGATCTTGTAAGTAAAACTAGTATATTCTCATGAATATTGACAATCAGAAATGTAGAATTCAGCTGAGAATGTCTGAAATATATGAACACAGAAAATGAAACTGAAATATTCATAAACATTTAGGAGGCTGCCAATTTCATCTTTCCAACTGTTTAGAAATTATTTATTCATTTTAACTAATCGAAACATTTTATATGGTTGTTCTTAAAATGTATTAAATTAATGGCACACACAATTATATTTTTTGAAATGAGTAAGACAAAATAAATTGTATCCTGTATCCTATTTTATGGCGGCTTTACTGTTAGTTACCAGTCCTCTTTTAAGTTGTTTACATCTGACTTAATTAACATCCACTGAACGACTCCGCATTCTAGTATATAACCACCAACTATGTTAATAATCAGTAGGTTGGATGGCAGAGCCTCTTGTGGGTTTGTTTGTTTTTGTTAATTTATTTTTCTCTTCTGGACATAACTCGCTCTTTCTTTTTATTGTTTATCTTACTATATTAAACGTTACGTGTCGCTCAGAGTTTTTAATTAGTCGGCCTTCTAAATCTGACAAATGAAAAAAGATTTAAGAATGAGGGAATAAGCGAGGATTATAAACCACGAAATTTGGTCAAACCCGAAAATGAGATAGCCAAGACAGGAACAGATATGAGCGTTTATAGAGGCATTTGGAAATCGGTAGAGATGAGAAAGTCAGGTGTACAAAAAGCCTTACAGCAAAAATCGCGCTTGGGCTGGACACGTTGCCGCCAACTGTCGAGCCGCAGATTTAAGGAACCGGCATTTTCCCATCTTCTCGAGGAAAACAAACCAACGATGTCCAAACAGCGTAAAAGCTAGAACGGCATAAGTTTGATAAGCGACGGAACCGGAAACAATTCCTAGGCCTTTTTCCGGTTACCGGGTGGGAACAATAATACCTGCGTGAACGTTCCGTGTTAATAGACTAACAAACATAGTTCTAACCGTTTTTCAGGAAAAGACCAGCGAGGGTTTATGCGGGTGATTTTAGCCCGCTCTATTCTTTATAGCCATGAGTAATACAGTAACCACTAATAGCAACACATTATTCTAATTATTTTTACATAATTTTTATTAAAACTAATTTTAAATTAGTTTTAATACTCTTCTCTTGGGCAGGGGTTTGGATTTAGAAAGACCTCCCAAGTCCCTTCTAGCCCTATGATTCTATGAAACAAAAAGATAAAAGCTAATGCAAATCAATGTAAAGCAAGCAAGAAAAAAGCCAATAAGCAGCAGAGTATTGAACAGACTGTTTTATGAACTGCAGCCTTCGCCCCTCCCTGCTGCTGACTTGTTCCAGCCAGGAAGGGGAAACAGACTAACTGTACCAGCAGCATATTGCAGTCGAAATCCCATTTTCCTAACTCAGGTGTGAACCTACATGCAGGTGTATGGGTCCGACCTGCCAACCAACCCAGCTAAACTAAGGATTGCCATCAAAGCATTACAGGGCAAAGCAGTAGAGTAGATTGTGGCCCTCCACGATGATGCAGCAGCAGAGCTGCACAACTTTGATAGATTTATGGCAGCCCTAAAGAAATGTTTCGAAGACCCCCTCACCGATCAAAAAGCCAGAATGAGAATCAAAACTATAAGACAGGAGAGGTGACCTGTCACTGTCTACATTCAAGAGTTCTGTAGCTTGGCCTATAAGCTATTCAATTGGCCACAGAATATGCTAATTGAATGATTCCAAAAGGGCCTAAGCAATGAGATCTACACCTCCTCTGCAAAGGTGACCACAAACCCTCCATGGGTGGTACATCCTAACCAATGAAGTAGAAATAGACCTTGCCAGATACTATGGCTGCACCAGTCAATAACAATAATGATCCTTTCCCACAAAAAAAGAAGTAAGTCCCAAAGATGGGAAGAAGAGAATAGAGCCCATACCACAACAGTTGTTTTCGCTGCAGCAAGGAAGGCTATAGGGCAGCTAACTGTTGAATACCCATCCTGCACCGTGATGTTTTTTCCAATAGCCATCTTCACTGCTTACAGCTTGTAAGCAATCTTATTATGGCAGAGATATTTCTATAATTAATTTAATTAAATCCACAGTTATTCCACAATACTCCAGAGATTTGGTATAGTATCTATATAATGAACAATGACCGAACATACGAGAAATGTCAAAAGACATGTTGGGATTGTCATCATTCAGATGTCCAGGATGGAAACAAGCCTTGTGATACATCTACCTTGAGGATGCCACATATACAGTTGTTTTTGTTTATGAAATTGCAAAAATTACAGTAGACTATACAAATGGCATGCCATTTCTAAATCCCCACTATACAGATTCTATTGTACCTGAGTTAAATTGCCTTAATGAAATTGGAAGGCTGTACCTTCTCATAAACAAATACTGTGTGATCTTGACTGGGATAGTAGTCAACCAAGTTATGGATAAACACAAAACTAAACTGTTCAGTCTTACCTGGAAAAATAGTAATCCACCACCAATTGAATTTGGGTACTATAATCAGGATCATTCTAATGAAGGGAATGAATCTGAATCTGAAAAGGAGCAGGAGCAAACTTGAACTCTACAGAGCAGAGCCGGCAAGGATTGGAGCCTGTTTCTTTTCTTTGTGTGTGTGTGTGTGTGTGTGTGTGTGGAGGGGGGGAATGGGACTTAATTATCTGGTGCACTCAGCTGGAATATGGGCTTGGAAGGGTGTGTGTGTGTGGAGTGGCCTCATATTGCTTGCTGCACATAAATGTCCATGAAAAATGCCAGCTCTTTGGGGTCACTGTTAAATTTCACCTGTAGGGCTGCGTTCTCTCTTCCATGGAAGGGCAGCCTAAGATGGTGGTTGCTGCACCACTGCAGCCACTTTTAGTTGCTGTAGTGGAGCTGGAAGTGCAGGGGCTGGAGCTGCAGTTGCTATGGTCGCTGCATTGGTCAGCTGGATTGGTGATAAAGTGCTGTCCCTTCTTGGGCTTCTTGGGCCTGGTACCAGTTGAAAGCGAGCCTCGGGAAGTCAATGGCTTGTTCAAAGATGACATTATGGGGGTTTGGTTTGCCTCCATCACCCCACATTCTTCCTCGGCTGGTTGCATCTGTGGTCATCTCCCTGGGCTTCCCCAGGTAAAGATTAGTCCACGAGTTTCTCTTCCCAGTCATTCTTCCTGTTCTTATCAACCGTCAAGAGTTTTGACTGGTTTCCCCAGAGTCTTTACCTCCTCTGGTTCCCCCACGGTAGTCTTTACTGTGCCTGGACCTCAGAGCAGCTTCTTTCCAGTTCTCCATCTGCTCCTGCTTGCTTTCGTGGATGGACTTTCCATGCACGGTCCCCAGAGTAGATATGGATGTCTGGTTGGGCCACTATTACAGACCTGGTTTAATGTCAGCCCTTGATCCATTAGTAGAGAAAAGGTATACTTTTACTAAAACTAAGTGGTTACAATGTAAGCAAAGCCAGATCTGGATATTCCAATGTAAACTTTCTCCCAGGTCTTTCTAAATCCTTTTCTCCTTGGTCTTCTGGTCAGTATCCCATAGTATTTGAATTAATGTTTTGATTAACAGTCCCAATATTTGGCACCTTTTTGGTGAGTATTTGCATTCCATTCTCATGCTTATGTTCTTGGATCTCTCATCTGTTGTTTCAGATTGGCATCTGTGGTTCCTGTCATCCCCTTCCGAGTGCTTCCTCTCTATTCCCCCCTCCCCCTTTTTTATGGCAAGATGCCATCAATGCAAACAAAAGCTGAAGCAGTGTGATGGCAGATCTGATATAAGGTACAGAGTATCATTGAGGTTGTTCAAGACACCAAGTCAGGTACACTGACTGGCACTGACCAAGTGTTCTATACCAAAACAGCTACCCTGTCATTGAGGTTATCTATGGCTTCTACCCCCTTAGATATCCAGATCCCGGTAACTTGGCCCCATGAAGATGACAACTGCATTGCCCAGAGAATGGTGGAACACTCTGAAGGTGCTCTGAGAGACCAAAGACTCATCCCCACAAGAGTTGCAGGAGAGAGTTCACAAAACTGGGGCTACATTCAATTATGTGCCAACCTGGAGATGATCTTGACATGGGAGATCACCCTGTGGAACATCACTGGCACCCTGTGAAACATCACCTTCAACAGCAAAAAATACCAGATCTGGTGAGGTAAAGTAGAACTCATCTGCCACAACACTTATGCTTAGACCAAATATCTCGACTTTCCAAGCTCCAGACAGGACTCCATCTATGAGGTTGATGTGTGGGAAGCTGGTCCAATCATGTGTAGATTTTCTATATCAACTATAGGGACCATTATTACCAGTTGATACTGTTGGAAAAATTTCTTCTCTATAGTTCATTTCTTGCTCTGTCAAAACATCAGACACTATAAATCGAGTTGAAGTGCCTTATTTAAAACATAAGGGAAAAGCACTGCTAACTGCAAAGAGCGGAAAGCCATTTTATAATCAGGTGTAAATAACTAGTCTGTGCAACCTTGTTATAGAATTATTAAATTTTATTTTCATATTAAGGAATAGCCTAATTTCTCACATTCTAATTGGTATATGTTATCTCTGTTGCTATGGGCATAACGTTTGTCCTTACATCTTTTTCTGACATACGTACATGACTCTCTGTGAAATAGCAGAATAGCACTAATTTCTCTTCTAAAAGATATTTAGTTTTTTAAAAATGCTAGTGCCCAAGAACATTTTATGTATTTATTAAATTTATGTGCTGTCCATCTTGTCTGGATAAAGATTAAAATCATATTTAAAAAGCATAGATACTTACACAATATAAGATTAATGGACACTAATAAAAAAATTAAACACTTCTTTTATTTATGTTTTCAGCCTAATTCCTACTATTCATAATTATTTATACATGGTTCAGCTTTTGCTTGTACATGGTTCAGCTGAAGCTATTCGTAGAATCCTTTCATATAACAAGGGAAGTCAAAAATTTCTGCATATGCATTAATTTCCTAGAGTACTAACATTCAGATTAAAATGTTATCTTGCAGATAAAATGATTTCTCATTTATTTACAGGACACACATGACCCCCAATCTCATACAATGACTTTAGGCTGGTCAAAATGATCCATAAAACATAGTTAAAAATAAGCCTTTCCACCACCAGGCATCAGACCAACCATTCTCACAACTCAATCCCTCCTCCCCGCCCAATGCTTGGGAAAAGACCCAGTTCTTCAGTCTTCCAGAAGACTAAAAAGGTAGGTGTTCTTCTGATCTTCAATGGAAGGCTATTACAAAGAATTGGGGCAGCCACCTAGAAGGCAGGGTTCCGAGGTTCCATTGGATGGCAATATTTAAAGGAGGGGACCTGCAATGCACCAGTTCTATCTAGCCTAGTAAAATGAGCAGATATCCACAAGGAGAGGTGATCCCTTAAGTAACCTGACTCTAGACCATGTAGGGCTTTAATAGGTGATAACCAGTATGTTGAATTGCTCCTAGAAAGTAAGTGGAAACCAGTGCACCTCTCACAGCAATGGTGTTACTCAAGTGAACTGCCTGATACCCCATATTGTGTGTGCCTCTGTATTCTGGTTCTGGATAGTCTTCAAGGGCAGGCCCACGTAGACCACATTGCATTAAACAAGTAAAATGGAACTAAGACTCAATTTTGTGGCCTCCAAGTCCAGAACTACTTGCAAGAGTAGTGGTGCACAAAATTAATTTCTGCAAAGGTTTACTTGACCACAAATTATCTTCTTTTCTATGGGCAAACCCATACAAATTGACTGGGTGATGCCTGGCTTAATGTATGTAAAAAGTAACTGAAAGAATCATAGCCTGTGAGGTTGGGAATTACCTTTTAGTAGCCCTGCTTGAGTACTCCATGGAAGTTCTGGTTCATTTCTTCTTCTCCTCACATTATGTCCCCAAAGATAAACTCCCTTTCTAAAATTCCAGTTCTCAGCTACATATTGGCTGCACATATCCAGATGAACACCAGATGGCAACATAGAAATATGAAATCATTAATTCGTTGATGCCACCCACTGATCATTTAACAGTTAGCCAGTTCACAATCTCTAGGATTAAAAAAAAGAATTCAGTTGGTTGATAGTGCCAAGAAATTGATGGGATGACCACAGTATTATGATGGGATAACCAAATATTATGCATGCCCAACTGAAGGAGGTTTTTTAAAAGACAGATGATGAGGTACAGGGTTGGAATTGGGAACATCAATTTTTTAAAAAAATCAGACCCCTTAAAATGTTATGTTTTATAGCTACTTGGTCAGCAGTGCAAGTAGGCCCCTTCCAGATATGCTGGAAAGATACTCTGTGGGATCAGTAAGATTTAGTGTGATATGATTTTTGGCCAGTTTCAGAATTGGAGGAGGGGGCACAGCACTTTTACAGTTTATCATTTTTAATAAAGAGAGTTATTTAATGATTTCCCTTGATTTTATTAGAAAAAAGTAGAACATTACATTTCAAAAATATGAATGATATCATAATATTGAATGGAAATATGCTTTAAGGAAACATCAGATGCCAGCTATTTATTACCTGAATATGTTATTTCTGCAGGCTCTGGTGAGTGAAATTGAGTAATGAAATACTTATTGCTGTAAAGAAATTATAATGCAGTATTAGGAGACTTGGTCATAAAACATAATCAGTTAAATTTAAAATACACAAATAAATTCTTGTCAGATCAAAGATAGCTGACATACTTTTAACTTAAGTAGCAAATCAAACACAAACAAATAAAAAACATTTTTGGGATATTTGGAAAAAAGAAGCAACAAGTTTGGAAAAACTACAAGACAAAATCAAAAGTTTTTAAATTTAATCCAACATTTAGAGTGCTAATTTTATTTATGCTAAAATTTGGTTTTTCTTAAAACAAGTTCAAAGCCTGTACTGTAAGAAAAAAAATTAATGGATCAGCACGCAATTGAATAAAAAGTTGTTATTTTGCTTGGTCACCTTTTTTCCACTGAGATCAAATTAATTATATATATTTGTTGTTTGGAATTATTAAGTTTTAACAGTTCTGATTTTCTTCTCTAAATCCTGTTTTATACATTTTTGTATCAATGATTTGTATCTTTTATTTTTAATCTGTCCCATTTATATTTTTATATGACTTTTGGGTAAATATTGAACTTTGCACAAACATTTTAGGAATATTTCTAACAGCATTTTGGGAGGTTGCTGACATACAAGCAAACTAAACTGTGCTATTCTCCAGAGAGCATATTTCCTCGATTACATTTCCACTGTCCATGTGTTCTACAAAATGATTTCTTGTAAACATTAGTGCATAAAGCATTACAAGTACTCCTTTAGTTAGCTCCATGTTTCAACACCAGGTTGGCTGGTTCACAGCTCTCAGAACTTTAGAACTGATTGCTCCAGTGATCAAACAACTTGCAGCCTTTGCTTGGTACATAATATAGCAAATGCACTCGCTGAGGTAGTCCAGTCAATCCTTGTCTTAGAAACCCCTCAGAATATTTCTGGAAGGGTGACATTACGAAGAAGCCATTGCTGTGAACGGCTACCATTACAGTCCTTGATACTGGGCACTTGGCTGTCTTCTTCAGTGGCTTTATCCAGGCATTGGTTACTGTTCACGTGCAACAGGATTAATTTCTTTATTGCATGTGTAGAATGAAAGAAGAGGAGAGGGAGAGAAAGAGATAGAGACAGAGAGACACAGAGAGAAAATGTTAACCTAATGTTTCTAAATAAGATCAAATAATTAAGATACCATTAAACACAACTGTCTCTTATGATTTGCTTTGTGAAGCAATGGAGAATTGAGAACATTTTTCAATTGAGAACAAGTTTTTTCCCATTATTTATGGAATAATCATGGAGTGTTGACAAGATGGACAACTATCAGATATTGATGAATGATCGTAACAAATGATAAACTCCCAAGTGTCCTCTAGAGCTCTGAGAGAGTGTTAATGGCCAGATGACTGCCAAGAAATACAATCCTTCCTTTTCCCCCACATCACCATCTGGTTAGAACTATCCTTCCATCCCTCACTAAGCAATCTCAACTGTCATTACTTATCCTCCCCCTTGCCATCAAAACTGATGAAGATTCTTGGATGATAAGCAAAATATTTTGTTCTTCTTCCTCAAGGAAAAAAACAGTCCAGTTGCCTTTTGAAAAAACACCTTTGAGACAACTATGACCTGGATGACTGAGAATCTCTACAGATATAACAAATGTGTGATGTTGGATAAGTCACCAATCAAGCTAATATAATTCAGCAGTGTTTATAAAAGAGAGCGATAAGAAATACAAGTTTGAAATCTTACCTTCCATTCCCTTAGGATTCACTGAAAAAGAATAGTACAAAGGCTATCGTACCATTTGGTATCACCTAGCCATGGATAAGAAGGGTCTTTGATATGTAACATTTAAATGAGTAAGTGAATGAGAAGTACTTATGTTGCTGAAACAAAACTTTTAAAATTTGCTGGTGGTTTCCTAGAACTGCCAGGTGGTGTTCACTGAGTTTGCTGCATATAAGATTCTTAATTCTATATAGCATAGGTAGGACAAGTCTCTTAAATTCCATTAACTCATTAGGTTCACTAATGGAAGAAGATAGCAAGACTTTGGGATCACTTCTTTGATAGTGACTAAATTAATGAACAAAGAAAATGCTGTGAATACACTTGGAATTCAGTAAAGCATTTGGCAAAGTAGACAACAGCATACAGCCTACTAAGACAGAACAATGTAAAATAGACAGTACCACCACCAGATGGATTCACAATTGATTGCAATTGAATTCCACACGTAGCTCTCAGCAGAACTACAACTACATAAAGAGAGGTTCTGCCTTGGGCCCAGTGCTCTTCATTATCTTCATAAATTATCTAGATGAGAAATAGAAGGGGAGCTCATCAAATCTACAGACAACAACAACTTGGGGGGAATTACTAACATTTTGGAAGATAGACTGAAGATTCAGAAGGATCTTGAAAGAATTGAGCATTGGGCCCTATTCAAGATGCAATTCAGTGGTGAAAAGTAAGGCAAGAAAAAAGAAATGCATATATATAGAATAGGTTGTACCTGGCTCAATAGTTTCAATTGTGAGAAGAATCTAGTAGACTACCACTTAAATATAAGCCAGCAAGTGCTGCAGCTTTCAGTAAAGCTAATGCATCAACAGAGAGCATATCAAGATCATGAGAAGTGATCTTGATATGAGGTCGTACTTGGAGTAGGTGACTACAGTTTTGTCATGGTACAAAAAAGACGCCGAGGCTCTAGAAAAAGTGCAGAGAAGAGCAACAAAGATGATAAGAGATCTGGAGATTAAATTATATGATGAATGGTTAAGGAAACTAGGTGTGTCTAGGCCAGGGGTCGATAATCCGTGGCTCCGGAGCCACATGCAGCTCTTTGGGCCCTCTGTCGTGGCTCCCTGTCCTATCACTGGTTGGCCCTGCCCCTCACCCCTCATTTCTTTTTTTGACTCCAGCTGGAAGCGGCCTTATGCGCAAATGTGGCACGAAGGCAGGTACAGGGCAGCTTCGCTCCTGCACTCTCCTCCCACCCTGAGCCGGGAGCATGCGCACATGCTTGGAGACCCTTCTCAAGCAAATGCCAAAGCACAGCAAAGGCGCATGCGGAGTGGGCGGCTGCTTACTTAGGAGGGTCTTAGCAGGACGTGGCTTCTCTCCTGCACTAATGATCTGGCCATCACTGGATCTCTTCCTCCCACTCTTATGACACCCTAGCTGTGAGCTGCACATGCACGGAGGGACCCTCCTCAAGCAAGCACCGAAGCTCAGGAAAAGTCACAAGCAAGCAGCTTGTTTAAGCAGCAGCAGCTTGTTTAAGGAGGGTTTCCCCGCACTTGCGCATGCTCTGGCCAGCCACAGCCGGCCAGAGCATCACAAAAGTGGGAGGAAGAGGAGAGTGCAGGAGTGAAGCTTCCCTGTACCTGCCTTCATGTCACATTTGCATGTAAGGCAGCCTTTGCTTCCTGCTGCTTCAGGCTAGAGTTTGCACTCCCCACTCTTGGCTGAAGAACTGCCAGGGTGGGAGATGAAACGGCAAAGCAATGGCTGGAGCATTAATGCAGGAGAGAAGCTACATCCTGTTAAGACCCTCCTAAGCTTTGGCGCTCGCTTGGGGAGGCTATCCCCGTGCATGCACACGCTCCTGGCTCAGCCACTTCGGCCAGGGCATCACATGAAATGTGGGGAGGAGGAGGATGGTCACCCGAAGGGACGGGGCAGAAAGAGACACACACACATATATACAGAGAGCAGGGAGAGACAGAGACAGAGACAGATAGAGTGATACATAGAGTGGGGTAAGAAAGGGAGAGGGAGATACAGAGGGAAAGAGACATGGGGTGGAGGTGAGACAGAATGGTTTTGTGGCTGGGTAGGGGTGGCTGGGGGGGTATCATGTGACTGGGTGGGAGTGAGTGACATTGAGTTGGCCACGTCCACCCAGGTTTTGTGGCTCCAGTGTGGTTTTTTTCTGTGGGAAATGAATCCAAGTGGCTCTTTGAGTGTTTAAGGTTGCCGACCCCTGGTCTAGGCCACTGAAGAGAAGATAGATATGAGGGGAAGTCACAGAGACTGCAAAGCATCTGAGGGCAGGACAAGAAGCTACAGTTGGAAGACTGTTACAGAGAGATCACATCTGGAACTAAGGAGAAATTTCCTGACAGTGGGAGTACTTATCAAATGGAACAGCTTGCTCCCTAGTGTTGTGGGTGCTCTATTACTGGAAGTTGTTAAGAAAAAATTGGATGACCATTTGAATGGGATAGTATAAGGTTTCTTGCCTTGAGCATGGGTTCCCGAGATCCCTTCCAGTCCTATGATTCTATGTTCTATGAGATTGGAATTTCCATTGCTAAGTGATGCAGTTGTAAAGTGCAATGTCACATTACTGCATCACTTAGTTATAGTAACTTCTGCAGGCTCTGTTGCCATTGTTAAGCAAAAATTATGGATTATCAAGCAAGGACCTTATTTGACTACAATTTATGTCTTTCTTTGCTTCCAAACAAGTAAAGTCAATGGGAAACCTGTGAGGAAGTTGCAAATCCCAATCATGAAAAGCACCTCTTTAAATCTCTTACAAGCAGGCTGGTAAGCAAGTGAGTTTGGACAAGCATGATGGTTGGGCCTGGTGGAGAGGCAGGAGTGCAAGTCCTATAGCTTGAAATGTGTATCAGTGAGTAGGTAGATGCTATAGCCCAGAGCGCAGGTGAGGAATGGATGCTAATGAGCTGGTACAAATGTGGGTGGATAAACAGCCACCTGCCTAGATCCTATACTCGCCCTACCATCTGGGGGCTCCTCAGGAGAAAAAGCGACAGGAGGGAGAACATCTTACAAGAGTGACTTGTGATCTACTTCCTCACTGAATTTGAGAGAAGTTAACAATGAAGGCTGTAAATGGCAATCACATGATACTATGAAATAAATTGAAAATAACGTTTTCCTTCTATTTTCTATTTATAACCAGATATTTTCTCAAGAGTTTGGGGTCATAAAGACACATACCACTGGATCATACTCCCAAAGCTGATTGCCTTTTAAGTGATGGCATTTGAGCATTGTGACTGGACCATTAAGTTTGGAGACATCTAAGCACAAATCATCTGTTCGGATCTCCTTGTTAGCTGTGTATGAGAAAACCTTGAGAGAAAACCACATTTGATTATAGTTCATTATAAAATCTGAGTACAAAACCTCCTCTTAATGAAATATTTGGAAAACACCAGCCAAACGAATTTCCTTTTTTTGCCACTTAAAAGGTTTCCTAAACGATGGCATTTATGAAATTTTCAGTGGCAATAAAGTAATATTTTTCAAATTTCCCAAGTTTGTCTAGATATACTTTTTCTTCTATTATATTAAAAACTGTAATTCTATTAGCACAATTGTGCTATTGTAATGTATTGTATTACTCACTCTAAACAAAAATAATACATAACATTTAACAAATTGTGTAAAGTGGGAAATTTTTCAGCATCAGAGATGACAATTGCTACTAGAAATTATGGCTATTAATTGGGATTCATATAGCTGAAATATGAACTGTGTTTACTTATTTGATATAGTAAATTTCCCTTGGAAAGTAAATTGATTTAAATATTAATGTTGCAATAGTATGTGGGGGCATGGGTGTATTTAAAATATAAAAAGTTGTTTCACACAAGATCCAAGTTGGATTATCTTGCTGGAAATGCCACAAAAATATTGGTTAAATGCCCAGTGTTTCCATATTCCATAAATCACTCAGGGCTTCAAGAGAAGGCAATAATGCTGCCAAATTAACTCTGGAAATAATTTGAATTAATTTGTGATAGAATCTTTAATCTAACCACCCCCCATGGAAATTTATACCAGTGACTATCTTAAAAGCTGATCATATGCTGATTGTCCATTAAATGGAATTATGATTCTTCAACATAAGCTCCATTATTGATTAATTATGAGACAGGCCAATAAGAATAGAGATTTTAAATACATCTGTTAAATTACTTACTGCTCAAAATACGATGAAAACAAAAAAAAATATTATTACCTGATTACCACCCATTCCGTGGCAATTAAAAATTCCTACTTTTTCATTTTCTTTTCGTGCCATATTATCTAGACACTGATTTGTTTCCGCATTTCTTATCTAAAGAAAGGTTAAAAAATCACATAGATAAGATGATAGATAGATAGATAGATGATAGATAGATAGATAGATAGATAGATAGATAGATAGATAGATAGATAGATAGATAGATAGATAGATAGATAGATAGATGATAGATATAGAAAGATAGATAGAAAGATAGAGATAGAATATATACACACATACACACCGGATACATATTAACTAATTTACACATTAGCTTTAGAAAGTGTGAAGGCCAATTTACCCACCCTCACTTTAACTACTAGATGATTGGGTCATGTAGTAATTAGGTTTATATTCTCTCAGTAATCATCCCTTTTGCTTTCTCTGTAAGTTTTAGCTCCGTAAGCAAGTGCACATACAGACAGAAAGGGGGTAAATATAACAACACAGAGATAGCACAAGTATTACTATCACATTGCTAAGATTTAAAATGTGGTTGTTTTCTGCTATTTATCTTGGTTTTGATCTTAAAGTTTACATAGTCTGAGACATATAATACCAATATTTTGTTAAAAATTTGGGTATGCTATAAACTTTCCAGAAACTGAAATTAGATTCTATTAGAGTCTTGCTTTTTCCTTGAAATAGGGCATAGTTTCTTCAGAGGCTAGCTTTCTGATAAATTAGCAGTCTTTTGATTCTACAAGATATATGAAAGTCAACAAATAATTTTACTCATTATTGCTCAGGTTTTTTATTTTTAAAGAAAAATATTGTTCTAGTTTTCTATTTATATTTAATCTTTTTAATGTTTTATATCTGTTTTATTAATGTTATATATGTTTTGTTAAATTATATTTGATTTAATTTTTCAAATTGCATTAAATGAAATTAAGTTTGAGAATACAAACATTTTCTATTTTTGTTTATAATTTGTAATTATTTGTATTTTAAAAAGGTTTGTTATGGCAAAATGACTATCAATGGCATGATGTAAACTTTGACATCCTTAATGCTCGGAAAGAAATGCTTTGTTCTTTTTCTCTGTTCTCTAACACTTACTTTCTTTCTATTATAGATAAACTTTCACACCACGGAAAAACTCTGACTTAATCCCATTGTACCAAATGTTATAGGTTTCCACATCAAAAAGCATAGGTATTTAGTTATGACACATTTATATTACTACACACTATATCAGGTGTGGGCAATTGTTTTTTTCAAGGAAAGGGTCACATAAGAAAGATACTGTTGTGGATAGCTGTTCCCTCATTGCCCTGCCACTGTCAGTGCCCTGCCCGCCATAGATGCTGCCAACTGGACTAAGACAGTCTATGGGGCAGATGTAGCCTACAGGCAATAAAATGACCAGGTCTGCACTATACTGTATCGTACATAAAATTGTTACCTCTCCCAAAGAGAAATAGTGTCGTGGTATTTGGGAATCAGGATAAACATTCTCTAAATACCAGGAAAAAGGTTTGCACTGTAGTTTCTGTCTTAGTCCAAGTCGTGAAGAAATGTCTCCATAATCCACCTTTGTAACCCCTTTAAAGAAGTATATATTACTGTTAACGTCTGGAGAGAACCATAATATTATTTTTTCTTTTGTACAGTTTTAGTGAAATATAAATACAGTAAATCATATTACTTCAAAACACCAATCTTTACACATAATCTTTAAAAGGGGGTTTGAAAAACTATAATAAATTGGATTTTAAACTGAGTATTAGGCATTGATACAAATTTGGCTTAAAAAGAAATAATTCAGCCTGTCAGCCCTGCCCCAGTTGGCTCTCTAGGAAAGAAAAATGCTTGACTCCATCTGAAGGTTTCAAGGATCTTTTACTAGACATTTGGATGCAGCGAAAGCAATAAAGAAAATCTGCACAAATCGCTACACTGTTCCAAACTTGAGCCCTTCCCCTTTGTGTCCAATAGGATGATAATTGGATGTTCTGAGTACAGAACAGTTAACAGAACAGAGCCTGAGTAGCGTAGGGGAGTAATGCCTCCTACAAAGGCAGCATTTAAGATCCAGCTGCTGCAATTACTTGCTAGTTCAATCCCAGGCAGGCTCAAGGTCAACTCAGCCTTCCATCCTTTATAAGGTGGGTAAATTGAGGACCCAGTTTGTTGGGGGCAATAAGCTGACTTTGTATAAATATAAATATACAAAAGTATGAAGGCTATTGCTTAACGCACTGTAAGCCGCTCTGAGTCTCCGGAGAAGGGTGGCATATAAATCAAATTAAAAACAAAACAAAACATTCCATTCTCAGGTCCTGGACGCCGCAAAATCCTTGAAGTATCCAGATGATACTGGTTCACACCTCTGCCTCTTGTTCACGCTAATTTCTCTCTCCCCCCCTTTTTACAACAGGCCCTCTTACCCCCCATCTCCCCCTTCCTTTCTGGGTTATGGCAAGCTGCAACACAAGTGATGGGGAAGGGAGCCTGACATGTTGCCCCCCTTCACAGGGACATTAGTCCTAGAAAGAGAGACAGAGAGTGATTAGAGGGGGGAATGTTGTTTATGCAGATATTAGTTATGGAATCTCTGTAGTCTGGGAGCTGTGCACATGCCATGCATACACCCATTTGGTTTCAGAAGGGGGGAAATGTTTCCAAGCTATTAGGTATTGAACTTTTTCTGTGCTTGCAAGAGTCAAGAATGCTGTTCAAAATGCTGTTCTTCTTCGATCAGGATGCGGATTGGAGGGGCTCCCAGCTCCCCCGTTTCAGATTGTGCACTCTGGCACCCCATGTAGCCTGTAGATGTGTGGTAGATGTGTGGTACAAAGAGCTTAGCTAGAGTGCGGGCTGAGGAGAACTTTGAGCAGGGTATGAGGTGCATCTGTTTGTAAAACAGGTCTGTCATGACCCAAAAAACTTTCCTGAGCTTTCAGGAAACTCAACAATGGAAGTCCATAGATATTTGGAAAGAAATTTCGAAGGAGCCTAGGGTTTTGCCATAGGTTGCAGGAATCCTGGCACTTTTTCTGGACATTGTCATATAGTGGCATTCTAGATAACGCATCTGCAAAAAAATTATGGCCCCTTGGGAACAGATTAAAGAACTCTGCCCAGCGTACCTGTTTGGGGGGCAGTTTCCTAGAGATTTTTAGGGCCTCCAAGTTTTTATGATCTGTCCAGACCTCAAACGGGACTTTGTTTCCCTTTAGGAAGTGTCTCCAGGTCAGGAGTGCCCATCATACCATGTAAGTTTCTTTTCCCATATTGCCCATTGCTGCTTTGGTACCATGAGTTTCTTTGAAGGATATGCACAGGGTTGTAAAACTCTCTGGGTTTTTTGTAGTAATACAGCCCTCATGACTTTCTCTTTTCATTTTTAACAAGTTTGTAATCTGGGCAAAAGAACGTATGAACTGATGATAGAAATTTGCAAACCCCATGAAACTTTGAAGATGCTTTTAGGTCCAGGGTGGAGCCTTCATGGGATATATGATAACCCAATAATCAATTCGGTCCTTGTGGAATTTGTATGTGGAAAGCTGAGCATATAGTTGGGCACCATAGAGTTTTCTTAGCACTGCTCGCACCAATTTTATGTGCACCATCATGTTTTTCAGTATAAATCAGAACGTTGTCAAGGTATACTAGGATCCTCTTGTATCCTAGGGACTACATTCATGCAGGGACTACATTCATCAATTGCATGAACATGGCAGGGGCACCCTGGAACCCAAAGGGGAGGATCCAAAACTGGGAATATCCCACTGGACAGTTACAGTAAATGCAGTTTTCCATCCATTCCCTTCTTTCATTCTCACTCTGTAATAGGCTTTCCGTAAGTCCAATTTAGTGCCAGATGGCCTAACATCATGATGGCAAACCTATGACATGCGTGCCAGAAGTGGCACACAGAGCATGCCAGCCAGCTGGTTGTCAGGTTTCCGGCAGCCTGGCACACATCCATGCGGACGCACACACCTTCTAGTTTGGGCACTCTGAGCCTAAAAGGTTTGCCATCACTGGCCTAACATGTCCTTCATTAAGGGAAGGGGGTAAACATTTTCGACGCAAATGGCATTCATCCCTCTATAGTCTATGCATAGATGAAGGTACCCATCTTTTTCCATCCAAAAAACACCAGGCAGCTACCCACAGCATAACAGGTTGGATGAAACCCCTTTTCAAGCTTTTGTCTATGAAAGTTCATCTGATCCCTTTTCACTGAAGGGATCTCTCAAGTCTCAATATTCCCAAGGGATGTGTAGATCTGTTAGTGACTGCCCTTGTATGGTTCCACTTAATTCCTCCCTTGGTGGCATAGGTGGGGTGTACTTGGCTGGGACCCCCCTTGGCTTTCCACACTGTTCTGCCTGACCTTTATAAATTCACTTCATCCAATTCACTTAAGATTTCCACTTTAAAAGTCAAATCTTGCCTAGTATTAATTATCTTTCCATCCCAAGGGTCATGATAAAGCTTAAAGTCTTGGTGCGTGCCCTCATTCTCATCAACAAGGTTCAGTAACAAATGTTGTGGGGGCTTCCCCTGCCAGAGTTCCATCTACTTGGCAGAAACCTAGCAGCACCTTCGATTCACTAAAACGCAGTCCCAAATTTTCCACCACTTTAGGGCTAACCTGGTACAGCCTGACTCCAAAAGGGTGATCAATTTTCCTTTATTCCCCGAGGAGGGCACCTCAAGTTCTATTGGGATGGTTACAGGAGGTCCTGACTTACCAAGGGATCTTAATCTGTGTCAGTCACTACCGATCAGGTCCCATGGGGTTTGGTCAGAGCTCCAGCCTCACCCCCAGAGGGAAGGTCAGTTCAATGACTTCTGCCCCCTTTGGTGTTTCACAGGTTTTCAGGGATAGTTTCCCAGTCTTTTTAGCTGGTGCTGGAGTGCTCTTTGGGGTTGAGCAGGATGTGCGACAATCTGCAGCTCAATGGCTCTCCTTGAAGCAGCTGGTGGTGGAGCATCTTCGCAGGCTTAGCTCTCTCCCCTTTTCGGGCTATCTCTCCTCTTCGTTGGGAAAAGCTTCTTCCAGCCCCGGTTGCAGTGGGGTGGGGAGCAGGCCAGGTTGATTTAAGCTTCTTCTGCTAGGATGTACCAGATGTGGGGGCCCTCCTTGAGATGCAGGCATTGTAGACATTGTCATTTAACCCATCCTGAAACACTTGATGAGTAAATTCTGTGGCCAATTGTTCAGCCTGCACGCTAGCTCACAGAACTTCTTGGTGTAAATGGCCATAGATAGTGGCCTTGGCTGATGGCTTTGCTTTGTGTTCAAGCTTTGTAATCACTTAACTCAAATCTGCTGCATCTGGAGCATCATCATAAAGCAGTTAAAAGTTGCACACCTCCGGGGCATCATCATTATGGAGAGTAACTATCCAATTCATTCTGGCGCCCTCTAGTGCCAGTGTCACCATCCTCATTTTGGCTCTTTCAGTTACTACGTCAGCTTTGTATTGTTGCATATAGGATCAGGTGTGGGCGATGAAAAATCTCAGGTCCCCTGGGTCTCTGCTGAATTTCACTCCCAGAGATGGGGTTCAGCAGTCCTGTCTGGCCCACACTCATGGTGAGGCTGTAGCAGCTTGGATAGCCACTAGTTGGGATGTGGGACCTGGGGCTTGGATTTGGGTTCTCAGCAGTTCCCCTATGCAACAGCAGCTGTTGCTATCACTCCATCTCCTGATTAATCTCTTGGCACTGGAATGGCCTTGTCCCTCAGGGTCCCTACAGCTCTTGGACCTACTTTCCCCCAACTGGATCCCTGTGGGCTTTTTCCCTTCTCTGGGTCCCTTGAGCCTGCTCTCTACCTCCAGTGCCCCACACCTTCCTCCTTTCAAAAATCTTCGGGGCTGAGGAAGTTGGGATAGGGAAGGAGGACAGGGCACTCTACTGCTGGGTTGCATGTCACAATCATATAAGCAGCTCTAGTTTTCTAAGCAACTATTTTCAGGATTGTGCTGAACAGCCAGCAACAGAGCAGCATGCTTTACTTTGCATTTTTCAAGGAAGCAACACAAAGTAGCACAATCCCAGAAGCAACCACTCAGAAAATGGCAACTAATTCTAAGATTATGTATGCCATGTCTTCCAGCAAGGGAAAGGCCTGTAAGCCTCCCCTCCCCTGGCCTCCTGAGTTTCAGAGATCTTTGAAAGATGAAGGGGGAGAGTATGGGGCCTAGTGGGGTGGAAAGCAGGCCCAAGGCCTGAGGGGACCCAGTGAAGGGATGGGGTATGAGAGAGGCCAGGGGCACTGTAATGTCCCTGCAGTCAAGTAAGGCAAACTATCATGGGAGTATTGCAGCAGCAGTAATTTTTGAATTAAGTCATAAGTAGTTTTTGGGGGTCACTAACTTTGAACTATTGCTATGTAATCTATCGTAAGTCAAAGTCTACCTATGTTTCCACCTATTACTATTTAGCTACATGCAGAATAGAAGTATAGAGACCAGAGTTACAGAAATATAAATAAAAAAATAGGAACAGAGGTACAGATTTTGTGTGCAGAGAAAACCTACTTAGGTTTCTATCCCCTTGTGAAGAGAGAAGTAGGACAAAGACAGACTTTTTGGTTGTGGCTCCAATTAAATGGAATGTGCCTTGTTTTCTCCCATCTGATATTTTGGAACGTAGCAAAGATCCTTCTTTTTCAGTGGAGCCCAGGTAGCCATTAAAGTTGTTAGGATTGCACTTACAGTTCAGAATTCTTTGATAATTATGTTGATGTTTTTTAAATTAAGGGCAACTTAACAACTATATGAATGGGCAATATTAGAATTATTTTAACCAAGTAATAATATTAAGTAATAATATCACACGTAAGGACACATGTGTATTTTTGTGTAAGCTATTGTGTATGTTTGTGTGTGATAGATGCAAGACTGTACATGTACTGTTAATATTAAAATATAATTGTATAATGAAGTAATAGTATTATGAAAGTGACATTTCAGTGCAGGAAATGTCAAATGTCAAAAGTATGTTAAATATATGTTAGCTCTTTAAAAGAAAGATTACATTTTAAAACATTTAAAACAATAGCCATAATGTACAATACACACATACATACATACACACATGCACATATACATGCATATGTACATGTATATGCCAATAACTCATGAAGTCAATAGTACCATAATTTATGAATTTGACAGATGAAGAGGACTTAATGTAGTAAATATCAATTAGTAAAGTATCGTGTAAGGCGCACTTCCCCTCCCCCAAAACTGGGTGGAAATGTCTTTGTGTCTTATACAGCAAATGCTACTGAAGCCCTGTCCTTCAGCCTCTGTCTCCTAGCAATTTACCTCCTTGCAGCAAACAGCAAACAGCCTGTCAGCTTCAGCACAGCCTGATTTGGCACAAGCAGCTGACTGGCGATTGACTCGGCCTCCCGGAATACTGCCTATCTGTTGTTCCAGGCTGCAGGGATTGTTGCCGCCATTGCTGTCCATCATTGCTGCTGCATATTACTGCCTCCGCACACTCCATTTTCGACCTTCACATGTCACGTTTTCAGCTTCCGCAAGCCCCATTTTTTGCCTCTGTGCATCCCATTTTTAGCCCATTCCACTGCTGTCTATTCCCGTCGCCTGGAACATAACAAAAATGGGGTGTGCGGAAGCTGGAAACAAGACATGCTGAGGCCAAAAATGGAGTGTGCAGAGGCCAGAAATGGGACGAACAGAGGCCAAAAAAGGGGTATGCGGAAGCGGCAATAGGCAGTAACAGCGATGGGCAGCGGTGATCTCTGCAGCCGATCCAACCACCAATCAACTGCTTGTGCTAAATCAGGCTGTGCTGAAGCTGACCAGGCTGTTTGCAGAGGCAGATTTTTTCCCCTTGTTTTGCTCCACAAAAGTTAGGTGTGTCTTATACTTTGGAGCGTCTATATACTCAATGTATATTCAACATAAGCTGCAAAAAGATAAACTGGGTAATTAAACCATATTTGAGAGGAATTACTTTGTCAAGTGTTATTGAAGAAAATTTTACATATTATCCAAATAAGAACCAAAAATAATTGGAAACCCAAAATAAAATTATATCATATCACTATCGTTACATAACTTTCAATTTTTATGCTAAGGTATCTTGCTCACCTGGAGAAATTATGTAAAAAAAATTTTTGAACTCATCCATCCAAACTTCTGCAAGTCGCCTATTATTTTTATTAATAATCTGTCCAGTGCCTCCTGGAAAAGTGTAAGGAGTAGCTTTTCGAAAAACATGTCCCACATGTGAACATGTCACGATTTCCAAAGTTCCTCCACACTGCCATATCTGAAAATGCCAAAAAAAAAACCCCACTATTAAAATCACTTTCAATATAGTTCCTATACAATTCAAAATAAATTATAGTTGTATATTAAAACCTGACCTGTAGAGACTGAATTTTCAGGTGCTCCCTTTGTATCACTCCATTCTGGCATATGAACAAGACTTATGTATGCCTTTAATAACACTGCAGAAATATTTATGTGAAGGTCCTTCTGTTTCTACTGAAAAATATACCCAAACACATGGAATTTAAAAGGATATTTCTTACTCTGAATGAAATCTCTAGGTTTTCTCCTCCCCATATATCCATTCCAGCATCATATGTTCCAATTTCTTGAAAATAATCTCTGTCTATGGAAAAGAGGCCTCCTGCCATTGTAGGTGTCCTAAAACAAGAATAAAATTTTCTGAACTGAAATGTGATACTCATCAATGTTTCAATGTTTAACAGTGAACTCAAATGGTGAGTGCCAATCAAAATGGAGATAAAACCAGACCACTGAGAAACAAGGAGACATTGACCTACTCCAGAGCTTTGTGGATATTCACTACAACGTTCTATTACTGTACAGCAGTGCTTCACAAACTTTTTTCATTACCCAAACTGGTTATCTATAAATTCTTTTTACTGCTTAAAAGAATGTCCTTATTTAAAGTCCTGGTGGTCACTAGATAATAGGTTTGTGTGTTGCTATCAAAGAAAAAACATTATTACCCAATTTGGGGTGATTAACCCTGGTTCAGGAAACACTATTGCACAGAGTAAAGAAAATAACTTTGATGGAGATTACTAAAGCAACAAAGTGAGACACTGCTTAAATTAAAATAATAGGGAAGCATTATGAAAATGACTCAAGACAGACAGACAGACAGACAGACAGACAGACACAAACACACACACACACACACACACACGGTAATTCACATGAATGTAATACAGGGATGAGGGGAAGAATAATCAGATTTGCAAAATCTAAATATCCAATCTAAATAAATATGTTTTTAGTCTATTGTGGAGTCTGCCTTGTAGGATTGACAATTATCATCCAATTTGTATTACTCTAAAATTAAAGCATATTTATAATAACTATTGTATAACTAAAATATTGTGTGTGGTGTATGTGTGTGTGTGTAAATACACACATACACACATATATATATTAAGATACATATAATTCTAATAGGATTAACATTTTTTCCCTCCTGGGTCTATTAAATTTTGTGGGAATGACTTATGAAGTTTTTATAAAAAGAAAAGGTAGTGTAACAGCTAGATTCTGAGCTATTGGTACATTCCAATTACAGCCTCTCTCTTCTTTTATTGATTGGACTATAATCACTATAATGATTCTAAAAATCAGAAAACAGCAAAATCCCTATTTTAAAAAAAGAAAAGATATTTTCTAGATGATTAAATATTTTCTAGGTATTTATTAAGAATCATCATCAAATTTTAAATGTGCTTTGAGATTCTTTGCCATTTATTGCAAGGATGAAGAATTAGAAAAAATTATGAAAAAACAAGTTTTGAATTCCCAAAATCAGAAAACCCAAATTATGAAATATCTTGGAATATTTTTTCAAGCTTCCAGCTTAAACTATATAGTTCAGAAAATCAACTTCAGCAATGGAATTTTTTATTAATCATGGAGTGCCTTATCTAGTTCTACTACCTTGAAGCTATTCTCTGCTAGAGTGCTCCCAGTTAATTTCTAATGGTTGCTATAGGCAGTCCTCGACTTATGACCACATTGGGATCAGAAATTCCATTGCTAAGCAAGGCGGTTATTTATTTATTTATCTATTAAAATTTATATGCTACCAATCTAACTATCCAGAGAGACTCTGAGTGGCTCAAGTGACTCTTGTTAAATGAACAGTGTCCGATTTTATGATTATTATTTTTTTTGCCATGGTTGCTTAGCAAATCATTGCAGTTATTAACTTATGGTCGTTGCAATGTGCCCATATCATATGATAACAATTTGGGAATTAGGCAGTTCACCTGGTTTAAGACCAATCATAGGACTACTACAACTGTCCCCATCATGCTATCCCAGCCAACCACTCTTAGCGCACAAAAAGCTGTTGTAGCCCTAGAGGCCCAAACCTGCTCCTTACCACAATGGGCCAAGGAGGCCTCAGTCAGTTATAGGCCAGTTATATGCCCAGCTGCATATATTGCTTCACTTACCTTTGTGTTTTATTGAACTGCTGACAAGCACACCCAGACAATGTGAGATGCAGAGGTTTTTTATAGAGGTCATCTTACACCTGTCTTTAAGCAAGTTCATTTTTACAATTATTCAAAAGTTCCTTGTGTAATTTGGAGGAGCCTTCCAAAAACTCTAAGAATTGGCACCAGCTTGCAGAATGGTACGAGGCAGCCTCTGTGTCTCACACCATCTAGGCACATCTGCCAGCAGCTGCAAAAACACATAAAGGTAAGTGGAATACTTCATGGATATTGCTGGGTATTTAACCAGCTGAGGCTTCCTGGGCATGGTGAAGTGGGAAGCAAACCATCTCTTGGAAGTGGTGAGAAGAAAGAAAGCCTGGACCTTCTAGCCCATGGCAGGTTTCCACAGACTCAAGGGGTGGGGTGGGGAAGAGGCCCCTGGCCACACACTGCCAAGACTCTGCCAATCCTGTGAAAACTCCACACTCCATTTAACAACCTGTATGATTCTCCAACCAGGAGAGCCAAAACTGCTGTTGTTAGCAAAAAGATAATGTTAAATCTTGCTTAATGACTGCTTTACTCAATGACCAAAAAAAAAAAAGTAGGCAAGAAATGATATTCTCCAAAAGTTGATATTTATTGACTGAGACAGAAACTTTCAGTGACAGGATACAAAAATCCTTACTGTTAATACATTAACTATATCTAACAGCTCTATATTTAGAATTTTAGATAATAGAGTATAATTGTTTAGGTTATGGATATGAATATAATTTGTGTTTAAACCACACAATGATTCTCGGATTTTTTAATTATTTTTAATTCAGGTTTTAGATTGTCTTAGTCCCTAGAGTTTTCTTGGCATGATTTGGTTGCCATTGCCTCCTTCCTAAGGGGAGAGAAATTGACTAGTCCAAAGTCACCCAACTGACTTTGTGCCTAAGAGGGGACTCATGGTTCTAGTCTAATGACTAGTCTAATGCCTTAACCATTATCCCAAAAGAGCCTGGGTGGCGCAGCAGCTTAAGTAGTGCTAAAGTGACACCAGCTGCCTACAATTACTGCAAGTTTGAATCTCACCAGGCTCAAGGTTGACTCAGCCTTCCATCCTTTAAAGGTAGGTAAAATGAGGACCCAGACTGTGGGGGCAATAAGCTGACTTTGTATAAAAAAGAACACTGCTTGAGAGGGGCGAAAGCCCTACTAAGCAGGTATATACAAAAGTATGAAGGCTATTGCTTAACGTATTGTAAGCCGCCCTGAATGTCCGGAGAAGGGTGGCATATAAATTAATTTTTTTTAAAAAAAAAACCTGGCTTCTCCTTTTTAGCTTAGTATTAAATATATTAGGTTAGCATATGTTCAGGCCCAGAAAATGTATCATGCTTTAAGGTGCTACTGTTTTCTGCCTTTTTCCGTTTTCTGAATTTTTATGCTGATCTTTGACTAAAATAAATATGATATTGATATTGAGCCAAGACATGTTAAATTCAATCAGCTACAAACACACAGACTGGTCTGGTTCATGAAACAATTTCTTTAGATTAAACTACAGAAAAATATAAGGATTATAAAGATGCTATGATGTTTTTTAATGTTCTCCAAATATTCAAGACTTGCTGTTCATGTTAGGAACAGTGCCTCTATAGATTGATTCTTACTATGTTATCTGATTAGATACTATGCCAGATCTTTATTGCATCTTTATTTGTTTAAAATATTAAAAGGTGAATATTTAGGACAAAATTCTTCTCAATACACCTTTAATAAATAGTGTAAAACAAATCAATAAAATGCCCCTCCTTTCATTTTATTGTTCTGGGAACTAAGTATATGTTTAGTCTAACAAACAAAAGGATTAGATGTGAATTATAGATATCTTCCAATTCTTGAGGGCTGTCACAAAGAAGAGGTCAACCTATTTTCCAAAATACCTGAGGGCAGGAAAAGAATAGGTAAAAGATTATTAAAGAGAGATCCAACCTGGAATTAAGGAGAAATGACAGTGAGAACAGTGGAACAACTAAGTGAAATGGCTTGCCTCCAGAAGTTATGGGTGCTCCTTCACTGGATGTTTTCAAAGAGGATGGACCACTGGTGGGTTTCTACCGGTTCGGCCCAGTTTGGGGTGAACTGGTAGTGGTGGCGGCGGGAGGCTCCACCCACCTGCCCAGATGTCATCAGATGCTCTGTGTATGCGCAGAAGGTTCTGCGCATGCGCAGAAGCACCGCGCACAGGTGAAGCACATGCACGCTTTCCCAGTTCCAAACTGTAGAGAAGGTAAGTGGAACCCACTATGGGATGAACTACCATTTGGCTGGTAAAGGGTCTCCTGTTTTTAGAAGGGGTTTGAACTAGAAGATTTTCAAGATCCCTTCCAACCCTCTTATTCTATATTCTAATTTCAATGTATATTTCCTCCCCAAATTCTCTTGAAACTTAACAAAATGCTCTGCCCTACAATCATAATCTATTATCAACCATTTGATTTCAATTTTTAATCATAAATAATCAAATCAATTATTGATTCATTTATTTTAGTTTAGTGATTATGGCACCAGACTAGAAATCAGAAGACTATGAGTTCTAGATCTGCCTTAAGCATGAAAGCTGGATGGGTGACTCTGAATCAGTCACTTGCTCTTAACCCAACTGACTCATAGGGTTGCTATTGTGGGGAGAATAAGAGGAAGGAGGAGCATTAGTTATGTCCACCATCTTGGAGTTATTTATAAAAATAATTAAGTTAGGATAAAATAAAAATTGACATACTTTAAACAAAATAAAATAAAAATCTGAATTCTTAAGATATTCAAATGGCTCAATCACTTTTTCTACACTCCAATTCCTTTCCATTCACTTATGCAATTACAGACTAACATTTTTCTCATATCACATTCAGATTTTTTTCTAGTTTTTCCAAACACAATTCTTATTCTTCTGATATTACAGTACAATTTTCCAATTCTTATTCTTCTGATATTACAGCACAATTTTCACCAATTGATTTTCTACTTCCATATGCATGGTGAAAAATTTAGATGATATCAATTACATTACAATATGTTTTAGCATTCATGGTAAGTCTGCATATATGAAAACATGTTCATTTTAACATGTTTTCAGTTTTATTCCACGTTATTTTACTTTCACTCAAAACTTCTCACTTCTGTTACCTTTTTCTTACCTTCACAAATGTTTAAATTGCCTATTTCACAATAATTCATTAATCACAGAGCCTTGTAATTATTTCTAACCCTCAAAGGAATATCCATCAAACTGAATATCCATTAAAGTATTCAGTTTAATCAAGAATCAGTTTTCTTTACCTAACTGGAAGAGTCCGATCACCTTTCCTTCTATCCATTTCTCTCTGAGGAACAGGATACCATCGGAAATTTAACTTCCAGTTGAATCCTCCATAAGTCATATCAGAGCCTGCCATATATTCAAATGTGTCATCACTGATTACATCAATGATAGGACAAACTACAGTTTTCCTAGAGAAATAAATGACATGGACTGTTATAGAAGAAAGATAATAACATTGCTATGTGTTACTTACTATAGGGGAACAATTATGCAGCATATTATTAAATGACTTTGATCCTAATTTTTAAACATTGTAGACTAACTGTATTTATAATGTATCATTAGGGACAAGGCTATTAGAGATCTGTAGGTCACTAAATCATTTTGTTCAGATTCAGAAGTAGAGGATGAAATATTAGAAAGATTATGTCCAATTAACTTTAACAAAGCTAGCGTTCCAGGCAAAACATGTGAGATTCTTTGAAGCTCTACAGCTTTCAAAGTAAAATAGTAGCAAACTATAGCATTAATATTTGATGAACCCATATTAAAGTCTTATTTGCTTTAAAAAAAGCAACTATATTAAAAAAAACTGGGGAAAAGCAAGGATAGCTGAAATTATAGGAATTTCAATCCATTATACATACACAATTCATTTAAATATGGTTATATTCTGTTGCTTATTTTTGTCAAAACATTCTCTACTGAACAACAAAACCCTCAAAAGGAACTAATTTTAGTCAATGTTTTGAGAGATTATTATAAATATATTTAACTAAATTAATAAATATTAATCTTTAACACATTTTTAAAAAATAACCACCTGTTAGCTTTAATCCGTGCTAACAGAGGCTCAAGCCAACCTATAGTGCATTCACAATGAGCATCTAAAAAGGTAATGACTTGGCCTTTAGAGGCAGCAGCTCCTTTCAATCTGGCTCTGATGAGTCCAGAACGCTGCTCCATTCGAATCACATACACTGGTATTCGTAATTTTTTCACATAGTTCTCCAATGGTCTCTTCAAGAAGTCTGAAAAACAGTGTCAAACAAAAAGTGACTTAAATGTTTCTTGCACATAAACCCTTACTAGCATTTGTCAAGTTTGTAAATTGACTTTGGTCTAAGTCACTTTTCAATTTGATCAGTGACAAGACAATTCAGGAGAGTTGTCCTTCCTTTTTTTGGCAATTCTTTCTGAAGAAACAGAATGTTTGACTTACCATGAAGTTTCTTTCTGTGTGCAGAATATGGACATTATATAATTAATAAGAAGGTAGAGCCAACAGACAAAAGCTTACTATTCTACCCCCATATAAGAAATCCCCAGTGGCAGATTTTAAATTGATTTCAGCTATGAAAAAAATAACCACAAATCCAGCAACAAGCTAGAACAAATAGTAAATTAGAAAATGGGAGACAGAAGTAATACAATGGATATGGAAAGAGGGAGAGCTTCTGTTAGAAATTGCAACTTGAGGGTATGTCCCAGTTTTTGGTTTGAAACCAATTCTCCACAGTTCTATACCCTAGAGCTGGTTTCTAAGTCTGAAGAAACTTCCCTGGGGAAGGGAAAGTTCTTGAAATTGATTTTTTTTTTTTTGTTCCATGGATGGCTGGATGCTCTCAAAGAACTTCTTGAAGAAATAATCAGGTAGTCTCTGGCTGAGGGGCAGGGAGAGCACGGGTCAACCAAGAACCAGGTTCACCATTCAAGAACCAACCATTTAAAATAAAAAGAGGCTCCTCTTGGCTGCAGCTTGCTTTCTCCTTTTCTCCTTTGAAAAATCATCGTTCCTGAAAGTCCGTGATTTTAAGATGGCAAGGAGGGGAAAGAGTTGCTGTAATCAAGCTAGAGTAAGGAAGCTGGAAACTACTCTGGAAACTAGTTCAGAAATCTTAAATATAGAGGATTTAAATCTAAGCTGACTATGCTGAACTTTTTTAGTTTTTTAACAAAGACTGTTTAAATGGTGCTTTGAGTCTGTCGTGAGGAGGAGGAAAAAAAAAAGTTACTTGCATCTGATTCGAGAAGCCATTTGACTGTAATAGTATACTTGACTACATGAGAACTTTACCAGAAACCTATATTGTAGTGGTGCTGTTTGACCACACAGGGGAGACAAAGTCCATAATAGTACTAATAGCACTAAATTAAATAGAATTAATGTTATTAGTCTTTAAATTATAGTTATATTTTGGGATTATGGTGACATGGAAAAGAGCCGAGAGAAGCTATAAGAAAAGCTTGAATCCTTAAGAGCTATTTTGGAAGAATAAGAGCTATTTTGGAAGTAAAACAAATCAAGCAATCTAAGCATTAGGGGCAAAGTTTGAATTAAAAATTGATATACTTTCAAAGGAACAGAGGAGATACGTAACAGCAGATGGTAAACAGATAAAGAATAGAGTAGATTTTCTGGAGCATATATCACAGAAGAAAGATATCCAGTATGAAGGTAACTTGGACAAGAGGGTTCTTCTGGAACTACAGCTCAAGCAACTCCATTTAAGATTTTGAGCAATTCCCAAATTATCTGGAGAGGATATTAGATGAAGAACAATTAAATCTTTGGTTCAATTAATTAATTGGGAAGAAAACTGAAACTAATTGAAATTGAATCTTGAAATGGATAAAATATGAAGAGAAAATCCAGATTTGCCACCACCACAAGAAAATTACCAAGAGATATTTTAGTCTACTTTGTAAGTAGAGATTATGTTTTTATTATCATTTCAAATCTAAATTAAGAATGGAAAATGTGGATATCATTGCTTTGAAGGAATCCTTGTCAGAATTCTGAAAAAGAGAAAACCTATTCCTTTCTCACAGATATTCTAAAGAGAAAAATTCCATTTCACTGGGACAAACTTGAAGCAGTGATATTTACTTACCAAAAACAAAGATTTAGATAGAATTATAAAGAAAGCCAAGGATTTCTTGATTAAATATAAATTAATTATGGACGCTGCTGAAGAAATGCATACAGATAAGCTGCTAGAGGTAGATCAAACTCAAAAATCTGATATGGAAAAGGCAGAGGCGGTAGAGATAACTGCACAAGCATTTGCTATGTTATCTAAAGATAGAGAATAAGTACTGTATATAACATGGAATATTAATGGGGCAAATATCCCATCCAAGTGTAAAATAATATTTCACTATCTGAGGAAATTGCATCTTGATACAATTTATCTTCAGAAACATGTATCAACATACGAGATAAGAAATAGTTAATAAATAAAAATTAGAGGAGGAATTTTTATCAATTGGTTTAAAAAAGATTGAGTCATTTTATATGTAAAACCCCAATTTTAACTCAAGTTAATATTATCAGATGAGTACGGTAAATTGTACCTTAAGGGAGCTTAATGGAATAAAATCAATAGTAGTTGGACTTTATGTGCCAAATGATGTTAAAAGTAAACTTTCTGAATATTTTATAGATCAACTATTACTTTTTTCTTATGAAAAATGGCTTATATTCAGTGCCTGGAATGGAATGATTTCTCCAATCTTGGATAGAACATCTACTAAAGCGATTAAACCTTCTCAGGGCAAATTACCAAAGACTTTCTTCAAGTTAATGGACAATTTAGCACTGATAGATTTGTGGAAGCAAAGAAATGGCTCTTCTAGATTTTTTTTTTTCAGAACTACATAAATCTTTTTTTATAGGATTTATACTGTAGTTAAAGATAAGCAAAAAAAATTTTTGTGAATAGTACTGATTACATTCACGTGCAACAAATTATACATACTGGAGGTGAAACAAATTCCTTGTTGCGCATTAGAGCAGGGCTCCCCAACCCCCGGGCCACAGCCCACTAACCGGGACTTGAGCCTTTCGGAACTAGATCGTGGTAGAATGCATTCCCACTAGAGAAAGAATGGATTCCCACTCAGGCAAGCAGTGGGTAAGTATGTACGTGCTCCATTTATTTGAACAGCGGGCACATCTCTCACTTGCGCAAATGGAGCTGTTTGCACAGTTGCTCGCCACACGGACAAAACCATCCCCTCTCCCCACCAGACGGCAAAGCCAAAAAGATTGGGGAACGCTGTGTTAAAGGATAATGCATCCTGCCCCAAAATCAAGATAAAGCTAAATAAAGGTCATTATATTGCATTGGTTTAACACACTTAAGCACACACGGACCCCATGCACAATTTCCATTCTTTTGTCTCTCCAGAATGCGCTTTTCTCAGATCTGCATGGCCCCGAGCAACAGGATGCTTTCACACTGCAGCTTTGCCACTTTCAACACCTACTTTTTATAACTACAGCCCCGTCCCCTTCTGCACGACCTGTCAGAACCACGGCTTTAGAGCCACCCAATTGGTTTGAAAGTACAGCCCCTTAAAAAAAACTTTTGGAGCAGCTGCGGGGCTTTAAAAAAAATCTTGCATCACATGCTGCCCCCCATAGTCTGTTTGTCCCGCACACTGCCAATCGCACACTACCCCCACAGCACCATTGCTTCTGCCCACCACCCAATTGGATGGGGACTATTTGTTCTGTGCAGCAAAATGCTCAGGTCAAACTGTGCCTGGGCAAATGAACAGGGACTAAGAACTGATTTGGTAAGCTGGAGCTGATTTAAGTCTTCTATCAGGCAACTGAAGGATATGTGCAGTATCATATATCTTTTGAAAAAACGTATCTTAGCTACTAAGACATATTTTAGATCCAATCATGGTATAGCAATTTCCTACTAGCAATTTGTAGCATCTTCAGGAATCATCCCATGCCAAAGTAACGGCAGTGGGGACAAGCTTTAAACCATTTCAGCAATGGCTAAGTAATGCTATAAAGATACAATAAGAGATTAGTGGGAAATGGCCTCAGACAAACCAACTCATTGGCTGAATCTATTTAATGATGTCTACTCATTATTGTCAAATGATCCAGCAGAAAAAGCATTATGAAATCACCTTCTTAGTTTATAGATTACATTATTTGTTGCATAATCATTGGTTTAACAATCTTCTCTATGGACAGCTTCTCTGCAAGAAAATGTCTTGCAGAATTGTAACAATCAAATAATGGATTAATTGCATTCAGGCTCAGAAGCTGAGACAAAGTAGGTGAAAGATGGACATTGTATTGGTATTAATCAGGCGGGAGGAACTAAGATAGGATAAATGTCCTCTTTCTTTCATCACTAATTATCCAACATTTTCTCATCCATCTTATAACACTAATGTAACTAAATAAATATATCATGTACGGAAATGATTTAACTGTCCTTATTCAACACTCGTAAGCATATTCTGATGACGGAAGCAAATTATATCTATACAAAAAATATAACTGATTCCTGCTGATGGAGAGAAGAGAAACATTCCAAAAAGGAAATTAATTGGTCTAGCAATTTGAATCTGAACATTGTGGGTCAGGTTGAACTCTCATCATTCATCTCAGCCTCTGTCCACCTAACAGTTCGAAAGCATGTTTATGCGAATAGATAAATAGATACAACTTTAGTGGAAAGACAAGTTGGTGCTCCATGCAAGAAGTCAGATCCCATTGGTTCTGAGCTTTCTCCATTGCAGTGCCTACTTATGAGGTGGCTCAAGGAAGCGAGGGGACCTTGGATGATACTGCAGGAAGAGCCACTTGTCTTTCTTTCTCATGCGAAGCCAGTAGCACATCTTGGGAAGCCTGCTAGCATGTCCTACAACAGACCTGGTAAATTGGCAGCCAAACTACTACTCTGAAATAGTATTGTGGTCTCCTGGCTAATGTAACAACGGCATACGCTAATACTAATAATAAAAACTTGTTTACCTCTTTTATATCATTATTCCCAACAAATTGAACTGTCAACATTCCCAACAAGTTGAAAATTAGTAGAAAATCTTGATTTGGCAGACCCAGGAATATTTTAGGGATGTAATAAACTTTTATTTATTACACTGCATCTAGTGCTTTGTTTTACTAGTAGAATAAAGTGTCAGCTGGATCTCCAGCATGCGGTTTGCACTTTGCTTGCTCTCAGCTGCCATAGAAATGGGGAGGGAGGATTGGCATTTGGAATGGGGAAATGAGCTGTTGTGAAATATTCACTTGAGAATTGGAAGGAAGGTTTGCACTGAATCAGTTTATGTTTGCCATTGGTTTATTTATCAACAATTGAAAGAAAGATTTAAATTGGATAAACAGTGCTGTGGATTTGACTTGGTTAAAAATGAATTCGAACTTTTACTGTGTGGAAACGATGAACATATCGCTAAGATTTATAAAATGTTATTGCAATTGAATTTGGAAAATGAACATGTAAACATTGTATGATTCAGTGGGCAAGGAATTTTGGATATTAAATGATGCTTGAACAATGAGAAAATATGTGGATGAAGGGTTTAAAATTTACATTAAATTATAATTTAAAACAAATTTTTTATAATATGATGTGTTGCTGGTATTTAACACCAGGTAAGTTGTTTATGATGTATAAAGGTATGTCAAATGAATGTTGGAAGTGTAAAAGTAAAGGAGGGACCATCTATAGTGGACATGTGATAAAGCAAAAAAAAATGGAGTATGATTCATATTTTAATATAGAAAACTTTGAAAATGAAGATAAAGATGAAACCAGAAATTTTCTTTTTGGCCTAATGGAAAAAGACTTGGAGAAAACATTTTGAACTTTGTTATTATATATGTTGACAACAGCAAGACTATTATACACCCAAAAATGGAAGGACAATTTGATTTCTATCATGGATGAATGGCTGCAGAAACTGATGAAGTTGGCTGAAATTGACCATTTTTATTCAAGAAAAGAATATAAGTTCTTTTGTTTCCACATGGAGAACACTTCTAAACGTTGTGCTTGAACTGCAAAAGAATTAAACTTTGATTTTGGGTTTTACTGATTAAACTGATAGATCCTTATAGAAATGGATAGTTTATATTACTATGAAAAAACAAAGTTATGATTTGATATTAATGCCTTATTTTACTGCAACAGAGAGTCAGAAATCAATGCTTCTTTTCCTTTTTTCTAATCCTTCATCACTCCCCCCCCTTCTTCTCCACTGCTCTTCTATTTACTTCTGTATTTTGTATCTTATTTTATCTTATAAATGAATAAAAATGTTAAAAGGGAAGGAAGGTTTGCACCCATGAACTCTGGAGCTGTTGCATGGAGTTGTTTTCCAAAGCCAAGTGTCCTGGGACTCGAGGCACACAACATCTGATAAAGAGCTTTTCCCATAACATCATATTGGACAATGATTGATCTTTCTGTGCTGGATCCTGGGAGGAGGGATTTCAGAAAACTTTCAATGTGTAACTTTTGTGCAGGTTTTTCCTGCACAATATCCCCTTGCTTTTGCTGCTATCAGCTCATTCTTAGTAAAAATATCTCTTCTCTAAATCAATGGAGTTGGGGTTTTTCTTTCTTAGGATTTGAATGTAGGCAGACCTGACACAGTGAATCAAGTTTCATCTGTTTACTAAAGCAATTGCTCTGAAGCATAAGGAATGTCTGAAAACGATCAAGGGGAGAATATAGAATGTGAGGATTGTTCTTTGAGTATGAATTCATACACATTATTTTGTTAGAAAAATGGTAGAATTTAAATAGAAAAGAACATAAAAAAGAATGTTGGAAGTTAAAAGCCTTTGATTTGGCCCCATTCCCCTTTAACAGCTGTCTGAAGTGCCAGCAAGCTTCAGAATAAATATAAAATCTTAACACTTAGATGAGCATGTCTTTGCTCCCTCAAATAAACAAGAATTCCCTCAAGATAAAGGAAGACACACACACAATAATGCACACCTAGAATTTAGAACAGAATAATTGTTCTCACTGTTAGGAATGTTCTCCTTAATTCCAGGTTGCTTCTTTCCTTGATTAGTTTCTATCAATTGTTTCTTGTCCTGCCCTCTGGTGCTTTGGAAAATAAGTTGACCCCCTCTTCTTTCTGGCAAATACTGGAATACTGTTATCATGTCACTCTAGTTCTTCTTTTCTCTAGATTAGCCATCCCAAATCCTGCAAATATTCTTCAAATATTTTAGTCTCCAAGGCCTTTAGTCATCCTATTTGCTCTCTCTGCACTTTTTCCAAAGTCTTAACATCTTTTTTGTAATGTGGTGACCAAAACTGGATGCAGTGTTCCTGGCATGGTTTTATAAAGTGGTACTAATATTTCACGTGATTTTGATTCTATGTCTCTGTTTATACAACCAAACATTGTATTAACTTTTCTGGCTGCTATGGCACACTGCTGGCTCATATTTAAATGGTGGGCCATTAGGACTCCAAGGTCCCTCTCACAGTTACTGTTTTTGAGCTAGGTTTCACTTAATCTGTATTTATACCTTTGGTCTTTTTCTGCCTAAATGTAAAACTTTTCTTTTCTCCCCTTCAAAATCCATTTTGTTGAATAAGTCTGTCAAGATCCTTTTGGATCCTCCGCTTATCTTTTGGGGTGTTGGCTATTCCTTCCAGCTTAGTGTTATCTGCACTGTACCCCACTGGTTATTTTTCTCCATGTAGATGTAGTACCATTAAGGACTACTCATTGAGTACAGCTTGTCAGCCAGCTACAAATCCAAATCCAAATCCAGTCTACATTGTTTGACTGACGGCACCCTGAGAAGACCCTCTCTATGGGAGCGTACTGGTTGGTGAGAGGCTACGGGTGGCAGAAGGCGATCTCGTAGGTACCCCGGTCCTAAGCCATGGAGCACTCTAAAGGTGGTAACTAAAACCTTAAAGCGCACTTGGAAGACCACCAGGAGCCAGTGCAGCTCACGCAGGAGGGGACTCACATGGGAGCGTCATGTCACTCCCATAACCACCCGCGTGGCTGCATTCTGGACCAGCTATGTGGATTGGCTATCTGGTGATAGTCTACCTTAGTAGACTTTCCATTTTTTGTACTTGTCCTTTTTTTTCTTCCAGTTTATTAGAGAGATTTTTGTGCTACCATGCTGGTTACTTCTGGGACTTATTTTTATTTTTCAGTGGTATTGTGATGGACTGGGCTTTTATTATTGTATTTTTCACAGTTTACCATGCTTCTTGAGTTGCTTTTTTTTAGGATTTTCATCCATGGAATCTTTCCTAGACTCTCTCTTGAGTTTGTTGAAATCAACTTTTTTAAAGTTTAAGATACTGGTTGGATTATGTTCTATTGTTTGTGTTGGCATTATATGGAATTCCAATATGATGTGGTCATTCTCACCCAAAATTCTGGCAATTTCAATTCCCTCTATCATTTCTTCTGAATTAGTTAGAATTAGGCCCAGTATAGCCTTTCCTTTAGTTCCCTCCTATATCTTTTGGATGACAAGGTTGCAGGCTAAGTTGGTTAGGAATCTATTTGATCTCCCACTTGCTGCAAAATTTTATTATTGGATACTATTTATTCAACCCCTAAATCATGGTATGCATTCATTTCAATTAAGTTCATGTCAGGACACTCATCAAAGTTATCTCCATGCCTTTTTAATTTGGCTTTGGAATCATGTACATCAGGGATATCAAACTCAGCATCATTGAGGGCCATATCAGGGTTGTGTTCGACTTTGGGGGGCCAGGGTGGGCGTGGCAGGGGTGGGCATGGCCAGCTTGTGATCACTCATGTCAGGGGCACCTGTGGCGGCCCAAGTGCTCTGCCAGTGAAAATGGACTCCCGAGCTCCGTTTTCAGCTGTGACGGCTTCCTGCAACACCTGCGGCCCTCCCAGGCTCCATTTTCACAGAGGCACCACGGGCTGGTCTTTTGTTGTTTCATAGTTATTACACTCAATCAACATATATTTCTAATAATGATACACATTTATATTAAATTATAGTCTGTCATTATTCAATTATTCCATGCTTCCTCTTGTTATTGCTTTTATTTTATTATACAAAGTGTATATACTGAATATTCCCTTCTTTTATTTCTATCTCTTATTCTAACTTTTAATCATGTCATCCTTTATTAAAAGACAATTTCTTTCTATCCTATCTAACTTCTAGTCATGTTACCTACCTAAAAAAAGAAAAGAAACAGAAAAGGAAAAGCAAATCAGAAAAAAAAGAGATCATCTATCCATCGTCTCTTGCCTGCTTCAATACTTTAACTGCTGTGCTTTTTTTTTGCTTGCTTCTCATATTCCTCTCTTTATCTCTGTCTGCATCTGCTTCTTGGCTGTTCAATCTAGGTATTTCTTCCATCTCTACCCTCTTCCACTGCCTAGTTTCCGAAATTTCTGCCCAGGTCCTTATCTCCCTTTCAAAAGTATCTTCCAACTCTCTTAATATATTTCCCCCCTGATTTAATTCATCAGTTACTGTTATTTTCATTGTTGTCTCCTCTTTGTCTTCTTCCTCCTCCATTTCTTCTGTTGACTCCTCCCTTTCCTGAGCGACTTGGTCTTTACTCATCATCCCTCATATGGTATTTTCCATTTTTTCCGTATCTCCTTAAATCCTTTCTCCATGATGCCTTTTGTGTTTTGAAAAAGTAATGCCATCTCCTTTGAAATTCCACTCATTTCTTCCTTATAAAGCATCTTATTTTGTTTTTAAAAGTTCAACTTTTGTCCAGCAGTTCAGGAACTATTTATTCAGTCCTAACAATCCCAGTTCGTTATATCCCCTAAGTAAACAATCAGTTCTATTTAAATAGTCCCAGCAGTTATCAAAAGCCTGTTTGCGTCCCCTTTACAGGTTCAATCTTCTAGCATAACATTCAGGGGTTCCTTTAACTAAACAGCTTCCTTATTTTCATATTTGAGTCTCCAGTAATCATGGGGTAGTTAAGAATAATCCAATAAATATTTTCACAGTCCTTCATATAGGTATTCCCAGATATGTAATTTTTCCTTTTGTCAGCAGGTGGCACTCTCAATTTAGGTTTTAGTATTGTCACTAGTCAATTGTCATTTTAGTTGGAAATCAATTATAAAAACAGAATAAAATTTGTAAATAAATAATTCCAGCATTTTAAAATGCCTTCCCAGTACCACGTCTTCCCAGTTTAAGAATCCAATTTTCTGTATATTTCAAAATTTATTATTGTTCTCTCCAATCTGGTAACCATTCTCAGAATGCTTAGACATCACTTTAACAAATAATTCTGAACAAATAGTTCTAATCATTCCTTGGGGTTAAATTTAGGGAAAAAAGAAATCCTCTCCCACAGTTCCAGCACTATTCACCTGCTTCGCTCCAGCACCACTCTTAGTTGTTCCTCAATTGTCCCAGCTTTGTGGCAGCCATCTTTAGGCTACCTCTTCTTCTTCCAGTGGCTGAGAGGGAAAAAACACCCCGGATTAGACAGGAGCGACTCTCCTCAACCTCTCAGGGCACCCCTCTCTTTGCTTCAGCACTTCTAGAGGGCGGTTTTGGCTCCTCTCGGAGCCCACAAACAGAGAGAAGTCAGCACAGGGAATGCAGAGTCCCATTTCTTGTGTCTGATATTGCGGCAACGTCAACCAGAAGTCCCCCACAGCAAATCAGACTTGATGGAGTATTGTTGGAGTTGCAACAAAAAATTAAGAACTGGGCTCTAAAGTTATACTCTGATTCCTTTTGAAATTATTCCATTTTGATATAAATGAATGAAGACCTAAACAAGAATCTGTTCGGATATCTGGGGTAAAATAAGATTAAGATGTATTTAACTCCCAAGATTGACAGATATTCTGAGCAGCTTTCACACATTTATTTGACGATATGATTTTTTCTGAACAATGAGTACATTTCTTTGGCAAAATGTTCTGTGAGATTTTCATTGTGCAAAATGCAATTATTTGTTGAGAAAAGCAGGTATACTTTTTACTTTCAGGTTTACACTGAACATTTTTCTTAGCTTCTGTTAATGGCTGAATTCAATTCCTTTGGCTCAAGTAAACTCCCTTTATTTTTAATTCTTAAAAGCTTAAAGTAGCAAGTTCAATTCATGCAGAAAATGGGCTATGCAGTCTAATTTGTGAAGACTAGACTGAACAGTGAAGAAATAAAACCCTAGCTAGGGTAGTGGAATTCATCTTGCCACAAATCAGGCAGGCACCAGAGAACAGCAGAAAAAAGAGAGTTCCTAACACGTGAAGCAGAACCACTTTGAAGGTGTATTTCCAAAACATTTGTCAAAAAATGCAAATGTTTCCAATCATTAACATTTGTGTGAACACTTAATATTATGGATATTACATATAAACATCCTCTTCCCCAAGAAAATGAAAACAAAGAGTTTGGCCATTAGAAGGTGGGCACTTACTTCCAGAATTCCTGCACTGCAAAATGGAGCTGTTTAAATTATGTAGTCAAACAGATGAATTCTCAAAGACCATAATGTACTCTCACTGTGAACAAAAAATTAAGGGAATAAGAAGGAGCAGTTCCAGCAGATACAGAGGAGGGCAAAACACCTATCAAATAAAATTGTCTAGAAGGCTCCACATGCTGCTGTGAGGACACAGAATCCAACAGAGAGCATAGTGAAGAACTCCAATTATGATAGGAATCTATCTTCACAGGGATTTTCTTTTCATGTGAGAAATAATTTATATTCAAACATATAAAAATTGTCAGTTGCAATATAATTTTCCACAAAATTTTTGACAGTTCAGTCTTGTACATATTATTTAGAAGTTTCATTTTGTCCTATAGTTCTTCAATTAATATGTCTAGCATAGCGTTAACATAGATTCAAAAGTTATAATCAGGTTTTGATAATTATATTTAAATTAGCTGGTACTTCACTTTTATGGACCCTAAAAACAATACGCTTTCAACAATACGCTACCACCCACAACTTAAATGGGCCTAAAGTCTAAAGTTGAATAGGTTTTCCAAGTTCCTTGTCATCTTGATAGCATTCTTTGACCTTTTCCAGTTTCCCCATTTCTTTCTAAAATTCTGTACCCAGAACTGTTACATGTTGTCAAAGAGTATACATCAGGTACTGACTGAATGGCTTTCTGTTTGACTTTCGCCACTTGAATACACAGATAAAATATGTCCATGCAATCATTCAAAAACTAACGCAGAAGAACAGCGATGTACAGTTGATGTTGAACAAATTCTCAAGATGCCATTATTTTCTTTGGTTTATCAGTTTGAACAAGACTGAAATACTTCACTAGACGGTACCAAATACCAAGACCAAAAAATCTCTGTTGACAACAACCAGTTATAAATATAAGAAGCTTCAATTATTTGGAAAGCATTGTGTCAAGCGATGAATTTTTAGACAAAGAATTTGACTCCAGGATCAGTAAGGCTAGATTGGCTCTGAGGTGGTTGCATATTAAAATGCTGAATCAACATAATGTCTGTATCTCGATAAAGCTAAACGTTTACACAGCTATGGTTATCCATTCTCTTCTACACTGATGCAAGTCCTGGACTCTGTACAAAGAGCTGAAGAGATTTCTCACGTGCACCCTTTGCTCAATCCTTGGCATTTGTTGTCAGACCATGTCTTCAGTCTGGAGCTTTGGATAATACAAAGTCTACTAGCATTGAGTCTCTGTTTATCAGAGTCCAGGTAAGGTGGGTGGGATACATCATCAGAACGATGATCACCGTATATCTTGCCAATTGCTTTATGGTAAACTAGAAAGAGATTGCTTTATGGTAAACCAGAAAGAGATCTTGAGGTCACTCACACAAACATTATAAAGATACTGGGAAGAAAATCCTACATCATTGTGGTATCCAGCCAAGGGAATGATAAGTTGCAACTGCTGACAGAACCCATTGGCAAGTCCTATGCTATGAAGCTTAAACCAGCTTTGAAGATAGGCACACTACAAATTGAGAGAAAATCATGAGACACATCACAAAATAACACCCACACCTATTACATCAATGGCCCCATTGTGCTAGACTCTGGGCTTCCAGACTGAGACTGAGAAGCTATATTCACAGATGAACAGCACAACAGCATGTTTTTTTGATCCCAAAGGATTACCTATTATTATACCTACAACTAGATAAGGTACTCCAACTGTAGTTTAATCAATTTAAAATAAAATGGAATTATTATCTTATATTCTGGATCCAGTCCTTTTATTAATTTAGCCCCAGCTTACATTTTTTTAGTCAAGTATCATACAAGTATCATTCATTCACTCACTGACTCACTCATTTTACATGCCATTCATCTCACTATCCAAGGTGAGCATAACATAATATAGCAGGGATGTCAAACTCAAGACTCAAGGGCCAGATTCAGCCCACAGGATGATTAGATCTAGAAACAGCGAAGTACGAGCCCACAATGCCTCTGCCAGCTAAAACAGAGCTTGCGAGGGTCGTGTACAGCCCTCCTGAGTTCTGTTTTCACTGGCAAAAGGTTGCAAGATGCCATCGCAGCTGAAAATGGAGCTCGGGAGCCTGTTTTTTCTGGCAGTGTTCCGACCACCACAAGCACCCTCTCCCCCGAGACAAGGGATGTCATGTTGGCCATGCCCACCCAGCCACATCCACCTCAGCCTCCCTGAGGTCAAACACAAGCCTGATGTGGCCCTCAATGAAATCGAGTTTGACATCCCTGTAATAATGCTTGAACAATGGAAGAACATGTGGATGAAGGGTTTAAAAATTATATTATAATTTAATGGATAATTTTAATAAAATGATAATTGGTATTTAACACCCAATACATGGTCAAAGATGTATAAAGATATTTCAAATGGATGTGTCAAGCACAAGAAATCATGAACCAAGGGAGAAAATCCTGTCCGCCAAGCCCCCACCGGTAGGTCTGCAGACCTCCCCTGTCCTGTAGGGACATGGGGAGAGAGAGGGACCCCCTTGGACGGCCAAGGGGAATGGGCAGGTTCCTTGAGGCCGGAGGATACCCTCTACGCCGGTGGCAGTGAGAGAGGCAGCCATGGTGGCTGTTCTAAAGCTGTGGCAGCCAGGAAAAGCAAAGTGCAGGAGGAGACGCAGGAGCAGGCTGTTTGAGCGCCGGGTAAGATCAGCCCAGGCAGGAACAGCTTTCAAAGTTTTTTGTGGACTAATAATGCCCTGGCATTAACAGCGGCTAAGAATTATCAGGGCGAAAGATTTAAAATAATTAATAGAGAAGAGAAGACTCTTTAAAGGATGATAATATTTATCACTTGCTTTTGGAACTAAATGGTTTTTTTAGAAGGACCTTTGGTTACTAAGGAGAATGGATTAGCTGCAAAGAGAAAGGAGAAGAGGAAACGGAATGGAATATCTTTTTTTAAAAAAAGAAGAAGCGGTGAGAAATAATAAGTGAAGAGAGCTTAAGATGGACGCTTGTTAATAGAAATGAAAGTGGGAACTGCAAATTGTGTATTTCTTGCTGCCTAAACAAGAAATTTTGTTTCTTATTTCTTGAACTGGAGTATATTGAGGAAAAACTAAGGAGGTTTGATTTGGATAGACTTAATTTAGGTTTGAACTATTTATGGACAGCTGGAAGGAAGAAGTCATTTGGACAGTTAATTCTGCTGATTGATGATGTTGAAGAAGGAGGGCATTGCCCTAGGAGAGGACATGATGACACCATACATGGAATACAAAAGAATTTTTCTATCTCATTCCTTTCTTTTTGCTTCTTCTTTTCCCCTTTTTTTCTTGCAAATCTTTTCTTTTAATAATTTTTGTTATACTTCTAATTTTTTGGTTAAAATATTGTGGGTTTTTTTTACAGAAAGTAAGGGAATGTGGATAATTGAGTATTACTGAGAACTATTTGCAGATGATAATTTTTAAAGCGAGGGATATTATTATAGAAAAAAAGTGGATATTTTGAAAGAAACCTTTTTTTTGTTTTTGTTTTGAAAAATTGATCTAAAAAGTGGTTTAAAATGAGGTAAGCTTTAAGAAATATGAAGATTAAGAATAAAGCGAGGAATATTGAAAAAATATGGATACTTTGAAAGAATTTTTTTTATTTTTTTTTATTAACAAGGGTGGTTTAAAATTCTGTAAGCTATAAGAAATATGGTCTATGAATGAATCTTTGATTACCAATAAGAATTACTGATAGATTTAATAATTACAGAAAACTGTTTCTTTAAAATGGTTAAAAATATTGTGCTTTATAGAAAATAAGAAAATGTGAATGAAGCTTTGAATAATGTTAAGAACTATTTATACAAGCTCATTTTTAAAGTGAGAAACATGATTAATAGAAAAAATGTAAATACTTTGAAATAATTTTATAATATTAATAAGTGTTTTAATGGTTATAGAAAATGGATTTGAAAGTCGCTTTAAAATGTTGTTTTTCTATAGCAAACAAGAGAATGGGAATGAATTCTTGAATAACAATAAGATTTGTTAATGTATTATTATCTTAGATTGCTAAAGAAGTATGAATTAGATGGTTAAAATTAAATTGTGAATTTGTTAAATATAAGGTTAGGAGTGGAGGAAAGCATCCCTGAAGAGCAGTTGACTAGGCTGTGAACCAGTTAAAAATAAACCTAGGAGGAATGGGGCAGGTAATGCTGGAGAGCAGTTAAAGCTAAACTGTGAACCAGTTAAATATAAGGTAAGGAGTGGAGGAAAGCAACCCTGGAAAACAGCTTATTATGCTGTGATCCAGTAAAAATAAACCTAGGAGGAGAGGAGAAGACATACTGGGGAGCAGTTAAAGCTAAACTGTGAGCCAGTGAAATATAGGTTAGTAATGGAGGGAAGCATCCCTGGAAAACAGCTGAAAAACTGTTATCCAGATAAAAATAAAACTAGGAGGAGTGAAGGAGAAAATGTTGGAAGCAGTTAAAACTAACTGTGATCCAACCAATAAATAAGGTTAGGAGTGGAGGAAAGCATCCTTGGAAACCAGCTAATTAAGATGTAATCCAGCTAAAAATAAACCTAGGAGGAATGAAGGAGATACTTTTGAAGAATGGATATTGACTTTAAAATGTTTTTCAGAGAGGAATGAAATATTTTATATTGGTTATTAGATGTGTTCTAAAAGAAACATTGATTTGATTCAGGTCTTTGAAGTACAGAACATACATGAAATATTGATTATTTAAAATGATAAATGAATACTATAAGGTGCTGTTTGGATTTGAAGCTTAAGAATTAGAGTAACTACATAATAAAAACTTAAATGTTAGAATAAGATGTTAGATTGGATGATAAAAATTGGGTTTAGATTTGTTGGGGGGGGTTGTAGTTGTTTTTTTGTTGCTTTTTGTTTTGTTATTTTTGTTGTTTTTTGTTTGTTTTAAGATGCTAATCGATGGGAATTTATACTTATGTTATACCGGGCCAAACTCTTGCTCCAGAAATATGTTGTTTTATGTTTTAAAAATAAATTCAAAAAAAATTCAAAAAAAAAAAAGAAAGAAATCATGAACCAAGGTTATTCAAATGAGTACAACTTTAATCCATGTTAGTTTACTACAAAATTCTGAACTAACAGTCAGATCAAATTGGTGATAGATAAGGGTCAGTGGAATTCAAGAAGGGCTAGACTTAGATCTTTTGTAGGTGTGAAAAGATTCCAAACTGATGAAGCACTTAACCCTTCCCTTGAGCTCAGGCGGGTCATCTCCTACAGTATATTGGAAATATAAAGGCAAACAAGGAACTTTTTACCATCTTTGTGATAAACTTGTGATAGAGGAAAGAAATATTGGGGTAAGATTCATATTTTAATACAGACGATTCTTAAATTAATATAAAAATCAAACCAAAGACTATACTTTGGGATAAGAATGGACAAAGAACTTGAAAAAAGTCTAAAACCTTTCTATTATACATGTTGATAGCAGCAACAATCCTTTATGCACAAAAATGGAAAGATAGTCTATTTTCTGCAATGAATGAATAGCTGGTAAAAACAATAGAATAGCAGAGATGGCTAAATTAACTGCTCTGATCAAAGAAAAGAATACACCCAACTTTATTTCCACTTGAAAACTATTTCTATATTTTGTGCTTGAGGCAGGAAAAAATGAAGCTTTGACTTTGGGCTATGCTGTTTAGATATGTTTGTTTTTATAGAAATGGACAGTACATGTTAAGTATGTAAAAGTAAAAACTTGAGGCTATTTGTTATTATCTTTTTCTACTGCACTAAAAGGAATTGGATGTCAATGCTTTTCTTCCCCCTCCTTTACTTATGTTTCTTTCTTTCCCCCTTCCACTTCCCCATTTTCATACTATTTTCATTTTCCATTTCATACTTCGATCAATGTAATAAAGTTACTATATAATCTGATCTGGAATTTAATAGAAGCAACTGGATACAGACTTGGTCACTGGCATCAGCAATCAATATGAGAACTAGAAGGCATCCAAACCAATAGCTCCACTATCCCCAAGTCTCCACCCTCAGCTTCCAAACATTCAGCCTTCACTTCAATACAAGACACATCTCGGAGATTCTATCAGATGACAACATTTAAGGAGAGGGACATGGAATACACCCAACCTATCTAATCTACTAGGATGGACAGATATTCATAGGGAGAGGTGGACCTGCAAATAACGTAGCCCTGTGCCATATACAACTTAAAAGTTGATAACCAGTAGCTTGAATTGCACTCTTTATTGTTGCATAAGAACAATTAACTGTGGGATTTCATTGACAGAGAATTAACTTCCTGGTACAAAATACATAACTTTTATGTCTATGGAGTTTCTCAGTCATCCATGTCATGATTATCGGAAAAGTGCTTTTTTCAAGAGGCAACTGGATTTTCTGGTTCTTCTTTGAAGACCCAGAACTTCTTTCTTTCATTCCAGTTCTTTCATTCTTCAGAACTGAAGAAGCTTCTTGGATGAGAAGTGAAATGTCTTCAAAGAAAAAACCAGAGGCAATCCAGTTGCCTCTTGAAAAAATCCAGTTGCCTCTTGGGATATCTCTGGGAGAGTGTTATCTCATCCAAAGTCACAGATGTCAACACCCCTGATCCAGTGGAAGTGGGGGAAAATCACAACCACTTCATTATGCTGATGACACTGAACCCCGTGCTGGCTGATGACCTCTCCAGCAGCTTCATATTGATGTTACTGTAAGTAGCACAATGACTTGAGCCCTACGGCACCCACATAATAGGTGCCTAGGACTGGACCAGTCTTCTTCCAACAGTACTTACTGGTATCAGCCACAAAGAAAGGAAAATCACTTCAAAACAGAACTCCTATCCTCAGTCCCCAGAGCTGATCCAGCAAAATATTGTAGTCAAAAGCCGCTGGGAGATCCAGTAGGGCCAGGATGGATGCAGCATCCCCATCCTGAGCCCTCCAAAGATAATTGACAAGTGCATTTGAGTATGTTTCAGTACTGAACTCTAGAGTCTAGATGAAAAAAATCAGAATCTTATGAAAACTGGCAATCTCACAAGATTTTAGCAATTTAGAAAAAAGAATCTTACAATAAAATTTAAGTGAAAGAAGAGAAACAGCATGATTGATTTTTTTTTCTTAGTGCAGGCAAACATGGATAACATATTGCACTATGATCAATTCTGAAAATAAATTTAGTCTTCAATCTGCCCCGATAAAAATGTAACACAAATGAGCGGCAGACCTGGAACCTTCCTTCACAACTACCAAAATCAAGGGAGATTTCAAACATTCTCCAGATACAAATTTATTCTGAAACAGAAGTCTGAATCTAGAAAGTGTGTCCAAATGGCAACTAATGCAATGAATGATAAATTCTTACCTCTTTCACTAGCATCATCTACCAGGATAATTTCTTCCAGCATATGTCTTGGTGATCTGTTTATTACACTATGAACAGTTCTCAAGAGAGTACTCCAAGCTTCATTATGAAAAACAATTACAACACTTGTTGTAGGAAGATTATCAGGATACATTTTTGTCTTACAGCTAAAAATATAAAAATAATTACAATAATTACAATAAATGTGCTTGTGTTGCAATTTAGTATAGAATATAAAATGTGTTCTATACTACAATATTAATCAATCTTGACAGATACACACTAGAATAATAATTTTGAGGCAGCTAGAAAAACAGTTTCTTGATCTTCATCCATTTACAAACATGCTGCAAAGGCAAATTACAGTAATAATTAAAAGATTTAAAACAGATAAATTAACCAATAAAGCATACAAAGTCCTAATATTTAATAAAACATCATATCTGAAAAAAATAAAATATTTCTGTATCTGATACCAAAATGGTAGAACATTTCACATTTTAGATGCAGCTTCAGAAGATGATTTACTCCCTATAACTACTTGCTGAACTTCATCAGTCAAGATATCTAGACTACCTTCTGGAGCTGTTCAGGTAGGTACACGTAGTCATTGGGACTTTAAGCATATATATTTTAAAGCAGATGCTTCTGATAAGTGAACTGTAAAATTTGGTTATAAGTATGGCTTTTATCAATTCACCTATATAATTAAATTTTTTAGATTGGATATGTGAAATGTTTTTAGCAGGTATACTTCTTTCTTGAATTTATGAATATAAGAATATCCTAGATTCATGTGTGTGTGTGTGTGTGTGTGTGTGTGTACACATGGCAAGCTAGATGTTCCAGAAGGAGCTTGGACGCACTTCCACAGAGATTGGTGGACAAAAGGTGAAGCCTAGCCAGTGAAATCTCTCCAGAGAAAGGAGAGATCATGAGATTGTCCACATATATTCAGGACAGCTGCTCCTTGCAGGTATATTATTTAAAATATTAGTATCCTGTGGTGCACCATTTCACTCAAATGAGAGTTACAAACAATGAAACAGACACAAGGGTTTTAGTAATATGCTAAATTACTGAACCCCTGGTCCTTGGCCCAGTAGAGGGCTATTGCCCATTGGGACCCGGCACATATAAGTGGTGCGCGCGCGTACAAAACCATCCTTTCTCCTCCCCCACTGCTGCGGGTCCATGGAGCCAGAAAGGTTGGGGGCCACTGTGCTAGACAACCCATGATCCAATATTCAGAGATATTTTCTCATCTTAATAGAAAAAAAGAATGACCATAGGTAGGCAAAAAAGCAGGAGCCATTTCCAACTTCCTATTGGGTTCTTCACTGACTTTCTTATAGGAAGCTGGTAGAAAGCACTGGAAATGATCAACATATGAACAGAGTTGATTGGCAGTGAAGTAGCATGGCTGCGCTCAAACAGCCACATTATTTTCAATCCCATGGATCCTGCATTTTGGACACTTTCTGTAAATTAGCCAACAGTTTATTTAAAAACTGTTGCCCTATGATGCACTGTTTTGTCTAACTGAAAGTTACAAACAAACAGACACAATACCTTTAGTAGGCTATAAATAGATTATTGATATGAAGGCTCACTGTTTGATTAAAAGGTTTAAAATATGCAAGTTTTTTTTCAATTAATTTAAAACTCAGAAACAAATAGAACGTAAGAGCTTAGAGTAATAGTGTTGGAAGGGACCTTCTAATCCAATCCCTGCTCAAGCAGGAGACCCTAAACCAGTGATGATGAACTATGGCACATGTGTCAGAAGTGGCATTCAGAGCCATCTCTCTGGGTACACCAGCCATTACCTGTTGCTCTTCCAGGTTCCAGCACTCCAGCTGGTCTTTGCATATGCGGAAGTGCCAGAAACTGGAACAGCAACTCCCCAATGCACATATTCTGATTTCCTCGCATGCATGCACGCCGACCAGCTGGTCTTCATGTGCATGGAAGTGCCGGAAACTGTAAAACCAGGTGATCGGCGCACATGCGCATGCCGGAAACCACATGCATGCTGGGGAACTGCTCTTCCAGTTTCCAGCACTCCTGTACGTGGGAGCTGCTCTTCAGGTTTCTGGTGCTCCACCACCTGCCCAGGCTCCCATTTCGGCACTCGGTGCTGAAAAGGTTCTCCAACAATGCCCTATGCCACAAAATACTGAAAGAGCCACAATGGTCCTAACTGGAAGCCCCCCATTCAATTCTGGAGCCCCCCCCCCCTTTTTTTTAAAGATGGGGACCACAACAGGTAGTTCCCTGGTACTCCAAGAACTTTGAAATATGTTTCAATGGTTCTGAAATCACATCTGTTAGTTCCTTCAGAACTCTGGGATTTAGTCCATCAGGTCAAAGCGATTTGAATCTGTCTAGAGATGATAGGTATTTTCTTACCTTATTTTTGCATATTTTAATTTGCATTCCTAACCTATCATTTACAGTTCTATTTTTTATAAGTACAGTTGTGTTTTCTTTTTGCATGAAGACAGATTCAAAGCTTCAGATGGGCCTGGACATCTGGCACTGCATGATCTGAGTCCCTAGCGGCGTAGTGTGTTACTGATGGTAGCCTTTGTTACATTGGTCCCAGCTCATAACAGGTCATTCACTAGGTCCCCCCTGTGGTTCTGGGATTTTTGCTCACCGTTCTTGTGATCATTTTCACCCCATGGGGTGAGATCTTGTATGGAGCCCAGATTGAGGGAGATTATCAGTGGTCTTGTATGTTTCCATTTTCTAATTATTGCTCCCACAGTTGATTTCTTCACACCAAGCTGCTTGCCTATTGCAGATTCAGTCTTCCCAGCCTGGTGCAGGTCTACAATTTTGTTTCTGGTGTCCTTCGACAGCTCTTTGGTCTTCACCATAGTGGAGCTTGAGTGTGACTGTTTGAGGTTGTGGACAAGTGTCTTTTATACTGATAATAAGTTTAAACATGTGCCATTAATACAGGTAATGAGTGGAGGACAGAGGAACCTCTTAAAGAAGAAGTTACAGTCTGTGAGAGCCAGAAATCTTGCTTGTTTGTAGGTGACCAAATACGTATTTTCCAGCATAATTTGCAAATAAATTCTTTCCAAATCAGACAATGTGATTGTCTGGATTTGTTTTCTCATTTTGTCTCTCATAGTTGAGGTCTACCTATGATGATAATTATAGGCCTCTCTCATCTTTTTAAGTGGGAGGACCTGCCCAATTGTTGGCTGACTAAATACTTCTTTGCCACACTGTATATCTAAAGATTTTCTCCTTCTGCATAACAGTTCTCTATTCCGCATTAAATTTTCTAACCTAACACTGCTATGTATTCACCTATTCAAAGGCTTAAATAAAATCATCAAATAGTTTCAAAACAATGATCAAATAAAACTAAACCTAGTTGAATGAAAAAAGTAATTTTCATTTCTCAATCAAGTCAAAGATCTAAAAATGATATCATTGCCAGAGGCTTTGCTTTTCATATGTTAATTGCAGTGACCTGTATGTTGGTCATAGAAAAAATGCAGTCCCTCTTGAACTAAATATACCATAAAATTCATTTAAAAAACAAATTTTAAAATTAAAATTAAATCTTCCCTAAGAATCTATTCATTTAATATATTTCCACATAAAGATATTATTCCATTTAGTAAGAGAGATAAAGAAATAATTGGATTACCAAAGAACAACTATACTAGATAGTTATGATGTGGGGTATCATGAAGAAAAGATACCTTCAGAGAACTTTTCTGGCAGGTCTACCAACTTTTCTTTGGCCCTAATGGCAATCACATATCCATGATTTCTCCTGCTCTGATTTGGGACAACACACGAACCAGTTATGATATACATCTGCTAATAGAGAGCAATACTAGGCAGCTTGACAAAATTTGAATTTTACTGATGAAATCTGATTGCTATTAGTGCCTGGGGAAACCTCTGTCTTGAGGTGGAGAAATAATGGTCTATGATGTTGGTTTAACTGCACACCGAGTCATGCTAAGGAAATAGAAATATCTTTTTATTTTTTTATTCTAACTAGGGATGAGAGGAGTATATTTTGGCTGCTCTACTTCCCAGGGGAAAAAGAAAATTGTACCCTTTAGTATACTCCAATATTCCATCTAATCCCCATATTCAATCTTTTTATTTTATTTATCAAATTTTGAAAAAGTCCACCTCCCCCATAGAGGGCTCTGTGTACAATAAATTCACTTACCCTTCCAGCCTAACATCAGGTAAAGATCTGTTGAGTGCAATAATTTCACTGGCCATTAAATTAAACTGGTTGATTTTAAACATTTCCTTCATTTTCTCTTGGTCTTCTTTAGCAATGGCAACAGGTTTCCCCATTTCTCCTGGACCTTCATGAGGTTTTTGCACTGATTCTGGAACTAATAAAATATTATAATAACTAAACAATTTAGAAGGGACCATAATATCTGTACTTAATACACTACAATGCTATAACCTTAATAAATATTAAAGAAATAAGTAGCACTGAGAAAGCTACGTAAAATAAACCTTGAAACTGGATAAAGGTATTTTGGAGGAAAATGCAAACATTAATTCTTCATAAATTATACATAGTGGCTGCATATCTATAAATGGGTTCTTTCAGAGGTTACCTGTTCATTGCACATATACACTAGATCACGTAACTGACCAGAATGTCATTTGAGAACATTCTAAAGCTGAATATATTTGATGAAAAATATGCTCTAGGGCTGTATTTTTTGCTCTAATCACTCACAATCTGCTCAGAGTTGTCCAAAAGGTATGACTGGCTGTAGCTGTTGCTGTAGAGTAAATTGGCTTGTACAGAAGATTAATCAAAACTGGCTGAGGCTGGTAACCTCAAAGTCCAAAGCAGTTGCAATGCAAAGAAGCTGCTCCATAAAAAGACAATTCACTTCAAAGATCCCATGTTTGCACTGAAGCTGTTCCCATTCTATCAAAAATTGTGACAGAATTTCCCAGATACCCATTTCATTATGGCTTAGTAAAAATCTTGGTAAGCAGTTAGACATCTTTTTGAGCATAGAAAACAGATAATAACAATTACAGTAAATTAAAATTAAAGTCACAATAGCTTCCAGTAAATATTTCAGTTTCTCAATGTTTATACAGGTAGCCCACAACTTATGACTTTTCATTCAACAATGGTCCAGAATTATGACGGACGCGGAAATACTGCAATTCTGGTCTTTGTCACTAAAACATTACACTACTTGTCAAGAGGACTTTCTCATTTCTGGGAGCTGGCTAAACTAGTTGCCTCTAGAGAAAAGGGTTTTCAGGTTTACAAACCCTAAAAAATTCAACTTCGTTTCTATACTGTGAGAGAAGCTGAAATTCTTCAGCAAGCAGTCCTTTTAGCCAATACCCATAGGCAAGAAGAAGTCAAAATCCAAGCAGAGAGTAGATAATCAGCATAGTAAAGTAAGAATGGGGTACCTTAAACCCTGATTAGATTTTTGTGTCTTTGCACATCAGGGAAAGCATGCATCTGTTATTTGGAGATGATTGCATAACTGTTGCATTTATACATTTATGATCTGCCTAGGGGTATTCAAACAAAGGTTCCAAACAGAAAGTAGGATCAACCAATCAGTATGCAGAACGAGCACCACCACACAGTGAGTAGCTGAAATTTGAAGGCACATCAGCCTGTCTGCAACTGTCTGCAACCTATGCTTATCCATCAAACTCTTCACAGCATAGGTATGCATTGACGTCTACTCTGTTGCAGATGAGTCTAAATCAAGGTTCAGAAGTGGGGAGGAGGCCTTTAGAAGGCCCAGAGTATATTGCACATGAGTGTCTGGATTTTGGGAGGAAGGATTTTCAAGCCTGACTAGAGCCTCCCAGGGTCTCTTTTACCTTACCCTCTTACAGTATCTTGGACTCTGTCCACTTAACAACCACAACTAGGAGTTCAGTTGTTTGATAAAGCAATCACGTGGTTCACTTACAACTGCTTCACTCAACAATCATGATTTTAGTTCTAGTTGTCATAAGTTGAGGATTACATGTAATTATCCACCATTATTAAGAAGACAGGAGGGGAAAAAAGAAATTGTTTTATTTCCATTTGACTTCCCACTTCACTATCCACAAGTAAAAACATTTATTTATTTATTTTTATTTATTGAAATTTGTCAAACAAAAATGAGAACAAGAATAAGAAAATAAAAATACAATGACAGGGACGATAGGCATGTTAGTGCACTTCTGCATACCCCCACTACTGACCACTTAAGTATGACATAAGGTCCACGGATATCAATTTCAGACTGAAACTGTGAAAATTTGTAGCTGAGACAACTGAATCAAGTAGGGCAACATCATGGTTGTCATTGGCAAGAAGCCAGAATCCACAGTGAGCACTGTTTATATTTCCATCTCTGCTTCATTTGAAAGCTCCAATTCAAAATCAAGTTGCCTCTGCAAAATTTATTTTATCCTTTCCTCTTCCCCACCCTCAAGCACCAGCAAAGCATTACATATCTATTGCAGCAAAACTGTCTCTGACAACTTTGCAACCAGTTATATATCCAAGACTATTTTTCATTTTCATTTCTTCGAAAAAGAAATGACCATTTTTTGGTTTAGTAGTTAAGACCCCAGGATAAAAAAGCAGGAAACTGAGATCTAGTCCAGTCTTAGTCATGAAAGTCAGCTAGGTTACTTTGGATTAGTCACTCTTTCTCAGTCCAGTTCACTTCACGGGTTTGTTGTTATGGAGAACAACAACAATAGGAGGAGTATTTAGGTATGTTTGTCAACTTGCGCTACTTTCTTAGTAATAAAGGCAGGATACAAACAAACAAAACTGCTGTCATGTATGCTGAATTACTTTTGAAAAAGAATGGAATTCAGTTTGTGATACAATATGGTTGGAAGAGATCTACCTCACAATTATTCTGGTCTAGATCACTTTTAATGAAAGCAAACATGCTTTTCTCTTATTAGTCCAATCATTTTACAGTAATATTTCATTATAATTCAGTTTGAATCACTGTCAAGATTTTTTTCAACTCTGGACCCTAAAAGCTCTAACTAAAATAATACTTACCATCTCCTGGTGGAAGTCCTCGCTCTTTTTTTTCATCACATTTATTGCATTCACTGAAGTAAAGTAACATAAACATATCCAAAAGGACCCATACCAATGAAGTGGCCAGGACCACCTTGCAATATGCAAATTTCCTCATGACACTTTTAACTTTAATATATACTTATTTTTATATTTGTTTTAATAGCACTTCTTGGATCCCACATCCGCCATCATATTCTACATCTATGGAAAAAGGAGGAAAATATTAAATGATTGGAATAAAGCATTAGGCTCAAAACAAGATGAATTAAAAAGTATCTAATTTTTACATATTACACAAAAGTCCCCTGAATATGGCAAGTGCTTAAAGTATAGGTATTCCAGTTTTACTTTGAATGTGAAACGTAAATCAATATAAGGCCATTTTCAATATTAGTAACTACTCAGAATAAAACAACCTGTAATTTCATTGTTTATGAAGAACAGAGCTGAAAACTATCAATTCTTAACAAAATAAGGTTTAATTATAATTTTAAGACCTAAAAAAGTTTTTTAAACAAACAGCAAAAATCAATACAAGTAAATCTTTATTTACAACCACAATTCAGCCCCAAATTTCCGTTACTAAGCAATATAGTTGTTAAGTGAATTTTGCCCCATTTTATGATGCTTTTCGCCACAGTTGTTAAGAAAATCACTAGAGTTAAGTTAGTAAAATGGTTGTAAAATGAATCTGGCTTCTCCATTGATTTTGCTCGTCAGAAGATCTCAAAAACATGATCCCAGGACACTGCAGCTGTCATAAATACAAAGCTATTGCCAAGCATCTGAATTTTGATCACATGATCTCGGGAATGCTGCCATGGTTATAAATGTGAAAAATGGTCATAAGTCACTTTTTTCAGTGCCATTGAAACTTAGAACTGTCGCTAAATGAATGGTTGTAATTTGAGGACTATGTGTATTTTGATCTTAGAAAATTACAAACAGACTGAGGATCCAAATAAACTTGAAATAAGAATTCTGAACTAATTTTAAAAAAATATTTCCATAGGAAAATGGGCGTTGGTACCTACCTGATACGCCCCTTCTCGAATAGGCGGGCACGGCAGTCCTGATGGGAGGTGATCGGTTCGAGTTGCAAGGGACCGAGTCTGCAGAAACTTCCTTAGCTCCGCCTCCCCGCTGTGATAGGCAGTTTGGAGACGAGGAGATAGCAGACTGACGTGTCTAGAGGAAAAAACACAGTAACATCGTTAGCCGTAACCCCCCTCCCAAACACCATAGGAGGAACCGGGGACGGCCCCAGGGTGGGGCGGACTGCCGTGCCCGCCTATTCGAGAAGGGGCGTATCAGGTAGGTACCAACGCCCATTCTCCGTAAGGCGGGAACGGCAGTCCTGATGGGACATACCAAAGTCCTGTGTCCAGCCGGGAGGGAGCAGGCCGGCCCCGAGATTCAGCGGCGTGAAGAATTCCCTGAAGGACCCTCCTTCCGAAAGCCGCATCCGCGGAGGCATAGGCATCCAATCGATAATGGCGAATAAAGGGGGTAGGAGAAACCCACGTAGCCGCTCGGCAGATCTCTTCCACGGGCGCCCGTGTAGCCCAAGCTGCTGATGTCGCCGCACTCCTGGTGGAGTGGGCGGTGATGTTACGGGGAATTGGAAGAGCTTGTGACTCGTACGCCGAGGAGATGCAAGCCCGAATCCAGCGGCCTAAAGTCGGAGCAGAGACCTTAGATCCCAACGAAGACGGAAGGAATGAAACGAAAAGGGAATCAGATCGCCGAAAAGCCGAAGTACGGGAGATGTAGATCTTTATCGCACGCCGCACGTCCAGCGTGTGCCATATCTTTTCCATGTGATGGCGTGGCTTTGGACAAAAATCCGGAAGGATCAGTTCCTGGGTCCTGTGGAATAATGAGTTAATCTTCGGGACGAAGCAAGGGTCCACCCGGAGAACCACCCTGTCCGGGTAAAAGATACAGAGCTCCTTCCGAATCGATAGAGAAGCCATCTCGGAAATGCGGCGGGCAGAGGTTACTGCCACGAGGAAGGCCACCTTCAACGATAGAAATCGTAGGGAAACTTCACGCAACGGCTCAAAGGGAGCCTTGGTAAGGGCCAGCAGGACCTTTGGAAGATCCCATGACGGAAACCGATGAACCGTAGGGGGACGTAGATTAGTAGCGCCCCGGAGGTACTGGCGAATCAGCGGATCCTTCGAGATAGACTCCTTAGAACCGCAGGAGAGAATAGAAGCAAGGGAAGCCACCTGCCTTCGTAGAGTATTTGGTGAAAGTCCAGAGAGGAAGCCTTCATGAAGGAACTCTAAAACATCGAGAGCCGAAGCGGACGTAGGCCAAATGCCGTTCTTACGACACCAAGTGGAGAACGAGCGCCAGGTAGCCTCATAAATTCTTGTAGTAGAATCCCTGCGGGAGGCCTGAATGACACTAATGACTCCAGAAGAAAGAGGAAGGTCCCTCAGATGGACCCGCTCAGCCGCCAGGCGGCTAGGCAGAACCATTGCGGATCCGGATGCTGCAGAGGTCCCTGCAGGAGAGTGATTTGGTCGTCTGGAATCCGCCACGGACGCTGCACCGAGAGCGAGAGCAGGTCCGCAAACCACGGACGTCGGTTCCAAAATGGGGCGAGAAGAAGAACCTCGGCCCTGTCCTGCAGAAGTTTCCTGATTACGGCCGGAATTAGAGGGATTGGAGGAAAGGCGTACAGTAGAAGGTCGGAGGGCCATCTTGTGCGAAGGGCGTCCACAGCTTCCGCTCCCGGAGTGGGGAATCTGGCGAAGAACCGAGGCAGCTGGTGGTTGCTTCCCGACGCAAACAAGTCTATCGCCGGCTCGCCGAACCGGGAGATCAGCTCCTGAAAGATGTCCGGATGGAGGCTCCACTCCGCCGGGTCGATGACTGATCTGCTGAGAGAATCGGCTGTCCGATTCTCTACCCCGGAAATGTGTGCCGCTTTGATGGAGCTCAGGTTGCGCTCTGCCCAGGCTCCTAGCTTGAAGGTTTCCTCCATCAGAGCCTTCGATCGGGTCCCTCCGAGCCTGTTTAGATGAGCCTTGGCGGAGACGTTGTCGGTCAAGACCAGGATGTCCTGACCTTGAACCAGGTGATGAAACCTCTGAAGCGCCAGGAAAATGGCTCGAAGTTCCAGGAGATTGATGTTCATCCTGCTTTCCTGCGGAGACCACCGGCCCTGAGCCAGATGGGGACCCAAGTGCGCTCCCCATCCCGCTAGACTGGCATCCGTGGTTAGAGTTAGTCGACACGGTTCCCGGAACCTGGTGCCTCTGTCTATTGCCTCCGACGTCCACCAACTCAGGGACTGACGTACTCTGGGAGTCAAGATCACTCGTGTTACTGATGCACTTCTCCGGGACCGTTGAAAAGGAAGAAGGAACCATTGCAGATCCCTGCAATGCAAACGGGCCCAAGGCACTATCTCAAAGGTGGACACCATCTTGCCCAATAGCCCAGATAAAGAGAGTAGAGAGGAAGAATGCTGGCCCTGTACCTTAGAGGCTAGCGCCCTGAGACTCGCAATTCGGTCCGGGGATAGAAAAACCTCCGAGGAGACCGTGTCAATTACCGCTCCAAGATGCTGGAGACGAGTAGAGGGGGAGAGATGGCTTTTGCTCCAGTTAACAGAGAAGCCATGGTCCTGCAAGACCCGCAGAGTTATTTCAACATCCCGTCTGGCCTGCCCCTCGGATCCAGACAAAATAAGAATATCATCTAGGTAAAATAAAACTCTAATGGGGATACTGCTAAGATGCGCCATAAGGGCCGCCATAATCTTGGTAAAAACCCTGGGGGCTGAGGATAAACCAAAGGGAAGGGCCCTGTACTGGAAGTGCTTCCCATTATAACAGAAGCGGAGAAACTGGCGATGTTCCGGCAGAATGGGAACATGCAAGTACGCCTCGGTTAAATCAATTGAAGTCAACAGATCCCCCTCCCTAATTGCCAACAAAATTGTGCGAAGGGAATGCATTTTGAACCGGCGATACACTAAGTGCCGGTTCAAGGACTTCAAGTCCAAAATGGGACGCCAATCGCCTGAGGGTTTCTGAACCAAAAACAACCTAGAGTAAAACCCTTTTCCGTACTCCGACTTCGGAACAGGCTGAATGGCTCGGGAAGTCAATAGATGTTTGATAGATGCTTCTACTCTAGCCCGCTTAGCCCTATCAAGGGAAACTGGACAACGTAAAAAAAGGTGAGGAGGAGAGGATTTAAACTCAAGAGCCAAACCGAACTGTATAACGTTTTTAACCCAGTTATCAGAGACGGTAGAAACCCAGGTGTGAGAAAAACAAGCTAACCGGCCCCCAATAACCGAAGAATGAGGCAAATTAACGGCCTCTTCTGAAAGCCCGCCCCCGTCCCCCCCGAGAGGGACGTCTGGGGGGAAAACGGGCGCTAGGCCTAACCTGACTTTCCTGTTGGGAAGGACCCCTGGGCTGGAAGGAGCGCTGATAACGCTGCTGGTAATAGTTGCCGTCGGAGGGGCGAAAGGAAGACTGTCGAAAGGAACTGGACGCTCTACCATCCTGTCTTCGGGACATAGCCGGCAGAACCTTGCGGTGATCACGAGTTTCAATCAGCAGTGGTTCGAGGGGAGCTCCAAAGAGCTTGTCCCCTGCGTAAGGAGAAGATGCCAATCTCCACTTATTACGGACATCCGCCTGCCAGTTCTTGAGCCAAAGCCAGCGGCGCGAGGTGACAGTAGCCCCAATAGCCTTGGCCGAGAATCTTGCTGCATTCAGGGTGGCATCGGCGGAAAATTCGACGGCCGCTAAAATTTTATTCAAATCCTGATGGGTACGAACGTCCGTAGAAGGAATACGGTTTAAGAGCTGTTTGATCCAGAGGATTGAGGCCCGATTAAAAAATGAAGCCGCAGATGAGGCCTGGACCGCCCAGGCCGAAGCCTGATGCCCCTTGATAAAGGATCTCTCAGCTTTCCTCTCCTCAGGTCTGAGGACTTCCTCCGGAGGACCAGAGGTAGGAGTTGGAGCCGACAGGGCCAAAACGGGAGGATCCACAGATGGAACTTGGAGAAGCGCGGCATATTCCTGCGCCAGATTATAAAACCTCTTATCCAAAGAATTCGGCGATGGACCAGAAGCAGGGAATTTCCACTGACGCTGCAACACATCCAAGAACAGCTTAGGAGCAGGAACTGTTTCCATAAAGGTGGAAGGCTCCTCAAAGAGGGCTGCAGTAGAAACAGAAGGCCCCGAAACCTCCTTGGGTTTGGCCACTGGGACTCCCAACCCCGTGGTCACCTGCGCCTTGTATAATAACGACCTAAACATTTGAGGACGGAATAATCCCACAAATGAAGGCTGATCGGGCTCCAGACCTTCGTCTTCAGATAACTCCTGGTCAATAATAGCTCCTTCTCCCAGGGAGCCTGATCCCAAGCTGTCTCGAGAAGGAGATGCCGCCGAAGCCTGCGGCTGAGGATGTTCCTCCAATGGCTGAGACCTCACAGAAAGAGCTTGGTCGCTGAGGTATTCTGACACCCTAGAAGAAGACCTCTCTTTAAGGCCCTGAGCAATTCCCTGACGAATGGATTGCGAAATAAGCTGAGCCAAGGCAGGAGTGATATTTAAAGCTGGATCAATAGGAGCCTGCAGTTGTGGGACCTCAGGATCCTGCAGAGTAACATTAGGCCCTGATTGTTGAGGCTGCTCAGAAGGGCCCTCCAGATGGGAAGGGAGAGTCTGGTCTTGGGACCCTGCCCGCTCCTGTACAGTTTCAGAGAATACCGCAGCCGCCTCTGAAACCATCATGTCATCCCCCTGAACAGAAATATCAGGCGATAAGGTAGGTACATAGGACTGCTGTGGGGGAGCCACACTGGAAGAAGCAGTAGAAACGGGAGCAGCCACCAATCCCTTCTTTGACTGTCCAGCAATGCCTGCCGCCTTATCGAAGGCCCGCTCCATTGCCCTGTGGCGGCGCTCCTCCTCCCTGGTGAATCTGGGGGCAGAGGAGGGGATATTCTCCCTAGGCTGAACAGATGACTGCACTCTAGGTCTTTTACCATCAGGTCTAGAAGGCGACCCCTCCCCTGGGTCCGGTTCTCTGTGCCTTTTACCCTTGGATCTGAGGGAAGGCTGCTTCAAATTGGCGTCCGCCATTTTAATACTGCCCCAAAATGGCCGCCGGCGCCAAAAAAACTGACTAACAAAATGGCCGCCAATAAAGTTTGATACTCACTGCGCTGTTTGACGGGCCGCAACGGCAAATCGAAGCTCCAAGGCCGTCCGATAGCAATCGCTAGCCCGAAGGCTTCAGCGCGACAGCTCTGAGCAGCGCGGAAGAATCGTCGCGCAGCAAGGCAGCCTTTTAAAGAGTAGTGGCGGCGGCGGCTCCAAAACGGCGCGGAATTTGTCCTTTGCGCCTGTCAGCTGCAGGGCAAAGCCCGACTCGCAGCTCCGGGAAGCAGATGGTCGATCAGATAAGCAGCCGCTCGTAACAAAGGGGAGAGAGAGGAACCGCCGGCCGGCGGCCCCAAGCTCAAAGCGGTGCGCCGCGGAGCAAGATCTAAAGGCTCAACGCCGTTCAATTAGTAGAAAAAAAAAAAAAGGCACCGATTCTCCCCAAAATCCAATTCTCTTTCTATTTCAAAGACCAAATTTAGCAAACAAAGTTCTCAGAGGAGAAACTCTAGACACGTCTGTCCCACTCGACCGAGTCGAAAAACTGCCTATCACAGCGGGGAGGCGGAGCTAAGGAAGTTTCTGCAGACTCGGTCCCTTGCAACTCGAACCGATCACCTCCCATCAGGACTGCCGTTCCCGCCTTACGGAGAATACTTTTGTTTTGAATTTTCTTTTTAAAAAGTAGACATTAGAAGGAACTAAAGATCATAATTAAAGCAAAACACTCAAACTTAACTTACAATTACAGAACGAAGCAGAAAATATTTTAATGTGGACATAACGAAGGATATTTCTGAACAACGGGCCTAAAAGTTTATTTTAAGACTGTGTTTAAAAGATGTCATGGAACAAGTTCTACTTGAAATAAAAAAAAAAAACAGAAAACAACGGTAGCCATTATGGTGACTTTTTTGCGCTTGGGCATATGCTATCCTTACATATTTAATACTAAGCTAAAAAGGAAAACTAGTTTGGTGTAGTGGTTAAGGTGTAAGGCTAGAAACCAGGGGCTTATCAGGGAGCAAATGAGTAAACTGATAACTTTTGAAGGTCTATGACGTAAAGTTCAAGTGAGAAAAGAAAGGGGTGGGGATCATACTGAAAAAGCAGTGTTATAATGCAAATCCTATTCTTTTTCTTGGATATCAGAATGCCAAATATCAACTCAAAAGGGAAATACTTGCAATACAATGTCATAAAACTGCTACTGTCATTACCCAGATGACCTTGGGCACATAATAGAGTTTTCAACTCAACTATGTTTACTTAGTGTTTTAATCTATGCAAAATATTGATACATGTATAGTAATGTGCTTGCATTTCATAGTTGGATGTTCTGATGACACAATGGATGGGTTAGTATAAATTCTTCTAAATTTGAGGTAAACAATATCTTGCTATCACTTCAAAATGATGAGATTTCTTTTACTTACAATGTTACAGTAACGTAACGGGGGGCAGCTAATTATAAACTTATTGATATTGTTAGTCATTCTTGTGAATGATCTCTAGCAAGAACAGGATGGTGGTAGTGGCAACATCCTTGCTCATCTGGACCACTCAACAACCCTTAATATAATGGTATTTTTTTGTGTTGGCTACAGGGCTGGGCATCACAAGTCTAGTGCTGGGTCAGCTCATTTCTCCACAACCAAATGATGTTGATAGGGAGTGAGATCCAGCCTATGGCCGCTCTTCTGTGGCATGCCACAGGGCTCTGTTCTCTCTGCACTCCTTTTTAAGATGTACATGAAGCCATTGGGTGAGATCATGCATTACTATAGATTGAGGTATCATTAGAATGTGAATGATATTCAACTTTATATCTCTAGCCCTAGAGATATAAAGTGATGCTGTGGCTGTCCTCTCACATTGGCTGAAGGCTGTGGGGGCCTGGATAGGGACAATAAGCTTCAACTGAACTCTGGCAAGACCTAATGCCTTGGATGCATGGATTCTCAACATCTGGGACTCTGATATCTTTAGCTACTAGAGTGGCACTACCCCAGACAGACCTGTCCACAACTTGACGGTTCTCCCGGGCTTGCAACTTCTGCTCGAAGAGCAAGTGACAGTCCTGACTAAGAAAGCTTTTGCACAACATCTTGCCCCTCTGAGGTGAGATTGGCTCCCACCTTCCTGACTTTCCAAAAGAGCCAGAAGACCTGGCTCTGCTAGTTGACTTAGGGCCCCAATGAGGGAGTACTATACTGGAGATGGTTAATCAACTAATAGCAGTTCCCACCTCCCCCCATACATTCTGCTCTTTTTCTCCCTATTTTTAAGTTATCACGTATATTTCATTATGACTTTGTGATTTCACAGATTTGTATATATATTTATTATTTTATTTTGATGTTATAAACTGCCCAGAGTTGCCTTGCAACAAGATGGGCGGCGAACAAATTTATAACAAAATAAACTAATGTCACATAAGATGTATTTTTCTTTTTAAAACAATGAATTAGTAAAACTCCTGCATACTATACTTAATAAGAAAACAATCATTCACTTTGTTAAAAGTTTATTTTTCTTTTTGGATAAATACTAAATATTTCTATTTTTCCCCTTTTCCTTATTTTTCTCTGTTTAACTGTGGATTGTGGTCTCCTCTGTTAATATGCCTCCAAGTTCTTAGCTTTCCAGCTAAGAGACTACCTTCGCCATAAACAAATGTTCAATTAATCTTTTACTTGCATTATATCATACCAATAAATAGCTGTTTCCTTACAGAAGTAAAAAAAATTGTTTTTCAATGTAGAAATAAAAGAGTAAGGTAGGCTGTCTATATTTGAAATTAACAAAAGAGAATGAAATTATTAAAACTGAGAGTCTTATTATTTGAGTTCTTCATTGCCTCCCCTATAAGTCAATGCAGTAATATCTTCTTATGCATATTACCCCATATTGAGCTGCTCCACAATTCTTTAATTTTAAAGAGAAATTTTTGCAGAGAAAAGTGCAGGAGAGAGATACAAAATTTGTCAGCATCAGACATTCTGTTTCCTGCTGACCATGCTCATGAACCATGAAATTTCAGGAGAATCTAGAGGTTTCCATAATTATATGCTCCAACCAAAAGTGGTTCAAGCCACTTTTATCACTTTATCTAGTCCCTTTATTCTAGATAAAGCAACCATTTTGTGGGGCCGTGTCCTTCAGTTTTAATTGCTTCTGTCTTAGATAATCTGCTTCTAGAATCCAATGAATCAAACCAGAATAGTATCTTCCAGGTAGAGATGAAACATTATGGAGTTCTCTGGAACATTCCCTTACTGAATCAATGAATTTGTCACCAGTGTAGAGAATATAAATATTAAATTTCAAGTTATAAAGTTTATCTGCGTTCCAGAGAGAGTTCTTTCTTCAATATGCCTCCATCTTTTTTTTCTGCCCAAGAAAGGACATAAAACTATTTCAAGCCTGTCTTGAGTTGTCCTAAACTGTTGGCTGTTTGAACAGAAACTTGAATTTGTTTTTCAATGCCATTCTGTTGAAGATGATCAATAAGATGCAAGGCACTGAAACCAATGTCCCACTAGAGCATGGGTGTCAAATTCACCACGTCGTATTTGCTGGTACATGACGTTACGTGACATTTTGCCCCTTTGCGGAACTAGGGTGGACATGGCCTGAACATGACGCATCCAGCCCCACAGCCCCCAGTTTGATACCCCAGCACTAAAGTAACGAAAGTATAAGATCGAAGATTGCAAGGGAAAAAATGAGTTTGCCTCTTTTTGAAATCTATAAAGCAGCATAGAATGTCTAATTTTGGAAGAACTATGCCTTGTTAAAACTCACATCAATTCAGAGTCTGCTTGAGTGCATACCTCTTGAAAAAATGAAATATCAAGGGAAATAATTAAATGGAGATTAATTTGTAAAAGCTATTGTAATATTCATATAATTCAGAATTTTAATAATAATTAAATAATTAAAATTTAATTTTAAATGTTAAGCATTCTGAGTATTAAGATTAACATTAAGATAAATTCTCTTCCAACTTGAGAAGAAATGTTACGATGTTGCTACAATCATTCTAGAAGTGATCCAAGCTTAAAATATTTCTTTTGAACTGAAATAGAATTGTTTTAGGCTTGAAATATTTTTGAAATGATCAGAAAAAAATCCAGTAACTTTGTATCAGCAAATTTTGAACACATAATGTCTCAAATATTAAATATTTACATGCCTCTACAATTTAAAATGCCTTACTCCAAATCATAACTTTATTGCTAAATTCTGTTTTATTAATCTTGGCTTTAGAATCAGTAATAAAAATTGCAAGTATGCCATATCCTAATTGTGTACAGCATATATATGTGCCAAATAATGTATAGTATCATAGTCCCCCAAATCCTCAATGGCCAAAAACCTACAAAATCAATATTTAAGAAAACTTAATTTTAAAAAAATATTTAAATTATTTTGTTGTCCCGGCATAATATAAAAAAAATACTATGACAGTACAAATCTGAAAAGATTAGTCCAATATTGTAAACTCTCACCTTAAACTAAATAATATTATTGATTACAAAACAGTAAGCATACATAGTAGAAAATTATTTATTAGCTTTTTTAAACCCATCTTTATTATTTTATAAATAACTCAAGATGACATATTTTTCTTATTAAAAAAACAGAGTTTGATGCCAGATATTAAAAGAATATCCTACATATAAAAGGCTAAAAAACCAGAAAAAGTAATATATAATTTCTTTAATATATTGTTACACTAATAAAAATCTATTCTCTATTAAATGTTATATTATATTAATTAAACTAATGCAAAGTATAAAAAAGTAAAAAGTGGAACAATAAAATAAAAAGAAGTTACGTCCCCTTTCTCACAGTAAGTATAAACTGTAATATCACAATTTCTTAAAACACAACAATGAATCTCTTCACCCCCATATCTCATCTCATTCTTTATAAACAAATCTTTAAAATCTCATCATCCATCCATTCCGCAAAAGTCAATTAAGTATTACCAGAAATAACTACCCACCATCTATTATCAGCTTAATTTACTGGAACCACATGAATTCCTTCTTTTTATGTTTATATCTCATTATTAAATATATTCCCCATACCTCTTCATATCTATTCTGAAAAATCCAATAAAAGTTACCAGAGATAACAACACAACTGTTTAACCTTAATACAGCAAATGAATTATTTTCCAGATACCATTTATATATACATACAATCTATTTAAACATCATTATCCACTATTCTTCCCATCTTTAACCATTTTTTTTCCAAAATTCTACTTCTTAATAATTTACTCCTTTCATCCCATTCTTTTAACTACTTCTTTTTCTATTTTTTTCTTTTTGTATTTGTTATATCTTTTCTCTTGAATCCTTTTTCTCACTTTTAGATATATTACTCAAGTAATTCTCCCCAAGCATTCTCCTAGTCTCTTTCCACTATTTTCTTCTTTTCCCTTTGATTGATTCTTTTTGAGGGAATATTCCCCTCTATCCACTCTTTTTTTTGCCACTGTTAATCCCAGTGAAATCATCTAACTGCTTTTTGCATTCAATTCCTTTTCCTTCAATATTATTTTCTTGCTCCTCATTTATGCTCTTTTTCCTGTTCTGTGTGTTCCAGCAAAATTTCTGACTTTTTATTACCCTTTAGTGATTCATGCATGTTTTTAAACATCTCAATTAATTCCTCACACATCTAAGACTCCATACTGTAAATTTAAAAAATTGTTAAAGCTTTTGATTTATATTTACTTAACATTTTAAAGTTCATGTAGTCTCTTTTTAATTCCAAATAGTATCCAATTCAAATATTTATCCAGTCCACTCCAAATTGAAGTTTTGTTATCTTCCAGCACAGTTGAAAGTCGGAACCACGCAGTTCAAAAAAACCCCAAGTACTCCTTAAAAGTTCTTAGTTTGTGGGTTATCTTTTATTAGTCAAAGTCACAGCTGTTATTTTTTCTTCCAACCAATATTGCAGTACACTCTTTCCATCAGCAGATGTGTCTCTCAAATCCACAATATTCTCAGACCAACTAAGTGTCAAAGCTGTCATAAATATTTTAAATCCACATAAAGTATACTTTTCCTCAGGTTTCTTTTTCTTTTATTATTTTTAGTTTCTCCAATTTCAATTTTAAATCCAGTTATAAAATTTTCTTTCTTGGGCTTTAGTATTTTAACTTCCCCTTTGTTTTTCTCCTTCAAATGTCAAAACTATCAAAAATATTTTAATTCACTTAAAAAGTATTTTCCCTCGGGTTTCTTTTTCTTTTATTATTTTTAATTTCTCCAAATCCAATTTTAAATCAGTTGTAAAATTTTCTTTCTTGGGCTTTGGTATTTTAACTTCCTCTTTGTTCTTCTCCCTACATTTACTTTCCCAAGTGCCAATTAGCTACTCATTTCCACTCTGAAACACCTTTTAAAGTTATTAAAAATTTTCTTTTTTATCTGTGAGTTGGCCAATCATTCACCCGGTACCAGCACTCCGTTCAGACTCTGCTCCTGCACAAAAATCTTAGTCCGATTGTCCCAGCTTCAGAGCAGTCGTTTTTCAATGGCTGCCACCCCCGCCGCTGTTCAAAGAGCAGCCTCTGCCCTTTTGAGGAACTTGCCTGTTCCTCTTGGTCATCCAAGGCACCTCTCCTTCTTCACCATCCCTACAGAACAGTTCCGGTCCAAAGACCCCTCAACAGCGGTTTGTCTGGCTGGATTATCATCTGGCTGGATTATCATTGGAGCCCGCTATTTTTCCAGCCAGTCTCATCGCGACATTTCCAGTTTCTCTCTCGTTTCAAACCAACTCTTTGTTGTTAATTCTGAATTTTAAAAATATTAAACTCATCCTTAAAATTTCTTCCAGAAAGGATTGGAAGATACTTTGGAAGACACTCAAGATTCAGAAAGATCTTGACATAGAGAAATGAGCCCTATCAAAATGCAGTTCAGTAGTGGAAAATGCGAGATCCTGTACTTAGGCAACAAAAACCAAATGCACAAGTATAAAAGTACCTGACTCAACAATAGTAGCTGTTCAAGAGGCGTAGGTGTCCTAGTGGATCATCAGTATGAGCTTGCACTGTGTCACAGATGCCAAAAAAGCCAATACGGTTTTGAGCTGCATTAACAGGGGGCTATCATCAAGATCATGAGAAGTGATAATACAACTCTATACTCTACTAGTGAGGTGAGATCTGGAATTCTGAGACCAGTTTTGGTTCTGTAACATGTTAGCTGTCTTTCAGTACTTGAAGAATAATCATAGAGACAAGAGGGTTGACATATTCTCCAAAACACCTGAAAGCAGGACAAGAAGCAACAGGTGGAAACTCATTAAACGACCCTCCATGGAACAAAGGAGAAATTGTTGTGGGTACCACATTGCTGGTGGTTTTCAAGAAAAGATTAGATAGCTCTTTATCTGGAATGATATAAGTTTTCCTGCCTTGGACAGGAAGTTAGGTTAGAAAGTTTCTAAGGTCCCTTCCAACCCTATAATTCTATAATTTCAGCTGTAACATCCCTGCTTCTTCAGAGACATCTTTAGTTTGTAATGACCTCGCTGGAAGTCAGCAAAAATCAATTTTCTCACTCTTAATTTTTATCCTTTAATTTCAGATTTTTTTAAGACAATTTTAATTTACATGAATTGGTAAGTCATCAATCTCAATTGAAATAGCTGCCAGTTTTCAGTTAGCCGGTCAACAATTAGAACTGAGGAAACCAAAAATTTTAAACACAAAGTACAATATTGTTACAGACATATAATTAACTAAAATAAAGTGCAAGCAAAAGAAAACATATTTTCAAAATTGCATTGAAATTGATGAAATAAAGTGATGGATTTGGTGGATGAATAATGCAAATAAATTCCTGTGGCATTGCTCTCATGAAAAATGTACTTGAAATACAAGTAAAAATTGAGAATCAACCAATTCAGAATTTTGTAAAATTGGGAGTCTTAAGTACATAAATGAATCCTGCCCATCCATACATGAGATAAAACTTGTAATTGACTAAATGTGAAATCTTATTCTATTTAAACATAAAACATCTTATCATAGTGACTACATGGACACAAGCCACACTCTTTTTTGGCAGCAATAGGAAATGGTTTATTGCTGTCTTCTCCCAGGATATTTTTCAATTGCCTAGTCCCGTGATGGCGAATCTATGGCATGGGTGCCAGAGGTGGCAGCCAGCGCTCTCTCTGTGGGCACATGAGCCGTCGCCCCAGTTCAGCTCTGCTGTGCATGTGCATGCGCCTCCCGCTGACCAGCTGATCTTTGGGTCTCTGCCGTGCATGCACAGGGGATGGGCCACCTGCGGGGTACCTATGCACATGTGCAGGAGGCACACATGCATGTGCGGGGGAGGTGAGTGTGCATGCATGGGGGGGCATGGGGGAGGCCGCGTAGATTGCATTTTGGGGGTTCAGGCATGTGTGCGTTGGGCATTCAGTCCGGTAAAGATTAGCCATCACTAGCCTAGTCTAATTTACAAGCCCTGGCACTCTCTATTAAATCTTCTCTCCAAGTTCAAGTGGAAAGTAAATCCTAATGCTTTAAACATATAATTCAGTTTTAAGGACTGTAGCTTTAAACACTTTCCAAATGCTCCTATATATATTTCCAAGTAAATTTCTGTAAAACTAAGCTACCAGGGTAGATTCATCAAGCTGTTAAATACTCCAGAAAAATGTGATCAAATCTGTGCTTTAACACTTGGCAGATTGCCATTTTCCTTGGGCAACCCTCAAATTTCTGTATGTGGAGACCATGAAAAGAAAAACCTGAAAGACTTAGAAGTACAAAATATGATATAATCTATGATGAGCAGCTCATGAAAGCTAGATTGTGAATTTACCCATACTTTGACAGATAGACGAAGAGTTCTACATTCTACTGTAACAAAAACAAAACAAAACACAACACTCTTTAAATCCCTGTCAACAAGAATCATACAATGCTTCTTGGTATATTAGAAGCACTTGAGCCTGCCTTTTTTACTGTGATGAAGAGGTAAGAAACACATTTAAAAGGAGACTGCCACAGGGGAATAATGCAAACAAACTCACCTCCATTAAGTTTCACTCTGCCCAAGAGGATCTCTCGCCAAGGGGCGACTTCGTCACTGCTATTCCGCCAAGTAGTATTTCCGGGCGGTGGGCAATAACGGACCCAAAAATTATGCCAGAATCAGCTGTCTCCAAAATTGGTGAAGTCCAGGGCTAAACATAGGTTTCCCCTCACAGGTCTTGTCTCGCTCTCTCAAATGCCATGGGGACTTGGGGAGCGCAACGATTCAGAGAGAAAGAGAGATGACCGATCACCTCCTATTAACTAGGATCGGCTCAGAAAGGGTGCTGCACACCTACGCTGGCTCCTTCGGTACCATCCGAACATCACTGTCGCCGACAAGGCGCTTGCCCAGGCCTCGCCGTTAACTCAGATTCCTTTTCTTCAGAGCCGCTTCTCCTTAGATGGCAGCCACTTGCTTCTCGACCAGAGGGCGGAGAGACGTTAACGGTCCCACCTCAAGCAGCGCGTTTGGTCAGCTCCGACAGCTCATCGCCTTGAGACCAAACTCTATCATTTTCAGAGTCACTGAACCCAACCTGCAACGCCTCCCTGCCGCTTGAGAGAACATCCTATTCCCGCCCACCATGACCGGATGTGCTGGTCACGTGATCGAGCTCGAGCGGCTCTTCTCTGACGTGGGCGAAAGTTGGGAGTCCCGGCAGCCCGAGCGGCAGATTCGTGAGAGCGTATCATAAGGGAGCGTGACCTTAATCCTATCCGGTCCTACGTAGGCTATTTTAGGTTAAAACTACACCAAAGAGAACTGCATAATAGAAGAAAAGTATTTATTTTCCCTCCATTATTGAAGATTACACTATTTGAATCATCTTGAAGACTTTTTTTTTTAATTACATGGGCACGTACAGGATTCCAAAACTAGGTTTATCGAATGAAATTCGAAAGCGCCAACTTCTTATGAAGCTTTGTTTCATTCGGCAGGAACAAAATAAGAACATCCTGCATTGCTTAGGATACTAGCGGCAAAAGCCAAGGGCTGGTTTACGTGGCATCGCTCGAGTCACCCGAGGAACAAAGCCAGGGCTTTCCAGCGGTAATCAGATTGATTGTATTAAAGAAAAGGGCATAGCCAGTAAATACATAAATAAAGAGTACTACTAAGCCTATCCCTTCTTCCGCGAACACTTGGCGTGTCTGTTTTTTTGTCTAATTGTGCAGCATTCAATCATCCACGAGGTTGGTTTTAGAGGCGATGATTTCATGCTAAACAAATGCTAAATTATAATTGCAGAGTTGGAAGAGGTTTTTATGCCTTCCTCCATTTGCAGGAAATGCAAGTTAAAATACTGTATCTTAGACAGGAAAAGATCAAATAATACCGGATAGGTGCAGAAGAAGATGGACATCAAAGACACAGCCACATTAAATAACATTGGTTGAAAAGCAAGAACCAGAACTTTGTATCTCCGTTGACACTTGAAGAGTAAAGTGGAAATAAAGAAGATGTCAGACAGATCACTGATGATGCTACCTAGTTTGGATAACAACACATCTCCAAGAAAACAATCTCAGAGAGTACTAAGGATTCGTAATTTAAACCCTGAGCTACAAATATTCTTTTATATCAGATGGCTCTCTAACTCTGCCTGTGGACTTGAAATGAAAAAAAAAATCCCCCAAATATCTTGGAATATTTTTTCAGATTTTTCTGTAGTCATGCTGCTCTATAAAAACTTCTACATTCTATCTACTAACCTATTCAAATTGTTTTACATCTTATTTTTGTTTTCTGGCCTGTTATTTATTTTTTATTTGATTTTTTTAATTAAGTTTATATGCCACCTGTCTTCCTGTCATATAACGCTGGGTGGCTTTTTGTACCCATGTTTTGACACTTTAAAATCTGAAAAAAATCCCTTTTTTTATCCAAGTAATAAATTACTGGAAAACAGTTTATCTTTTATATCTAATGAGGAACCAATGATGAATACTCAGTACTGTTTTCATATATTCACTCCATATTACTCAGTCCATACTTAATTAGCATTCTATTAGCAATTATCATCATTGGGTTAAATATTTTGCTAATGTCAATATATATCATCTCTGCAATATTCCTACAAACTATTAAGATAAGATTAATAAGATTCTAAGGTGACAAGGTGATTTTGGATAATTAACGTAATTGTTTTTTAAGATGCCAATAGAGCAATATTTATTTGATTTGCTCTAAATTCTGCAGATAATTACCACATACTGTAGACTGATAGTCTACAGATAGCTTGAAATAAAACAGTATTGCTAAATCTTAGATGCATCAAATATAACAAGCACTAAGATAAACAGGAATGCAGACTGGGTCTCTAAGAATAAACAATTAGTGCCAGGAACCCAGGTCTTTTAGATAGCTATGTTTAAATAAAACTTTAAACACTAATTCTTACAGTCCTTTATTTAAACCAAAAGATCCCCTTTATAAGGTATAAGGGAAGTATTAGTCCATTCTCTCACCCCACTTTTATTATACCATCCAATATCTGTATGAATTAACTCAGTATGTTTGTCTTTATGAATAACATTGACACTATATCTTTACATGACAAATAACTATCGGTAGTTTTATTGTAGCCCATCAAATAAAAGGATATTTTGTATATGTCTATAAAGAAGGCCTGTAACTCCACTCCCCTGTAGCCTTTATCTTCAGTACCAAATGTGTCAATAAATTTGTGCATCAGTATAATTGTTTCTTTGACTTTGGTTCAAATATACACTGGGAAAATTCTCCTTCAATTTCAATTTGCAAAGTAGATTCATTTGTCCACTGGGATTAACGTGTCATTATATTAGAATAGTCATAGTTCATTCACTAGTATTAGCTTTTGATCATATGGTCCAAAATTATATAAAAATATGCATTTTCAAAAAGGATGTGTAAAGTTACATGAGAATTTTTGCTGTGACGTAGCTTATTTGAAATTGACAAATTTTATCACAAATTTTGATTTAGAAGGGAAGAATAGCAGAATGATAACATTTCTGTTATCTCTCATGAAACTTCTAAAGAAGTCACATAGAACTTTGAGATTCACATAATTAATTGGTATTCCATTCAAAGAAATAAAGGAAATTGGTTATATGGAAAAAAGAGTGCCTCATTTAGCACTTTAACAGCAGTATTGAATCATACTTTCCAGAAATGTAATGTACAAAGAAACAGAGGTCTCATGAAGAGCCAGAACCTGCCCTTCTGGCAGGTATGTCACCACTCCAGTGAAGGAAAGAGATGTCAAAGAGCAGCAGTGGAGGGGAGGATCAAAAGGGCAGAAAGAGGCAGAGATAGGCATATGGGAAAATGGAAGTGGAGACAAGCACAGAAGAACAGCAGAAGTGTGATGTCATTGCTTAATGACCACATGGTCATGACCTAACAACCAGGATCTTTCTGGACACTAAGGTCAGTTGGCTTTTGAGGCACTAAGGCATTCTCTGAAACAATAAATTATAAATCTGCCTAAGATAAACTTGTGTTTGCTCTGCAAAATCACAAGCCTTTTTGCTGTATAATCTTGTGTTTATTATATAACGAGTACTGAGATGGGCTGTAAGTTTCTTTGATGATAACCATTTTTTAGGCTCACTTTGCCAATATGTGAGTCATCTGAAGTCTTGGCAAGTCTAGGTGTCAACTATGATAAAAGAAGGTTGTTTAAAGCTGTTAGACATATCTGGTTATTAATAGAAAAGTAATTAAATTTTGACTTGGAATTTTGAGACAATGCTAGCACTTTCTTAGAGAGTGAAGAAAGTTAACACCCACCCCTCCTAGAAGAATGAAATATTAAAAAGGCAGAATATTATATTTCCCTGGATGAGAAAAGGAGAAACATATTTTAAAGGTAAAGCAGCTCCCTGCACGCCCCCTTCAGCTCCAGGGTGATGGGATTAAGACATGGCCCTCAGGACATGATAGGATTAGCCCTCTACCCATCTAGCAACAGAACTCACCACTTGGCACCTGGGGAGATTGAATCACTCAGCAAGATTCAGCCAACCTGGGACTCAAGACAACCTACAAAGTTACCCCTACATGACCCCATGAGAGCCTGACAACCAATCAGAATACATTTCTTACACAGGAACAGGAAGTTCCAAGGTGGGGCCCAAAAGAAGGTATACATCTCTCTCTCTCTCTCTCTCTCTCTCTCTCTCTCTCTCCCATGAACTCACTTTGTCCAGGACCTCAAACCATGTGGTCCTGTCCATCATTAAACTATCTTTCCAAACAGCCTCCATGTTTCCAGTTTCTTTCTCCCCACTTGAAATTGAACCCAGATGGACATTTCTTCCAACAAGAGTAATTCTAGATTGAAAATAGAGATAATTTTTAATTGGAATTCTTAGACAAGAGATTAATACCTTGAACCAATTGATTAATAATACCATTGTTAGATATTTTGATATATTACTTTTGAATATAACTTACATGAATCATCTGTTTGGAAGTATTACAGTTAAAACATAAATCATTAAACAGCATGGATCAAACGTTTTAGCAGCAATTTGATGTTTAAGAAATACTGTATTTGAAGTAAAAATTACAATCTAATTTTACATAAAACTAAAAAAATAGGAAGAAGGTTAATAATGATAATGTATACTTGGAGTAAGGAATTGGAATATCCCATTTTGAATAGCAAACAAGACCACATTTTAAGAAATATAAATCATTCTTATGATTTAGAGATGAAATTAATTCATCAGAAAATTATGGACTTTTCAAAGAAGGTTTAAGGGATGTGGGATATTGTATTATTTATGCTGATATTGATTTGAATTATTTGATCAGATGTTATTGGTTTTTTAAATGATAAATTAATGCAACTGTGGAGAAAAATACAACAGCAAAATATAAATGTGATTCAAAATATAAATGTAAAAATATGGAACTTGATATTTTATGGAGAACTCTGGCTTTAATGAAACTGTTATTCAGCAAAGAATTATTTTACATATTTGAAAAGATATTTACATTCCCAAATAGTTTTTATTTTATTTAAATTTTATTTTTTGAAATGTCTGTATTTTGTAAAAATGGGAAGACTGCAGTGTATGATCTAGTTTTAATATGTTACAAGATTGAGCTATTTTTACATTATCATATCATATGGAGACTTTTTCCTCAGTTTTAGTTCATTTTAATCAACTGAGTTTTCCTTTCTGATTACATTAATCACTGTAATTTTATTACTATATTTAGATTTAATTATTATTTGTATTCTATTATGAATTATCAAACTAAAAAGAAGGAAATTGGGTGAAAAAGTTTGATGATGATTAGATGGCAGCAAAGATCCTTTACTTGTTGCTCCCAATGGCTATCTGGATTTTAATGACTGAGATCTGTAAATACAGGTAGTCCTCAATTTACATCCACAATCTGAGCCCAAAACTTACGATGCAAAGTGAAACATATGCTAAGTGAGTATTGTCCCATTTTATTCTCTTTCTTGCTACAATTGTTAAGTGAATTGTCACAGTTGTTAAGTTAAAGACATGGTGGTTAAGTGAATCTGGCTTCCCCATTGACTTTGCTTCTCAGGTCGTAAAAGATGATCACATGACCCTGGCACATTGCAACCGTCATAAATACGAGTCACTTGCAAATGTCTGAATTTGATCATGTGACTGGGAGATGCTGAAAAAGTTATAACTATGAAAAGTGGTAACAAATTCCTTTTTCAGTGTCATTGCAATTTTGAAGCAATGTATAGAAGTTATCTCTGACTAAATAAGTGTTTAGTACATACAATCACATATCGCTTGATGAAACCAGTGTTTCTGGAATAACAGCTCATGAAATCTCTGCTACTTATAACAGTCTGCTTCATAAAATAACAAAACTGCTTAATTAAATAAGCCCTTGCTATATGAAATCACAATTTGCTACCACTGAACCCCTATTGTCTGAAACAGCGCCTGTCACTTACTGTATTAAAACGCTAAACTAAGATTGAACGTCTGTTATTTAAATTTAAATCACAGGTCTTGGTATAAAATAGGAAAGTCCATTCTACTACAAAGAACTACGTTGGAGTTTGATGCATGAAATGACAAAACTCTTCAAGCGCTTTGCCGCTAGTCGGTACTCACGCTTTGTATAGCTTGACTGAAAAAGTTCTATAGTCAGCTAATACGTGGTGGCCTCGCCCCCTTTCCCGTATGCAACCAATCGGGAAACTAGAGAATCTCTCTATGAAATTACCTCTGAGAAGCACCACCTAGTTTTCGCCTGAGTGACGTGTCGAAGGCGCCGTGTCTCCCTTTGGTTTCCGTCGCTCTTTGGACATTTGGTGGTGTTTTGTTTTGTTTTCGGTGGGGAAGGAAGTTTAACGAAAACCAGGTGGTGTTCCGCCTTCCGGAACACACACATTTATGGTAACCCATGTTTTTACGCGTAGCGCGAATGATTTATATAACGTAGATAAATTTAGCGATGTTGCAGGATTCAGCAAAAGTGTGTAGGTTTTGTATACATATATGGCGTATGCTCCACTTATGGATAATTTAGTTATAAGTATTGCTTGCTGTAAGGTTGTTACTCCATTTTCTATCGAAAGTTTCAGAAATAATAGAGAATAGAATGGACGAGTGGTGAGCATCCTTTTCTGATGGATAGAGTCAAACAGCCTCTTCTGATGTAGAGAACTGGCGCCAGTGAAATAAGACAGACTAGTGTAGAGCCTGCTAACAGGCCTATAATTTGAGGTCACCCTATCTAAAAGATCATGCTTTATTTCAGTCCTCCCTGGATAAAAAGATTTTTCAATCCATTTTTATTATGGTCAGGGATCAACATTACAAATAAAAGCTTTAAAAACAATAGTTAAAAATAAAAAACGGACAAAATAGTATATTAACAATTAGTGTGAGTTATCAGTGGGCAATTAGAGTCTGCTTAATTTTGCATTTTAACAAAATTGGATTACATTCAAAAAAGCTATTTTGTATTGATCTGATAACAGTTGTACAGAAGAGATAAGTATTTTCCAGTGTTTTATTTAAGTGAGGTGTTATAGAATATGTGAGTGCATTAAGCGCACTAACTCATATCCTATCATTAAAATAGTTTTCTGGAGAAAATAAAATATTGGAGTGTTTATGAAACGGTCCTGAACCATATTGATTCGAAACTATTCTGTAAGGAGGGAACTGAAACTGTAGGGATAGAAAGATCTTTGGTAAAGCTTAATACATTACCATCACTTCAAAAGTATATCTGATAACACAAGTGTAGGCCATCTCAGGGGCAATTGCAAGACATTGAAACTTTCTGACAACCGTGGGTATCTATGCATTTGTGACCAAGGCACTTAAAAAAGAATATGACAAATATATTGCAATTTACATACTTTTATAAGTCTGCAGATCTCATATATCTAAGGAAAAAAAATGGTATTATATTGTCATTAGTGTATGAATAGGATATTTAGCGCTTGCCTCTTGTGCAGGCAGGAGAGGCAGGGAGACAAAGATTTTAGTATATTTTAGCATGTAGTATGGAATGGACAAGAAGGTTTTTAGCACAGGGTTTTAGTGCCGTTTATTACTTTTCCTGCTGGCTTCTGCAGCCTTTCAGAGTAGGCTGGCAGAGAAGATTGCAAATGGCAATCTTATGATCTCAAGAGATCTTGACAACTGAGTATAAGTGTAAACAGGTTGCTAAAACCCAGATTGCCATCATATGACAGGGTGATGGGGTGTGAGTATGGCTGGTGATGGCTGGAAGTGTTTTACGAGCCATAAAGCACATTCTTTGTTTCTTTGGCTGCCCCGGCTTCATGGCAGCCATAATGGCTGCCTCTCCTTTTCTTCATTGGATAGGCAGGAATCCCTGGGTCCAGCTGGAGAGCTGCTATTATCTGCGACCTATAGGGTGCCCCTCTTTTCTTTGTCACCTCTACAGGGTCATGTCTTACAAATTACATTGGCTGGATTTATACAGCACACTAAGCCAAAGCCAAATAAGCCACTTCATGATTTAGTCGATATGAACCCAGTCTGTTTTTACACATACCTGATTCAGGATAATCCTGAGCAAAACAATGCAATACTAATTTTGATAAAATTCTGAAACAAGTTTGGATTAAGGGTTGGATTTTATAAAACTGCATTTCCTTCTCCCTCAAATTGATGTATGTATTTTTTTCCAGAGTACCAGTGCAGAAATACTGAATGAAAACAAAGCCATGACGATCAATACAAGCACAGGGCCAATAGAAACTTCTGTCAAGCATTTTCCTTTTAAAGCTCAAAGATTTATTGTATGTTATTTTTTCCACAAATGTTACATTTTCTTGAGACAAATAACCTTTTTTATCTATAGTAGTTTAGCTATGAAATGTGGAACGCATTGTGCAATACCATATTTCTCTTCCGTTCTTCTTCTCCTCTGCTTTCAATTGTTTTCTTTCTAATCTCTCTGTCCTCTTCCTATTCTTTTTAAAATATTTTTCTTTCTTGCCTGATTTATATTTGATATGCATAGTATGGCTACTAACTCCAATTAAAACTGTAATATTATTAAAATGATATTAACAATATTATATTTAAAATAAATAATAGAAGAGGGCAGAATTTAAATGTGGATCCCAATAAAGTTATGTTGGAAACAAATATCTTCACTTAGTGTTAGATGGGGTTCTTTTATCCAAGTAATTTACAGTATAAAAAAGTTTACATTGAAGCTGATTAAAAACCAAAATCCCATGGATTTTAACCAATTTTTATCTTGACTGTTGATAATTGTAAATTAACTATCATTATATAGGAATAATGCAAAAATGACCTTTGGGAAGCGAAAAGAGTGAATACTCTTCGTATCCAGCTTCTTAAACTCCAAAGTGCTCTAGCCAACAGTATTTGAAAAACAAAATTAACAACATAACCGTATCAAGTTCTGGAAACCCATGAGCAACATTCCTAGTATTCTATTTCACCATTTTATTTTCTGTTAAGACAGTTTCCAGAATGCTTTCCATAGGTTTTCTTTCAGTGTAAACACATTGGTTCTTACAGAGAATAAACATTTCTTTTACTTGCAAGAAGGAACTTACCAGCATTTCTTTAATGTAAAATAAATAGCTAAACTGTTTTAATAAGTGCTGCAACAAAAGCAATTTAAATAGTGTCAGTATACTTGTTAAATATACTTTTTAAACATTCCAGCACTCTGGCACTGGTGGAGCAGCAGCTGGCAAGAAGAATAGAACATGGAAGAATCTGAAACAAATCCTTTCTTCAGAAAGAACACTGCCATGGCAATTAAATGATCCAAGCTGTAAGCTCTTTAGATTTTTCCTACATATTTATATATAACAGTTTTCTAGAAAATACTTCGAAACTGTTTTTCCATTGTGAGATATATTGTGACCAAGTAGATTTCAGCAAAGAATACTTACTCAGCATGAACATAAGCATAATTGGAGTGACATGGAGTTGTATTATGCATATTCCCTTCCTTCACAAGTTTCCATATCTTAAAAAAGAATTAAAATACATTGAAATATGGAAAAATATTTACAGCCATCAATTCAAAAGATACAATTACTACAGGCAGCTGTTATGACCCAGCTCCCCAAACATGACAACCCTCTGTAGTTGAAGCAATGATTCCTTTGTTAGGAGTGCCAGGAGCCCCAGCAAAAAGTTTTTCTCTTACAGCAGGCTAAGAGGTCTGTCTGGCAGGGAGATGAATAGTCGTCTGCCACATCTATTCACCTCCGTCCCCTGCCTTTTATCTCCAGAGCTAGGGTGGGGCTTTGCTAGCAGCAGTACCGAAGAATCCCAAGGATTAGCATTTGCATGTCAGGCACTGGTCCCAGCTGTTCCTTCCCTTCCTCATCAGCCACCTCCAGATGTGGGGGCTGTTGATTCTCCATCTGAGGGCTGACGGACAGCCCAGGCTCCACCTCTGTCTGTTTCTCTGACAGCTCCATTCCTTCTTCTCTCTCGGAGTTCTCAGGTTGCCTTGATTCTGACCCTGACCCCCACTCCTCATCTGATTTGGCTGCTGGAGGGACTGGCGGCCGATAGGCCACAACAATATATTTCTAAAAGGAGCATACCTAATGACTAAGAAATGCTTTAAACTTAAAAAAATGTACCAAAAGCATCTGAAGAAAAATGCAAAAAATGTTACAATATGAATAAATGACTATCTCAAACAGTTCAAGAGAAAAGTAACGTCTTATTTTCCATTTAAATGGTTACATTACTTCTAGGTCATTGATTTAACTAATACTGGTATATACTTTAATTCCATATTATTGAATTTAAGATTATTCTTTCCTCGTCCCCCCACAGAAATTATACCTTATTTGTCATAATAAATGTTTTTTTGAGCTAAGCTTAGAAGGGAATATCTAAAAGTTTTAGACTAAAACTGTCTGATTTCAAAACTATTTGTACCATATAACTATCACTCCAACTATAGTAGTTGTCGTCATCTTATTTTCTGTTATCATGCTAAAAAAAATGTAGTGGGGTGGTGACTCAGTGGTTAAGATTCTAAACTTGTCAGCTGGAAAGCTAGCAGTCCAGATTCAAGACCTGAGCAGCACACAACAGGGTGAATTACTGTTTTCACCCCAGCTCCTTCCAGCTTAGCCGTTTAAAAGCATGCAAATGCGAGTAGATAAATAAGTACCATTTTTGTGGGATGGTAACAGCACTATGATGTCATGCTGGCCACATGACCACAGAAATGTTTTCAGACAGCACTGGCTCAAGAGCCTTCAGATAAGCACTTCCCCCCATAGTCAAATATTTTACTAGTAGAATAAAATCTGCAGGGACTCCTTATTCTAAAAAAGTACTAAAAACACATTTGGTGATGTACTGATACAAAAGCAGGTGTACATCGTAGTTGAAAAGAGTGATGTATGTTGGCTCTAAGTCTCTAGATTGTACCTAGCTAGTAGAGTCTAATTCCAAAAGGATGGTTATAATCATGATTGGTAGTTTAGCAGAAACAATACTATAGATAATCTTTTTCTGAAAATATTTTGCTTGTTTTGTTTTTAATTTTCATAATTAAGGGTACTGTCGCTAAAGCAGAATCTTAATGTCATACTGAAGTACCCTCTACTGATGGGAGAAAAAGCTGTAGGTTGGGTTTTTGTAGGACTAAGGGAACTCTGCTATTAACAATTGTAATAACTATACAATTTGACCTATCCAAAAATAAGATTCTCATTTTATCCTGAAAGATATTATCATAATAAATTCCTGTAACTGTATTTAGTTATCTCCATCTGTTTTGTCAGATAAAGAGTACCAATAATGTCTTTAATTACTTTTATTTCTTCTCATCTCAGAAAAATTATCATCACATCTTTCTCAAAACTGCTGAAAGTATTGCTTTTCTGGGAAAAGATTGTGATAGAAATTTCTTAGTGAAATAAATTTGCCCTCTCTGATAAGGAAAAAACCTAATTATCTGTTTCAGATTATAATAATTACTAATTAAAGTAGCAATTATCATAATGCAATTTTAGAGAAGGAGTAGAAAATGCCATTATTCATCTGGCTACAGTGCTATTTTGAATGGAAGACTTGATTTTGAAGCAGTGGCCCCAATCAGTCCATGAAGTCCACCCTTTTTTATCCTTTTCTAAGTGCTTATGTTGCTTTTGCTAAAGTTTGTTTTTGTTTTTGTTCTCCTCATTTGGATGGTTTTAATTTCTTGAGAGAACCATTTTTGCCTATGCAGTATTAATTTTTTAAAATCCTGTCTATTAATCAGCCTATTGATGCCTTGCATTTGGTATTATATTTTTATAAGGTGTTATATTGTTTGGCATTGTATATTTTATTGAACATTTTGTAATTCTCAGTAATTTTCAGAAGAGACATTCTTTGGATGGAAATCACTTGTTAAGAAGAATAAGAGATCATAATTTGAATATATTGTAATTTGAATTGCTACCGTGTTTCCCCGAAAATAAAACCCTGTCTTATATTTGTTTGAACCTTGAAATAAGTGTTTGGCCTTATTGCTATGCACTCAAAAGCCTAATTGGTCTTATCATCAGGGGATGTCTTTTTTGAGGGGAAACAGGGTACTTAACTGATACTTTACAATTTAATTTAAATGAATACTTCAAATTTCAAAAGCAAATACTTAGCATTAGAATCTAATTACATATCCTTGCTTGGATAGGATACTGTCTGCATATTTGTTGTGATTGGAAAAAGTGATGCCACTAGATTAAACATTTCAATGTAAATTGCCTGAGAATTGGAGGCCAGCCAGGTCCGTATCGAGATGATGAATTTAATTTCTTTTTAATTTCTTTTCCTCCAGATTTCAGTATTGATGCTCTTACTTCATTTAAACCAGTCAAAAAATATTCTGATATTTCAGGACTTCCTGTAAGTATTTTAAACTTATTTTAGAATTTAACATTTCTCTGTATTGGTCCAAACACTTCCACTGTTGTTTAGTAGTTATCTAATAAAGTAATTTCAAACAAAATCAGACTGAAAATAGAAGCTATACAACCTTGGAGGTGTAATACCATTTGCCCCAGCTCTTGTCAATCTAGCAGTTTGAAAGCATGTAAATAGGTACTGCTTTGGCAGGAAGTTACTGTTTTCCATATTTTCATACTGGCCACATGACGACGGAAGTGTCTCTTGGATAATGTAAGCTCCTTTGGCTGAGAATCGGAGATGAGCACCACCCCCTTGAGTCAGTCACAACTGGACAGGGGAAACCTTTAAACCTTTAATTTAAACCAACATTGAAATCCCAGATTAGAAGAATAGTACAGCCTTTTTTTCATGCTTTTGAGCTGAAAAGCACTTATGAAAAAAATCATAACATTTTAGTGTTGAAAATCACTGTGGGGATCAACTGATCCAACTCTCTGCAATATGCAAAAAAAAAATAGTTAAACATACAGGAGAGGAGACTGTACAGCATCTTGTTAAAAACTAGTTTGTTTTCCTTCTGTTTTCCTTCTATAATTTAAAACTGAAAACTTCCAAATGTTACTTAGGAACAATTTTACTCATCCTGATAGATTGTTAATTGCATTTTAAGGATATAGACATTCTCTTTACATCTAATTTACTTCTTAGGATTGTTGTGACATAAAACTCAAGAGAGATTCATGTATAAGCTGCTTTGAGCACCTGGAAAAAACATGAGAAAGAAATCTTAATAAATTAGGTGTATCTGGCAATCAGCCCTATTTTCATTTACATCAAGTTCCCAGGTAGATTATAACCCGGCCTCATAACAGAAACTTAGCAGCATTTGTAGATAAGATGAAAGGCAATCATAGTTTACTTTACATTCTGGAAAAGCATAGCACAGGTATCCCTTTCTTTATTTAGATCACTTTACTACTGTTGAGCCATATACCTTTTATTCTATATTTGTGCTTTTGGGTTTTCCTGCCTAAGTCATGATCTTGGTTTTCTCACTACTGAACTGCATATTGCCCAATGCTCAAATCTACTTAATCTTGAGTCTATCTTCCAAAGTATTGGCTTGGTGTCATTTCCAAATTTGATGAGTTCCTCTTCCATCCCCACATCTAGATACATCTTTAGGAAAACATTGAAGAGGATTGGGCCCAAGACAGAACCTTGAGGTACCGCACTACATGCTTCCCTCCATGTAGATGTAGTTCCATTAAGGATTACCTGTTGATTGTGGTTGGTCAGCCAAGTGTGAATCTATCTGGTAGTGGTGCTGTCTATTGTTCTATTTTATAACAAATAGATTGTGGTCTACCATGACAAATACATCTTACTGAAGTCCAAGTATAGCATATCCACAGTATTTTCCTGGTCCATCAATTTAGTCACTTTATCATAGAAGAATATGAGTTTTGTCTAGCATGATCTGTTTTTAATAAAACAGTTCAAGAAATATAAATAGACATGTCCTTTTTGGGAAATGCTATGCACATAGTTTACCTAGATTTTAGTAAGACAAAACAGATCACAGCCTATTTTTGGTAAATCAAACAATATGGAATATATAGCACCATCATTAGATGGATTTGCAAGTAGTTGGCCATCTGCACCCAGCAGGTAGTTCTCAATGAAATTACATCTACATGGAGGGAAGCATGCAGTAAGATACTTCAACATTCTTTCTTAAGCTCAATACTCTTCAACTTCTTCATAAATGATTTGGATGAAGGAATAGAAAGGGGACTCATTAGACTTGCAGCTGACACCAGCTAGAAAGTGTTAGTTAGAATAACTAACACTTTAGATGATAGGCTGAAGATTCAGAAGAACTTTGACTTGAACACTAGATCCCATCCAAGAAAATACAATTCAGTATTGAGTAACGTAAGGTCCTACAAATAGGCAAGAAAAACCAAATATATAGATACAGAATAGGTGGTGTCTAGCTCAATAGTAGCAACTATGAGAGAGATCCAGGCATCCTAGTAGACTACTGGTTAAGTATAAGGCAGCAGTATGTCAAAATAGTTAATACAGTCATATTACAGTCAATAGAGTGATAGTATCAAGATCAGGTGAAGTGATAATACTGCTTTATACTACACAAGTGAGACTACACTTGCCATATTATGTTCAGTTCTGGTGACAATGATATAAAAATGTTGAGACCTTAGAAAACATGCAGAGAAAAATAACAAAGATGATGAGGAATCTGGAAGCTAAACCATACGTTGAATGATGAGGGAGCTAGTATGTCTATGTAACAAAAAGAAGGACTAGGGGTGATATGATAACAGTCTTCTAGTACTTGAGGAACTGTCTAAGAGAAGAAAGTGTTAATTTATTCTCCAATGCACTGAGATAAAAACAAGAAGTAACTGATAGAAGGTCATTAAAAAGAGATCCAACCTAGAACTAAGGAGAAATTTCCTGACAATGAGAACAATTAGTGGAATGGCTTGCTTCTGGAAGCTGTGGATAGTCCATTACTGGGAATTTTCAAGAAGGGTCTAGACAGTGATTTGTTCAGAATGGTATGATCTCCTGCAATGGGCATGGAGTTGGACTGAAAGATCTCCAAGGTCCCTCCCAACCTTATTATTCTATATTCTATGTCTAATATGGCCATGAGCTTTTCAAGAGTTTTACATGACTTGCAAGAAAAAACATTAACAAAATGTAACAAAGCGTATATAGAAATATACACTTTGCATAATAATGGAAAGTGAAGCAACCTATTTTAAAGAGCAGGGGGGCGCAGTAGTTAGAGTGCAGCACTGCAGGCTAGTTCAGCTGACTTCTAGCTATAGTTCAGCAATTCAAATCTCACCAGCTCAAGGTTGACTCCGCCTTCCATCCTTCCGAGGTGGGTAAAATGAGGACCCATATTGTTGGGGTCAATATGCTAACTCTGTAAACCTCTTAGGCTGTAAAAGCACTATGAAGCGGTATATAAGTCTAAGTGCTATTGCTATCGAAATCATGGGTGCTCCAATACAGGAGGTTTAAAGAAAAGTTTGGACAGCCATTTGTCTGGGACTGTATGAGAATTCTTATATCTCGGCAGCAAGTTGGATTTAATGACCTCCATGATTCCTTCAGATATTAATGATTCTATGGCAAGGATCACATTTATACTACCCTGTTTTCCCGAAAATAAGACATCCCCTGATAATAAACCCAATCAGGCTTTTGAGCGCATGCCTTAAAATAAGCCATCCCCTGAAAATTCGCCCTTCCTGAAAATATTTAAACACATGCACAGCCGGTCCCCGCCATTTCCTCTGGTTTCCTCCATATACCCCAAAATAATAAGACCTCCCCGAAAATAAGGCCAAACGCTTATTTCAAGGTTCAAAAAAATATAGGAGGGTCTTATTTTCGGGGCAAGGTGGTATTATCTTTTTTAGGTATTGATAACCATTTTATAATGAGGAAAATTAAATAGAAAATCCATTTCAGAACATATTTTAAAATTTGAACTTTTAATATTATAAAAACATGGATAGATAGAACAAAGAAAGAAGGAAAACTAAATGACCACATAATGTTTCCAATAGTATTGATTTTCACTGTTTTTAAAAATGTGCAATTTCTGACACTTCCACTCAAATATTTCAATTTGTGCTTCTCTTACAGGCAAACTATACTGACCCTCAGAGCAAACTGAGATTTAGTACAACTGAGGAATTTGCTTATATCCGAATGCTTCCTTCAGATGTTATTTTGGGTTACCTTACACTAAGGAAAGCAACAAATGTTGTTCCCTGAGAAACAGAAACAAAGCCATCATCATCTTTCTTAAAAATGTAGGATGTATTGTATTGAATGCACAGAATGTATACTATCAAATGATAAATGTTTTCAATTCAATTAAAGTATTATTATTGAATCAGTGTTGGTATTTATTTTTCCTTTTTTCCACAATATTGATTATAGTGAACAATATGCCCAGCATTTATCACTGCATCAGTTCTGTTGAAATTAGGACTAAAATACTACTTGCAAAGGCTTTAGTAATCAGTTTACTAAAACAGAGAGTAATTAGATGGAGTTTAACATTTCCAACAAACATGTCTCCCAGTTCACTGAATCAGAAAGGGAAGAGATTATTCAGTTATATACTAAATATATATAGTATTAAGGGAAACTGGATTGGAAGAAGATGGGCATGGTTTTAAAATTGGGGAAAGAAACATCAATATATTCTGCTGTATTGATAATGTTACACTGGTAAGTTGTGTTTTAAGTAATAAATCCATCTGTACATAACAGAAAAAAAATTCTAGGAGTTCCTCCAGTGCCTCTGTATAGGAGTCACAATTCAGTAGCAACTCAGAATGTTGCCAGCAGTCCTTTTTAAGCCCTGGTCTCATAATTTAGAGCAGCTATTTTTAAAGACTTCCAAAGGGTATATTTTTCATCTTTTCTCCACCTTGTTTGTTTTCAGATCTTTACAAATGTTATGTAGCATTATTCACTTCTAACATCTTCTATTTTAAGAATTTTATTTTATTGGAGTTGCTGGCAAATTTATTTCAAGCAACTGTTTGTTAAGGTAGTTCCACTCAACTTGAACTCTTTCCTATTTTTATTTTTTGCCATGGAATCCCAATTATTGTTGGTCTGACTTTAAGAAAACCATTGTTAAAGACCAAAATAAATGTTCAATTCCACAGAATTTTAATTTTCCTTAAAATTATGCCTTCAGCATTAAACACTCGTTTTCCTCCAATATTCCTACTTCCATTTCCATTACTGAAATTGTCAGGGAGAAGGATCAACTACCCTTTTAGCAATTACATCTGATCTGTTAGAATTAATTCAAGGATAGTTGATCCTCCTCCATTCAGAAATTCAGCATGGAAAATCAGCTAGGAATTTATTGGAAAGATTATGCTAGGAAGAAGTCATCTCCCAACAGATTCCCCATTGTTACCCTTCATGCAACTTTAAAAGATCTATATTTTGATTTTGGAAGTCACAATTTATGTCTCCATAGTTGTGCAGATAATAATGAGTACTGATTTTATTTGTTCCTTCACTTAATTTACTTCAGGTATACTCTAGATTGCCAATTCAGCTGGATTTTTAGAGATTTTTTTATGTTAAAATGCAGTATGTAATAGAGCAATCTGTACAGATTATCTGTACCAGATTTCCAACTGTCAGCTGACTACAACTAACAGTGAACTGTAAAATCTGTATACTTGATATCAACTTATCAGACCTATATTGTCGGGGCAATAGGCTCATATTTGTAAATGCCACAGAGTGCTATAAAGTACTATGGAGCAGTATATAAATCCTCTTTCTCTTAAGTCTGGCATGTTATATGGCAGGTGCCTGCCTGTTTGAATTCTAAAGATTCAGAGTACTCTAGCTTCTTCATTTTCTATTTCTCTATTTTATGGTCTCACCAGTTCTTGCTTGCAGGCAAATGACTTCATACCTAAAGAGGGACAGGATTTGACTTTAGCAAGAAAATATAGTCCAGTATCATTATTGAATGATTATTTTGTTTACAGTGTTTTTATTTAAAATACTGAAAATAATTTTGCAAGTATTTATCCATGTGAAGTTTTACTCAACTGACATCTAAAAAACAATGATAGAACTGAATTTGATATTATGGAATATTTGGAACAACATAAGGAAAAACAAGCTGATTCATGTTTTAAAATGCAGAGATGCTGACAATTTAACTTTAATCCAAGTTAATATAAGGTGCTACAAGATGCAGAGGAAAGGAATTGCATCTATCAAATTTGAAATTATATTTTGCTGTCTACTGTTTAGATGACATAGTGGTTATTGTTAACAAAAGAAAGTTATTGGTAGAAGGACACAATTTGAGATCGAAGTGGCATGTACATCTATGATACAGTGAAGCAAAAGTTACTGTAGATCTAAAAAATATTATATCAGGCCATTTTTAAAGAGTATGAAATAAAATTTAGACTGTCCCCCAAAATACTTGCGTGGCTCTCATCACAAAAAGAATTTTATAGACATAAATGGACACTAAACATAGTTAACTGGAATACTGATGTACTACAATTTTTGCAAAGAATTGTAAAACAAAATGACCATATTTCACAAAGAATGACATACATAAAGGTTTTTCATGTACAGTTATTAGAACTGCTTAAGATGAAATGAAATATTTTATCATTCTGAATGTTTAAAATACAATTATGTACAATTGTATAAATTTTGTAAAAATAAACATTAATACAAGCTAAATCATTTGTTGAAATATGAGAAAAACAGATACAAGGATGTGATAAAATAGACTAAAATTTACATATGGATTAAAAATGGATGAATGGGAAAATAAGTGATTGAAAGACTGAAATTTACATTATGCTCTAGCCTTAAACAGAATTTGTATAAAATTATGTATCACTGGTATTTGCTATCAGATAAATTTTCTACAACGTATACAGTAAAAAAATAGTTTGAATCTTTAAGAAGTGAACAATATGAAGGAATATTTTATCATGCATGGTGATTGGGTAAAAAAGCCAAAAATTTGGAATCAAATTTAAATATATTAACTCAGAAGACTTTAAAAAATAATTTGCAAGTGAAACCAGAGATTCTTCTTTTGAGGTTAATTAGTAAATTAAGTAAAAAGAACGATGAAACTTTGTTTTTCTGTACAGTATAACTGCAGCAAAATGACTGTATCAGGGGTAGGTTATACTTACCTCCGCTATTGGCTCGCTCATTAGCTTCTGCGCATGCGCAGATTGTTCATGATGACGTCTAGGCGGAGCATCCCACCACCGTTACTACCGGTTCACAAGAACCAGACCAAACTGGGAGCAACCCACCACTAGTCTGTATGCTCAAAAGTGGAAACATTCAACATTACCCTCAAGAGCTAACTGGTTGGTGAATATGATGGGATTTGCAGAGGGGTATAAATTAACTTCCTTGATTGAAGACAGTATAGTATTTACATTTATGGCTGACTGGAAACCCCTTATAACTTTTTGCATGAAACAGGAAAAAATACAAAGCACTTATGACATGGTTTTGATTATTAGATAAAAAATGAATAATTGAGTAATAATAATTTACTTTGTATTTACCGTATATTTGCTATAATCTTTTCGGGGTCTTTTTCCTTTTGCACCTTTTTAAATTCTATTAAATACACACACACACACACACATACACTACTTTGATTTCCTGTGGCATGTATTTGGTCCTTTTGGCTTTGTCATAGGGATTGGCAATGTTTTCTGTCACCTTAGTACTATTGCCTAGCACTATTATTATTTGTGTGATTTATTTGAATTGTATTTTATGTGTCTTTTATATTTGTCCAAATTATTTTTACTTTAGTGTTGGGTTTCTTGGGTACTATCTGGAGACCATCATTCTATGAATAGCAGAGGTCACTTTGCATTTGTTCTGTGGTTATCAGTTATATACATTTCCTAGATTTATAGTATGCCTATTTGAATAATCAAAATTATTTTCAAGGTGTTTAGGGATCATCTCCAAACAGCAAATTCTTAGTAAAATCCCTTCCATAATCAGTTTAAATTTCTCCCAGGATATTAGTGTGAAGTACCAATAGTGTGATTTCTTTTCCATGAAGCCAACTTATAGATGTACAGATATCCCAGTGCCTTGAAAATCTAAATTGTCTTTCTTACATCTGTCTCCTCCATACATTAATTGATCTTATCCTTGAGATAGATCAGAGAAAACTTCTAGCATGCTGAGTTTCAACAATTTGGTTTGAATTTGGTTTCCAGGGTGCATGAAGCTGATGTGCTCCATTACATTGACACAAACAATATACTCAACTGTTTATACCTCATCTAATCAAATAGCTGAATTCTAAACATTCCTATAATAACCAGAAGCATATTTTCAATCCAATAGGATACTTCTTTAATGTAAGACAACCTTCTTAATAATGAGTCTCTTCCAATGAATATTCCCTTTTGTGGTGACAGCTTATTATCCCAAGAATTTCATTCTTTGTTACTCCTCCAGGCAAAATAAAAATATATATTTTATTTTAAAAGGGAACTAACACTATTATCAGGACTTTTTTAGGGAATCACATATATCAGGGTCATTATCAAATATGGACTGCCCATTCCAGGGCCTCATGTAAGATCTTTAATCACATTGTATATTTTTTTCAAAGTCAAATTAGTTCTCGCATATACTAAGTGATGCAGTGCTGTTTCAAATGTCAACATATTAATGAGGTAATATTCTTTAATGGGGGGGAATTCAAAACCTGTAATAATATTCAAATTTCCATTATTTCCTATGTATCTTGAAGGAATGTACTTTGCATTAACATAATAGCCTTGCCTATGTTTGGACATACGTTTTGAAGATAGAGTAGCAATGGAAACATTTTCGTGTTTTTAGATTTTTTCATGGGAAAGAGAAGAAATCAGTTTGTTGAATCGTATTTACCTGAAATTAAGCTATTATTATGTTCTTTAATTTTTTTAATAAAGATCCCCATATATATTGAACATCTGTGCCACTTGCTCATGCACCTTGTCAGACCTGCCTCAATCTAGACATTTAGGAAAGAAAGACCCTTGACTCCATTTGATTGAAGTGATAGGTTCTTTTACTAAAGTCAAGCAGTTGTAGTGAAAGTAAAGCTAGATCTGGTATTCCCATGCAAAGGTTACACTTTTTTCCCTTTTTGTGCTCCACCTCCAACCAGTTCAATGGTGTCCAATATTATTCCTTTTTGAATTTTTGGGAACCACTTTGATGTTGGTGCTTCTCGATGTAGTTTTTCATTCTGTTCCCACGCCATCTGTCTTTGGTTTATTCCGTTTTGCCACCTCTGGTTCTTGTCAGCTTGTCTTCCCACCTTCATTTGTCTTCCCCTTCCCATGCCCCAAATTCCTTCCCCTTTCATTTTATGGTAGGATGCCAGCGAAACAAAAAGCTGAAGATGGCAGATGTGACATTTATAGTGCTGAAAGGTACATGATTATTTCCTTGGTTTGATTTCCCCCCCTTCAATTTAACTATTGCATAGTTTACTAAAATTATTAGTATTTTATGTATCAGACAAGTTCATTTAATATGGTGAAGGTAAAAGGACTCTTAAGTTGAACTTGGTGAACATATCAACAAATTTTATGCAAGAAGCTAAACAGTAAAATTGATTCCCCCCTCCCCCCCCAAGAATTCTATTGAAAAGTTCATTACAAATGAAGGCAAACATATGTGTCCCAGGATGTTTCAGGATCCAATCTGGGTTGGTCACTGGGACAGGAGGTTTAGTTTTCCTAGTTTTTGGATTCGTGCTACAAGAAGTTCCTCAAGGAACGTCTACTGGAATATGCGTTCATCAAAAGTTCATCTATTCAGGCAGTAAATACCTTATTCTTTTTACTGGATGTATTGGCAAACATATTTAATAACTGCCAGACATAAACAGAATCCAATTCTTATTCTTTGCATTTAACTATTTTTCTTTGTACAGATCAATGAAATAACATATTTTAAACATTAATCTGACTGATTGGATATAGTTTTCATCATTGAGATAGTGCGCTTATTGTCTGATGTGATGATCTCTACATTTAAATTGGCAATTTGTAAGGATAACCATGTGTCAGGGTGATCGATATATAGGGATTGTATTGTACCTATTGTACAGATAGTCCTCAACTTATGATTGGTCACTTAGCTATCATTCAGTTACAATTTTTTAAAAAGGGAGGGTTTATAACCTGGATTTAAAGTTTCCGTGGTTAGGCCCTCTCTGTAGTCACAACTGAACTTAGAGCACTTGGCAACATGGCCATATTTATAGCCGTTTGTAGTCACGTTTTAAAACAGTTTTGCCAAAAACTGGCACCTCTATTTTTGGCAAAATTGCACCCATAAAGAACCATTAGTTCCCTTAATGACTGCAGAGATTTTCTTAACAACTGCTGCAAAATAGTCATAAAATTTTACAACCATTACAACATATGATTTTAATGGGCAAGCTCCATTATAGTTGTATGTCAAGGACTACCTGTGTTTGAGGGTCTTTTAAATGAAAAGCATGACAGCATAGAAAGGACTGTAGAAATGTGGAAATACCATTTTTAAATAAATCCTATTGAACATAGTAGCACTGCTAATACAAAAACACAGATATTTAGTTGCCATACATTACTATGGTAACATCCAATACAGATTTAGATTAATCAAAAGAAGACTGGCATTATTAGATGTACTTATGACAGTAACTAAAGATACTGATATATACCTCACAAAGTTATATGGATATCACAAACCAGAATGAGGATTCTGTGGGTTAAAGTTTAACAGATCTGGAGAGGACTACATTGATATAATACAAGCTAGGGATGGCCTAGCTTTAGCCAGTGTTTCCCAAAAATACTTTCTCTGCCTTCTTAAATTTTCTGACTTCAACAGATAATTCCCAATATCGAAGGTAGATCCACATGAGCTTTCCATTTTGATTTTTATTGGTATTTAATAAATTGCTGCAAGTGGTATCATATCTAAAAATATCTTTCAGCCCAGCTTCCAGTTCCAGTTCCAAACCAATTGGATCAGTTGTTGCTTTGGCTAGCATTTTTTTCTCCACAGCCAACCGATGATATCTTGGCAGTACAAGGCTGCAATACATATCCTGCCTTTCCATTAAAGCTTCTTTAAACTCTTTTAGTAAAATAATAGCTTTTGTTTGCCACTGATCTTCCTTCTCCAAGCAGTTCTTATACAAAGCACCTGCAGCACCAGAATCCTGCAGAATCTGCTTCTCTTGTTCCATCTTTGTACGCTCTTGTTCCAAAGTTCTTCTTTCTTCTACCAATTTGTAACTCTGAGAGATGAGTGCGTTGCGATAACTTAGGGTTCTGTTCCTTTCTTTCTCCAATTCTAATTCTAAGTGAGCAACCATTCTGCGGTTTTCTATAATTATATCGCGATATTTAGATTCAAGCTCTTTCTGTACAAAAGACAATTTTTTATAAACATCTCTTTTCTCTTTTTCTATTTCTTTCTTAGATTCTCTGGACCAAATCCAACCTGTAAGACATTAAAATAACCTATAATGGGAAATGCTAAGACTGATTTCCGATTTAAGTCAAACTTGATAAAGAATGTAACAAGTCTGAACTTATTTGAGATAGGCCAAACATCTCTGAATTCCTCCAATCTTAGATCCACATTCTTCTTCAGAACTTGTTTCTGTTCTACGCTAAGCATACAATGAAAAAGCAAAATATTAAGATACCTAAAAAATTTAAAATACTGTTTTTCATGTTTGCTTATATACCCAAGATTTTAATTACTTTAACACCCGAGATATATATAAAATCTCGGGTGTTTTCCTGCATCATTAAAAGTCTGTTAGTTAAAATGCTTCAAATCCTAACTAAATTCCCAGTTTAAAATCCTCCAAAATCCCAACAAAACACTTTGTAAGGTCTTTTGAAACTCTAGCTAAAATCCTAATCAACACTTTAAAAGTTTTCTTTTTGGCAACATTTATTCTGCGGCCTCTTTTCAATTTTCAATTTCATCTTGTCTATTTCATGAATAGACGAGATGACGCTTCTAGGTTATCAAGTATTTGGAGACCTGCACTGAGGGAAACTTGAATTGTAACATCAGAGGATAGGCAGAGATCCCAACAGGCAACCAGTGGTGGTGTAATGCCTGCCAGATTCCTTCCCTCTTTGCAGATGATAGCTAGCAATAAGGAGAGAGAGAGAACCAAGCCAGAAGACAGGCTGAGATCTCAACAGGCAATCAGCAGTGTTGTGATGCCTACTAGAATCCTTCCTTCTTTGCAGTTGACAGTTAGTAATAGAGGACCAGAGAAAGCTGGGCCTTTAACATGCTGTCAGGCTGCAGTTAGAATATGAAGCAGGAGAAAAAACTGCTGCCCTCTAATCAAGACACAGAGTTGCAGACTAATCAGCATATGTCAGCAGCAGCGAACAAAGAAAAGCAACAACTCCGACCATGCAGCATACCCAAAGCTTCTAAACTGAAAGTAGGGGCCCGATGATTACAAGTTAGAGAGCTTATATAATGTTGCCAAAAAGAAAACTTTTAAAGTGTTGGTTAGGATTTTAGCTAGAGTTTCAAAAGACCTTACAAAGTGTTTTGTTGGGATTTTGGAGGATTTTAAGCTGGGATTTTAGCCAGAATTTTAAGCATTTTAACTAACAGACTTTTAATGACGCAGGAAAACACCCAAGATTTTAACTTTTTACGTACACACACCCGCGAAAACTTGAGAAGACATATATAGAGAGAGAGGGGGGTGGGGTGGGGGTGGGGGTGGGGGTGAGGGAAGGAGAGAGAGAGAGACAGAGAGAGACGCTGAGATCAATGAGCTTATCCTCGGAGCAGGGTAAATGTTACAACTAGATACCTAACTGTGTTGCTTGGAAATGGATGGGGGAAGAAAATGAGGCTCTCTTAGAATAGTTCTCTTTATGAGATTGTTTTCTCTTTCCAATTTACTTTTTAAAAATTGTGACATAATGTAGCATTTTTCTTCCTTTTTTATAACACATTATAACATTATTTTCAATTTTTTAAAAATGTTCAATGCTTACTCAGTCTTTCCATTTTCAACCATTAATTATATTGCTAGGGGTTTTTTACCATAGTAATGTCACTCTACGTATTGGCCTTCTAGCTTTACATTAGAAGTAGTCCTCAACTTACAACCATTTGTTTAGTCACTGTTCAAAGCTACAACAGCATTGAAAAAAGTGAGCTATGACTGTTTTTCATATTTACGACCATTGCAGCATTCCTATGATTACATGATCAAAATTTTAACAACTGCAATGATTCAACTGTGGCAAGAAAGGTTGTAATATGGGGCAACTCACTTAACAACTATCTTGCTTAGCAACAGAAATTTTGGGGTCAATTGGGGTTGTTAGTTGAGGACTACCTGTAATCTCTTATCCCTCTCTTCATGGCTCTTCATTTAACGACTGCACGTTTTATGCCAGCATAGATTATTTCCAAAAATGAAAGAGGCAGAAATAAAGGCACTAAGGGAAAGTTACATCTTATTTTTGTCAGGGGAAAGTATTATGGTCCCCTGCCCTTAAAAATATTTGGTACTGATACTGGCCATCCTGGGTCCACAAGGTTGCCATCTTACCGGGAAGTAGCTGATAGGAACAGAGCTGGTCACATTAGTCCAATGGGAAAAGGGGAGGAGATTCACAGGAGAAATTCAGGTTCTTATGTTTCTGGTTGTGGTGGAGGAAGATGATGTCGTGGAAAAGGAGATGATGCAGAATTGCAATACTTCTCTTTGATTGGGAAGGTGAGAAGGGGGAAGAGGTGGCAGTATAAACATAAATGTCATCCAGTGTTCCTGCCAAAATCATCCAAACTATCAAATATTTAATGTCCAGCATCATTTCCAGGCAATGGTCTGGAAAAAAATGGCCAAGCACTAAAGAAGCATGTTCTAGAACCATTATGAAGATTTTTATTTCTCTTCTATTTCTCACGTGCAAGCAGTACAATAGATTAAGGGGAGTAGAAGTCTACATAAACAATACTATTATGAAGAGAGACAAACAAGAGATTATGTTTCATTAGCCCTGATACTGATGTCCTGTTCCAGGTAAACATGATGTCACAATCTTTTTCACTGCAGTCAAGTATTCATGAGTGTCTGGAAAATAGGAACAGGGTATAGTCCTAAGACTAATTCTTAATTCTTAGGATGCGGGAGGTTTCATTCAAATTGGACTGGCAATAGAGTTTTAAGACATTATCAAAGTGGGCTCAGAAAAAAAAATATGAAAAAATTCTTTTATTGAGTTCTAGGCTTAAGAGTTATAAACTGTTTTAGGCTGAAGATTTTGTAAACTTGCATGGCCATGAATTAGAAGTAATCATACTTCCCCTACTGAATCCCTGTAACATTTCATTAGCCAAATTCTAGGCAGTTGGCTGACTGACAGAAAAAAGAAAGTTTGTTTCCTGCAAAGTCTGAGACTTGAGTTTTTTCTTTGATAAAGGAAGAAATATAAATGTTGTAGGGAATCTTTATTTTTAATAGAGCTCCTGGTTTCAGGAAGCCTAGGTAGTCTTTAAAATAAGCACAAAATATTTATAGGATGATTCAACATTAACAATGGATAAGCAGAACAACTTAAATTTAAAAGTAATCGGAAAATTCAAATTTTATTTAAAGGTCACTTACGGAAGGCAGCCAATCCCAGCATTGGAACCAACAAAGCATAATTCCATTTGCTTCCATGATCTTCATTATTTCTTGCATTAGGATGAATGTTCCAGTTAGGAGGAGGGTTATTTAAATTATTCATAGGCAAACCTTAAAATCAGAGAAAGCAACTTTTGAGATTCTTATTGCCTAACTTTACACTCAGCTATTTAAACTCATATACCTGATAGAATTCCCTGAAAAATTACTTATACCCATGAGAGTACACAAAAAATGTAGGGGAAAAACATACTGCTGCCAAATCTGATCTCTCATATCTTTCATTATGCTTTCCCAAATAAAGGTTTAGCCAGATCATCAGCTAGTTCCTTTACCACTTTGGAATACAATTAATACACTCTTATATTTAAAATCATTCATAAGAAGCATGTGTTTCCTGACCATGTTTCTCATGGTCTCAATCTTTAGTTCTGCCATTTTATCTATTCTTCTTCATACTTTCTGGTAAAACCAGGGCTGATTCAATGCTAAAGATAAGTAGGCCAGATTTGAGGAACCAAATTTTAGGGGTGCTTTCAGGGAAGAAGGAAGTACACAAAGTAATATTGATATTCAAATACTGACAGGAACAGTTTTAAGATACATTTAACTGAAGAAAAAAATGGAGGGAGGGAGAGCCATAGCAATCTTCAAATATCACAAGTGCTATTATTAAGAAAATGGAGACGAATTTTTCTGTTGCTATGGAGAGCAGAATTATGTCCAATGCATGGATGGGAAGTAAATTTTAATCAAATATTAAACAAAAATTCAGGTAAGGCCTATTTGGTAATATATTAGACTATCTTTGGAAGGATAATTTAGCTTTTTCTCTGAATGTATTTTAGCAGAAGCTGAATAATCATCTTTCAAATACTATATCATACTTTGTATTAAATAGAGTGTTGGATTACATTATCTCCAAAGGTTCTTTCTGTGATATACAGTAATTTTATATGCAACAGATTTCCCTAATTCTGATATAGGTATATTTATTCATTTCCTACTGAAATTAACATAGTAATAGGCATGGTTAAAGAACGAAAACTGATTTACTTTTGGGGGGGTTACTAGAATGCCTAGGAATTGCATTCATAAATAAAACCTCTCAATTTCATATTTATCATTTATAAACCACAACCTTACATGTTTTCTCTAGTCACTGGAGGAGTTGTAGTTAATCATCAAGGGGTTAATCATCAGGGCTGAAGAGCTCATTCCGTTTGTTGAGCCGATTTTTCCTATTGAAGTCCACTATTTAACTGACTATTCTTTAATAAAAAGTTTTGTGGAAATCTATAGGAAAAAACTCTTCCTCTAAGAGAAAGGTATGAAATGTTCCTTCACACAGATGTATATGTTTGTTTGTGTGTGTGTGTGTGTGTGTGTGTGTGTGTGTGTGTGTGTGTGTGTGTGTGTGTGTGTGTGTGTGTGTAAATCTGTATCAAGGAACATTTCAAAACCTGCAATTTTACAAAAAAATATAATAATTATTATTATATAACTATTAAGTTATATAACTATTATTATAGTTATATAAATTATTATATAACTATTAAGAGGGTAGATTATTATATAACTATTAAGAGGGTAAAACATTGTCAGGGCCCAGTACTGTTTACTGCAGTTGTCAATTACCCATATTTTTTCAAAAGCCTCCTCTCTTTTTATTAAACTAACGCCACTGGAAATATAAAAACATGCAAACCCATACCAAAAAATCTTCACGAACATTAAATAAAGGTGAAAGGAAAACCCACAACCAGAAGTTATAGCAAAATAATATTCCAAACTCTCCGTAGCAGGTACTGAGCCCTTGAGGTTTCATTGCGCATGCGCAACATGCGCAGTCGTACCCCCCCCCCCGGGTTAAAGCCCCTTCATCGCGAGAGTCAAAATCATAGAAGGCGTCAACTATAACGGTTCTTTCTTCGTCAAAATGGATTGTCCTGGTTGTGTAGTAGAGTATTTAAAGCTTCGGAGCTTTCCTATCCTTTGATTTTTATACCTTTTCATGGAAACTTTGAAGCGCTCATAACTTTTCATAGCAACAACGAAGGCCTGAAATGATAAAAAACCTACCTGAATAGATTTATTTTGGTTTTTTCCTCGTACTGGTGCTAACCAACCACAGGGTTCTCGGTAGGACGTTTGCTCACTTAGGTTCCACTTTCCACACATGCGCAGTAGCGTAATATCCTACCGGGTAGAAATGGCGCTGACTTTGGGGAGGCTGCGATATTTGCAACTGTTCTGCAAGGTACGTCCTTGGTACAGGCCGGGTCAACTATAATAAATTTATATTTACCTTGCGCTTGAGAGTGAGTATTTCAGCTTCAGTCGGAGAACAGTGGCGGGATGTGCGACTTAATGGGCTTCGTATATTCAGCCCGGGTCAGGATAAGATATCGGGGTTTATTCTTCCTGATGTGGCATTCGGTTCTCCAGACGGGAATCGTGTTTCGAACAGTCCCATATTTATATATAGTATATATATTATATATATTATATGTAAGATATCTTGTAAATGCTTTAAAAAAAATTAAATTTTTTTCGTCCGTATATTTTCTTGTTGAGAAATGTGCGTTGAACTTCGTTCATAAAAATAAACGTACCTTGGTCTTGAGATTAAAACATAATTTACACAGTCAAAACTTGCTGATATGGAGATGAGATATCAATTAACAGCGCTGATAAGTGACTTTTTTCTAAAATCTCAAAACATGATGACAAAGATTTGAGGGGATACAATATATTTGGATAAAGAAGAGGCCTTTTGGAAACCAAATACTGTATAAATGCAAGTGACTCCTGAAATGACAGAACCGACTTCTGCAAACCTAAAAGTATACATGATTACCACACAATCTTAGTAACATAGCATTCCCACGTGGGGATATTTTAACAGAATGACTATATTTTTGAGTAAAATAAGGAAATATGCAAAACGCAAATAGTATGGCTAAGATATATGAATGAGCTATTATTATGAGATCTTCTGCTTTGAAGATTATGAGGTAAGAATATCTGGCATATAGGACACTTCAAGTTAATAAATATATTCTTAAATTCTAACTATATTTTTTCTAAGGACAGCCTAGTATCTTTTGGACATGCTTCTCAATTTATTCCTAGTAATGTTTGATAAAATGTGGTTATTTTATTACAGTTAAATGTATTTAATGAAAGAAATAGCTATTTCTTTTAAAGTTTCATTTTCATGAGAGATGAACTCAGCATATTACACAACTAATATACTAACTTTTTTTAGCCTCAAAAAGATTCAGCCTCAAAATGCAAGATTCTTATGGCTGTTTAGAGGCAAACTTCATCTTAACTATTGCTTCAAGCACATTACATGAGTCAAAAAGATCTAATACATCACCAAAATTGCAAAAAGAAAGAAAATTCCTTTACACAGAAACATGTATAGATGTTTGTAACAAAACCTAGTAAATTTTATATGCAACTGTGAAATACCGTAGTTGTTTTATTAGTTTATATACTCTTATCCTGTATGGTTGAGAATATGTTATCAGGTTCAGTCATTTGATCAAGAGCCATTCAACAAGGAAGAAGCTAAATGATGATCTGCCTCCAGAGTTAAGAATAATCTCTGACCTCCCAACCTTTCGGCGGGCTTTAAAAACCCATCTCTTTCAGCTCGCCGGCCTAGCCTGATCCCTATAACATTTTAGTATTTTTAGAGTTGTATTTTAAATATGTTAATTTTTAAATTTTATGGCCATTTATATTATTATTTTAAGAAATTTTAACTTGTGTATGTTTGTATGTTGTTCTTAATTGGCTGTACACCGCCCTGAGTCCGCAAGGAGAAGGGCGGTATATAAATCCAAATAAACTCAAAACTCAAACTCAAATACAAATTGTTAGATAATGTGTAAAAAAAAAAAAGCCCTCAAAAATTGTGCAAATAATCAAAAAGGGAAAATTGTTATGAATATAGATGGAGATGTATTCACAGCATTATTGTAAGTGCATATAGAAAAAGCCATATTTTTGTGGCAATTATTAAAGATTTTTAAGATAGCAATAAAATCTATAGCAAACTTTCAAAAGAATTTGAAATGCATGGAATGCAGCTTTGTCATTTACAATGCAAATTTATCCAACTTTAGAAAGTGAAGCCCCCCCCCAATAATAGCATTTATTTCAGTGCTCATTTAATACATTTAGCAAAAAGATGTTTAATACATTTAGCAAAAGATGTTTGATAGTCCAAAGATGGGTTAATATCACACACATTACCATTTTCCAAATTGTTCTGACAAATCATTTCAAGATGGCCAATAGAATTAATATATTGACAAGGTACAACAAGAACTGGCCAATTTTTAAAAATATTAATGAATAAGATCATGAGAAAATAAAAATATCATGATTATAGTTCTCATTATGTGGGTACAATGTTGTTACAGTGAAGCTTTATTAACTAAAACCTATTGCTGTGGCTTGGAAGTGGAGAGAAGGATCTCTTTTATTTCTAATGCTGCTGAAATTTGAAAGAATTTGAGTTTGGAAATTGGAAACAAACAAGTGGTGATGAAGTTCCAACTTATTTTTTTGTCACTATTTTTAATACCAGAATTGACTACCCAGAAGGGCTTTGGGAGTTCGTGGGATTGATTCAAATACCTCTTATTAATCAAAACATTTTATTTTATCAGTATTTCACTATGCCAACTCAGCTAAACAAATATTCTTCACATTCTCTTACATTATGAGCACCCTAGAAATGGTGATAAATCTATAAAGCAAAGTAAAAGTTTATAAACTTTGCTAAAACATACCTGAGCATTTCTAGATGAAACTATAACTCTAGTAGCAAAGTCAAGCCTTTTGCTTTTTGTACAATCTACCATGTTGGATAATTATAAGGATGACTTCACATAGTTCTATTCCTGTTTCCTAACTATATATGGGTAAGGGACTTAATTATGCTGCCTAAATTCCTTAGCAGATTCTTTTTTTCAGTTACTTGGATGTGGTCTTTTTTTCCTGACTTCATGGAAATTACCTGTATTTAGAGATTTTAGTGGATCTTTGGACCCCGATACTATTCATATTTATTTCAAGTCTTGCCCCAGGCCCTCCAGAAAAAAACAAAGCTTTAAGAGCCAACACTGCCTAGAATCTATCAGCCATTACTCCTCCATTTCCTCTCATTCTCAGGAAAAAAATTTTTAAGTCTCTATCTTCCTTTTTGCCAATTAGCAGCAGTTGTCCTTTTCTTTAGGAAAGTTATGAAATCATATATGTTCATTCTTAGGTAATATTTGGTAAAATCAGGTAATATTAGGTATAGAAAGAATATTTTGGCTAGAACAACATGAAAGCAGAGGGAAACTGCAAGCTATCAATCACCACAACTGCTGGAAAAGAGAATTTATTTATAACAGACATTCAGCAATCATACTTGCATTTTAGCAAAATGTTTTAGGGATAAGAGGAATTTATTCAAGAAATCTACATTTGTTCATGTTTTAAAGAAAATCTCACCTGTGACCGGATAGAGCTCTCATTAAATACTTGGATTCAGATATAATTTAAGTAATCTTTTTTAACAGCACTAACTACTTCTATTCAAGATTGTCCATTGCTAGCATGGTACTTCAAAGCCTGGCACCGTTTTGTGCAGTCATTTATATGTCTTCCTACATATTTTTTTAATAGATTCTTATTATAGTCTACCTGCCATCTAAGATAGACTTTTTTATGTTTGCTGTTTTGACAGTTCAATCCTATGAAGAACAGAACTTTAAATATATTTGAAATGCCTGCAAATACTGGATTTAATTATTGTTTTAACTATAAAAATAATCAGATCTCTCCAAAAGAAAGAAAATAGTCTCTGTATGGAGAAGAGAAAGTTTAGCATATATATATACCACATCCTATCTTTCTTATACTTCAGTTTAAGAAGAAATACTTGTAGCTATTCTTATTTTTGAATGTTGTATAAAAGTAGTAGATTATTAAAAGTAGATATGAATAAATATATTAACTTCATCTGACTAAAAGGGATAATAAACATTAGTTTAGAATTAACATACTTGGATGCACTGTAATGCATCCAACTATGTCCAGATTTTGTATTTTCCAGTATAAAATTTAGCCCATATAATAACAGGTTAAAAGTCTAGTTGGTATTTTGTCCACTTTTGTTGAAAAATGTTTGAAATGAATTAATAATTCTTCTTAACGTTTCTTATCATTTCCTTTTTTAAATACTTTGACAACTGCTGAGAAAATGTAACTACAAATATTAAATTTCTGCATACCATTTGGTTATGATGAGCTATGTCAGAAAAATATCACGAAATGCAACTTGTTGCACTGTCCCAGGGTCATTTGATTGCCATGTACAACCTTCCTACCTAGCTTCTGACAAGCAAAGTCAATTGAGAAAGTCAGATTTGCTCAAGGATTGCATGATTCACTTAACAACTGTGGCAAAAAAGATTACAAAATGGAGTGCAACTCATTTAACAGCTTGTCTTGCTTAACAGCTGAAATTTTGGGGATATTAATTTGGTTGTGGTAAAGGCACCAAAATGTTTGCTTACAATAATACGAGTACTAAGTATTGTTGTAAGCAACATTTTGATGCCCTTACTACATTAGAAGGTTTTAACTATTATTCTTATCTTTCAGCAAAGACCAGCAGCTTGTGATGTGTTTTCTCGTAATTTTCACTTCACGGCATATGGAAAGAAGAATGTGTCTGCCAAAGTATCTGATTCAGTAAGTTATGTTTGAATCACTTGTTAGAGTTTGCAGTGATCCAACCAGCACACAAGTAAATAATTCAGCAGGATTCATTTATAGGTGAAACTTGTTTATATACAATAATATAAAACATGATGCATGTATACAATACCCATGCAGATCTTGCAACGTGGTAGCAAGTACAAGGACAAGAAGTAGAAGAACAAAAACATAGAAGCAATATTGCAAGGACAAACAAACTCTTTATCTATCTATCTATCTATCTATCTATCTATCTATCTATCTATCTATCTATCTATCCATCCATCCATCCATCCATCCATCCATCCATCCATCCATCCATCCATCCATCCATCCATCCATCCATACATACATACATACATACATACATACATACATACATACATACATAGACCAGTTAAGCTAAGCCACGCCCTGGCTACGAGTGATCTCACATGGTTTATAACAGATCCTGTTTCTTAGTCACCAAACAGTTCCCATTGGCTGATTTGTTGTTATGGCTATCCCAGCTCATAATTTCTTATACACTGACATCACTTACATGGCTTCTTCATCCAATCCAGATATGCTGAAAAAGATAAGACATTTAGTCTACAGATTGATCTAAATTGTAGTGTGGTTTATTTCTGAATGAATTATTTGGTTAACAAACCATGATTTGTGGTTTAACAGTTGAATAGTTGTGGGTTACTCAATAAACCTTGGTTAAATAAGACATAGATTTGCATGCATAGTGTACATTTAGCCAGTAAGTAATTGTATGGGTATGCATTTGTAAATTTTAAAGCTGGATTTAAATGATCCCATCCTCAGTTTTCCTTTGAGGATTCTGGCATTCAATCTTGTTTGTATGGATCAGTCAAATTGCAATTTATTTATTTATTTATTTATCTGATCTATCCACCTGTTCATTAAATACTAAAGATATAGTGATAGCTTACAGATAGGAAAAAGCGTTTTGTTAACATGGGAAAGAATGGCAGCAAAGGATTAAGGACTTGAGTTTAATGATGCTTGTAATTGTTTAAATTATAGAGGATCACAAAGCTGGGGAAGGAATATTATTAATCAAAACCTAAAAAGATATTTGAATTTTTTTCAGCATAGTGCTTATTGATTGTGCTACTCTCCAAATGTAAATTGAAATAATAATTTAAATTGTATTGGGGTATTGCAAATATTTCATCTCAAGGTATTCTGCTTTTTTGTTGTTCAGATTTCAACACAGTATCCTGTAGTGGACCATGAATTTGATGCAGTTGTAGTGGGTGCAGGTGGTGCAGGTTTGAGAGCTGCCTTTGGCTTGTCTGAGGCTGGGTTTAATACAGCATGTGTTTCCAAATTATTCCCGACCAGATCTCATACTGTTGCTGCACAAGTAAGAGACCTCTTTTTCTTTGTCTTTCAAACTAAAGGAAAGGAAATGAAGCATGCCACAATTACCACATGCTACCTAGATTTATATTATATACAGATGTCATTATTTAGCAGAATCTGTTTGTCTGTTTATAACTTTGAATTTGCCTTCACAGTTCATCATAGTGCAAAATTTTTTGAATTAAGTTGTCTCAATTCCACTAATTTAAAGAATGTGTTCAAAACCTGGGACCATTATTTTCTTGTCATTGAGATTTCAAGAATTTTCATATCTGCACATTTACAGAGTTAAGACTTCTGCAGTGCCACATTGGTTAGCTGTGGTCAAGTGATCATCATTTTCAATATTCCATGTCAGTTTCCTCTAAGCAAAGTCAATGGGGAAGCCAGTAGGAAGTTGGAAATGATTCCTTCTTCCACTGTTTTTCTGCTTACCTGTGGTCATTCTGATTCTCTGCTTAGGTAAGTAAATATTTCAGGAAGGTGACCAAATAGGTCATAGGTTATCTAGTTAATGGTAATGCTTAAGGCCTAGGTTATTCTGATTTTCATGCGTAGCATACAGTGAGGTGTGTATTATATATTTATTTTGAATTGGAATATTAATTCCTGGTAAAATTTGAATCTACTTTTCACAAGAGAGATCATCTGGAGCTTTGGAATCAAATATTGCTATATGCTAATAACACCCAACTTAATTCTCCATATCATTTAACTGTAAACAAATTTATTTCCTTGATACATTTAATAAATGAGCTTGATAAATAGAAATTACCATACATTTATTTAATTATAGACTACATGTTGTCCTAATTATGTGGCATTCAATTCTCTTCTAGATGGGACTGCATTCTCCTTTAAATAAATATCCTATAATATAGAAATGGTCCTTGATTCCTAGCTGCATCTGGATTCCCAGATGTGCTTTTCCAATTGCCAGCTGTTAACAATTTCTGTATAAGACATGCTTGATAAAAATTTATTATACCTTGATTGCAGCATGACTTGTTTGTAGCAATGAGCTCTATGTATAGTTAGCTTAGGGCCTCCTTGGGGTGCCATCAGCCAAACAATTTGGCTGGTGACCCCCAGGGGGAGGGCCTTCTCTGTGGGGGCACCTACCCTCCGGAACCAACTGCCCCCAGAGATAAGGAAAATCTAAGACCTCGGTACCTTCCACCGTGCCCTTAAAACTCTCTTTTTTCAGCAAGCCGGGCTGGCTTAACACTTTGAAATGTTTTAATTGGTTATTGCTTTTTAATTACAGGGCCAAATTTACATATATCTTTTTAATCATATTTTAATGTTTGTAGTTTATGTTTGTACTTGGCTGTACACCGTCCTAAGTGCCCAGGGAGAAGGGCGATATATATATATATATATGTATGTATGTATGTATGTATGTATGTATGTATGTATGCATGTATGTATGCATGTATGTATATATATGTGTGTGTATATGTATATATGTATATATATAGGTCTTTGGTTATTCAGGTCTTCTCCTGCTCCTGGAAGCACGAAACCAAGAACACCAACCTGAAGATGACGAATGAGGCTTCGTCGAAATGTCGCCAAGATACTTTCAATTCTACGCGGGAGAAACCCGAATAACCAAAGACCTACATACAAACACCCGCGAAAACCTCAGAAAACACACACACACACGTGTGTGTGTGTGTGTGTGTGTGTGTGTGTGTCTTTGGTTATTCGGGTCTTCTCCCGCATAAAATCGGAAGTGTCTTGGTGACGTTTCGACGAAGTCTCATTCGTCATCTTCAGGCTGGTGTTCTTGGCTTTGTGCTTCCAGGAGCAATATGAGATTGTAGCTGTCTCTTCCTTTTAACTGCTAGTGGGGGTGGGAGCTGATTGGGTGGGAGCTTGGCTGTGTTCTGATTGGGTGGAGGTGTGTTCTAATTGGTTAAGGGCTTGGCTGTGCTCTGATTGGATGGGGGGTTGGTTGTGCTCTTATTGGCTGGGAGTGTGTTCTGTTTGGGTGGGGGTTTGGTTGTGCTCTGCTTAATCTGAGTTGTAGGGGGATTTGAGCTGGTGAGCTGCGTTGTTGTTGTTTGACTTCGTGTTTGTGGCCGTGAGAAGTCTTCATGGTGGGTGTCAGTTTGCTTCATGTATCCACGCAGAAATCAGACTCAAACCCACACTGATAATGAGGCATGACCAAGGACCAGAAGCCAGACCACAGTTGCATCATTAGCCACTTTAAACTCCTCCAATCCATGCATGAAGCAGACTGACACTGACCATGAAGAGCTCTCACGGCCACAAACACCAAGACTTGAATAACCAAAGACCTACATACAAACACCTGCGAAAACTTATATATATATACTAATTATCAAATTGTTTTTTGGACAGAATGCAGAGTGATTAATTTTTTTAGATCCTGAAATGTTGAGGACATGATTAACTGAGAGACTGCTGTTCTTGACATGAACTTGCCTTGACTTCAAATTCAGCAAGAGAAAATTTCTTAAAGATCTCTTTCTGATCTTTAGAGAAAGGAATTGTATTCAATCAATCATTTTTTATTTTAAGTGCCAGAGTCTTGTCATTTACTCAGATTTTTTAAAATTTAGGTTATTATAATCAGAAAAAGGCTAAACTTACCATGCAGTTCTTATTTCTTGATCTATGAAAAAAATATCTCATGTTGATTTCTGTACTAAGTTACAATTTATTAACATTTTAACAATTTGCCTCTACAACGACTTAATTTATAGGGAGGAATCAATGCTGCTTTGGGGAACATGGAAGATGATAACTGGCGATGGCATTTCTATGATACTGTGAAAGGCTCTGACTGGCTAGGAGACCAGGATGCAATTCATTATATGACTGAGCAGGCCCCTGCTTCAGTTATTGAGGTACAGTTACTTAGATTCCTTGACTGTCTATAAACATTCACATTGATAATATAATTAGGAAAAACAGTTTCTTTAGCTAAAATAATTGTTTTCCTTATAGTATCAATGTGAAAAGTAGGATGCCATGTATTAGTTGACTGCTTTTATTTGTCTTTTAATAAAATAACTGTTACATGAAAAAAACTCCAGAAAAACTGATGATGACCATTAATTTATTGATAATGCCAGTATCATTGAAGATATCCTTTCTGAAAGAGCAATGCCAAACAAAATGTTTATATTTTATATCATTTAAAACAATGGTCCCCTACCTTTGCAGCTTGGCAGCCTGGCTGGGAGGTAGAGGGGAACCAGAGTGCGAATGGTGGGCTGGCGCTCATGTCTGCACACATGCAGCTCAACTCACGCAAGTGGGCTGGTGCGTACACACATGCCACGCAGCTCCATTGCAAATTCTCTCCCACTGCTCATACAGTCCAGTTCTGAATAGGCCACAGCCAGGTAGTAGGCTACGGCCTGGGGGTTGAGGACCCCTGATTTAAAACCATTGTACATTCATCAACAAATTTCAGGTTTGGGTCACAAAAAAATCTTATATGATTTTTCTAGATTGAGATACCCTACTTACTTGTCTGTTTTAAGACATGATCCATTGCAATTTACCTAAGTTTACCTAGTATTCTTCATTTCCTCATTAGGTGTTTTAATTATTTTGGCTTTTTGAGTTCTGTGTATCTTGGAAAAATGGGGAACTGTTATCCTTAGTAATGAGACTATTTTTATGATTTTGGTCTGACAACATCATTATGTCCAAACTTACTTGTGAAAAAAAATTGATTCAAACTTGGTATTTCAGACCTTTCCATAAGGTGTTTTCTTACCAGTTTTCTTATCAGTGCAACATAAGTGATTTGCCATTGCTTTCTTTTGGGCTTGATTTTATCATTTGTTCTAAGTGGTCTGATGTCTTCTAAAATACCCCTGTATTTTAGTTCCTTTATACCATAAAAAGGCATGCCATCCCATCAACAAATCATGTCCCTCCAAATTCAATAATCTAGTATTTCTTAAAGTTATCCATTCTTTAATCCATATTAAACTTGTTGCTTGATAATATAGTTCAAAATTAGACAGGCCAAAACCACCTTGTAACATCTTGTAACAATTTTAGCATCTTGTAACAATTTTAACTTTATTCTCACCTTCTTTCCCTGCCAAATATATTTCAATGTCATTTTATTCAAATCTACAAAGAATTCCTTCCCCAACTTGATTGGAATTGTCTGAAATAAGTACAAAATTCTAGGCAAGATAGTCATCTTAATAATTGAAACCCTACCAATCAAAGATAACTACAAATTTCCCCATTTCATCAAATCTTGCCCTATTTGTTGTTTGAGCTTATTATAATTATTTTCTTTGCTCTACATTTACTGTCAAATATATCCCCAAATATTTTACCTTGTTTGTGACCTGTATCTTTGAAATCTCCATCAATTCCTCTTTTTGCTTTTTCAACATATTTTAGTCATTATCTTCATTTTATCTTTATTAGTTTTCAAGCCAGCTACTTTCCCAAACTCTCCAATAATTTCTGTCAATTTATTTATTGTTGTTAGTAGTTCTTCAATAATAAAGACCAAATCATCTGCAAAAGCTTGTAGTTTATATTCTTATTTTCGTATTTTCATACCTTTTATCTCTTTTTCTTCTCTGATATTTCTATTTAAAACTTCTAAAGTCAATATAAACAACAATGGGGACAGCGGACATCCTTGTCTAGTTCCTTTTTCTATTTCGATAGAGTCAGTCAATTCACCATTTTTCATTACTTTTACCGTCTGTTTAAAATATATAGTTTCAATTGCCTGAATAAATTTCCTACCAAAGCCCATCTCTTCCATTTGAAGTATCATAAATCACCAGTTAACTTTGTCAAAAGCTTTTTGTGCATCTAAAAATATCAAAGCCATCTGCTTTCTCGTATGTGCCCGTTTCATGATATTCTAATGTGTCCAGACTTATTCTTATATTATCTCTCATTTGTCTTCTTGGGAAAAATCCATTCTGGTCTGCATGTATAAACTCATTCAGATATCTCTTGAGTCTTTCTGCCAATATTGAAGCAAAAATTTTATAATCTGAATTTAGCAGGGAAATAGGCCTATAATTTTTGATTTGTTGTGGGTCTGTATCTTCCTTATGTATCAAAGTAATATACACCTCAGTCCATGATTTGGGTATTTCCTTTATCAACACTTCATTCATAACATCCAATAGTGGGAGACTTAAAGATTCTTGTAATATCCTGTAATATTCAGCAGGTAGACCATCTGGCCTTGGTGCCTTTCCATTCTTCTGTTTCTTAATTGCTTCTGTTAATTCCATAATTGTTATGCTCCCCTCCAACATCTCTTCAGTATCTTTAGAAGTCCTAGGTAGTTTTGCATCTTGTAAATATCTTGCCACTTTTTCTTCCTCTATCATCTCCTTCTTGTAAAGTTGTACATAATATTCTTGTATTATTTTCCCCATTTCTTTGTTTCCAAATTTACTTTGCCTTTGATTATCAACTAATTGAATTATTTTTCTTGATTCTCTTTCTTTTTTCAATTTATATGCTAGCCATCTTCCTTGTTCGCATTTTCAAAATAATTCTGTTTTGTGTTTCTTAGTTTTTGGGCTAATTCTGCTTTCTCCAATAGGTCCATTTTATGCTTTATTGTGTCCATTTTAATTTTAATATCTTTCTTATATGGACCTTTCTGGAGTTCCTTTTCAAATCTTTTATGGTTATCAGTCAGTATTTTAAAGTTCTGTCTTTTCTTGACATTTCTTTGCCTTGTATAGTCTATAATTAATCCTCTAGCTTAGGCCTTCATTGTATCCCAACGATTTTGTGCCGATGTTTCTTCCTTCTTGTTTTCTTTAAAGAAAAAGTCCAACTCTCTTTCCATTTTCTGTACAAAGTCTTTCTCTTTCAATATTGTAGTATTTAAAGTACATCTAGATCTTCTTTTCCGTCCTTTCCATATAACTATCACCGGATTGTGATCTGCCCATAAATTAGGTTTTATTTCCACATGTACTATATTCAACATCAAATCTATTGTAGTCCATATCATTTCTAATCTAGACCAAGATGAATGTCTGTCAGAGTAGAAAGTATATTGTCTATTTTTTCCATTTCTCTCCCTCCATACATCTTTCATATTTGTTTTCTCTATCACCTTGAAGAAGGATTTCGGTAATGTCTTTCTATTATGCCTTATTATTTTGTGTCTTTTATAGTCCAAACTTTCATCCATAATTCCATTAAAGTCTCCCGTCATACATATATTATCATATTCCATTTCAGTTATTTTATTTATTTATTTACTTACTTACTTACTTATTTATTTATTTATTTATTTCATGTATTTATATGCCATCCTTCTCCAGAAGGACTCAGGGCGGCGAATACAAGTTAAAAACATGTACAGCAAAATCCCATTTTAAACCAAATAACTAATAAATAATAAAACCCAGAATTAGAGTCAGCCTAGTTGCTTGAACAGCCAAGTTTTCAGGTCCCGAATTTTATTATGTAATTTTCTATTCTATTTTCTATTCTATTGCTACTAAAAGAATTTTCAGATTATTAATTAATTCCACCATCAAAATTCTTCCTTCTTCATCTGCATATTTTTGCTCCGCCGATATTGCATTTTTTAATATTTAAAGCAACTCCTCTCGTTTTGCTTTGTGATAATGATAAAAAAAAATTCCAAGTTTTGGTTGTATCAGTAATTGTTCATGTTGTTTCTTAATATGCACCTTTGTAAGCAAATTATGTCAAATTTTAATTTCTCTAATTTATGAAATACTTTCCTTCTTTTGATAGCTGAATGTAATCCATTTACATTTATTGAGATTAATTTCCTTTCTTCCATATCCATACTTTATATGTAGGTTTTGTTGTTCTAGTTCATCTTACTTCTTGTTGTTCCACGATCCCACGAACAGCACCTTCTGTTGATTCAAGCATTGCCAATTCTTTTTCTGTGGGACCACTGCAGCTTGTGTTTCAACTTCCATTACTACTTCTTTTTCTTTAAGGAATTCATCATAAAAAGCTCTTGCTTTCTCAGTTGTATTCAACCTATATCTTTGGAGCTGCCACGTGAAAATTAATCCTTCTGGGACCAGCCATCTATAGTTAATTCCTTTTTGGATCAGAATTTTTGTCAAAAATTGATATTCTCTTCTCAACTCTCCAACTTTTCTTGGTATTTGTTTCAAAACAGCCACTTCTTTCTCCTTATACTTCAAGGTTTTTTCTTTAGCTGCCTGAAGTATTTGTGCTTTCATCGATTTCTTAGTAAATCTTATATGTACTTCTTTTGGCAGTTTGTTGCGCATAGCATATCTAGTATAAACTCGATAAATTTCATCAACCCCGTCCATCATCTTCTCTTTGGTAGTATCTAGTGCCTCAGCCAGCATACCAATCATAATATCTGCCAAATTTTCTCCTTTTTCTTCCTCCACATTTTGAAATCTTAAATAAAATTCTGCTTTATCCATTTCCCATCCAGTCAAAGCACTTGTTTCTTGTTCGACCTCTCCCAATCTATTCTTTATTCCTTTAATTTTTTTCCTCTTTTTGATCATCTTCTCCAAATTTTGCATTCTTTCTTCATATTTTGACATTGTATGTTGAATACTAACTGCTTTTTCATCTGTCTTAATAGTTGTTGTTCCATTCTTTGAACTTTCTCATTTATCTTAAATAGTAGTTGTTCCATTCTTAAAACTGTTTGGAAAATTGTTTGTAGAGATGGATCTTTGTCTTTGTCTTTCTCCGTCTCTTGCTGCAACATTGTTTGGTTAGATCAGATGGTGATGAAGACAGGGTGGTCACGGCAATTCCAACTGTTGCTACTTTTCTACTCATTTTGTAAAATATCCAATCAAGGGAACTTCCAAAGTTTAAAAAAGAAAAAGCCAAACAAATAATAAAGAAAAAAGGCAGAAAAATCAAAAAGAAAAAATTAAGATCTTCAGATTCTTTCGAATCCTAATCCTTTAAAACGTAAATCCCAAGCGAGAGAGAAAAAAAGGAGAAAACAAAAAAAAATATGAAGAAATATAACAAAAAGCAAAATCTTCAGGCTCTTGAATACCTTAATCCAATGCTGTTGTAAAAGATCCTAAAAACAGTGAAAATGCAAAATATAAAGAGAAATAGAAACAACAAAAAGATTTTAAAAAATTAAAAAAGAAAATCCTTCAGGCACTTTTATACCTAGAAAGCATTCAGAGAGTGATTTCTTAAAAATCACAAATTAAAGAAGGATAAAAGAAAAACAAGTAGCAGCTCAAAAGAACAAAAGCCATCAACAATATTTCTAGGCTCCTACTCCACACAAGTATAAAAGATACACCTGTATAAACAATACAGATCCACTTTCTCAGATGTTCTCCACTCTTATCAGGGTGCCAGTACACAGCCACTTGTTTATAGCTACAAAGTATTTCTAGGCTGTTACTTGAAAAAAATAGAAACAAAATATCTTTGCCAGTAGGTAGTGTTAAACACTTTCCTATCTTTCCTATTTTAAAGTCCAAAACTTTCCATTTACAATTAAAACAAAATTACAAAAAAAGAGAGAGAGAAAAGAATAAAGCTTCCATAAAATATTCAAACCAATTTCTTAAATTATTTTCTTTATAAAAGGCAGAGTTTAAAAAATATAATGCTAATCTTCTCACTTTCAATCCAGTCCCGTCAATAGAGAAAGTAAAACATTTAAGTCTTTCAAATTGAATAATTGGGTTTAAAAAAAAAGACTCAATTCAATTCGCCGCTTCTCCTCTCTTACTCCTAGTCTCAAATTTCCAAATCTTTTCCCCTTTAGGGTGTTTTTTGTATCATTTATAAAACTCTTTCACCAATCCGATTCACTGTCATTTCTTTCTCTCTTCCTGAAATGGCTGAAATGACAATGGCTGTTGCTCCACCACTGGAAAAAGAGCTTTCCTGGGTCAACCAGGGACTTTGCGGTGTCCCTGGGATCCACAGGATGTGCTCTCCACTACCACAGTCAAAACTAGACTGGGGGGTCCAAAAAGGACCGTCCAGCAGCGGAGTTTTCAGTGGGAATTCTGGAGCCCCAGAAATTCCTGTCCGTCTCGCCGCGACGTCAGCTTCGAGTTCTTCTGGGATGACATTTTTTGATAGACCTTATATTGTTCTCCCACAAAATAATAATAGATGCAGGCAAACTATATTTCTTATGTGCAGCAGAAGCTTCAGTATTCAAATATTCTTTTTCTAACGTGTAGTTCTCAATTTTTGAGAATTGAATTATCACAGTTGTTAAATATTATGTGGGCTAATACAGAAGGTCTCAGGACATATTTAGGTCCCTAAATGGTGTCCACAAATTGCTAAACTTAAAAAAATTAAATTAAATTAAATTACTGCATTTAAAAACGGCCAAGAACTCATGCGATCACTAAATCTCATAACATTTCAGTACTTTTGCTTAAAATGAGACTAAGTGAAAATATCAATATCTTTTGAGATTTTAGTTATTAAAAACAAATATACATGTTTATTTACATATTACAGCCTTCTTATAGTACAGTATTGTCATAATTCATGAATAATCTAACTGTAGTGATATTACTAGCTAATTTTCAGTAACTTATTAGAACTCCCAAATACATAATAGTATAGAATCTTGCTACAAAACATATTAAATAGATTAAAATGTTGCTTAGTTTATGTTATCTCCTTTTATTTTACTTTATTTATTTTTGGGAGGTGAGATATTTTCAGATGTATTATATGTCACTTTACTAATTCTCCTTGTCTTTATAAACGTAATTAAATTACTCATCTCATTTTGGATTCCTCAGCTAGAGAATTATGGTATGCCATTTAGCAGGACAGAAGATGGAAAGATCTATCAACGTGCTTTTGGAGGTCAGAGCCTTAAATTTGGGAAAGGAGGACAGGCTCATCGTTGCTGTTGTGTGGCTGATAGGACAGGTCACTCTCTGTTACACACACTATATGGACAGGTAAGTAGTTGTTTGTGGAGTGGGGAACAAAGATCACTAAAGTCATGATTAACAGTTGCTTTTAAAATTGATGGTGGCATTGGCTTATGCCTATTGCTGTTGTGACTCATGCCAGGTAAAATTTGGCTGATGTTCCTATATATTGTCTGTATAAATAAATATAGTTAAAATAATAGAAGTTTGTATTTCTCTATTACGCAGAATTCAAAATGACAGTTTTTTTAAAATATACCTTGATGTGTGTGTGTGTGTGTGTGTGTGTGTGTGTGTGTGTGTGTGTGTGTGTGTGTATGTATGTATGTATTTCTCTTTAGCCAAGTTCTTCCTACGTAAACTTTCTTAAATATTGTACCATGTCCCTCCTTGTCCTTTTCAATAGACAAGATATACCTAGTTTCTGCAACCCTTCTTCATATGTTTGAGCCTCCGGTCCACTAATCATCTTTGTTGCTCTTTTCTGCATTTTTTCTAGAGTCTCAAAATCTTTTTTTATATCCTAGTGACCAAAACTGGATGCAGTATTCCAAGTGTGGTCTTACCAAGGCATTATAAAACAGTACTAATACTTCATGTGGCCTTGATTCTGTCCCTCTATTAATGTAGCCTAGGACTGCAATGGCTTTTTTGGCAGCTGCAACACACTGCTTTGGCTTATATATAAGTGTTTATCAACTAGAAGTCGTAGGTCCTCTCATAGTTATTGCTCTTGAGCCAGGAACCACCTAATCTATACCTGTGCATTTGGTTCTGACTCTGAGTATATGGTATCAAATCCAACTAATGTTTTGTTCATATGTCACTGACTTTGCTGGGTAGTTCAATCCCACATTCTCACATAATTTTGGATTATTTTTAAAGAAAAAGACATTTTAAGTCAAAGGTCTTAATAGAAATAGAAATAGTTAAATGAAACAACTTCTCAAATCCTTGTGATATTATCAAGGCTATTAATATATATATAAAATATAATGCATCCACTTTCTTTTGATTTAATTCTTCCAATCAATTTCTATAATTGCCCATCATAGTCAGTGATTCTAAGCAGCTTACAATTGAAAAAAATACATTACTCTTAAGAATACTAAAAACATATAAAAACTAAAAACATCCAGATTAAACATAATAGGGCAGACTATTTGGCCAGTTAACAATACAGCCAGGAAACAGGGTGCCTGACATATTTAGTGCCCCAAGCTTGAGAACATAGTCAGGTTTTGAGTCTTACAAAAGGATAACAGAGTTGGGGCCATTCTAATCTCCAAAGGAAGGAAGGATAAAACAGGGGCCACTGTGGAAACAAACTTGTCTTTTGCTCTCCACTAGCTGACATTCTTTGACTGATAAGAACTGCAGTATCTCCATTCTGCAGAATCCATTGAATGGTTTTTTTAGGATTATTGCTTTAACATTCTTATAAACATATTAAATATTTATAAAATACCTAAAATACGTAGGTTCTTAGTCAGTTGTATGGTCTAAAGAAACACTTTCTAATTCTTCTTCTTCTTGTGCCACGTCCGTCATCGGATGTTGGCGATCATGTTGGAAATCCTATTTTTGTCAACAGCCAAATGAAAAAGTGTTGCTGAGTTTTGTCCAAACCAGTCCCTTAGGTTTTGAAGCCATGATGTTCTTCTTCTGCCTGGGCCTCGTTTGCCCAATTTTTCCCTGGAGAGTTAAGTGAAGGATGCTGTATTTTTCTGGGTGTTGCATCACATGTCCAAAATACTTCCTAATTACATAATGAAATTAACATTGTTGCTTAACTATTGAAATTAATGCTTTGTTCTCTTTCTCTCACCATCAGTCACTCAGATATGATACCAGTTACTTTGTGGAATATTTTGCTCTTGATCTTCTAATGGAAAATGGAGAATGTTGTGGTATTATTGCACTTTGCATTGAAGATGGCACAATACATCGTTTTAGAGCAAAGAATACAGTTATTGCAACTGGGTAATATGTTAATAATCATATGAAGAAATGTCAATGCCAATATCTGGGCCATCTTGTTTTAATTCATCCAGTATTATCATTTTTTCATATAATATAATATGCCACTAGTTTATATTCTTCCATGCATTTTTGCCTTCTAGATGAGATAGGGCATAAGAAATGTAATGCAGCCCACATCTTCATGTAAACTATATGAGTATAACTATAACATTTTTGTTAAAATTGATTTTATTTTTTTTAATTTTTGAATGGATGCAATCAGTACTGGAGAGATGGTAGGCTCGTTTCACTGGATGTGTTCTAGCAGAAGTTAGACAGGAATTATTTACCATAAATGCCTACATTGAGTATGGTGTTAGGCTTGATAGCCTAAACAGTCAATAGTTCAAAATAGTTTCCATTAAGATGAGTTTCATTCTGATATAGGTTTATCAATATATGAAAAGTTGAGAGCTGCAGTTCAGCTGTGTTTTTTAAAGAGGAATTTGAAGATGTCGACATGCTTTCATAGGAAATATCAGGGATGATTGTTTTGGGTCCATTTTTCAGCCTTTTGGACATTTACTTTTTGTAGCTTTCTGATTTCTCATAATAAAACCTCTGATGCACAACGAAATTTCAAGATTGGTTTCAAAAATTATGATTTATTTTTATTGTCTATAAGCTGGATGAATGCTAAAGATGGAAAGTTGTCCGAGTTAAATGGCTCCCATTCCTATGACGATGACAACCAAGATGGTGATGATTGTGTGTGTGTGTGTGTTAGTAAAAAAAACAGAAAAATAGTGTTATTAAAATGTAATCATTTTGCTTTTAAATACCAGCTATATGATCTGAAGTGTGTTGGTAGAAAGTCGAAACATGGGAATCTGATTTAAAAATCTGTATTTCAGACACACAATAAGCCACTCCTTGTGGAAGAATGGTGTATTATGACCTATAATACTAAAGAACAGGAAAAAATACTTAAAAGTGACAGATAGATGTATGACTGCATGTTGCTAAAATGCAAGTTGCTGACATTACTGAGGGAGGCCCAAATATTGGAAGTGGAATGTTTTAAACATTAAAGAGATGACATTCATTATTATCACATATATTGGCATTAGTGTTACTCATGAAACATTTTCTTTCCTGCCTTATGAGTAGTAGATGCTAACTATGAACTTTTTCCAGAGGGTATGGGCGCACATATTTTAGCTGTACTTCTGCACACACTTGTACTGGAGATGGCACAGCAATGGTTACACGGGCAGGCCTACCTTGCCAGGATTTGGAATTTGTACAGTTCCATCCCACAGGTAAAAACTATTATTCTGTTACAGGGAACTAAATTTAGTAGCAAATCCTTTTTTTCCCTTAATTTTTTAAAATCAAGATGTGCAGTAGAATATTATGTATGTCTATTCATTGTTTTTATTGGATAACCTTCAATAGCTTGCAGGAATCCTATAGATCTTGTATATCTTTAGCAATTTTAGCAAAGTAAAGAAATATCCCACGAAGTTCTAATTAGCAAACTATTTAATTAGCTTCAGTTATTTGAGAATTTAGTAGATACAGGCAGACTCAAATATTCCACAGTATTGAAACAACTACTTTGTCCATGTTTATGGCCATCTTCTCAAAAAATTGTTCATTTTGTTTCTAGCATTGAATAGATTTTGAATGCAGTGGCTTAAGCAGCATCTTCCAGTACTATGACTATAGTAAATAAAAATTGAAAATTTTGTTTTCTGTAAAATTGTATTCTGAGCAAAATAAATTCTTAAATTTAAGCAAAGTAAAAACATAAAAAGATTGACAGTAAAAATAAAGAAATAATGTATTTTAATCAAATACAAATACCGTATTTTTCGGACTATAAGATGCACCCCCACCCAAAAAAAGTGGGCAGGAATGTCTGTGCATTTTATACAGTGAATATTGCAGCAGGGGAGTTGATGCAGCACCGATCAGGGCCACAGCAAATGGGCAGTGGTGAACGGGCAGATTTTTTTTCTTGCTTTCCTCTTCTAAAGCTAATGTGCATCTTTATAGTGCAGAGCGTCTTATAGTCCGAAAAATACAATAGTCCTTAACTTACAACTACTATTTATTTTTCACACTTATGAGTGTTGCAACATCCTCATGGTCATGTGATCAAATTCAGGAGTTTGGCAATTGAATCATATTTATGACAATTGTAGTGTCCTGGGATCACATCAATGGTGAGTTTCTATTGGTTCACCCCAGTTCAGGCGAACCACTAGTGGGGGCAGCGGGAGGCTCTGCCCACCCACCCAGACATGATCACAGACTCTTTGCGCATGCACAGAAAGTTCACACACACTCACAGTTTGGAATCGGTAGCGAAGGTAAGTGGAACCCACTACTGGGTCACATGATAACCTTAACGACCTTCTGACAAAGTCAACAAGGAAGCCAGATTTACTTAACAGCCATGTTACTAATCTAACAGCTGTGGTGATACATTTAACCAGTGGCAAGAAAGGTTGTGAAATGGGGCAAATGTCACTTAACAAATATTTCTCTTAGGGCTCAATTGTAAGTCAAGGACTACCTGTAGACAATAGAAAAAGGCAACCTTGAAATATCTAGTTCACCTTTCTATGGCAATTTACTGGCATGTTTCTTTTTCTAAGACAATGATTCTTCCTGAAAATAGAGAAAATAGGAGAAGAATGTGAAGTAACTGAGATGTATTAATTATGAATACTGCATTTATCTGCTAATTATGAAATAGCATTCTTACATCATCTATTACATTATTTTCTCCACCTTTCTGAAATGTATAAATATAAGTGCATCCTTTTGTCTGTAGTGGTCTCTTTCATTATTCTTTGAAGTGAGTCCCTCCGATGTGCATTGAATAATAAATACTGTAGTGAGTATAAAATAATTCCAGATTCTATGTGCAGTTCTTATTTGTGATAAATTTAAAAAGACAGATGTCCATCAAGGAAGTTTAACTTGTAATTAATTGGAGAACAGGTACTATTACAATTATAATCATAAGTCATAATGATTGTAAAATGGTTAACTCACATGACTGATTTGATTTTATAATTGTTTTTACAGTATTTGTTGAGTGAATCACTGCAGTCGTTAAGTGAATCCATTGTTAAGCGAATCCTGGTCATGTACAACCACAATTGAGCTCAACATTTCCATTGCTAAGCAAGTAGTCTTGCCCCATTTTTGCCACAGTTGTTAAGTGAATCACTGCAGTTGTTAAGTAACATGGTTCTTAACATGAATCTGTCTTCCTCATTAAAGTTGCAAAAGGTGGTCACTTGTCCCCAGGACACTGCAGTAGTCATAAATACATGCCAGTTGTCAAGCATCTGAATTTTGATCATGTGACCATGGCAAAGCTGCCATGGTCATAAGTGTGAAAAATGGACATGTCATTTTTCCAGTGCTTTTTTAGCTTCCAACAGTCACTAAATGAATGCTTGAAAGTCATGAATTACTTGCAGTTGTTAAGTAAACCAGCGTTTTGCCAATAACTGGAAGTAACTGCAGGTTTTCAGCAAAAATAAAATCGGGTCACATAACTTTGGGATGCTACTAAGGAGATAAATATAGCAGTCTTACCAAGCATTCGAAGTATAGTCAGATCCAGGTTATAAATCCCCTTTTTTGGGTACATCGTAAATCAAAGACTACTTATATAAAATGTTCTTTGAAAGTTCGAAAGTCTTATTTATATCTTGCTTTAGAGATGTAAACATTAGGCATTGACTTTCAAAATACAAGATAAATAGTGTTTTCATCACTTGCTCAAAACTTTTCAATATTGATCATATTGAAAAGCTCAGCAAGGTTGGACCTGGTTGCCCCAGGAAATCCCTGGAATAGAAAAGCAATCCTGGAAAATGTAAAGCAAAACCCATTTTATATTGTCAATGATTACAGACATATCTATGTAGATATGTCTGTAATCATTGGTAGTCAAGCTTGATTTGAAAGAAACTCTACTTGTATTAAGATAATTCAATAAATTCAAGGTTCCAACAGATGCCCTAATTAAATCATGAGTCTCGTCCCCTTCCATGGTAGGTCATCTCTTTGTCAAGACAAGACGCTGACATTTATAAAACTGTATTTAAAAAAATCAGTAAATAATTGCCAGGCCATAATTTGAAGCTAACCTTTGTAGAGTATTGTTCAGATAGGTGTTATCTTACATCAAATGTTATAGTAGATTTTATTTTGTGGATGATAGATATCATTGAAAAAATGTTGTAATTTTAATATATTTTGCAGGTATTTATGGAGCTGGCTGCCTTATTACAGAAGGTTGTCGTGGTGAAGGAGGTATTTTAATTAACAGTGAAGGAGAAAGATTTATGGAGAGATATGCTCCAGTTGCCAAAGATCTAGCTTCCCGAGATGTTGTATCTCGTTCTATGACTATTGAGATCCGTGAAGGAAGGCAAGTTTAATCTATCAAGTCCATAAATGTGATTATAAAAGATACAGAGTACAGCCAGCTAATTCAACATATTGTATCTTAAAGAATAAAATACTTTCTTGAATATAGTTACAAGGTTAATTTATAAATTTCTTAGGAGAAGGAGAATAAAAAACCCAGCTAAATTTTGGATTCCATAAATAGTGTCTGTAAAAGACAATGAGAATACTGTAGTGCTTCAGTGTCATTCAGAAAACCTACTTGGATTAAAATTTTTAAACAGAAATAACACATTTTTTCTAGCTTCTTTAAATGAATCTGCTTGCTGGCTTCAGTTAAATATAGAACAATCAAACTAATACCTTTCATTTAATACAGTACTTCTCCTTTATAAATTTTTCTAAGTTTTTATTATTATTATTATTTTTAAAAATGTTCTTTTGTTAGTTTTCTATAGATACAGGAATTTGAGGTGAGCAACATTAGTAGTTAAATTGTAAAGTACATGCCTAATAAAGGCCACTATGTTGATGGTTCATGATGTTTTATTTCAAATTCAAATGTTGCTAAACGTTTCTTAATTCAATAGTTTTAATTTAATGAGTAGGATTACAGCAAAATGTGAGAATAAATTTAAATAAACCAAGTAAATATATGCACGCATATCTTTCCATTATTTGCTTACAAAATAAAACACAGCATATCATTTTTAAAACCCACCCATCCACAATTTAAAATCCAGTTTCCCTACAATAGACTTTCTTTTTTAAAAAGCAGTGACTTGGCAGCCTGACAGACATGAAGCTGTGATAAGTCATCTTTTTTGTTTAACTATGTGCTTAATTGCTTTTTTATTCTCTCAACACTCATTTACAGATAATCTTAAACAAATATATGTAAAGATGTCATTGTTCTGTGTTACTGTATTATTATACAGAAGAAAACAATAGAAAAATAGAAACTGAGTCATAAGCCAGAAAACATTCTAACTGCAATAATCAATCAGAACATTCCAAATCAACGTGAAACAAAACAGCCTTTTCTTGAAACGGAACTCTTAAAATGCTTATGTTTTCTTTCATTTTAGACACTTGGAGATTTTATTTTGAGGTTAGAATATTTCAAAAGCCTTTTGCGCATGCCTGTTACAGATTTGTTCCATTTGTACTTGTTTTTTAAAGGAAATACTTGTATTTGAACTATGTATGTATTTATGTATATATGTATGTATGTATTTATTTATTTATTCATTTATTTATTAAATTTTTATGCTGCCCATCTCATGGATGCAGTAGGCAGCTTGCAATATAATAAAAAATAAAAAACTAAGACAAAGAAATTAAAATTAAGAGAATTAAAGAATTAAAGCTAAAGAAAATGTAGCTACTAAAATCAAATCAAGTACAGTTTGCAAACACTAGAATACTCTTATATAATTATTTGCTGGTCTTAGGTATGTATCTAAATAGTGATTTTATCTATATGTATCTATATAAGTGAATTCTCTTATATAATTATTTGCTGGTCCTAGGTATGTATCTAAATAGTGGTAAGAAAAAATGTTTATCCCTATTTAACATCTTTTTTTTAAATAGAGGTTGTGGTCCTGACAAAGATCACGTGTATTTGCAATTGCACCATTTGCCACCACAGCAGCTAGCAATGCGTCTTCCTGGGATTTCAGAAACTGCTATGATATTTGCTGGTGTGGATGTCACAAAAGAACCTATTCCTGTCCTACCTACTGTGCATTACAATATGGGAGGTATCCCTACAAACTACAAAGGACAGGTAATTTTCAAAACTATTGTTTATTTATTTATTCATTAAATTTATATATTGTCCATCTCACTATTGAATTTTAATTTTAATTTTAAATAGACTAGATGTTTATTTACTATACACTATTTAAAACTTTGACCATATATCAAAACAAATTCTCATTAATTTTCCTCCTGTGCCTTAATCTAGTATCAACATTTTTTTATTATAAGGTGCCATATCTTGTCTATATACATTTGTGCATATACATATATATATATATTGACAGGTAATTACACACAGAAATGGCAAAGATCAAATAGTACCTGGTTTATATGCTTGTGGCGAAGCAGCTTCTGCCTCTGTTCATGGTGCTAATCGACTTGGTGCAAACTCACTTTTGGATTTGGTGGTCTTTGGTCGTGCCTGTGCTCTTACCATTGCAGAATTATGCAAACCTGGTAAGTCTCTTTAATTTTTAACATTTAAAATGTGTACCTTAAATTTTGCAATGCTGTATTTTGTAACACACTTAAAAATTAAGAACACTTCATTTATGTCATAGACATTATGTGTAGTCCTCAAATTATGACCATAATTCTGCCCATTGGGGTCAATGAACTACCTCAAGTAACAGCTAGTCATCCTTGCTCTTCCCAGTGCATTTGTTCATAAAATATATGTGTCCTAAATTGGAGCATAGGGTATTTTAGGGATGGCCTACTTGCCTTGGGTCTCCCAAGGCCGCCTCCATCCTCTGAGATTCTCTTGGCTCTGCTTTTGCCCCTTGGGTGGCCATACTAGCCTACCACAAAGTTGATTGTCTTGCCAGCATGAAATAATGGGGAAAGAAACACGGGGCACACCTGCCTTTTGTAGTTCTGCCACTGTTTTTCCTCTTGCCAAGATGCTCCTTCCTTTCTGGGCCAAAAAAAGAACCAGTTCCCTGGCTTTTTAGACTTTTTTGCCCCAGTCCATTGGTCACCGATCAGCTGACGATCAGGAAATTGCAAACTCTTGGCTAATGCAGTAATTTCAGGACTAGCTTCCCCAAAGTTTTCCCTTACTTTAATTCCCTTCCTTTCCTAGAAAGCCAGATTTCTTCAATAAACAAAACAAAATAGCTGAAAGACACAGACTTGTTGATCTTTCTCCCCTCCCCAATTATGTGCCTAAACAAAACTTCTCACTTTTGCTCTCCAAATGCTATCTTTTTTAAATTCCAGGTTGAAGAGTAAGGGAAAGAAAGCAAACAAGCAAAGAAACTTTTTCTGCAGTTTTTTGCCTTCCGCGGCTACAGAAAAAAAATCAGCTCAGAATTTTGCAAAGCTTTTAACTGTCTGACTGCCTGCCTGTAGAACCTAGCTAGGATTCTAAAGACAAGTCCTAGTTAGATCCTACAGGCAGTTAGACAAAAGGTTTGCAAAGACCCAGTTTCTATCCCAGCTGGCTAAACTTGCTGAATTTTAGCTGCAAAAAGCATTTGTTTGTTTCCTTCCTTTCCCTACTCTTCAGTCTGGAATCAAGGTATGGTTTTTAAAAGGATTAGAGATTAGAAGGCAAAGGTGGGGAGTTTAGCACTTTATGGTGGGCTAAAAAGATCAACAAGTCTATTTCTCCTAGGTTTTTTGTTTTGTTTTGTTTTGTTTTGTTTATTGAAGAAATGTGACTGGAAGGAGATGAAGGAGATTAAAGCAAGGCAAAGGTTTTGGGAAGCTTATCTGGAAACTATTGTCTTAGCATGTAGGATCTGGTTTCCCAAAAGTCTGCAAGAGCTAGGAGAAATTTGTATTCTCCCAACAGCCATCTGATCAGGGCAGAAAGCTCTGAAAGCAGTCCTGAAAATTGAAGCATTAAAATTGCTGCTTAGAGTGGTAAGGGAACAGCCCCAAGAGCTGCAGGATGAGATGGGATAGGACAGGGATGGCTAACCTTTTTGCCATTGCGTGCCAAAAGTTGGGGAGGATAGTTGCGCGCGTACATGCCCACACCCATAATTCTATGAGCCCTGCCTCCCCTGCGCATGCACGTGTGACACACACACACACACCCGTTCCCCTTGCTTTTGGCATGTGATTGATGGCCTGTTTTTTGCCCTGCCCAAGCTTCAGAGGCTTTCTAGGAGCCTGGGGAGGATGAAAATAGCTTTCCCCACCGCACTGGAGGCCCTATGGAGGCCAGAAACAGCCCGTTTGCTGACTTTCAGTGGGTCCAGAAGGCCCAAAAATCAGCTGGCCAGTGTGCGCATGTATGCTGGAGCTGAGCTAGGGCAACACTTGCGTGCCCAGCAATATGGCTGGGTGTGCAACCCTTGACCTACGTGCCATAGATTTGCCATCATTGGGATAGGAGGAAGGGGGGGTTGTAAGGGCAAATGACCATAAGGACACTACAGCCATCGTAAGTTTGATACAGAGTCTTACATAGTTTTGAGGTGTCTTTCGTAACTTTTTCATTAATTGACATGTCTGGAGGACTACCTCTAATTGCATTTCTCTGTATCAACTTTTGCTTGAATTTGCATGAAGATTATAATGCGGGGGGGGGGGGGTATTTTTCTTTTTTTGTAGTACAAAATTCAGAGAATATATGTTTCTAAATTCTCATTACTTCTGATGAACTTATCTAATGTCATCTAATGTTATTTGGGAGCTTAGCTGCTAAAGACATAATTCCTCTATGCTTTCCAAAATCAGCAAACAAACAAATTTAAACTATGTGATCTAGAACATGCTAACTGTCAGAATGTGTTGGACAGGTAGAAATTAATGAAGAGGGCCAATCCATTAAATGACTAACTTTACACCATGAACAGATTTATAAGTGATAATCACCATCTTCAATTGTATCCACAACTGAATGACCCCTTCCGTTTTATTGATTCCTTGAATGGTAGCGGCCAGTACAAATTGTCAGTTGTATAGAATGGATTCTTCTGTATTTTTATAAAATAGATGGGAATATGGGTAGTATAATCTTTGAGGGATCCTTGGTGTTGTTTGAACTTGTTTGTTTTCTTGCAGATGTTTCATTACCCAAACTAGGTAACAGCATCAGTGATGATATTAGCTAGTTTGGGTAATGAAAATCTGCAAGAAAAAAAGCAAGCTCAGAGAGCACCAAGAACCCCTCATGTCAACCCTGAGCTACAAATGTTTTCCTTTATTATCTGTGTTCCCTGCAAAGAAATACTATGCAGTTAAATAATAATTATGTTATTCTTTTTAGGGGAATCAGCTCCATCAATTAAATCAAATGCAGGTGAAGAATCTGTTGCAAATCTTGACAAATTACGTTTTGCCAATGGAAATATAAGAACATCAGAACTGAGACTTAATATGCAAAAAGTAAGTAAGATCTTTGAATTGGAGGATAGGGTTTTAATCTGAAATTGGAGCGCATGATTAATTATTAACTCAATTTCAGAATGTTCTAAGTATTTTTTCCCCAAAAAATTCTACCCTTGACTTTTTCAAATTTAATACCAACACAACCAACACATAAATTGTTCTGACCTAGGCTTCCTTATACAATAGAAGCACATAATGACCCTCTTTTTATTTCTACGGCTATGAATTCTGCTCATTCAGAGCCTGTTCATTCCCAATCTGTTCATTCACAGAGGAGTCCCAAATAATTGAAGAGTCCAACAGAAATTTGCCACAGTTCTTCCGGACAGTCGTGATAAACACCCACCTTTATCTCCCTTGACACGCTGCCAAGACCTAATTGGCAATTAAATTTGCAAAGCCACACGGAACACAGTTCAACACAGAACTGGAGTCTTAGAACTCGCCAGCACGAACAACAGGTCCTTTCTGCAAAGGGCTCACATGTCTTTGCTCCTCCTTTATGTCTTATGGGAGGGGCCGATCATCTCCACACCCTACTCCGGAGTCATCCCATTTGTTTTAACTGTTCTTGCTTTCTGACAGCTCTGCGCATGTGTGCACTGGGAACAGGCTCCCTCTGTTCCTCTGCCTCACTGATGTCCAACTCTGGAGGCTCTGGAGTCTGCACATAACTCCCAGATGGCCCTGGCCCCATCTCTGCCTCTGATACAGAGCTCTCATCCGAGCCTTCCCCAGATTCCAGGACTGGCCCATGTTCTTCCCCAGCCTCCTTAGTGTCCGACTCTGCTACCAGCTCCACAGGCCGCCGGCAGACCACAAGATAAATATTGATAAATTATCAAGGCCTAATTTGATATGGTTGTTGGGTTCAGCAACTTAAATTGAAGCTTGTTTAGTCACAGAGTCCAAACCTTTGCCAAATTGCAAGAGGGGCTCCTAAACCAACCTGCTTTCCAGTTCCATAGCGTTTCTCCCCGCAGCTTAAAATGCTCTTCTTTTGCTGGAGAAGTGGAAAAGCTACATCGGAAAAGGAAAAAATGTGCAGGGAAACCAGAGAAGAATCCTCTGAAGTTGTCATTTTCTCCAATGTGGAGTAGGAGAGATCAAGCAACTGCATGAGGCAAGTTCTGGGGCTAAAAAAAAAAAAGTAAAATCAGCCTTTCCAACTTCTTGCAAAAAAAAGTAAAAACTTGCAAAGTTGGAAACACTGATCTTTTCTCTTTTTTTAGCCCCATGAACTTGCCTTGTGAAGTTGTTTGGTCTCTCCTGTTCAGCATTGAGGAAAGCAATTACTTCGGGGAATTCTTATATATTTTATTATTTTATACGCTAGAGAGTTTGAATCTAAATTGAAACGAAAGGAGAAAGAATACCATCTTGATATGTACCTCAAAATAGAGTTAAGAAAAGATTCATGAATAATTACGTTTGAATTAGAAATGAAAGAATTCATTCAGTTCATAATAATTGGTCAAAATTACCCTTAAATATTTTCAAGAAACAACATCAAAGCCTTGTGCAACATCCAGGAAGTTATAGCCGATAGGCCACCTATATTACACTACAATAAAAGTGTCAATTACAAATTTGATATTTTCAGAAACTTGATAGAGAACCTATGCAAACCCATTTTATAATTGTACTGAATGCATTTCTATCAGTTTCAAAACACTTCATCAAAAAACTGCTTAGTCTTTCAGTGAAAACATATTTAAATTGTTAAAAATGAGTAGAGTATGGTCTGAAACAGTGACAATATATTAAAAAAATGAAATCCCAGAAAATATTCTTAACATAACAATTTCTGTGCATGGGAAGAAAAAAGTATACTCCTATTGAAAACTTTAATAGTATATGAAATATCCATTTCATATTAATTTAGACATAACTGCAAAAATGAATTTGAGAATATAATTGGGTAATCGAGCCTCTGAAAAGTACCTGAAGTTTGATTCCAATCACTTCTAACTAGTCTGTGGGTGAGCTTTGACATAATTATTTTGGCAAATGTAGAAACTTGAATTCTTACTTAAAGCTATTAAAGAAAATGAATTGAAGTGTATTGCTCCTTCATTCTTTATAGACAATGCAAAGCCATGCTGCTGTGTTCCGTACAGGCCCTGTCTTAGGAGAAGGCTGTGAAAAAATGTCCACACTTTATAAAGATTTGGATGATCTGAAAACATTTGATAGAGGTATTGTTTCAATTACAGACTTCATAAAAGTATGAAAATTCATAAATTCTTTTATCCAATTAACCTAAATGTATCTGCATCATAATTTTATTTAAACAAATCAGACTGGGTCAATTGATCTGCAGAAAAATAAGTTAAAAATGACCCCAACTTGGATCTGAATTTCCATTGCTAAGCAAAGAGGTTGTTAGATGAAACAGCATGTGGCTACACAGCTTACTAACAGCAGTTCCAGCAATTCTTGCTGCAGTTGTTAAATCAGGACCAGGATTATTATTAGATGTAGTCCTCATGCTATTCCTACCCTACATACACACTACTACTTCAGCTTCTCTCCTCACTATTTCTGTCATTTTTGCTACCTTGCACTCTGCCATCTATCCAAATTGTATTCTATCACCATTACTTACTTGATATTACCCTTGCCACCTGCAGCTATCATATTCTTTTTCCTTGGCATTCAGTCTCTGTTGATCCTGGACTTGCCACTGCTACCTCAAGCGGGTTCCTGATGGGTGTGCCTCACTTTAGTTGTTCCAGCATGCTGGACATTCCCATGTGCACACATCCTATCTGCCTATCAGGATTCCACCAGATGCAATTCACTGCCTCCTCCTAGCTTCCATGGTGCTGCAAAGCAGCTGTTCATTCAAGAGCATGGTGGTGCCTTATGAGATGCAAGAAAAACGAGGTAAGTGCAGACTGCAGGTCTTGACCTGGAGCAATCATAGCCCAGGCAGTGGTCCCCTGCTCAGCTTAGGTTATGCCTCTTTCCTATCCTGATGTGCCTGTCTGGCTTGTCATCAGATGTGATCCCCACCCTTATTCCCATCCTTCCTCTGTGTCTGTGTTCTCCATTTGTGTTGCTAAAGAAGAAAGTCAGCAATGAATGCAAAGTTTTGTTTACAAGACACATGTTTAAGGATAGCCCTCTCTGCTGCAGGCTGATTAGGAGACTTACAGCCAGAGAGGTGACAGCAGGCAGGGGCACCTGTGTTCGCCTGCAGCAGAAAGGGCTGTGTTTAATGCAATAATGTATTTTTTTCCCTTGTCTCAAACTTTTTTTAGCATATAATTTTTATTGAAAGTTTCAACAACAATAGCAAGAAATAATGCAAACTTTCATTCTATGCAAATAGAATGAAAGGAAAGAGAGAAAGAAATTCAAAACTAAAAGTGGAAAAAGGTAGAAGAAAAAAGGAAAAATGTAAAGATATAAAGAAGTAGCTTCCAATCTTCACAACAGTTATAAGTACAATTTACATTTTAGCCTCTCTAACAATATGTCATGACTCTCTTCTTTCTATAATCTATCTAATCATCAAAATTATAAATCTTAAATTCATTTTTTATTTTTTATCCAAAAAGTCCATAAGGGATTTTCAGTCACCACTAAACATAGATATTGTCTTTTCTTTAACCAAACAACTCAGGTTAGCCATTTCAGCAAGTTTTGTCATCTCCACCAACTGTTCCTCTATTATAAGTATTGTAAATAAAGATCTTTGTGCATTCAATAATCTTGCTCATGTTACCAAATGTTATCAATTATAAAAACAATGTTCCATGGCTCTTTTCTAGCTCTTATCATCAGTCTCTGGGCAAAAATTCTGATTTAAGATTAAAAGTTGAATATTCTTTTACAATCCTCTGAATTTCTGCATTTAAGCCCCATATTTTCTAATTTTTTTACATGTCCACCAAGCATGATAAAATTATCCTTGCTCTCATTTCCAGCATAAATTTGAAGTACACTTATACTTACAAGACAATGTTTTTAGTATTATATACAACAGTATATCATTGGATAAACATTATCTTTATAACAATATAAATTTTATCCTTTCAACTACATATTTTCCCATCATTCCCATTTGTATATTAGAGTCAATGCATTTAGTCCACTGTATCATATATTCCTCAACCTTTTCATATTGTTTCAAATTGGAATAAACTACATATTTTAGCAATTATATTTTATCCTTGCTCCCGATATCTTAATAAACAAAACTTTGTACAGTATTCATTGCTGATTTCCTTCTTTAACAACAAAAATGAAAAAGGCAGAGGCAGAGATAGAGATAGAACAAGAACTGGGTGAAGAAGCACGCCAGCCCTGTCACCAATAAAGCAGAGTGTTTGTATCTCAGGGTTGAAATGAGGGATCCTTGGTGCTCTCTGAGCTTGGTTGTTTTCTTGCAGACATCTCATTACCCAAACTAGGTAATACCATTAGTGCTCATGATGATGCTACCTAGTTTGGGTAATGAAATGTCTACAAGAAAAAAAACAAGGTCAGAGAGCACCAAGGATCCCTGTTGCAAGTCAGGGAGGAGCATCTGTAGAGGAGATGAGTATAACCTACACCAAGCAGGGCTTTGCTAACAGGGATGTGGCTGCTTCAGATCACAGTCTGCAGCTTGCAACTCTCACTTTTGCATACCTCTCAGGAGGAGCAACCCCTTATAGAAAAACAGCTGTTTTGCAACACCACAGCCAGGACGTGTCAGTGAGTTACTTCAAGACCCAGCACACAAAAGCAGTATGCACTTGGAAATGTGTAACAGAAAACCCAGCATCTGGGATGGCAGTGGCAAGCCCAGTGCTGACACTGCTGTCACATTGAGGAAGAAGAGATATATGACAAAAGGTCAGCTGAACATGGCAGTGGGTAAGTAGTGGTGGTGTACAGGATCGCCAAAAGGGAAGAGATGAGGTGAGATAGATGGGGATCACAAAGGCCTTGCAAATTATGGCAGATTGTGAAGTTCAACTGGGTCAGTGGAGAGTGACAGGTAGGTGGCTGAATGCAGGGTGGCCAAAATGGCAGAGATGAAAGGATATAGCAGAAGGAGGGAGTTAAAATGTATCCTTGGCAGCCCACCTCCATTTATGACCGTATTGTATCTTTCATTTCACATGAGGTTTCCAGTCATGTGATTACTTGCTTTATGATTGTCATGACTTATTGCCAGACTTAATTACGGTTGTAAGATGTGGTCTACTGATGCATTACAGTCTTAGCACAGTAATCTTAAATTATAGGAAACAAATTCTGGTTGAAAGTTTAGAAAAATAGTGGGACCAATTACTAAAAAAGTATGATAGGTTTCCCTTTGTTGCAGATATTCAGACAGAAGTTAAGCAACCAACTGCTCGTGTTGCTTTAATTTAGATTCCTCCACTGATCAGGGTTGAAATCAGTGACTTAAATAGCTTCTTCCTATCCTGATTGTAGAAAATTCTAAAAATAAATTAAGTCTGTGGCAGGAAGGGCTGAAATCATAATTTAAAATTGAAGGTATTTGTGCAAATGTGTTAATACTCTTTTTATTCATTGAAGAAATTATTTTAAGAATGGTTTCTCCTCAATTTCATGGCAATTACTCAATCTCTTGGTATTAGGCAAGTTGCAAATATGGCACTATAGAAATGAAATCTTTGAGGCAATCTACACAGCTGCAATTTTGTTTTCCTTGCCTGCTGGGGCTTTTCAGGCACTGACATAACTTGTTTTATACTATTGAAAATGTCATTTGGAAAGCTGCTCAACTTTTGGAGATTTTTTTTTGTTTGTTTTCTTTCTTGCAATCTAGCCATCCCCCTCAATTTATGTATGAGAAATTCACAATTCATTTCCTTACTCAGAAGTATATCTTGTGTTCAACATTTATTGTTCAATATATTTAACAAGCTGCCTTTGAGTCTTAAAAAAGTATTAAGCTTATTTCTGCTTTCTGTGATGGTACCATTAAATTATACCGAAGGAAGAATCTAGTGAATCTGCTGAAGTTCTTCCTTCCTATAATTTCTAAAACTGCTCCATACATCTTGTTGTACTTGTAGGTGTTGTTTGGAATACTGACTTGGTAGAGACTTTGGAACTACAAAATCTCATGCTGTGTGCTTTACAAACTATTTATGGAGCAGAAGCTCGAAAAGAGTCACGTGGAGCTCATGCTAGGGAGGACTATAAGGTACATATTTATTTAGAAGTAATTTCTTCAACTGCTATCATAAATACTCTTAGTGTAAGCAAGATAAGGTTTGTACTTTTTATAGAGCTGTCAAGGCCTATAAGGCAGAGTCAACCTTGAACCCTGTCAGGATCAAACTCCAGGCTGTGGAAAAGTTTGCCTGCAATACTGCATCCTAACCACTTAACACTGGAGCATCAGGGCTTCTACATCCTGTGATAATACAAATAATCCTTGTAATGTGACTGTAATGGAGCCATCTTACCTTTGAAGCAGTGGAACAGGTTGCATTGTCACTCATGATTCCTGAATTTTGCAGCTCTGAAGAATCTCATTAAGGCAGCAGAATGGAGTGGTTTGTTCTCCCATACACTTCTACAAGCAAATGAAGGCAAAATTGAACTGCTTCTGTGTTGGCCTTGCAAACCCCTACATTTTGCTGCATTAATGAGGTTGCACAATGCTGCAGAGAACTTCTGAAAATAGTAGAAAGCTTCTATAGAGCTATGCAATCTGTATTAAGGCAGCAAACTAGAGCAATTTGTCCCTGGGACACACAGTGGTGACCCAAAAGCAGCTGCTATTTTGTCCCCACCCACTTCTGGGTGGGGATGAATGGCAGTCATAAGACAAACTCCCACTTTGCTGTCTTAATGAGATTGTACAACAATCATGCCATGCAACAAAACAACCTGTTGCAGGACTATTAAAGGCTTTGGAGCTCTTCAAAAGGTGAGGAGTGTGTAGGCCTGAAGGAGTGGGAATTGGACTAAGGCTTGCTAGGAATTGTTTGGGGAAACAAATACTTGCAAGGATTGAGGAGAGGGAAGATAAGAGGGAAAGCACTTCAGCATCCCTGTGGTCAGTCGTAAGGGTAAATGGCAGTGCTGCAATGGTGCTTGGAGAGTCGGCCATAATTCCCAACATCTGTTAAGCAACAATTGTAAGTTGAGGACTACATGTATCTTTAATATCATCAAACAACAACCTCTGCCTATCTCATAATAATAATAATAGAAAGCAAAGATAATACCAATAGTAATAGGCACCCTGGGGCAATCCCAAAATATCTGGAGCATCACTTGAACATCACCAGCATTGACAAAATCACTTATCAGTCAATTGCAAAAGATTGCTTTACTTGGAATAGCTTATATGTTGTGTTGATACCTTTAACACTATAAAATAACTTTTTGCCTATCCCAATCCTTGGAAAGCACTTGATAGGTGGATAACACCCGCCACCTTGATAGGTGGCGAGTGTTACAGAGACTTGGTTGGGGCAGGAGGGGGTGTTCCCCCTTGCTGAACTGTGTCCACCGGGTTTCTGCGTTCCATTGGCCGAGAGCTCAGGGTAGGGGCGGGGGGGTGGCGGTAATTATTAAAGAAGATCTAAGTCCAAGAGAGGCTACTGTTCCTCAGATAGCCGGATGTGAGTCCCTTTTTGTGAAGTGGGGTCATGGGGTTCAGATGGGCCTGCTGACTGCGTACCTGGCTCCCTGCCACATAGCAGTAGCCCTGCCCGAGCTGCTTGATGTGATAGCCGGGGTGGCGGGGGAGACCCCCAGACTTATGGTCATGGGGGATTTCAACCTGCCCTCTGTTGGCAAGACGTCGGAAGCGGCTCGGGAATTCATGACTTCCATGATGGCTTTGGACCTGACCCAGGTAGTTCATGGCCCAACACATATCGGGGGACACACTCTGGACTTGATTTTTGTCTCAGATCAGTGGCTGAATGATCTAGATATAGGGGATGTAGTCATTGAACCCTTGTCATGGTCTGATCATTCGCTCCTCTGACTGGACTTCTGTACCGCTGCCCCCCCCCCGCCGCAGGGAGGCGGAACCGGTCAGGTGGTTCTACCCTAGGCGCCTGATGGATCCTGACGATTCCAGAGGGAGCTTGGGCCATTCCCTGAGGTTCTGGCCCACAACTCAACCGAGGATAGGGCGGCCGCCGGAGCCTTGGATCGGGTCGTACCTTTGCAGCCTCTGACCCAGTGCCGATCCCGTGTGGCTCCCTGGTTCTCCGAGGAGCTTAGGGAAATGAAGCGCTGGAAAAGATGCCTAGAGAGCGGTTGGAGGGCCAGCCGATCCGAAACTGACCAAATACTGGTGAGGTCTTACATTAAGACCTACCTAGTGGCGATAAAAGCGGCAAAATCAGAGTATTTTTCCACTCTTATCGCGTCATCAGATAATCACCCAGCTACCCTGTTTAGGGTGACCCGCTCCCTGCTCCATCAGGGGAGAGCTGAGGACTTTGTTCAATATCTGTATCACAAAATTGCTCAGATTCGGGAAGGATTCGGGAAGGATTCGGGAACTCTGACTGGGTAGTTTCAGACGGGGTGACGGAGGCGGGCCTTGAGAATATCATTTGGGAGGAGTTTGACCCTGTGGCTCCTGAGGACAAGGATAGGATTCTGGGTAGACTTAGCGCGGCCACATATTTACTGGATCCGTGTGCCTCCTGGTTGGCACTGGCCTCCCAGGAAGTTACATGAGGCTGGCTCCAGGGGATTATCAATGCTTCTTTGAGCGAGGGTAACTTCCCCGCCACCTTGAAGGAGACGATGGTGAGGCCCCTCCTTAAGAAGCCTTCCCTGGACCCAGCTGTATTAGCTAATTATCGTCCTGTTTCCAACCTTCGCTTTGTGGCGAAGATTGTTGAGAGTGTGGTGGCGCAACAGTTTCCCAGGAACCTGGAGGAAACTGTTTATCTAGATCCGTTCCAGTCAGGTTTCAGGCCTGGGCACAGCACAGAAACGACATTGGTCACATTGGTGGATGATCTCTGGAGGGCTCGGGACAGAGGTTGTTCCTCTGTCCTAGTCCTATTAGATCTCTCAGCGGCTTTTGATACCATCGACCATGGTATCATGCTGCGCCGATTGGAGGGGTTGGGGATAGGGGGCACCGTTTTATGGTGGTTCTCCTTCCTTTCTGACCGGTCACAATTTGTGTTGATAGGGGGACAGAGATCGACCTCGAGGCGCCTTGTGTGTGGGGTGCCGCTCATTTATGTGAAGCCGCTGGGTGAGATCATGCATGGTTTTGGGGTGAAGTGTCATCTGTACGCTGATGGTACTCAGCCAGTGCTGTGGAGTCGGAGTCAGAGTTGGAGGAAATTTTGGGTACCCGGTGTCAGAGTCGGGAGTACAAAAAACTGAGGAATCAGAGTCGGAACATTTATCTCACGACTCCACAGCCCTGTACTCAGCTGCACATCTCCACCCCGGACCACCCCAACGATGCCCTTGCTGTGATGTTCCAGTGCCTGGAAGCCTTGTGGATCTGGATGGGGAGAAACAGGCTCAGGCTCAACCCATCCAAGACCGAGTGGCTGTGGCTTCCAGCATCCCGATATAGTCAGTTGGTACCAGCAGTGACTTTTGGGGGTGAGTCACTGGCCCCCACAGAGAAGGCTCACAACTTGGGCGTCCTCCTGGATTCACGGCTGTCCTTAGAAGAACATCTGACGGCTGTGGCCAGGGGGGCCTTCTATCAGGTTCGCCTGATTCGCCAGTTGCGGCCCTTTCTGGATTGGGATGCTTTACGCACAGTCACTCATGCCCTCGTCACGTCCCGCCTGGACTACTGTAATGCTGTCTACATGGGGCTCCCCTTGAGGAGCACCCAGAGGCTCCAACTGGTCCAGAATGCTGCCGTGTGGGTGGTTATGGGGGCGACTTGGCCTCCATAACCACCCTCCTACACGAGCTGCACTGGCTCCCGGTGGTCTTCCGGGTGCGCTTCAAGGTACTGGTTACCACCTTTAGAGCGCTCCATGGCTTAGGACCCGGGTATTTACAAGACCGTCTTCTGCCACCAATAGCCTCCCACCGACCAGTACGCTCCCACAGAGAGGGCCTCCTCAGGGTGCCGTCGGCCAGACAATGCCGGCTGGCGGCCCCTAGGGGGAGAGCATTCTCTGTGGGGGCGCCTACCCTCTGGAACGAATTGCCCCCAGAGATACGGCGGATCCCTGACCTTCGCACTTTCCAAACTGCCCTAAAGACATTTTTGTTTTATCAAGCTGGGCTGGGCTGGCCTGACCTACTTTTTTTTTTTTTTTAAATTGTTTTAATTCAATTAGTAAAATTAGGGGTTTTAATATAGGGTTTTTAACTATGGGACAATTTGATTTAATTGGATTTTAATATTGTTTTAAATTTTGTATCTGTGTATTTTATTGTTGGCTGTTCACCGACCCGAGTCCCTTGGGAGAAGGGCGGTATATAAATATAATAAACTATAACAATAACTATAAAAATCATAAATCCAACCTACATACTCAATTTACTGTGCACTCAATCATAATAATGAATCATTTTCATTACATTGCACACATTTATGACCAGATTTCATTCACCTGACAACAAAAGCCTTCAGTGTCAAACTGTTTACAGTTTGGTTATTTTCAAGTAGCACTGCCAGGGAGGCAGAGATTCTAATCAATCAATTGAGGCCACAGAGCTAAGCTTGTTAACTTGCAGTTATCACTTAGTGAAGCACTTGATGAAAACCAGCTCAGGAAGAGATAGCTTATTTAAGCAATTATCCCACCCTGCACAAAGGGGCAACAATAAAAGGAAAAAAAATGGCTCAGGTACAGGACACTGAATGGTTGGCTACAACCAATGACCTTTGCAGTGTCTCTAGCTCTCTCTGGCTCTGGTTCTTTGTCTGTCTATCTCTTAATTTCTCTCTCTAGCTTAGCAATCATTTCACTTCTGATTTAAGAAATGGCATACCATCGTTTAGAAATGTGCTCCAAATATAACTCTTTCTCCAGTGCAGAGTGGAGGAGAATAAGTGTTGCCGGCATTTTTAATACAGCGCTTCGGTCTATATCCAGTGCCCATAGCACATGCAGTGTCTTGATTGAGCCTGAATCTGTAACTCTCCATTCAGACCCAAACAATCCTTGGGCACTAGACAGAACCTTGACCAGTCTGGAGTTGATACATATATATACTATAGCCTATGAAAGTAGAAAGTCATAAAATTGAGATTTTATGTTTTGTTCCAATGAATGGGGCTAAAGTTTTGGGAACAAATGTGCAATATCCTAAATGAAGAATTAGTGGAAGATCTTCTGTTTGGTCACATAAATGGAAGGGTGAGAAAGTACAATAAAAGAGTTCAGAAAAAAATATGGGAAGAAGAAAGCAGAACTGCTTAATTTTTTTGCACCTGTCTGTATGTAAAAGGAAAAAATAGTCCAATTTGACAAAGACAGATTAGTAACACAAGTCAAAAAAGTCAAGAGAACATTTATCCACTCTAAATAAATTGAAAGCACCAGGATCAGATGGATTCTTCAGGACCAGGGTTCTGAAGGAGCTGACAGACATGATCTTGGAATCATTGAAGCATATCTTTCAAAAATTGAGCACTCGGGAAATACCAGAGGACTGGAAAGGAGCTGATGTGGATCATCACAAAAGGAAATTAATCTTTAAAAAGGGGGGAAAACATGAGTACCTGGGAGGATACTAGAAAAGATAATCAAGCAACGCATCAGCACATAACTAGAAATAAACAAAGTTGTTACACGAAGCTAACATGTCAAAAACAGATTATGCCAGACAAATCTTATCAAATTTGTCCAATAAGACAAATTATTGTCTTATAATAATTATTGGACCAGCGAAATGTTGTGGATGCAGTATACTTGGACCTCAGTAAGGCATTTGATAAGGTGCACCACAGTCTACTTCTTGGTAGGATAGAAAAATGAGGGTTAGACAGCATCACCATCAGATAGATTCATAACCAGCTGACCAGTCACACTTAATATATAATTCTCAATGGAACTATATCTACAAGGTTCTGTCCAAAGCCCAGTACTCTTCAACATCTTCATAATGAGTTAAATGAAGTGATAGAAAGGGAACTCATCAGAATTGCAGATAACTGGGGCAACACTGAAAAAGATAAGTTTAATATCCAGAAGGATCTTTGACGGATTTGAACATTGGGCCCTATCCAACAAAAAGCAATTCAGTGGGGAAAAAAAGTTGCACTCTTGCACTCAGGCAAGAAAAACCAAACGTACAGGTCTCAAATAGATAGTACGTGGTTCAATAGTGGTAACTGTGATAGATATCTAGGAGTCCTAGTGGACAATTAAGTATGAACTAGTGATGTGCTACAGCTGGCAAAAAAGCCAATGCAGTTCTAGACTGCATCAATAGAGGGATAGTATCAATATCATGCTAAGTATTAGTACTGCTGGTAAGACCATACTTGGAATACTGCATCCAGTTTTGATTACTACAATACAAAACATGTTGAGGCTGTAGAAAGTGCAGAGAAGAGCAACGAAGATGATTAGGTGACTGGAAGCTAAAACACACAACGAACAGTTGTGAGAACTGGGTATGTCTAGTCTAATGAGAAGGACTAGAGGTAATATGAAAATAATCTTCCAATATATGAGGGGTTGTCACATAAAGGGGTTGTCTTATTTTCCAACGCATCAGATAAGAAATAAGAGATATAAGTTTATCAAAGAAAGGTCCAACCTAGACTTATGGAAAAATTTCCTGTCAGTGAGAACAGTAAATGGAAACAGTAAGTGAAACAGCTTGCCTCCAGAAATTATGGGTGCTCCATCACTGCAGGTTTTTAAGAAGAGATTGGATATTATCCAGAATGGTATAGGGTGTGAGCAGGGCATAAAACTAGAAGACCTTCAGGATCCTTCCAATTCTGTTATTCTCTTACTATAAAATATATAAGGGCTGGGTTATATAATTAGCAGATACGTGAATCTGTTATCAATATGAGGACCAACACTTATATTTACCATTTAAGATGTGTTAAGCTAATTATGTTGTTTTGAAACATACCTGATCTTACCTGAATATGAGTTTCAAATATAATATACCCTCACTTGTATTTTATTTTCTAGGTTAGGATAGATGAATATGATTATTCTAAACCAATTGCAGGACAGCAGAAGAAACCATTTGAGCAGCATTGGAGAAAACACACACTTTCTCATGTAGATGTGAAGACCGGGAAGGTATAAAACATTTCCTTAATTTTAATATTTATTAAGTTGTATACTACTTCTAGTAACACAGATCTTGAAAGGAATGATTAAATAAATTATTAGAAATAATAGAGAACATTGTGCTTGAAGGATTTATATGTATGTCTTGCTTTTCCTTGAGGAATCAGAGCCTCAACTATGTCTTTTACCATCTTTCCTTTTGTTTTGTTTTGTTTTGTTTTGTTTTGTTTTTTTGTTTTGAATAGTGAGGTATCCCTGGTAGAGACGGTATAAGCTAAATGTCACTATGTGAACTTCTTTGCATAATTGGATCTAGACCAGGAATTAGCAACTACATAGGGCAGTGGTCCCCAACCTTTTGGGTGCCAGGGACCAATTTTATGAAGGGCGGTTTTTCTGCAGACTGAGGGGCATGGTTTTGCACACTGCCCGGATTTTACGCATGCACGGATGGAGCTTGAGCAGTCAAACTATATGGACCCAACTCCATATAGTTGGGCTTCAAATTTTAATTATAATTAATTGTAGTTGTTAATCAGGTCACATGATATCACTTGATTTTACTACTATTACTATTGTCATAAAGTGAGTCACAATAGATATATAGAGTAAGAAAATCATGTAGTCATTAAGCTGATCCATTCTCCTGAATGGGCATTTTTGCTGGAAAACAGCAAAATAGCCCATTGGATATTGCAGTCACATGATTTAGACCAGTGATGGCTAACCTTTTTGCCATCAAGTGCCAAAAGCGGGGGGAACACGGTGGGGTCATGCGCGCGTGTGCCCACACCCACAATTCTATGTGTCCCTCCCCCTGCTCATTCATACATGACGCCCCTGTGCTCTCCCCGCTTTTGGTATGCAATGGCACCGTGGGCCAGGTAGGCCTGTTTTTCGCCTCCACAGGCTCCAGAGGCTTTCTAGGAACCTGGGGAGGGTGAAAACAGCCTTCCCCACACCCCAGAGGCCCTCCAGAGGCTGGAAACGGCCCATTTTCCAACTTCCTGTGGGCCCGGAAGGCCCGAAAATCAGCTGGCCGGCACACGCATGCACGCTAGAACTGATCTAGGCAACATTTGCGTGCCCACAAATATGGATCCGCATGCCACAGGTTCGCCATCACAGATTTAGACTCTGCAGCCAGTCGCGAATGAAAGTCAATTGCCAAGCACTCTAAGTACTATCATGTGGCTGCAGGGCGATGGGTGCAGCAATTGTAAGTTTGAGGATGGGTTGTAAGTAACTTTTTGTCGTCCATTATAATTTTGGTCAATAAATCATCAGTCATTAAGTGAGGACTACCTGTACTCTTACCCTTACTTTAAATAATAATTTCTAATACAGTGGTATCTCAGTACTCAACTACTTCACAACTTTGGTACACAACACATATTCATGTGAAAATGTCCTAGTATTCAGAATATTTTGGTAATCGGCACACTGCAAAAGGAAGTGGGTGACAGCCACAAAGGGTGGGCAAGAAATTGACCATGCTGGGAAAGTCACTGATATAGGAAAAGGGACAAATAGGAAGTCCTTTGCAGCCAAAACAAAGGGTCACATAAGTGACATGGTTTGTTTGATAGTCATCCTTTTTAGTACTCGTTCCTCTCAGAACCAATTAAGGATGAGTACTGTGGTACCACTGTATGTGATTCTTGGGTATTTGCTAGATAAGGAAATTAAAATCTAATCTAGTAGGAACAGAAGATTGGGATAAAAGCCTCTTTATTCATGCTGCAGGAGGTTAAATAAAACCTCTTGATTCTGCTTAGATGATATTTATTAAAAGGACTGATCCTAAGTGAACCTCATCTTATGTATTTCTGACTTCACGCAAGTAGAGATAGATGTAGAAGTATCTTGGTTTGGCTTCAATAGTCTCAGTGCTTACTAAGCCACTTTATAGCATCAGTAAAACTTACATTGGTATATGATCTGCAAACTGAAGGTTCACAAAAGGTTAAATATGACCTGAAGTTTGAATTAAAATTTTGCTATATAACAATTTGTGCTACTTAATTACAAAAGTAAAAAATACAATTTTAGCATGAATGTGGCAATAATGTAGACCTGATTTCTTTCATAGAATGTTTTTCACATAAATAAATTTTAAAATATTTATGGTAATATATCATAATAAATTGTAAATTTATTAATATCAATGTAAATCATAAAATTTGAATTTTGACAAGGTAAATGAGAGATAAAGTATTAATAGTACTTTATTAATGATGAATCTTAATTTCTTTTAAAGGTTTCACTGGATTATAGGCCTGTAATAGATAAAACCCTGAATGAAGAAGATGTTGCTACAGTTCCACCAGCCATTCGATCTTATTAGTTATTTTGATTTGAATGTTTGTTTTTCATGCATATGCAAACATACCAGGCAGAGGTTATCCATTGTAGTAGATAAAAATAGCATGTTAATTTAAACCTTTCAAAATCCAAAATCTGCTCTAATTTTTTATGCTTGATGTGTGAGAAAACTTAGTTTTGAGACGTGAACTACATATTGCAATATCAAAACATTCTTGCATGCGAGTCAGTTTCTAATTTTTTCAGGGCACTAGGAATCTGCTTATTGTTGCATACATTATTTTCATTCTCCTGTAATAAATTTCTAGTGTGTTATATTAAGGAACTATATGTATGTGATGGAAATGAGGGGCTTTTATTGAATGTAAAAGCACCATCAAGACCAATAATGTAGAGTATCATTTAATAGATTGATTTGTGCTTACAGAAATTTATTACTGCATTGTAACTTTTAGTAACTACATGACATTTAAAAATATAATTGCTGCAGTCATTATGATTATGAATGTTACTTCAAATGGGCTTTTCTTGTTTGTTAAAAGCACTAAAACTACTTTATCCTTTTCATTTTAGTGAGGTATTGAATTAAAATGGGTGTTTTTGAAAAAAAATTCCAGGTCAGTAAGATAAATAAAGATAAATTGACAACTATTGTGTCAGATCTGTCATCTTCAGCTTATATGCTTTACTGGCATCTTTGCTGGCTAGGAAGGGAAGAGGGGGTATGTAGATAGTAGCGGTGAGCGGGAAGAGGGGGTGACAGCTCTGACAGAAACAGAGGTGTGAGAATTGGCATGTTTAAGGACACCTGACCTGGAAAAAGAATGTGAAACTGCACCTGTTTACTAGTTTCACTTATGGCTTGGTAGAAATAAAGACAGAGTCCAGGTATTTGCCTTGATAAGCTTTACATCTTTATTCAGCTGAATAAAAACATGCCCCTCAAAGCAAGATGGAACCTGAACACACTGTGACACTCATATTTATATGCTTGCTAAATTATGTACTTCATCATCCAGAAAGGCTGGCACACTCTAGGTAAGACAAAGAAGTACAGAAATATCCACAATAGTACAGAAATAGTCATCCTTCTCCTTTGGAGGTCTTCCAAGGTCATTGTGTGTCACTGATGTCCTGATGTCAGGAATGCTCTGGCCAATAAAAAGCAAGTTCACAAGATGGTGATTCTCTGAGGCTTCCAGATAAAGTCACTGTCAAATTAATTACTAAGTCTGTATTACTATTAATCTTCTCATCCATCCTATCACCCATCTCCTCCCACTTTTGACTGTATCACTGTAACCTTGTTGCTGGTATCCTTGAGAGAGAGAGAGAGAGACAATTTTTTATTTTTTTCAGACACACAAACATAAAATACAAAATTTCTGAACAGAAATTCTTTCACCTCTTTCTCTTCACCTATCTCAATTTTTTAATCTGTTGAAACCCTTTAAGCACAGTCATTCAAACTTTTTTTACATAATTTAAATTTAAAATTTAAAAATAATTTTTTACAATTATTTCTTTAGTGTCATTTTTTCCCAAGGATGGACCAATTTTTTTCTTATCTTACTACTTTATCCATTATTTGACCTTTTAAAATATATATTTCATTATATTTGTTTTACATTGTCTTTATCATTAATCATTTTACCATTTTACCCAAAACAGTACAATTCTTCCCATTTACTTTTATAAACCCCTTTTTCCATTTCAAATTCATTCCAACTTTCCCCTTCAAATAATTCCTTTTTTTTAATAATCCAATTTTTACAGTCCCAGTATTGATGCAATTTCTTTACACTTTCAGGGTTACAAAATATATATCTTATTCAAATACTATAATCAACAATATTACTTCTATCATAATTATTTACACAGCTGTTATTATATTTATATGTAATTAAATAAAACCCTTCTAAATAAATCATTTTATCTCAAATCCGTTATGTTGTCAGTTAAGTTCAATTTTAACAATCCCAAAATTTTTAATTTTATTCATTTCTATTTTATTAGATTTCAGTATTTTAATCCTTTACATATATCCACCACCAGAAACAATACAATCCTTCACCTTTGTTTTTATGATTCTTTTTGTATAATTCAATTTTTACAATTCCATTAATTTCTCCTTAAATAAGTCATTTTATATAATTTTGTTAATTTCCATTTCATTTACCAAATCACCTCTTATTCAAATAATATAGTCACCAATATTAATCCTAATTATATTGTTAATACAATTATTACTTTACATATATTTCATATTACCCTTCCTCCTGTCCATTAATTACCTCTTTTAACTATTTCCTCCTGATCTATCTAATATACCACCCATTTTCTTTTTTTACTTTTCTTCTTTTTATAGTTATCCTCTCTTTTGTTCTCTTCTGTTCTATTCCCCTTTTCTCCTCTTACCTTCCTTGTTTCCCCATTGTTAATCCCAATGTAATCATTCAATTTTTCCCCTCTGAATTTTTTATTTTTCACATTGTTAATCCCAATCTAATAATTAAAAAAAACATTTCATGCCTAGATTGCCGTATATTCTCAGCTGATCTATTCCCCTTTTTCCCTCTGCTTCTTTCTAACCTTACTATTTTTAACAGTTAATCTGAGTGTGATGATTGAAATTATTACTCACTCTTTTATTTATTGCTATTCCCAATGTAATGATTTATTTTTTCATCAGTTTGTCTTCAATAATATTTTAATTATTGAATTAAATAATTCAATTTTAAATTTTTAACGGGGCTTTTTTTTTCTATTTCTGTTGTGGGCTTTTTTAAATTCTTTAATCTTTCTTTAAAGTTCAAAATTTTCCAATTTATATCCAATCCTGTTCAAAAAGTATTTTCTTTTGGGTTTTAATAAATTTAGTCTCCAAATTCAGTATCCATATTTAAAATTTAAACATCAGACTCCATTTTGAGCTTTAGTGTTTTTTACTTCCGCATTCTCTCTTCTCTGTCAATTAACTCCCCCCGATGCTATTTAGCTGCTGTTTCCATGCCAGGATAACTTTAAATAAATTTCCAATTTTTTTTTCTTTATTACCTGTGAGTTGGCCAATCACTCACCCGGTACCAATACTCCATCCAAATCTTCAATCCTGTGCAATTCTTATTCTGGATGCCCCAGCTTCATGGTGATCGCAATGGCCGTCTCCCCCCCCCCCGTTGTCGGATTGAAGAGTTTTCTCTGGCTTTCTGAGGAACTTGCGTGTTCCTCTTTAGCAATCTGAGATGCCTCTCCTTCACTGTCCCTACAGGACAGTTCCGGTCCAAAGACTCCCCGAGAGCGGTTCATCTGGCTGAGTTTTCGCCAGGCTCATTAGAGCCTGGTATTTTCCCAGCAAGTCTTGCTGTGACACTTCCAGTCTTTTCGTATCCTTAAGATTTTTATTAACTGTTTCATAATGTGATTTGATTGCTTATTTGTTCCCTATGACTCGTTAAGTGTTGTAAGTTTTGTACCTTATGATTCTTGATGAATGCATCTTTTCTTTTTTGTACATTGAGAGCGTATGCACCAAGACAAATTTCTTGTGTGTCCAATCACACTTGGCCAATAAAGAATTCCATTCCATTCCGTTCCATTCTATTCTAAAGACGCTCAAGAAAGTCACTCAGGCTTTCTGAGGGCACAGCTGATAGATGTCATATACCATATTTTTTGGGGTAGAAGACGGACTTTCCCTCCCCCAAAAGAGGTTGAAAATTTGGGTGCGTCTTATACACCAAAAATCCCAGAGCACACTTGGTGCTTTTCCCTTTCTGGGCTTCCCAGGTCTGAGCAGCTGCCCTGCTGTGGTCACCAAAAATATTTTGCTGGTTTTCTCTGTGACTCAATAGAAATAAAGACAGAGTCTAGGTATTTGCCTTGATCAGCTTTAAACATTTATTCAGCTGAATAAAGGTCTCTCAAAGCAGGCAGGAACCCTGAACACTGTGATATATATTTGCTAAGTTACCTACTTCATCACCCAGAAAGACTGGCACACTCCAGTCTAGGTAAGATAAAATAGTACAGAAATATCCACAAGAGAAATGGTCAGCCTCCTTTGGAGGTATTCCAAGGACATTTGCTGTCACCTCAGGGACATTGGGTATTTCCCAAGGAAATTTTCATGACCTAGGCCTGCTGAGGCAATGGTGCCATCCATCCATATGCTCCCTTATAGCTGTCAATAGCATTATCAGATTCCTGGTCAACACACCAAGTGATATCAACCATTCAAGCTGTTCCCAAAACAGGCCTAAATGGCATACCATTGGACAGGGGTGGGTTGTCAAAGGGGAAAGAACAAGGGAAGGGGGGAAATGTAACATTTTTTAATGGGAATTTTCAAATCTAGCCTTTTTTGCTGCTACCACAATCTTAGTAAAAGACCCTATCACTTCAACCAAATGGAGTCGAGAGTCTTTCCTAGAGTCCTGAACTGAGGCAGGCCTGACATTAGGCTAGATCTGCAGTAGCGGTCAGCCCGGAGAGAAGCTTCTGCCATGGGGACTGTGCAAACAATGTCGGCTAATGAGAGTGATTAGGAGGAAATTGAAGCATACTAGGAAACCGGCATGGCCCCGTTGCTGACTCCCTGAAATGTTTGGGAGAGTGTTCTGACCCGCCTTTGCAAGTAGTGATAAGATATTTACCCATGAATAAAACATCCCCCTTTTTATAACGGAAGTAATAGTCTTGTTCACAGGGATAAAAAAAAAGCAAACATAATTAGTCCAAACAAACCTGGTTTATCCAAGAAATCCAAATTTCTTCTATACTAGAAACAAATGGTTGTCTGCAACAACTGGATACACCCAAACCCCTCCTATTTATTTCCCAACCAAGGAAGGCTGACTATCGTCTACGTCTGTCTCTCCCTAAGAGCTGGTTTACTGCTTTCCTTTGCTCACTCTCTTTTCCTCTCTGCGCATACACACATCTCGGATGGGCCCCATCTGTCCCTCACTCAGCTCAGGCCCTGAACACAGATGCCTCTCCACCAGGGGAAAGACAGAAGGCCCTGGCTCTGTCTCTGATGCTATTTCCTTATCAGAGGTTTTCAAAGGCTCCGAAGCTGGCCAGACTCTCCCTCCACCTCCTCATCTGACTGCAGCTATCTTTGCTGGCAGCAGACAGGCCACACAGAAAAGTGGAAACTGAGACTCAGATGGTCATGGTGGGTCAGAAGGAAGGGTAGGTGGGAGAGACATTCATGTGGGGAATTCAAGGGAGCTGTCAGAACTGCATGAAGAGAACAAGGAGGAAAGCCCTGGGTGAAACGGATGTGACTGCATGCTGGTGGAGCAAGCCATTGAATTTCTGACAGAGCTTTCTATAATCTTACACCACATAAGGCCATAGCCAGGATGTCACTGCCAGCTGCCCAAAGAATGGAAGATGACACAGCTGTGCCCACTACTGTGGCCATGGTAGCACCTGTTCCCTTGGCAACATATTGCTCCTAAAAGCACAAGGCCGAAGACACCAGCCTGAAGATGACGAATGAGACTTTGTCGAAATGTCGCTAAGGTACTTCCAATTTTACACGGGACAAAACCCGAATAACCAAAGTTATATATGTATGTATGTATGTATGTATGTATGTATGTATGTATGTATAATGATGCATCCACACAGGATGTCACCACCACACATCCATGCAGAAAGCAGACTCAAACCCACACCAATGATGAGGCACGACCACGGACAAGAAGCCAGACCGCAGCTGCATCATTAGCCACTTTAAACCCCTCCAATCCATATGTGAAGCAGACTGACACCACCATAATGACATGGTATGACCACAAACGCAAAGCCAAACAACAGAAATGGAGCTCACCAGCTCAAATCCCCCTGCAACTCAGACTAACCCGAGCACAACCAAGCCTCCACCCAAACAGAACACACCCCCATCCAATCAGAGCACAGCCAAGCCCCCAACCAATCAGAACACACTTCCACCCAATCAGAACACAGCCAATCTCCCACCCAATCATTCCCACTAGCAATTAAAAGGAAGAAACAGCTACGATCACACATTGCTCCTAGAAGCACAAAGCCGAGAACACCAGTACAAAACATGCTTGAAGAACAAGTAAAAGAGACTGTGATAACCTGGAGTAAATGTTTTGGTCATAGTATTGATTTGGATAATTGGATGAATCTATAGGAAAAAAATATTAAAATTACATTGGCGATGTCATATAAAGAAAACTTGTATAAAATATTTTACATTTCCCACAAGATTGGCAAAAAATAGTTACAAATATTCTTCAAGATGTTGGAAATGTGAGGTGGTCCCAGGGTCCTACTACCATATGTGGTGGGAGTGCTCAAAAGCAAAAAGTTTTGGTATCAAATAAAAAGCTGGCTAGAAGAAATTCTAACGATTAAAATAGAAGTCAAACCAGAATTTTTCTTATTGGGAATGAAGATGGTAAATATAATAATATTTATAATATATAATAACCTACCTAATATTACATATATTAACAGCTAGAGGAATAGCATTTGCTCAGAAATAAAAGAGTAAAGAAACACCTTCAGAAGAAGTGTTATGTAAAATCTTCAATTGTGCAGAAATGGACAGCCTCACTTTGGAACTCATATTGGACTGCTAACTAAGGCATACAAAACTTTTGCTAGACCAATTATTGAATACAGCTCATTTGTTTGGAACCCGTACTCCATATGGGACATTAATACAATTGAATAAGTCCAGAAATATTTCACGAGACAAGTCCTCCACTCCTCTGCTCGTAACAAAATAGCTTATACCACCAGACTTTAAATTTTGGGCTTAGACAACTTAGAACTTCGCCGACTGTCTACTGTAAACCTCACCCCGTTCCTAAGAGGTCTTTAAGGGGCGTGCTTAAGCGCACCAGTGTGCCTACCGTCCCTGTCCTAATGTTCCTTTTTATTGGTATCCATTTTACGTATTTAAAATTATGTTTATACTTCTATCTGTTATCTAATACATGCTTGATGAAATAAATAAAATAAAAATAACATTGCTGGGAGGAAAAAAAGTAGTGATCAGGGGGAAGGGGTGGTGACAGCTCTGACGGAAACCAAAAGCATGTATCAGTCTTCAAGGACACCTGGCCTGGGAAAAGAATGTGAAACTGCACCAAGTGGTGCCAACCATCCAAACTGTTCCCAAAACACTTAAACTGCATGCCAAAGGACAGAGATGGATTGGTCAAGATTAAGAGCCAGGGGAAGGGGAAAAGTATTTTGCATAGGAATCTTCAGATCTAAACTTTATTTTGCTGCAACCACTTAACCTTAGTAAAAGAACCTATCAATTCAGCCAAATGGAATCAAATGTCTTTCTTAAGATCCTGAGTTGGGGCAGGCCTAACATATTAACTGATTTTGATGTGCATCTAACAATAGTCATGCCTTACAGATGTGTGCAACTTTCTTACAGTTGTATCAGTGATAAAATAATTTGACTTTATCATCAAAGCATCTTACAAGATTTATAATCATCCTGATTTTTGATTGCAGGGACAGTAAATTGGCTTTAGATATAGTGTAACTTTTAAAAGTGAACATAGTAAACAGAAAACCGCTTGTATGTTTATTCGTAACTATTGTACATATAGTTTAGCTTGTGCAGAATAATCCTAACCTGATTTGAACTTTGGACTTAATGCATTTCAAATTATTCTTTTTCATAAACAAATAAACAAACAAATAAACAAGGCATTTTGTTGCGAGCAGACAAATGGAGGACTCTTCTTGTGAAATATCTCTGGACTTGTTCAATTGTATTAATGTCCGATACGCAGTGCGGCAAAAGTTTCATATACCATAATTAGTAGTTCAATATTACCGGAAAAGAAACTACGCAAGATTAGGATAACAACTCTTAATGCTTTTTTGGCAATGTTGTTACAGTGAGCTCTGGCACATAGATCATTTGAGATGAGTACTCCAAGGTCTTTGACAGTGAGAATCGTCTGTTAGGTCATATCCGTCCAGCTTGTATTTTGTGTTTTGATATTTTTTGCCAATGTGTAAAACAGAGCATTTGTTGGTTGAGATTTGTAGTTTGACCATTCTGACACATAGTCGAGGTCTTTTTGTAGACTAGCAGCATTGTCAGTGGCATTGAATAGTTTTACATCATCAGCAAAAAGAATGCAGTTGCTTATAATATGATTGCAAAGGTAATTTATGTAAAGTATAGAGTGTGGGTCCTAAAATGCTACCTTGGATGACACCGCTGTTAACAGGTGCAGGATTTGATAAGGCATTCCCTATTTTGACTACTTTTTGCCTGTTTGATAGGAACCCAGCTATCCAATTATGCAGGAATGAGGGGCATGAGCCATTGCTGTTCACAAAGACTGAACTGAAGAATGTCTTGAAGAGGTTGGCCTTAACCGTTTCATCATTACAGTCTTTCCTTTTTGGTCCTTTTAGTGGTGGGATGGATCTTGAGTCTTTAAGTTTGTTGTTTATGAAATTGTAGAAGGCCCGGGTGGATTTGGTAGGTATTAGGTTTTCCTCGTTTGCTGTGATAACTGATGCATTCTACCTTTATCTGTCGGCATATACAGGTGAAAATCGAAAAATTAGAATATTGTGCAAAAGTTCATTTTTTTCAGTAATGCAACTTAAAAGATGAAACTAATATATGAGATAGACTCATTACATGAAAAGCAAGATAGTTCAAGCTTTGATTTGTCATAATTTTGATGATTATGGCTTAGAGCTCATGAAAACCCCAAATTCACAATCTCAGAAAATTAGAATATTGTGAAAAGGTTCAATATTCTAGGCTCAAAGTGTCCCACTCTAATCAGCTAATTAAGCTTTAACACCTGCAAATGGTTCCTGAGCCTTTAAATGGTCTCTTAGTCTGGTTCAGTAGGCATCACAATCATGGGAAAGATTGCTGATCTGACAGTTGTGCAGAAAACACATTCATTGACACCCTCCATAAGGAGGGAAAGCCTCAAAGGGTAATTGCAAAAGAAGTTGGATGTTCCCAAAGTGCTGTATCAAAGAACATATTAATAGGGAAAGGGAAAAATGTGGAAGAAAAAGGTGCACAAGCAGCAGGGATGACCGCAGCCTGGAGAGGATTGTCAGGAAAAGGCCATTCAAAAGTATTGGGGACTTTCACAAGGAGTGGACTGAGGCTGGAGTCAGTGTATCAAGAGCCACCACACACAGACGGATCCTGGACATGGGCTTCAAATGTCATATTCCTCTTGTCAAGCCACTCCTGAACAACGTCAGAAGCATCTTATCTGGGCTAAAGACAAAAAGAACTGGTCTGTTGCTCAGTGGTCCGAAGTTCTCTTTTCTGATGAGAGCAACTTTTGCATCTCATTTGGAAACCAAGGACCCAGAGTCTGGAGGAAGAATGGAGAGGCATACACTACAAGATGCTTGAAGTCCAGTGTGAAGTTTCCACAGTCTGTGTTGATTTGGGAAGCCATGTCATCTGCTGGTGTTGGTCCACTGTGCTTCATTAAGTCCAGGGTCAACACAGCCATCTACCAGGAGATTTTGGAGCACTTCATGCTTCCTTCCACAGATGAGGTTTACGGGGATGCTGACTTCATTTTCCAGCAGGACATGGCACCTGCCCACACTGCCAAAAGTACCAAAACCTGGTTCAATGACCATGAGATTACTGTGCTTGATCGGCCAGCAAACTCGCCTCACCTGAATCCCATAGAGAATCTATGGGGCATTGTCAAGAGAAGGATGAGAGACATGAGACCGAACAGTGCAGAAGAGCTGAAGGCCGCTATTGAAGCATTCTGGTCTTCCATAATACCTCAGCAGTGCCATAGGCTGATAGCATCCATGCCACGCTGCATTGATGCAAAAGGGGCCCAAACCAAATACTGAGTACATATGCATGCTTATACTTTTCAGAGGTCCGATATTGTTCTATGTACAATCCTTTTATAGTTTTCATGTAATATTCTAATTTTCTGAGATTGTGAATTTGGGGTTTTCATGAGCTGTAAGCCATAATTATCAAAATTATGACAAATCAAGGCTTGAACTATCTCGCTTTGCATGTAATGAGTCTATCTCATATATTAGTTTCACCTTTTAAGTTGCATTACTGAAATAAATGAACTTTTGCATGATATTCTAATTTTTTAAGTTTCACCTGTAGTTTTGTAGCAACTTTTGAAGTTAGCTATGTAGCTAGTTTTGTTTTTGTGCCAAAGAGGGGGTTTTTTTGGTCTGAACCTTCCTAATTGTTATGGGTAATTTATTTTTCCTTGTTTTGGGGGTTATTCGTAGTACACATAGTTTGATGATTCTTTTGATTTCTTGTAAAAAAAATTTATAAGCGTCTTCGGCAGTGATGCAGCCAGTGAATAGAGTTTGCTAATCAAGAGATGAAAGGTCATTAGTTATGAGATCATAGTTGGCTTTTGTAAAATTATATTTTGGGATTCCATCATTATGATTGTCTATGTGAAGACATAAGTTGAGATAAAATTCTATCATGCTATGGTCACTGTTCTTTTATTTGTAGTCCATAAATTGAATTTAAATTGTTGCAGAAGATGAGATCAAGGCAGTTGTTGAATCTAGTGTTATTAGTTACTAGTTGATCTAGTCTCAGATTAGTTATAGCATTGTACAAGGTTGCATGTATGGGTTCAGTTGTACATTTGTTTAGGATCCAATTAATAAGAGGTAGATTTAGGTCACCAAGAAAGATAAGAGAAAATAGAACACAACATTCAAAATATTTTGTGCAAAATACATATATTGAGCTAGCTCAAAGTTATCAAACAGTAATAATTTTCAAATTTGAACAACTATTTATCAAATTTTAAAAAGCGAAAAAGAAAAGAATGTAATAAGCTTTCTAGCTAATCTGCCCCAATTATCCTGGATGGAACATGGGAGAAGGCCACACATAGGCAATGGTTCCCAAGAGATGTACCTGATGGTTGATCATATCCTGAATTTTTCCAAGGCTACTAGAATTTCTCCATAATGAAAACATAAAGTGAATCTCTAAAAATGAAATGCTTTATTACTAGAAGTGGGGGCGGGGGGGGGAGACAAAAAGCCTTTACAATTCAAGCAGATATTGTAATATTATGTTTTGAGAACATTGTAGATATTTTTAGAAGAATATGTAGGCAAAGAAAAATTCTGAACGATAAGGCAGAAGTTTCTCTCAGCAGTTCTTTTTCTTGTGCAAGGTCTTGATATGAAATAGTGAAGCGAATTTGGTTTAGTGGTTAAGGCAGCAGGGAAGAAACTGGGAGACTATGAGCTCAAGCTCCACCTTAGCCATAAAAGCCAGTAACCTTCTCTCATCTTAACTCACCACATAAAGTTGTTATTGTGGGGAAAATAGAAAAGTTGGATATGTTCTTTGGTGTTGGAAGAAATATCCATCTGGTTCAGTTCCACTGAGTTGCCAAAGAGAGTGAGACTCGAGACAAGGCTTGCAAAAAATATCAGCTTTTATTTATAGCCATAGTAAAAGCTGGGTGACAAAACTATATCCAAAACTTACAAACAAAATGCATGTAAGGAATAGCCACACTCCTGTTAGAGTGGTTCAGAGTATTATATACATTTTACAACAATAGAAACAAAGTTTACCCAATCAGAGACAAAGGCTAACTTGATCTTTAAAGCCTTCTTTGTTCAGGCCCCTGTCTCTGTTCACCTTATCTATGAGCTTTCCTATAGCCTTGTGTAGGGGCAGTCCCCTCCCCCCTTTGGCCAAGTTGTTATTCAGCAAAATGCTTTCAGGATTCAAAATTTATGAGCAGGAAAACTCCCTACTCTGGTTCCTTTATCTATGGAGCTTGATAGTCCTGGGTAACAATTTCTTCTATATTTTCAAGGATGTGCCTAGCTTTGAAATGAAGAATAGAAGTGAGACAGCAGGGAGATAACCACCTTTGCACTAAGGCCAACCAGTATTAAGGTTACAATTTATTAAACTAGAATTAGTTCCTAACAACTAATTTCTGGCAGTATACAATAATATAAGCAGAAGCAGAAGCAAAGCTTAATTCCTAATAAATGATATATCATATCAGAAGCATATAGCAAATATTGGTTTAATTATATAGTTCCATAAGCAATTCATAATAAAAGCAAATAGCCAATATTGATTCATATACTCCTTCAATGCAATGAAGGGGCTTTTGGCAATTCTTATTGTGGCTGAAGGCTAATCCTACCTTTGTTGGATCTTGTGTAAGGATATTTGCTTATGAATAGACCTAGCTATCTCTTAAGTGCTGACATCTGCTGACTGCTATTAAGAAAGGCAGGGGCTGCTTTCCAAGAACATGTTTCTCCTTTTCTCATCCAGGGAAATATAACATTCTGCCTTTTTAATATTTCTCAAAGTATTTCATTCTTCTAGAAGAGGGGTGGAGTGTTAACTTTCTATACTTCAGTTATTTGTAAAAATGAAGGTGGAATACAAATAAATAAAAATACATTTTTTAAGCCACCATGTTACTAATCCAAAAAATTTCAGGTGATAATAAATCTTTATTAGCCTAATTTCAAATTGCAAAATAGCCTGAAAGATTTCGTTTTCAAGCAGAATTCCTCAAGTATGATGTTTTAAAGAGACATAAAAAGGGGGAAGGGGAAGAAATGTTGCCATTGCGTAAGTAGTTATAGGTGAAAACCTATCCTATTTCCGATTTTTCCCACAGCTACCAAAAATAGATTTGCCTCTCTAAAAAGGACACATAAAAAAGGCATCAAAGTAACCTCTACGGAAGCTCGTTTGCAAGGGAAGCATGCGCATTTATTCAAAAATGTGTCGGGAGATTCATTCGGCCCAACTCGGTGTTTCTTCTTATTTTCCACGCCGCTGTGTCACTGGTTTTATTTTCTTGCTCGCTTTCAACTCCACCCGGTCTCCTTGATTGGTTCTGCGGGCGACGAAGTTTTCTCAAGTCCGAGTCTTTCCTCCTCATTTTTTTTTTGTACTTCCATTGGCTGCCCCTACTCTGTCTTCTGGCTCCTCCTTTCAGCTATCCACCTTCCGACGCCATGTATCGCTCGCTACCTCCTTTCCGCCGTTTTTATTGTGTGGCCCTCGCTGTGGAGTCTCAGTTCCAAAGCGTTCGTCTGCAGAGGTGTTTCTACAATCAGCCCCAGCAACGAGGAATGGTGAGTGCGTAATTCCTTGTGTCGGGAAAGTGGGACGGAATAAATGCTGGAAGGTGACCTTGGACAGTCTCTGGGTGCCCTGGCTGCTAGTGTTAGGGGAGGGAAAGAGGGAAGATAACGGGGGTAGAGGGTGACTTGGACTCCTCCTTGACGAGGTTAATATTGCAGAAAAGGATGAGGAAATGACGCCATCAAGTTGAACGCCTCCGAAGTACACATGGTGGAAAGCCCGTATTGTTGAAGTGGTTTCTAAAATACAAATGTGTGTAATACCACTCGATGCAAAATCAAAATCACGGCCTTGTAAAGTTCTTGCTATTCTTATCAATACATTTTTAGCATTATCTAATGCTAAAAAAAAATCCTTGTGACTATGCTGTTGCTCATCTAATCAAAGAAAATGTATATGATGTCTTTCAGAATCAAACTTCAGACCTTTCAAAGAGATATGACTTATTTATACGTGCCGTTTAGATGGCCTCCCATCTCAAACTAATGACTCTGGGTAGGGGGGGTATTTTTTAATACACTTCATTCACATCTGTTTAGAGATAAATTCTGCCAAAGTCTTCCAGGAAATTCTTGATTTGTTTTCTTGATAGTTTTATCTTCTAAAGAGTAAGAGATGTACTATTAACAAGTAGGCAGCTCTTTGAATAAAATGAAAGTCACAGGAACAAGGGCATTATGTTTGTGTAAAGCTGATATTTTAAGGGAAATTAAATCTTCAAGAACTTTTGGTGTTAGTTTTACCAAAATAAAAGAAGTGAGTAGGTTGAAACCAGGCTAGTCTACTAGGTATGATTCTTGATGAATGCATCTTTTCTTTTATGTACATTGAGAGCATATGCATCAAGACAAATTCCTTGTGTGTCCAATCACACTTTTTTAAAAAAATTGATTTATATACCACCCTTCTCTGAAGACTCAGGGCGGCTTACAATGAATGCGTTAACACTTGGCCAATAAATACTTGGCCAATAAAAAATTCTATTCTGTACAGTATAATAACTTCTACTTGATATATATAGAAATTATTGAAATTCTATCATAATTATCTTGAGTAGTTTGCAATAAATTCAGCTATCAGAGACCTGCATCCTTATTTATTTAAAATATTTATATAGGTACTGCTCACTGGTGTATTGGCTGTTTGTGCCAATTCTAGTTTTTGCTGAGAGAAACTGACTCTTGGAGAGTTGGTGAAATACCAAATAACTTGCAAGAGAGCAGTTGTCCTTGTTCTGAAAAAGAGGGAGAAGGAAAATTGCAAATACTAAGCTTGGAAGGATTTTAGAACAGGTCAGAAATATATTGATTTCTAAGATAACATTGTGTGATATATTTTGACAAAACTTTTAAGAGATTACCCCATAACATATTGATTAGCAAACGAGTGTAATGAATATATAACTGACTTAAAAATTATTCTGAGTGTTTATCAATGGTTTTCAACAAATTGAAGAGAAATATCAATTAGGAAGCTGCAGTATTTGTGGTTGTAACATTTTCATTAATTATTTAGATGCAATGTTTATCAAATTTGTAAATAAGTTAAAATTGGGTAGAATATTTATATCTTTGAAAAATGTATAACATTTACAAATCTTGACTAATTTGTAAAATAGATTGTAAATAAGAAAATAAAATTTAAAGAGATGCATGCAAAATTCTTCCAACTACTAAACTGAAATTTTGCATTATCATTTGAAAAACAGATGCAATGCAAACTGTTGATTATCATCTATAAAACTATATGATTTAGTCCTTGGATACCTTTGAGACTGTCTTTCTCTTACTATTTCTGCCTAATCAGTAAGATACAGTACTGTTGGACATACCATGCTCCAGCTATTGTCGGTTTTTGCAAGCTAGAAGATCTTTTTTTGTAGTTGTGCTATTCTGTGGAAAAGTATCTCCCTAAAATTTTAATAGCCTAAACCACATTGGGCTTTCATAAAGTTGTGGAATCAACACTTTTTGCAAGCCCTTTATTTTTTCTGATAGCCTATTCTGATGGTTTAATCCTTTTTAGTATCCTTAATATATGATTATGTAATATTTTGTTATTGGTATTTTTAATGCTTGTTTTAAATTTTGTATGTATTGTGAACTATCTAAAGTTATGTCAGTGATTGAAATGATATTCAGATGAGGAGGGAGGGGATACTTGCCAATTGTGCTGTACTTGTATAAAAGATCTTGAAATATTAATTTATTTATATAGCGGCTTATGGACAAAGGCAGATTTTTGGTACTTCAATAAAAGTATTTTACTTCTCCAAATCATGAGCAGCAGTTCTTCATTTATTACTCCGAAGTGCAGATGTGAAATATGGATTTAAGTTCTAAAGAATCAGATTCTAACTGGAGGTAGGGGGAAGAACAGGAGTTCCTTTTCACTTGCTGTGTTTCAGAAAAAGTTTTATTAAATATTCGGAAAAGATTGCCATTTTCCTAAAAACTTGCATAAAACTTTTCGCTTCCAATTCTGTGATTTCAAGTCAGTCCTTTTTCTGATGCTTTTACTGATCGGCTTTTTCTGGTTCTCCTGTAATTGTAAGGTATGTTCTTGACAGGTACCCTGTTTTCTTGGAATAGGTCAAGAGTGAAATGCTCCCGGTTCGGACCGGTTTGGGCAAGTAGGTAGTGGAGATTGAGGCTAGTTTGCCGAATTGGGAGCAATGGCTGGCTGGCCATGCCCCCGAGCCCACAGTCCTGCCATGCTTGCCTGCTTTCCACGCTGCCTTCTTGGTGTCCCGGTAGCCAGCTTGCAAAGGCAGGCAAACAGAAGCCTACGTGGAAGGCAGGCAGCATAGTAGGGCTGTGGAGAAGGAGTGAGCAGCTTACTCACCCCCTCCCCTCAAATAGTGGCTTCCCTGTTTTGTTCACCGTGGTGATGCTTTGGGAGGGCAGGTCGACATATTCATTATAGTTAATCAACTGCAGATGTCCGTTTGTCCTCCCGAAGTACCGCCATGGCGAACAAAACAACCTCATTGCGCTGCGCCTCCTTCTGCAGCCCAACGCACCCAGCCATACGTGCTCTTTCCTCAAATGGGCTGTGCATGGGGTGCTAGGAGAGCGAGCGAGCAAGAGAGCTCTCCAACCTCTGTTTTTGTGTGGGAGGAAGGGAGGGAGTGTTCTGAATCTGAGGCACCCAAACTTCTGGCAGCGGCAGGGGTGGCTTCTGAGCAGCCCTGAGTCAGTCAGCTCCACCTGACCTACTCCCTGAGTCTCGCTGTTCTCCTTGCCCCCATCCCATTCCACTCAAGCAGTGGCAGGCTCTGCGGGACAACAGGATCTTTCATTTTTCCCACAGCATAGCGTACGCTTGCTACCTCTACTTGTCTGCATGCAAGTAATGATCTTCTCTGCTTTTCTCGGGATGCTGGTGCAGGCACCATGGATGCATAGCTTGTTGGGGCTGAGCAGGGAAGCCACTGCTTGAGTGGGGTGGGGGCGAGGAGAACAACGAGACTCAGCGAGTAGGTCAGGTGGATCTGGCTGCCCCTGCTGTTGCCAGAAGTTTGGATGCCTTGAGCGCCCCATGCACAGCCCATTTGAGGAAAGGGCAAGCAAGGCTGGGCACGTTTGGCTGCAGGAGGAGGGCAAGGTAGAAGGCGGCTTTTTCAACAGCATCCCCCTCCCCTCTTTGGATTGCTTTGCAAGGGGGAGGCTCTGCCTTTGCAGAAATGGGGTGGGTGTTTTATACGGAGGATTGGGGGAGGATGCGTGGCTCTCTGAGTTGAAGAGCAGGGCAAGAGAAGTCTCCGGGATTCACCTGGGCAGTCAAGCCAGAGGGAAACTCAAAGCCTTGGGGGCTTCAGAAAGGCAGAATGTGCTTTTTGCAGCTCCTGGTTTCTGTGACATTCTGTGAAAGACTGAATGTGGAGCTCCTGGCTCTAATGGTGAGTGACATGAATAACATCAAATTGGCCACACCCACTCACATGACCACCAAGCCACTCCCACCAAGCCACGCCCACAGAACTGGTAGCAAAAAAATTTAGATTTCACCCCTGGAATAGATATATATATATATATAAAGTATATATATGTTATGTCTATGTAAGTATATGTTGTGTATATAGTATTGTAATGCATAATAGTAGATTCTCCATTCAGTATTAATTCAGAGAAATTTGCACACCATAAAATAAAAGGCTGGAAAACTTCTAAAATGTGTAATCTTTATTAGAACATATAATAATAGGATTGTAATGGAATGGACCTTGGATGCCTTCTAAGGTCCATTCCATGGTCCTGGCAGGTGATCCTATACCAATCTGGACTTTCTTTGTGTTTGATGGGATGGATACACATGATCATAGAAAAAGAATAAAAAAATAAAAGAATTGAGTTGGAAGGGACTCCAGAGGTTCTTCAGTCCAGCGCCCCCCAAACAGGAGACCACATACCATTTCAGACAAACAGCTGTCCAATCTCTTCTTAAAAACCTCTTGTGATGGAATACCCCCAACTTCAATGGATAAGCTATTCCAGTGGTTAATTGTTCTCACTGTCAGGAAATTTCTTCTTACTTCTAGGTTCCTTTTTTTCCTTGATTAGTTTTCATCCATTGCTTCTTGTCTTGCTTTCAAGTGCTTTGAAGAATAGGTTGATGCTGTCTTTGTGCCATCCCCTCAGATATTGGATGGCTGTTATCTTGTTACCCCTAGTCCTTCTTTACAATAGACTAGATCAGTGATCCCCAACCTTTGCGGCTTGGTGGCGTAGCGGAGTAGGGAGAAAGGGAAACGTGTTGGGCAAGTTTATATTAACCCATATGCATTCAAGGAGGATTTTCTTGGTTTTATGCATTCCTGAAGAGCTTGTTGTTGCAATTTGTTTGTGCTTATCTAAATAGTGTTCTTCTAGTGTGGGAAGTTGGATTGTTACTTAGTGTGAGCACTTTGTGTGACTAGTTTTACAATAGATGTGGATTTCTAATTTGCCATCAGTGCCTCTGCTGATGGAATATACAGGAAGGGTAGCTTGTTATTTTCTTCTTCCCTTGTTAATTTTATTCCTTCAAATATGATGTTTATCTTTTGTGTGTATTCTCTAGTTCAGAGGTCACCAACCTTTCAGACCTCAGGGACCACTAAATTCATGATTTTAAATTCCATGGACCACTAATATGATCTGCCTAATGACCGGCTGGGTGAGCATGGCTAGGCGGCCATGTGGCTGGGTGGACGTGGTCAACTTGATGTCAATCACATCGAGGAGTGCCTCGCTGGCATCTACTCATCTCTCCCCTCCCAGCCACTCCTCGTCTCCCCGCCTGGGCTCCTTTGGGCCCCAACAGGAAGCAGTTTTTGAAGCTAAGCAGCCACTACAAGAAAGAGTTGGCAAAACAGATCAGTTCAAATTGGATCTGACTGAGCAAAAGCATCTCACTGAGGACTATGAGCATAGACTTTCCAAGCAGAGGGAAGACCTGCAGGAGTGTAAGGTCAGGTACCAGCGCCTGGAGACTCAGTGGGCTGATATGGTCAGCCAGTTCCAGGCCATGATGCAGTCCTACTGGAACAAGGCCCTCCAACTCTTCGCCACCAGGGGCACTTCCCTCCAGCCTTTGCCCAAAGCCCTGTAGGAAGTTAGCACACACCCCTTTCCTGGAAGAATGAAATATTTTAGGAAATATTAAAAAGGCAGAATATTATATTTCCCTGGTTGAGAAATGGAGAAACATGTTTTAAAGACAAAGCAACTCCCACCTTCCTGCCCCTACCCTTTTGTTAATGGGCCAGAAGCAGAAACTCAATCTTTGTCAATGCACCTCATCTGCAAGACAATGGGAACCATCTAGGACAGAAACTCACCACATGGCACCTGGGAAGATTACATCAGCCAGCAAGGTTAACTAAGACCCTCATACCCTGGGAGTCTGACAACCAATCAGGATACTCTTTCGGGGCCCCAGGAAATTCAAAGCCAGAGAGAGCATAAAAACCCGAGGACTCATATCTGCCCCCTTTTCTGTTCAGGAACTCAAACCATGTGATCCTGTCCACCATTAAACCATCTTTCTAAGCAGTCTCCATGTTTCCAGTGTCTTTTTCCCCACTTGGAGCAGAACCCAGAAGGATATTTCTTCCTACAGCCCTACACCAGGAGGCTAAGGCAGGCCCCAAGTTGGAATTTCTGCCCCCCTCTGACTCACAGAAAATGTCCCTGAAGGGGGAGACTCTCTGCAGCAACACAAATGTTCATTGCATGTATTCAGCCTAGGGGCCGTAGTTTGAGGACCCCTGATTTAGTGCAATATAAAAATTTATATGCAGACCATCAAAATTTTATTGCGGACCACCAGTGGTCCACGGACCACCAGTTGGTGAGCACTGCTCTAGTTGGTCCTCTAGATAGAAATTGGTTTGGTTTTCTTCTATGAAGCAATAAGAAGTCCAGTAATTAGAATCTGATAATTTCTAATTACAATCATAGACTTTTGTCAAATTAGCTTTTAAGAAGGCAAATGAATACTATAACATAATGGGCAATTTTGTTATTGGATAGAAAATGAATATGGACAAAAAGTGGTATAAAACTAAAAAAATGGTGGTATGCATTTAAATATGACACAAAAAATTTGTACCCAGATGACACACTGATCGATTAATGATGTAATGTTTGTTATAAAAAAAAAGGCAAATGAATCTGTTTGCCCTTTTTTGATGCAGAATTGGATATTCAAAGTCTGTATGGTATAATCATCCCAAACAAACATGTACTTTAATCTCCATCCTTGCTAACATGCACGTCACAGAGGAGGATACAGTTTTTAATGCTGTTTTTAACAAAACAACAAAGAAAGGAACGTCTTAAAACTAGGTAATATTTATTTTGACTAAATTACTTCCTATATTCTATTACTTTTACCCCAAAATTAATCTGCGTGTTATAACTGAGCAAAACAAAATCATGCCTGGTTTTGTAATATACTTGTGTATTACAATATATTATCTGACATAAATAATATATTTGATTTATATGTGTTTACCGGTAATTAATTATATCATTATGTAATTATAAAATAATGTAATAGCAAAACAAAGTAATTTATAATTAGTTGTTCTACAAAACAATTAAAAGCAATTGTGTTTATTCTTAACCTTCTGCCCTACTTTAATGATATGGTGCAATCCTGTATGAATGCCAATTGATTATTTAAAAGTAAATGTATAACTGGTTGAGAAAAAAATGCTTAAACTCTGAACTGTGATTTGGAAATAAGTCATCAAGAAAGCGTATGCATTTGGAAAGTTTTGTATACTATTTTGTAACCTTGAATTATTTTAAAGTTGCTCTTATCAGGATTCTGGAATTTTCTTTAGGGTTAACTTCAGATGCAATTACAGTGGTACTTTGGTACTCATCTTTAATTAGTTCCTGGAAGCATGATGAATACTAAAAAATGATGAGTACCAACAAATCACATGACTTATCACATGACCCTTTGTTTCAGGTAGGACTTCTCTATGTCTCTTTTCCTATGTCAGTGACTTTCCAGCATGGCTGACTTCTTGTCCATTCTCCGCAGCCGTTCCCCTTTTCCTATCACAGCATATTGACTACCAAATAACATTACCAACCAAGACAACATTTCCTCATTAAAATATGTCGACTACCAAATTCAACAAGTTTTGAAGCAGTCGAAGTACCGAGGTACCACGAGAGTCCTCAACTTACAACCATTTGGTCAAGGACCATTCAAAATTAAAACTGTTAATGAATTCTAAGCTATCCAAAGTCATTGACTGAGATGGGCAGCCATAAACTAAATGAATGAATGAATAATGATTTTTGGCAATTCTCCTTAATGTCAAGAGTGGTCTGAAATTTGTCTTTGAATTTGTTTTTTTATTCTATCTGGAGTGGTTAAAACATAGTATGCAAAGTAAACTACAATTTGTTGCACTTCTTCTTTCATCTGGAAACACTGAACACTATAGAGCAGGGGTCCCCAACCTGTGGGCCATGGACCCTTACTGGGCTGTGGGTTAATTGCCACTGGGCCGCATGAGTGGCCAGCCGATTAGCAAGACTTTGCTGTATTGTCTTGGACACTTGCAGCCCCTTCTGCAAGCCTCATGATGGATGTTCACAGCCCCACTCATGTTCACATCGTCATAGGCACTTGTGGCCCCACTTGCATAAACCTCCTTGCAGGCGCTCGCAGCCCCACTTGAGTAAATGTTGGTACGAACATTGCAGGTGTTCATGCAGGTGCATGCATGCGCACATGTGTTTGCCTCTCCCACAAAATCATCCCCCCTTTCCTCCCTCTCCCTCCCCCCACTCCAGTCCACCAATCCGAAAAGATTGGGGAACTCTGCTGTAGAGCATAGCTGTGGGGATTCTTGCTATTGATTAATTACATGTGGTCAAGTTAATGCTGATTCTTAGCAACCATATAGATATCTTTTCTTCAGAATAATCTGTCTCCAACCTGGTCCTTCACATCTTCTAATGGTCATTTCTGTAAATGAGCCTATCCACCTTGATGTTAGTTGTTTTCTTTCCTTTTCCCCCGGCATTATGGACTTCTTCAAATAGTATATTTGATGTAATATATACAGAGTGGGATAATTTGAACCTAGTGATTTGTGTCAAATGAAAATTTTGAATTGCAAGCTCCCAGAAAGCAGGGTTCTTTCATTAGGAAGGCAAGAAAAGTAGTGTCACAGTTTGAGCTTTCCTGGCTTGCAAGCAGATTGAAATGATAAATCTATGGATTTTTATACTTGTTTTCCCTTTGAAGCTTGTGTAGCTTGATGGGACTTTCGTGCGTGCCTTTTGTTAAGATGTTTGTTTGAGTTCTGCCTTTCTGCCTTAATGGATTAATCCTATCTCTGGACCTTTGTCTTTCCTATCCTGGGGGAAGACAATCCTGTCAGGGAAGAGGAAAAGAGGAGTTCTTGGTGAGTTATTTTTAGCTTTTTAGGTTTTAAGTATTTTCAGGATCTGCTTTGTTACTTCTAGTGAGAGCTTTTAGCTGTCTGCCTGGTTTTCCTATCTACTTGGTATTCTTAGGGAGAGGTGTTAATGTCTTTTGGCAGCACGCCCAAATCCCTTCTTTTCTGAAGGTAGAAAATTTGGTTTTATTCTCTGCACTGTTTTGTGGGTTTCTGGCATTGTCTTTCTGGGGTATATTTCCCTCAGGTAATGGAATGTCTGCCAATAAACAACCAAGCTCAAAAAGCCCGAAGGACATCCCCCTTTGATAATTCTTTTTTTTCCTTGGCTATCCTTTGTATTCTCAGTGATGTTATCTCATGTCAAAAGTATTAGTGTTCTTTCTATCATTGCTTCTTCAAAGTCCAAATTTGAAAGCCATTTTTTGTTTCCATAGAGTGTTGCCTGTATGACTTCACCTCTTGGAGGTATAGCATCTCCAATACCTTCATTGCTACTCTGACAAATGTCAATTCCATGTCAAGTGGTCTGATTTCAGAAAAGTTCCCTGCTCGACCCTCACAGATTTCGATGAAATTTTGTGTGAACATGCGCACATGTCCTCAATGGCCATTGGTAAAGTGTTATGTGTGCTGATGCAGTACTTGCAGAGATATAGTCATTTGTGTGATCCTATACTGCAGCCTTCTACAGTATGACTCTGAGGTTCCAGCAACTTTGAGACATAATATCTCCGGCAATATTTTGTTTTAATTTGTTTAAGACAAGTTTTATTAATTTTTTCTTTTACATACATATTTTCTGAACAGAGTATTGACTAGGTCACATCTTTTACAATTTATAACATAATTATATATTGATTTTTATAACCTACTCCAATCTTCTTTCTTGTTTTTTTCCAAATACAATTTACATATTTCATTTTCTGCCATGATATTCGTTTTCTCTATTTTTTAATTTTATTTTAATCTCTTCTTATACATAATATATGAACAATATCACCATCCGCCCTTTAAATCCTGATTTCTTAACGTTACTTCAATTATTTATCTTATTTTTCAATTTATAAAGTATATTTCTTATAATCCCCATCACATTTTTTGGTTATAAACAATAAACTTCATCTTATTAAATTTTTACATCAAAACCCTTTAACTTAATTGATCTTCCATATCATATCTCTTCTTAATACATAATAAGCAATATCACTATCCACCCTTAATTCCTAATTTCTATTATAGCATCAATTAATTATTTTGTTTCATTGTTTACAACATATTATTTCAAAATCTCCATCATACTTGTTTTACATTTCCATTTTGTATCTTAATTTCAATTATTTTCATAATTAAACCTAATTACCACTTCATATTTCATGTGCTGTTCCATTTTACAATATACAGTATATATATTTACTTTTTGCATTCACAATTACTAATATAAATACAGTTCCCTTAGATCTACTAATATATACCTTACTTCCCTTCTTCCTTTCCACTATTCTTCCCCTTTTAACCATTTTCTCTTGGTCTCTCCAGAATTCCATTTTTTAATAATTTTCTCTCTTCATCCCGTTTTCTTATCTTCTTCTTTTTTATTTTTATATTTATTGTGTCTTTTCTCCTGAATCCTTTTTCTTGCTTTTGAGTCCATCACTCACTTAATTTGCCCCCCGCTGTTACTTAATCTTTTCCCATTTTCTTCTCTTCCCTTAGATTTCTTTTTTTTTTTTGGAAAATATTCCCCTTTATCCATTTTTTTTGCCACTGTAATCATCTAACTTTTTGCCTTTAATTATTTCTTCAACATTGTTTTCTTGTTTCACATTTATGTTCTTTATTTCCTGTTTTATATGCTCTAACAACATTTCTGACTTTTTATTGCCTTGTATTGCTTCACGTACATTTTTAAGCATCTCAATTAATTCCTCACACATCCAAGGCTCCATATTGTCAGTTTAAAAAATTATTGGTATTTCAACTTATGTTAATTAAGATTTAGGCCCATATAGTCTCTTTTTTCTTTCCAGCTAATATCCAGTACAAATGTTTATGCAATGCACTCCAATTTAATGCTTTATTATTAGAAATCAAGACCAAGCAGCTTAAGACAAAACAAATACTCCTTAAAATTTCTCACAGGTCTTATCGTGATCAAGGTCACTAATTATTTCCTTGAATTTTAAGGCCAATCATTGTAGTGCTTTCTTTCCACCAGCAGATGTCTCTCCCCAATCCAACAAAGTATCCCTTTTACATAAGTACTTTAAATCCACAAAGAAAATACTTTCTCTCAAATTGCTTTTCCTTTTATTGTTTTTAATTTCTCCCAATTCAGTTTTAAATCCAGTTGTTGGATTTCCTTTCTTGGACTTTTAACCTCCTCTTTGTTCTTCCTTCAAACTTCAAAACTGTCAAAATTATTTCAAATCTTCATTAAAAATACTTTCCCTCGTGCTTCCTTTTCTTTTATTAGTTTTAATTTCTCCAAGTCCAATTTTAGATCCAAATATAAAGTTTTTTTTAATGGGCTTTAATACTTTGACTTCATCTTTATTTTTTCCCTCCACTAAAATTCCCAAGTGCCAATTAGCCACTCGTTTCTTTGTCGAAAAGTTTTGTTGTTGTTTTTGAAAAAAAATCCTTTTTTACCTGTGATTTGGCCAATCATTCACCTGGTATCAGTAATCCATCCAAACACTACTCTTGCATAAAACCTTATTCCGGTTTCTCCAGCTTCAAAGTCGTTGTTTTAAATGGCCACTGCCCCCGCTGCCGGATCGAAGAGCTGCCTCCGACCTTCCAAGGAACTTGCCTGTTTCTCTTGGTCATCCGAGGCGCATCTCCTTCTTCACCATCCCTACTAGATGGTTCTGGTCCGAAGAGCCCCCGACAGTGGCTTGCCTGGCTGGAATTTCATTGGGCTCATTGGAGCCTGCTAATTTCCAGCCAGTCTCGCCATGACACTTACAGTTTCTCCTCTAGCAATATTTTTTTGAGAAAAACAAAACTTGGCCATCTTGTACAACTTTTTCTGCTCTATTAAACAAAATAATAAAAACATTCTCATGAGCAATGTACATCTAGATAATTTGAAGCAAAGTTGGCTGAAAATAGTGCTGCTCAAAAAAAAGGTTAAAATTTGGCTTTTTATATCTCTGGAAGGAAAGGTATGATAAATGTGAAACTTTGTGCGTAATAACTTAGCAGCATAAGGTTTTTCGAAGGTAAAATTTCATTCTCTTACTGCTTTCCAATAGTTTATAAATTGAGTGTAAAATTGAATTTTTTGTAAAATCAAAAATAAGATATTTTCAGTTCGCTTTTACAAAAAAAGTGTGCTTCCAGCACCTTCAGTTACATCGTCAGGTCGACAGTATCAATTCACAGAAGGAACGCTAAAGAACATGGTATGCAAATTCAATAATAAATAAGCGATCATTGGAATTTGGCAGTTCATATGAATAGTATGGACTTCGGCTTGGGATCCATATAAAATGCCCACTTTAGGCTTGGGACCTAGGATAAGCTGCCCAATTGTCAGCTTGGGAACCGGACAGATACCCACACAAGACTTTGGAACCTCGAGGAAGAACCCAAACTACAGGCTTGGGATCCTGAACCAAGAAACCCACCTGTGGTTGGTATTGCATGGCTATCAGATGTGCCTCTTATGGTGATGGGGTTGATGATTCAAGTGCCTGAACTGGTAGTGATAATGTCACCATGGACCAATGCAATATAATAGTAGTAATGATGTCTATATAAAACAAACAAGACAAAACAATAATAGAATGCATGTGACATTGCCATAGCAACGTCCTCAATTTTGTCCCTAATTTTAGGGCTTTATACATCAGCGATGAAAAACTAACCCTACTTTTTAGGGGGTTTGAAACATGCTTTTTCTAATGAGAATAATTTAACAGAGTTTCCAGAAGGGTTTTTTTTGTAAAAGCGGGCTGAAAATACCCTATTTTTGGTGTTTTTACAAAAATGTCAAATTTATACTCAATTTGTAAACTATTGGAAAGTAGTAGGAGAATGAAATTTTATATTCGAAAACCTTGTGTTGCTAAGTTATTACGCACAAAGTTTCACTTTTCTCATACCTTTCCTTCCAGAGATATAAAAAGCCAAACTGACAAGTCCCTTTAAAGACTATTTTTACATGATACGGTCAATACCATATTGTGGAAAGTGGTTGACTTCTTTCATTTGGATGTACTTGATGCCAACCTTATTTTTCATTCTGTTTTTATTGATTCATAGTATTTGAATTCTTTAATTGGGACACACTGTTGAGCCAAGCAACACGCTCGACAACATTACCTGCACGGGGGGGGGGGGCTGTGTGCACTGGTGATGGGAGCACTCAGGAATAGGCGGACATGTGCGGGGTGGGGAAGGCGGGGCGACGGTATTAGGGCTTCAACACACCGAGTGCTGTATTCGCTGACACCTTCACTGCAGAGACGCCGGCACGAGGAGAGGCTGGGAAAACGCTGAGATGCCGAGCCCAGCATCCGGAAAGAGGAGGGAGGGTGTGGCTTTAAATACAGGGTGGGGCGGCACAGTAATGAGCTCTTTGCTATAAAACAGCTGCACGCCTATGGAATGTTGCGCTAATTTCAAATCGTTTAACGAGTGCAGTACGTTCCTGGAGCCAGCCGGATAATAAACTAGCATAGCACCGACCTGTGCACGTGTGTTTCTTGGTGTTGCCGTGCTTAGCCTAGGACGGCTGAGACACACATTTTTATACATGCCAGTTTAAAAACAAGCATATTTATTTGTATCTTTAGTGTTCTTTTTTGAACACTTCATTTATTGGATTTGCCTTTTTTCTTTTTAGGCTAGTCAGTCATCGTTTAGAATTGAATATGATACTTTTGGTGAACTCCGTGTTCCAAATGACAAGTATTATGGTGCACAGACGGTGAGATCTACAATGAATTTTAAGATTGGTGGTGCAACAGAACGGATGCCAGTAAGTTATTTAAACCTGAATTTATTCTTTGAATAAAACTTGAGTTAAGGGTTAAAAAAGGAGGTTTTCTAATTATGTCTGCTTCTCATAAACAAGCAAGTAAGTGAGAAAGTAGGCCAGTGTGCTGTTGCCGTTCCTAATCCTTAAATATGAATTAGTTAATAGATATACAAATTAATGCTAATTTCTAAGATATATTTGTTATCTTTGTATTTTAGAATGCTCCACAATTGATTTTATTCCTAATAGCTGAAAAGTAGTTAACAAGCAATTTCCAAAAGTGATTAGAAAAGGAAATATGCAAACTTAGTGTTCTTTTAAAGACCTCAATAGTGGTTTCAGCAAGATCACTATATTATTGTTTCCACTGTCTGGATCATTTGTGGGTGATCTGAAATGCTCTTCTTATACAGAAAGGAATTATGAAGAACTACTTGCTAGTTCTTTATTCCACCATTGTTGTTGACTATTCTTCAGTTTGCCCTTTCTTCCAGGAAGTCATTAATTATTTTGATTTGTATGAAAAAATTCTCATATAATAGCAATATTCATTGATAATTTATGTTGACCTAGCTATTAGATAGTGTTATCATATAAACATGTTGTGAATAAAATAGAAAGTACTTTTAACAAAACAGGAGTGTTGGCTTTCTATAGAAGACAGCATCTAATTAAGATAGCTTCCAATTAGATAGTTTTCTATGTTTTGTATGTATTATTTTATATGTGAAATTTTACATTTTTCTTAAAAATCTTAGATTCAAGTAATAAGAGCTTTTGGTATCTTAAAACGAGCAGCTGCTGAAGTAAACCAGGATTATGGCCTTGAAGCTAAGATTGCTAATGCCATTATAAGTGCAGCAACTGAGGTAAGATATAACATGTATGTATGACATCCTGAAATATTGTATTTAATTTTGATATATAGATGATGATTTTTTTGCACAAAGTATCTATTTGAAAAGTAATTTCCATTTAGTTAAGTGTTAAAGTATCTAATTCTCTTAACCTGTTCAAAGACGCTAAAGATAATAAACAGGGTAAAAGATTAAAACTGAAGAAGCCAGTAATGTATTTTCTTAGCAAATTCTTTGAGGTGATTTGATAGACTAATTGAGGACCTGCTCTCCTGAAATATTTGATTGCATTTTTAAAAGTTTAGTTGGGTCAATAAACTTTGTGTGGAAGGGCCTTCAAAGTGTTAACCAATCCCAAAGTTGCATGTTTCTCTGTGAGTTTCAAGCAAGCTAGGTCTTCAACATTTTCTGAAGGCTGGGTCAGTGGAGATTCACCTCACCTCTGAGGGCAGAGTTCCAAATTCTTCATACTGTCCAATTTAAATCTATTCCTTTTAAACTTGAGCTTCCTGTGCCGTGTTAATTTCTTTTTTGCAGGCTAAATGTATGCAGGGTACCTAATGCCTGTTCCTTATATATTTAGTACTTAGCTTACAACCATTCATTCAGCAATTGTTCCAAGTTATGGTCGAACTGAAAATATGTAGTTCTGATTAGTCCTCAAAGTTGTGGCCCTCATACATGATTACTGTTTAACAGCTTGGCTTGCAATTATGATGTAAATGCATCATTTGGAACCTTCCCTGCTGGCTTCCCACAAGCAAAGCCAATGGATAATCCACCTGAGAAGGTTACAAGTTGTCCCAGCAACTCACTTCCACTGCTTTTTCTCCCAAGGAGTTAACTATAGAGTTTCAGATCCCAGGGATCTCATATTCTGCAGCATTTCTACCTGCCTGCATTCCGTATTCATACCCACCTGCAGGAACCCTTTCACAGTCTCCAACTGTCCTCTTTGAGACTGCTGCTAACCCACCTGAGGCTGCTGCGAGTCCTCCCATGGCTCCTATCAACCCACCCATGCTTCCTTGTGCTCCATGGTACACATACACACTTCGTTGCTTTGCTGGGACTCCCCCTTCTTCCTGCTTAATGACTCCCATATTCTATGGTTACAATGGCAACTGGGACGGCTGGGATTGCTGTTGCTAAGCAATGTGGTCATGTGATGTTGCACTTTATGACCGTATCACTTAGCAGTGGTGACTATGATCCCAATTGCTATTGTAACTCAAGGACTATAAGTAAATTTTAAATTACAGGCCTCCTATTATCCTGCATTATTTTTGTTAGGATAGGTTTCTTTTTATTACATTGAACTTATTTGTTTATGGTTGGCCTGTTTCTTGTTGACTTCTATTTGTTTGCTATTTCAAACAATGCATTTTTCCTTGATGTATATTCTATAGGAACACAAATAATAAAGTGTATGTTTTATAGGTATCTGAAGGTAAATTAAATGATCACTTTCCTTTGGTGGTGTGGCAGACTGGATCTGGAACTCAGACTAACATGAATGTTAATGAAGTCATCAGCAACAGAGCTATTGAGATGCTAGGTGGTAAACTGGGGAGCAAGGACCCAGTGCATCCCAATGATCATGTTAATAAAAGCCAGGTCAATATATTCTTCCTTTTATTTTTCCTTTTTCTGCATTAGCAAATTTAACAGATTTAAAAGGAAATATCTGTAAGTCAATCACAGTATTTATTAAATGTTGCTTAGCTGGACATAAAATATTCAGTGTGTCTCAACATGTGTGTGCATGTGTAAATTTCATTGTATGGCTTGCTGCATTTCTTCAATAAATTATGTTTATTGTTGCATAAAAACAATTAACACTGGGATTTCATTGACTGAGAACTAACTTCCTGGTATAAAATATATAACTTTTATGTCTATAGAGATTCTCAGTCATTCAGGTCATGGTTGTCCCAAAGCTTTTTTCAAGAGGCAACTGGATTTTCTTTGAAGACATTTTGCTTCTTGGATGAGAAGTGAAATGTCTACAAAGAAAAACAAGGAATTCCTGTTGCCTCCTGAAAAAGCACCTTCGGGATATATAACTTTTAGTACCTGTCTGGAATGCTACATATTGTATGTAAGTTTATTATTAGTGTTTTGAATGGCATTGTACATGACAGTACCTGGAAAGGTAGAAGGTTTTCCTATTTTTTTCTACATCTAGTTCAACATGTGTTATTAAGGACCCCATTTTTAATTGAACTTAGGGACAGATGATCAATAATATTAAATCAGCAACATAGTTTTGTAGAATAGCTTTACTATTGCATTATTATCCTGCCACCATGTCTCTCAACCACCCTCAAATGCTTAGTCTTTTTCTGAAGCCTATTTCTTAATTTAGCTGAAGCTCACGAGAAAAATGTTCAGATAATAATTTGATGTTTTTTTAATGTTAAAAGAGCTCAAATGATACATTTCCCACTGCAATGCATATTGCCGCAGCATTGGAAGTTCATGAAGTGCTGTTACCAGGGCTACAGAAACTCCAAGATGCCCTTGATGCCAAGTCAAAGGAATTTTCTGAAATTATTAAAATTGGACGTACTCATACACAGGATGCAGTTCCTCTTACCCTTGGCCAGGTACAAATCATTTTACGGTTTCAAACAATGAAAAAAAATTCTTGTGAGGAACATTTGTCACATGAAAAATATGCTATGAAATTTGCAATATTTATTTTTATTTTTCTTAAGGAATTTAGTGCTTACGTGCAACAAGTTAAATATAGTATCACAAGAATCAAATCAGTCATGCCAAGAGTCTATGAACTGGCAGCTGGTGGCACTGCAGTTGGCACAGGACTGAATACAAGAATTGGTTTTGCTGAGAAGGTTGCATCTAAAATAGCTGCACTTACAGGTAAGAAAAGACATTAAAAGTAATCTTGATGTAACCTTTAACTTGCTAGAATAAAAATGGGGAGGAAATGGAAAATAAGAAGAAAATGAACCTGCTATCTAATATCTTTTTGTTTTCATTCGCTAAACTTTGTAAATTGACATATTGTAGAAGTAGCAAATATCAATGTTTATAGTAGTTTAATTGTGAGAAATGCGTCATAGTCCATTCTCACTCAAATTCAGGAAACCAGTTGGAGAAAATACCACCTTCATGTGTGAAAAGAAAGTTTTCTTCTGCAGGAAGCAGAAGGTATAAATCATCATCATCATTTTAGCCATTGTCTATCCAGTGCAGAATGAAGGCCTCTTCTGCATGTTTCCAATCAATATGGTCCAATTTTGCCAATTGGGCCCACAATACTTGCTGATGTTATCGATCCATCTTGTTTTTATCAAATGGGATGCATACTATGACTTCCTTGATGCACCTGCCATGAGTTCTTGCTATGTGACCAGCCTATTTCCATTTCTATGCTTTTATTCTCTTGATGATATCTATACTTTTGCTGAGCATTATAAGACAAGAGAACTCTTTCTACAACTCTTCGCACCACTCATAGCTTTTGTATTGATTGTGAGGTTAGTATCAGAATGTACAAATAAACTCCTTTAAACCAAGGGGTTTAATTATATCATTATATTTAAATATAATATATAAAATATAATTAACAAACATTGGTAGCTGTATAGGTAGTCCTCGACTTACAACCACAATTGAGCCCAACATTTCTGTTGTTAAGCGAGACATTTATTTAAGTGAATTTTATCCCATTTTACAATCTTTCTTACAACAGTTGCTAAGTGAATCACTGCCGTTTTAAGTTAGTAACATAGTTGTTAAACTGGCTTCCTAATTGACTTTGCTTGTCAAAAGGTCACAAAAATTTATTACCTGACCCAGGACACTGTAGCCATCATAAATATGTGAAAATTAATAAACAATAATAAATAAAGCAAACAAACAAATCATTGAAATCTTTAGTATTGCCATTGTTAACATGAGCTGCTTCTTCTAGTATATAACCCTTTCCTTCTTACTACTTCCTTCTTCGTGTAGAATTTATTGTCTATGGATTTCTGTAGTTATAGATGATTATCTCCTTTAGATGTAGTCTAAAGCCCTCCAGATGACTTTGGTAACCTGTATTCCAAGGCATTCTTCCTACTCTTTGTGATGTGCAACCCATCACTTGCTAGAAGTTTTTCTTATAGATAATTAACATCATGGTTCAGGAATCCAAGGTTTTCTCAACTATATCTCTTGAACAAATAGTTCATCTCTAGACTCCTCCATTCCTCAGACAATGACCATCAGTTGTACATATGGATGAAAATACTACCTGCTCTGAATTCTTTTGCATGCCTTCTTAGTTTCTTGTAGACTCAACTTTTCTGGAGGCAGTATTATTTGTTCAAGTATAAAACTGAAGAAAGAGATTGTAGATAGTAAATTTGATTAATTGCTCAGTCTCTACATCATGTCATGAATCTGTACACTTGGAGGACAACATACTTTCTTTGATCATTATGTCTTTCCTGTAGATCATTGACCATACCTGTGAGCAGCAAGTACTTCATCTTCATGACATGTTTTTCTTCTGTGTGGTAATTATTGTTTTATTTCCTTGTGACAGTGTCAGTTTAACACTTCTTTCCTTCCTTTTCCTGGAATTCTGGATAAAAATCTATCTACAGAAGTCTGTGAATCTTCTTCCAGGTGGCATGCCTAACAGGTCCACTGATTCTCTATCTTCTGGTTCTCTTCGTTCTATCAGTCTTCAATACTCCTATTTTCTATGCAAACACTATTTTTTTAAAAAAAATATCCTTCTGCCTTGCTCAGAAGGCACTCTTCATCTTTCCTATTATAAGTCTCAGTCTGTCAAGCTGAGCTTTCACTCCCTCCACTTTTACTCCAGCAACATAATGAATTTGCACTTCGTTCATGTGTAATTGGAGCCCCCATTGGCCAGGAAAATAAACATGGTGCATACCTTTTTCTCTGGCCATGACTCTGAGTCTCTAAGAATTGGGCAGATTCAAGCAATTTCTTCCTTTGTACACATCTAACAAGCCCTTTCAGAACCAGTAGATCCCTCATTTGAGGTTTAAGAAACTGAACCAATTACCCTTTGTTATCAAGGGCACGCTCAAAATTCTGCTCTTCAATATTATTTTTCTTGTGGCCATCATATCAAGAAACTCTGAACTTAATTAACTTTGTTCTGATTTTCAAGGAGGGCTAATTAATGTCAAAAATAAATATGGCCTTGGATTTACTATAGCAATTTTGTCATTCAGACCTATTTTATTCCTCCAAAGAACAATAACAACAAAAAAACATATTCATATTTGCATTATTTGCCACATCTGCTTATTTGCTTTATCCAGATCCTTGTGGGACAGAGATCCAATGTTCATCTTGATCTGCTTGGAGAAGGGATAATTGCTTATTCATTCAGCAGCCTGCCATTAGAAAGGAATCTCAGTGAACACAGTTAAAGAAATGGCTCTGTCAGCCACCTTTTGTAAAAAAAAAAAAAAGCATATTTTGGAATGGGGGGAGTCACTGAGTTTGGTGTTTGTCTTCCGCGAGTATTAAAAAACTAATTTGTTCACATCTGTAGAAACTAGCTGGGAAGCAGTTGGGTTAATTATGATGCATTGTTCTTTCAAGACCCTAAAATGAAAACCAGAAATGTTACATTTATCAATGTATTCCTGCTCTGTTTAAACAAAGGAGATTAGCTAGATCTGCTCAGGCCAGTAACATCCTGGCTTCCTGTCAAGTTTTAGTTTTGTTATTTAAGGAATTTTCAAATTCCTCCAATTGGAAATTATTTTCCTAATCTCCATAGGTAAGAGTCTTCTTCAAGCTGTCGTCATTCATTTTGTTAAAATGAGAACTCATGGAAAAATATATAATTTCTATTTCTAAATGCTAGCGCTCCTACTAGGAGACACCTAATAAATGCTGTGCTAATAGTCTGGCAATCTATTTTCCCAACGTTATTTTTTCCATGAGATATTCTCTCTTTCCATGAGAAATAATTATTATTTCCATGAGATATTAATATCTCATGGAAAAATGATGATTGTCAAATTTTATTTATGAACCTCTAAAAATGATGATTGTCAAATTTTATTTATGAACATCCACCCAGACCAAAATAAAATAGACTACACATTTTGATCATATAGTGTTTGAACTATGCATAAGAATAGATAAGAATGCTAATAATATCTTACTTCATTATTTTCCTTAGGTTTGCCCTTTGTTACAGCTTCAAACAAATTTGAAGCCCTCGCAGCTCATGATGCCTTGGTTGAATTGAGTGGTGCAATGAATACAGTGGCTTGTAGCCTAATGAAGATAGCTAATGATATTCGTTTTCTTGGATCTGGTCCACGATGTGGTTTAGGAGAACTTATCTTGCCTGAAAATGAACCTGGAAGTAGTATTATGCCAGGTAACCTTGCCAAGATTTGATTGCTAACTTTTGGTTGATAGATAGTAAAAGACTGATGGTGTAATGTATTTATTAATTACAACCTGACATATTCTTTTATATATGTTATCAGTCATATTTTTTCAATACATAGTATACAGGAATAGATTGAAGTGGAATAAAATGTGCTATTACATTGATCACAAATTTATTAATAAATTTATTTTAATGGTTACGTTTAAAAATAATTTATTATTGATAACAATTTTCTCCCTATTCAGTAAGCTCTTGTTCATATTTATTTTTTAGTTAATCGGTTAAGAATATTTTTTAGTTAATTGGTTAAGAATAAGAAATAATATTACTATATTTTCCTGCGTATAAGACTACTTTCTAACACACAAAAATCTTCTCAAAAGTCGGGGGTCGTCTTATACGCCGGGTCTCATTCTCCTGTAACCAGGCAGACCAGCCCATAAGGCTCTGACGAGCCTTAAATGGCTCTGAGGAGGGTCGTCTTATACGCCCAGTCGTCTTATACGCCGGAAAATACGGTAATTAGATTTAATAATTCCAAAAGATACAAGTTTAAATATATAGAACTGTAGCAGTAGACACAAATTATTATAAAATGACATCAAATTATTCAAAGAAAACATAATAACTATCATAGATAACAGTGACCTTTTGTGACGTTTTGGATACCAGATGGTGTATCTTCAAATTATTACTACCTTAGTTCTATACTTTGTTTTCATTAACAATGTTTTAATTCAGATGTGAATGAAGTGAGAAAAAGTGCTTTGCTAATGCTTAAACATCCCTGGCCTGCTCTCGAGTTGCCATAGGTCAGGGATGCTTTGCGAGTTGACACTTAACAGCATAGGAAAAAACAGTAAACAAGGGAAAGAGCAAGCTAAGTATAAACAACTGAAGAGCATTTGGCATATTTATTCTACAGTTAGAAAATAAACTCTGTGTTCAAAAAGGAGCCTGAATAGCGTAGGGGGGTAATGCCTCCTACTAAAGGCAGCAATTAATATCCAGCTGCCTGCAATTTCTGCGAGTTCAATCCTAGCCAGGCTCAAGGTCGACTCAGCCTTCCATCCTTTCTAAGGTGGACCCAGTTGAGGACCCAGTTTGTGGGGGCAATAAGCTGACTTTGTATAAATATACAAAACTATGAAGGCTATTGCTTAATGCATTGTAAGCCGCCCTGAGTCTCCGGAGAAGGGCGGCATATAAATCAAATCAAATTTAAAAAAAAGATGTTCTAGGTCTATTGAAATATTCAGCTGTTGTAAATATGATAAACATCATTGAGCCATTAAAGGAAATTGTGTTAATGTGAACCAAGTCCTCTTTCAAGAGTATATTTTTCTTAACTTTTAAAATGCTTTTTTTTTATTTAAAATGTCCCTAAAAGTTATTATAAATTCTGCATTATAAATCAAAATATATTTAGATCTTTTGGAGAGGAGAACTTCATTGAATAATTTTTTGTACCTTGTATTGCTCAGAGGTAATTATTTTCAAATGTAACCACTAAGCTTTACTTACTGAACAAAATTACTCTTCTATTACTTCTTTGTAGCTTATTTAAATTACTATTATGGACTTCCAGGGAAGAAACGGTGAACTAAAGATGGCTGAGTTAAAAGAAACAACGATCTCGGCCAAATGAGAAGCCAGCAGATAGACTGGCTCTTTGTAATTCCTCTCTGGACAAGGAGAGATCACTCACACTTGCTCCATACAGTTCCTCATCGTGAGGAGATTAAAACAGCAATCTCTGGTGGGTTTATTGCTCTGGGAGAAATTATTTTTCAAATACTTCATTTTATGGTGAAGGCCATTATCAATCAATATTAAATAGAATATTTCAAGTTACCACACATGCACATCTTACTTCAGTTGCTGCATTTATAATGGCATTAGCAAGTTCAACCTCAAGGCCATAATTGTGGTTTATTGCAGCAGGTGCTCATTTTATGATACCAAACGTACTTGTTACTTGAACCTAAGATTTTAAAGAAAAATCTTAAGAGGGATGAAATTACATATATAAAATATATAAAACTGTCTTAGTGAAAGTTAAACTATTTAGATGTTAGATTCCAAATAAATCCAGCACTCTTGTTTAAAGCACTTTCTCCTTCATTTATGACATGTTTGTGTGATGATAGTCTGTATCATAGCAATATCAACAAGATTCTTATCAAAGAATATTGCAATCATATGAGATTTTTTATATATATAAATCAAAACAACCCGGGACTTCTGTGAAGAAAGGGCAAATTGATGAGTGGAACCCAACAAGTACAACAAAATAAAGAGCTAGTGAATAGATCAGCTTCTCATAATTGCTCTCTGGACAAGGAGAATACTTGGGATCACCCAAGTGCTCCAGACAATTGATGGAAATAATGGAATAGCCATTGTTTTAACACTTGGTGTTTTTAAAAGAATACTAGGTTTGCATATTTCTTTTTCTAATTACTTGTGGAAATTGCTTGTTGACTACTTTTTAGCTTTTTAGCTATTAGAAATCTTTGGATCAACAAGTTTTATATCACCAGGCAAGTTCCTTCCAATCCTTAGTGAAAGAAATTTAAGGACTTCTTTTTTTTTTAGAATAAGTAGCAAAGAGGTGATTATAACTTTGGTTTTGGAAAGTTATAAACAAGTAAGGGTCCAGATGAAATAAAAATAGAAATTAGAATAGAACAGAACAGAACAGAATAGAATAGAATAACAAATATAAATAAATACAATAATCTTTATTGGCCAAGAGTGATTGAATACATAACAAATTTGTCTCAAATAAATTCTCAATCAAACAACAAAATGATAGGTCATAAATCAGAGTTAAAATCATTAATCATAAGATACAAACAACGTGATAAATCATAAGATACTAATGGAGAAGGTAGTAGGAAAGATGATAAAAAGGATGAGAAGGTGAGTAAAATGAGAAGGATAATAGCAATACAGCCTACTTCATGGATAAGTATATTTAGGTCTACGACAGTACTATAGGAATTGGGTATTCAACAGTGATGGCACCAGTGGTGGGTTGCCCCCGATTCAGACCGGTTCTATAGAACTGGTAGTAAAACTGGCAGGAGGCCCCGCCCACTGACCCTGACGTCTTCTGCTTGCACAGAAGAGTGTGTGCGTGTGCAAGCAAAACAAGCATGCGCATGTGGCTCTGTTGCAAACCGGTAGTAAAGGTAAGTAGAACCTACCCCTAGATGGCACGAGGAAAATTGTCATTGTGTCTAGTTGTTTTGGCATGCAGTGCCCTATATAGCAGCATCCTGAGGAGAGAAGTTAAAACAGTTTATGTTCAGAATATGAGGGGTCTGTAGATATTTTATCAGCCCTCTTTCTGGTTTGTGTAGTATACAAATTCTTAATGGAAACCAGGCTGGTTGCATTTGTTTTTTTCTGCATTCCTAACTATCCATTGAAGTCTCTAGCTATTCTGTTTGTTTGTTTGTTTGGTTGCTATGCCAAACCAGACAGTTTTGAGGTACAAATGACAAACTCAGTAATTTCTCTGTAGAATTATATCAGCAGATCCTTAGGCAACCTGAACTTTCTGAGTTGACGCAGGAAGAACATTCTTTCTTGTACTTTTAATGATAGTTCTAATGTTAGGTGACCATTTCAAGTCCTGGGAGATAATGGAATCTAGAAACGTGAAGGTATCTACTGTTAATACTGTGTTGCCTAATATTGTAAGAGGTGGTAGAATAGGAGAGATTATTCCAAAATCATCTATCTCCCAGTTTTAAGAGCGTTAAACTCCAGATTGTTCCAGCTGCACTAGAGGGCCAGTTGATCTACCTCTTGTCTATATGCAGACTTGTCATTATATCGAATGAAACTAATGACTGTTGTATCATCTGCAAACTTCAATACTTTAGCAGAGGGAACACTTGAGGTTCAGAATATTGGTATATATAGAGAAAACTAATGGAGAGCGCACACAGCCCTGGGGGGGCCCTGTGCTAATTGAACAGATATTTGATGTGATTTTCCTTAGCTTCACCTATTCCTTTCCTATTCATTAGAAAGCTTATAATCTATCTACAAATGTGGTAAGGCACAACTATCTGAGTCAGTTTAGAGAGAAGTATTTCAGGCATGACAATGTTGAATGTCAAGCTGAAGTCTACAAAAAGGATTCTTACATAGTTCTTTGATGATTCAAGATGTTATAAAATGTAGTGCAGTGCCAGATTGACAGCATCATCTGCCAATCTATTTGCATAGTCTAGCAGGAGATCTGTGATGGCTTTCAGTGGGTTAGCACTAACTGTTGACGGTTTTCATAACTACAGATGTCAGAGCAGCCAATCTGTCATGATTCAATTCTTTGATGGAGGATTTCTTGGGCACAGAGATAATAATAGAGCATTTGAAGCAAGAAGGCATAACACATCTCCAGTGATTTATTAAAGCAAAGATGTGGGTGAAGATGAGGGCCACCTGATCAGCACAGACTTTGAAGCAAGAGGAAGTTATCCTATCTGGCCCTGGTGCTTTTCCAGACTTTAGTTTGTGAAACAGACTTCACATATCTTTTTCTGTGATCACCAGAGGTGGGGGGGCCCAAGGGGATGGAGTCGGGTATAGGCGACTTGACTGTTGGTGGTGTATCTGAGATCGAGAGGATAGTGATAGTTGATAGTGGTCTCCTTTCAAACCTCAGTAGAACACATTCAGGTCATCTATCTGTTGCCCATTCTCTTCAGCAAGGGAAGGAGGTCTACTATTACCAGTGATACTTTTCAGGCTTTTCCACACATTTGCTGGTTCATTTGTTGAGAGCTTCCCTTCAATGCCCTGATCTCCCCTGTTCCTGACCTGATTGTTCAGCATTCTATCTCCTTTCCTATAGGCTTCCTGTTTGGTACGGTGTAGATGTTTGAGCTTAGCTGTGAACCAAGATTTATTATTATTGTAGATGCTTACAAAATCTAATGTATGATGTCACAGTGTCAGGTCTGACAGGCATTCTGCCATCAAAGAAGAGGGGGAGGATAGATGGGCAATAAAGCTTTGTGTGAATATGATGGGAAACAGGGAGGGGGGAATGACAGGTGATAAAGACCAGAGAAACTGGAAGCTATTTTGCACTGGAATCTAAGGTCAGGCACCCTGAGAAAGAGTGTTGATTACCCCAAAACATCTCAGTGTTTTAAAAACACATAAACGAACTCCAATTGGCTGAATACGGACTGGTCACAGGGAGGGTTGGGATGAAAGAAAACCTTTCTGTATATTTTTGAGCGTGGGAAACAGAGCTAGCCTGACTTTAATGCAGTCAACACTTTTTTGAGTAAAAATGCATGAGGCTGCTTTAAAAATGTTCTAGTCTGTGCATTTGAGGCAAGCCTGTAGCTTTAACTTTGTGCCTTCAGTCCAAGTTCACTGTTTAACTATTGATTTTATAATTTTAAGTCTTCGTCTATAAACTGCTACAAGGTAAAAATCAGTGACCACAGCCACTCTTGGTACGAATAGCAATAGCACGTAAACTTACATACTGCTTCATAGTGCTTAACAGCTCTCTCTAAGCAGTTTACAGAGTTAGCATATTTCCCCCAACAATCTGGGTCCTCATTTTACTGACCTTGGAAGAATGAAGGCTAAGTCAACTTTGAGCCTAGTGAGATTCGATCTGCCAAACTTCTGGCAGCTGATGATTAGCAGAAGTAGCCTGCAGTACTGCACTCTAACCACTGCACCACCATGGCTCATTTAGTAGAGAGCAATAGGCATCTTTTAATGTAGAGAAGCAGTGGTCTAAGATATTCTTGCCTCTTGTGAGACAGCTGACATGCTGAGTATATCTTGGGCAGCTCTTAGGTTAAAGTCTCCTAATACAATGAGTAGGAAGTCTGGATATCTCTTTTCAGCCCACAGGATCTGGTCAGTTAAGATTTGCAATGGTTTGTTTATGCAAGCTTGGGATGATATGTCGACCTTAAATAGGATGAATGAAGAAAATTCTCAGGGAGCATAATGGGATATGCAAATAATGAGTAGTGTCTCTAAGTCCACATCACAAAATTTCTTTAGTGTAGTGACATTTTTATACTATCAGTTGTTAATATAAAAGCAGTTACCTCCTCCCTTCTTTTTACTGAATGTTTCTGCAATTTTATCTGTTCTTTGAATCTGAAATTATGGGATTTGCAAGCAGCTATCATTAATTGAATCGTTCAGTCATGTTTCAATAAAGCAGAGGGTTGCTGAGTTAGAAAAGTCTGAGTTCCTATTTTAAAGGAACTGTTCATCAATCTTACTTACAAGTGAGTATTGATTAGTTAAATACAGCAAGAGGAGGGGATATTTTCTTTCGCCGTGTTTCCTGAGTTTTTGTAAAATGCCTCACTTGACCCTTTTTTCTTCTCTTTTTTCCCTTCTGCTTCTTTCCAACTGCCATGCTGAAAGAGATAACCCATTCCCTCAGTCAGAATTTCCTCCACATTTGAAAAGAAGAGAGGAACAATCTCAGAAAGCTGCTTGTTATTTAAGGTCCATTGTCTGAAATTCAAAATCTCATTTCTTGAGTATGAAATTTGCAGAGTCACAGAAAACAATAGAAAACATCAGAACTACTAAAGAGCATTTCATCGAGGTTGCCATCAGCGGTGCCTTAAATTGTTGGAATTAATTCCTACCTGTGGGAAAATAATTTTTTTTAAAAAGTACCGTATTTAAAGAAAATACTTTTTAAAAATATAGGATGGAACTTGAATGAAGATAGGACACAAGGAGGAATTAGTAGGAATTAATAATTACATTTAAAGAATAAGAATACTTAAATTTGACTTCTAATACAGAATGGAGCAAAATACATTCGACATGTTGAAATATATTTTTGAACAATGAATCCAAAAGTTAATTTTAAGAGTGCCTGTTTCTATAAACAAACTGTGTTAAAAGATATTATGGAAAAGGAACAAGTTTTGCCAGATAAGACAGACTGATCTGAAAAGTGGATTTAAAACTAGCAGGCTCAAGAATGAAGTGGCTGATGTCTTAATAATGAAAAGGGATATACAAATAACAAACCGAGAGAGAAATCTGGATAATTCCTATAATGGATTTGCGAAAGTTTTGAAGAATTTTGTGGGAAGGAACAAAGTAAAAATGAAACAAAATGGCATTTTAATACATTTAAATGAATTAAAGATCAAGATTATTAAAAGCAAAATAAAGAAATATAAAGTTGATTAAAATAGATACGTTGTTATTTCTGGTAATCCTTGTAGATGTTTGCTGATCAGGACTGAAATGACAAAATTTAAAAAATTGTTTATAAATTAAAACATAAGATATAGGAAAAAGAGATAATTTCTTATATTTTAGGAGGTTATAAGTTACTAAAATTGTTCATATGAGGAGAAATTTTATATATTTCTTTACTCCATTTTTTCTTTTCTATTTTTCTTTTCTGTACTTTCTATTTTTTTCCAGTTTGTATTAATTTTTTATAATTGTAATTGTGATTTTTAATAAAATCACTACCAAAAATATCTCAAAATCAGTTCAGCTATTTTATTTCTAGTACCCATGATCTGCTTCTTAAGGCTTTAAGAGGGATTTGAAATTATTGTTTTGGATTCATAATAGATTTGGATTCATATCATCAACCCAATATTTTTGTAACATCCTCCTTCTCCTCCTCTAGATTTATATCCTGACTTTCATCCAAGAACTTAAGGCAGCTTTAAAGGAGGTTTCCTTCATTCTATTCCCACAGCATATGTTGTGAAAATGACTGGCCTAAAATCATTCAGTGAGTCCACAGCTAAGAATGAGTTTGAAACTGGGTATCTTTGTTTTAGTCCAACACCTTAACTACAAGACTACACTTTACAGGAACATTTGTTTCATTATTTGGTTGTCAGAGTTCCATTTGAGAATGAAGAGCAAAATAAATAAATAAATAGTAAATGAATTTCAATCTTTGTTTGTCCCCCCACAGGAAAAGTGAATCCTACTCAGTGTGAGGCTATAACTATGGTAGCAGCACAGGTGATGGGAAATCATACTGCTGTTACAGTAGGAGGCAGCAATGGTCATTTTGAATTGAATGTCTTTAAGCCCATGATTGTAAGTTTGCTAAAATTATAATATAATTGAACGACATTTCACTATTTTATAGAGACTAAAGAATTGCAATATCTAATGCTAGATAGATGCATTGATGGGAATCACCTTCTGTACATAAGTTCATTTCAATTTTTGGTCCTAAATTTGATTTCATGTGTTACATTATACACATACAAGACTACATACAAGTAGTCTTTGACTTATGACCACAATTGAGCTCAAAATTTCTATTGTTAAGTGAGGTAGTTAATGAATTTTGCCCCATTTTACAACCTTTCTTGCCACGGTTAAGTGAATCACTTGCGGTTGTTAAGTTAGTAATATGGTTGTTAAGTGAATCTGGCTTCCCTATTGACTCTGCTTGTCAGAAGGTCTCAAAAGGTGATCTCATGGCTGCAGGTATTGCACCTGTCATAAATATGAGTCCGTTAGAGTTTTAATCATATGACCATGGGGATGCTGCAGTGGTGGTAAGTGTGAAAAACAATCATAAGTGTTTTTTTTCAGTGCTGTTGTAACTTCGAATGATTACTAAATGAACTGTTGTAAGTCAAGAACTAGCTGAATACACACAAACAAGTTCACCACCATATTACTAAGTGCAAAAAAAGCACCAATGTTTTTGACCCTGTTCAGGATGTTTACCAAGTAGAGGAGAAGAATATTAGCTTCTCTTTTACACTTGTGCTGTTTAAAGAATGTTGGCTTCTTGCTTCTTTAGCAGTAAGAAATCTATAATCTTTAGTTAAGGCAGGGGAAATCTCATTGCCTTTCTTTCCTTAGCAATCCAGGTTCAATTTGATGGCTTTCTGTTACTGGCTTATATTTGTTCAGTGCCTTATAGGAATACAGGTAGTTCCTCATTTATAACCATTGTCTAGTAATCATATATATGCCATTAGTATTTTAAAATATATGAACACTTTCCTCCTCCCACAAAGCAAATCTGAAAGCATCGAATTATAGGATTAGATGGGACCTTGGACATATTTTAATTCAGCCTTCTACCCAAGGCAGGAGTCCCCAAACCATCTTGGACAAATGTTTGTCCAAACCTTTCTTGAAAACATTCAGCAATAAAGCATCCACAACACTAGGAAGCAAAGTATTCCATTGCTTAATAGTTTTTAATGTCAGGGAATTTTTCCTTACTTACTTTTTGTTGGATTTTCCTCTGGTGAGCTTCCAACCATTGTTCTTATCCTACCCTCGGGTGCTTTGGAGAATAAATTGAGATACTCTTCCCTGTGAAAACTGTTCTATTGGAAAACTGCTATTATGTCTCTTCTTAATCTTCTCTTGGGAGCTAAACATACCTAGTTACTTTAGCCATTCTTCATAGGATTTATCCTCCACACCAAAGATCATCTGCATTGCTCTTCTCTATACTCTTTCTAGGGCCTAGGATCTTTTTTGCACTGTGATGACCAGAACTGGATGTATATTTCAAATGTGTCTTCGCCAATACAGCTTATAGCAATTCTACCATTACTTTGATCTTGACACTATCCCTCTGCTGATGCAACCCAGGACTGCTTTAACTTTTTATTATATCTTTATCCTGTATCTGCACATCTGTTTTTTTCCTGATTGAATATGGGATCTTGGTTTTCTTTCCACTAAACTGCATCTCGTTGTTTAGGGCCCAGTGCTCAAGTGTACCAAAATCCTTCTGAATTCTGAGTGTTTTTCAAAATGCAAATTTGGTGAGGGCTCCTTCAATTCGCTTATCTAGGTTATTTATGAAGATGTTGAAGAGCATTGGGCCCAAGACAAGAACCTTGGGGAACCCACTGCATACAACTCCCTGTAAATGTAATTCTATTGAGGACCACAAACTGAATGTAGTTGGTTTTATCAAGAAGTAGGGAAGGTGTTGTTTACAATATCAAATGGGCCTGTTATTTTATCATATAAATATTTATCTTTGATGTTCTGTTGTAATTTTGATAAAGCTCTTGTTAATCAATGAACATTTTTTGTGAAATTATTAATTATTTCTAATTTATTTAGATTAAAAATGTGCTACATTCTGCAAAGCTCTTAGGAGATGCCTGTGTCTCTTTCACTGAAAATTGTGTAACTGGAATAGAAGCAAATACAGAAAGGATAAATAAGTTAATGAATGAATCATTGATGTTGGTGACTGCCCTTAATCCCCACATTGGTAAGTATCTAATAAATACGAAAAATGTCATGAAACATCACGTGATGGCAATATGACATGGTGAGTTTCACACCCATGTCCCAGACCTAGAGTATTGATAAGCAATGTAAACCGGTGTAATAAAAAATAAAATAGTATTGAAACCTATAATATAGCTGTAGCATTTTCACAGGCAGTTGCTGATAATTACTGAAATGGCTGGGGGTAGAGGTGGGGAGAGCAGAAATGATAGTATCACAGATCTTGTCCAAAAACCTGTGCAAGAAAAAACCAACTACATAGATTTCTATGCTTCCTTCTGAGGGAAGTCACCCCTCCTAGAAGAATGAAATATTTTGAGAAATATTTAAAAAGGCAGAATATTATATTTCCCCTAAAAGAAAAATGGAAATCTTAAGGGAGACAGAAACTCAGACCTTCCACTCCCTGCCCCCAGCAGATATTTGGTGCCTATTAAGACTGGGCCAGCCTATCTACAAAACAAAAAACTTTCAGCTCCAGGTAGATTAGATTAGTGCAAAGCCATTCAACCACAATAGGAATTGCCAGTAAGCCCCTTCATTGCATCAGCAACCTTCAGTAAAGCTTGACTCAGATAACCTACAAAATTAGCTATGACTCCGACAGCAACCAAATAGAATGCACACTCTTGCCAAAGGAACAGGAAGCTCACGTTCAAAACCCAGAGAGGGTATAAATACCCTCCCTCTCCACTCCATGTGTTCAGCATGCAGACATGCATGTACGGACACAGGTGTATGCAAATGTGTCTTGAAAACTATTACTCTTATAAATATTCTAAGAAGAAATAGGCAATATTCTTGGGTTTTTTAATAGTCAAATTTATTTTCTTTCAATTAAAGTTGTAATGTCCCTTGATAAGGGGGGGGGGAGAGTTAACTCAATCTTTTCATCAGGAAAACATGAACTTAGGACATGTAATCATCATAAGTACATGGCAATTGCAAAGTGTCCAAATTTTTATCATGGGAATGCTACAACGGTGTGTAAAATGGTCATAAATCACTTTTTTCAGTGCCATTATAAAGTCAATCAGTCTTTAAATGAATGATTGTAAGTCTACTGCTTCAGTGTGACTACCAATATGCCATTTAAGGCTGATACAAACTTTGATTCAGGAAAAGCTATTTAGCACTAATTATTACATTTATTTTACACTAGAACTAGCCTGTTTGGTCTTTATTATGCAACTGCAACTTTCATTATCCTGGTTCAGTTTATGGGTTGCTACTTGCATTATAAGTACTATACATTTGTGTGAACTGAACACTTTCGATACTACAATTTCTAGTTGGTTGCCTTGGGTGACTTGTCACTGAAGTTGTTTCTTAGTGGTCCAAAATACAGAATCAACCTTACATTACATATTTTTCCTTTTTATTAGGGTACGACAAAGCAGCCAAGATTGCCAAAACTGCACATAAAGAAGGGATGACATTAAAAGCAACTGCTATCAAACTTGGATTTCTTACAGCAGAAGAATTTGATCAATGGGTAAAGCCAGAAAATATGCTGGGTCCTAAGTGATGCTACTGCGTGTGATAAAACAGAAAAAAGAAATAAATGATATAAATAAAATGTTTTGTTGTCCAAAACATATTCATGGTTGTATTTGTATTCCTAAAATTAACGACACAAAAAATAATATGCTACTATAAAAAAATGCAAGTATTAGTACCAGATAAAACAATTCAGGAAAAGTCTGCTTAATTTTCTACATTGTCAGATAGATTGGAATCAAGACACACAACAAGAATAACAATTATATTCAAATCAGATTGTTCTATTCTGACAAGGCAGCGTGTATATTAAGGAATGGATATTTTTCATCTAAAGTAAATGTTTTATGCTTGTTTTTAGTTGCAGTTAGATTTTCTTATATTTTGTAGATATTTTAGTTTTTTCTTTTTAGATATGATTTTGATATGATTTATATTAGTTACTATGATATTCTATCAGTTAAGGTAAATTAATTCACATGTAATTTTTTTCAAGACATATGAAGTAGCTATTTTATTTAAAATATTTATGTATTAATATGATTTATATACTGCTTTCATTTATTTATTTTTATTGATTAAGAAAATGTGTACAGTCACCCAATTTATTCAGGGACTCCAGACAGCTTATAAATATAAAAGCCCAATACAAAAACAATAAAGAAGAAATAATGCTCCCATCTCCTGGTGACAACGATTTAATAAAACATATGAAGGGCTTCATCCCTTCTGGGGTTCTCAGGACCATTGGCAAAACCATGTTTCAGCATCTTGCGAAAGAATGTCTAAGTGGGGGGCAGTCTTATCTCCAAGGTGATAATGTTCAACAAAGAGGGAGGCATCACCGAGAAGGCGCTTTTACTTGGTCCTGCTAAATGGACTTTCTTAGGAAAGGGAACCCCTAGCATTCCCTGCCTACCTGCTACGGTGGATTATAATCAGTTTCCACAATTCAATTCAGTTCAGTACAAGACAATGCCAACTTAAATAACAAATATCAAACGAATATGTAAACATCTAAATAACCCAATACTTACCAGACAGCAGTTTCCATTCCCTTACTAACAAAAACATCCTTGTAATTTGAACCCTCTGTTCCTCCAGTCTCCAAAGGCTTACCAAAAGCAACTGGTAAGCCAAGTGGAAAGCTTCTCTTGCACATGACTTCCATCTGCTCTTCTAGTAGAAGCCATGAACCTAAGATCCCCATAATAAGCTATTGTGCAACCATTGACAGTCACAGCTTGTAGTATGGTGAAGCTTACAAAACAGCAATTTTTAATGGATATAGAATTTTTAAAAATTGCCTAATAGGTAGCATAAATAAAGCCAGAATGCTTTCCGCATTTAAAGATGAGCATGGAGATCTACTGCAAATAAAAGTCTGTGTACAACTGGCAATATAACAAGAAATGGATTGTGGTTTCTATTGCAGCTTCTTAGGATGTCCAACAGCAAGCTCCAATTACCTTCATTCCATTCCATTCTTTTTATTCCATTCCATTCTATCTCACTGCTTCAATAAAAAGCTGTATCTTCCAAATCACCAAACACGGGGAAGCATATTCTATAACATAGGGGCAGTCACAAGATCCCACTAGGTGAGAGGATTTCAGGGAAGAGATCTGGAGTATGTTTATTCTAGTGGGATAGGCAGATTTTTAGGGAGAGGCGTGCCAGCAAATAACCTAGCCCTGTGCATTGAAGGGCTTTAAAGCACTTGGAATTGCACCACTTTCTATGGAGGGACGATCGAGAGCATCCTGTCATTGCATTAGTCTGGTTTGGAAGCATTACGGCTTCGGACAGGAAGGCAGTCCAATCATGAGGAGAGATTATTGATAGTTCACTTCCGTTTATCCAGGATATAGCATTTAAGTGAAGCCTGAGCAGAGTCTGCAGTATTTTCTAGAATTCTTCAGAACCTGTTTCCTTGTTACCTTCTGGGAGGCAGCTTTGTGGTATCCGAAGCAAAATAGATTCAGTGACAATTTTGTTCCATATAGTATCAACCTTGTGAACTCTCAAGCTTGCTCTTTCTGATATGTATTCAAGATGGACAGAGATTTAAATATATATAAAGTTGCGGCCAAAATTGTGGAAACCTTCGGGAAAAGCATTTTCTAAAACTAGCTAATAACACTACTTTTTGAGTAGTACCATAAAATTATATATATAAAACAAGTTTCTTTAGTCGGCTCCATAGATTTTCAATTGGGTTAAGATCTGAGCTATTCCCAGGCCATTCAAGCAGTGGAATATGATTATCTTGAAACTCCAAAAAAAAAAAGTGGTGTTATGCACACACACATATACATACATACATACCCGTGTGTGTGTGCGTTTGTATGAAAGAGATGATGATAGATAGATAGATGATAGATAGATAGATGATAGATAGATAGATAGATAGATAGATAGATAGATAGATAGATAGATAGATAGATAGATAGATATAGATGCCTTTATTGTCCTTTTTTTATTGTGGGCACTGAAGTCAGGTCCATTTCCTTTAGGTAAGGGTGAACTTAATTCTGTCAGAATCATTTTGCCATCAATGTTATGCAGAAATCCAGTGTCATCTAGAAGGACAACTTGACAATTGTACCCTGAATATGTCTACCTAACGAAAACTATCTCTAATCTCTCAGATCAGTAACATCTTGTTTGGTTTCAATTTATTCTTCCAAATTCAGGTCTTCCACATTCAGCTGTAAGCTAATAATCTGAAAATATCAAATCCAAAGCTCCAAAAAAGGAAATTTATAACTGAATATCATCAGAATATTGTGCAGTAATTTCAAAGCTGCAAAAGATCTTTCTATTGACATTCCATTGACATTAAATAACATGGAAGACAAAAAGAAATGAGAATCAGTATCTTTATTGTAGTTAATGACCAGTCTAGCAAGTTGAAAGATTACTAAATGCAGAATAATTTCCAAGAGGTCAAACAGAAATTCCTACAATTACATACTTGTAACACAAAGAAAGCGGATCAATCAGGATGCAAGTCCAACTCACCACCCCATGAGTAAATTGCACTGTCTTACGTGTCTCACAGTATAGTATTTCTTTTAGTGATTTTGTCTATCTACATGCCAAATTCTGGTCTAAATCTATACAGAAAAGGATAAAGACAAACAACATTACAGTCACACAAACTGCAGTCCCAGCTTGGCTAAATTCAGAACTCTGGACCCTGTCTGATAGTTGATAGCATCACCATCAGCTTCAGGTTAGTAGGCGATTCTGTTTTGAAGAATCTATAGAACAAAATACTTAGAGGCACTTACAAGGCAATCAGGATAAAGATCCAATATAAAAACAATGATGTGAATAAATCCAATACTACCAACATTACCTACTACCATCAAGGACTTTGCAAAGAAAAGATTCAGAGACATATTAGAAGACACTGCAGTGGATAGCTTTGGTATGGCATCACTCAAAGTAGCAATAAGCAAGCCTAGCAAATTCTGGGTATAGCTTTGACTTTATTACTAAAAAATCCAGACAATATCCAGATATCACATAGATCCACTGAAGGATGGGTCATCTGTTTGACAGTCCCAGAAAGCTCCCTTTGATGTTTTTTTATGGATGCAACTATGAAAAAATGTATTGCCTTTTTCCTCCATGAATACTGTGCTCTAGATCTTAAGATGATAAATTTGCCTCTAGTCCAGTACCATAGTTGCTTAATCCATTTGTGCTCACATTTCATCACTCAAAACACTCAAAACTAATGCACATACAATACAATGCTACAGGCTCGAGCATGAAACGAGATGCTTAGAAGTACATTACAGATTGACTAGAAAATGGTTATTCTATGTTTCAATCAGGCCAGTGATAATAAAAATGTTTAGATTTGAGAAAACTACCTCCAGTGTGCTAAAAGCATTAATCTCCAGATGGTGGGTTGACTTAAATTTGATCTCTGGTCACTGTTCTTGTGCAGAGAAGCATGCTGCAACAATCTGAACTTTAAGTTGCATCCATAGCAAAGCAAATTCTAGATCCTAAGTTTTTATCAACCACTGTTTTTGGAAATTTGGATGTTCAACTATGGCAATCTTAAGTAAAGGTTTCTATTACAACCTATTTTGTTTCAAGTTTATACTGCAGCATAAGCACAAAGCTTGGTTAAAATCTAGAACTACCTGCTGTCATCTCCTCTCTTCTCAAAGTGACTCTTCTATCAAATAAGTTATTAATCAGGGTTATGTTCTTCAATTCAAACCATATTTATAATTAATTTATGGATGTTGAAAAAATTATAGGCTTATTATCATACATACCAGCTAGAAACACTTCAGATGAACTTTTTAACATGTTGGAATTTATAGTAACTGAGTCAAACATCTTTTTTTTAAAAAAAAACCTCACACAATCAATTTGCTCTTTGTAATAATCAACATATGTCAAATGGATTATACAGTGCAAGAACCTACAATTAAATGGGGTGGCAAATTCCAAAACAGAAGCACAATAATCTATAACAAATAAGCTATAAATATTTTTATGAACTACTTTTACACAAACAACAAAACCAAATTTTAGAACTCTGAATATATGATACAGAAAGAAAAGTAATGTTAATTTCTTAGCATTAATAAAAAATCTATAGTGCTGTAGTATTTTCTAAAAACATTATCATTCATTATTTATTTCACAACATAGTGTTATTGACGTGATATTGCAAAAGTATAGATTCAACCCCAATTGTTTTTGCTCAGAAATGTATATGAAAAAACATTCCTTTTGAACTTTATAATTATGTTGCCGGTATCTGTGGGAGTCCAAATTCATCCACCAGTACTCCATCCTGTGAGATTGAAAATACATTATTTATGATTAACTGTTGCTTTGCTTCCAAATTATGAAAACATATTTTAAATAGAGATTAATATCACAATAATCTTATTTTAAATTCTGAATAATCTGCTCCAGCAAGCAGGAAATATTCTATAAACCCAAAATCCTATATAAGGATAACCAAAGAAAAAATTCAGCTAACTTTCATATGAAAAAGGAAGTTAGCCAATTTGTGACCTGGGAGTTATTCCTGCAAGTATTGTAGGGATATTTAAAATATTTCAGTCTTCACATGATTATCAAATGTGTTTTAAGTCTGGAGTGAAATACATGTGTTTGGAGAATTTTGTTATGAAGGCAGTACAAATCATAATCTGACCCCTAATAAAATAATGATCATTAAGAACCGTAAGGGACTGTGATTTCAAGGCTACATTAATTAATTATTATATAATTATGTGTGTGTCTGTATGTGTGTGTTTTCATACTATTTTTGAGCTTTGGATGTTTGTGCCCTCTATGCATGCACTTTGCAAAGAAGATAGGGGGGAGGGAGGGTTGGTTTGCTGAGTTCTACTTTATATAAGCACAGTGTGCATGTTCCCTTATTTTGCTGTTGGAATGCTAATTAATCAGTTGAGGTCTGAATAAACTATTATGTACAAGCATAAATAAATAACTAATAAATAATAAATAACAGCAAACAACAATACAATTGAGTAATGCAACTGTGTTGCTTCATTCTGCTATGTTTCAGAAAAAAATCAAAAGCTGTTTTTACTATTCCCTATGTAGAATAGTGTTTGTCCTAATGCTTTCAAAAATGTTTTAAAAATCATTCCTTCAACCTGTCACTGCCCGAGTCAGGCTACTAGAGACAATGCATGCCTGACATGTCTTCCCCAGCATCATCATCATCATCATCAGCAGCAGCAGCAGCAGCAGCAACAACAACAACTCAGTCAGTGGTTGCTCCTGCAGCGGCTCAATTTGTAGCCTTGTCCTAGATGAGAGGGCTCCAATAATATCAGCATCCACTGGCCTGTGTTCCACTCAGGAGAGGCCAAAAGAAGAGTGAGAGTTCCAGCTGCAATCAGAGTATTGGTGGCCCTGTGGGGAGAGCATGTGTAGGCAGCCCCTCTCCTCCCTGCAGATCCTGCACATGGCCCTAGCGGATGCGCAGGCAGCTAGCCAATCACGGGATCAGTCTCCTTGGTGTCATGGATGCCACAGCGGTCAGGCAAGCAAGGTTCAAGTGGCCCTGCCCAGGGATGGGTTCTACTTACCTTTACTACTGGTTCACAATGGAAGCGTGCGCGCTTCTGCCCATGTGCAGAAGCTTCTGCCTATGCGCAGATCACCAAATGTGACATCGGGGTGGGTGGGCGGAGCCTCCTGCCATTTTTACTACCGTTCTCAAAAACCGGAAAGAACCGGGAGCAACCCACCACTGGTCCTGCCCCCTTTCCTCCCCCAGGTAAAATGAGGACCCGGATTGTGGGAGCAATAAGCTGACTTTGTATAAAAAAGAACACCGCTTGGGAGGGCCAAAAGCCCTACTAAAGCAGGTATATACCAAAGTATGAAGTATTGCTTAATGCATTGTAAGCCGCCCTGAGTCTCTGGAGAAGGGCGGCATATAAATCGAACAAACAAGCAAACAAACAAACAAACAAATGATGGGCAATTTAAAAAAAACCGTTAACTTTTGGTGAATATTGATCTATAAACGTCTAATGCTTTCTATGTGCTATGTGATAATGGGAGTGAAGGAGTGAAGGAGTGAAGAGTGACTCACTTTGTTTTTCACTTCAGTTGGCATGCCCTCTGGAATTGAAGGAACACTTGCAGCTTCATCAAGATAGGAGCTGTCTTCATCAGCTAGAAGTTCATCACCCAATGCTTCTAGTTCTAAAATTATGTTGAGGACAGAAAATAACTAATAAATTAATGAAATTTGGAGTGAGGTTGTTATATCTGATTGAAATTCAAACAGTACAACAATTATAAACCCTAGAAAACTAATTAAAAGCCATTTATATATGGCTTATATAAAAATATTTCCATTTTGCAGACAAGCATTTTAATGAAAATATTCTATAGTTTGATTACCTAGCTTCAGGATGCAGCAGGAGATCCAGAATGAAAGACTGAATGCAATATACAGTAATACTTTTTTTGGTCTTTTCTTCATTTCTTTTTATTTGTTTGCTGGCAAATGGCTATAATAAATTGAAACTGAAGGGAATACAGAAATTTTTATATTCGCTACATTATTGACTCCCTCATAAAAATATGTTTACACTTTCTGCTGTTTGCTTATAATCAAGACAATACTGTATAAATAGTAATTAAATTACCTATATACTAAACTCACCGAGCCATGGATATACAACTACACCAATATTTACTGGTAACTCACCTGCCTCCAAGTCATCTTCATCTATCTCTGGGGTTCCATAACTACGACCCAATGCTTCTTGAATTTCACCAGCATCTTCCATCATATCTTCCAACTGGTCTTGCAGGTCCTGGATTATAAAATATATATTCATCACAGTAGGGGAGACCTGTGATTGTTCTGTCTTTCACCATAACAGAAAGAACTTATTTGCCTGAAACTAACAAAGCCTTCCTGTATTCTTTTTTAATTCATATAATTGGTGAATATTTCATATTTGTGCTGATATAACATATACTTCTGTTGGATTTGAGCTATACTATACCATGACTTGTTTAACCATTGTTTACTAAATATGAGAACCAAGCTATAGACTAGACTTTTTGAAAACAGTGAAAGTAAACTACAATTTCCACTAATTTAATACATTAAGTCTAGATTCAGCTGTTCTCATTTTTTTCATGTTTTAAAAATATAGCATACTGGAAATGTTGTTTAACTGAAACTGACAACTCATGAAAGCTATTGGCTCTCATCTCAACCTACTTGAGAGGGTTGTTGTGGAAAAATTATAGAAGATCAAGTGCTATGTATATCACCTTAAAGTGCTAACGGTAAGGTGAAATATAAATTAAATAAAGACAGTTTAACTTATATAACATATATATATATATATGTTATTATCAGCAAAAATATTAATATTTTTGCTGATAATTCTATAAATAAAGGGAGGCTGTTATAGATCTATTTCGAGCTTATTTGCTCTCGTCAGACAGTCATAACCCTCAGGCCACAGGCTCTTATCCGATTACCAGCTCATTTCCAGGTAGGTTTATTTGTATGTTTGTTAAGTCATCCTGGATTACCACAAATGGAGGAGGAGATATCACAAAGATATATATATAAAAGGGATGCAGTGGCTCAGTGGCTAAGATGCTGAGCTTGTTGATCAAAAGGTAGGCAGTTCAGCAGTTCGAATCCCTAGTGCGGGGTGAGCTCGTTACTTGTCCCAGCTGCTGCCAACCTAGCAGTTCAAAAGCACATATAAAATGCAAGTAGAAAAATAGGGACCACCTTTGGTGGGAAGGTAACAATGTTCTGTGCGCCTTTGGTATTTAGTCATGCTGGCCATATGACCACGGAGATGTCTTTGGACAGTGCTGGCTCTTCAGCTTTGAAACAGAGATGAGCACCGCCCCCTAGAGTTGGTAATGACTAGCACATATGTGCAAGGGAAACCTTTACCTAACTTATATAACAAACCACATGTACTTTACACACTGTATGTATGTATTACTAATTATTTTCACACAGATGTTTAGATTGGATTTGGCATTTTTATCTATTTATCGCATCCTTCCCAAGTATCAGGGATAGGCAGATGCTGATGTTTTATGGTATTAAGAGGTATCATCACAGGTTTGTTCAGAGCAAACCTATCTTTTGCAATTGATTGATATTGAATTTGTCAATGCTAGTGAATCTGTCAACAATAATAACTTAAATGAATTTGTAATTATTGTTATGGTTTGTCACACAGTCAGCCAGTTGTTCAGACTGGATTTGGCATTTAGTCCTTCCCAAGGACTGGATAGGCAGATGTGGATGTTTGATGGTGGTATAGATATCACTGCAGGATATAAGTTGTTGCAAGTAAAGCTGTCTTTTGTAATGACTGATAGTGAATTTGTCAGTGCTGGTAGTGTTGAAGTGGTGCTTCAGTTGTTTTGGAATTGCATCCATGGCACCTATGATATTTGGTACTATTTGCTTTTGTTTGCCACAGTCATTTTATTTCTATTTGAGGGTCTTTGTATTTTGTTATCTCCTCTAGTGGTTTCTCTTCTATTCTGATGTGTCCAAGTACTATCAAATCCTCTACCCAGACAGTTGTAATGGATAAATACCTTTCCTTCCAGTAGTTTTGCAGCTGCTGGCCCTAGCTACTCAGCCATCAGTCCTAGTCCTGTGGCGCAATTTTCAACAGATGTCCAAGACCTCCAACTCCTACTGCAGCCCTCGTTGACCTGGGTGACTACTGAGCTGGAATGAATTTCTGTAATTTATATCTCACCATAGTTTTTATTGGAGAGACACTCTTTGACTACTCTGATGAGACATGAACAGTATTGTTGAAACTCTGGAATAGTTCTCATTCAAAGCACACCAGACCAAAATCACGTGAAGGTAGTGCCTCACTGTGGGTAATTATATTTAATTGCATAGTCGGCTAGATGTTCAGACTGAATCAATCTGCTTAGATGGTGATTCAGATATCATCACAGAATATAAGCTGTTCCATGTAAAGCTGCCTTTTGCAATTGACTGAGGTGAATTTGTCAATGTCAATGGTATTCAAGCGGTACTCCAGTTGTTTTGGGATTACGCTTATGACTATTGGTACTATCTTTGCTTTATTTTTTCAATCATTTTATTTCTAGTTGCAGATTTTTGTATTTTGCTGTCTTCTCCAGTTCTTTCTCTTCTATTATGTTGTCTACAGGTATATGGAAACAGGCAGGCACTTGTCACATAACATCCCAGAACAATTGTTGACAAAAAACCCGAAGAAATCTGGATAGTGGATGTGGCAGGTATTGCCACATCCACTATCCAGATTTTTTTACCTATTCGAATTCTAGAGTCCCAGAACATTTTAGCTTCTTCATTTTCTATTGCTTTCTTTATTTTATGGATCCCCTTGTTTCTGCTTGCAGGCATTATTATTATTCCAGGCCAGAAAAGAGGACTACAAGGTTTTTAAAAAAGCAACATTAAAACTCACCTCAATTTGATCAATTTTTACTTCCTTGTAAGCTCTTTTCATTTCCTTCACTCCTAGCTTCATAGCATCAACCTAGAAAAGTTATCAGATAAAATAGTTAGATTCAATACTTATTGAATAAATAAATAAATACAAATGTAATGAAAGGCAGTTTTACCGTTGTTTTTGTATCTTTTAGGGACTGGATTGTATAGTTGGCTTGTTCCATATTGAAAGATTGCTGGGCAAGATTATCCCGTTGGTTTTCATACCTACGTTAATAATATATATAAGCTTAAAAGCACGGTACAATTGCAGTACTACTTGTCTTTCATAAACACTACAAATTAAACTGTGTAAATTGAAGTCCCAGCCTCCAAATTTAGAACTTGAAACAAAAATGAGCATGAGAGTTCCTGTAATAAATCAAATCAAATGTTTATTATGGTCAAAGAGCAGCATAACTTCTTGTAGTAAATGTATTATAAATGGTAAAATGTTTCTAGTTTTTATTTACATTTTAACATGTTTGAAATACTTTTATACATTTTTGACAATTTCTTCGGTGTTCGATACCAAGGGTTCATCATTTTATTAAAAAAATTCTTTTAAATTATAATTTAATGTAAGTTTTAAACCTTTCATCATGTTTTGCCATTGTTCAAGTATTGCATTATATCCAAAACTTTTTGGCCATTATATCATACAATGTTTCACATATTCATTCTCCAAGTTAAATTTCAATAACAATTTATAAAACTTAGCAATATTTTCATTGTTACCATATAGCAGAATTCCATTTTTTTCAAAGTAAAATCCATAATTTAAATCCTTCTAATTTAAATCTAATTTAAATCCTTCTTTCAATTGTAAATATGTAAAAAATGGCAACTACATCCTTCTAATTCAAACTCTTTAGATTTGAGGAAAGGGTCACCATAATTAAAAAATATTATTTGACTGTAAGCCCACCAGTCTGGCCTTGCTATTTCTTTTCTAAAAAAAGCTTTCTGGGCTGATACCTAAAGAAGCATCTTTGTAGAGAACCTTATGTTATATTTATAACATAAAATTGGAAGATCTAGCAGATCTGGCAGATGTTAGATCTTAGAATGGCAGATCTAACAAAATAGTTGTTGAAAACAATATTTACTTAACCTTATCATAACATAAACAGGTATGCCATCCAAATCTTAATTCATGGCCCTCCAGCTCGAATAATCTCTTATTTTAGAAAGTTAACTACTTTTTAAGCCAGATCAACAGGCATCAAAGTAAAATTTCAAATCTAGTAAACCCAAACCTCATCTTTCCTTAGCATCTTGCAGTAATTTATATATTTATTTTTTCCCTTGTCATATAAACTTCAGATTTTCATCTGCCATTGTTTAAATGGAATATCAGTTATAAGTATTGGTAAAGCGTGAAACAGAAAAAGCATCTTTAGTAAAACATTCATTTTAATTACAGAGATTCTATACAATAATGATAGTAGCAATTTATCTTATTAATAAGGCCTTTTCTGATAACATTCCAAAGAGGCATGTTGTTTTGAAACACTTTAAAATTTATATTTGTCAATGTTACTCTAGGTATTTCACCTTTTTTTCCACCAGCTTTTTGCCAATTTCATAGTCCTGGGAGATCATATTCTTAAAAAGCATTGTTGGTTTTTTTTATTTATATTAAATCCCACTAAAGCTCCAAACTCATTTAGTTTTACAACCATCAAATGTTCTATGCTGGTTTTTGAGTTTTTAAAAAATATAGCTAAATAACCAGCAAATTATCTAGTATCATTAAAAATTTCAGGACCAATATATACAACAGGAACTAAGGGGCATCCTTGCCTTTATGCTTTTCTATTTTACATAATTTAGTTAAGTCTCCATTAATAATAATCTTTGCTTGCTGTGATATAAATCACATTGACGCCTTGAATAAACTTCTCCCAAAGTCTCTGTCTTCCAGAACCTATAATATGAAAACTAAAATTGTTGAAGGCCATTCAAAAATATTAAAGTACCTGTTTCTCACTATGATATTGTAAGTATTCAATATTCAAAACATTGTCTCAACTAACTTTTTGACAAAAAGCCAGATCTATATATGACTGTAAAATCTTCAATCTTTCTATCAAAATTCATTGTTGTTGGCTTCTTTTTTAATGGCTGAAGGAGTTGGTCATCAAAAATGGTAATATTGATTTGTGAGACCATCTGGACCTTGAGCTTTATCTGTTTTCATTTTTTAATAGTTTTTGATATTTCAAAGGTAGTTACCGGATTATTCCCAGGGTGCTCCGTGGACCCTCCAAAGGTGGTACATCTTAGCCAGTGAGGTAGAAATCAACCTGGCTGACTTCCACAAGCAAACCACTCTGGAGAAATGAGCATCCAAAAAGGGAGAAAGGGAAGTGCTCCCCCCAAGCTGGCCAAGCCTTGTTGGGGCTCCATTGTGCACTTCTGCTGCAATAAAGAGGGACACCAACTGGTAGAGTGCCCTGCCCTGTGGCCAGCCATTGCCAACCAGCCCCGAGGCCTGCCAAAGAGAGAGAAAGGTCTGTCCAAGCTGAAGGAGATGAGCTAAAAAGGAGTGGAGATTGCAGAGTTCACTCTACCTAGCAATCAGGGGGAGGGAACTCCGACCTGGAAGCCTCCAGCCATTTACAAAAGTGACAGTGAGGGATAAGATGACCTGATGGTAAGTGACACCATTATCTCCATGACCACTAGAATACAACTAATGGTGGCTTCCTCAAGATGCCTGACTGCCCTGCTAGGCTATCAGATGCATGGTTAGCCCTGGTGTGGTGGGAAAACTGGGTATTTGGTTGAGGGAACTGAAAAACCCGAAATGTTGTCCCACTGGATGGAACAATGGGGGGGGGGGTCTGGCCAGTGGTGGGATTCAGCCAGTTTGCATTGGTTTGACTGAACCCTTTGTTAACTTTTTATGCAGTTCAACGAACTGCCTAATTCCAACATTGGCTGGCCCTGCCCATTGCCTCCCAGTAACTCCTTGCCTGGTCTGAGAAGTTAAGGATTATGGCATGAGAGGGAGAATCACTCCGGGTGGGGCTCGAAATCTCTGCCATAGAGAGTGGTACAAGAAGTGGTGCAAGGAGTAGCACAGCCTTCGCCAGCCGGAGTGAGGTAATGGTGCTTTTGCAGCAAGGTGGGGTGGCCGAAGCAGTGGTGGTGATGGCTGGAGCCTTAGTGCAGGAGCGAAGCACCCCTGTACTTGCTTTTGCGCAGCAACAGCATTCTGCTTTCATTGGGCTCAAGGCTGCTCTTGCCTCCTGACGCTTTGGGCTCAGACCTGGAAGCTGCATCTGAGAAGCACTGTGGCAGAGAGAAGCAGCCGGGTGTTATTTTCCAGCATCTCATTTCTTGCTGGGTCTTGCTGCCTGAAGTCAAGTTTTTAAAAAGATTTTTGCAGTAGGAAATGGCGGGCAGATACTTCCAGCTTTTGTTGGCACAGCTGGACATGTCTTGGTTGCTTGAGGAGACGCGTGACCTGCTATGCCTGCCCGTTGATCTGACCCATGCTGCTGCCGCCTCATTGCCTGCCCACTGGCCTGATCCGGCTGCTGCCTCTGCCTCATTGCCTGCCTGCTGACCTGACTACCACTGCCTCATAGCCTGCCCAGTAATGTGAACCAGCCATTGCTACCGCCTCATGGCCTGCCCCCTGACCAGACCCACACTGCCGCCACTGTTACCACCTCATAGCTGGCCCACTACACTTGCAGCACCTTGCGCAACAGAGTGAAATGTACGTGCTTCACAATGGGAGAGATGGAGTCCCCTCCTCCTCCTGAGCCCATTATGATGCAGAGGCACAATGCAACTCTGCCCCACTCGCCCCTGGCAAAGCAGCGGCGTGAGCCACGACTGGGTTGGGTCAGTGGACAGGCCATGAGATGGCGGCGGTGAATGCAGCATACCAGTGTCTTGGGGTGGAGAGCGTCTTCCTGAGTGACTGAGGCATGCCCAGCTGCACCAACAAAGATCACAAGTAGCCACCCGCCGTTTCCTGCTGCAAAAATATTTTTTAAAAAACTGACTGTCAGACAGCGAGACCCAGCAAGAGATGAGGAGCTAAAGAATTAGACCTGGCTGCTTCTCTCCGCCGCAGTGCTTCCCGGATGTAGCTTACAGCTCTGAGCCTGAAGCGGCAGATGACGGTGCCTTGAGCGCAAATGTATCTTGATGAAAGCAGAATGCTGTTTTCTGCACAAAGGCAAGTACAGGAGCTAAGGTTGTGCTACATATGGGTTTTATAAAGAGTGACTAATTTCTTTAGCATGACTAATTATTTAAATCAACCTTTGCTAAAACAGAATATCACTATCATTGCAGATGATGTAATACTAGTCATTATGCAACCCTAGGTGCTATAAGGCATATTATAAAAACAATGATTTCTTGGAATATAAAAATCCAGAAAATATTTCAGAACAATTACAATAAATTATGGGAAAAGAACCCTGAAGATAAAAAAACCTAAACATTCTTAGTTAGTAAAATTAAGTTACTACCCAAGATGAGTTTTTCATTTCAAAGGATATCAATTTTAGTTTTAGAAAAAAGTTTGCAGTCTTGGCAAAGAACAATAAGCATATTTCTATAGAGTGAGAAAAAAAGAAAGAGTAAAATTTAAAATTTTGCAAGATTGAAAAGATGAATTTGTACTTCCTAACCCTAAATTATGTTACTGTGCAATGCACAACAGAAAATCCCCAAATAGTAACATATTAAGTCATGACTTCATAGGTATTTATAACATTAAAAAAAGAAAACTGGATGACAATCTGGATGTAAAATTTCAAATAATAAATAAATTAAGTAATCATAGTATATCAATAGCTGTGGAAAAAATTAATACAATTTACTTCAGGTTATAATTTAAGAGAAAATTAGTATAAAATGTATTAAGAGATGATATATAATTCTGTCAATAAATACCAAAAGAGACAATCATATAATAATATATGCTGTAAATGTCATAAGGAAGGAACGTGTTATCATGTGTTGGTTATGGAGAAAAATCCCACAAAAGCATTGAAAAGAAATACATAAAAATATTCAAAAAATAATACTGTTAAATCCCAGAAAATAAATGAAAAAATATCATGTGTTGAGAGATATTCTAAAAGCTGCAAGGACAGATTTGGCACGACAGTGGAAAAGAGGAACTTTGCAAAGAACATATTACATAATAGGGCAAATTAAGACATTTGGCTTTTAAAATGATAAAAAATAGGTTTCCTAAGAAAGAAATCATAAGACTCCTGTTTTCTAGGCCAGCACCTTTACCTCGAGAAATTAGGGTTAGAGGCAGCTAAGATGCAATATTCAATGCAAAATGAACGACAAGACCCATCTTATTCCCAAGTACAGTTCAAAAGAATGGCTGGATAGTAGCCTATTTAAAAATATAACTTTAGGACTCATGTTGATACCCATTCAGTTTGATGATCCGTTTGAACACAAATGTTTAGAGTGTAAGATACTTACATTCGCTTCTGTTTTAATACTCTCAAGGCTTTCTGCTTTACCATATTCTAAAAAATATAAAAGCAGATGTTAAATTCAATAAGGATTAATAGCTGAATAGAAACATTTAATTAAACATATAATTGTACTTTAAAATTTATATGCAAGCTTTTTGCTATAATGCCTAGAAATACCAGTAAGACATTGAAAAGATTAGCAATAATCAACCAATTAAGCATATGTTTAAAAAGTTTAAAAATTGTTTAATTATTTTTTCTTAAAATAATTCAAATCACATCATTTTCTTTATTGTTACCTTTTTATCCTGATAACAACACTAGATGCAATTTATTTATTATTTCATATGGTATAACAGAATGCAGTATTAAGTACATACAATTCACAAAATTGGCATATAAAATGTGTATCAAAATATAAAATAACAGTACAGTGAATTATTTTTAAAAAGCACAATACAAATGAAGAATAAATTAAATTACGCAGAATGGCTAACCAGATATCTAAATCATACAACCATAGGACAGCAGTGCCCTGGAGATAAAGTAGTTTTTGCAGAGATACAGGGAACTTTCTGAGGGGCATTCCGTTGCAATATGATATAAAATTTGCAGGATGTTACCATAGTCACAGTTAAGTGTTATTAAACAGCCCCCATTTTATTTCCAATGTTGGCACTTGCGTGATAGGTTCAGATTTGGTTGAACATCGTCCAGTTTTTCCTTGAAAGATCAAAACTAGAGAGGCATTGTACTGGATCAGACACTAAATTAAACAGATCTGAGTAAGTAATTGTCCATTCCCGGTGTCATGCTGTCTTAGTATCAAAGTCTTCCCTGATTTATTGCTGTCCAAGTTTCCACTGTGGGTTCTGAAATTTGAGTCTGAGTATTTATTCATGATAGCACTCATATATAGGTAATAATTGGTTTGCCTTGACTTCTACCATTCTACTTTTAAGGCTGATTTTCTTCTAATGTGTGGGTCTTATATATTAAATCAGTGGCCCCCAAGCTTTTGGCCACCAGGGACCGGTTCCATGGAGAAAGGATTTTTTGCGGAATGGAGGGGGTGTGGTTTTGCATGCTGCCTACATTCCACAGATGGGTTTCGCTCGTTTGTGGGGACTGGTTGCTGGCATGCAGCAGAAGAGGGGTTAGTCCACGGATCGGGGACTGTGGAACCCTGTGTTAGATAATACTATTAGATAACCATTCAGGAGGCATCGATTTAATAGTTCCTGAATAGTATGATTAAGCTGGGTGTCCACTGCTTTTGTGTGAGCACTATTTAACCATAACGGGCTACAATATTCAGCTGTCAAATATACAAAAACAAGAGCTGATTACATCTGTAACATTTGCTCTCCAGCTAGTGCCAAAAAGTTTATGTAGAATATTGTTGCTGGTTTTTATTTTATCCATGATTTTCCTGAAGTATTCTCTATAGATTAAGGACCGGTCAAGGACCAGATCTGAATATTTTGCATTAATATTAAACTTCATCAGCTGATTCCTAAATTCCACTTTTTGTGTATAGTTAACTTGTTTCAAGTGAAAACTGGTAACTTTGGTTTTATTAATTTTGTTATTTTTAGCCTCCAGATTTTAAAAAAAATCAATTTCTTTAAATATTTTTGGAGGGCTTTTTCAGAGGTATTGAAGTCTTCAGACTGTTTTATCTGCACAATGTCATAAATGCATATATACTTTCTTGCAGCAATGCCTGGCAGACCTGGTATACAAATATTAAAAAGTAGTGGATCCAGCACAGAACCTTGTGGCATGTCGTCATTTAATCTATACTTCCGACAAATTTGGCCATCCAAGATGTACTTCAATGTATCTGTTTGACAGCATATTGCTGAATAGAATAACTGTTTTCTTATAAGGCACATCCTCTCTCCACATTGTATCATAGGCTGATAGTAGGTTGATGAACACAGCAACATATATTTTTTCTCCACTGAAATCCATTTTCTAAATGGGATATTAATGATACCACCTGATAGCTTTTTAGCTAAATTCGGCCTGTCTATAGGTATATATGTTCCTTGGTCAGGGGTTTAATCCTGTTTAAGATAAGTCTCTCCAGTAAATTATAAGATGCTTAAGAGCATTATAGGTCTAAAACCTTCCACAGATTTCTCCTCTTTACCCGGTTTCAGGATGGCTACAATTTGGATTCTTTTGAGAATTTTTGGAAGTCTCCCTGATCATTGGATATCATTTTAAAACTGCGTGAGTCAGATTATAGTATATAGCCCTGAGTTCGAAAGGAGAAAGGCGGTATATAAAGCTAATAAAAGATAAAGATAAAGATATAGCCCACAATGCTTCAGAAACTCAGGATATACTCCGTGGTGGGATTCAAATAATCTAACAATCGGTTCTCTGTCTTAATGATTGGCCAGCCAGCAATTTAACATCTGAACTGGCTGAATCCCACCACTGGATATAATCCATCTAGCTCAGCCTTTTTTCTTGATTTTATCATTAGTGTTTTACCGATTTTTAATGTAAAAATTCTTCTGAGATGTTGCTTTCAGGTGTTAGTTCATTGACACCGGCTTTTTTGTCCCTTTTGACTTCAGTCGTTCTCTATTTATTCCTTATGTTTTCCTTGTAAGGATCATTAGGGCTGATATTGCCAACATTTCAGATTTCTTTCATGAAGCCATCTCCCAGTTTTGTAAGCAGGGACCAATCCTTTCTGGTGGCATGTTGAAAATTCATCGCCATAAGAACGTACCACTTTTCTGGCGGAGTCTAGATACTGGAGGAGTTCATCAGCAACTTCAGATTCATTACCCTTCGCATATTGTGTAACTCTTATCTATTCTTGGCTTCAGGCTGGGATATATGTTTTTCTATAGCCCCTTGGGATATGCTTCTTAACTACGGAAAGTAGCAATCCCACAAATCAATTGTAATTTTCTACCTCAGGGGATCCACTGGATGTTGAATAAATTCTATCAAGGCTTAGGATTCTATCCTGCATTTGAGATCTACACTCCAACATTTAATAGCACAGGTTTATGCCAACGTCCAAGGGATATCTGGAGTACTCTTTTGTTAGAATGTAATCTAATTACAATGTAATGTAATCTATTGTGCATATACCTGGAGACAAAATGTAAATCAGGATTATATTTGTTACTCCATCTGGCTGAATGGAAAATATCCTTATCCTTAGCATCAAGGACCAAAAAGAGATTTTCAGTGCCCACCCACTCCCCTATCATTTTATCATCTTAATTAGTGTCTCTGTGTCCCCATAATATATTTCAGCTATTAAAATTGATCATAATTACTGTGGAGTACTGCATATTAGATAACATGCTAGTATCCCATAGCTGTGTGGGTATTTTATACAAGTTGACAATTTCAAAGTTGAAAACTTTTATTTGTGTGACAATACATTCACTTCAATATGACTTCTCATATCTTGGACTTGGTCTATGTTTCTTATGTAGATTGTGGTGCTTACATTGCATGGTTAGTAGCTGCAGCCAGAAAATATTCTAGATCTGTTTTTAAATTGGATTTCATCAGCACAGTGAATTTCTTGCAGTAGGACAACATCCACTGAGTAATCAATCATAAGCCTAAGTAAGTATCAGCTACAGCACTACTTATATCTTCCACCTTAAATTATATAATTTGTCAGGATACGTCCTATATCCTTTGTCACTTAGTTCTGAAAAGAGATGTTTTTATTTTAAGTATTTATGCTATTGCTTCTTGTTGGGAGATCCTTGTTAAGTTCAGCAGCGCAGAACATGCAGACTATAGCAATGAAAAAATCATGTTTCCCAGGGTGCATCATGAGGCTAGTCTACATTGTACTTTATTGGTAGATGCAATGAAATGAACTATATACATTCAATACATAAAACCAATATGCACTTTGCTTATTGCAGTTTGTGACTTGAGGCTAGCCAACTTAATTTAGAAGCAAAGCTATGGAGTAAATGTTTATAACACAGTGAACATGGAGTCACACATATTAAGTCACAATATAGTCAAAATGGCTTTGGGCTATCTCAGATTCTATGGACGCACCCACTGTCAGTTGAAAAGCTTTATTTATTTAGTAATCAAATTTATACAGCCACCCATCTTACAAAAGAGACACTGAATGGCTTACAATAATAAAAAAAATCCCCAACCTATTGCATGTATAAATAATCATTATAAAAATATAAATTCAATATTAATCTTATTAACTTTGATTTATTAATCAAAGTTAGATGGTTTACCTTGTTATGAAGTTCACCTTATGTATGAACAACAAGTCAGTTGTGCCTTATTCAGTTACGTTACATGCCTCTTGAGCCAAAATTCACATACAGTATACCTCTGTGTATTAAGGCCTCATTAAGAATTTATTATGGCTTTATTATTACCTGAACATACACAGTCCAAAGTGCAAGATGATATCCATCCTAGATTTAAAATTCTTTAACACAAGCAGGATTTCTCTAGTTGCATCAATACCAATAACAGCTTTTGTTGGCAAATATAAGTTGTATATATTAAAAGGTGTGTAGCTGTTCCAAAAAGTTACAGACAGGTGCCCTCACTCAGAAACTCTGAATCAATGATTTCAAGCCCAACAGACCCTACTTCTACCATGATTATATACTGTTAGTCATTTGTTTTCTTCTGAACCTTGGTACATTAGAAAATTCTCCTAAAAATAGGAGACATAAGTCCTCATGTGACCATGAATCACTTCACCATAAAACTATTTACATCTTACCTTTGCAGGCCCCTCTCTCATTTTCTTCATTTGATCTTTATATTTCACCAGCTCTGCATCAAGTCTAGAAATTTTCTTATCGATCGATTCTGCTCTGCCATCCACCTTTACTCAAGAATAATGAATAAAGGAGCTATTAAGTGGCAGCAAAGACATTAGTCAAAATAAAAAGTAAAAATATTCTATAGTATTTATTCAAATATTAAACATACAGTCTAGCAAATTGTTATATCTGTTTATCAATAATAACTATTCACAAAAGGAATCATAAAGAAAAAACTAGGGGTTGCTTGAGAGATTTTTTAAAACGAAATTGACAGCTCTATCAGCCTATATAAAGAGAACGTAATATAAAATAACTATGTTAAAAGCATTTATTTGTAGTCTGTTAAGATTGTAGGGGACAAAGATTTTTTATACTTGTCAAAAAAGGTATGCAAATGTGAATACACTTTAGTTTGAAATGTGTTTGAATATTAGTGAGTTGGTAGTTAGGCTGTTGTTTTGAGTTCTGAGCTTGGCAATTTGGTTGTAATCATTTTGTCACCCTTTGAGGAGACATCGTCAGTGTGTTTTGAATTGAACAATTCAAAACGCACTGATGATGTTTCCTCAAATGGTGACAAAATGTTTGCAACCAAATTGCCAAGCTTGGAGCTCAAAACAATAGCCAAACTTTAGTTTATATCACAAATTCTAATTAAAACAATCTCCACTTACACTGCTTAAAGAGCCTTAGCTACATATAAGACAAAAGGAACAATTGGGTCTGACACTGAGATTTTTTATTGTTCCTCTGTGTACCCCTATCATCACTTCTAAATTAAAAAAAAGAGATTTTCCTCCATAATATATCCTAAGTTATCTTCGCTGGAATCCAAGAACTCATCAAAGTATGTTCATGCACACTATTATTTCTTTCCCTATTCCCCAATCCCCCTGGTCTTGTACTAGCTTGCAAGGTAGAATGAAACTTGTTATTTAGAAAGCACAAGGCACAAATGGGAAGAACTAATCACTTTATTCTTTGGAGGGGTAAAGGAAAGAGATAAAAGTGATTAGTAGGCATAATATGGATTATTTGGGTTTTACATAAATCACAATATCAAGCAAAGCACTTCTCAGAATCCAGCCAACAATTTATTCAACAAACTATGTTAAGCAAACCATGGCTCAACATAAGACATGAAAGACATTACTGACTACATCAAAAAATTCAAGTCAGAGGCAAGGAGCCATGAGACTGTTTAAAATGTCATAGAAACATGAGGACAACAGTATAATTTTAAAATATGAACGAATGGGACATATGCACAATTCAATTCTCAAACTACATTAAAAACACTTTATTTGACAAGTTAGCGACCAATAAATATTGCTCCCGAGAAAGCATCTGCTCTTCTGCTACCGTAGCGACTATGTCTTCTTAGATTAGAGCAGTGTTTCTCAGCCTTGGCTCCTTTTAGATGTGTAGACTTCAGCTCCCAGAATTCCTTAACCAGTAAATCTGGTTGGGGAATTCTGGGTGGTGAAGTCCACACATCTTAAAGGGCCCAAGGTTGAGAAACATTGCCCTAGAATTATCAAAAACAACTTAGCAAATCTGCCAATAGATATTGGCAGATATCTATGGTAAAATGTTCTGAAAAAATGAGATTCAGTCTTCAGACCGTAGGCGACGACGGAGGCGAAGCCGGCAGGAACAGTGCTCCAACCAGCACCCTCTCTCTCTGTGGTACCCACCGTGCCAATACAGTCCGTCAAATTCGGAGGTGGCGCCTTAGGCTTCGATTTGCCGAATAAACGATTCATTTCAGCAATTAACCAGAGAAATACAGCCCAAATAGAAAACAAAGAACGACTTCAAAAGTTTCACAACCCCATCAAACCCGGAAACTATTCATTGCGCCTGCTCAAGGATCTCGCCTTCTGACACGGCGACCAATCAGCGGACGAGGGAAACTGCGAGTAACATTTGGCTTACAGACCGGAAGATGATGAGAAAAAAATGATTATAGGAAAATTAAAGTCTTCCGGGTTCCTTTGGAAAACACCGGTGTTAGTAAAGCTAGGGCGTATTTGCTTCGAACAACGAAAGGACGGAAATAAGATACGGAGTAACAGGGACAGAGCAAAGGATTAGAGATATTTGTTATCTTTATTTTACTTTTGCAAAATAGTAGGCAAAATACTATGACAGATTTGCCTATAGGAAGGCTACAAGATCTGGACTCCAAACAACAACAACAACGGATAATGCAGATATATCACTTTTCTTTTATCCAGGGGTCTTCTGGTTTAGTTTTAAAAATATAAACCCTTTTCCGTTAATGTGTTCAGACCCTGTACATCTATTTCTTGCTTTCCATAGAATGCTGGAAAGACTAATGAAAGTGTACTCCAATATGTGTGAACAAAATATATAAAGTTAATGGTTCTTAGTGAAGCTTAGAAGATTAAATATTCCATAATAATGTGGGTGCCTCATGCAAATACACTCAGCAGGAAAGTCTTTGGTTAGATTCATATAATAAATTAAGACATGAATTTATAAACCACAATGACTGTGTTCAAACATTTCACTGAATTATAATTTTGAATTACATGTGATCCTGGTCTAACAAATAATTAAGTACCAATAAAACTTCTGAAATTGAATTTTATTTCATGCATATAGGAATCAAAAATATAGATTCAATACAAACACTTTAGATGGTCAAAATAGATCATAAAGAACCCCATTTATTATGTTGAGCAAGCATGATTGGAGCTAATACTAATTTTTTCCGCACAATAATATACAAGCTATTTTCAGGCAAGGTCAACTACAAATCTTGGGCTGCAAGCATGTATTCAATGCTATTGAATGGACAATTCTTTTATCAATGCTATTTTACTGGATTAAAAGAATGAAATCTCAGAGTTCACATATTGCATTGAATCATGTTTTACATAATCAAGATTTTCTAAATAAACCATTGTGTTCATACAAGACACTGAAATTCATGGTTTAAAAACCACAATGACTTGATTGTAAAGATATTCAATATTTCAGTCCAAAACGGAAACAATTCTTTGAATCCAGCACAGATATCCTCAACTCTTACCCATTTTGAATATTGTGCATTCCTGTTAGGTTCATACAAGAGACTAAACTTGAATGAAATGCATGGTTTAATATGCTGTGTGAATTAGGTCTTACGTTCAGTTTGCATTTACAGAATAGGGTAATCTAGGGAAATAGAAGCCCCAATGTGCTCTTCAAATATTAAAGTCATTTTACACATATACACTTGTTCCTGGATTCAGTTTAATATACTATACTACAGGCTCTGTTTCATTGTTGATTTGTGTTATCTATGAGCCCTTGAGCTAACAGAAAATTGTATAGCATAAAACATGTCCCTTCAACTGATGATTGATATTCTTCACAGACACAGTATAAACAACTGATGGTTCCCTTACTTATAATGCACAGTACATGGTAAAGAGGGATTGATGGATTCCCCTGTCTTTGTTTTTCTCCTCTTCTGTATAAGCATTACTAGCTAGCAGGAAACATCTACCAATCACTTTCCTTGCTTTCATTTATTTGCTGTAAGATGGTAAATAAAAGTAAATCACTCACTTAATATTAGATGGAAATAAGGAAGACAAGAGTTCTGATCGATAGCTTGACCAAGAGTTTAGCTACCTGTCAAAATTCATTCTGACTGCATGCAAATGTGGCTGCAGTCAAAGAAATGTAATTATCAGGCAAAACAAGGCAGTTACAGAAGAATGCCACACCTATGTTCAAAAGCAATCCAAGGAGTAACTTGGGAGACTTGCAATATAGGGAGGCTTACACAACAGATACAAAAAACCTCGTCTCACATTACAGTAGGGTATATTCCACCCCTCCCCAATCTTATCTACTGCTATTGCCCATCAAATGCTTTTCAGACTGATATAGTTCTCTAAACTGCAGTCAGTTTGTAGACCAGTTGAGTATAGAAGGGCAGTCTGGTTTCAAAAAGTAGACTCTTTCCGTATAAAGCAAAATAGCCCTGAGCAAGAGAGAGGAAGGCATATGCCAGCCTTAACCCAATTCAGCCAATAGGTGCCAAACTAATTCCCAGCCCTGAGGTGGGAGATGCAATGTCATCTGATTTCAATAACATCCATATGATTGGTAAAATGTACAAATTCTCCAGCACAAAAAATGCCTTGTTGCTTGGGGGAAAAACTTCAGATTTAAAATATAGTTATGGATAACTTTAAGATGTCTCAGTTATGAATTCTGAATGAGATCAATACAATGTCATAAAGGTATGGCTGTAAAAAGAAATACTAGTGCAGACTCAAGTAAAGGAAATAAAAGCCAAAGAAAATTGCTAAACAAAAGACAATATGGGCTTTTTTACAGTGCCATACATTATGGATCTGTCCAGTTTAGAATTCCTCTATTTTTATGATTCATTGTATTGTATTGTTGCAGCAAAAAGATAGAGACCAGGCCAAGCTCTTCAATGCAGGAAAAAGTTTATTGTGCACGGTTCAAACCGCCCTAAGGCAAACAAAAGTCTGAACCCCGAAGAGTTCCTCGGGACTAGTATTTATATCATTTCAACTACATATACATATCAGAGAACTTTACTTCTAACACGTAGAAACTAACCTTCATCAATTTGCAAGGATCAAAGAGGAAAGGAAATAATAAACACCCCCTGACACATTCATGTTATCTAGGAAGTGTCTTAAGACAAAACATAAGAAGATTAGGGACAAGAAGACGCCTCTAGGGCAATAAAGGAAACAACAGTTGTTATCTGGGCATATACATGACATTTGGAGTGCAATAAACAGTAAATCACAGGATGCATTTGTTTTGGGTCAAGACACCCTTTACAGATAAGGACCTTCGTCAAATACCTTGGTCAATCCAGCAACCTTTTATGGCTCGGAAGAAGAAAGTTACCCAGGGCCAAAATGTTAAGTCCCTAATATTTGAGGCTCAACCCAATATCAGAATTTGCGCTGCCTTAGTATTAAAACACTGAACTGGATTAATGTTTCAAAACCATTTTGAGAAACTGGAAGAAAAGCTCTTAATGTTCATTCTTGGTCTGGATAAAACTGGGAGCCTTACAAACTGTATGTAAAGAATTATTTATTTATTTGTTCAATTTGTATGCCGCCTTTCTCCAAAGGCTCAAGGCAGCTTATGGTTCCAAGTGCTTCTCCATTAGTCTGCATCCAGGTACCCACATTGAATTTGAAACAATCTAGTTACTTAGTCTAGCATGCTGAGTGAATCCAACCATGTTTATGATTCAGAGTGCTATAAATATTCAAATACTGAGATTAATAAAGTATATTTATTTAGAAATCTTGTGTAAAAGTAATATTTCAATTAGTTCAAAACAGATAAACCTGCTGGATTTTAGGTCTCTTTTTTTTAGAGTCCAATCACAAAGTCTTGCTCTGATGGTATTAGCGCAATATGATTTGTATTGATACATAGGTGCTACCGGTACTTTGGACATTCAATTTGAACAGACAAGCAAACATGTAGATATAGAATAAATGGCAAATTATGAAATAGGAGTGAAAAATCCGTTTATTACTGCTGAAACAGCCACCTCCACTTCAACATTGTGTTACTGCAAAATTATTCTTTGACGTGGTGTGATGAAATAAGCTATGTCTGCTAACAATTTTCCTTCTGCACAAATGAACGTGTAACACTGCTTGGATTTGGCTCTCAGAAATACCCGGCAGTACCTTATTTGTAGTACAAGGAAGGCGGAATTTCTTTGCCCTCCAATCCCCGCTATCAAGACGAGGGGCTGGTTATCGGAAGTTTTCTGGCGTCACACCCCTTCTTCCCCATTTTTTTCTAGGTGCCGGGCAGTTTCCGGATTAGAAGGAAGGAGAATCTGCTGCTGGTTATTTCAGAGGCAACTCGACCGGAGGGGTGCGCGAGCAGGAATGGCGGACCCTTACGAGAGCTCGCCCGTGATAGTAACGGTCACGTACGGTAAGAAGCCGTGCGAAAAAACGGGGGGGGGGGGGAAGGTGTGGGGGTGGGCAAGTGTTCCTCGCTGATTTGTTGCCGGTTGGCGGTGACAAGCTGCTGATCCTTGGCTGTTGCAGCCGCGCATGACAGCCATCAGGCTAACTGGTTTGGGAGGAACGGTGTCCACGGATACCGTATAGGAATTTTTTTGTATTTCTTGTGTTGATCCCATTTCCCTATTTCCATTTCTTTTGAATTTTGATGGAATTTAATCTTCCACTTGGCCTGATGATTACTTCTCCCAGCAGAAGTAGCCATACTGTATTTTGGTGAATGCCTGTGTAAATAAAATAAAAAAAAAATTGGTAAAGGTAAAATCAAATTACTTCATGCTCTCACTTTTACCTACCTGATGCTTGGCGACAGAGGCCATCATCTGCTCTTAAAGAGTGGTCCATTAGACTGTTAAATTATAATGTTATTTATTTTTTAAAATCTTATTTAAATTCTGTAAAACGTGTTGGTCTCCTGAAATGGAGCAACATATAGAAACATCAATAACAGTTTTATTACTAACAGTCACAAAGTCATCTAGGTGGCTTTAGCAACTAAATTCTCCCATTTTCTAAAATCTACATTATGAATATAGTAACAGTGACCAATGTTATGGAATTATTGGAAATGGTACTGAGACACTAACTCATAATTCACAGTATGTACTGACATAAAAATATTTATGTAATTTTTTTAAGTTTCCCTCATAATTTATAATTTAAATATGTAAAATAGGAAAGTTTAAAGCAAAATCAATATCCAATGAAATTTTAATTTGAGTAGTGAGATTGGCGCTTATTTTGTTATAATTCTAATTTGTAATAGATTTTTTAAAAAATCTCTAGGATAAACTACTATAGTTCCTTGTTCAGACCCTAATGTGAAAAAGTAGCAGTCTCAGTGCTGATAATATTCTCAGTCATCTAAGTAATTGTTTGGAAGTTGAGTTATTGCAACTGGGCTTTTTCTTTTTTGTTTGAAATGTTTTGCTGCTTTATCCAAGTACCTTCTTTAGTCTGAGCAAATTGATTAGGGGGATCTTATTTTATATATATATATATGTTTTCCGTGGTAGTTTCGTTTCTCATCTAATCCGAATACAGGTGAAACTCGAAAAATTAGAATATCGTGCAAAAGTTCATTTATTTCAGTAATGCAACTTAAAAAGTGAAACTAATATATGAGATAGACTCATTACATGCAAAGCGAGATAGTTCAAGCCTTGATGATTATGGTTTACAGCTCATGAAAATCCCAAATTCACAATCTCAGAAAATTAGAATATTGTGAAAAGGTTCAATATTTTAGGCTCAAAGTGTCCCACTCTAATCAGCTAATTAAGCCATAACACCTGCAAAGGGTTCCTGAGCCTTTAAATGGTCTCTCAGTCTGGTTCAGTAGAAATCACAATCATGGGAAAGACTGCTGACCTGACAGTTGTGCAGAAAACCATCAATGACACCCTCCATAAGGAGGGAAAGCCTCAAAAGGTAATTGCAAAAGAAGTTGGATGTTCCCAAAGTGCTGTATCAAAGCACATGAATAGAAAGTTATGTGAAAGGGAAAAATGTGGAAGAAAAAGGTGCACAAGCAGTAGGGATGACTGCAGCCTGGAGAGGATTGTCAGGAAAAGGCCATTCAAAAGTGTTGGGGACTTTCACAAGGAGTGGACTGAGGCTGGAGTCAGTGCATCAAGAGCCACCACACACGGACGGATCCTGGACATGGGCTTCAAATGTCGTATTCCTCTTGTCAAGGCGCTCCTGAACAACAAACAATGTCAGAAGCGTCTTACCTGGGCTAAAGACAAAAAGACTGGTCTGTTACTCAGTGATCCAAAGTCCTCTTTTCTGATGAGAGCAACTTTTGCATCTCATTTGGAAACCAAGGACTCAGAGTCTGGAGGAAAAATGGAAAAGCACACACTGCAAGATGCTTGAAGTCCAGTGTGAAGTTTCCACAGTCTGTGTTGATTTGGGGAGCCATGTCATCTGCTGGTGTTGGTCCACTGTGCTTCATTAAGTCCAGGGTCAACACAGCCGTCTACCAGGAGAGTTTGGAGCACTTCATGCTTCCTTCCGCAGACGAGCTTCATTTTCCAGCAGGACTTGGCACCTGCCCACACTGCCAAAAATACCAAAATCTGGTTCAATGACCATGGGATTACTGTGCTTGATCGGCCAGCAAACTCGCCTGACCTGAACCCCATAGAGAATGTATGGGGGATTGCCAAGAGAAAAATGAGGGACATGAGACCGAACAATGCAGAAGAGCTGAAGGCCGCTATTGAAGCATCTTGGTCTTCCATAACACCTCGGCAGTGCCACAGGCTGATAGCATCCATACCGCGCCGTACTGAGGCAGTAATTAATGCAAAAGGGGCCCAAACCAAATACTGAGTACATATGCATGCTTATACTTTTCAGAGGTCCCATATTGTTCTATGTACAATCCTTGTTTTATTGATTTCATGTAATATTCTAATTTTCTGAGATTGTGAATTTGGGGTTTTCATGAGCTGTAAACCATAATAATCAAAATTATGACAAATCAAAGCTTGAACTATCTCGCTTTGAATGTAATGAGTCTATCTCATATATTAGTTTCACCTTTTAAGTTGCATTACTGAAATAAATGAACTTTTGCACGATATTCTAATTTTTCGAGTTTCACCTGTAGGCTTGTTAATTGAGTAGGCAGAGAATCTTTAAAAGTTATTGTCCCAAGTCCTTCTCTTAGATTATTAAGCATGGTCTCCTTGGTGAACCTGTGAAGTGGTCTTGATCTTTGATCTTCCTGGGGACTACAAAATCAGCATAAAAACTGGGGGACAGGTTGTGTCTGAGGCCTCCATCTTTATTGAGGGAAGCATTTTTAACCAATAAATGATCATCATCTTCCAGGCTCTTACCTGAATTTGAGGCATACCTGTCTCAATTCTTAACTGGGCATTTTAAGTTCCTTTGGGTGCAGCTAAGATGGCTCACAGGAATTTAGTTTGTATGGTTTCTAGCAAGGTTTTCTTTGCAAGGATTCCTGTTTGTGCCCCATAAAGAATTTGCGCCAATGTTTGGGCCTCAAAAAGTTTTAAAGCAGCAGGTACTAATTGACCTCCGCATGTTTAAAAGAAATGTTTAATTGCATTTGAGGACCTATTGGCTGCTTGCAATGTATGCTCCAGGTGTGCTTTTCATGTCCCTTGCAAGTGGAAGACCACCCTAAGGTATCTAAATGTCCTAACCTCTTCCAATTTATGTTCTTCAATTTTCCAGGAGTATTGACTGTGTCTTTTAGCAAAAACTAAAATTTTTGATTTATCAAAGTTAAGGACCAACTTATTCTATCTATAATAGCCAAGTGTTGCCTTAATCTCTCTCTCCAGTCCTATGGGAGTTTGTGAAATAATAGCAGCATCGCCGGCATATAGGAGAATCAGAATTTTGCATTGTGCTAGGTTAGAAGGATGTAGATCAGGGTTCTGCAAGAGATCAATAAGGGGATTAACGTAGAAGTTAAAAAGGGGGACAGGATGCAACCCTGCCATACTCTTTTTTGAACCCTTACTGAGCCAGTTAAAATCCCTTGAGGATTTCACCTCACTTTCAAGATGAAATTGGCATACAATTTTTGTATGAGGAAAAGAAGGTATTTATTGATTGTAGTGTATTTTAATTTCTCCCTTAGGGTGTTACTGGATATTGAATCAAAGGCCCGCTTAAAATCAAGGAAGGGCATGTAAAGAGACAATTTTTTTTATACATATATTTTTGTACCAGATGATGAAGTACCAGGATGTGATCCACCATAGATACCCCCTGAAATTAGCCAGTCCTGAAGTTTATAGTTTAGGTGTTTGGCATACAATTTACTAATAACACTCAGAAAACTAATGGGTCTATAATTGCCTGGGTCACTTCTATTACCCTTTTTATAGATTGGTATAATAATTGCTAATCCCCAATTCTCTTGGCATACAGCCCATTTTATATATGAATGTAAACAGAGATGCTAAAAGTGGAGCCCACCAACTGATGTTCTTTTTGATTATTTCTGGGAGGACATTATCAGCACCAGGTGCCTTATTAGCCTTGAGGGCTCCGATTAACTGGGATATTTTTCTGGTATAACGGGGCAGTAAGCAATTTGATTCAAACTAATTTGGCTCTCCTTAGTTACATAGTCGGGGTCTGTATATAGCTCTTTAAAATATTCTTCCCAGGGCAGAATCGGTACCTGATTAATTGGGGGTAGGGGGGATTTCCCCAATCCTCTAGTGATGTACTAAAAAAGAGGTGTATTATTTGTCCTGACTGATGTAATTTATTTATTTATTTATTTAATTACATTTTTATACCGCCCTTCTCCCACAGGACTCATGGCGGTGTACAGCCAGAGTTAAAACAAGTAGACCGTGAATTTAAAAAAGTTTAAAAGCATTAAATAAAATAATCTTTATTTACATTTATCATTAAAAAAGAAGACAATACACCAGATAAATGTCAGACAGAACAACAAAACAAATAACATATATGTCTATAAGTAGTACATTAATAACTTAATATTTGGTACAATATATCTATATTACATTCCAGGGGAGACAGAACAACCTAATTTACATTTATAAATCAATTAGGTCTCTCCGACCTCACTTTCCTTGTATAATATCAGTTTTTCAATAAATACAACTCCTAGTCTGACTTGGGTTATAATTTTCTCTTTGATAGCCAAGTATATAGCTTATCTGCTTCTGCACAATCCAAAATCTTCTTTATAATTGCTTCCTCTGATGGGGTATTTTTATTTTTCCAGAATTGAGCATAACTTAATCTTGCTGCTGTGATAATATGTAGTGTAAGGTACAATGAATCTTTTTTGATATTTTCTGGTTTGGAACTCAGCAAGCATGTCTCTGGTCGCCATTCAATCTCTTGGTTTAAAATCTCATTAAACCACTTCTTTATTTTTTCCCAAAATTTTACTGCTTCTGGGCACGTCCACCATTGGTGATAATATATGCCGCGCTCAAACCCACACTTCCAGCATTTAATGGACTGTACATTAAACATTTTGGCCAATCTATTGGCAGAGAGAGGCCATCTGTATAGCATCTTGTAAATATTTTCTTTGTATACAGTAGAAACTACTAGCTTCATATTCCCCCACCAAATCTCTTGCCATTTTTCCAGATGGATTGGGTAGCCAAAATTTTTCCCCCAGGCAATCTTTTTATCCTTTATTATCTCATCGCCAATCTCTAACCTCATCAGCAGTTTATAGCTTTTAGAAATCATGCCTTTTTCCTGGACCATCAAGATTTTTTCTAATTCCTGTAAATTGACATTTATACCTTTCCTATCTCTATCTTTTTTGTATTTTGATTGGATCTGTAAATAGATCCACCAATCCAATTGCAATCCCTGGGAATTCAACTCTTGTTTTGACTTTAGCTCTCCTCGTGCATTCAACAAATCTTTATACATTAATTTTTTCGCAGGATTGTATAATTTTGGATATGTCAATGCTTTTAAAGGTGATATCCAGCACGGTGTTTTAATATAATATTTTTTACTAATCTTCTCCCAATTTCGAATTAAGACTTAAGTAGTGCCGGGTAAACTATTTGCTTTGTGGGGTGTTATCCTGCCAAAGTGCCATATGCCAGCCCTGTTGTAAATCATGGCCTTCTATCTTGAGAAGACGACTATTGCCTAAGGTGATCCATTCTTTTACCCAGACTAACAAAGCGGCTGAGTAATAGTCCTTCCAACATGGTAAACCAGGCCTTCCCTTTTTTTTATCTCCTGCATCATTTTTTTTTTAATCCAGGGTTTTTTTCCCCTGCCAAATAAATTTAGCTATTACTTGATTTAGATCCATAAAGAATTTTTTAGATAAGTTCACTGGGGCAATTTGAAACAAAAAATTAAACTTCGGTAAAACATAAGATTTTATCATTGTTATCCATCCCAGGAGTGATAGTTGAATTTTACCCCACTTGTCAAAGTCTTTTCTTGTTTGGATTAATAATTTATTATAATTGTTCTCTTGTATGCTTCAGCACCTGCCGGTTAACCAGATTTCCAAATATTTAATTTTATTGACTACTCTTAATCCTGTCGCTTCCTGTAAATCCTTTTTTTTTCTTTCTCTAAAATGTTCTTGGTTAATATATTTGTTTTCTTTTTGTTGATTAATAGACCTGCTACGTCCCAAATTCTTCAATCTTCTCTAACAAGGATGAGCAAGATTTTATGGGATCTTCCAAAATAAAAGCCATATCATCTGCAAAGGCCTGAGTTTTATATACCTGGTATCCAATTTGAAGGCCTTTTATTTTTTCCTCATTTCCTATTTTACGCAGTAGTGTTTCTAATGATAATATAAAAAGTAGTGGTGATAGAGGGCAACCCTGTCTTGCACCTTTGCCAATGGAAAATTCTGCCGTCAAATCCCCATTTATCAGTAATCTGGCAATTTGTTTAAAATATATGGCTTTAACTGCATTTATAAATTTTTGTCCCAAATCCATGTATTCTAATTATAATAATATAAACTCCCAATTAACTCTGTCAAATGCCTTCTGGGCGTCTATAAAAATGAATGCAACCTGTTTACCTGGATGGTCTTCATAATATTCAAGTATGTTGAGCATGACTCTCAAATTATCTCGTAATTGTCGTGACAGTAAAAACCTATTTTGATTGGTATGTATAAATTCATTTAGAAAACCTTTTAATCTATTTGCTAGGATTGCTATAAAAATTTTATAATCTGAATTCAGAAGGGATATTGGTCTATAGTTTTTTATGTCTGCTTTTCCAAGAACTTCATTAAATAAATCCTTCATATGTTCTCCCATTACCTCAAACAATGTTTTATATAACTTGGCCGGAAGTCCATCTGTGCCCGGCGTTTTTAAATTTTCCTGTTTCTTTACTGCTTTTTCTATCTCCATTAGGGTAATTTCCTCTTCCAAAATTTCTTTTGTTAAATTGGGTATTTTAGGTAAATCTGAATTTTTCGTGGCTCCTGCTAAGATCTCCTCTCTTTTATATAATTCCTTGTAAAAATCCACTGCAATTCTTTCTTTCCCTCGCTTATCTTTTATTAGCTTTCCATCTTTATCTTCTAATATTTCAATTCGTCTACTCTGTTTCTCCTTTTTTAAATGTGAGCCATCTTCCTAGTTTGTTAGCTGACTCAAAGCATTTCTGCCTTGCTGCCTTTATCTTATTCTTCAGCCCATCCAGATCCAAGAGATTAAGTTGGCGTTTTAACAGTATTATCTGTTCTTTTGCTTCAATAGAGAGTGGATTATATTGCAATTGTTCCTCAGCTTTTATTAATTTACTTAATATCTCATCCCTCTCTTGTTCTTTTTTATGTTTAATAGCCATGAGTTTAATAATAAGACCTCTTATAAAGGCTTTGGCGGCATCCCAAACTATTTGAAGAGGCATTCCTGGTGTCCTATTTTCTTGAAAGAAGAAGGCCACTTCTGTCTTAAGCTTTTGCGTAAATTCAGATCCTTTCAAAATCTCTGATCTCATCATCCATCTCTTCCTGTTTTTCCCTTCTTTTAATACAGCTAATACTGGGTTATGATTCGCCCAGTCATTCAGCATAATCCTGACCTCCATCACTTGAGAGTTAAGTTCTTGTGACATCCAAATCATGTCCAACCTGGACCATGATTTATGCCTTGGAGAATAATAGGTGAACTGTTCAACTGTCGAATTGTGCTCACGCCAAATATCTTTCAATCCTAATTCATCTCTCATTTCATTACAAATGGCTGGCAAAGTCCTCTTATCTTGTCCCCTATTTCCCTTTTTTGAATTTCCCCGTTTTGTAATCCTGTTTCTTATTGATTACTGCATTGAAATCGCCTAAGAGACATACTTGCTCGTATTCCAAGTCTCGAATTTCACTTCGTATTCTTCGAAAGAATGATCTTTGCTTGGTGTTACGAGCGTAAATTCCTATTAATAATACTTTGCTCTGCAGTAATTCCACCTCTAGTATTAGTAATCTTCCCTTTTCATCTGAAAATAGTTGTTTCGGCGAGAGAGGTTCCTTTACATATATTGCTACTCTTCTCTTTCTCTCCTCCAAGGCTGCTACAAACAATTTCCCTGCTTTAGGACATTTCAATAAATTCGATTGCGATACTGATAAGTCTTAAAAGTGATATGGTCTGCAAGAAAAATATGAAATACAGAATTTCTATAGTTTGTTTAGGATTGGGATTTAGAAGTAGAATAAATATAATTAATGGGACAAATGTAATAAAAATAACAGTAGAACCTATGTTAGCAACAGTTTCAGATATTTCCAGATGAATGGGCTAAAGCTTCTCAGAAATCTCTAAAATTTTGGCATTTCCTTTCCTCTCAATTTGGTTCAGTACATTCGTTCTTATTTGCTTTAAGCTACAACTATAAGTATACAATATTACTCAAATGAGTTGTGGGATAGCCATCCAAACATATTTACCAAGGGAGTTTGTATTCAAATTATAAATATTCACATCCAGTGTGTGCTCTCCAGAAAAGATACAAAATGAAATACTTTAAAAATGGCTATATTTTATCTCTAGCTTGGAAAAAACCCTGGTGCAGTGATGGTTTTTGGTGAAAGCACGCACACGAATGCATGCACCCCAACCCCCAAAATATAATGTGAGTACCCCTGCACAGGCACACACGTTCCCTGCACATGCGACCCCCCCGCGCATGTGCCCCAGTCCCCATTTTGGATTCCAGGTTGGTGCATGAGGCTTTTCAGGCCCAAAACAAGGCTGGAGGGCCCTTGCGAGCTCCACAGTTTCTGCCCCTCCCCCAGGATGTCCTAGCTTTCTCCTGCATTCCTGCCACACAGAGGCATCTGCGGAGAGTGGAACCTATGGAGATCTGGGACGGCTCCGCCCCCACGCATGCGCAGCAGAGACCTGAAGACCAGCTGGCCAGCAGAAGGCGCGCACACATAAGCAGTGCATGGGCTGGGGCAACGGCTGGCGTGCCCACAGAGAGGGCTCCATGTGCCACCTGTGGTATGCATGCCATAGGTTCGCCATCACGGTCCTAGTGAATACAAATGCTGAAAACAGCTGTTTTAAGCTCAGAAACTTTAATGATCAGAATCTTTTCAATCAGACTAGAGCTGGAAAGGACCTTCAAGGTCTTCTTTCCTTGATTAGGTTCCATCCATTATTTCTTGTCCTGCTCTGCCCTTTATTTGAAAAATAAATTGACCACCTTCTCTTTGTGGCAACCTCACAAATATTGGAATACTGCTATCATGTCCTCCTTGGTCTTCTTTTCTCTAGTCAAATTCCAATTCCTACAACTGTTCTTTATATGTTTTTGAGTCCAGGTCTTTAATCATCTTAGTTGCTCTTCTTTGCACTTTTTCCAAAGTCTCAACATCTTTTTTTGTAATGTGACCAAAACTGAATGTAGAATTACGGGTGTGGCCTTACTAAGACTTTATAAAGCGGTACTAATACTTCACGTGATTTTGATACTATGCCTCTGTTTATACAACCAAGGATTGAATTAGATATTTTGGCTGCTGCCGTATACTGCTGGTTCATGTTTAAGTGATCGTCTCCAAGACTTCAAGGTTCCACTTACAATTATTGTTTTTGAGCCAGGTTTCACCTAATCTGTACTTACACCTTTGATTTTTCCTGTCTAAATATAAAACCTTGCTTTTCTCCATATTAAATTTCGTTTTGTTGGATAGAGCCCATTGTTCAAGTCTGTCAAGATCTTTTTGGATCCTGATGTTGTCTTCTGGGGCGTGGACTATTCCTGCCAGCTTAGTGTCATCTGCAAATTTGTTGAGCTCCCCTTATATTCCCTCATCTAAGTCACACTCTGCAGCAACATCATCTTGCAGCCCCTGCTACTTATTCTCCAGAATACGAATATTATCACAACTCTGTCCACAGTGATAATTCGGACTGGGATGAGGATGAGATACACAGACTCTCAGATCTTTCAGAGGACGAAGGGCTAATGCCGGACCGTCCATCTTTCACCAGACTTTTTCGACCCTCAATGTTCAAATCCTTGCTCCATAAAGCCAAGGTTTCAACCAATTTGGAGGAAAAGCTGGACAGCCAGGAGGCTTCTGCTTCTTCTCTTCCGTCCGAGGGTCTATTTAAATGTTCAACCATCTACTCAGGATTGTATTCCCTGTCCTCAGTTGTTCTCTGAGGTCATTCAACATTCCTTGGAGTCTTCCTGGATCCTTATCAGCCCCAAATAGTCTGGATAAAAGACTTTACTATTCAGCCCCTAATCTACAGGAGCTATTACAGTTACCTTCGGTGGACACTCCCCTCGCCCAGTTGACCTCATCTTCTGTCCTCACGAGTGATGTCGCGGACGGCCTCCGAACTGAGGACAAAAAGGCTGAGCTCCTTTTGAGAAAAAATCACCAAGCTGCTGCCTGGGCCATCAGGGCGGCCACCTCAGCTTCCTTTTTTAATAGGGTCTTGCTGATATGGCTTCGCCAGCTCAAGGATCGCCTGCCACAGGAGGACAAGTGGCTCCACCAGGATATCAGCAAATTGGTGGCAGCCATGGAGTATTCCACCAACGCGTCATTGGATGCCACAAAATTTGCTTCGAGGTCCCTTACTGCCTCTGTAACTTCACGTAGACTCTTGTGGCTCCAACAATGGAGAGCTGACAACAAATCTAAGTGGCAGCTGACTTCCGTACCTTTCAAAGGAGGCTCTCTATTTGGAGAGGCACTCACTCCCATCCTAGTAGAGGATAGGGATAAGAGAAAGGTGATGCCAATGTCCTTTCGCAGAGGTGACCGTCGCTATGTACCATACCAACAAAGGCCGCCCTTTCGGACTGAATCAGGGTCCAGCGGGCCCTCTCAATACCGGCCTCCAAATCAAGGCTTCTACAGACCCCAAGATAGATCCGGAGTCCGGGACAGAGGTTGCAGACAACCGGCCTACAAGAGGCCCTTCCGCGGAATGGGTACCCATCCCTTCCGCAGAGGAAAATGACTGCCCCACCCATCCTCCCATTGGCGTGTGTCTTCATTTATTCAGGGACCAATGGAAGTTGACTACGTCCGACGCCTGGGTCTTACAGACCATTCATCTAGGGCTTACCCTGGAACTGTCATCAATTCCTCCAACCAGATTTATTCAATGTCCTGTGTCGCAGAATGAGAAAAAGAGGCATTTGATGGAGGCGGAGATCCTTCACCTCATGGAAATCCAGGCTATAGAGCTGGTTCCTATAGAACAACAGGGGACCAGCTTCTACAGCATCTTTTTCCTCATCCCGAAGAGTTCAGGGGATTGGAGGGGCATCCTGGACTTGAAGGAACTCAACAAGTCCATCGTCTACCACCAGTTCAGGATGCAATCTCTGCACTCAATTATGGGATGCATCCACCCAAACGACCTTATGACATCCATAGACTTAAAAGAGGCCTACCTGTACATCCCAATCTGTGCAGCTCACCGTCAATTTCTTCACTTCGCCTATGCCAACCGGCATTTTCAGTATCGGGCCATGCCGTTCGGTCTCTCATCGGCCCCCAGGACTTTTACGAAGATGCTGGCGGTGGTGACTGCCTCCCTTCGACAAGTTCTGATAAGACTGTTCTGCTACCTGGACGACATCCTCATCTTATCGTCCACCCCCCAACAGGCGAAGCAAGATCTCGCTACTGTGACCCATTCCCTTCAAATCCATGGGTTCATGAAAAATTTCAAAAAAAGTCACCTTCAACCAACATTGCGTATCCTGCACCTAGGGGCCATCTTGGACTCGCAACAGGGAATGGTGTTCCTCTCAGAGGACTGCCTAGCCAGCATTCGAGATCTTGTGAACCAGGTGTTGTCTCTCCAGAAAGTTCCTCTAATCCTCCTGTCAAGGCTACTGGGAAAAATGATTTCCTGTATCTCGATAATTCCATGGGCGAGATTCCATTCCAGACCTCTGCAGTGGTACCTTCTACCATTCCAGAGGGCCCGCTGCAGCAACTCCAGGAAGAAGGTCCACATTCCGTTGATAGTTTGCAGGTCCCTTCACTGGTGGAGTCTTCTGCAGGAGCCGTCTCGCATAACAATCACCACAGATGCGAGTCTCCAAGGGTGGCGTGCCCACCTTTCCTCCCACATGGCTCAGGGTCGCTGGTCCCAAGGAGAGTTAGCCAATGATATCAACTGGCTAGAACTGCGAGCGATCAGGCTTGCGCTGTTTCGCTTCCAATCCCTCGTGGAAGGCCTCCATGTCCGCATCCTCACGGACAACATAACAGCGAAGGCGCACGTCAACAGAGAGGGAGGGACGAGATCAGTGCCTCTGATGGAGGAGGCAACCCTACCGTTTACCTGGGCAGAAAGACACACGAGCTCGCTAAGTGTATAACACATAGCAGGCACGGACAAATGTCAGGCAGATTGGTTCAGCCGACAACAAGTAGATCATGCGGAATGGATGCTCCATCCATTGATCTTCCAGGAACTGTCACTCAAGTTCGGCCTGCCAGTGTTGGATCTTTTTGTGAATCAGAACAACACGCAACTCCTGAGATTTTTCTCCCGTTATCAGTGCCCAAAGGCAGAAAATGTCGATGCAGTTCACTGTCCATGGCCTCAAGGGCTTCTTTACGCCTTCCCTCCTCTTCCTCTCCTTCCAAGAGTAATTCGAAAGATCCTTCTCGAGAAGGCAGACATTCTCCTTGTCGCTCCCTATTGGGCCCACTGACCTTGGTTCACGGACTTGAAGGAACTGGCAGTTGAACCTCCCTGGAGGATTCCAGGGGACAGGATCTCTCTGAGCCAGAGGGTCATACTGCATCCAGATCCAGAATGGCTGCAGTTGACCGTCTGGCACTTGAGAGGATCCAGCTGTCCAAGGACAACCTCTCAAAGGGTGTAATCTCGATAATCCAGGCCACTAGATGACCATCTACAACGAGAAATACAACGCCACTTGGCGGTCCTTCTGCGCCTGGTCTGCCTCCCAACATTCTGATCCAACCTCCTCCTCAGTTTCCGAGGTCTTGGGTTTTCTTCATTCCGGCTTCGACAAAGGCCTTGCACCGAGCACATTACGTAGACACGTTGCAGCTCTGGACACGGTCCTCTCCAACAGCCAAGAGGGACCCTTATCCCGCAACCTGCACATATGCAGCTTCTTGAGAGGCGCTTCCAACCTATGCCCTCCTATCATTCACAGATATCCCACATGGGATCTTCTGCTGGTGCTCCAGGCTCTTACATCACATCCATTTGCCCCTGGCATCCATTTTGCTTCAACTACTAACTCTCAAAGTAGCTTTTCTGATCGCAATAACATCTGCACGCTGCATTTCCGAAATGGCGGCCCTGTAGGTTAGAGATGATCTATGCGTCTTCCACGCCAATCGAGTCGCCTTGCGGCTGGACCCATCCTTCCTGCCAAAAGTCAACACGCCTTTTCATCGTACGCAGGAGTTGGTCCTCCCAGACTTCTGCCCTAACCCGAGGCATCCATCGGAGTATTGTGGCATATACTTGACGTTAGAAGGGCATTACGTCGCTATATCAGGCGCACTGCTTTGTTTCGACGCTCCGAGGCATTATTCATTTCCTTCCTCCCGGCCTCATTAGGCAAGAAAGTTTCATCTACCACCATAGGCAGATGGTTAAGGGCCTGCATATATAAGGCTTACACATCTAAAGGAAAACAGCCTCCAGGTCACATTCTACCACACTCAACGAGGGGTGCCTCAACTACTGTAGCTTGGGCAACTCAAGCCTCTGTGTTAGAAATCTGCAGAACAGCCACATGGATGATATTGTCTCCATTCATCAAACATTACAGGGTCGACTTCTTTGCATCGGCTGAAGCTTCTTGCAATCTGTGGCTTCTTCGGTTGCTTCTCCGGACCTTCCTCCTGTCCCTCCCTAAGGGAACTTGCTTGGGTATATCCCACACATTGGATTCTCCAAGCAGCACGCTGGAGAACAGACACTGCTTACCTGAATATCCCTTCTAGGCGCGCTGCTGGAGAATCCAACCCACCCAGATGGATTCCGGTCCGGAGGCCTCAATTTAGGATGTACCACTTGTCTTATCTGATAGGACTTACCTGATTGACTTACCTGTTATGAATTACTGTACATCTACATCTTCCTTCTTCGTGAACAAAATTGACACCAGTTGAGCGAAGGAGGCAGATCCTAGGAAAATTTAAAGTGATATACACTCAGTCTCTGGCTAATACACTGTTGTAAACCCACGCTTTGGATTCTCCAGCAGCGCGCCTAGAAGGGACATTCAGGTAAGCAATGTCTGTTTTACCACTGAATGGATTAGAATTTAATTTGCTGCTGGCAGAGTTGAAGGAGGAATCCAGTTTGAATGCTGACATCTTAAAAACTCAAAGCTGATAGAATTAATGACTCATGAAATGGATTATTTCGAGAAGATTGATGGAGATTGGGGAATTGAATTATTATATGTAACTGGAAAATAAATATTAAGAGATGTTGTGTCTCAACCTAGACTTTGGGAAACAAGAAGCAATTGTTCAGAAAGATCTTAAATAAAATTTTAAGGAAATGTATTATTATTAATAATCAAACAAATATATTTGATCCTGGACGGCTCAGAAACTGTGAGTGTGGTAGTCTGTGGTAGATAAGAAGCCATTGTAGACCTTCTACAAATTAAATATAATATATCATTAACAGAGAGTTTTGAAATTTAACTTCACTGTTAAATACCTTTTAAGTACCTTTTTTATACAAAGATAGCAGGTAGATTTATAAATTGTGGCCCTTTTTTCAAGAGAGAGCGGGAAACATTGCTGTATACATCTACCAGTATTCAACTACGGAGGACAAGATATGTGTGTTTGTCTTTTTTATTGCACATTTTTTTTCTAATAAGCTTTGGCTAGTTCTGTTTTTCTAAAGTTTTTTGAAGTTTGTATTTTGATTTTCTGAATAAAATATTTTTTTTTTGAGGAAAAATAGTTTAAGATTTTTTTAAAAACAAAAACATATTTTAAAACATCAGAAAAAAAGCTACAGTATAATGATTAAAGATGATGAAACGACAACCAATATTATTCAGTATGGTTTGTAATCAAAAGGTTTTTTATACAAAGCTGGAAGAAACTTAAGGTTTAACCCATCGGGCTGATTTTTGCATACAGTTCGATTTATGCAGTCGGACAGGGGTGGGTTCCTTCCGGTTCGGCCCGGTTCTCCCAAGCCGATATAACGTCACCAAACCGGTTCTGCCTCCACGCCCCCCCAGGACCCCCCCACTCCCACATTATTCTTACCTTTTATTTGGCCCCACTCCCAATCTATTACTGCCTCCTGAGTCCCAGCTGATGGCTAGAGGGGAAAAAACTGTTTAACACTTGCCATGGGGCTTCAAAGGCCACTCTACGGCTGATCAGTGTTAAAAGGAAACAAATGAGTAGACCGGTACCTGCAAAAATAAATGGGTAGACCAGTACCTGCAAAAAATAAATGGGTAGATCAGTACAGCTCTGCAAGCAGTTAAAAGCCTGGTAGACCAGTACCTCTGCTAAATCCTAAATAATTGTCACATCACCATCAAGCCATGCCCACAAAATAAGCCACACACATAGAACCGGTAGTAACAAATTTTAGAACCCACCCCTGCAGTAGGCTCCTATGTATATATCAAATATGTATATATATATATCCTATGTCTTATCTGCATTAAATCAATTTTAATAGCAAAAATCCTTGAAATTTCTGCTGTTACTTAGTTTCTTAGATATTTCAGATTTAGAACTGTGCTTTGTCTGATCTTTGATAATAGTCTAAAATCAGGGTAGGTTTTTTTTTTAAGATTATGGTTCTAGTTGTTGTTTTCCCTGAATGTAACCTGAATATATTTTCATATCATTTATCTTCAGGCAATGAAAAGCATAATCTGCAGGTTGATTCTCAAGAAGATAGTCAACCAACAGTACATGATTTGGCTTTATTAACTGAGCAAGTAACTGGAGTTCCAGTTTCTTTTCAGAAACTGATATATAAGGGTAAGTACACCTTCCATGTATATTCAGGCACAAGTCCTGTTAAATTCTATTGGGCTTACTCCCAGATATATAAATGTAAGTAAGGTGCTTGATATATTCAGTATTAAATATTCTATTTAGTTGGAAGATTGTGATAGTTAAAATAATTTCATATTTTATTCATCTGTGGATTGATTTTAAAATAATATAAAATTATTTTATTATTGAGGAAAATGTGTAAGAATTTTTTATATAGAAATGTTTCCATAGTATCAACTTTTTTACTTAGGAATAGTTGAAAAATAAAGATGGTGTACATTAACAAAAATATCTGTAATATCCAAGAATGATGAAACCTTTCCAAATTATTTTACTTGCTTTCTGTTTTTAATAACATTAAAGAAAATTAAATTTTAAACTATTTTTAAAATTTGAAATAAAATTGAAATGTTAAAATAATTTCTAACATGATGGATTGAAAAGAATTTAATAGAAAAATTATTTTGGTTTAAAAATATTGTGGGGGAAGATTTTTCTAAAATGTTTCATTCCTATAATGATACTTCATGCATTTTTTTGCTTTTGTTTAAAGCAGACTTGTTCTGAATTCAGCATGCCTCCAAAATGCCACCTCCTTTCTGCCCTATTCCCCAAAGCAGTAGTCTTGCATTTGGGGTAGGAGGTTAATAATCTTATTGAAAACAGGTTGCACTTAGGTTTTTATAGACATATACGGTATATACAAAGTGTAATATATATTTTAAGATAAAGTTGTTTCATACATCCTATTTTGAATACATTTAAAACTTTATTTTTGTTTTTGTTCGTTGAATTTCCCAAAATAAATTTGAGGTTTTGGTTATTCTTTTTCTATTAGGAAAGTCATTGAAAGAAATGGAACAACCATTGTCAACGCTTGGAGTGAAAAATGGTTGTAAAGTTATGCTGATTGGGAAAAGGGTAAATGTTTTTATGAAGTCTATATAGAATTTTGCAAATCAATGACATTGGTGAATATCCCTTACGTAATAAATGTAGGATTGCATTGTTTTCTAATCTAACTGTTTTTGGAACTTTTACATAATTTTATTTCATTTTATGTCCTCAAAGAATTAAGAAAATGATAAGAAAATTTAATTCTACAATTGTGCTCTTGTTCTATTTAATCCCAAAAGCTTGTACAACTACTACCAAACAATTTTGGTTTGGTTATAACAGTATAATTGAACTCACATATTGTTCAAAGTTGTTCTTTGAAAGTTGAAACAAGGTTTGTTCTTGCCATATGTTGTTGAATTAACCAGAGTGGCATGGTTCACATTACTGTATAGACACACCGAGTAGAAGAGGCACCTTAGTTTTTGGGGAGGAAAATAAGAAAAAAGCTGATTGGCAGGCAGCCTCCTGGAATACCCCCAATGATTGTGAGCTTTGTGCCTTGCTTTTTTTTCTGCTTCTATAACTTCTGAAAGTTATAGAAGCTTTTGAAACTTCTGTTTCAAAAAAAACATTTCTTTTCTGCCTCTGAAAACTCTGAAACAGAACTTCAGAAAAAAAGGCTCTTTTGGGGGCTTCTTTTCTGAAGCTCTGTTTGGGGGCTTCTTTTCTGAAGCTCTGTTTGGGGGCTTCTTTTCTAAAGCTTCATTTCTGATGCTTTTTTCAGCCTCTGAAACCTCCGTTTGAGAAGCTGGGCGGGACTACATTCAGAGTATAAGACACACCAAGATTTTCACCCTCTTTTAGGGGAAAAAAGTGTGTCTTATACTCTGAAAAATACGGTATATAGGAAGTATAAACCTAATAAATCATGTTAATAACTTAATGTATTGATGAAACATGAAAGAGTTCAATTAATGGAAAGTTGTTTTATAGAATAAGAAAGGCAATAAATAATCAAGATCCAGTGCTTAGGACAGGTTACAAAATGAAGAGTGTAGTACTATCACTACTACCAGCAGGAAGCTTATAGAGCCTGTTCCTGACTGTGACATAAGGAATGTATCAGCCGCGCATCATTCTCTGACTGGATATCAAATTATTTCTTGTTGTGCTCCTGCCTTACATCTAGTCAAGCTGCTTCCCTACATTTGGTAGTTACTGTATTGTTGTATTTGAAGTTGATAACACCTTTCTGTTTATTTCTGCTATTTAATAAATTAATGTTTAATAGCATACTATAGTACTCTTCATGTTTGCCTCACTTTATGAAAGAGCTTCTGTATTACAGTCCTTAAACTAATGAGTTAATTCATATTTTGCACTTAATGCAAATTGAATTTGAAATATCTAGCCCATACCAATTAAAAGTTAATTAAAAATAAAGTAAAACATGATTAAATTTAAATTTAAAATTAAAGATTAAATTAAAATTTAATTAAAATTAGATTAATTTTAATTAAAAGCTTTTTATTAAATTAAAATTAAATTAAACAATTAAAAGTTTGTAAGAAATTATTTACACAGAAAAATATCTTAAAATCTACTGATTTCCATGCAGAATAGACTTAGAAACTTCAGTTTTATGAACAGAACAGTTTTAATCCAGAGTATTCATTTCAGTGGTAGTTTATTCACTATAGGAGGTCCTCAATTTATGATCACAATTGTGACCAGAGTTTCCATTGCTAAGCAGGACAATTATTTTTTCTTTTATATATAATTTTATTAAATGTATCAAAAATAACATACACATTAAAAAGAAAATAGATGGGAAAGATGAAAACAGAGGAATAAACTGTAGCATAAAGGGGGGAAAGGAAAAAAGTGTTACTTTAAACTTTTATTAAGCAGTACTAATACCTCATGTGGTTTTGATTCTATGCCTTTAATTCTACAACCGAGGATTGTATTAGATTTTTTTGGCAGCTGCCACATAATGCTGCCTCATGTTCAAGTGATTGTCCCTTTGTCTTTCTAAAAGTTACTGTTTTGAATAGAATAGAATTCTTTATTGGCTAAGTGTGATTGGACACACAAGGTATTTGTCTTTGGTGCATATGCTCTCACTGTACATAAAAAGGCAAGATACATTCGTTAAGATACATTCGTTAAGTGATGGTGTTTGGGAAAATGATCTTGTGTCTAGTTGTTTTGGTGTGCAGTGCTCTATAGTGTCATTTTGAGGGTAGGAGTTGAAACAATTTATGTCCAGGATGTGAGGGGTCTATAAATATTTTCACAGCCCTCTTTTTGACTCATGCAATATGCAGGTCCTCAATGGAATGCAGGTTTGTAGTAATTGTTTTTTCTGCAGTTCTAATTTCCTCTGAAGTCTCTGTCTGTCTTGTTGGGTTGCAAAACCAAACCAGACAGTTATAGAAGTGCAGATGATAGACTCAATAGTTCCTCTGTAGAACTGTATCAGCTCTGTATCCTTAAGCAGTATGAGCTTCCTGAGTTGGCACAGAAAGAACATTCTTTGTTGTGCCTTTTTCGATGACGTTTTTGATGTTAGGTGTCCATTTTAAGTCTTGAGATATGACCTAAAAGCCTTGAGAACCTAGAAATTTGAAGGTTTCTACTGCTGATACTGTGTTGTCTAGTATTGTAAGAGGTGGTAGTATGGGAGGGTTTCTCCTAAAGTCTACCACCATTTCTATGGTTTTGAGCGTGTTCAGTTCCAGATTGTTCCAATCACACCATGAGGTTAGTTGTTCAACCTCCCATCTGTATGCTGATTCATCATTGTCTTGAATGAGACAATGTTGTATCATCTGCAAACTTCAGTAGTTTAACAGATGGATCGCTTGAGATGCAGTCATCTATATATATAAAAGCAAAAACCACTCACACCATAATCACGTAATCTCCAGAACCGTAAAGCCTACAAACTTGAAATTTGCCATGTATGTTCCTCTTGGCTTCTAGGTGCTCACTAAAAAACGATTTTTCAAAATGACCATCAGAGCATTAGTATTTCCTATATTATGATTAACACGTTCTGATGTTAATCATAACATCAGAACGTACATAACAGTTGTACTCCCTCTCCTCACCTGAAAAGAAATCTATTCCAAATGCAAAACACAAGCAGAAGAAAGGAGTTTCAGTTTGAGTTTTACTTTCACAGCAGCAACCAGGGGATAGGATACGGGAGCCTTCTGTGGGGCAAGTCTGAGGAAGAGAAGGGGGATAGGATAGAGTTCTGTGGGGCAAGGCTGAGGGAGAGAAGGGGAGAGGAGAGGCCGATCATAACTACTCATTAATTTTCAAGCTGTAAGTGTTGATTTATCAAGCCCAATTACATAGTTTTGTAGCGAAGCACAGATATCCAGCTAGTTGGTATATAGAGAGAAGAGAAGTGAAAAGAGCACACATCCTTGCGGGGACCCTGTGCTAATTGTACACATTTGATATGATTCTGCTTAGCTTCACCTGCTGCTCCCTGTCTGTTAGGAAGCTTATGATCTACTTACAAATGTGTTCAGGTACTGCTAGCTGATTTAGTTTAGTTAGAAGAATGTCCGGAATGATGATATTGAACGCTGAACTAAAGTTTACAAAGAGGACCCTTGCGTAGGTCTTTGGAGATTCAAGATGTTGCAGGATGTAGTGCAGCTCCATATTAACAGCATCATCTGTTGATCTATTTGCTCGGTATGCAAATTGCAGAAGGTCTAACAGTGGATCCATGATGGTTTTCAGATGGGACATCACTAGCCTTTCAAAGGTTTTCATAACTACAGATGTTAGAGCAACTGGTCTGTAGTCATTCAGTTCCTTGATGGATGGCTTCTTCGGCACTGGGATGATAGTGGAACGTTTGAAGCAAGAAGTAACATAGCACATCTCTAGTGATTTGTTGAAGATTCGGGTGAAGATGGGGGCCAATTGGTCAACACAGACTTTTAAGCAAGAAGGAGGTATCTTATATGGGCTGGTGCTTTTCTTGACTTTTGTCTGTGAAATAGATCTTGCACTTCCTTTTCTGTGATCACCAGGGGTTGTGAACCTAGTGGGATGGGATCAGTTGCAGGAGTCTTGGCTGTTGTTGGTGTGTCTGAGATGGGGTTGTGGAGATAGGTGGCTGTAGTTTCCTTTCAAACCAGCAGTAAAACATTTTCAGATCACCTGTTAGTTGTTGATTTCCTTCAGCCTGGGAAGGAGGTTTGCCGTAGCCTGTGATATTTTTAAGAGTTTTCCACATGTTTGCTGTTTTGTTTGTTGAGAACTGATTTCTTAGCTTTTCAGAATAGCTTCTTTTTCATGCTCTGATTCCCTTGTTAATATGTTTCTGGCCTGATTGTACAGCATTCTATCACCTTTTCTGCAGGCTTCTCTTTGGTATGATATGGCTGCTTAAGTTTAGCTGTGAACCAAGGTTTATTGTTACTGTATATTCTCAAGTTCCTGGTCTGTACACATAGATCTTCACAGAAGCTGACATATGATGTTACAGAATCTGTGAGTTCTCCAAGTCTGCAGAGGTATCTTCGGAAACATTCCAATCAGTGTAGTCAAGGCAAACTTGTTGCTTTAGCTTTTCCTCCTCAGTCCAAGTCCTCACTGATTAAATTGTTGGTTTCGTGGTTTTAAGTATTTGTCTGTACGCAAGTACAAGGTGAATCATGCAATGATCAGTGTCCCACAGCTGCTCGTGGTAAAGACTGATAAGCATCTTTTAGTGTTGTGTAGCAATGGTCTAAAGTATTCTTGCCTCTAGTGGGACAATAGACATGCTGAAAATGTTTTAGATGCTCTTTCCTTAAGTTTGCTTTGTTTAATACCGAAAGATGATTTAGATTTAATACAGATAAAGAATTATAGACCAATATACTTATTGAATGCAGACTATAAAATATATGCTTCAATAATAGCAGAGAGATTAAAAAGAGTTTTGAATGTATTTATACATGTAGATCAGAATGGATTTTTGCCAAAGAGGCAATTTAAAAACAATATGAGAATGATTTTGAACACATTGGAGTATTATGAAATACATCCTGGAAAACAAATGGCGTTGATCTTTCTAGACGCACAGAAAGCATTTGATAATGTTAATTGGCAGTTTATGTTATTATAATTTAAATTCATGGATTTTGGGGAGAGATTTATTAATATGATCAAAGCAATATACCACAAACAATAAGCTAAAGTGACATGACAGATAATTTTGATAAAAAAGGCACAAGGCAGGGATGTCCACTGTCCTCTCTATTTATATTGATTTTGGAAGTGTTAAATAGAAATATTAGACAAGATGAAGAAATAAAAGGTATGGAAATAAAAAGGGAAAATATAAGTTACAGGTGTTTGCAAACGATTTGGTTTTTATATTAGAAGATCCACTAGAAACTGGACCTATTAATTAAAAAAAAAATATGGTGAAGTTTCAAGGCTGAAAATAAACAACAAAAAAAGACAAAAATACTATTGTATTTTTCAGACTTTAAGATGCACCTTCCCCCCCTAAAAGGGGGTGAAAATTTAGATGTGTCTTATACACCGAATGTAGCCCCACCCACCACTGGTCTCCACGCTTTGGCTTCTGCCTTGTGGCAGTTTTCCTCCTTGTAGCAAGCAGCAAGAAGAACAGCTCGTTTCAGTTTCAGCACAGCCTAATTAGCACAAGTTGATTGGATCGGCCTCTCGACTCTCAGCTGTTTTTCTCTCAGCTGTTTTGTGGGCCTCTGCTGCTTGCTGCAAGGAGGTAAATTGCTGGAAGCAGATTTTTTTTTCTTGTGCTAATGAAGCTGTGCTGAAAAAAAATGAAAGTAAAGCAGGCTATTTGCTGTTTGCTGCAATAAGGCAAAATTGCTGAGAGGCAGAGGCAGATTTCTTTTTCTTGTTTTCCTCACCAAAAATGGTAGGTCCGTCTTATAGTCCGGAGCATCTTATACTCCGAAAAATACGGTACATGAAACTGATGCAACAAATCAAATCATTTTTGGAGAAATGGAAAAACTTGCAATTATCGTTGACAGGAAGAATAGGTTCTATAAAAATGAATATTTTACCAAGACATATTTATTTTTATATTTATTTCAAACAATTCCAATAAAGCTGGGGAAAATTATTTAAGATACATTTGGTTAGGGAAAAAAACAAGAATAAGCCTGAAAATATTGTAAGATTCCAAAAAAAGAGGGGCTTTGGATTGCCAGGTTAGGAATTGTATTACCAGGCTTCGGTACTTCCATGGTGAAAGAATGGATTAATCTGAGGCATAAAAGAATCTTGACTTTAAAGGGACACAACCTTCAATTAGGTTGTGGTATGAGAAGAATAAGATACATAACGTATTTTTTCAGAGTATAAGATGCATCTACTTTTTTTGGTGAGGAAAAGAAGAAAAAGAAATCTCCCTCTGCCTCTGCCTCTGCCTCTGAGTAATTTTCCTCCTTACAGCAAGCAGCCTGCTTTGCTTTCATTTTCATTTTCAGCATAGCTTGATTAGCACAAGGGGAAAAAAAATCTACTCCAGCAATTTACCTCTTTGCAGCAAGCAGCAGAGCCTGCGCAAAATAGCTGAGAGCCAAGGTTGATCTAATCAACTTGTGTTAATTAGGCTGTGCTGAAGCTGAAATTAGCTGTTTTTTCTTGCTGTTTGCTTGCAAGGAGGTAAGTGCTTGGAGGCAGAGTCCAATGGGTGGGGCCCAGTGGGTGGGCGGGACTACATTCTGTGTATAAGACGCACCTAAATTTTCACACCCTTTTAGGGGGGGAAAGGTGTGTCTTATACTCCGAAAAATACGGTAGCTATTTTCAAAGTCACTATATTAGAAATGCACTGTTATTAGTATGGGTAAAAATTAAAGAACAACATTATCTGAAATACCAGTCTGGCTTTCCACAATGGAAGCATTGATACATCCTAACGTTCTCAATATGGAAAAAAATATAAGATATAAAGATATTTTGAATGAAAGGGGGGACTTAAAAACTAAGCAAAAACTGAGTAGTCGAGGGATGAATATAACATGGTGGCCACAAGTGCAGATCCAATAGAGAAAGATGCTAAAATGTATGGTTTTAAAGAATTAACAAAATTGGACCAGATATTAACTGGAACGAATGAAAAATTAATAAAGAAAATACACGCCTATTTATTAAGCATCAAATTGGAAAGCAAGCAAATAAGAGACAATGATAGCTTGGGCTAAAAACTTTGGATATGCAATAGAAGAGGATAAATGGCAGAAATTGTGGGATAGAAATGTTAAATTAACTACGTCAACTGCGTATAAAGATAATCTGTATAAAGTGTTTTACAGGTGGCATTTTTCACCAAAAAGATTGGCAAAAATGTTTAGACAGGACTAGATGTTGAAAGGGCAGCCAGACATCTAGTTCATATTACCATATGTGGTGGACATGCCCAAAAGCAAAAAAATAAATATTACATATTTTTATAGAGCACCTTCCAGAAAAGTATAATAAAAGGAATATGTATTTGATTTTACATGTGTTAACTGCAGCCAGAATTATATTTGCACAGCAATGGAAAAGCAAAGAGATCCCAAGAGATGAGAGTATAATCAAAAAAATATTAGAATGTGCAGAAATGGACAGATTTAATGCTTACAATTAAGGAAAAAGAAGGAATTGAATATTTTTTGACATGAGACCATTTTACCAATGGTTAGATAATAAAAACAGAAGTTAGAAATATGGGGATATAAAAAGGACTAATGTTATAAATGAGATTTGTTAAAGTAGACAAGTAAAATATTGTTATTATAGAATTAATATTATTGTGATGAATACTATTGTAAACATTTTGATTATGATTTCCTAAAAAAAAAAATTGTACCGAGACAATACACTGTTTGACTGAAAATGAATTTTTACATGTTATATAATAAAACAAATTTTAATTTTTTTTTAAAAAGGAATGGAATCTAAAACCTTAGGCATCTTTTCTTTAATTATGTCTAGCCATCTCACAGCAATCCCTTGTAGCTCTCCATTTAATTATGATGATTTTGAAATACCTTCTATACAGAGAAGGGCTAAGATTTATGAGATTTTCAACTTCGTGGTCCAAAAACCTAAGACTTTATGGCCTTAAAGCTCATTAATATTGGCCTTTAAAGTTCTCTGTTACAAAATGTATTAGTTTATCAAAATATAAAATATAAAGAAAATGAAACTAGGGGAGGAAAAAGAGAAAGGGAGCAATTATGGGCTAGAGGGGGAAAAAGAAAAAAGGCTTCTGACTTCCAACTCTGTATCACAACAAAAGATAATAAAGTACACTCACAATAATACACAATAATAAATACTAGCCATTTCTAATCAGCACAAATACATCTAATCAGCAAAATAAAAATTAAAAAATCATTTTTTATCACAATCACAAAATCCAGAAGCAATTTGCAAATGGAAACAAGATTAAATATGTTCTTTTCTTAAAATAAAGCAATCAATTTAACCATCTCTACTTTTTTCCCTTGCTGTGGGAAATAATATATATTTCTGTTTGTACTTATTAACCTTTATAAACTATCATATTAACCAAATTTAATATCTCTTTCAGGTTCTTTAACTTGAAAGGAGAAAAGCCTTTTATTTAAACCCACTTTAAGACTCGAGACTTTTCTTTTAAAATATTTCTAAAACCAATAAATTTTAGTACATCTTTTTTACATCCTCCTAACATTCATACTTTCAAATTCACTTTCAACAGTATTTTTCAAATTTTAAGAATTACTCAAGCATTGTATATGTATATTTTCAAATCCACTTTATAAACACAAAATTACATTAGAACTTTCTTTCAATTACATATATCAGATTTGTAAAGAGCCATCCTAACTCCAATTGCTTCATTAAGTTTAAGGCACTCCCTGTCGCTTATCCTCATATAATAAAATCTTATTCTTCTCTGGTATGTCTATCAAGTTTCTTTTTCTCAAATAATTGTCAACCTTGTTAGTATCTATGAAGAAAAAATCCCAACTTGTCCTCTTTGAGAGTTGTGGATTTACTTGGAACCCGTTTCAGTTGTGCTGAGAAGTTTGGATTTAATTTATCACCATAATATAGATTGGTGTCATATTTGTATTCCATAGTTGCAATTAAGTCGTTTACATTGTCAGTTTTTTGTGAAATTGCCTCAGTGCTTTGATATGTGATTTTATACATAATTACATCTCTTGCTCTTTTTTATATCATCTATTACATATCTTCCTTTACAACATCCTTAGAACATAATTGGTCTATGACAGAGGTCTGCAACCTTAAAGACTCAGAGCCATTTGGACACATTTCCCACAGAAAAGACAACACTGGAAGCCATAAAACCTGGGTGGGCATGGCCAACTCAATGTCACTCCCACCCAGTCACATGACCTGCCCCAGCCATATCTATCCAGGTGTTTTCTGTGGGAATGGGTCTCTCTCTCTGTCCCCCTTCTTCTGTTTTTCTTTTTTTTCTCCCTCCTTCCCTCCTTCCCTCCCTCCTTCCCTCCTTCCCTCCTTCCCTTCCTTCCTTTCCTTTTTTGTTTCTTTCTTTCCTTTCTCTCCCTTTCTCTCTCATTTGTTTCTCACTTTTCCCTCTCTCATTCTCTCCCTCCAATTCTCTCTCATTTATTTCTCTCTCTCATTCTCTCTCCATCATTTTCTCATTTCTCTCTCTTTTTCTCCCATTTTCTCTCTGTCATTTCTCTCTCTCTTCCCCCCCTTCCCCCCCCCATATGTGGGTATGGGTGTGGGCGCGCTCTCTGTTGAACCATTTCCAAAAACAGATGAGGGTTGGGGTTGGGGGGGGGGGTTGCTTTTTTTTTTTTTTTTGCTGATATTTTTTCTTCTTTGGGTGCTTTTTACCATACGATTTACCATATTTTGCGGAGTATAAGATGCACCGGAGCATAAGACGCACCTTACTTTTGGGGGAGGAAAACAAGGAAAAAAATATTGTGAACCAAATGGTGTAGTAATATATTATTTAATAAAATACCAGTATAGCAGAATAATTTTTACAACCATGTATACTTTTCACAACCGTATATACTTTTTACAACCATGTTAAGTCAAAGCGTTATTAAGAACCATCATCACTGTCATTAACAAATGAGGAGAGGGTAGCCCATTATGCCCCCCCCTAAACTACAGTAACAATAGCAAGCTGAGAATTTTAGGACATTGGTGATTTGTTTCCTCCCTAACCCTATGCAAACAAGTGCTAACCCTAACCTTAATCCTTACCCATTATATACAGGTCCTAACCCTAACCCGTTATAAACAGATGCTAACTTTAATCCCAAACCCAGGGATCTTCAAACTTGACATCTTTAAGTCTTGTGGACTTCAACTCCCAGAATTCTAAGAGTTAAAGTGCACAAGCTGACATCTTTAAGACTTTGGACTTCAACTCCCAGAATTCTGAGAGTTAAAGTCCAAAAACTGACTGCTTTAATACTAACCTGTCAGGCAGAAGCTTCTTCAAGCAAGCGGCTCTTCAGCTGCTTAAGACAAGAGGCAGCATTGGGAAGGTGCAGCTGAGGCTGCTTAAGGCAAGAGGCAGCATTGGGAAGGTGAAGCTTTGGCTGCTTAAGGCAAGAGGTAGCGTTTTGTGTGTATGTGTGTGTGTATGGCAGTGGCTTCCGCAGCGGCTTCTCCAGGCAGGCAGCGATGGCTCAGATAGTTTCTAGAGTTGAGGGGCAGCTCAGGCGGGAACTCAGGCAGCGGCTCAATTTATAGCAAACGGTTCCCAGAACAGTTTGCTCTTCACTTTTCTGATTGGCGATTGGATCCCAGAATACCGCCAATCAGCTGTCTGTTGCCATAGTTGTCACCATTGCCGCCATCACACCAACTCCCTCCCCCCAGGTATGCCTGCTGCTACATTCGGAGTATAAGACGCACCCAGATTTTCACCCACTTTTGGGGGGTAAACAGATGCGTCTTATACACTGAAAAATATGGTAATCAAGAGTCATTTCAGGTTCCCAGGTAAACAAAGCTCTTTTGTCCCCCTGTTTTGTCAGGGTGACAATCAGCCCCGTTCCCTTCCTGGGGTAATTACACTTAATTAGAGGTGAACCGTGGCTTTTCCTTGGAGTATACTTTTAAGAGAAAATAAGCTGGGATATATTCTAAGAAACTCATTTTATTATAAAGAAAAAGAAAACAATCTTACTAGCTAATTAGTTACATCTTGGCAGGCAAACAAAGAAAGTTAGAAGAGAAAGAAAGAATGTGGACATGCGCAGTAGCTTAGAGATAGGAGTGTTTCAGCTACCATAAGTCTTAAAGTTCAAGCACAGCTGGCAAACACAAAAAACGCAGTGACAAGCTCCCTGTCAGCTGGCTGGCCCCACCCCTCGCCCTCCCCTCCCAGTCACTCCTCACATAGCCTGAGAAGGTAAGGGTGATGGCGGAGATGGAGACTCGCTCCAAATGAGAGGGAAGTACCCCTGTATTTGTGCCAGAAGAAGCCTCCACGAGATGAGAGGCAAGTATAGGTGCACTTCCCTCTCATTCGGAATGAGTCTCCATCCCTGCCGTCGCCCTTACCTTCTCAGGCAATGCGAAGAGTGACTGGGAGGGGAGGGTGAGGGGCGGGGCCAGCCAGCTGACAGGGAGGCATAGCAGGAGGATGAAAGAGCTTCATGAGGCTCTGGGGCTGCACACCCAAGCTATGAAGTGAATTATTTTCTGTAAAAATATGCTCGCTTTTTAGCCATACCTAGCTCCCTCTTGTAGTCAAATAATAATTTTTTTTTATAAAGCAGTTACTGATTCCTAGCCAATCAGAGTTCATAAAAATCGAAAAGTTTCAGCCACCCACAACAAAGCAATCCAAAACTACAGATTACTTAAACATAGTAAAATGAAGTCGCCTCTTCCTTGTTAGAACAATAAAGTCTCAAAAATGGCACAGAGCTTCAAAAAGGGGCAACAGGCTGTGACTTTAAAAAGCCTCTTTTATATTTTACAAATAATAACCTTGTAAATTAAGAAATGAAAGGCACAATTTATTGCCTGTTTGAAAAATAAATTCCAAAATGGTTTCTTTTTCAACATTGAAATGATAGCAGCCTCCCCTCCCTCCAGCAGAACAGCTTTCCAGTTACTCTGAAGCACAGCTCCTGAAGCTTCTTGCAGACTACTATTGAATGGAGGATCTTGTGGGGTGATTCTAGGACTCTCCCTAACCAAGGAGAATCATATAAACTAACAGAATGCCTGTTCCTTCTGTTATTAAGTTGAAAAAAATGGCATGGCAGAGAGACAAACCTTTAGGTAATGACAGGGAGTGGCATTATCCCCATGAGCATTATCATCTGTCGGCTATGGTCATAGGAAGCCTTTTAATATTGGCCATTAAGGTTGTCTGGATGTTTTGTTATTTCAGAGTCTCCTGCTTCAGGCTCAAGGTGTACTTTCTTTCTGTCAATCATATGAGTAAATCCTGAAACATGCTAAAAAATGGGAATATTTTAATTAGCAAATATGCAAAAATGGTTTGCAAAATACTATATTAGTACTGCAATATTCAACATTTGTAATAAAATGATTCTGCAATATAATCGCATATTTGCTTCTTAGAAGTAGGATTTGGAAGACATGTCATGAAAAAAATTTTTCCACCTTTCTTAGTCATAAATATAGTTTAACTTATTATAGCATCAGTAATCAAGCAGAGGTTGTACTAAAAACCTTAGATTTTGACAATTGGAGATTGTTAGTTATAACCTAGCTATAGGTAAATATATATCAATTTGAAGCCAGAAAAGCTAGTTTAGTATCTCACTTTTCCCATAAATTGCAGAGCAGTTACACTCACCATAACATTAGGTATCAGTTTAAGGCCAAATGGAATAGGATGTACTTATGCCTCATAACTTCTTGCTCATTGTATGTTTTACAGTAAATTTTGTTGTGATTTATGGCTGACATTCAGTTGTTCCCTTATATATTGTTCTGTGATTATAATATTTTTACCTTTTATTTGAATGCATCCACCACAGCAAACCAGGTACTTCATGATATAATGTTCTCTTCTCTTAACAGAACAGTCCTGAGGAGGAGACTGAATTAAAGAAATTAAAAGTTTTGGAGAAATCAGTGGAACAGCTTGCTAAAAAAATAGATGAAGTAAATAAAGATCTTAGAGAGATTCAGAAAGTAAGTTATTTTACATTTCAATAGTTAATATATATTTGTAAATTTCAGGTCTATATTTGTCAGTTTAGAATCTGACAAAATCTAACAAAATGCGTGGTCAAAGGTATCTTTATATAAATATGAAAATGAATTTTCTTTGGAATGATTGCTATATAATATGTATGCTCTGGAGGTATGGCTCTGAGATGTGTGTAGATGTAACACAGATCATGCATATTTTACTCTAGAATTGTGATAGATTTACTTTAATTGAGATTTTGGAAGGCACTCTCATTGAGGGAAGAGTGATATGACTTTGACTATGAGTGTTTTTAATATTATGATAGAGCCCAGATCTGAAAGTAACCCTCCCAATTAATGATGTGGATATGTAAGAGGATGTGTGATCTATACATGTGATATTGGAGAAGGGCTGCATAGATTCAGAGTTCAGACAGAAGACAGCCAGCTTGTACAGCAGTAAGGAGAGAAGAAAATATGAGAGAAGTCTGCATATAAAGGAAGTTTGAGTATGTGATGTTGATGAACAAATGAAAGTGAATGGTGTATCCAGGCTTACTGATGTATATTAGTAAATTTCATTTATATTCATATGAATCAGTGCTTGCCTGCATAGAAAGTTGGCCTTTTGTATACATGGCATTAGTTACAGAAGTATGGATATTATAGGAACATAGCTCTTATAGCTGTTATAATAAAAATGCCTATTCCAATGAAATTATGAATAAGCATAATGTAAACAGTGTATTTTTCATATAGGATTTTCTTGCAAAGAATAATCAAACTGAAGCTCTTAGTCAGTTGGATAAGCGGATAAAGGGAACTGCTGAGCAGTTTATGAAAATTCTGGAACAAATAGATGCTATTGTAAGTAAATAATGATAACGTATTGTGGTTAACTGAAAGAGATCTCAGTTCTTTAATTTTAAATGATGTTGACCTCAGAGTTATTAAGCGTGATTAATCATAATAGTCAACATAAATAAATTAATCTATAATCATCAGTATAGTGATATAATATCTAGTCACAGAGCTTAACAAACTTCAGTGGTCTAAGTAGTTCCTGTACCCCAAAAAATCTGAATCATTAAAAAAGATTTTTAAATCCACAAGATTTTCTGAAATTTATATCAAGTTTTGTAGAATGTCAAATTCTCATGAGAGTTTGGCCATTTTATTTTATTTTCAATTGAATTCTTGGTACTTATGGACATGATTTTGGAAGATAAGCCATGGCTTCATAGATGTCCTGACATATTTTAAGGAGTCCATGGTCTGCCCCTCCCTTAAGAAGCCATCATTCGAATCCACTGTATTGGACAATTGTCATCCAATTTTCCACCTTCCCTTTCTAGAGGAAGTGTTGGAAAAAGTTACTGTATTGCAGCTCCAGAGGGTAGACAGTAGAATAGAGATAATCCATCCATCCTTGCTCTCCTTGACTTCCATCAATCATGGTATCCTTTTGGACCAACTGCCAGACTTGGGACTGGGCAGTGCAGTGTTTTTTTCCGTCACCGGTTACAATCTGTGTTAATAGGCTGCTTCTATATAGGAGTTCTGCAGGGCATGGTATTCTCTCCACTCCTTTTTAGCATTGGCATGAAACTGCTGGGTGAGATCACCCAACAGTATGGGATGAAATATCATCAATATGCTGATGATACTCAGCTTTACATCTTCATCCCTGGTGACCAAAGGGCAGTTTTCACAGCATCTGATGGCTGTGGGGCCTGATTGGGAGACAACAGATTTCAACAAAGCTCTGGTAAAATAAGGTGCCTGTAGATATGTGGAGCCTCAGGATCCATATGTTTATTATCTTTAGTTTGGATGGAGTGGCACTACCCCAGATTTGGCCCAGTTTATAGCAGAGTGGTTTTCTTAAATTCATGACTCCTGCTCAAACAAGAGGCAATCATAGGTAGGAGAGCCTTTGCACATCTGTTTTGCGCCAATTATATCCTATTCTGGATTGTGAGTTCCAGCCCTCAGTCACTTACACCTTGATCCTCTCCTGCTTGGATTATTACAATGTGCTGTACTTGGGGCCACTCTTGAAGTGTATTTGGAAGGTATGACTGGTCAAAAAGCACAGCACAGGCGGTTTTGGATGTTCCTAGGATGACATATGTAACACCACTGTTATGTGAGCTGCATTGGCTGCCAGTGTGTTTGCAGATGCAATTCAAGGTGTTGGTTACTATCTTTAAAATCCTTTATGGCATGGCTCTCAGATTCCTATGGAACTGTCTTTGCGCCATGGGATCAGCCCGCTGAACTCGTGCTGTGGAAAGGGCCTACTGCAGATTCCATCAGCCAAGGGTTTTGGCTTGTGTGATCCAGGAAAAGAACCTTTTCTGCCATGACTCTCGCCCTTTGGAACTTCTTACCACCTCCTCTCTTTTAGCATTCAGAAAAAGCCTTAAAACCTGACTATGCTGGCTGGCATGGGGTCATGAGGGAGAAGCTGTTTGCTGGAGGTGGTTAGTGCATTAACAAAGAAGGTACCTCCCCCCTCACTTTCAAGCTTATGTTTTTAGTTTGTTATAATTTGTCTAATTTTAATCTCTTTTCCTATTCATAACTGTTTGGATATTTGTGTATTTTATCTTACTATAAGATACTCAGTGTCACCTTAAATTGCAAGATGGGCACAAATAAAGGGTCTGGGACAGTGGTGAAATGTAAAATTTGTTACTACTGGTTCTGTGGGCGTGGCTTGGTGGGGGGGTAATGTGACTGGGTGGGCGTGGCCAACTTAAAAAAAAATTTAAAACCATTTTTTCTACAACCTCTGTAGCCGAAGAGGTTGTAAAAAAATGCTTTTAAAAGCCTCTGATGATCCCAGCTGAGCCTTGATCATCAGAAGTTTTTTTTTTACTTTTAAAAGTATTTTTTCAGTGGAAGAGGTTGTAGAAAAAATGCTTTAAAAAAAAGTATCTGATGATTGCATGTCTCAGCTGGGCATGCGGGGGGGGGCAGGGATTTTAGCTACCGGTTCTCCAAACCACCTGCCTCCATTGCTACCGGATTGGGCAATCAGGTCCAAACCGGGAGCATTTCACCCCTGGTCTGGGACAATTCGTAACAGCCAATGGACCCTGCCCATTTCACCCTGGATTTTCCAGCATGACTGACCCACCAATCTTTGTTTACAGTTGTGTGTGAATTTAATGCCCAAAATATGGGATACCATTGCTAGCAAAAACTCTGACATCCCCTCCTCACGCTATCCAAAAGCTGCTGTCAAAGCTCCCCTCATGCTATCCAAACACTGCTGACAAAGCCTCTCTTGCCCCCCATGCTATCCAAATGCTATGCAAAGCCTTTCTTTCACCCCTTCCCGTCGTCATCCAAAACTGCAGACCTCAGCACCCGCTATACCACCAGTTATTTCCAACCCCAGTCTTGTTAATCCCCCCTCTACCTCTCCTCATCAGGGATGTGGAAAAAGTGCACTAGAAGCACACCAGAGGCGCATTTAATCATCTGCTGGGGGGGGGGGTGATTGGCCGTGAAGATTTGGGTCACAATGCATTGGCCATAATTATGCAATCTTGGAGAAGCAGCAGAAAAGTTCTGCTGGTGGTATGTCACCAGTGGAAGACTAACTGTAAACAAAGGGCCATGGTAGGTCAGCCATGTTGAAAAATCTGGGGTAAAATGGGTAGGGTCATGTGGCCATGAAGAATTGTCCCATTCCGGCAAATAAATTTCATAATAATGCTGCATTATTAATTTTAAATAAAGCTTTGACTCCATTTCCAGAGAACAGTTGTGAAAAAAATAATTTGAAGCATCAATTGATATTGATAGACTTCTGCTGGCATTCATTAAAATGTTGTTTAATAACACTCCTTACACTCAAAAAATAATTTAAGCAATTGATTTCTCTTAAGAAGAGACACAATACAAGGTCCTCCTGGAAACAGCTTATTGAGGCAGCAAAGCAAAAGAACTCTTCTCTAGTCTGGCGTCTAATAGCTAGTTACTCTCACAGAATTCATACCCCACTAGTTCATATACCTCTTACAATCTGGGAACTTCACTTTTGGAGAATGTATGAAGATACACACATCCCAGTGAGAATATAAGGTATACAGTGAAGGATTTACCTGAATGGCCCCCAGTTTCATTAAATTAAATTAAATTAAATCTCTCATTGGCCAATTCAGGATTGGGAAGCCCCAGGAGCTGATTTCATTTCCGCTGAATTATTAAAGAACAATTTGAAGTGGTGGATGCAAGTTTTGGCAGCACTATTCACTTATATCAACACTGGCTATGTCCCAGAAGAGTGGGGCTTGGCAATTGTCCCATTTTTAAAAAGGGAAAGAGAGATGACCCTGCCAATTACAGAACCAATAAGTCTGCTAAATATAATCCGTAAACTCTACACCAAACACCTCCAAGAAAAATTAAAGGAGTGGCTGGATATTGAGAACTTGATTGCTGAAGAGCAAGCCGGGTTTAGAGCAGGGAGAGGCACCATAGATCAGTATTTTTCAAATGATTGAAAAATATAGATTAAATAGATCTATATCATTATACACTGGTTTTATAGATCTCAAGGCAGCTTTTGATATGATTACCAGGACTAAGCTATGGGAGAAGCTGGAAGCTGCTTCAATTGACCATAGGTTTTCTTCATCTGTTATATGCTTTACATACTAACACATCTCTCAAGGTGAGGTGTAATATGCAGGGGTCCCTCTCGATGTCAGTTAAAACTCAAAAGGGGATTAAACGTGTGCATTTTGGCCCCCTTGCTTTTCAACTTCTATATAAACGACATGGTAAAATGATTAAATAAACCAAGTTACCCCCCTCTCTAAAATAGGTGATTGAAGCATTGCCCTGCTGCTCTATGCAGATGACACTGATTCTACAGGACACCAGTAGGCCTTAAAAGAGTCCTACTATCCCTCTTCCAGTATTGTAATTAAAATAAACTGGTCATAAATTACAAATTTGCAAAAAGCCAAAACTCTATTGATGGTATCTCTTTATTCATGGTCATAATATAGAGCAGATAACCACCTTCAAATACCTCAATACTCAAGTTGGACTACGACCAAACAAAATAAACCTTGATACAAAGGGTAAGAGGACATTGAAAAGCAAATGGTCTTAGGGAAAGCTCCGTTGTTTCTGGCTCCAGATGCCATTAGATATATTATTATTCAGGAAAACATTAAAATAAATTGCTTCCTATTGACCAATAACTTAGTTCTACAGTACCAAAAAAAATACAGTATTTTCTTTTTAACCCACCCACCCCTCATTTGATGATTATCTCAACATTAGCTTGATAAAGAGATAGCTATCCCAAATAATGTAGCCAAATTCTATATATCATTGATGATGGAATGCAAATGATTGCTTCAGTTAGGTGAATCTGTTTTATCCATATAATTTTATATTTCTTTTTGATATATTATGTATTTAGAACATGACTTGTTTTGGCATACGTATTATCTTATTACTCTTTACGTTGTTCTGGTCTATGATCATAATAAAACTAAATTTATATGATGTATTTTCTTCTAGGTAAACACAGATTAGAGAAATCGGATATAATTATAAAAACTATAAATATAACATTAACTTTAATGGATACACTTTATGTTAAGCATATTAAAACATAAAACATCAATATGTTAATATTACCTAACAGCAATATTATACACAGTATTTAAATTATTACACTCACAGTCTTAAAAAAAACCTAATAGCATTCCTAGCCCACAGTGAATTAAGAATAAAAAGATAAAAGATAAAGTAAACCATAACATATCTGACCATTTATCATCAAGAATATATACACCATCTGAGCAAAAAATGTCAGCCTCATTGTTTGGCTGAGCTAGTTGTCTAATTATCTATAGGTAGTAGATAGTAGAGCAGAAAAACAAATTTGCTGTTAATCAATGTATTGCTAAAACAGACATAATTGCTTTTAGGGAAATTACATCATCCCAGTAAAGAAAATGTACATTTACATTTAAAGGACCAATTTAATCCTTATAGTTCTTTCTGAACATTAGGCAAAATAGTTAGCTAAAAGAACCTAACCCTGATGTTAAACAAAATATTTTTGGTATTACGACATAATTGGAGTTTCCCATTACAATTGTAAAACATTCTTAGAACAGAGGTAAATAATTTTAATCCTAAAACCTAGACCTGGTTCAGCTCTGCTGCACATGCGCGGGCGCCTCCCACCAGTCAGCTGTTCTTCAGGTCTCTGCTGTGCATGTGTGGAGGGCGGGGGCATGCGGACTAAACATGCATGTATGGAGAACGGGTGTGCAGGCTAAGCATGCATGCGCGGGGGGGTGGAACACATGTGGGGGGTTGTGCGCACAAACATTGCATTTTGCGGGGTTGCGTGTGCATTCACGCACACGCTTTGGGCACCCGATCCAGAAATGGTTAGAAATCACTGATGTAGACATTGCAAATAGCTTATATATTTAAATCTAAGGCATCCATTTTCTTTTGTGAATTCTTAGCAAGAAGTTCTTGCTATGAAATAATGATGGTTCTTTGAATGTTCACTAGTGTGTAAAACCTATTTGAGCAATCCTTCAAAATCTGAGTTTAGTGGGAAGATCATGCTTTCCATGTTCAGTTTCCTGAGATTATTACAGCATCATAGGAAAAACAAGTTACTGGTACTTTGGTTATTATTGTTTTGCTTTGTCACACACTCAGCCAGATGTTTATACTTGATTTGGCATTTTGCCAGTTTTCCAAAGACCTGAAATAGGCAGATGTGAATGTTTGCTAGTGTTAGAGGTATTGTCTCTGGATCTAAGCTATTGTGAAGGCACCTATGACTATTGATACCACTTTTGCTTTTGTTTGCCACAGTCATTTTATTTCTATTTGTGAATCTCTGTATTTTGTTATCTTCTCTAGTTTTTTTTTCTTCTATTCTGCTATCTCCAGGTATTGACATATCTGCTATCCGGATCTTTTTGTCTTTTTTATTGTCAGTTGTTAATTCTTGAGTGTTATGCAGCAGATGCTTGCCTATTTGAATTCTAAAATTCCAGACCACTTTAGTTTCTTCATTTTGTACAACTTTGTCTATTTTGTGGCCCCACCAATTCTGTCTTGGAGATAGATGGTATTTCTTACAAGTATATACCATTGTTTCTACTTTGTCATGTGGTTGTTAATTGTCAATTTGTGCAGTCTTCTTGGACAGCAGCTAACTAGGTGGCCACTGTTTTTTCAGCTTTTTAAAGAAGTGGTGCTATAATTATTAGATTTTCCTTCTGCTTCCTAAAGGCATGTATAGAGGGGATGGAGGTAGTTGTGAGTGCACAGATGGCTACTTGAAACATCACAGTTAGAAGAAATATGTTCCTTTTTATTATAGTCTTTGTGCATCTTATATATGAGTGATATATACTGCAGCTTCCTTTCTCTGGCCTGCTGTAGGAATTCCCCTCTAGCCAGAAAACTAGCAAACAAAATTCTCCATTGTTGGTGGAGACAGCAGCCAGGCTTGGAATGTACTCGTACGTTCAGATTGATGGACTGAGTCTGTCAAGGTTGTTAAGTCCCGCCCTTGTTGCTAGGAGCTTCCAGCTTTTGACTCAGTCCACCAGAGTGGACAGTCGTGTGGATCTGTGTGTCTGGCTACTTTCACCTTTGCATTTCTTTATTGGATATTTTCTCGGTTTGACCATTGGACTGTTTTATTGACAACTCTTCTGGCATTTGGACATATATTTCACAGTTTTTACCTCAGCAGTTGGCTCACTTGCCTTGCTGTGGTCAATTCAGCTTCTTGCTTTCTGGTGGAGATTGCTCCGTGGACTGGTCAGTAATCTGGGGCCTGGTGGAGCCGTGCGCTCCCTTGTGGGAGCAGGAGCTATCTCCTGAGCCGGTGGAGCCTCATGCTTCCATTATCGGCTAGTTTGTGACACGGAGCTTTGCGCTTCCTCAGAGGCTGTCGGGCAACCATTTTCTTTCATTTGACAGCTTGTTTACCATTGCGGAGCTTTGCGCTCCCTTTTTGTTCACCTCTTGTAGGCTGACGCTTGCATTTGACAGCTTGTTTGCCGTTGCGGAGCTTTGCACTCCCTTTTTGTTCACCACTTGTCGGCTGCCGCTTCCATTTGACAGCTTGTTTGCCGTTGCAGAGCTTTGCGCTCACTTTTGTTCACCACTTGTCAGCTGCCGTTTTTTTTTGCTCTCTGAAGTGCCCGAGCTTGTGTGGAGGCATGGAAGCTTCCTACTGTGTTTCTGGCCTGTTGGCAGGGCTTGACAGCCGTTAGAGGAGCTCCACGCTCCCATCATTGGGGATTGCTCCGTCTGCATTTTTAATTGCCTCATCATCGGGGTGGCTGTAGCCTGTGCCTTTTATTCCCCAGTTGCCTCTGGCCGTTAGCTGCCTTGCATTTACGAATCCTCCACTGTCTGAGGACACGTTACTTGGTGACAGTTTAAAACTGAGCTGCTGTAGAGGCTTATCGTTAACAGCTCTCCCTGTGGGCATTTATTACCCCCCTTTTCCTCTGTGGCTGTTGATTCTGGGACGGCGACCATTTTGTCTGTTACCACATCACTGGGTGGCCATTTTGTCAGCAGCAGCCTGTCATAGACAAGTCTTTCTATTTGTTGTCACCAGTGTATTTTCTGCCAATAATGCCTAAGGCATTGGCTAAAACGAAGGATGGCCAAAAGACCTCAGTTCATGAGCACTCTACTGCCTCTAAAGGAGATTCGTTCTCCAAGCATGTTCAGGGTCCTGATCCTTCCGGCAAGCCCGCAGTAAAGAAGGCTCATTCTACAAAACATGATGAAGGCTCCAAGCCCTCCTCTTCCTCCTCACGTGTGGAGAGGCGTCGGGATAAAGTGCTACAGAAACTGTGTGATAAGGCAGGGAACATTGCTCTCGGCCATCTGGTACAGACAACAAGCTCCTGCTGTTATGGTTCTTTTTTTTTATTGAAAAAGTTTTACAGTACAGTTTTTTCATTCCCCCCCCCATTTTCCCCCCTCCCACCCACCCCCCTTCCCTTCCCTTCCCTTCCCACCCCTCCCTTCCCTCCCTTAACTTCCATTTAGTAAATATATATAAAATTATTCTATCAAATATTTGCTAAACATAAATTTGTCAAGTATTTTAAACAACCCCAATCCCCCTCACCCCCCGTTGACTTCCACTACAAATTTTTTTTTAAAAAAAACCTTACTTATATTAAACTAAAAAAATACAGTGAAACATTTAGTAATATAACAAAAAAAACTAATAATAATAAAAATATTTACCTCAATTACCAATTTCCTCAAATACTCAGTAATCCATCAATAATACTCTTTTATCTTTAAACCCCACTACAAAATATTATAACATCCATATCTAATAATTTTCTATATCAAACACTTAATTTTTAATCCTTTCCTTCATCTTGATTAAAGTTAAACACAATAACCTTCCTTGCCACAAAAAAAAGAAAAAAAACGAAAAAAACCCCTTAATAATTACTTGCATAAATCAGACCTCCTTAATATATACTAATAAAATATAAAACAATTATATCTACTAAATTTCTATCTTAATAATCCAAGTCTTAATCTTCTCTTAATAGATATAGTATAGTATCCAGCATATATATTATAAATTTCATGTTCTTCCAAAATACACAACAATAATATCAAATAAATTTTCTATCTCAGTAACCAAATTTTCATCTTCTCTTCATCTTGATCTTGATTGAAGTTAGACAACTATCTTCTGACACAATATTTATAAACTAATTCTTATTTGAGCTGCCCCCATCAGCAACAAACATCTCTTCTTATGTAAATCCCCCCGAGTGACTTAATGTTTGTAAAATCCACCCACGAAGGTATCTTGTAATCCTCTAGGTAGATCATTCAACCTAACTCCTAATGTATCCGTTAAAAGAAAAACAAATGCAGCTTATACAAGCTGCACTCCCAGATGTTCCTTTAAAACTCTTTCAAATCCTGCCAACCTTTCCACCTCCTTCCTTCGGGTTTCCAAGATGTTTTCATCTTCAATTTCATCATCTAGATAATTAATTCCAATAAAGTTATAATAGGATAATCACAGATCCTCTGCATATATTGCAGTGATCTGTTTAACTTTCTCAAGATGTCAAATCCAAATCAGGTTGAGTTTTATAACAACTTTTAAGTCCATTATCATATAAAAATTAGGTATAACGATGGTTATCTTTCAAACTATTTCAAATAATCCTTTATGTAATACTTTAGTTTTCACCAAGCATTTCCAACAACAGACACAATTATGGCTGCAGTTCAGTTTCAATGGTTTTCAGTTTCTTTCTCCCCTTGACTTGTACTTTCTGTTGCTTCTCGTCCTCATGCTTTTCCACTTGTGGAATACTGGGCCTCTGCTGTCTCGATGATATTTGTTTTTCATCTCGAATTATATGTTTATCTTTCGATTCTTGCGTCAACAGTTCAAGGCCGGTACCACTTCTCTTGAATCTCTGGGATACTTTATTTTCAAATCTGGATATTCCATGATATGATCATCTAGAAAACCACCTACTGCTCCTTTTTCTTCTGACACACTTTGATTATTTTGATTTTGTAATTCCATCTGCACACATTGTTCCTCAACCTCTCTTTCAGACTCTTTATCTTTCTTGTCATCTTCCATAGATGACAACATAGCAGAAGGTAAAAATATGGGGGCTCCCTTAAGAGTGTTATTATAAAAATGTTCAGCTTTTTCAATGGTATTTAAACAATATCTCACATCTTGATAATTCAAAATAACACCAACTGGTATGTCCCATCTAAATGGAATCTTTCTTCTGTTCAATTCCTTCACCAGAAATCCAAAATCTTTTCTGTATCTTAAAATCCTAGATGGTAACTCTTTATAGACCCTAATTTGTAAACCTTCTACCCTTAAAGTAGCTGAATAGGATTTTTGTAAAATATCATTTCTTAATCTTCTATCGGTGAAATAAACAACAACATCTCTGGGTAGGTTCCTCTGTCTAGCAACACGTGAATTGACCCTGTAAACTTTTTGAATACAGCCAAGAATTTGATCAACTTCCAAATTTAAAAATGCAGCTAATGCCTTGGCACAAAGTGTTCTTAGATTTTCTCTATTATTCTCTCTTATACCTCTTAATCTCTAAGCAGATTCCGTAGCTTTAAATTGAAGCATCATCACATCATTCTGGATTTCCTGATTTTTGGCATCAGCTTCAACTAATTTTTCCTGTAAATCTTTCATCTTGGAATCAAACTTTCTACTGATTTCAACCATTTTCTTCCCTATTTTCTTCACTGCAGTTGAAAAAGCAGAAACTACTTCAAAAATAGTTTGGTTCAATTCATCATATTTTCCCTGTACCAGCTCTTCAAGATTCTTCTGTGAACTTTCTATCTTCTCAGCAATACTTCCTAAAGACCTAGTTATAAAATCTTTTAAGTCCTCATTTGCAGTTCCCTGCAGATGCTTTTGAATCATTTCTGCTTTTTCCTTTGTCTGACTTATAAGGGAGCCCCCCCTTGCTTTTTGTTTAGGAGTCATACTTCTAAAAAGGTTTCCAACTGTTCTAAAAAACACACACACACACACACACACAAAGGAGTTCTATTTAACTCAATTTTGTTCCTTTTCCCTGCTGGAATGTTTCTTTAAGATACTTCAGCGCAGGCTAGGCTCTCACTTTCACTTTCCACTCTCCATTTTTTCAAGCATTTTCCGAGCAAAGCCAGTCGCCATTTTCAAAACACTTTCTCCAATCTCACTTCTTTCTTCTCTTTTCTAAAAATTAGTAAAAAACAATACTTGCATTTTTCCTCCTCTAGTCAATCCACGTTTCACCAACTTGCTTTTTTACTGTAGATTTCAGTTGATCTGTGGAGTTGCTCACGACATCTGGCTCTGCTGCTACAAGCAGCAGAGATCCCTCGCAGCGCGGAGCCTCTCTGGAGGTGAATAGGGAGCCATCATCCTGAGCCCTCTCCAGGACTGGGGGCTCTACCGCACCCCCAGTAGCTCAACCCGCTCTTCCGACTGAAGAGCGGGGTTTTCGAGCTGCCTGCCAGCTGTAAGGCGGCTCTTTACGCGCGGCGAGGCCGGCAGTCATGAAGCGACCACCGACAACGACGGAGACGCCACCGGAAGATCTCCTGCTGTTATGGTTCTTGATCCGCCATTAACTCCTGATCAACTTTCTCTTATGGACTGCCCTTTGACTGTCCAGCCATCGGACCAACCATCCTGCTCCGATCTGTCCTTCTGTGAAAGGCTGCCCGGCTCGGAATCCTGTACACAGTGTTTTGAGGCCTGAGGAGATACAACAAATGATTACTGTAGCGGAACAGCAGTCCCTGTCAGCTCATTTGTATCCTTTCCACAGGAGAGCCGCAGGGCGGTCGGGCCAGTCGCTCCATTTTATGTCTCCCGACAGGGATGTTTATGAGGATGCCATATCGTTTGGGGGGAGGGGGTCTCATTCTCCGGCTCTTTCTGATATCAGTCATCCTTCAACTTTTGAAGAGGTTCACCCCAGGATGAGGGTCTCTCTCCAGACCAACCTGACTTCACGGGCCTCTTTCCTCAGAATCTCTTTAAATCTCTTTTGTTTAAGGCTGTTAATACGGCTCAGCTTGGAACTTGCACGCAGTCTGAACCTACACCTGCTCCTGGGTCGCTTGATCCTCTATTAGCCGAACCAGTTAAACCTGTATCAGCCATTCCCACTCCTCCTCTCTTCCTGGATGTCATACGGAAACAGTGGACTTCCCTCAGGACTGCTCCGGTTCCTTCATCCACAGATCGTAGGAATTTCACTGTTTCACAGGATTTGGCTTTTCTGCTCCAGGTTCCCGCTGTCGATGCCCCCATCGCCGCATTGCTGCCTAATGCATCTGTTCTTGGCGATCCGAAAGAAGGTCTTTGTCTTGACGAGCGTCGTTTGGACCAAGTTCTCCAGCAGGCACATCAGGGGGCAGCCTGGACCATAAGAACAGCTATCACCACATCATTTTTCAATTGCTCTACTCTACTGTGGCTACAACAGCTTCAGGATAAGCTCTCTCCTGAGGACACAAGATTGAAACAGGACATAAATAAAAAAATTGCAGCAGTGCAGTTTTCTGCAGATGCGACTCTAAATGCTGCTCGTTTTGCCTCAAAATCACTGGCCTCTTCCATCGCTGCCCGCCGCCTAGTTTGGCTACACCATTGGCAGGCCGATGCTTGACATAATTGGTATCGGTTCCTTTTGTAGGAAACAAATTGTTTGGTGACCAGTTAGAGCCCTTCCTTGTGGAAACCAAGGATAAACGAAAAGTGTTGCCTACGGTTTATCGTAGGGGGGAGTCCTGTTATTCATCATATAATCCTCAACCCCAATTTCGGCCAGTGGACGGGGGACCTGGTTCTTCTCATTATTCAGGTAATTTTGTCCCCAGGCAGAAGGGTTTTCAGAGTAGGTCAGCTAGGCACAGACCTTTCATGACTAGGTGACCCTTTCGAGGGGGAGGAGGTCATTCCATCCAACACCATCGCTAATAGTACTTTTGAGACTCCCTTTGGTGGTAGATTGACCCTCTTCACCAATGTTTGGGAGAGTACTACTTTGGATTTCTGGGTTCGTGCCACCATTCAATCTGGGTTGGCCATAGAATTTCTTTCCACCACCACCACCACCCCCCATGTTCTTTGTCCATTGTTCTCTTTCTCATAATTCGAAATGTCGAGCTCTTATGAATTAGGCTATCTGGCACCTTCTTACCATTAAGGCTATTCAGCAGGTGCCTGAGGAACAAGCAGGACAGGGGCTTTACTCACATGTTTTTCTGATTCCTAAGTCATTGTGCGGGTGGAGACCTATTCTAGACCTTACGCGGTTGAACCACTATGTGGTTTATCGCAAATTTAAGATGCAATCCTTGCGTTCTATCTTAGACGGCATTAGGAGGAGCGATCTCCTCTGTTCCATTGATCTCACAGAAGCCTACCTTCATACGCCTGTTCTTCCTTCTCATAGGAAGTTTCTCCATTTTTATTACACAGGAGCTCATTATCAGTACCGGACTTTGCCCTTTGGGCTTTCCTCTGCTCCCGTAACTTTACGAAACTGTTGGTGGCCTTAGCAGCTTCCCTCCGAATGCGTTCAGTTCGTCTTCAGTGTTACCTGGACGACATTCTGATTTTATCTAGCTCTCCTCAGCAGGCACGTTTGGACCTCCAGTTAACTGTTCAAACCCTTGCCTCCCACATCTTCTTCATTAATATGGAAAAAAGCCATTTGACTTCCTCGACTCGTATACTCCACTTGGGAGTTGTTATTGACACAATTGAGGGTAGGGTTTACCTGTACTGGGAACACCAAGATAAATTAAAAGCGCTTGTGGCTCAAGTGGAAAAGGATAAGAAGGCTTCACCCTTGCTCCTATCCCAGTTATTAGGCAAGATGGTTTTGGTTATTTCTATTGTGCCCTGGGCCCGTTTGCACTTGAGAGACCTACAATGGTTTCTTTTGCCATTTCAGAGGTTGGGCAGGGGCACATCGCCGACAAGGATTCCCGTTCTCAGGGAGGTAATATCATCCCTCAGATGATGGCTGTCTCCAGCTATCTCCAGGGGCTGTCTGTTCTTCGAACCCCAATGGCTCATGGTTACGACCGATGCCAGCATATTCGGCTGGGGGGCCCATTGCCAAGCTCAGGTAGCTCAGGACAGATGGGTAGCTCAGGCCCAACGAAGCATCCCGGAACATCAACTGGCTAGAGTTACGAGCTATATTCCTGGCCCTTCGGGCTTTCCAACATCTGGTGTCCAGCTCCCATATCTTAGTGCTCACAGACAATGTGGCGGCCAAGGCACACATAAATCGCCAGGGGGGCACCAGGTCTTGATCCCTTATGTGGGAGGCCAAGAGGCTGGGCCTCTGGGCAGAGCATCACCTTGAATCGTTGAAGGTGGAGCACATATTGAGGGTGTCGAATGTACGCGCAGGCTGACTAAGCTGACAGTTGATCGATCACTTCAAATGGCACCTGCACCCTCGGATATTTGCACTCTTGATGACCCAGTTTGGCCCACTGGTGGTCGATCTGCTCGCGACCCCGTCAAATGCCCAACTGCAACGTTTCTTCTCGAGGTTCCCGTCACACCAGGCGGAGACTGTGGATGCTCTGTGCTCCGGATGGCGCATTCCCACCAATATCTCTCATTCTGAGGGTTCTTCGGAAACTCATACAGGAACAAGCGGAGTTCGTCCTGCTGGCGCCGCACTGGCTGAGGAGGTCATGGTTTGCAGACCTCATGAGTTTGTCTGTGTCTCCTCCCCAGAGGATTCCATGCAGTGAGGATAGTCTCAGCCAGGGGGTGGTCCTGCATCCAGACCCTCAGTGGTTGCAACTGACCACTTGGCGGTTGAGTGGGGCACTCTGCAACAAGTCAATCTTCCCATCATGGTCATAAGGATGATCCAGGCTTCTAAGTGGCCATCCACAGACCATATTTATTCGGCCACTTGGCGGGCCTTTTCTACTTGGTGCGAATTGAAGGGGTTCTTTGCCCTTCAGGCGTCACTTGTACAGGTTCTAATGTTCTTACAGGACGGTCTGGACAGATGTCTCTCGCCCAATACTCTTCGGTGGCAAGTGGCGGCTCTCTTGACAGTCCTAACCTATGGAACTCTTCTGGCTTTGATCCTTTGATCCGCTTTTTCCTCCGGGGAGCCTCTAATTTATGCCCCCCGGTATTACATCGGTATTCCACTTCGGACCTGCCTCTAGTCTTGAACTCTCTCGCTGGTGCCCCGTACCAGTGGGTACTGGGGCCTCTGCGATCTGCCAGCCTACGGCTCCTGTCATGTGAAGTGGCCTTCTTGGTGGTGATAACCTCGGTGAGGAGGATTTCGGAAATGGCTGCACTGTCAATAAGAAGTGACCTACGTGTCTTCCATATGGATCATGTGGTTCTCAGACTAGATTCTACCTTTATACCTAAAATTAATTCTTCGTTTCACCATGTGCAGGAACTTATTCTCCCGGATTTTTGTCCCCATCCTTCGCACCTTGTGCCACCGCACCTTGTGCGTTGGCACAAGCTGGATATCTGGAGGGCACTCCGGATATATCTCAAGAGAACAGCAGATATTCGTTGAATGGAGTCTTTGTTTGTCTCTTTTCTTCCCGTTTCTAAGGTACTAAAGTGACTGCTTCGACCATCAGTCAATAGCTTTGACAGACCATCACCACAGTTTATGAGCTTCGTTCTTCACCTGCACCGGCAAATTTGACAGCTCATTCTACCTGCAGCGCAGCAACGTCAGCGGCTTGGGCCACACAAGCTTCGCTGCTGGAGATCTGCAGGGCAGCTACCTGGACTTCCCCATCCCCTTTCATTAGGCATTACAAGTTAGATAAATTTGCCTCAGCGGAAGCTGCTTTTGGACAGAGAGTATTACAAGGGGTTCTTGCGGCAGGGGAGTCTTCGACCCAGACTGAACCCACCTGTATTTAGTGAACTTGGGTATGTCCCAAGCCTGGCTGCTGTCTCCAACCATAATGGAGAAGCGGCGTTGGTCCTATCTGAGATGCTCCTTCTCGTTGGATGGAGACAGCAGCCAGCCTCACCCTTTCTCAGTCTGGTCTTGTTCTGATTGTTTTTCTTTCTTCCACACAACGAGTCTGTTTTTTCCATCTTCACCAAAAGCTGGAAGCCCCTAGCAACAAGGGCGGGACTTAACAACTTTGACAGACTCAGTCCATCAATCTGAATGCACGAGTACATCCCAAGCCTGGCTGCTGTCTACACCCAACGAGAAGAGTGTCTCAGGTAGGACCAACGTCCCTTTTTGAAGAGTTAGGATAGGTATTTTTCTCACAATTATTCTGAAGGCTAGAAAGAGATTGTTTGACTACAAAACTAATGAATGTAATGTTTCTGAAGACCAGAGAAGCTGGTTCTACCCATCAGAAACATTGTGTTTGCTATGACTCACTGTACCAGGCAGCTGTTTGGCATGCCTCTCAGCCACTGCACAAAAAGGTAAAAAGTTAGTGGACCTAGACATGATGGGGTGGGGAGAAAGCCAGAGCCATCTGGCCATGGCAACATTGCATGTGCTGGTGTGGCTGAGATGGAAGAAAGATGGGGTGGAGGTTACAGCACCGACAAAGCAATGTAATGGCAGACATACCAAACCAAATTGTGACCTGCAGAGGCAGTGCAATGGCTATAACAAGTTTCACAAAAATAGGACTAGGATTTTGACTAGAATGAAAATCAAAGTCTATACAATAAGCAGCTTAATTTTCAAGACATGTTCCAGCTACAGTAATAAAATTAGCAGTGTAATGCTTTCCATGAATGATACTGCAGTTGGACTTGCTCATCATTGCAAGGAATGTTTGAAAATGTAAATCGGTAATCCAATAAAGACCTTTTAAATGGGTCAGTCCATTCTGAAAATGTTTGTTTTCTTTCAAAACTTTTATGAAGTTCTTAGGTTTCAGTCATTGTTTTATATGAATCACCAACCTATTCAGCTGCTATTTTTTAAAAGTTAAAACATAAAATCTCTGATTTGGATCACTACTGGCCTCAATTGACTACAGGTAATCTTCGAGATATAACTGTAATACAGCCTGCCTGATACAGTCACGTCACAACCATTATGAAATGACACAGCTCAGTTAATAACTTTCCTATCCCAGTACTCCCCATTGAATCATTTAACAAACATACATGTTTGTAAGTGGAGCACAGGGTGGCTCAGGGGAAGCTCTTGGAGGCCTAATAACAGCCCAGAATCATTTGCCCTGGCCCTCCCAAAGCTTCCCCTGCTGTCCAAGATGCCCCATACTCTACTTCTACCCTTCCCAGAGACCTTTTCCCATTCCTACTGGGGCCCCCAGGCTTTAGTCTGATTTCCACCCCACCCTCCTCCTCGCCTTTTGAAGAGCTCTGAGGTCTTCAGAGGGCTAGAACAGATTGCTTGATTTTGTAGCATCATGGCATGATTCTAAAAGCAGCTGCCCTGTTTCCAGTGGCTAAATTACATTTTGGTATTGCCACTGCTTCTAGAATCGCCACATGTGGCCACATAATAAAGCAATCCATTTCACTACTACAGCCTGGTTTGCATAGCTCTGCAAACTTTATGAAGCTTTCAGAAACTTATGTACTGAAATGTAGACTTCTTTAAGGCAGCAAAATGAAGTACTTCATTCCTGGCTCCAAATTATCTAGATGGAGATCACTCATCAGAATATTTTTATTATTTTATTTAATACAGCGCAAAAAGTTGTACAAGATGGCCAAGTTTTGTTTCTCTCAACAAAATATTGCCCGAGATATTATGTCTCAAATTTGCTGGAACCTCAGAATCATACTGTAGAAGGCTGCAGTATAGGGTCACACAAATGCCTATATCTCCGCAAGTATTGCATCAGCACACATAACACTTTACCAATGTTGATTGGGGACATGTGTGCATGCTCACACAAAATTTCATCGAAATCCATGATGGTCAAGCAGGGACCCCCAGACTACTTGACATGGAATGATCCAGGGTCATTCTTTCCAAGCTGGAGCTTGGGGACTCCCAGCTACTGATTTTAACTCTTCCATCTTGATTAGGCTCAGATCTAGGAGAATTAAACCTTTTGCTCATTTTCCAACTGTCTGTAAAATTAAACAGTCCTCAAGATTGCTAATTAGGGTTTAGGATCTTTCAGTCTTATAGGAAGAATTGCTTAATTAGAAAATAACAAGTTACTATATCTATTCCAAATGATACCCGTCATCTTAGGCAAAATTTTTTTCACAGAAATCAACAAAATTATTAGGAAATTCATTTGGGCCGGGAAAAAACCAAGAATTAATTTGCAATAGAAGCAGAGAGGTTTCAGACTCCCAGCATGGGAAGTATATTATAAAGCGGCCATCCTAGTATGGATAACGGAATGGGTTAACTTAAGAAACAAAAGAATCCTAAGATCCTTCCACGATCCCAAAAGATCGTGGAAGGGCACGATCTACAAAAAGGGTGGCACGCCTTCTTGTGGGACAAAAAGGACAAGACCAAAACGTATTTCCATGGGCACAGGATAAGAGAAATATTAATACAGGCATGGGAGGAAATTAGAAGAAAACAATACATGAAAATCCTGAATTGGCTATCAACGAAGGAAGCCATGATATACCCAAATACATTAGAGATTAATAAAATGATTAGTTAAAAAAACCTTCTAGGTAATCAAAGAAATCTTATAAGTAATCAATCGCTAGGCGAACAGGGAATACATATTGACTGATGGCCATACTTACAGATTCAATCTAGCTACAAAAAAGATAAGGAAGAATTCGCCATTGATGGAAAGAAACAGACTAGACAACTTACTAATAGGCCCAGAAAAAAAAGTACTATCTAAATTATACAATTACTTATTAGAATTTGATAGGGCAGAAGTAGTAGTTAAAGAGCCAATGATAGCGTGAGCCAAAAATATTGGACATAATATAAATTTGGACAAATGGGAGATAATTTGGAATAGAAACTATAAATTAACAAAAGCAGCAACATACAAAAAAAACCAATGTAAAATGCTATACAGATGGCACCTAGTGCCTGCAAGTTTAGCAAAAATCTATCCAAATGTAAGCCCCAAATGTTGGAAGTGTGGATGTCATCGCGGTACCTTCTTTCACATGTGGTGGTCCTGTCCTGAAGTGATGAGGTATTGGAGAAAAATTCAAAATTGGCTAAAAGAATCAACCAATGAAAAAATCGAATTGATACCTGAAACATTTCTCCTGGGAATACTAAAGACGAAATATGGGAGGTGGGGGGAGATATCTAATTATACATATATTCACTGCAGCAAGAATAGCTTTCACCCAATATTGTAAAGGACACACTACCAGAGGAACATATTATTCAGAAGGTTCTAAAATATGCCGAAATGAACAAATTAACGTTAGAATTAAATGAGAAAGAAGACTCAGAATATTATATGGTGTGGGGTGATTTGTACAGGTAGATTGATATTAGAATAAAGAATAGATAAAAGTTAATATAAATCTTAAGATGCATATGTAAATTATGTTATAATACGATGAAAAGTAAAAGAAAAATCAATCTAACTGGGTAGAAAAATAACACTGACTGACTGACTATACTGTATTGTATTATAATAAATTTCAATAAAAAATTAAAAAGAAAAAGAAAGAAAATAACAATTAAAGGAAACTGCAAAAGAAACAGAAGCAATAGAAAGGAGGAAGAATTAATTATTTGTTAAAAATAGCTACAAATAAACCTTGGCAATACTGTATAGAGTATCTTAATTAAAATTAAAAATGAGTAAATAGAAGAATGATTTAAATATCATGTTAGTATATACTGTATTTTTCGGAGTATAAGATGCACCTTCCCCCCCTCCCCGAAAGAGAGTGAAAATCTGGGTGCATCTTATACTCCGAATGTAGCCCCGCCCAGCTTCTAAGGCACACCACACTAAGACACACCTTAGTTTTTGGGGAGGAAAATAAGAAAAAAGCAGATTGGCAGGTAGATCAGCCTCCTGGAATACCTACGATCAGCTGTTCCCAGAGGTAAATTTTAACAACAGGTTCCTTGGTTGTTAGCTCTGTGCCTTGTCTTTTTTTTTTTTTTCTGTCTATGAAAGCCTCCAAAACGGCTTCAGAAAAAAAGCCTCTGAAGCTGTTTGGGGGCTTTTTTTTGAAGCTTCATTTCTCATGGTTTTTTCAGCCTCTGAAACCTCCGTTTGAGAAGCTGGGTGGGGTTACATTCGGAGTATAAGATGCACCCAGATTTTCACCCTCTTTTTTGGTGCATTTTATACTCCGAAAAATACGGTACTATTGTGAGTTGTTGATCAAAGGAATTTAATTAAGCATGACTTCAGTTTTAAATTAAAGCAAAACTTTTCATTATACGGGATTAACTTCCTGATTATATCTATTTTGTGGAAAAAAACTCATTGAAAAATGACTCCGTAAAGATATTTAAATAGCTGATATTAATATTTTGAAATCTTGTTTCTAAACCATTTGTTTAGTGCTTTTCTTATTTGTTTTCCAATCCGTGCCTCATGTAGTTATCTTTAATTTTCATCTCTATGAAAAAAATATGTTCTGCTGCATTGTGTTAACATTAGCTGAATGCTTTTGTAAATCCTGAAAAGAGATTCCAAAACTCCAAAAGTTCCAAATAAGAAAGCTTTTTCTGTCTCTCTCAAAAATATAGATAGGATCTGGAAAGAGAATAATTATTTCTAATAAAGCAATATTTATCAACAGTTTATTGACAACTTCTTTAAAGCCTTCAGTTATACATATATTAGTTAAAGTTAGTTATTTCTCTTCAGCAGACAAAGTGGGAGCAAGGAATTTGTTTTTTCCTTGTTGGCAAACTTTTGAAGCATTATTCCTCTACCAGAATTCAACACTTAATAATGGGAATCAATTTACCTCTTAAATAACAAGGGCTCCAAGATGTCTATGGAGATTCTCAGTCATCCAGGTCATGGTTGTCTCATAGGTACTTTTTTAAGAGGCAACTGGACTTTCTTTGTTTTCCTTAAAGACATTTCACTTCTCATCCAAGATTTATTCCGTTCTGATGGTGCCAGACAATTTTAATGATATTTATTTTTATTCTTCTCAGATTCTACCAGACAACTTTAATGATAGTAAACAAAAAAAGAAAGGGCTAGTGAAAAAAGTTCAGGTAAGTTCTATAATAAAGTTAGAGTGTTTTGCATGAAAAGCAGAAATTAGAAATCAGAAATTGTAAATGATTAAAAGTGACATAGAGAGGTTTGTACCTTCAGGGATGCAAGATATAGTGTAGGCTTAAAATAGATTTAGCTCAAGTCTTATTTCCTGTCTGATGTACTCGGGAGGCTAACAGAACTCCAGTACAGAATCCTTTTTCACTTATATTACAAGACTGTAGGATTGAATAAGATACATTTCATTTCTACCCAAGCCTTCATAACTACAAGTTTACTGAGTCAGCACTGAAATAGCATCACATCCTTGGCAAAGGATAAAGTTGTATCAATCAATCAGTCCAAACCAAAGAAATAAAAGACCAGCAAACTATACACTGATTGAGTAAGTATACTGATGATACTGCATTCTGTGCCATCAAATGACCTTACCCAGCCATTTCATATAATATTTAAAGGCAAGTGTTCAGAACCTTGCGGCATTCCACATTGTAAGGACCTAGGTCTAATTTCCTCTTCCTCCACTAACACTACCTGGAAACACTGCAGAAATAAGAGAACAACCACTGCAAACAGTTCCTCCTAGTTCCTGAAGCCTGTCCAGCAAGTACTTATCTTTATTATTTCATGATAGTTAAATACACATTCATATTTGAAGAATAAAAAATAATTGAATATATAATTTAATATTTGCAAATTTTTGCATTACAATAGATGACATTGATTACATAGACCTTTTTAATACAACTTATGTATTCTTATGTAAAAATAGGTAAGAACTGTATATTTTTGTGTGTGTAAGCTTTTGTGTTTGTACATTTGTTCCAGACACCATCTTCAAAAAGGATTATGATAAAAATTAATTGAATTAATTACCGATCACTCTTGGTCCTTCTTTTCACTAGACTACATATTCAATTCCTGCAGCTGTTCTTCATGTTTTGGCTTCCAGACCCCTAATCATCTTTGTTTCTCTTCTCTGCATTCTGTCCAGTCTCAACATCTTTTTCTAATATGGTGATCGAAACTAGATGCAATATTCTAATTGTGGTCTTACTAAAGCTTTATAAAGTGGTACTAATACTTCACATAATGATTATGTTCCTCTGTTAATGCAATTTAGGATTGTATTGGATTTTTTGGCGGCGGCTGCACATTGCTGCCTCATATTTAAGTGATTGTCCACAAGGACTCCAAGATCTCTCTCATAATTACTGCTATTGAGGCAGGTTTCACCTAATCTGTACTTGTACATTTAGTTTTTCTTGCTTAAGTGTAAAACCTTACTTTTTTCTCTGTTGAATTTTATTAGATAACACCCAGTATTCAAGTCTATAGAAATCTATCTGGATCTTAAGCCTATCTTCTGTGGTACTGGCTATTCCTGCCAGTTTAGTGTCGTCTACAAATTTGATGAGTTTCCCTTCTATTCCTTCATTTAAATCATTTATGAAGATATTGAAGAGTCTTGGGCCTAAAATGGAACCTTGGGTATCCCACTGCTTACTTCCCTCCATGTAGATATAGCTCCATTAAGGACTACATGTTGAGTGTGGTTTGTCAACCAGTTACTTTGTCAAATGAAGGGAGCTACACTAGGGAGGAGAAGGAAAATGGAAGGGAGGAAGAAAACTTATTATTATAATAGCTATATGGAAGAAGATGTTTTAATAGAATCATCTGTGGTGTTCAGTGTAGAATTAACAACTAAAATAATTAAATCATCACTTTTATCTTAGAAATGTAGTAAGAAATTATTTCGTCTTTATTTTTGTTTTCAGGCTTTTCTTGCACAGTGTGATACAGTGGAAGGAAATATTGGTCAAGAAATGGATAAACTACAGTCAAAGAATATGGTCCTTGCAGAATGAAGCTCTTTTAAGTAACTAAGATAATGAACTGCTCTATGAGCAAAATGTTTGCTCTTGTTTTTGGAACAGTTATTCAAGTGTTCAAAATTTTAGTTTTAGCAGAGTTTTGTGAAAGTGTTGCATGTTAGCTATTGTTTACTCATCAATATGTATTCTGGTCATGTTTAAGGATAGTCTTCAGACACACAACCCATCTCTATTTTGTTTATTATTTTTTTCCTTGCTACATTTCAATATATTTTCTATGAACACATGTTTCAGTTGCTGTGGTTTCAATATTTTAATTTGTTCTATCTTTTAATAACTTTTATGGATGTTGTCCAATCAAACAAATACCTTTTATCATTGAGTATCATTGAAAATAAACTCAATAAACAATACATTACATTGCAACAAATTTCCTACCACATTATATGTGTATGAATATATTACATATATATTATTATATGTGTATGAATATATATGAAATATATATGATTATATGTGTATGACAATATGTGTGTGTATGTATATGATAATATATATGTGAATACACACACACTATGTATGTATGTATGTATGTATGTATGTATGTATGTATGTATGTATGACAGTGGATTGGAGTGCCCACAGCAGTGATTGAGAGCAGCGCGGCAGACCAGCTGCACAGCAGCAAAGTGGAGTAGAATGCCCAGATCAGCACAATATACCTCAAAACCCCAGCAGTGGCCAGGCATCCAAAGGGCAAGAAGGCAGGAAAAGGATAAGTACAAAACACTTGTGGACAAAGAGGAAAGGGATAAACTTTCAAGGCAGGGTTAAGAGCAATGCATCTCCTAGAAAACAGCATGAGTTTTCCCCAAAAAAGTGCTTATCACTGCATAAAGGGCCAATTTTGTAATTTTTTAAATTTAAAATCTGTAGATCTTAATTTTTTTTTCAAATTTCTAATTTTTTCACTTAAATCAGTTTTTTTATTTTAAAATTCTTCCATTTTTAATCTTTTCCAAGTTTTAAATTTATTTTTTCAGTTTTAATTTTTTTCCATTGTAAATTCTTTTTCAGTTTTTAAATATTTTTCAATTCTAAATTTCTTTTTAATTTTTTTAAAAAATTAAAAAAATATTTTTTCAATTGAAACTTTTTAACTGAAAATGTGAGGGATGTCCAGGGACATTGTCCAGGAGTAGGAGAATTCTGGAAGGGATGTTGTTCTCTAAACATCTGGAAGGGATGTTGTTCTCTAAGGCTCTTTCACAAAGCACATCATAAACTAATCCTCCAAGATTATTTGTGTCATCCGAGCCTTCTGATTGGATCTGTAATATACTAGGAGAGTATGCATTTTTTTTTGAAGGCATGAGGGTTCTCTGATTTGTGGATCAGCAATGGCTTCAGCTTGAATCCAGAGACATTTCTGCCCAACAACAAAGTTATTTTGTCCTTAAATGCTTTATATCCAGGCATTGTTTTTGGCCTCTGTGGATTTAAGTCTGTTCTGACTTTTTCTTTCAGTGTAGTCCAGTCTCATCCACATTTAAGAACTGAATAGTTGCCCTCTACTACTATTATCTTATGCAGTTTGTCTGGAAAGTGTTAGGCAACTTCTTCATCAGCACTTGTAGCTTGACCTATTGTTCATATGTTATAGCACTTCAATTATTTTTGAAATCACATAAACCAGCCATGGCTGGCTCCAAGTATCTCATGTACTCCTTATATGCTCCTTGCTTTAGTATTTCAAAAATGCTGCATGCCTTTGCTTAAATCAGATGAAAACTAATCAGAATGTTTCCTTTTGATCTGATTACCAATCCAACACACAAATAACTTTTTTGTCTTCGAAATGAGGCCTGTTCTACTTCTGGTGATTATGGCATCTGTTTCTGGAACTGGTTTAATCGCCTCTTTTATCGTTATCCTTAAAGATAGTGCAGATGATGGAATGAGCCAATCCTTTCTCTCCTATGATTTTTACCTTCTCCCCCTCCTCATGGGTTTTAATTATTTTCATTTTCAAGTCAAATTGATACTTTTCCTTTGTCCATGTTGGGCTGAAGTGGAGCTCAGCCACTTTCATTTATAGCCAAAGAACAAATTGATGGAAAGTACAGTATCTTGTTCTGGAGAGAGAGGGAGAGGGAGAGGGAGAGGGAGGGAAGGAGGGAGAGACTGGTTTGGAATGATTTATAATAACATCAGGGTTATGATGGGGGGAGGCAGCAGTGCAAGAATATGTTTTTCTTCTCTACCAAAAATTTGTGAAATTAAAGAATTTTTATCATGCCTTCTGACTGTCAGTTGCTGTTCATTGAAGCATTCTTCCAATCTTCTGCCTGTTTGTCCTACATAGTTCTTACATTGTATGTTGTAGATGACTACTGTTTTTTTCTTCTGGAATTTCTGGGTCTTTTGTATTAAATATTAAATAAGCCTATAATTTATCAGAAAACAGAGAAATAAGAAAGCAAATTAAATTTGGGAATCTCTTACTGAATGTTGATTACAATTTTTTTACCTACAGTATAAACTGGACATTTAAAGAAATTGTGCCAGATATATTTTCCAGTGTGCTGCGTCTACACTCCATAGCTAGCTGGGGACCAATCCTCATTTCTGACAACAACTGAGAGAATTTTTAAAACAACTTCCTTCCTGCTCTGTGCTCTTGCCACTCCCCTTTTCCTAGAATCCCCAGTCTTTCTCTCAGTTGCTGACAGACTGAGGTGAATTTCTCTGTGCTCTTGAGTGTAGGTGCGGTTAGGCCTTTTCTTTATTTTTGATTAGCCACTAAATTTTTTTCCCCATTTTGGTTGTTTCTGTTTTCATTCTACGGTGTAGAGTAGGAGTCTCTTAATTTCTGTTACCTGCCTGGCTGCTTATTTGCTGGCTCCGTGCCTGTTTATCAGGTCGGGCTGTGCCTGAGCGCTCTGAGCGCTCGCAGCCGCCGTTTCTGTCCCTGCGGGGCGGATCCGGCTTTCTTCTGGCCGCCGGTGGTCAGGGGCTGGGCGGCTAGCCGTCGTAACCCCTTCCACCCCATCGTCCATTGCTGGAGAGTTCCATCGGAGGCGGCGGCAGGGCAAATACTTCTTTAGCCGGAGGCCCGATCCTCCGCTTATTTGGGCGCCGACTACCGTTCCGCCAGCTCGCTGCGGTCGGAGTCGATTGAGGAGGCTCTGGGAGGCAACAGCAGAGCCCAGCGCCTAACCAGGGAGACAGCGATCTGCCGGCCGGTAAGCGGGGCGGCCGCCATTGAAGGAAGGTGCGGCGCCCGCCATTTTGGAAAGAAGGAGGGGAGCGCCCGCCATTTTGGGTCTCCCTCAGGAGCGCGCCAATTTACGGCTTCTCCCTGAAACCGGAGGGTCTAACCTCAGCGCTTCTCCGTGGAGAGCGCTGCAGACTAATAAGCGGGCGGCAGCCTTTACTCTCGAAGAGCGGCGCCTTCCTGTTGAGTAGGGGGGGTAGCGCCCGCCAATTCGAAGCGCCCGCCATTTTGAGGACACTCGTTGTAGCGGCCGCCATTTTGAGACCGCAGCGGTTGCGCCCGCCATTTTTGGGGCCGCCTTCTGCCCAATTGGGCCTTCTCTCCTGGCTGTGCCTGCATTGGGAGGAGCTACTGGTGCAGCAGGCCTCCTTCCTAAACTGTTATTGCTCCTGCCCTAGCGTCCAGATTGACTTGGGCGGTTTTGCTGTTTGGCCTCACTTCATCGCTGAGGGCTGCTATTGGAGTCCCAATTGCCTGGGCCTGGTAAAAGGGGGGGGGAGTCCTTCAATCGGCACCCCTAATGTTTAAAAAAAAAAAAAAAAAAGAATCAACTTTTTACTCCCGTTACTCTGGTCCTTGTCAATCATGGCAGATTCCTCTCTGTCTTCGGACCTAGAGCCAGATTCGAGCCCTGCCAGGTCCTCCAGGTCTTACAAGAAGAGGAAAGACAAACATCCTGCTTCTTCTGAACACAAGTCGCATCATTCCAGAGGCTCCTCAGCGAGTGACAAGGATGCCCTCCGTAGGCACAAGGCCTTTGAAAAACAATATGAGAAGGCAAAGCAGGCGGCTGCCTTATTGGCTAATCAGGCCTTAAGTCATTCCCAGACACCGTCGCTGTCTCGTGAGCGCCCCTCGTCGGGGGTTGCCGCCTTGAATCCGTTGTCTTTGTCCAAGAGGGTGTCTCAATCTATGCCAGATGTGTCTGTTGCAGGGGTGGAAGCGCCTCTGCCAGTGAGACAGGCTCCGTCAGCTACGTTCACCCCGACCGCTGCGGGCCTTCGTCCTCCAGATCCTGTTCCTGCCGGTTCGCAACCTGACTTTCAGGCGATGCTATCCACCGCGCTGGCTACCATCATGGCGGCGAGTGCCCAGCACGCTGCTCAGGGATCTGCCTCGGGAGCACGCCGGGAGGCTTCATATTCATCACGGCCTCACAGGTCCCGTTCTCCCCTTCGACAAGGTTCTGACTCATCTGAGGAATCTGATCGTGACGAGGGACCCCCGGATGACCCTGAGTTTTCCGAGGATGAGGGTTTAACACCAGACACCCCAGCTTTCACCGGACTCTTTCGCCCGTCCCTGTTCAAGTCGCTTCTCCACAAAGCTCGCCTTACTACTAACCTGGGATCGGTGGGGGCTCAGCTGCCCGAGTCTCAGGCTGAGGCGGGACCGCATGATGCGCTCTTCAAACAGACCAAACGTGAGAAGGATTTCATCCCGTGCCCCCAGTTGTTCACTGATGTGTTACAAGCACCGTGGGGCCAGCCCGGGTCCCTCACTGCTCCTAACAATCAAGACAAGAAGCTATATTGTTCCGCGCCGGAGTTGGACGAGTTGCTGAATTTGCCAACAGTGGATGGGCCCGTAGCGAACCTCACTACTCAATCACTTATTTCTTCTGATCCGATGGATGGCCTCAAATCTGAAGATAGGCGCATGGAGCTGGCCTTCCGCAAGTCGCATCAGGCCGGTTCCTGGGCAGTGAGGACTGCGACAGCTACGTCCTTCTTTAATCGAGCCTCCTTAATCTGGCTTCGCCAACTTCAGGAGCGGCTTCCCCCTGAGGAAACCCACTTGCACCAGGACGTCAATAAAATAATAGCCGCTACTGAGTATTCAGCGGATGCCTCGTTGAATTCTGTAAAATTCACGTCTCGTGCCCTCGCTTCTTCGATCACGTCACGCAGACTCTTCTGGCTGCGCCCTTGGAAGGCGGACGTGAAAACGAAATGGAAGCTGGCTTCGGCTCCGTTTAAAGGACCTAATTTGTTTGGAGCTGCTCTGGAACCGCTCCTTGTGGAGGACAAGGACAAGCGGAAGGTCCTCCCGTTGTCCTTTCGTAGGCAGGACAGGCGATATACACCTTACTCCCAGCGCCAGTCCTTTCGGCCCTACTCTGGCGGCGGCGGACCCTCCCCGTCCTACAGGCAGTCCTTTCAGCCAGTGGACCGCACTGTGGACAGACAGAGATTCCGGGACCGGGCTAGACAGCAGGGCTCTTCCAGGCGGCCTTTCCGTGGAGCCGGTTCCAAATCATTCAGAAGGGGCAAGTGACTGGTTGCCGGAGGGACCAGTAGGGGGTCGCCTTCGGTTCTTCCATCAGCAGTGGTTCCAGTCGACCTCGGACAGTTGGGTAAGACGCACTATTTCCGAAGGCCTCCTGATCGAGTTTGTGGATCGACCACCACATCGCTTCATCAAGTGTCCTGTTCCACCCTCTTCACACAATCGGCGGCTCATGCTGCAAGAGATTTCACATCTTCTCGACATCAACGCCATAGAACAGGTCCCCTTGGACCAGCAGGGAAGGGGCTTTTACTCAATCTTGTTCCTGGTCCCCAAGAATTCTGGGGGGGTCAGGGGCATCCTCAATTTGAAACAGCTCAACCTAGCGGTGCTCTATCGCCGCTTCAAAATGCATTCGTTACGCTCCATCCTGTCGTCAGTCCGCAAAGGGGACCTCATGCAGTCCGTGGATCTCCGCGAGGCCTATCTACATGTACCAGTCCACCCGGCCCATCGCAAATACCTACGGTTCGAATTTGCAGGCAAGCATTACCAGTATTGTGCCATGCCCTTTGGACTTTCATCTGCTCCCAGAACCTTTACAAAGCTGGTGGCAGTGGTTGCGGCATCCCTGCATTCGATCCCAGTCCGAACTTTGTGTTACCTGGACGACATTCTAATTCTCTCGTCGTCCAGGGATCGAGCTGCCCGCGACCTGACCTGGGTGCTCTCCGCTTTCAGGAGTCACGGGTTTTCTATAAACAAGGACAAGAGTCATCTCATCCCATCCACGTCCATCCTACACCTGGGTTCCGTGATAGATTCGGCCAGGGGTCAGGTGTTCCTGTCTCCAGAGAGGATCAAGAATCTTACCTCATTGCTCAACCAGGTCCTGACCCTACGGTCGGTGCCCCTATTGACACTATCACAGCTGCTCGGGAAGCTAGTGTCGTGCTTCCAGATAGTTCCCTGGGCTCGCAGACATTCCCGGGCGTTGCAATGGATGCTCCTTCCGTATCAACGGAGGGGCGTGGCCAGCACGTCAAGAAGGGTGTTTGTCCCACCGCAAGTCCGTCTGTCCCTTCGTTGGTGGACATCGCCGGCCATTCATCGCGGCTGCCACTTCCTGGCACTGGACAGGTTAGTGATGACAACCGATGCAAGTCTCCAAGGTTGGGGCGCCCATTTGACGACTCAGGTGGCTCAGGGCCGGTGGTCTCGTGCGGAGCGTTGTCACAACATCAACCTTCTAGAACTCCGGGCGATTCGGCTGGCCCTTCTTCACTTCAAGTCAGCAGTGCGGGGCCGTCATGTCCTCGTTCTCACGGACAACACGTCGGCGAAAGCACATGTGAACAGGGAGGGGGGCACGAAGTCGCGAGTCTTGATGCTGGAGTCGGAGAGGCTATTCACCTGGGCAGAGAAACATCTTCTGTCGATCCGGGCGGATCACATTTCGGGGTCCGCAAACGTTCAAGCAGACTGGTTAAGCAGAGAATGGATAGACCCGGCAGAGTGGCAGCTTCATCCGAAACTGTTCCAGGAAATAGCCCTTCGATTCGGCAAGCCGGTGATCGATCTGTTCGCCAGCCCCTCGAACGCTCAACTTCCACGGTTCATCTCGCGTTATCCAAGTCCCACAGCAGAAGGGGTAGACGCTCTGAGATGTTACTGGCCAGCGGGTCTGCTGTATGCCTTCCCCCCCGTGGCTTTGATTCCCCTGGTGGTTCGGAAGATGGTGGAGGAACGGGCAGAGTTGTTGTTGGTAGCGCCTTTCTGGCCTCGTCGCCCGTGGTTCGCCGACCTGGTGGAGCTCTCGGTCAGCCGGCCGTGGGTGATTCCACCGCATCGAGTCGCTCTGTGCCAGGGGGCCATTCTTCATCCAGAGCCTCAATGGCTCCAGTTGGCCGTGTGGCGTTTGAGCGGCTCATCCTAAGAAAGGGCCAGCTTTCTGAGGATGTAATTGGCATGATCCAGTCGGCAAGGAGACCTTCTACGACCCGCATTTATGAGGCGACGTGGAAGGCGTTTTGTCGTTGGGCGGTTGGACAGCACGTGGACCCTACTTCCGCGGTTATACAGGATGTGCTGGACTTTCTGTTGGCCGGGTTCAATAAAGGTTTGGCTCCAGCTACGCTGCGTCGTCAGGTGGCCGCTCTTTCGACAGTCATCGTCTGCCCGCCGTATCGTTCTTTGTCACATCACCCGTAGGTCCGGGAGTTCCTACATGGGGCCTCCAATCGTCGGCCTCCAACTGTTCATCGTTATCCCACGTGGGATTTGTCTCTTGTGTTACAGGCTTTGACGGTCCCTCCGTTCGAGCCGTTGGGTTCTGTGTCTCTCAAGTTCCTTTCATTTAAGGTGGCGTTTTTGCTGGCGATTACGTCCGCAAGACGGATTTCCGAGCTGGCTGCGCTTTCCATAAGGAAGGATTTGTGCATCTTTTACCCGGATCGTGTGGTGCTTCGCCTCGACCCTGCATTTAACCCCAAGGTTAATACGTGGTTCCATCGTGCGCAGGAGGTGATTTTGCCAGACTTTTGTCCGGATCCCAGGCACCAGCGGGAGGTCCTGTGGCACACCCTCGATGTTCGCCGTGCGTTAAGACGTTACATTCGCAGGACTGAGTCGTTTCGGAAATCGGAGGCCCTGTTGGTCTCATTTCATCCGGCCACTATGGGCCAGAAGGTATCATCGGCAACGGTGGGCCGGTGGATTAAGGCCTGTATTGCGTCCGCATATGAACATCAGGCACGTCCAGTTCCTGCGAGGATTTTGCCTCATTCAACCAGGAGTGCTGCGGCTTCAGCAGCCTGGGCAACGCAGGCTTCGGTCCTGGACATTTGTAGGGCCGCCACTTGGACTTCGTTGTCCCCGTTTATCAGACATTACCGAATTGATGCATATGCCTCTGCTGAGGCCTCTTTTGGGAGGTGGGTTTTGCAGAGGGTTGTGGATGACAGATCTGAGGGAAGCAGCCACGGTCCCGCCCCTGTTCTCTGAGCTTGGGTATGTCCCAGCTATGGAGTGTAGACGCAGCACACTGGAAAACGGACGTTGACTTACCTGAACGTCCATTTTCTGGGTGCTGCGGATACACTCCATTCCCTCCCGTTTCTGGCTGCGGTTTGTGGTTGCAGTTCTTGTGTTGTGGTTGAGTTGCTGTAGTTAATAAAATTGTGTTGTACCTGGAGCTGTTTTGTTCCTTCGTTCAAGACTGGGGATTCTAGGAAAAGGGGAGTGGCAAGAGCACAGAGCAGGAAGGAAGTTGTTTTAAAAATTCTCTCAGTTGTTGTCAGAAATGAGGATTGGTCCCCAGCTAGCTATGGAGTGTATCCGCAGCACCCAGAAAATGGACGTTCAGGTAAGTCAACGTCCGATTCATATGAACAAAACAGATTACATTCCAAGAAGGAATATAAAGAACATTGGAAAGAGGTACAGCGGCTGCAACCAGTGAGCAAAGGGTGAGAGATCATTAGGATAAGTGGTGAGAAGATAAGCAACAAGAGAGTGAGCAGTGAGAGGACAAGCAGCTGGAACCAGTGATCAAGGGGTAACCAATGAGATAGCAAACAAGAGGCCACTAGGAGACCGGTGAAAGATATGGACCAGCAAGAGAGCAAGTGGCTGCAACCTGATGAATGAGAGGCTAAGAGATCACCCAGGTGACTGGAAAGAGGGTGATCAGCATCACAACAAGGGGTTTAGAGTATGGGTTTTGAGAGTGGAGGAGGAGGAAGAATACAGATAAAGTTAAATAAACTTTAAATATCAAAGGAAAGAAAAAGAGGTAGAGAGGGAAAAGGAATGGCATCAGAAAGAATGAGATGTGCAGTGCAGTACTTGAGAATGGTGGCAGCATTCAGTGAGGCAGACGAAATGGAAGAAGTAAAGGAATTATGAATAGACGGACATGACTACTTTTAATTAACTGAGATCCATATCTATATAATTTGTATTTATCTATCCATCCCTCCATCTTTCTATATCTTTTTTCTCTCTCCCCTCCCTTCTGAGGAGCACCAACTTTGACTTCAACAGTAGCCACAAGATGCAGCTGAGGAATATAAACTATTTCATTTAAACTTAAAAATATCTAGGTCCTTACAAACCTGAAGTGGCCGGCTGGCTTCGCATTATGGCTCTGCTGTAGCACATTGATCAGTAGTGTGGCAGAGACGTATAGTTTGTCCACTTTCCAAGCCAGCTCTTCCCTCTTTGTCATTTTGTTCTGGTGGGCCTTGAGCCACTCATCTTTCTACAGGGCTTCTTTCAGGGCTTCTGTTAATCCTTAATTGGGCCACTGGAGCTTGATTGTCCTTTGCTGTTCCTCAAAGGATTGGGCTGCCAGCTGATGTGATGATATGATGGAGTCAACTATTTCCTCTTGAGTGCTTTTATACTGGAACATCCAGAAGAGTGTGTCAGCCAAGAAGTTCGAGAACAAGCCAAGAAGCAATGGAATATAATAAAACTTAGACTTTAAAAGAGCTGATTTTAACAAACTTAGATAAGGCTTGGGAAGAATTCCATGGATGAACATTTTAACCGGAAAACAAGAAACATGGCAAACTTAAAAATATAATAATAAAAGCACAATCCAGCACAATACTGCTGAAAAATGAAAACAATAAATCCAAAAAACCCCACTATGGTTTATTATCAGATGATCGGGGGGCGTATCTGCATCTTTCCACAGTTGGGCAAATGCCATTCTCGCCGCTGTTGAGACATGGACAAATATATACCAATCTTTGTTATCAATGTAGTCTGGTCTTATTCCAAGCAAGTAGAAGTCTGGATGAAGGGGAAAGCTCACACCTGTTATTTCCAGCAGCCACTGTTGTATTTTCCCCCAATAGCGTCTAGTTAATGGACAAGTCCACCACTGGTGGAAGAAAGTACCCTTGGCCGACCCACATTTCCAACATCTATCAGAGGACCCTGGGGACATCTTAGCAATTCTGGTGGGGGGGGGGAGATACCAACGGTAGATCATTTTATAAAAGTTTTCTTTGAAAGGGGGTCCGCTTCATAGTTTTGTTCCATACATTTTGCTATGCATCAAGCTGAATTGTTGTTCCTATATTTCTCCCCCAGGCAATCATCGTGTCCTTTACAATCTCCTCCGCCATAAAATTGGACAAAAGAAAGTTGTAAACGTTGGAGATAAATTTCCTTTGGTCACCTAGGAGAAGCTTGTCAAAAGTTTGTAAATGAAGGGAAATACCAGGTTCCTGTTTATCCCTAGCGAATCTAGTTTTAATTTTCGCATAGGACCACCAGTCTATATCTAATCCTCTAGTTTGGAGATCGGCTCTAGGTCTAAGTCTCCCGACTTCATCCAACAAGTCACCATAAACCCAGTTCCTCTTTGTGTTGTGCACAGTCGGAAGGGTCACTGCCTCTAAGGGAGACACCCATTTAGGATTCTGTGTGTAAACTTGCTTCTTCACCATTTCCCAAATCCTTATTAAAATTCCTCTAATATAATGATTTGTAAAATATTTGAATTTTTTGTCTTTTTGAGACCACAAAAAAGAGTGCCATCCCTGCTGCAAATCATATCCTTCAATTGTTATAATGTGCTTTCTTGAGAGAATCACCCAATCTTTTATCCAAAACCAGGGAAGAAGCTAGGTAATAAAGCTCCCACATTGGGAGCCCCAAGCCACCTCTTGTTTTGTGCTCTTGCAACATTTTTCTCTTTATACGGGGCTTTTTACTCTGCCAAATAAATTTACTTAGAATTTGGTCTAATTTCCTAAAAAAAAATTTTTCTAATCTTGCAGGGGCTGCATGTGTTGAGGGTGACATGAGTCAGTAAGGGTGCCTTGAAGTGTCGAGGGAGATATAAAATATTAGTATTTGCACTTCTCACACCTCAACCATTCTTATATGATGCTGTTGTAGTGAGTATTTGATGTTGTTTTTCCATCTTCATCTGGATCTGCCACATGCTCTTTGATTTTCTCTTTTTATGTATACATTATATGATATGGAATTCCCAGACTTTCTCTCCAGATGCGCAAATAATTTTATTTCCTGTCTTTATATGTAGTTATATATTGATTTTATTCCAATTCTTTCCCTTACATTCTCATTCCTGACTTTATCCCTTCTAATCATTCCAGCACCTTTTCTCAAACATTTCATTCCTGTAATAGCTATATTTTGTTTATGCTTTATTGTGTCCGTGTTTGGCACTGACAACATAAGGTGGGGATGGATATGCTTTTATTAGGAAGCATTACCAATAACAAATCTAGTGGAGGTGACTGTATTCCAGCTGTGCTCTTTAAAATCCTAAAAGATGATGCTGTTAAAGTGCCATACTTTCCTGCAAATTTAGAAAACTCAACAATGGCTGCAGGATTGGAAAAGGCCAGTTTAGATTTCAATTCCAAAGAAAGGCAATGCCAAAGAATGTTCCAACTACTGTACAGTTGCACTGATTTCACACGCTAGCAAGGTCATGTTCAAAATCCTACAAACCACGCTTCAGCAATATGTGAACTGAGAATACTAGAAGTACAAACTGGGTTTCAAAGAGACAGAAACTAAAGATCAAATTGCCATCATTTACTGGATTATGGAGAAAGCAAGGGAGTCCCAGAAAAACATCTACTTCTGCTTCACTGAGTACTCTAAACCTTTGCTTGTGTAGATCACAACTGTGGCAAGTTCTTAAAGAGATGGGAGTTCCAAGCCACCCTCCCTGTTTCCTGAGGGATCTGTAATGCTGTTGTATATTGTATATATTGTCACCCTGCTTATTTAAGTTATATGCAGAGTACTTTTGAGAAATGCCAGGCTGGATGAATCACAAGCCAGAAGATTGCCAAGAGAAATATCAACTACTTAAAATACGCAAATGATACCACTCTAATAGCAGAAAGTGAAGAGGAACTAAAGAATCTCTTGATGAAGGTGAAAGAAGAGAGTGCAAAAGTTGGCTTGAAACTCAACATTAAAAAAACTAAGATCATGGCATCAGGTCTCATCACTTCCTGGTAAACAGAAGGGAAGAAATGGAAGCAGTGACAAATTTCATTTTCTTGGGCTCCAAGATCATTCCAGATGGCAACTGCAGCCATGAAATTAAGACACTTGCTCCGTGGGAGGAAAGCTATGGCAAACTTAGACAGCATATTAAAAAGCAGAGACATTATCTTATCAACAAAGGTCTATATAATCAAAGCTATGATTTCCCCAATACTAATGTATGGGTTTGAGAGTTGAACCTAAAGGTGGCTAAGCACCAAAGAATTTATGATTTTGGATTATGGTTTTGGAAAAGACTCTTGGGAGTCCCTTGGACTACACAGAGATCATTTAATCCTAAAGAAAACCAACCCTGACTTTCTGAAGGGCAGAAGCTGAAGCTCAAATATTTTGGCCACCAAATAAGAACACAGGACTCATTGAAAAAAACTTTAATATTGGAAAAGATAGAAGGCAAAGGAGGAGACGGCAGATGATGAGATGGTTAAATAGTGTCATTGATGTGAGCATGGGTTTGGGCAAACTCCCAGAGATAGTGAAGGATTGTGCGAGAGGCCTGGTGTGCTGTTCATGAGTTTGCAGAAAATTGAGCAAGACTTAACGAATAATAAGAAAGAGTTACAGAAGAGCAACAAAGATGAGTAGGGAGAGTGAAGTAGAGAGTGAATAGTGAGTGTATGACAAATGGTTGCGAGAACCAGGAATGCCTTGTATAATAGAACAGCCTGAGTGACATAGCAGTCTTCCAATGTTTGAGGAACTGTCACAGAGAGGAAGGGGTCAATCTATTCTCCAAAGTACCTGACAGCAGGACAAAAAATAACAAAAAATAACTAGCACAGAGGCTTTTTTGACAGTGAGAACAATTAATCAGTGGAACAGCTTGCCTTTAGAAGTTGTGGGTATTCCATCCCTGGAGGTTTTTAAGACAGCCCTTTGTCCGGAATGGACTGGACTCTCCTACTTGGGCATGGGGTTGGACTACAAGACTTCCAAGATCCTTTCAAACTCTGTTATTCTGTTATGTATAAAATATTTTATACTTTTCTCTTTTTACAGTAAAAACATGGAAGAAATTTTATTATATTTTCCAAAACTTCTCCCATTGTTTTGTTGTAATTGTTTCTTTAAAAAATGTCTCTTATTTATCATACAATTGTTTACTTGTGTCAGGAGATTGAACTAGAAGACTTCCAAAGTCCCTTTCAAGTCTTGTTAATCTGTATTGTTTCATAACACACTGACAGAACACTAACAGTGATGATTTATTTAGTTAGATAATGCTTATAGATTATAGAACTATTTATCTATTAAAACTTTTTAAAATAGTATTTCCCATTTTTATAAAACGTGAATTACAACAGAATCGTATAGCTATATCAAATCTCATTCCTTCAGAATCAGGCAGACCTCGTATCTAATGCAGGAAAATATAAATATAGATCAAAATCACCTAAATATTTCGGCTTCATATTCCTGCACCAAAGACAAATTCCTTGTGTCCAATCACACTTGGCTAATAAAGAATTCAATTCAATTCAATTCAATTCAATTTATTTATTTATTTTATTTATTTTACTTTATTAATTAGATTTATATATTTATATATATTTTATTAATTAGATTTCTATTCTATTCTATTCTATTCTATTCTATTCTATTCTATTCTATTCTATTCTATTCTATTCTATTCTATTCTATTCTATTCTATTCTATTCTATTCTATTCTATTATTCTTGCTAAGAAAATTCTTTATAGCATTATCTTCAATTACGAGAGATTTACATTTTCCTTGGTGGATTAGTTTTGAACAGATTCCGCCCCCCCTCCCCCCAATTGAAACTGCAATCACAGAGAACTATTATTTCGAGACAAGACTCCGCGTGACGTATAATCTCTGCGACCATGGCGCAATTCTGGTCGCGTTTTTTTTACGTTGAGTCTCGTGGTAGAGAAATCGGCAAAAGAGGAAGGGTTTTGTTTTGCAGTCATGGCTACTTCGCGTTCGGGCCGAGAACCGAAGCGATCTGCTGGTACGCTGGGACAAGAGGAGCTGCGGAGATTAATGCGAGCCAAACAGCGCGAGTCGGCTGCGGGGAAAAGGAAAATCGACTCGCCCTACATTAGATATCCTATCTTTTCTTCGGGCGAAATGGCCCCCCTTTTTTGCACCTTTCTGCGACAGGGAGTTTTTTGAGTTTTGTCTTTCTCGGTTGCTCACTGGAAGTGACAGTAAACTAAATCTCGTTCCGCGCTTCTTTTTCTGTAGGGTAGGCATTTTAGTTCATTATCGCTATCCTGCATATTGTGTTTTTTTTTTAAGTATAGTAATCAATAGCGTATTCTACACGTTTGAAACAAAAACACAAGACTGTACATCAGAGTTTGCAATCTGATCGAAATGTCTTCCTAAAGAAATGCGTTAACTGGATGGAAAAACTTTTGCATTTCCTTTAACTCCTCCCTCCTAGTTCTTAGACAGGTGTATATTTTCCTTTCTGCTACAACAAATCTCTTTAGTATGTTATACTGAGGAAGAGTAAAAGGATTTGGTAAAATACCTAAATGTAGCCTAGTGGCCAGTTTATATTCAAGTGAAGAGCAGATTCCTCCAGCAGTCAGTTACTTCTACAGGTAATCCTTGACTTATTGACTACAGTTGAGCACAAAATTTGTTTTGCTAGAGGAGACATTTTTTAAGTGACTTTTGGCCCATTTTACGACCTTTCTTGCCACAGTTGTTAAATGAATCACTGCAATTGTTAAGTTAGCAACATGGTTGTTAAGTGAATCTGGCTTCCCCATTGACTGCTTATCAGAAGGTCACAAAAAGTGATCACATAAACACAGAACACTGCAATAAATATGAGTCAATTGACAGGCATCTGAATTTTGATCATGTCACCATGGGGATGCTGCAACAGTCATAAGTGTGAAAAACAGTGATAAGTCACTTTTTGGTGCTGTTGTAACTTCGAATGATTACCAAATGAACTGTCGTAAGTCGAGGACTATCTGTAGTGTTCAGATGGCAAGTCCTGTTTTTATTGATTTGCTGCATTTTTACTGGTAAAAGCAGTATATTTTATTTCAGTAAAACATAATTGAAGTGATAACATTCAGGCTTGTGAGGGAATTTAAACTCTGCATTTAACAATGCTTACAAACCCTAATCCAAACTGATTTTTAAAAAGAAAATATAATTTGTGATCAGATTACTTTAGTTACCTGCATTTGGTTCTTCGAGAGGTTCCTTGGAAAAAAATAACAATTCAGGAATTGTACTTCAAGCTTTAGGCACAGAAAAAAGTGTAGCTGCATTGCAGTGGTAATTTCTTAGAATAATGTTTAAAAGAATGCTGTAGTTTTGAGAGATAATTTTTGAATGTATTTTCTTAATTGCAAGACTACATATAACTATTTGGGGAATATAAGTTGCTCTCTGTGCAATGTGACTGTGAAGAATGAACTGCTGTGGCAAACACATGTTCTTGGAAAGCAGCACAAGGAGGTAAGAGAAGTTTAATGTGTATCATACTGTAAGAATACATTGATTTTTCACTTTTAATATATCTAATTTTGTTCCTCTAGCTATTCTGTCCTTTAATCAATACATTGTTAAAATATTGAAAACATAGAGTGCATCCACATGGACCAAGCTTTCTTGGCTATCTCAATAGTCCATTTCATCCAGCACATGCAGGAAAACCTGTAGGACAGCAATAAAATAATGGTAAACTGTAGCCCCAAATGAAAAATTATCATAGAAAATAAATGAGACGAGGAGATCCACTTCAATAAATTGCTTCCACCTATAGTCGATTCTGATACTTTGTATAGCTTTTTGATTGGATAGGTTTTTGTGGTATTTGTATTATTTTAATTTGGGTAAGGCAGAACCATAGAGTGACGTAGACTGGAATGGAGTAGAGTACAGGTAGTCCTTGAGTTACAAATGTAATGGAGCTTGCTAGTTACATTTGTAACCCAAGGATTTGTAAGAGTGAATTACGCAACTTGACCGTGATTAATCCCTCCTTTGAACATGCATTTGCTAATCAAATGCGCAGGTTAAGCACACATGAAGTATCTCAGAGTAGGAGAAGGCCATGGGGTGCTTAATGATGGAACAGGCCACTTGCTTCAGAGTACCCAAGGCCTGCCCCACCCACAGATACCTCATGCAATTGCTTCCCCCCACCATCCTGCCACACTTGGTCTCCACAAGCAGGCCTGTGGAGATTCCCTTCCCTTTCAAAGATCTAGTGAACTGTCTTCTCTTCAGCGTCTCTTATTTCTTTGCCTGTTCCCGGTGAGCAGTGAGAGCAGAGGGAGATCAGGCTGCTCTCCCTCTGCTCAGGCTGCTCTTCTTCTCTGACTCACCTTCTGGAGTGGCGGGCAGCTTCGGTGAGTCTCCTCCAAAGGCTTCCAGGCTCGGCTGGAAAAACATTTGCATGCCAAAGTGAGGCTTTGGGGCAAAAGCCTCCCGTTGGTGTGCAAACACTTTTTGCACACAAGCCTGGAAGCTTCTGAGTGATCTGATCTCACCGGACTTCAGACAGCATTCTCTGCAAAAGTGGATGGGTGCTTGAAATCATGTGAGACCATGGCCCCCAGAAGTTTCCAGTATCTGGACAAAAAGTGTTTGAGTACCTATGGGGCATTTGGAAATGGAGTGATATCACTCCATTTCCAAGCACCCCATTGGCACACAAATATTGCAGGGCCAGGAAGCAACCGGGAAAGCTAGGGAAAATCACATCGAGAACCCAGACAATTCGCTTAAGTGATTGTCCAGGTGCTCAGTGTGATTGTCCAGGTGCTCTATGTGATTTTTCTATATGCAGATTCATCACTGCCTCAAATGAAACCAATGACTGTTATATCATCTGAAAGCTTCACTGCTTTGTCAGAAGAATCCTTAGAAATGCAATCATTGGCATATAGAGAGAAAAGCAATGGAAGAAACAAACACAAGTACCTGGCACTGTTTATTCGGGTGCTGGATGTGATTTTTCGCTAGTTTCCCCTGTTGCTAACTATTTGTCAAAAAGCTAGTAATCCATCTACAAGTATGGTCAGGCACAACTAGCTGAATCAGTTTAGATTGAAGAATTTCTGGAATAATGGTATTGAATGTTGAACTGAAGTCTACAAAAAGGACCTGTGCATAGGTCCCTGGGGATTCAAGATGTTGCAAGATTGCGGTGCCATATTGATAGCATCATCTGACAGTCTATTTGCTTGATAGGCAAACAGCAAGGGGTCTAACAGCAGATTTGTGACGATTTTCAGGTGAGCCAGTACTAACTACTCAAAGGTCTTCATAACTGCAGATGTCAGGGCAATCAGTCTAAAGTTATTCAGTTCCCTAATAGAGAGTTTCTTGGGAACTAAGATGATAGTGGAGTGTTTGAAAATCATGGTTTTAATTTTATAGAAAATGAAATTGATACATTTTTCTGTTGATGTCTATAGATAGCAATAGAACAATACAGGTAATCCTCAATATACAACCATTTATTTAGTGACTGTTCAGTTACAGTGGCGTTTTAAAAAGTGACTTATGACCATTTTTCACACTTAATACCATTGCAGCATCCCCATGGTCATGTGATCAAAATTCAGAAGCTTGGTAATTGATTCATACTTACATTGACTGCAATGTCCCAGTATAAAGTTATCAATTTTTGCAATCTTCTGACAGGCTAAGTCAAGCCAGATTCACTTACTAACCATGTTACTAATTTAACAATTGGAATGTTTCACATAACCACTGTGTCTAGAAAGCTCATAAAACGGGGCAAAACTCACTTAATAACTGTCTCATTTAGTAATGGAAATTTTGGGCTCAATTGTGATTGTAAGTTGAGGACTACCTGAATTTTAAAATATAATTAATGCTATATTGAGTATAAATTTGTTCTTGTAAACAATGAAATGGAAAAGAGATAGTCCATTTTCCTAATTGTTTTATATAAATACAGTCATGTGAAAAAATAAGTACACCCGCTTTGTGTTCTATGGTTTTACATCTGGTTCTTAGCAGTTCTTAAAAGAATCAATCAGTCAGTTAGGATAGAGATAAAAGAAACCTTGGAGATCTTCTAGTCCAACCCCTTGCTCAAGCAGGAGACCCTGTCATTCCAGACAAGTGGCTGTCCAGTCTTTTCTTAAAAACTCCAGGGATGAAGCACCTACAACTTCTGAAGGCAAGCTGTTCTGCTGGTTAGTTATTCTCATTGTTAGGAAGTTTCTCCTTAATTCCAGGTTGCTTCTCTCCTTGATTAGTTTCCATCCATTGTTTCTTATCCTGCCCTCTGGTACTTCGGAAAATAAATTGACTCCCTTTATTTACATAACCCTGATTCCCTCCCCTTTATGGCAATCTCTCAAGTAATAGGATACTGTTATCATGTCCCCCCAGTCCTTCTTTTTCTCTAGACTAACTAAACCCAAATCCTGCAACTGTTTTTCATATGTTTTAATCTGCAGGCCTTCAATCATCTTAGTTGCTCTTCTTTGCACTTTTTCCAAAGTCTCAAAATCTTTTTTGTAATATGGTGACCAAAACTGGATTGCAATATTCCAAGTGTGGTCTTACTAAGATTTTATAAAGTGATACTAATACTTCATGTCATTTTGATTCTATGTCTCTGTTTCTATAACCAAGGATGGTATTTCCTGTCTCTAAGTATAAAACCTTGCTTTTCTCCACATTAAATTTAATTTTGTTGGATAAGGCCCATTGTTCAAGTCTGTCAAGATCTTTTGGATCCTGAGCTTGTCTTCTGGGATGTTGGCTATTCCTGCCAGCTTAGTGTCATCAGCAAATTTGATGAGCTCCCTTCTTTTCCCTCATCTAAGTCATTTATGAAGTTATTGAAGAGTACTGGGCCTAAGACCTAACCTTTTGATACCCAACTACTTACCTCCGTCCATGTAGATGTACTTTTATTAAGGACGACGCGTTGAGTATGGTTTGTCAGCCAGTTACAAATCTATCTGGTGGTCATGCTGTCTATCCCACATTTTTCTAGCTTACCAGGATATAGGTTGTCAAGATCAGATAGGTGTTTTCTAATCATTTTCTTGTTTATTTTAATTTTTATTTCTAGTCTGTCTTTTATGTTTTTGGAAGGTTGGGTTATAGTTTCTTTTTGCATGAAGAGTGATGCAAAGAATGATTTAAACAGTTTTGCGCTCTGTCTGTTACTCCCTTGCCATCTTTTCTCTTAAGTGGACCTACTGTTTCCTTAACTTTTTTCTTGTCATTTATATGTTGAAAGAAACTTTTCTAATTATCTTTGACTTTTGTTGCAAGTCTTTGTTCATTCTGAGCCTTTGTTTTCCTGACTTCATCTCTGCAGATTTGAGCTATCTAGTTATCTGTCCCTCAATTTTTTTTGTATTTCGTCTTTCTGTCTTTCAGTTTATCATTGTGCAACCATGTGGTTTTTTTCCTTGACTTTCTTGTTTTTATTGTTCAGTGGTATTGTGCTGGATTGCACTTTTATGATCATATTTTTCAGTTTCCCATGGTTCTTGATTTCCCTTTAAGATTTTCATCCACAAAATTTTTCTTAGGCTTTGTCTGAATTTGTTGAAATCAGCTCTTTTAAAGTTTAACACATAGGCTGGATTTTGTTCTATTGCTTGTATTTGAATTATATTGAATTCCAATATATGGTCACTCTTGCCCAAAGTTCTGGCAGTTTCAACTCCCTCTGTCACTTCTTCTCTATTAGTAAGTCCAATATTGCTTTTCCTTCCTCCTCTACCTTTTGGATGATAAAGCTGGGTACAACTGTTTGATATCCCACATGCTGCAGAGTTCGGCTCTCAGTTATTATCAGGGTAATTAAAATCTCCCCTTACTACCATGGTATATTTTCTACATTTGTTGTTTAGCAAAATGTTTATTTATTTTTTCTGCTTTGGTTGTATGGCCTGTAGTAATGTCATATTTTTTTCCATTTATATTGACTCATGGTTGCTAGGAGGTTTTGATCCTTCATGGATTTTTGTAGAGATATAGTAATCTTTTATAAATAATGCAACTCCACCTCCTCTTTTGTTAGGTCTGTTTTTGTTATTGTTGTTGTTGTTTTGTTGTTGAATAGTTTGTATCTTCCATCAGTACATTCCAATCATGAGTTTCATAACCCCTGTTTCATTAATGGCAATTATTACATATCTACCTTCATATATTAGTACTTCAAGTTCATCCTGTTTGTTACCTAAACTTTGAGTGTTTGTATATGGGTCTTGAGTATATTTCTTACATCTTATATCTCCTACTTTGAAACTGGATTTTCCATCCTTTCCATCAGTCTCTGCTTCATTCTGGTTTTCCCTTTTTTTCCTTTCTCTTTGTTGCCTACCTCCTTATATGATTGATTATTTCATGGTTTTGCTTGGAATTAGGTTCTAAGGATGTTGAAGACTTCCCCCCTTTATTTTAATTTAAAACCCTTCTGATATGATGAGCCGGTTGTTTTCTGAATATATTGTTTGTAGCTTTTGTGAGTTTACTCCATCCCTTGCCGGCAGGATGAATAAAAATCGATTATTTTTTTTTAAAAAAATTAAATTTATATCTATTTTTTTATTTAAATTGGATTTTTTTATTTTTATCAAATTTATTTTAATAAAATGCTTTTGGAGTAAAAATCTACCTAAAGATAGCTTTCTGTTTAAGATACATTAATAATTTGGTTTATTCAGCATGAAATAGAGCTTAGTTATGTAGCATGAGGCTATATATTCTGCAATATTTACATTTTTGATAAACCCATTCAGTGAATCCAAGCTCTGCAAGCTGAGATAACATGCATGCATCCACTCATCTGCTGCCCGTCATGTTCCTCACCTTGTTGTGTCACTGCCGCATCACTGGCTGGCTCATTAAAGTGACTGGGACTCCTGGTGAGTCAACAGTGGGTCAGAGGAACAGCTGGTCAGAGATGACAGTTGCTCTTTAAAAATTATGATTTAAATTGAGTTGAGTTAAACCAAGCCTTTTTACTAGTGATTTAAATCAAATTCATCCTGGGTGCCAGTAGTGCTTCATGTAGGTAGTGCAGACCAGAAAACTCCTAAAACTTCAATTTTTAAAGAAGTCAATTCATCATCAGCATTTGATTAGCAGCATCTGGCTGCTATTTAGCTTCTTCATGCCAATGGAAGCAGTAAGGATGTACTTAGTTTTTCACATGTGGCTTCTCCAGGTTGGCTTTTTTAAAAATAAATATGTATTTTTGCATTCAAGTGAATAGCAGATTTCTCCAGCAAGTATTGTTGTTCATCTGAAGTTGTATTTTCCTATTTTTAAGAACTGCTAAGGACCAGCTGATTTTTCTTCTTTTTCTTGTCCATATCCATCATCGGACATTGGCGATCATGTTGGCAATCCTATTTTTGTCAACAGCTGCATGAAAAAGTGCTGCTGAGTTTTGTCCAACTGAGTCCCTTAGGTTTTGAAGCCATGATGTTCTTCTTCTTCCTGGACCTTGTTTGCCTTCAATCTTTCTCTGGAGGATTAAATGAATTATGCTGTATTTTTCTGGGTGTCGCATCACATGTCCAAAATATTCTAACTTTCACTTTTTAACGGCTTTGATGATTTCCCTTTGCTTTCCCAGGCAGCTTATTACCTCCTCATTTGTGATATTGTCAACCCAGCTTATACGTAACAGTTGTCTGTAAATCCACATTTCAAATGTTTCTACCCTGTTTTCCCCAAAATAAGACATTCCCTAATTATAAGCCCAATCGGGCTTTTGAGCACATGGCAATAAGGCCAAGCACTTATTTCAGAGTTCAAAAAAAATATAAGATGGAGTCTTATTTTTGGGGAAACACAGTAGTTTCTTCAAGTGGCTTTCTATTAGAGTTTAACTCTCTACTCTGTGGAGCAGGATAGAAAAGATGTAACATCTGACAAGCCTGATTTTCAGTCTTAGGTTTATGTCGTGACTTCAGAAAACCTTTTTCATTTTGAAGAATGCTGTTCAAGCTTTCTCCATCCTTGTTTTTACTTCACTGATCATATCCCAGCTTTCATGTAAATTAAAATGTGATCCTTTCAACTTTTTCTAGAGTATTCCTCCAGAATTTTTCAGTGGTAAATTAATGGGTTATTTGCTGATGACCATGATCTTGCTTTTTGTGATGTTAACCTTCAAGCCATATTTTTCAGATATTTCTGAGACACTGTTGATGAGAAGCTGAAGGTTTTCATGCTTACTGGCAAGGAGAACTGTATTATCATCATATCTTAAATTGTTGATTTGAACACTGTTTATTTTGAGGCCAGCATTAATGTTTTCCAGTGCTTCATTGAAAATTGACTCAGAGTAGATATTAAACAACAGTGGAGACACAATACAGCCCTGTCTGACCTCTCTTCGTGTTTCTGCATTATCTGAGTATTTTTGGCCTTGTCTCACATTTGCATTCAAGTGAATAGCAGATTTCTCCAGCAATCAGTTTCCTCCATTGTCTACAGGTAATCCTTGATTTAATGATTACAGTTGAGCACAAAATTTGTTTTGCTAAGGGAGACATTTTTAAGTGACTTTCTTGCCCAAAAGAATTGAGACCTTTGAACTCTGGTGCTGGAGAAGATTCCTGCGAGTCTCTTGGACTGCAAGGCAATCAAACCGGTCAGTCCTAGAGGAGATCAACGCTGACTGCTCTTTAGAAGGCCAGATCCTGAAGATGAAAGTCAAATACTTTGGCCACCTAATGAGAAGGAAGGACTCACTAGAGAAGAGCCTAATGCTGGGAAAGATTGAGGGCAAAAGAAGAAGAACAAGAGACAGAGAACGAGGTGGCTGGATGAAGTCACTGAAGCAGTAGGAGTGAGCTTAAATGGACTCCAGAGGATGGTAGAGGACAGGGAGGCCTGGAAGAACTTTGTCATAGGGTTGTGATGGTCAGAAATGACTTTGCAACTAACAACAACAACATTTTATCAAACGCTTTTTCAAAATCAATGAAGCACATGTAAACATGGTGATTGACACCTCTACAGTGCTGTACAAGAACTTGAATGCCGAATAGGCCATCTCGTGTACCAAGATTGTTTCTGAAACCAAATTGTGTGTTACTTAGACACTCCTCAGTTTTGTTGTATTATTCTCAGGAATATTTTCGGGACATGACTCACTAAGCTTATTGTTCTGTATTCGGTACACTTCTTTGCATTTATTTTTGGGGGGGATTGTCACAAAGGTTGTCTTTAGCCAATCATTTGGTATCTTTTGTGTTTCGTATATTTGATTGAAGAGCTGCAGTAAAAATTTCTTCCCATTGTCTTTCAGCAATTTTAAAATTTCTACCTGTGGCTTTTCTTGTTTTTGCTATTTTTTATTGTGTGTTCAACCTCTTCCATAGTGATGTTTGGTCCAGTTGTTATATTTCCCATATCAATATTATCCCGAGTGTCCTCAAAAAGTTCTTCAATATATTCTTTCCATCTTTTTCTTTCTTCATCCTCATCCAAGATAATTTTTCCCTCCTTGTCAACTATGTTGTTGGTTTTCTTTTTGTAGACATCTGCTGCTGCTTCCACTTGTTTGTGTAAGTTGAAATTATCATGAATACGTTCTGTCTCTTCTATTTCTTTACATCTCTTTGCAAACCACTTTTCTTTTGCCAGTCGAATTTTTCTCCTAATTGTTTTCTACAATTCATTGTATTTTTCTTTGTTTTATTTTTATAAGAGCCATGAGATGAAGAATTTCATCCATTATCCACTGTTGTTCCTTGTGGTGCCCCTTTCTTTGTTTTGAGCTGATTTTTATTATATCTTAATATGTAAGTCTTAATATGTAAATAGAACTCAAACACGGTGCACTTTCTTTTTCACATGACTGCATAAGGGTTCTTTCAGTTGCATTTTTTCCTTCTTGGTATTGGTGTTTCTGCTATGATTTTGAGCCCTGGAAATAATCCTCAGGTATTTTATTTGCTGGTTCATTTTTTTTTCTAGAAACTTGAATCATTAAAAGATACTAAATATTCTACATCCAAATCATCTACTGACACTTCATCTCCTCTCAAAAAAAAAAAGTCAGAAACAAGAATTCTAGAACAAAAGAAAGGACAAGGTATGGAAAACTCCTTTGTGCTTGCTATATTTGTAATTTGATTTGTAGCTTTTAAAATCTGACTGTTAAGGTCTGCTGCATTTAAGTTTGACTTTATTTATAACATTTCTTGTGTACTGCTAGGTCCAGTTAGTTAGATTGTAGAAGAAAGCAATGTTTTATGGACTTGGTCAATATTGTCATTTCTAGAATTTCTAATTTGTATTTAGGTGGTGGACGTGGCCTTCTCTCTAGGTTCCTGCTGGCCCTCCTCTTGTTATAGGCTGATAATGTAGCAACACACTATCTTTTTTCAGGCTTCACAATATTGAAATTATGACGCAAAATCAATGAAACAAACCCAATGCAGTCTTCTTCAGTCTTTTAACTGAAGAAAAAAACATAATCTGAGAATACCACATTAAAACACTGGGAAGGGAGAGTGATAATATGCTTACTGAATTGGTTTAAATGAATTTTATTTAGTAGGTAGCGAATAGAAAATTATGAGATTGGATAATAGTAAATCTTCAGTTTGTAACTATGTATGGTACTGTGCAAACTGATATTACAAGTTGGATTTGACTGGTTGCATTTTTGCTTATTAAATTGTGCCTGTGAACAAATCGATCAAACTTTTGTCAGAAAAGACTATTTTGACTGACAGGCATAATTGTCATCTGAATTTAATGTTGAACTAATTGGAAAAATGAATGTTTGAATGTCCCAAGTTATGAATTGAGTTTGTTGCACAGAATATATTTAAATCATTTGAAATTTTATTTATCATATTGTTTTTGATGAAACCTAACTAAACACAAATAATTCTTTTTGCATATGATTTCTATGCAAGAGGAGGGAAAGTAGGGGTGATTGCACTAATTCTTGTTCTTACCATTCTCTTTGTGGAGTTTCTCCTCTTCTGTTCTCCAAATTATAATGAGAGCCAGGTCATCAGTGCTTTATAGAAGGCTAGGAGGCTAGATGCTTGTTAAGGTTAAGGGAGAAACTGCCATAGAAAAGGCACATTTCTTAATTCCTATATGGTGGGAATGTTTAAGGGAAAGATCTAGCTGCATTTCCCTTAAACCTGCTTCCTGCCCAGCTAGGGGTAGAGATATATAATTGGGTCACATTAGCATATTCACATATATTAGATACCAGACTCTGTACTCTACATGGTTTCATGTAGGTGTTAAAAGGGAAAGACAAAAGACTCAAGCCCTGAGGCATTCCACATTGCAGTGCCTGACTCTCTTCCTCTACCAATACTAACTGGATGTAGTTGAGGAAGGAGAAGAACCACTGTAACACAGTGCCTCTCATTCCCAATTCCTGAAGCTGGTCTTGAAGGATACATGGTTGATGGTATTGAAAACCACTGAGAGGGCCAGAATGGTTGCATGATTACCACCCTAGCCCTCCAAAGGTCATTGACAAATGCAATCAATGCTGTTTCAATGCTGTGCCCTTCTTGAATGTAGATTGAAAATAATCCAGATAATCTGCTTCATCCAGGGCCTTCATATCTATGAGTCAACCAACCTCTCAGCAACCTTTCCTAAAAAGGGAAAGTTGGAGACCAAATGAAAATTGTCTAATATTGTAAGGTCCAATGATGGCCTCTTGAGAAAAATATAATCCTACTGCCTCTTTCAGGATATGAGATACCCTTCTTGAGCCTAGATTGAACCAGCAAAGAAGCATTAATTACATACAGCTTTGACCAATCAGGCATGAGCCCAGTACCATGCTTATAGCCCTAAGGTCCCTTCCACTTCCTCAAGAGCAACTGGCTTGAACTCCTCCTAGGACGGTAAACAGGGCACAGATGTGACTCCGTCACCTCCAAAGAGTCTGGCCAGCCAGAGTCCAGCTCTATGCAAAGTTAAGCAATCTTGCCTCATAAAGACTGGGTATATTCCTCACAGTGATACTGCAAAGACCCATTGGGTGCATCAAGCACCTGGAATGGGCTGAAGAATAGGCCAGTGATAGTGAACCTTTTAGGGACTGAGTGCCCAAACTGTAACCCAAAACCCACTTATTTATCACAAAGTGCCAACGTGGCCTTTTAACCTAAATAATGAGGTTTTGTGAGGAATTTCAATCACTCTTTCACAACTTGACTTCCACCACCGCCGCGACAGGGCGACAGCTCTTTCATCTTCTGCCACAACAGGGTGACCGGGAGCAGTAGCAGACAAGTGAAAGATCCTCATCAGTCCCAATGTGGCTCCACATCGTAATGGGTCTTAGGAGGCAGACAGGACCACGCCTCCCCCATTGTGAAGCAGGCAAATGAAAAAGTTCTTTTTCTTTTTCAAGATCTTTTTCTTTTGCAAGAAGTTGGAATTGATTGAGGGAAATGCAGTGGAGAAACACGATTGATGTTGCGCTGGGGCAACTGCGCGTGTGCCCAAAGAGAGGGCTCTGTGTGCCACGTCTGGCATGTGTGCTATAGGTTTGCCATCACAGGAATAAGCTCAACTTAACAACTGTATTGGAGCCTGGAATTTTCATTGTAAGATTCATGACACGGTTAGCCAAGGCACTCATTAACCAAATCATAAAGATTTTACAACTTTTTTGTGCTAGTCATGGAATGAATGTGATGGTGATTAAGCAAATTAATGTATTCCTATAGGTGATTTTTTGTTTGGGGTAATCTGCATATTTTCTCAGGCTGTCTTGCTTTGGGGTGCTGGTACAAACTGGGTCTGAGCTGCTCTGGTGTTTATCATCTGTCATTCCCCACCTCCCCAATTTCCTATTAAGTACACTCATGACTTTATGCCCTTACATCCTCCCCCCTCCCTTTCTAGTCTTTGATGGTAGGATGCCTGTGAAGGGCCATGCCGAACAAGGCAGAGTTAACAGCCAGGTAGTTAACTTTCAATCAGTCACTCTAGTTCATCTCAACCCATTCGTAGGCTTGTTGTTATGGGGAAAAATTGTAGTTGGGAGCATTAACTATACCATGTTTGAGTTGATAAAAAATAAGGATGGGATAAAATCTTACATAGTATAACAAAGCTACTATTGATATACATCTGATTAATATCTTTGTTTCAGATTGTAATGACCATCCACAAGCAGTTTCATCTAAGTAAGTTGTTACCTCTTTTTGCATTTCCCCCTTCTCTTCACAAGTAAAGATATAAAATTTGCTTTTTATATTTTTTTGTACAAAATTACTATGCAAAGGAAATGGCTCTAAGTTAAGTTTCGGTGTCAAAAACTAGCAGGTTTGTTAACTGTTTTATTGCTGAATTCAGTATTCTGCAGATGATTAAAGCATAGTGTCATTATATTAAGGAGTCTTGTTCTAAACAGTTTGCTGCTTTGTGCCATAAAATCAATAAAAAATGGCAAAGCTTCAGGAAATTACCGTATTGTGGTTGAAATGCTGAAAACTGGTGGTCATAGTTTACACAAGATGTTAAGAAAGCTATACTTGAGATGCCTCAAAGAAATAATACCTGATACATGGAAAAATGCTGAAGTGATTCTTATACATAAGAAGATGATTAAAGAAATTTTTCAGTAAGCCTTCTTTCAGTCATCTACAAGGTTTTCACCAATATAATAGTAAAAAGAATATTGAGAACATTAAATGATGTATAGTCAAAGGAGTAGGCGGGGTTCAGAAAAGGTTACAGCACAATGGATCACATCCAGATTGTTCAGCATGTTATTGAAAGGCACAATGAGTATGCCATGCCTCTGTGCATGACTTTCATTGACTACAAAAAGATATTTGACTCAGTATTTCAGCAAGCAATAATTAACGCATTGCTCAACCAAGGTGTAGAGACTGCTTACATAAACTTACTACAATCAGTATACGAAAAAACAATGATGACAAGTTTGCCTTAATTATCTTAAAAGTGGAAATCAACATAGAGTGAAGTATGACAAGGTGATACAATATCACCATCCTTTTCTCGGCCTGTCTTGAAGTATTTTGCAAACTGGACTGGGCAAAAGGTGGAATAAAATCAATAGTGCCTATTTAAATCACTTAAGATTTGCAGATAAGATTGTTCTCTTCTCACCAGAAAAGTTACAAAGACACATACAAGAGCTGCACAAAGTAGGAGAACCATATCCTTAAAAATAAACCTGAAAAACAGCCAGGTCATGTTTAAATTCATCTAAGTAAGAATAATTGTTATATCTGGAGAAGATCTAGACATAATAGATCACTATATATATCTTGGCCAACAGATCTCAGTGGAAGGTGATACAATAGAGAAAATAGAATGTTGTGTTAAATGTGGTTGCTAAATGTGATTTAGCAAGCTAAGCGTAATTTTCAAGAACAACCTTCCCCATGCCTGAAAAAATTTTTTGATCAGTGTGTGCTCTAGACCTGTTTTATATGCCAGTGAAACATGGACACTAACTTCACTATCAATACAAAAGCTACGAGTAGCACAAAGAGCCATAGAAAAATAGATGTTCAGCATCAGAAGACAAGATAGAAAGACCTGTACATGGATTAAAGAACAAACGAAGGCATACAATATAATCAAGAAAGTAAAAGATTTGAAATGGAAATGGGCTGGTGACATAGAAAGAACTGATGACAGGTGGACAAATGGATTCCATTTGATAAAAAGCATCCACAAAAGAGACCTAAAACAAGATGGATCAATGACATCGGCAAGTATTGTGGGAACAACTGGCAAAAGAAAGTTCAAGACTGTATTGGTTAAAAACATGTGGAAGAAGCCATCCTTCAGTGGATTGACAGTGGTTAGAACAATGATGATGATGATGATGATGATGATGATGATGATGAGTTTGCTGCTTGGATGTAAAGACTCTAGAATAGTAATCTATAATCTCTGTTAAAATAAAATTTTGTGCAGTATTCTATAAGGATGAGTATAAAAGTGTTCAGGTTGTTCTGACGAGTATTAATGTTATTCCTGTGTGATAGATTGGCATAAGAACTGAGAAAACACTATAGTTCACAGTTGGCTTTTTGAACATTATTAATTGCACGCAAAAACAATGAATGACTGATTCAACATGCATTGCTATAGGACAAACCATTTTTGCAGCAGCTTTGTGATCACATTAATGCATTTTTAAAATAGAAGTAGAAAAACTAGTTGAGTTGATTGTCTGAATTCTGATTTGTATTGAGACTGCATTTTAAAAATTTTGCCTTTCTTTTTTAGGCTGCCCAAAAATTTTTTTGACAAAATTGAGCAAACAGAAGTAGAAATAATATCTTCAAAAAGTTCAAGTGCTGTCTTACTAGAAAATCATAAAACAGAGGAAGGAGAGAAAGAAGAGATGACAAAAGAAATTAGAGACAGGAACAGCAAAACTTCATTGCCAACCACAGCTCAGAATGAATTATCTTCAGATTTTGTTCCAAAAGCAGAACTTGTGGCCTGTTCATCAACAGGTAAGATTAGCATTTTTAGATACCATCAAATAAGTATAGCAAAAAAAAACAAAACCCAAACCTCATGATCCAAGGTCACAAGAGCAAAGATGACATGAATAATTATACAAGCTTAATTTATCTTGAAGAAATGGTTTAACTTCTAGGTATATGCAAAGCACTTTGACACAAAATCTTTGACTTTTGCTATTGCTTTTGTGTGGGGAATAGTTCTGTCTGGGCCAATATGGGAGTGGACAGATATATTCCTACTATGAGGTTATCTGGAGGGAATTTTGAAGTAAAGAAACAAGTGTTTAAGTAGTGCCAACAATAAAGAAGTCATTCCGTACATAACCAATCAAGAACTGATTGGAGTGCAAGATATGAAACTAACAATTACTGCTTGGAACCTTTGCATTTAATACTTATCTAGTATTTCTCTGGTGTGGTGGTGACTAGTGATAAATATCAGGTTGCCTTCTATTTGTCTCTGAGGCGATCTCCATATCCCACTCCCATTTTATTTTATTTTATTTCATTTTTATTCACTATTGTAGAGCAGGTTATGTTTAGTTAAATAATAGTGAGGAAGAGAAGGATTTCCTTATCCTTCCTTTTCACTGTTTTTCAGGTCAACCCTTATTTGAGTCTGCCTCCTCCCCTGAAGCAGTCCTCAAGTGGCAGTAACAGTATAGTCCAATGTCATCAGTTAATGGTATTCCATAAGCATCACTCATTGAGATGGAAGGTGACAGATTTTGCTGCCTTCTCTCTTTGATTGGCCTTGACTCCAGGTTTTTTCACAGAGTATTTTCAGCAGAATCATGGTTGCAGAAGACAGAGAGAAAGAGTTAGGTGTTTAAACAGGCTGGAATTCTTATTTCTTCCACATTCCTGGTGTTTGTTAGGCAGGCTTAGCACTTTCCATGTCAAAAGCCTGAACATGACTGACATGATAGATGAGGTATGCATGGATATGAACTAATAGTAGACCCAGAATATAAGAATCAGTCTGGAGCAATTTATTAATATCCCAGCTAGTGCTAACATGGTCACCAGTGCTTTCACAGACACATGCTGTAGTTAACTGATTATTAGCATTGAATGTGAGGTAGAGCAGGAGGAGGTTAAGCCTGCAAATAAAGCTCAACCTACTTCACCAGTGGATCTCTTGAAATGTCTCCATAAATGGGCATCCACACCTGGGCAAAGGAAGTAAATATTGAAATGAATAATGAAAATGCTGGATTGCAAGAATAGAATAATTCTGTATAGAAATAGTAGCATCATTTGTGCAAAGATGACATTGTATTTATTGTCATAGTTCGCTATGCGTGCTGTTCTTTCAACCTATATCTGTTCAAACTGCATTAATTTAATCTCAATCTCAAACCAGAATTACTTGCTCAATTCCTTCTAAACTTGATCCTTCGGTGTCGATTTACATGGAAAGAATCTTAAACCAACGTTTTTCAGTTTATTCCCTGTAGTATTCACAATTAATATATCTATTATCTAGATGTATATCTATATCTAAAAATCACATATTTTTAGGCTGTGCTTAAGTATAACCTTGTGTTTTGTAGACTACTTGGAGAACAATGCTTTAGCTACTCCTCAGTTATCCCATTCAAAATCTGTACAGAAGGCAGAACCAGAAGAAAAAAATCACCAAAGGTCAAGTATCTAAAACAAAAATTAAGTCTAATATTTTAATCTGAATTATTTTGCCCCTTAATTAGAATTAAGTATGGACTAGTACATTTAATTAATATTATCAAAAAATTAAATTACTTATTATAGCATTATATTTAGTTTTTGCTTAATGACTACAATAATCACTAAGCAATTTGATTGCTAAGTGAAAGATTATATGACTGTGACAGACTTATAATGTCACTTCTCATTCAGGTGTTAAGTGAAACAGCAGGTTGTTAAGACATCATATGACTGTGACTTGTGATTTTACTGCTGCTTCTTCATTGATTTTGCTTTTCAGAAGTTGGTTTTGAAGTGCATAAATGTTGATTATATGGGCAAGAGATAATGCAGTGTTTGTAAACATCCACTGGTTGCAAAGTGCTCACAAACTGATCATGTGACTATGAGGATGCTGCAGTAGTTGTAAATGAGAAAACTGGTTGTAAAGTTACTTATCATTATAATAACAGAGTAATTGTTATTTAGTTGTTAAACAAGATAATTGCTAGGCAAGATCTTCCTGTAGTTATTACAAATACTGCAATTCAGTATCTCCTCAAAATTTATGATAGTTTTATATGAATTTTGGCCCTCAATATTGCCATTGTTTAAATGGTGCATTAGTTGCCAAACTAGAAATTGTTTGAAATAAAAACATCAATTCTATGACAGAGATTCTCCCCCAACACTGACAATTGTAATTTCTCCCGTTTTAACATATCTGAGCATAATATATCTGAATATATAATGTATAATATGTATATACGAATTATACAATTCATATTAGCTACAGTAATACTCAAATATTTCACTTTTTCTCAATCTTAAAACCAGTTCTATACGTCAGTTTCCTTTGATTTTTCATTTTTGTATTCTTTGTTTTAATATAATCAAAACAATCCTTCCTGGGATTCATATAAATAATAATCGTTATTAGAAAACTTAGGATTCTCAGTCCTCCATAACTGAATATTATTTTTAAAATTTGTCAAAGATGAGACAGTGTTTCCAGTCAGTAGATTAAATATTTCAGTGAGTTGGTTTTGAAAGTGTATAGTAATATCTATTTGTATTTTCCTTTAGTGGAAATCAACATAGAGAATATGAGTTATTTTTTTTTTTTTTTTTGGACAGAGATTTCTTATTACTTTGTATTTTTATTTCTCTCATTGGATTCCATACTGTTTTTAAAAGAATTTAATGGCAGTTTGAAAAGTATGTATTACTTTGCCTAGCCATATGACAGTAGACATCTTGCTAGTTAGCCCTAGAAACCAAAGCAGATCTCTTTCATACCAACATGTATTCAGAATTGTAATTTTGATTTTACAACCATGATTCAACTATTTTCCCAAGCATTTTTGTGGTAGCAAGTGATATATTTCTCTTGGGTAAAAGAGAAAATTTTTAGATGTTTCTGGTTAGTTCACATGAGAGGTTACAATTCTTCAAAACGATAGATATAAAACATTCCTAGATAATGATAGGATTTCCATGATTGTATTTTGGGGATAAAAATAGAAACATGGTTAAAATATCAATATGTAGTATTATGCAATAAAGGTATATAATTTGGACTTTGAAGCACAAAATAATATAAAATGTTAGTTATTTTGTTCTTCATAGTTTATTGATGGGAGGTGCCAGGATGGGTTATTCTAGGTTCTAGCTCTATGGACTGAGTTGAATTTTCTGAGGTTCCGCCTCCATGATGACGTTCCTCAGTTTTTTCAACTCAGCTTTGGACGCAGGTTGCCTTGCTCCATAGAGCTTGCCTAATTTCCCCTGGCTATTTTCACTTAGGAATTTTCTTTCTTCCTTGGCTTGGACTGCTGATTCCTATGATTACTTTGCAGCTGGGGGGGAGGGTCTCTCCTGGCTGTGGATTTGAGAACGGGGGTGGCCCATATCAGTGCCTCCTTTCCCCCCCCCCTGCTTAGGAGGATAGGACTTTGGGGGTGCTGTTGGAGGGGGGGGGCTTGCTTCCCACCTTGCACGGTCGCTCCCCATTGTCAGGGTTGAGCTGGAAGCTGCCAGGATCACGCCAGCCTCTTGCAGCCTTGGCACGCTCCTTTCTTTTTTGTTTGGGGCTGCTTCGGCACTAACCTCAGCCAGAATGTGTTCAGCCGTGCCACCCTTCCTAGCCTGGTGGGGGCTGTTAATTTTATTAGAGCCTTGAGCGTGTGGAGCCAAGAGTTTTTGATCCTGATTAATATTTTTACATTTTTGGATTAAATAGTCCTTAATCTAAAAAAAAAGGAAACTTAAAAAACTAGAAAGCTAAAAATACAAACTAGGGAAAAGAAAAAAATTATACTTATCAATAGTCACTGTCTTTCCAATTAATTTATTAATATAATAGGAACAATGCAAGATAGTGTAAGGTATCACAGAATTTGTGCCATAATTACTGTAATACCATTTTTACGACAGTCATAAAGTGAGTCACCATGATTATTAAGCAAACCACATGGTCATTAAGTTAATCCATTCTCTTAAATGGATAGAAATTTGTTGGAAACCAGCAAAAAACATCAGAAACCAGCAAAAAATGTTGCATCGCTGTCATGTTACTATGGGATAGCGCAGCCAGTCATAAACATGAATTGGTTATCAAACATCTGAATGTGATCATATGATTGCAAGAGATGTTGCAGAAGCCAAAACATCAAGGACAAGTCATAAGTAACTTATAGGGGTCTGTTTTGACTTCAAATGGTCATTAAATGACTGGTCATCAAGCAAAGACTACTTGTATTATATTTTAAGATGGCTTTATGTGGGCTTAAGTACTTAAGATGGCTTAAGTACTGTGATCTTTACTTACTCGTACTTTCAGTTTAAATAGTTCATTTGTTACAGTATTTCAAGGTATTAATTATTGCCTTAACATTTCAGAAGAGAAAACACTGCAGAGGCCTTACCAGAGGGATTTTTTGATGATCCAGAAGTGGATGCAAAGGCGAGTATTTAATTGTTTCAGCTCATATGAGTTCTTTGGCATGTGACACATTTTGTGTTTCGCCTTCATCATAACTTGTATTATTGTGGTGATAAGATCACCATCTTATTTATTGGAATAAGAATACCATCGAAGCCCCTTTGAGGTCTTAAAGCAAAAGGCAGGATATATATCAAGCAAACAAATAAATGAACGATCCAAGGACTTCTAGTTGCTGTAATGAAATAGGTCCCTAAAATTGTTGATATGCTTATCTGTGACTTCAGTGACACTGCAAAATGTAACTGATATTTTAATATTATTGATATATATATGGCATGTTGCAAAGAAGGGGTTGAGGGTCTTTTTATCTAATTTCTTATCCAATATCTTAAAGATTTCAAAAAAGGGGGCAGATGGGAGCGGGGTGGGTCGTGTGGATTTGGGGGGCAATCCACAGAGGGATGGGTTAAAATATGATTTTTTAAAGAGGATGCCAGATCCAGCACAGAGTTATGCCATAGGATGTGCAGATCTCAGAACGGAAGGGCTTAATACCTGTATTGAAAGAGGTTGTTCCATCATGGTCATGGTTGGGAGGGGCAGATACGGTGGGGGCAGGAGGCCACATCATACTAGGGGAGCACGCAACCGCTGTCTTCAAGCGGTGTCATGCTCCGACCTCCAAAGCTCTTCTCGTTCCCTGGGTTGCTCAGAGTCTCAGAGCCCGAGCCTTAGGCTGATGCTATGCAATGTCAGGTCCGCAGCTAACAAAGCCCCCCTCATTTGTGAACTAATTCAAGAGGGGAGAGCGGACCTGGCAGGCATTACAGAGACCTGGTTGGGCCATGAAGGGGGAGTCCCCCTTGTGGAGATGTGCCCACCAGGTTTCCGCGCATTCCATCAGCCAAGAGCTCAGGGTAGGGGTGGAGGGGTGGCGGTTATTATAAAGGAGAGTCTTGATCCTAGGGAAGCCACTGTTCCTCAGACAGCCGGATGTGAGTCCCTCCTCTTGAAGTGGGGCCATGGGTTTCAGATGGGCCTGCTGATTGCGTACCTGGCTCCCTGCCACGTAGCAGCAGCCCTACCTGAGCTCCTTAGTGTAATAGCCGAGGTGGCAGTTGAAACTCCTAGGCTTCTTGTCATGGGAGATTTCAATCTGCCATCCATCGGTGAAACATCTGAGATAGCTCGGGAGTTCATGGCTTCCATGACAGCCATGGACCTGACCCAGTTAGTTCATGGACCTACTCACACGGGAGGACACACTCTGGACTTGATTTTTGTATCTGATCAGTGGCTGAATGGCCTTGATATAGGGGATATAGTCATCAAACCCTTGTCATGGTCAGACCATTCTCTCCTTAGGCTTGACTTTCTGTCCGCTACACCCCACCGCAGGGAGGCGGAACCGATTAAATGGTTCCGCCCCAGGCGCCTGATGGATCCTGACAGATTCCAGATGGAGCTTGGGCCATTTCCTGAGACTCTAGCTCACAACTCGATTGAAGACCTGGCGGCAACCTGGGATAGGATGGCCTCTGGTGCCTTAGATCGAGTTGTGCCTTTGCGGCCTCTGACCCGGCGTCGAAGTCGCCCGGCTCCTTGGTTTTCCGAGGAGTTGAGGAGGATGAAACGCCGGAAAAGACGCCTAGAGAGTAGTTGGAGAGCCAGTCGTTCCGAATCTGACCGAACACTAGTGAGATCATTTATTAAGACCTACTTAGTGGCGATAGCAGCGGCAAAGTATAACTATTTTTCCGCTGTTATTGCGTCGGCAGATAATCGCCCAGCCACCCTGTTTAAGGTGACCCGCTCCCTTCTCCATCTAAGAGCACGGGAAGACGCCTTGCAAGGTCGAGCTGAGGATTTTGTACAATATCTACACGATAAAATCACTCAGATTCGGGAAGGCTTGGACTCTGACTGGATATGTTCAGACGAAGTGATGGAGGCGAGTCTTGAGAATGTTATTTGGGATGAGTTTGACCCTGTGACCCCTGAAGATGTGGACAGGTTACTGGGGAAGTTGAACGCAACCACATGTTTATTGGACCCGTGTCCCTCCTGGTTAGTACTGGCTTCCCGAGAGGTTACACGAGGCTGGCTCCAGAAGATAATAAATGCTTCTCTATGTGAGGGTTTCTTACCTTCCACCTTGAAAGAGGCGGTGGTGAGACCTCTCCTCAAGAAGCCCTCTCTGGACCCGGCTGTTCTAACAAACTACCGTCCTGTCTCCAACCTTCGTTTTGTGGCAAAGGTTGTTGAGAGTGTGGTGGCACAGCAACTCCCGCAGTACTTGGATGAAACTGTCTATTTAGATCCGTTCCAGTCCGGCTTCAGGCCTGGTTACAGCACTGAAACGGCATTGGTCGCATTGGTTGATGATCTCTGGAGAGCTCGAGATAGAGGTTGTTCCTCTATCCTGGTTTTATTAGATCTCTCAGCGGCTTTTGACACCATTGACCATGGTATCTTGCTGCGCCGGCTGGAAGGGCTAGGAGTGGGAGGCACTGTTCTACGGTGGTTCTCTTCTTATCTCTCTGACCGGTCACAGTCTGTGTTGGCAGGAGGGCAGAGGTCGACTTCAAGACACCTTATTTGTGGGGTGCCACAGGGGTCGGTCCTCTCACCTCTTTTGTTCAACATTTATGTGAAGCCGCTGGGTGAGCTCATCCGTGGTTTGGGAGTGCAATGCCATCTTTACGCTGATGATACTCAGCTTTACATCTCCACCCCAGACCACCCCAATGATGCCCTTGCAGTGATGTCCCAGTGCCTCGAAGCCGTGCGGATCTGGATGGGGAAGAACAGGCTCCGACTCAACCCTTCCAAGACTGAATGGCTGTGGATGCCGGCGTCCCGATATAGCCAGCTGATACCATCGCTGACTATTGGTGGCGAGTCATTAGCCCCCACAGAGAGGGCTCGCAACTTAGGTGTCCTCCTGGACACACGGTTGTCTTTAGAAGAGCATATGACAGCCGTGGCCAGGGGTGCTTTTTATCGGGTTCGCCTGATTCGCCAGTTGCGGCCCTTTCTAGATCGGGACTCCTTACGCACAGTCACTCATGCCCTCATCACTTCCCGTCTGGACTACTGTAATGCTCTCTACATGGGGTTCCCCTTGAAGTGCACACGGAGGCTCCAACTGGTCCAGAATGCAGCTGCGCGGGTGATATTGGGAGTGACATGGCGCTCACATGTGACACCATTCCTACGCGAGCTGCACTGGCTTCCGGTGGTCTTCCGGGTGCGCTTCAAGGTGTTGGTTCTTACCTTCAAACTCCTCCATGGCTTAGGACCTGGGTATCTACGAGACCACCTTCTGCAACCGATAACCTCCCACCAACCAGTACGCTCCCACAGGGTAGGCCTTCTCAGGGTGCCATCACTAAAGCAATGCCGACTAGTGGTTCCCAGAGAAAGAGCCTTTTCTGTTGGGGCACCTACCCTTTGGAACAGGTTACCCCCAGGGATACGAATGATCCCAGATCTTCGTACTTTCCGTCGTGCAGTTAAGACCTTTCTTTTTCACCAAGCTGGTCTGGCATAAATCTTTTCTAATTTTTTAAATCTTATGCTGAAGTTTCTTTACTGTTGAGCCAAACTAGCTTAATTATTTATATTCATATGTATGTCATTTTAACTGTTCACCGCCCTGAGTCCTTCGGGAGAAGGGCGGTATAGAAATTGAATAAATAAATAAATAAATAAATAAAATAAATAAATAAATAAATAAATATAGTAAAACCTGAATAGTTCTCTCTAGATCTAATCTGCCATAAGGTGAAGTTGATTGTTTTTTATGATGTATTCATTGAAATCTCAATAATTGGAATGGAATGAGCAACTATACATTTGTGGAAAAGAAGAGACTGGAGAGATATTGTCCAGAATAGTATTGGATCTCCTTCCATAGGCTTGGTCTAGAACAGAGGTCTGCAATCTTAAACACTCAGCCATTTGGACCCATTTCCCACAGAAAAGAAAACAGAGAGAGCCAAAAACCTGGGTGGGTGTGGCCCAACTCTATGTCACTCGCTCCCACACAGTCCCATGACACACCCCCATCCACACCTACCTAACCGGTCATTGGGCAGAGAACTGGTTGTTAAATTATTTGCAACGCCCAGCCCTTCCTCATCCCTCCCCTCCCAGCCACTTGTCATAGCCGGCCCCAGCTGCTTACCTCAAAGGCCTCAACATATTTATACTTCTGTAAAAATGTTGTTCATCTATCTTCTGTCTGTCTGTCTGTCTGTCTATCTATCTCGATCTATCTATCTATCTATCTATCTATCTATCTATCTATCTATCTATCTATCTATCTATCTATCTATCTATCTATCTATCTATCTATCTATGCCGCTCTCTCTCTCTCTCTCTCTCTCTCTCTCTCTGTTTCAACCTCTGTGTGTATATGTGTGTCTCTTGTCCCTCTCCCTCTCTCTTTCCCTCCCTCTTTTTCCCGCTCTCTCTCTATTTCTGTCTTTGTGTTTCTTGTCTCTCCTCTCTTTCTCTCTCTGTGTCTCTGTCTTTCCCTCCTTACCCCCTCTCTGTCTCTCTCTCTTTCCCTCCCTCCCTCCCTCTTTCTCTTTATCTCTATCTTTGTCCTCGCTCTCTCTTTCACTCTCTCTTTCCCTCCCTCCCTCTCCCTCCCTCCTTCTCTCTCTCTTTCTCTTTCCCTCCCCCTCCCCCTCTCTCTGTCTCTGTCTGTCTCTTCCTCTTGCTCTCTCTGTCTATCTCTGTCTCTTGCCTCTCTTTCTCGCCTCCCTTTCTCTCTCTCTCTTTCTTTCCCACTCTCTTTCTCTGTCTGTCTGTCTGTCTCTCTCTCTCTGTTCCCTGGGGGGTGGGGAAATGAACCCCTGAATTGGTGCTGGGTGGTGGGAATCTGATGTCCGGAGGTCAATAAGTCCAGGAGCAGCGCACCAACGATCAGCTGAAGAGCAGACTGTTGGTGGGGAGGCGGGGCATCGCAACAGAGGCGGCTCTACAGGAAAAGCAACTGACATCCGGGAGGTGAGAGCGAGTCGCTGACGCCTCTGTTGTTGCCAGGGGCGAGTGGGGCAGGTTTGCATTGTGGCTCCGCGTTGTAATGGCCTCCAGGAGAGGACTCTGTCTCCCCAATTGTGAAGCATGCTAAATTTCATTGTGCTGCGCAAGGTGCTGCAAGAGCAGCATACAGGCCATGGAGGCAGCAAATGTACCGCAACAAAAGTGGAATGCTATTTCTGCGCAAAGGCAAGTGCAGGAGTGCTTCACTCCCACGCTAAAACTCCGGCCATTGCCACCACCGTGATAGGACAACAGCTCTTTCATCCCTCTGCCGCAGCAGAGGGATGAAGGAGCCATATGTGGCTGTGGAGCCACAGGTTATCGCCACCTGGTCTAAAAGATTTCCAAGATCTCTTCCATCCCTATTATTCTATGTCCTATGAAGACTATTTGAGCCAGGCAAAGATAAAGTTCGATTTCTGATCTTTTGAGAACAGCTGGTGAGGAATCCATCAGCTTCAGGATTTGGAGGGATATTTGTTTCAAACTGCATGGTTGGAAACTTGCAGAAGAAGCCTTCATTCTGCAGTGAATAGATAATAGTTAGAATGATTATGATGATTTGTGCTGTGTAGAGAGTCTAGTTCAATGATGGCGAACCGGGGTGAAATGCTCCTGGTTCGGACTGGATCGCCCGATTCGGTAGTGATGGAGGCGGGTGGTTTGGAGAACCGGTAGCCAAAAACCCTGCCCCCCCCCCCATGCCCAACTGAGCCGCACAATCATCAGAGCCTTTTTTTTTTACTTTTAAAAGCATTTTTTCTACAACCTCTTTGGCCGAAAAAATGCTTTTAAAAGTTTAAAAAAAAAGCCTCTGCCAATCAGGCAACTCAGCTGGGATCGTCAGAGCCTTTTGAAAGCATTTTTTTACAACCTTCACCGAAGAGATTGTAGAAAAAATGGTTTTAAAAGTAAATAAATAAATAAATAAAAATTGGCCACGCCCACCCAGTCACCTTAAACCCCCCCAAGCCATGCCTACAGAACCGGTAGTAAGAAATTTTAAATTTCACCTTTTAGAGACTGAATGCCCAAGCTGCAACCCAAAACCCACTTAAATATCGCAAATGCCAACACGGCAATTTAATCTGAATACTGAGGTTTTACTACCTAAAATAATGATAAACAGAACAAAGCTCAGTTAATTGTTCTAAAAAAATGTGATAAATGCATTTTTATGCCCCTTCTTTTTTTTTCTGCTTTTGAAATTTAAGTTTAGCAACAATAAAAAAGAAAAACTTTTGTAATATCATTTATCTTTCTCTCTTTGTTTCTCTCTCTCTCCCTCCCTCCCTCGCTCTCTGCCTGTTTTTTTCTCTCTTTACCTCCTTCTCTTTCCCTCTCTCTCTTTCCTGCCATCTCTCTCTGCCTGTTTCCCCTTTTCCCTCCCTCTCTTTTTCCCTCCCCCCTCTTTCTCTGCCTCTTTCTGCCCCTTTCTCTCTTTTCCTCTCTTCCCCTCCCCCTGCTTGTTTCTCTCTATCTGCCTCTGTTTCTCTCTCTTTCCCTTCCTCCCTTCCTCTCTGCCTGATTTTCTCTTTCCCTTCCTTTCTCTTTACCTCCATCTCTCTCTGCCTGTTTCCCTTTTTCCCTCCCTCTTTCTTTCTCTCCCCCTCTCTCTTTCTCTGCCTCTTTCTGACCCCCCTCTCTTTCCCTTTCTCTCTTTCCCTCCCTCCCTTTCTCTCTCTCTCTCTGCCTCCGTCTGTTTTTCTCTCTTTTCCTCCCTTCCTCTCTCTCTCACTGTCCCTCCTGCGGGAGGGGAAGGAATCTCTGCACTGGTGATTGGAATCTGACATCTGGAGCCCAACAAGCCCGGATGTCAGTTGCTTTTTTCCCCAGAGCCAAGATATGACTCAGGGTCGCATTGTGGCTCTGCATCATAATGGGCTTCAGGAGGATGGGATCTTTGATTGAGTGAAAAAGTTTACTCAATCAATTCCAACTTTGCAAGGTCTTTTTCTTTTGTGAGAAGTTGGAATTAGTTGAGTGAACTTTTTTTAATCTCACAAAGTATTGTTTCCCTGCAAATGGGGGTGGGAAACGCAACAGAAACCCGATGGAGCTGGGCTGGGGTGAGAGCGTGCATGCCCACAGAATGGGCTCTTCATGCCACCTCTGGCACACATGCCATAGATTCGCCACCACAGCCTTAGGCTATATTGTAGAAATGATAGATAAATGCAATAAATTATCCACATATTGTTATTGCATTATACAAAAATAAATTGATCACATTACAATATTTACAATACTAATTAAAATATAATTTCTTCTTCTGCCTAGCATGCAGAATCTAATTCCATTACTTTCTTCGCTGTTTATTAACCTTAAAGTGCTATTTACATGCTATTCTTCCTTTCAGTCAATCAATCAACCAACCAATTAATCAGTGTATACAAGATTTAATCAGATTTTGCAGATATACAGTTTACTGATATTTTAAATGGATGCATAATAAGGACAAATGTAGTACACAAGATTTGGCCCATCAAATTTTTGTGATGCCAGAATGCTGACGGATCATGTAATCAATATTGCATGATACTTAAAGAAAACAAGCAAGAAACTACGAGAGATCAGTTTCTATGTTAACATTTTGAACATCTAGTCTGTTTCTTCTAATATGTCCCTTACTAAATAGACTTTCCTTTGCCATCGGCAGATTTGCTATACATGATCTTAAGTAAGATTACCCCCAGTAGCTGTGAATTATTGAGATCAGCTTGATAAGCACTCTGTTGTTTGCCTGTAACATGTCATAGACTTGAAACAATATGCATTTTTTAGTTGTTGATAAGAATTAGGAAAATAAGAAAAAATAATGTGTATACAATATATAGAACAATGTGTGTATTTTGTGTATGTGTACACATGATATATAGAGCAGTGTGTATGTATGTATTGAGAGTGCATCTTTGGTTGTAATCAAATTGTCAGTATTATTGGCCTTTTCAGTTATCTAATATTCTGCCTGTTAAATTTTTGCATGTTGGGAGATTATTGGTACTGTTGGTTTCTTTGGTGCTTATTCCCTCTTCCCCCATTTTTTGCTGGCCATAGAGTATATAGTAGAATTGACCTTTGGATTTCCTGCATGCAAAAAAAGTATGCCACTGAAGTGGGGAAAAAAGGCATTTTCAGTGAAACTTAATTCATGGAGGAAAAGAATTAGGATAATCATTATTGGGCAAATTTGAGGAAAAAGGAAAATCTACCACTGAAAAAGTATATGTGATAAAGATAATAATACTTGTTGAATTTTAATTTTGACTTGTATGTATATGTGTGTTCTAGGTGCGCAAGGTTGATACTCCAAAGGATCAGATGGACAAAGAATGGGACGAATTCCAGAAAGCTATGAGACAAATCAATACAGTAAGTTAGTATTCCCTGTTTTGAAATTAATGCAGATACAAAAATGAAAGTTGGCAGAAGGGATCTTATCTGCCAGTCTCAATGCAGTTTACATGGTAGATGAGTGGACAAGGCAGGAATTGGAAGGGTGGTCCCATATACAATATCCATCATGCAGCTTAGAAATTCTGATTTTCTTTTCTGAGGCTCTAAGTCCAGATTAATCATTCCTTTATGAAGATGCTAAATTAGTCCAATCTGTTGAACTTAATAATAATAGACCATGTTACCCAAAGTGCCTGAGTAGCGTAGGGGGCTAATACCTCCTACTAAAGGCAGCATTTAACACCCAGCTGCCTACAACTTCTGCGAGTTCAATCCTAGCCAGGCTCAAGGTCGACTCAGCCTTCCATCCTTTCTAAGGTGGGTAAATTGAGGACCCAGTTTGTGGGGGCAATAAGCTGACTTTGTATAAATATACAGAAGTATGAAGGCTATTGTTTAATGCATTGTAAGCCGCCCTGAGTCTCTGGAGAAGGGCGGCATATAAATCAAATTTTTTAAAAAATGGTTTTCAATTAATAAATTGCTTTTATCTCTTTCTTTTATAGTCTCCATGTCAAAGGAAATTCTGAAACATATTGACTTTTTAAAGTATTTTCCCACTGGCATTTGGGACATTTCTCTCCTCTTTTAGGGGGAGGGGGGATGCAGACCCTGATCCCTGTTTTCTTTTTGCTTAACTCTTTCAAGAGTTAAGACTTAAGAGGGAAGATTTTGCTGCCAGGGGAAATGTATATGGACTGGCAATTCCAGAGTTTTACTTATAGTGAAAAGAAAGGAAACTTTACATTGTTGTATTGTTCTATGTTCCATGAAAGTCAGAGAAATACCCTTAGAAAATTGAGCCTAAAATTTCTGTATATTTTTTAATTCTGAGTTAGATTTCAGAAGCAATCGTGGCTGAAGAAGATGAAGAAGGGCGACTTGACCGTCAAATTGGAGAAATCGATGAACAAATGTATGTAGCTCAGATTTTGTCTTCAAATACTATTTATGAACAGAGTTTCTCAAAAACTACTTAAATAATTTTTTACATTACTTTGGTAAGACTATACTTGAAATACTGTAGCCAGTTTTAGTCAGCACAATACGAAAAAGATGTTGAGACTCTAGAAAGAATGCAGAGAAGAGCAACAAAGATGATTACGGGGCTGTAGCCTAAAATGATGAATGGTTTCAGGAACTTGGTATGTCTGGTCTAATGAAGAGAAGGACTAGGGGAAACATGATAGCAGTCTTCCAATATTTGAGGGCTATCACAGAGAAGAAAGGGATCAACCTATTCTCCAGAGCAAGATAAAAGCAACAGATGGAAACTTATTAAGTAAAGATCCAACCTAGAACTAGGGAAAAATTTTCTAAAAAGGAGAACAGTTAATCAATGGTACAGTTTGCATCCAGAAGTTGTATGTGCTCCATCACTGGAGATTTTTAATTTATTTATTAAATGGTTGTTGGGACCCAATCTAGCACTGAGGTCCCCTCCCATTTATCATTATGTTTCCTTATCCAGACTTCAATTGTACATAGTCTACCTTTTCTCAACTCCTTTGGTTTTGGACTTATTGATGTTCAGTAATTGTGTGCTTAACATGAATTAAACCTGTGTTACAATCTTCTCATTCTCCCTTGCGCTGCTTAGAGAGTCCATTGAATGGGTTATTCCTCATCTGATAGGCCAGAGACTGAGTAAGAATTTGACTAAACACACCTCTTCTTCCTGTGTAGCCCCAGTTCCTTACTTAGTCCTGCCTTTTGAGACTTGTTTCTCTTAGCTCCATTTACTGGACTCTCAAAACTTAGAAAATTTTCTACAGTTTCTTCATATTTCATTTGATTAAGAGCCCTTGTAGCTGCAGATAGTTTGGGAGGCAATTTGAAAGGTTCCAAGCGACGGAGCGCTGTTCAGCTGAGCCACGGCTCTGCTGGCAGGGTTTGGATTCCTTTCGCCGCTTGCTGCATTTGGCTGAGATTCCTACTTGATCGGCTGTTCTTGAGTTGCCGGAGGAGCACGTGGGAGGCCGTGTTTTTGGCCTTGCGCTGCGGGGATTGAGAAAAGCTCAGCTCTCCCTCACCTCGCCCGCATTGCCATTAATCCAGGGGCTGTGGTGTCGGCTTCGGCTCTCTATGGGCTCGATTTAGGCGCGAAAGGGGCAGTGTTGTCTACCCTGCGCCACTTGGCTATATGAGCCTTTAGGTGCTTCAGGAATTGTTGGTTCCGTGCCATCCCCCAGGGCCTTTTCCATCATTTCCGCAGCTGGGTTGTCAGCTCCCAATCATTTGGCCACCATTTTGTGACGCCTAAAGGGCTGTGTTGTTAGCCCTGTGCCATTTTGCCAGGCATCATGTGAGGTGGTTCTTTAACGGATCTCCCTCTTTTTGCTGCCTTTGCAACACATTGAACTGATTGGACTTCCCTTAGAGAGAGACTGCAGCGCTTCCTTGATTTGTCTGCACATTTCTGCTGGCCCTGCCACCATCTGTTCAGTTCAGGAGTTTTTCCTTGCTGACTGCACCCATGCATATTCAGATACCATTTCTGCCATTATTCCCTCAAAGATAGCCGATTGCAGTCGCTCCACAAGGAGCTCCTAATCGCCTTCGCAACACAAGGGAGATCCAAAAGCTAATATTCATCCAAGGCTACATCATCTCAAGATGTACCTTCTACTTCTTCTGCTGCAGCAGAAAAGGATGTTAAGAGAAGGAACCTGGCATTAAACAAACAATTCGATAAGGCAAAGAAGCAGGCGGAAGCCATCATCCATCCTCCACCTCCCACAACGCAGTTCTTTCCACTCCAGTCCCGGAGCAGGACACCTGTTCAGTCTCACCAAGATACCTCTTCCTGGTCTCCAACATTTCTACTGACCAAACCATCGTGAGAGAGGTCTTTGCTCAAGGATCCGATTCCACTTCACCTATTGCTAGGCAACCTTGTGCCTCCCAATCATCTGCCACCTTCACTCCTATGGTGGCAGTACTCCGCCTGGAAGAGGGCCACAACTCTTCCATCTATCAGGAAATGTGCAATCTCATTGCACAAACAGTGATTAGGAGCATTGACATGGCTCTCACCCAAGGGGGAATCCTGGCCCCATCATCTGCTCCTGTTCCAGTGCAACAGCCCTCCAGAGTGTCATCTCATCTGGACAGCAATTCCTCTTCTGCTGCCCGTTCCCCTTCACATTCTCATCATAGTGACTAATCGCTCCTCGACGAAGAGGAGGCCTTTGATTACTCCCTCTCTGACGACAAGGAGGAACCCTCCGTGAGACCCCGTTCCATAGGTCTCTTCAGGTATGGGCTCTTTAAGACCTTATTATATAAGGCCAAAGTCACCGCCAATATGGGAGTTTCCATGGCATGCACGAAGGATGCTTCGGATCCCTGTGACTCCAACACTCTTATTTTTTACGGAGGCTATAACTGACCAACAGGTTGAACCCTCCCCAGAGTTCTTCATGGATACCGTCCAACGCCAATGGTCCCAACCTGATTCCATTTCTACACCAAATGGACTGGACAGAAAACTACACCGTGGAACAGGAGCTCGAGGATCTTCTCAAGCTCCCCACAATTGATGTTCCCATGGCCAGCCTGACCTCTTCCAGTATCCTACCATCCGATGCAGCCGAAGGTCTTCGTGCTGAGGATAGATGGGCTGAGATCTCTATCCGTAAGACCCACCAGGCTGCTGCGTGGGCTATCAAATCAGATACAGCAGCCTCCTTCACCAGAACATCCCTCATTTGTCTCTGTTAGATGCAGGCTAGAGAGTCTCCTGAGGATGCTTGTCTCCATCAGGACATCGACAAGATGATCGCTGCCATCAAGCATACTGAGGATGCGACACTTAACTCCGCCAAATTCACTTCGTGCGCACTGGCTTCCAACATTACATCTCGTCACTTACTCTGGTTATGTCATTGGCAGGTGGACATGAGGACCAAATGGCGTCTCTCTGCGGCCCCTTTCAAGGGTGGGTCCCTTTTTGGAGAAGCCTTGGACCCCATCCTAGTTGAAGGTAGGGACAAAAGAAAGGTCCTTCCTTTCACATCCAGACGCTCTGATAGGCAGTCTGCTTTTCCCTATCGCAGACAGTCTTTCGATCCGCAGACCCCGGGTTCCAAGCCCCAGCCCCTCCACAACTGTTCAGTCACATGACCGACAGGTCACACAACAGACAGTCCTTCGAAGAGCGTACTCATCAGTCCCAGTCCAGACAACCCTTTTGGGGCTCCGACTTTTGCCCCTATCATAGGAAATAATGATTCCTGTCTTCAGGGACCTATTGGAGGTCGTCTCGCCTATTTTTCCAAAATGTGGCGTTCCACACCACTGATGCCTGGGCCATTCAGACGGTCTCCCTAGGAATCACTTTGGATTTCATTTCTGAATCCCCACGGCTTTTCATCACCTATTTTTTCTGCAAGCAGAACACATAGCAGGTACCTCCAAATTCTGAGCGGATTGGCTGAGCAGGATTGCCATCGACTAAGCTGAGTGGCAACTGCATCCCTCTCTTTTCCATCTAATTGGTCAAATCAATTTATTTGCCAGTCAGAGCAATGCTCAGGTTCCTCGTTTCCTCTCCAGGTACTGGACTCCAGGGACCAAGGAGACCAATGCCCTTCACTGCAAGTGGCCTCGGGGTCTGCTTTACGCCTTTCCCCAATACCCTTGATACCAAGGGTTGTGCGGAAAATCTTGGAGGAGGGTGCAGAGGTCATTCTGGTCACTCCATATTGGCCCCGGCGTCCTTGGTTTGCAGACCTCAGATATCAATTGCCTACCCATGGAGGATCCCGCTGAAACAGATCTCTTTTCGGCAGGGGACTGTGTACTATCCAGACCCCCAGTGGTTCCAGTTAGCCGCCTGGCACTTGAGTGGGAGATCCTTAGACAGGACCACTTCTCAGCTGAAGTAATATCCACGTTCCTTGCTTCCCGCAGAGTCCACCGCTCGTATTTACAACGCAACTTGGTCTTCCTTCTTAGAGGCCTTAAACTGGAATACTGTATAACAGCTAGAAAAAGTGAAGAAGCACCTACAATCACGTCTGTTCCCTATTCATTTAAGTTCTTCCTTGATCAGTATTTTTCTTTTTTTCTTTTTTCTTTTTCTTTTACATTCCATATTAGGTTGACCCAGGACTTAAAGTCAGATGTTGAAATCTATTTACGTCCAGCTGTTAAGCAGGTGTCTCCTATTGCAATTGGAAAGAAATTCAGATAGATCACATAGAAATAGAAAACAACATATTGTAATAGTATATTTGTAGTTTTTTGGCTGCAGTTCAAGAGAAAATTCAGAACTAATTTTAACTGTTTTCAAAATAATTAAAGGAGCAATATAGAAATTCGTGTCTTTTATTCAAATTAGAACAGAGAGAAAGCAGTCACAGATTGCATGGATGCTTCTTAGCCCATGACCTATGCAACTGTTAGATAAATAATTTTCTGAAAAATTATATTTTGGAAACAAAACATGTAGAATAAAAGTGGGTTTGTTTGTTTTTTTACATTTTCAGCATACTGCTTATGCCAAATTGATGCTTTTTATCTGCTGTGTTTCTTAGCCAGTCTGTATTTCTGTAATGAAAATTTTTACCTTTCCACTTAATCAGAAAAAGAAGGCAAACTATTTATTTTATTTTACCTTAGAGAATGCTTCCGTCGTGTTGAACAACTGCGTGACCGCCAGGAAATAAGAAAAGATAAACTAAAGGAAGCCATGAGTCAAACAGTCACACAGACTAAAGAAGATGATATTGATAGTAACGATGAAGATGAATTGCAGGACTTGCTGTCTCAAGACTGGAGAGCAAAAGGAACAATATTGTAACTGCCTGAGAAGAGGAATTAATTTTCTAATTATGACATTGTTCTTTTATCGTGTACTAACATTTTTCCTACATACATATGTATATATATATATTAAGTCTTGTAGGTATTAAATCTGTTGAATGTAATAAAATATTTTTAAAAAAACTATTATAGCTGTTATGGAAACAAAAAAACTTTTATTTGAGCCACTGTGCTAGCAGTAGCTTTTAAATATGCATTGAAATGTGCTCTCTTCTTTTTTGTCTGAAGGCAGATCAACATAAAAACAAGTGTTTACCAGCTAGAACTGTTCTGTAATCTTAAATAGAAACCTGTTTATTTTTATTTCCTGCACTTAACATATGCTACACTTGTTACCTCCATATATACTATATTGGAAACTTAATGTTAACTTGTGTTTCCTCAGATTCATAAATTAGCTATTAGCTCAGTCATCTTTTATAAATCTAAATTTATTGCTTCACAGAAATCAGAGTTTTCAAATTCACTGAAATTTACTAGTTGTGCATTTTGTAACCTTGCATTGAATAACTGTTTATTTAATGCAGGCATTCATTAGCAAATATTAGTGAATACTTACCAATATATAGGGAATATGGGAAAGGATGCCCCATTAAATTGAACATCAAGAGTTTTCCAAGTAAATACATTCTTTTCACACGATGTAAGATCTTCCTTCTTTCCTCCTGCATGATGTCATGAGCACACTCCTAAAGATTATTGAGTGATGCTCAGTAGGAAAAGAAGAGACTTAATGCCTTTATAAACAACTCTTAAATTATATTAAGCCAATACTAGGAATGAAAATTTGGGGTTTAGCTGGATTAAACTGGCAGTAAATAAATGGTTACTGAATAAATTAGTTTCAGAAACAATTTGATAATGTGGCCCCCTAATGTAAAATCTCTAAATTCCATTTGTTTCATTTTCATCACATTCATTCATTTTGTCACATAATACATGGGATTCTTTCTACAATCCTTTTAAAGAAACAGCAAATTTATACACATAAAACTTCATGATTAGTTAAAAACTAATAATTTATAATACTTGCTATCTGTATAGAAGAAATTAAGCTTAAAGATTTTAATTTAATTTCTGCATTAATTAATAAAATAGAGATGCAAGCACACAACCAAGTTTTTTTATAACTAATATATCATTAAATTAAGATGATAAAAAAACCTCTTTCAGAAATGTCAACTATGTAGCTGATAAAATTTAGAAGAAAGTATATTGGTGTTATGCCATTCTACAGGAAATCTATCCAGACTTGATGTTTTATCATTACTTAATAAATATCACTTTTTTAACTCTTCCATAATGAATTGTCATTGAAAATACAATTATAGCTTTAAAAAATTTATCCGTCAAATAAATGTTAAGTTTTATCCAAAATTTGAGTAATATCTTTTTTAAAAATAGAACTTTTAAGAGAAGTGTATAGCTTGTTTCTATTTTTGATGATTGTAACGATCTTATTTTTCTGCAAGCAATTTGACAAGCTGCTTGCTCAGATTTTCACCATTTGATAAGTATTTTGAATACAGAATTTGCTGTGATATCATTAAACTCATTTGTTGTCTCTCTACACTGTATATAGATTGATGATAAAAATTTGGTCATTACCCAAATTTTCAATTTATTTGTCAGATTAATCTCATGCATACTTTAAAATGTCTTTTTATATAATGTGTATGCAATAATTGGACAGAATATAACCTGCATGATCTTCCCGCTCAAGATTAAGGTACAAGTGTTTCCTACATTAAATTCAATGTACTATATCAAACTCATCTACTTCATTCACTATCAGAAGAGGCAAAATATCTATTTTCAGATAGTTAAGTGAGGAATTGAATTTCTAAATTTAATTTAGAAAAGAGCCTGGTTTAGCTCTGCGGACTAAAGCACCGTAATTAACATCCAGCTGTCTGCAATTACACCAGTTCGAATCTCGCCAGGCTCAAGGTTGACTCAGCCTTCCATCCTTTCTAAGGTAGGTAAATTGAGGACCCAGTTTGTGGGGGCAATAAGCTGACTTTGTATAAATATACAAAAGTATGAAGGCTATTGCTTAACGCATTGTAAGCCTCCCTGAGTCTTCGGAGAAGGGCGGCATATAAATCAAATTTAAAAAAAAATTTATATTGAACTGTGATTTCAGTTATGCATATCTGATATATTGAAATAATATTAAGGAACCCCCAAAATTAATCAAATTTTAAAAATTGGAATGGGATGACTCACCAACGCCAGGTGCAGAGGTGGTATTCAGCAGATTCTGACCAGTTCTGGAGAACCGGTAGTGGAAATTTTGAGTAGTTTGGAGAACCGGTAAATACCACCTCTGACTGGTCCCTGCTATTCTCTGGCCCAGCTGATCAGGAGGAAATGGGGATTTTGCAGTAACCTTCCCCTGGAGTGGGGAGGGAATGGAGATTTTACATTCTTTTTTGCAGTATTCTTCCCCTGCCATGCCCACCAAGCCATGCCACATCCACCAAGCCACACCCACAGAACCAGTAGTAAAATAATATGAATCCCATCACTGATCAGGTGGGACATGGCTGGCTGGGCACAGTCAAGTCAGCATGAATAACACAGCAAGGATGACTCAGTGCAGCTGGATCGGTGCAAATGATAGGCACAACTGGATGAGTACAGTTGGTTTGGCATAGAACAAGTCATCCCAATCAACCAAATGTGGGGACACCAGAAGAAATATCACTCCCTAATGTTCCAGCCGATGGATGCAAGGATGGGGACAACTCATGTTGAGGGGAATCGCTATCATGAGACAATTTGGATCAAGCCGGGACAAGACAGTCACTTCCCCCCCCAACCCTGGTGGCACAGCAGCTTAAGTGGTGTTAAAGTGACACCAGCTGTCTGCAATTATTGCAAGTTCGAATTTCACCAGGCTCAAGGTTGACTCAGCCTTCCATCCTTTCAAGGTAGGTAAAATAAGGATCAGATTGTGTGGGCAATAAGCTCACTTTGTATAAAAAAGAACAAAAGCCCTACTAAGCAGGGATATACAAAAAGTATGAAGGCTATTGCTTAATGCATTGTAAGCCTCCCTGAGTCTCCGGAGAAGGGCGGCATATAAATTAAATTAAAAAACAAACAAACAGAAGAATCATTGTCCCATTCTCTGCTCAAGGCACAGTGGAGTAGCAAAGCTCAATTAGGATTGTCTTGCCCCAAGATGGGAAGCACAACCTGGCAAGCACCCAAACTGCACGCCACAACAAGCCATCCATTCTACTCTGCTGCTATCATTCTAGAGATGACTGGGATGTCAGCAGAGGTCCACGAAATGGCTGGTCCTTTCTATGCAGCTTCCCTTACAAAGGTGGGAGGGAGGGAGCCTTGAGAAGCATGCTTCTCTGGGGTGTGGGTGGGGTGAGAGAAAAGCAGCAGGAGTTTGAGAAAGGCTGGTTGACAGGATTCAGTGTAAAAAAAACACTGGCCTTGCTTCTGTTGGGCTTAAAGATTCATTGCACCAAGTCATACTTAATAGGCAACAGCAGAAAAGATGGTCTCACCCCCAGAGGAAAAATTGGTGGGCCTGTGCCTAAAACATACCGTGTTTTCCTGAAAATAAGACCTTGTCTTATATTTTTTTTGAACCCTGAAATAAGCGCTTGGCCTTATTGCCATGTGCTCAAAAGCTTGATTGGGCTTATTATCAGGGGATGTCTTATTTTGGGGAAAACGGTAGTATGGAACAATGACTATATCAGGGTTCCGAATAATGCATCCACCAAAAGCAGAACTCCAAGGCAGATAGATTCCTCAAAGAACATGTTTATTGGACACATCTTATTGGCACAGCTAGTGAAAACCAACTCCAAAAGTTCCCACGGTTTCCCCCCTAATTAAAAGAGCAAATCTTCCCCCCCTCAAATGTCACTGGTCAAATTGTCCAATGAAAATAGCTGGGAGGCTGCTTGGTCACTCTTCATTCATTTGCCACCTGTTGGAATGACCTTAGTTCCCACAAGAAATGTTTTGTTTTGACTGATAGCCAGTCTATCTATTTCCCCCCTCTCCCCTTTCAAAGTTCATAGCAACTATGAGGCAGGAAAAGATAGCTTCAGCCAGGTTCACTTCAGAGTTGGCAGTCTATGGACATTTTCAGACATTCAGGTCATAGTTGTCCCAAAGGTGGTTTTACAAGAGGAAACAGGACTTTCTGGTTTTTCTTTGAAGATATTTTGCTTCTCGTCCATGAAACTTCTTCAGCTCTGAAGTTTGCAGGAAGCAGTTTTCTCCGCGTCTGACTTCTGCCTTGACAGATCTCTGGAGACGAGGACGGGATGGCGGGGGAGCTGTGTGAGGGAAGACTGCCCTAATAAGCCAGCATCCTTACCATGCACAATTGGAAACAGGGATCCCATTTGAGAAGGGCCAGCCTCCCTTATGCAGGATCTGGGAGCACTGCTCTCCTGCCTCCTCTTGCTCTCCAGAGATATGTCAAGGCAGAAGTCAGACGCGGAGAAAACTGCTTCCTGCAAAATTTCTCCTCTGCGCTTCCATACACAGCAGCATTGTCCTGCTTTGCTGGGAGGCAGCACAGGACGGGGAAATGCCAATGACATTGGGAGAAAAACATCTCTTGTATGCTGTGTGTGCGCACGCACGTGTGCGCGCACACACATACATGCACCATTCCAAGCTTGGAGATGTTTATCTACACCTGAGATTGCACACTACAAATCATGCCTGGGCTTAGGGAGAAGGCCCTCTTCTTCCTCTGTGGATAAAAATCCCCAAATGTGGAAAGCTGTGTGTGTTTGTGTGTGTGTGTGTGTGTGTGTGCGTGCGTGCATGCACACACTTGTCTACCAGCAGTTTGGGGAAGCAAGGAGCTTATGGGGCACCAAATTGTCCTCACGTCGTTAGCTGATGCAACTTTTCCATCCTGACCCAGCTGTCCCGAATTAACTGTGCCCAGTAAGCAGTGTTGAGCCAGCCACGCCCACCTAGTCACAGCCACACCTACCTGGCTGCTGTAAATCATCATAGTCTTACATGCAACTGGCCCTTTGAAGGCAACCATGATGCTGATATAGCCTTCAATTAAATTGAGTTAGATACCCCTAATCTCAAGTATTGTTCCAAGGCACTATTTGTTCACTTCCCCCGTTTTTCTGGGTATTAGGGGAGGAACTAAGCTCTTGGGCAGTGCCAAGTAATTTTAGGAATTCCTGCCAAAATTGCGAAATGAATTGGACTCTGTGATCTGAAATGTTGTATTCCGGGACTACATGAAGTCTATATATACATGTTGCGCAAACAGCTTGGTTAGGTTACATGCTGAGGAAATCTTAGTGCATGGCACAAAATGTACTTGTTTGGAGAAAAGGTCAGTTATCTAAACTACTGTATTTCCTGAGGCTTCTGTTGTTCTACAATGAAGTCCATAGAAATTTCGTTCAAGGGAGCTTGGAGATCTGAGATCTATCTCAGTCTCTCCCAAATCTCCAAACAGACAACAAAATGCTGCTTTAAGGCTTTGAGAAAGCCTAGAAACTGGTGAATGAGATTTCACTGTACTATGGCTGTGAAACATCTTGATTTACGTAGGAAAAGCCTGGCATAAAGAATGATGCACATAAAAGCCTATGAAAATAAAATAAAATAAATATTTTACCGTTACAGGGTGGAGTCATGAAAAGGGGGTGTGGCTGGCTGACGAAGGCAAATAAGCCAGAAATAGATCTATCTCAGTCTCTCCCAAATCTTCAAACAGACAGCAAAATGCTGCTTTAAGGTTTGAGAAACCCTAGAAACTGGTGAATGAGATTTCACTGTACTATGGCTGTGAAACATGTTGATTTTCATAGGAAAAGCCTGGCATAAAGAATGATGTAGGTCTTTGGTTATTCGGGTCTTCTCCCGTGTAAAATTGGAAGTATCTTGGCGACGTTTCGACGAAGTCTCATTCGTCATCTTCAGGCTGGTGTTCTCGGCTTCGTGCTTCCAGGAGCTTTATTATAAAGTTATGATACATGAAGGCAGTTATGATATAGTTGCCATTACCAAACCTAGGTGGGATGAAATTCATGACTGAAATTAGTGATGGAAGGATACAAACTATTCAAAAGAAACAGACCTAATAAAAGAGGAAGTGGAGTTGCAGCAAGTGGGAGATCCTAACCAACCTAGATGAAAGCTCACCCAAAAGGTGGCAACAAGAGTGATGGTTTTGCTGGTCCTTATTCTTACAACAGAAAAGAAGTGATAGAGGGTATTGAAGTTGCAGGAACTTTAGGGGAGAGTGAAATGCCATATTACAATTCTATGTAAAACAGACAGAAGCAACAGAACATAATCAAACCAATGTTTTAGACTTTAAAAGAGCTAATTTTAACGAACTCAGAGAGCTTGGGAAGAATCTCATGCATGAAAATCTTAAAGACCAAATCAACTCACAAAGCATGGGAAACTCTGAAAAATATGATTATAAAACTCCAGTCCAGTTCAATACCACGAAAAAAGAAAACTAAGAAAATCAAGAATAAAACAGCATGGTTGCACAAAGCACTCTCAAACTAACTGAGAGAAAAAAAAATGGCAAGTACAAAAACTGGAAAAAAGGACACATAACTAAGGCAGAATACTCAAACTTGCAAAGATGAAGTTAGGAAAGCTAAGGCTTTGAATGAAGTAAGACTTGCAACAAATGTTAAAAACAATAAGAAAATGTTTCTCTCAACACATAAAAACAAGCAGGGAAAAATCAAAGAAACTATCGGTCCACTAATGCGAGAAGATGGAAAAGAAGTATCAGGCAATGGAGAGAAAGCAGAACTGTTTAATTCATACTTTGCATCTGTCTTCATGCAAAAAGAAAATACTTACTCAACAAAAACAGAATTATAAATCACAGGTTAGGAATGCAAATTAAAATATTCAAAAATAAAGTAAAAGAAGACTTGTCAACTCTAGATGGAGCCAAATCACTGAGTTCTGAAGGAACTGGTCTACATGATTTCAGAACAATTGAAACATATCTTCCAAAATTCTTGGATCACCAGGGAATTAGCTAAAGGCTTGAAAAGAACTGCTATGGTCCCCATCTTCAAAAAAGGAAATAAAAAACAGATCCAGGAGATTACAGACCAATCAGCTTGACATTAATACCTGGAAAAATCTTGGAAAATAAAACATTATGTAACACAATTTTTGTTCCTGGCTTCTAAGTATTATATTTCAACTGCTTATGTCTAAAGCCTATTTAAAAACAAGTATATTAATCACAAACTGATTTTTTGACCACAACCTACAACAGTTTCATAGTTATTGAGGCAAAACAGGTGAATTTTTATCTTTTTAAGCAGTTAGAGAAAAGACAATATATACTTACACAAAGACAGTTGAAACCACTCAAAAGGGTTCAGAAATGAGTAGATTTTCTAGATTTGCAACTATACTGCAAATCGCTTTATTGAAGAAGCCCCCAGACGTAGTCCTCCATCATGTTTTCATTATAGTGTCCTTGTAACGATGTTCCTACTTCAGTATATCCTGGTGAAAGCACTCGCCTTGCTTCTCTGGGTAAGCACACATATTCTTCTTGAATTTGTCAAGATGAGGATCAAGAATATGGACTATAAGGGACATTCTGCATCTGATTTTGGCATAGTTCTTATGAGAGATTGAATGAGTAGCTCATAGTTTTCAGCTGGTAATTGCCCAGAAAGCCATGAACCACTGCAACAAAACTGTTCCAAGCCACTTTCTCTGTCCTGTTCAGCTTCTTGGCAAATTTGTCACACTCTATGACAGGGGTCTGCAACCTTAATCAATCAAAGAGCCATTTGGACCCGTTTCCCACAGAAAACACTAGGAACCAATCATTTAACAACCAGTGGGACTGGTTGGCCATGGCCAACTCAACATCACTCACTCCCACACAGTCACATGACCTACCCAGACACACCTACCGGTGGTCATTAGAGCAGAGAACCGGTTATTAAATTATTTGTCACGCCTCACCCCTCCCCTCCCAGCCACCTCTTGCCACACCCAGCCTTGGGTGTGTTGTTCACCTCTCTCTCTCTCTCTCTCTCTCTCTCTCTCTCTGTGTCACTCTCTCTCTTTTTCTTCTTCAGTCTTACTCTCTTTCTCTCTTTCTCTCTGTGTGTCTCTCTCTCTCTGTGTCACTCTCTCTCTCTCTCTGTCTCTATCTGTCTCTCTCTCTCTCTTTCTCTTTGTCTCTCTGTCTCCCTCCCCCCGCTCCCCACCCCCACCCCCACTTCCCAACCCACACACCCAGGGAGTAATTGTAAGGAACTTAAACAACGTTCTCTCTGTCTCCTTGATTTCAAAGTGCTCTTCTCTCACTAAAATGGGGGGGGGGGGTTCGGTAGCAGGTCTTAACTGAGGTATGCAAAGGCTTTAAAAGGGTGCAGTGAAACCAGTGGTGGGTTGCTACCAGTTCATTCCGGATCGGGCAAACAGGTAGCAGCGGTGGAGGAGGCTCTGTCCACCCATCCAGATGCATCCAGATGCATCCAGATGCATGGGTGCGCACATGTGCATGCACCCACGACTGAACCGGTAGCAGCAGGGTTTGAAACCCAGCCCTGAGTGAAACATTGGGTGAATGCACCTGAGGCTTCCCGCTCAGTTCCCAATACATTCCAAGCATTCTCCTCCCCCTCCCTTCATTTTTGTAGTCGACTTGCGAGTAGAGGTGTGTTATGAGTCAGCCTTGACAATAGCGTTTTTTCTCTTTTTATTTTTCTTTGTCAGGTTGATTGGTTTCAATTCTTTGTTTGGCAGGGCTGCACTTTTAGCAATCATTTCCTTATTTTCTTTGGTGCAATGTGGCTTCCAAGGTTCAACCGGATATGGATAGTTTAAAGAAAAAAAGAGAAATGGGCCTTTTCTGTTTTAGCCAAGAACTCTGTACTATTAAGGAATTATTTCCACAGGTGGTAAAATCACAGTTAAGTTTTAATATGCCAATATTTGTTTGTAGGCGGATTTGCAGATTACACAAGATATTATATTTTGATCTGTTGCCTTGAGGCTAGGTTTCTGCTGACCAATTTCTTTTTTTTAAACCTACATTACTGCTGCCAGCAAGGATTCACTGCATCCACTGCCTTGAGAGACATGCTGCTGAGGAAATCAACACTTCCAGGCCTCATCAATGCCACCAGCTCCAATGCTGCTTCCCTTTTGCTAATCACCAAACAGCTGATCAGCACATCTTTGTGGCCTGTGATTATTTCAATTTAGTAATGTAGTCCTTTCTCCTCAACGGGTTGTGCAAGACTGATATAAAATAAAATTTGATAATTTGGTTTTCTGGTTTTCAGTAAAATACCAATCCAAGTAATGCTACAACCTATGTTTAGGAGAGAGATTATTGCTTTCTCACTTGGATGATTATTGGGAAATTCTGTACTTACTGTGTAATTAATATAGTAATTTTATTTCTTTGATAAAGATTTTCCCAATAATTACCTTTAAGTGAGAAGAAGAATCATATTATATAAACTGATAATACTTGCTTAGGCTTCAAAGGTGTTTGTTTTTCCCTTGAGGAAGAAAAAGTTTTGCTTCTCATCCAAGAAGCTCCATCAGCTCTGACTGGATGGTGATGATAGTGGGGAAATGGAACGATTAGTTCTGATAGGATGTTGGTGGGGGGATGTGGAAGGATTATATTTCTTTGCAGTCATCTGGTCATTAGCGCTCTCTCTGAGACCAGGTGAGACCACTTAGGGGTTCAACTGTGCCCTTGGAGTCACTGAATCAGAGTGCAATTGGTGATGGAATCTTCTTTAAACTGCAGAAAGGACTGCTGTTGTAGACAGGAGATAATTGGTGTCATATTTCTCTCCTTCAATTGAGGGAGGGCTGTTCAATTCTAACATTGATATCCTCTTTTACTTTCTTTCAAACCAATGTTCCCCTCTATCTAGATTGTGGATATTGCTGTCTTCAAAAGAATGATCTTTGTCTTTCAAATGCAAAGAGACTACTGAATCTTGTCCTGATAAGTTTATTCTCCTATGTTGTGCCATATGTTTGTGAAGTGGTTGTTTTGTTTCTCCAATGTACTGAACTGCACATGTCTCACTGCATTGTATTACATATATCACATAGTTCAATTTATGTTTGGGTGTTTTATCTTTGGAGTGAATAAGCATTTGCCTTAGTGTATAGGTGTGTATACTGTGTATAAACTCTCTTCCGAACCTTATAAGTAGCACTGTCCTTCATACAAAGCAGTGTCATATGGGAAAAGAAATAAAAATTAAAAGTCTCAGGTTTCTTTATTTTGACTATTGATTAGAAAAACAAAGCTTTGAAGAGTATAGTTAGAGCCATCCCACTAAAGTATTAGTGTAACCTAGATACTAGGTTAGAATTTACTAAAAAATTAGTTACAAAATATAAAGAGTAATAGTTAAATGGTATGTTTTAAGATTTTAAACATGAAATTAAATTTGGGTGAAAGTATAATATATATAGAAATAGCTAACATAAAATATAAAATGATTAGATCATTAAAATCTATAGGTAAACTGTTAATAATTGATACAATTAATGCAACACAGGTAGTTTTCAAGTTACGATCATTAATTCAACGATTGTTCAAAGTGATGATGTCATAGAATGAAAGACTTTATGGCCAATTTTTGAACTTTCAGCCACTACAGCACGCCCACAGTCATCTGAACACAATTCATGTGCTTCGCAACCAGTACATGACAGAGGAATGAGACAGGGTGCATAAGCTTATTTTCATCTCCTAGCCATAGAGAGAAAAGTATGCCTTCCTTCCTCTGTCTCTCCCTCTTGGATTTTTAGCATAGAATTTCTACAAAAAGACAAAACCTGATGATCAACTTTGTTACAGTATGATAATAGGTTTTAAAATTAATTGGCAAATTCTAGTTTCCGTTGGTGTTATAGAAGGGGATAAAAATGGCCTGGCTCCAATCAATGGGAAAAAGTTGCAGAGTTGTTTAGGTGAGTGAATAGAAAATAGAAACCCACTAATCCTAATTCTTTCTTAATCATCCCAGAAGCATGAAATTCTGGGATTTTTCCAGGGTTTATTTGTGAAAGGAAGTCTTTGACCTCCCAAATGTTGGGAAGAACATTTTGACAGTAACTCGGGGATGAATTGTTTAACTTTTCAATTGCGAAAATACCTGTAGGAATCTATCATCCCCGATAGATGATCATTCAATCTTTGTTTAAATTCTATTTTTGTATAGAAAAGTGTACCACTTTCAGAGGCACCTCCATCACTGAACAATTCTTAAACTTATGTGGATATTTTGGAACATCTCTGAACAGTTAGAATATAATCTGTCAATGTATTTCCTAAAACATAATTCCCATAACTAAATGCAATATTTTAGGTGCAATCTAACAATGGAAAATTGAGAGGAACAATGAGTTCACTTGATAGTGTTTTGTTTCAACCAAATAATGCATTTTCCTTTTTAGAGTCACATCCTACTCTTGGGTCTTATTTAGTCTGCAATTCTAATGTGTTATTTGCATTATTTGTTTGGAAGTTGAATGCTAAGCCTCTGTTCCCTAACATAAAACACAGGCTGTCTGCCAAGGCATTCAGTGAAACTAATCTCTGGCACTGCTAACTTAGCTGATAAGATAGCCTAGAGCATTGATCATCAAATGAAACATTAACTCTTCCAACTCCGAATATCCATCCTAACGAAGGATATTCTTGGTAAAAAATTCTTTTAAACAGTTGCCAAGGAAAGAATAAGCAATTATTTTTAAAAGATTAGTGCTTTCCCAGCTCTGCTAAACTCTGATGCTGTTCAGCTCTGTCACAATTCAGAAAAAATCAGGTATAGCATTCAACACAAATTTTGGTGCTTCTGAAAAACAGGCTATACAACATCATATAAATGATTAGGCACTCTCTGGCTTGAGAAAATTGCTGAAACATATTTTATCCTTCACTGCTATCCCATTTGTCTCATGACTTGCCTAACTCCTCTCAATGCCTCTTGAGAGGCACCGCCTCAAATCTTCTGACTCAAAAATTTAGTATTTGAGGTCATCCTGATTCTGAGTGAATCTGTCTCTGTGCTTTGTGCTTCACTTGGTTGTGAAAATGTCTATAAACTACCATTGTTATGTCCTTATAAGGATATCCGCTGGGGGATTGGTTAACTCCACCAGCGGGAAATTTAAACTACTGTCATTGGCCAGCTGGCATGCCCAAGCAGAATATAAGGAGGCCCGGGAGCCGCTGCCGGCAGACCGTTTTACTGTTCAATAAAGAATGCTGAATGGACAACAGCTGAGTTGCGTTTCTTTCCGGCACTGATCCAACACTGGCGACGCAACTTGCAGACGCTGCAGGAGAAAGGGCCACATTGCCGAAGCCTGCAGGGCAGCAGAGCCAAGCTTCGAGCCTTCCAGAGCCATGGACCGCGAGTACCAGAGATCATCCAAACAGTCCCAGTACCCACGGCGAGATGGCGACGGCCACCACAAAAGCAGAGGGATCCACCAGACCACAATCGCGCACGCTGTAGCAAAGGGATCCGACAAATTCCACGTAACAGTCCGCATGGAAGGGGCCCCATGCCCCATGGAAATAGACTCCAGCTCACCTTACTCCATCATTGCCTGGGACCAGCTTAAAAGACTCCAGCCGTGACTATCCCGGAACCCCTGCAAGCAAGATTGGTGGACTTTGGGGGGCATCTCATTGGCATTCTGGGTCGAACCAATATCTGGGTGAAGTTCAAAGAATTTGAAGGAGACTTCCCCATCGCCGTCATGCAGGAAGCCCGTCCAACCTTACTAGGCATTGAGTGGTTCAGGCCCCTAGGGCTCACAATTGGTGGAATCAACCAAATTCAGGCTAGCGCACTCGACCAACTCCTGGAGGACTTCAAGGACGTCTTCAATGGGAGTTTATGTAAATTCCATCTCTTTCAATCTAGACCCCTCAATTGCACCCATTCGGCTTAAGCCCTGCAGAGTTCCTTTTGCCTTCAGGCCTAAAGTAGATGCTCAACTTGATAAGTTAATTGCCCAGGGCATTCTGGAACCGATTGATCATGTGGCATGGGAGACCCCCATTGTGACTCCCATGAAGCATGATGGATCTGTGCGCATCTGCGCCGAATATAAGTGTACCATCAACCAGGCACTTCTGCAGGGCGCATATCCGGTGCCAGTGGTGCAACATCTGTTGCATTCACTTGGCAGCGGGACAATTTTTGCGAAACTGGACCTGGCCCAGGCTTACCAGCAATTGCCAGTGGACGAAAAGACTGCAGAGGCACAAACAATAGTCACTCATAGGGGGGCATTTAAGTGCAACCGTCTCCAATTTGGAGTCGGTGCCACCCCAGTCATATTCCAATCTATGATGGAACGCCTTCTCCAAGGCATTCCAGGAGTGGTGCCTTACTTTGACGATGGAAGCCCAACTAATGGAACGGCTCAGGCCTGCCCTGCAGCGATTCCAGGCAAAGGGCCTATGAGTTAGAAGGGACAAATGCATCATCGGGGTCCATGTGGTTGAGTTCCTGGGCTATTTAATCAATAGCAAGGGCATCCACCCCACCAAAAGCAAAATTAGGGCTACACATGAGGCTCCAGCCCCCAAAACTAAATCGGAGCTTCAGGCGTTTCTGGGACTGCTGAATTTTTATGCTGTCTTTTTGAAACAGAAAGCCACCATTGCTGAACCACTCCACTGCCTGTTAGGGAAGGCGGTGCCCTGGAAGTGGTAAGAAGAAGAAGAGGCAGCCAAAATCTAATGACAAGCTGGGCAATCTTCCTCTCAGGATATGCCTACAAACTCATCCACTGGCCCGGCAGAAACATCTGCAACACCGATGGCCTCAGCAGATGCCCGCTGTGAGAACCAGCCGTGGATCCAGCACCCACCCTTGGACTCTACCACATGGACGATGACCAGGCATGCCCGGTGTCATCTGCCACAGTAGCAACTCACACACTGAGGGATAAGACCCTCAAACAGGTACTCTCATGGACCTTGAGGGGCTGGCTGACAGAAAAAGTGGATGAAGAATTCACCCATTAATTTGGAGGCAGCAAGAACTGGCCACCATGAAAGGCTGCCTCCTCTGGGGCAACAGGGTGGTGATCCCTCTAACCCTACAGAAAAGGACTCTGGAAACACTCCGTAGTGGCCATCCGGGCATAGTCCGCAAGAAGGCACTGGCACGGAGTTATGTCTGGTGGCCCGCCTTAGACAAAAACATAGAGGTGTGGATTGCCAGATGTAACCCATGCCAAGAGACGAGACCAGTACCCCCACAAGCTCAGTCGACAGAGTGAGAGCAACCCAGTGGACCTTGGTCAAGAATCCATATCGGCTTCACCAGGCCCATGAATGGGAAATCCCTCCTCATCGTCATGGACGCATTCTCGAAGTGACTGGAGGTCATCGCAATGCCATCCACCACGACAGATGCCACCATCAAAGCCCTCCGCTGCCTATTCACCACACATGGATTGTCAGACATCCTTGTCTCCGACAATGGCCCGCAACTCACCGTAAAATCCATGGAGGATTTCCTGGCCAGTCAAGGCATCAGGCACGCCCTCATCGCCCCATACAAGCCAGCTGGAAATGGGCAGGCTGAGAAGATGGTACGGCTCACGAAGGACACTCTTACCAGGATGGGCCTGGGGGACTGGCAGGAACAAATCGACAAGTTCCTGCTGGCACAACACATCACTCCACACCCCACAACGAAGAAAAGCCCGGCAGAGCTGTTAATGGGGAGGAAGCTCCGCTCGCCGCTAGACAGACTTCATCCACTATATAACCCAAAAGACAAGCCGATCCAACCACCGCCGACGCGTAGCTTTGCTTGCGGAAACCTGGTGTTCGCACTTAACTTCCAGGGTCAGCCAAAATGGCTCAAGTGCCGAATCAGAAGAGTGACCGGCCCAAAATCATACGAGGTGGAGCTGGACGACGGCCGATCGTGCAGAAGGCACATTGACCAGCTCTGTAAAAGATGGAGGGAAGTCAGAAGAGGTAGGACTACCACACCCAGACGAGGTAGACCTAGCATACCAAGATGAGGTAGACCTATCATACCTGGATGAAGTAGGCCTGCAACACCCCTGCGAGGTAGGCCTACCCCACCCCATCAGGGTAGGCCGGCACCCTCAACGCGAAGGGGACTACCAACATCACTACAGTGAAAACGCAGTAGACCGGGACCAACCCAGCAGACGAGGTACGAGGCTGACCATGATGGTGATCAGCGACACCCCAGGGCATGGGATCACCAGCCACAAGACGAAGAGGAATGAGGACACCTCGATATGGTGAGCCAGCACCAACCCGGCAGAATCGTCCCCCGCCATACAGAGACGTACATCCCAGCAGCCAGGTAGGCCAGGGACAACCCGAGAAGGTGAGCCAGCAGCAACCTGATGGGGTCGGCCTCCGCCAACCCGACCAGGGAGGCCTCCACCTTCACAATGAGGTAGACCAGCGACCTCCCAACTCCAAGAAGTCACAACAACCCGACCAGGTCGACCACCGCCAGCCCAGCACAGTCGACCTATGCCACCACACCGAGACCAACCAATGCCAGCCCTGCAGGGGAGGACTACAACACCTCCGCGGAGGAGTCCTACTTGACCCTGACAGGGTAGGCCAGCACCCAATGGCATGACCAGGGCATCAACAAACATCACCAAGAGATTCCCAAGCAGGAAGGGACCCCGCCACCAGCAACCGTGAAGGCCACCCAAAGCAAGCCACAGCCCAGAGAAAAGAACCATGGGTCCTACCAGGATGACTCCGAGACGAACAACAGGGACCAATCCATCCTCATCCCGGCAGCGATGAAGTACTCCACCAGCCACGGGGCGGACCGTCCACTCCAGCCGGAGGCGCTAGGCGAGGTCCCGCACACTCAACAGCCGAGCTTTGGGACTGTCCACCGTGGGCATGGGAGCCAGCAGGAGCCATGCCCGCTGGCTCATGCTGGCTCCCATGCCAGCATGAGCCAGCATGAGCCAGCGGGCATGGCTCCTGCTGGCTCCCATGCCCGCGGTCCCATGTCCTCGGACAGTCAGGAGCAGCATCATAGAGCGGACCGAACCGCACAGGTCGGGCAGGACTATTGTTCGTCCGTCAGGTGCTTTGGAAAATAGTTTGACCCCCTCTTCTCTGTGATAGCAAGACTACTATTATGTCATCCCTAATCCTTCTCCTTTTTAGAGTAGACATATCCAATTCCTGCTACTGTTCATCTTATGCTTTAGTCTCCAGACCTCTAATCATCTGTGTTGCTCTTCTCTGCACTCTTTTCTGGAGTCTCAACATCTTTTTTGTATTGTGGTGAGCAAAACTGGATGCAATTTTCCAAGTGTGGTCTTACTGGTGCAGTATAAAACATTACTAACACTTTATGTGATCTTGAAATTCTTCAGTGTTGATGATGCAGTGTAGAACTGCATCAGTTTTTTCCAGCAGCTGCAGCACACTACTGGCTCATATTTAACTGGTTGTCCACTAGGACACTTAGATCTCTCTCTCGGTTGGGCCAGATGACACCTATTCTATATTTGCTCATTCTTTTTTGTTTAAAAGTCTTTTTTCAAGAAGTCAAGTTACATCTACTGCAGTACAGAGTTGTATGTTGAGAACTTGAATATTATAAAGCAGGAGTCTCCAACCCCTGGGACGCAGCCCACTAGTGGGCCATAGCCCATTTGAACCAGGCTATGCAAGCAGTGGATGAGTTCTTGTCCACATCTGCAGTTCCACTTGCATGAACGGTGGTCACTTGTGCTCACCTGCAAAGCTCCACTTGTGTGAGGGCGGACCAACATATAGGACTAAACTTAAAACATATAACAAGATAACAAGAAAGGGCCTATCACTCACACAAAACCACCCCCTTTCTCCTGCCTTAGACCATTATAAAGCAAAAGTCTTCATGGGTACCTCTATAGAAAGTGCCTTTAGCAAAAAACGGACTGCTCCTCATAAAGACTGGCAAGAATATGTTTGGGAAAAAACTGGCTCAGCTCATCTGAAGGGTTTTAAAATTGGACTAAACCTAAAGCATATAACAAGATAACAAGAAAGGGAATGTGGACAAGGGAGTGGTGAACAAGGGGCACATAAGTACATATCAGGAGTCCCAGAAGCAAAGCTAGGATCAACCATAAAGGGCTCAAATGCCAATAGTATAAGGAATAAACAGGGAAGGCTTGAAATATTAGTATATAAGAGCAACTGGGATATTGTAGTTATTACTGAAACTTGGTAGGATGGAATCCATGACAAATGAAATGAAATAAATTGTTCCAACGAAACAGATCTTTTATGCAAAATGAAAAAAATAGCCTGACCAATCCAAAGCAGCACAAGGGAAATAGAACAGGTATACAAGTCATAACAGGCAAGGAATTAGTAACGTAGCCACCCTGGATGAGTACACCTGGACCAGATGGTTTACATCCAGTATTCAGAAGAAGCTGGAAGATGTAATCCTTGAGTCACTGAATGTAATCTTTCAATGCTCCTGTAGCACAGGGGAAAGGCCAGAAGAATGGAAAAGAGCTGATATGGTTCCAACCAATAAAAAGGAAAAAAAAATGGATGGGGGAAATTATAGGCCAGAAAGTTTGACATCAATACCTGGAAAAATCCTGGAAAACATAATCAAGTAGGTGATTTGTGAGGACCTAGAAATGAACAAGGTGATTTCTAAAAGCCAGCATGGGTTTCTTAAAAAAATACCATTCCAGGCAAACTGCATATCTTTTTTTGATAAAGTGGTAAAATTAGTAGATCAATGAAATGCTGTGGGCATAATATACTTGGACATCAGTAAGGCATGTGAAAAGTAGACCACCATCTTTATAAATGATCTAGACAAGGGAATAGAAAGATATATCATCAGATTTCCAGATAACATCAAGTTGGGGAGAATTGCTAAGACTCTGGAAGATAGAGTGAAGATTCAGAAGGAATTTGACAGATTTGAGCATTCCACACAATGCAGTTCAGTGGTGAGAAAAGTAAGGTCTTGTATTTAAGCAGCAAAAATAAAATGCGCGCGTAACAAACAGGTGACATCTGGCTCAACAACAGTAACTATTAGAGAGATCTAAGGTCTTAGTGGACCACCACGTAAGTATGAGGCAGTAATGAGCTGTATCTGCCAAAAAAGCCAATGATTCCTAGGCTACATCAACAGAGGGATAATTTAAAGAGAGTGATAGTACTACTTTATATTACTCTGGTGCCCGTCGTTTACTCATGCCATGCCCACTCAGTCAAATGACTGAGGTAAGGAAATAAGGTAGGGAAATTTTTGGAATTTCCACCTATCCACCCCTGCCCTCCCTTCGCCAGTCACCCCTGTTTCCCCTCTATTAGCAGCCCTGGCCCTAGCCCCGCTTCCTCCCTCATCATCGCCTCTTTGTTTGCTGCTTACCTTCCATGGCGGCTGGTCCAGAGTCTGGAAGGCACCCTGACCAGAGTTTTCAGCAGCCCCCCGCTGGCCACTGAAAAGTACAGGAGGTCACGGAAAAAGCTGCTGCCATTGCCACCATGTTCTTCATGCGTGTGCATCCTAAAGGCAATGGGGTGCTCATGCACGAAGAACATGATGATGAAGAACATGGCGGACAGGGTGAGTGAGCAGCAACCGGGGAACTGATTTGGGAGTGTGGTTAGCCGGCCATAGTTACTGGTTCGGCGACCTTGGCCAAATTGCATGAATTTGTGCGAATCAGCTGAATACCACCTCTGACTAGTGAGACCACATTTTGAATAGTATATCCAGTTCTGGTCACCATGATACAAGAAAGATGTTGAGACCCTAAAAAGAACGTAGAGAAGAGCAACAAAGATGATAAGGGGTCTGGAAGTTAAATTGTATAATAAATGATCAAGAGAACTAAGTATTTCTAGACTAACAAAAACAATGACTAGGGATGATATGATAGGAATCTTACTATCAAAAAGAAGAGGGAGTCAACCTATTCTTCAAAGCACCTGAGGGCAAGAGAAGAAAAATGAATGAAGATTATTAAAGAGACATCCAACTTAAGGAGGAACTTCCTGGCAATGAGAAAAATTAATCAGTGGAACGGCTTACATTTGGAAATTGTGGTGATCACTGAAAGTTTTAAAGAAAAACCAGGACAGCAATTTATTCAGAATGGTATGAGATCTCCTGCTATAGCAGGAGGTTAGATTTGAAGACCTCCAATGTCCTTTTCAAACCTATTATTGTATCTTCTATAGGATGAGGAAATCACGGCATTCTGATTGCTCCTAAACAAACTTGATTTGAAAGGAAAGAAGCACTTAGTTTAAATGAACTGAGTTGCTGGGCATTCATAAATGCCTCTAAAGTCTTTCTTTGAATCCTGACAGAATACAGGAAAGATGAGAAAGAAATGCAGCTCATCTCACAAAGTGATTGTAACTGGAAATAGTGTGAAGCAGTGGTGGAATTCAATTATTTTTTTACTACCGGTTCTGTGGCCATGGCTTGGTGGGCGTTGCAGGGGAAGGATACTGCAACATCTCCATTCCTTCCCTTCTATTCAGGGAAGGATATTGCAAAATCTCTATTCTCATCCCACGCCAGGGAAAGGATACTGCAAAATCACCATTCCTTCCCTTCTATTCAGGGAAGGATATTGCAAAATCTCCATTCCCACCCCACTTTGGGGTCAGCCAGAGGTGCTATTTGCCAATTCTCTGAGCTACTCAAAATCTCCACTATCAGTTCTCCAGAACCTGTCAGAACCTGTTGAATATCACCCCTAGTGTGAAGGATCCATGTCTGTAATAAATATGGGTGTGCAGACTATTGCAAAATGGAAGAGTGAGTTTGGAAGCAGTCAAATTCAAGGAACAAAGTAAAGGCTGAAGATGAATCTGTATCAACTGTCCCACTCAGTCATCTAACAAAGAAGGACTCCTGGGCATTTGTTTTGCCAAGAGTATACTTTGTTGTAGTTGTTAGTCGCAAAGTCATGTCTGACCCATTGCGACTGCATGGACAATGTTCCTCTAGGCCTGTGATGGCGAACCTATGGCACATGTGGCACATGGAGCCATATCAGTGGGCATGCAAGCGTTGCCCTATCTCAGCTCCAGCACATGGGAAACGGTCTGTTTCCAGCCTCCAGAGGGCCTCCGGGGGGTGGGGAAGACTGTTTTTGCCTTCCCCAGGTTCCTAGAAAGGCTCTGGATCCTGGGAAGGGCGAAAAATGGGCCTACCAGACCTACCAGGCCTACCAGGCCTACCGGGCCCACCGTACCATCATATGCCAAAAGCGGGGAAAGTGCGGAGGGTCACACATGCATGTACGGGGGGGGCACATTGAATTATGGATGTGGGCACGTGCACATGCAACCCCTCCCCACTCCCCCCACTTTTGGCACAAAACGGCAAAAAGGTTAGCCATCACTGCTGTAGGCCTTCCTGTCCTCTACCATCCCCTGGAGACCATTTAAGCTCAATGTGTCCATCCAGCCACCTCATTCTCTGCTGTCCCCTTCTTCTATTGCTCTCAATCATTCCCAGTATTAGGCTCTTCTCCAATGAGTCCTTCCTTCTCATTAGATGGCCAAAGTATTTGAGTTTCATCTTCAGGATCTGGCATTCCAAAGAGCAGTCAGAGTTGATCTCTTCTAGGACTGACCGGTTTGATCACTTTTACTGAAGCTTAAGGGGTTACCAAAGTAGTGTAAACTGAATCTGAGATTTTCTTGTGCAAACAACACAAAGGAAAGTTCCCCCTCCATCGAGCACCCCTGGTTATCGGCAAATGTCCAATCCGGTGCTTATATATTCTTCAGGAAACAGGTGCTCAGTTGCATATTGTTAATAACTTTGGCTGGCTGGAGCTTCTCACACAGGTGCTCAGTTGCATATTGTTAATAACTTTGGCTGGCTGGAGCTTCTCACACAGCTCACACACAGCTTCTCACACAGCTTCTCACACAGCTCAGCTTCCATCCCCCTTTTTCTTCACATTCCAATCTTTCCCTCTGCCTCGCCCTCCCCCACATGCTAATGTCTAGTGCCAGATCATGAAACTGGATATGTGGTCATGACAATCTGTTCCAAGCAAATAGGAGATCCTTCTACATGGGTCAGTTTTAAATCAATTGACTAAATGCCTATAGCTTCCATAGGCTGTTAGGAGTTTCATTTCCAAGATTTAAAGTTACTACCTTGGCAGCTGTTATTTCCTTTGTAGCTAAACAGTTTTTTTCACAGTTCGCTCTTTTTATGGCTCCTGAAATGCCATATTGTGTTCTTGTTAAACAAATACATTCTAGTACTAACGCCTTCTGATTTAGATTTCCATGTTACTGGTTCCTAATTCTCAGATCTAAGGTTCAGACAGAGAATGAAAGAAGAAAGAACACAAGCTGAGGGATGAAAGAGATGAAGAAGTGGAAATAAAGCTATGAGATTGGATCACATGTGTACCTCCTTTTTTGTAATAGTACTGGAAGGGTTTAAGTGCCTGTGCCTTTAAAAAAATGCAAGCATGCCTAGTCTATTAGATCTAGTGTAACATGCAGAAACCATTTGGGACATAAAGTCCACAACTAAAAAGTCCCATGCCACGTGGGGCTTAAAAGATGACAAACCGCAACTGGAACTGCATTTAGAAATCTCCTGAGAGCTAATGTAGGTCATGTGGCACCTAAAACTGCTCATGTTGCAGCATTCTGGACATTCTGGTGACAAGGGAATAATGGTAATATCTACCAATTCCTGATCAAATTGTCACAAGTTTTGGGATTCAGTATAGGGGCTTGTAACATGGCATCACCCCTTGCTGATCCCCATGATGTCACTGCCTGCATTGCCCTTACAACACTCACCATCTCTGACCCTGACCCCCAACTCATAAAAAAGAAAAAATAGTCTCTCAAAACCCTTCAGTCTGCAGAAAGCCTCCTCTGTCTCTCACCTGAGAAGGGGCAAACAGAATTGGACAACTAATCTCACAAATAATTCTTCCCAAACAATTCTATATAAAAACACAGTTCCAAACCATTCAGTTTCCAGATTCTTCTCATGTCTTCAGAAACAGGAAGAAAGCAGAATTACCACAAATTACAAGCATATTAACCACAGTCAGTTCTGATGTGTAACAACCCCTAATTTCTAGTTAAGAAAGATATTAAGATAAATGCTTAAAAGGTTGTTATCCCATGTGATCAATCATATGACATGTTCTGCAGCTTTTCTAACAGTACCAGTGACCTGCTTTTATTTCCACTGCTAGGACAAGAGAGTTCTGGGCAGACATGGGTGGTTGAAGATCTTCACCATTTCACAAGAGGGCACACTACTGCCATTTAAACTTACTGAATATTGGGCTATAAAAGTAGATTCTGAGCTGGTGTTCCAGCTAATGTAGAGTTTCTCACACTATATGGGGAGGGACGGGGGACCGGACAGGGACTTGAAAAAGCATTGGATTCTCACAGGAATCAGTTCTTTATTACTATTGATCAACTACCTTCTTCAATTCATTTCTACATTCTAAACCTCCAATATCTGGCACAAATACTTGGCCTTGCCGAAATATTGAAAAAAAAAAGTAAGGTATCTCTTCAGATATCTACAATGTTTATATACAAAGGAGAGAATATATTTGTACTTTGTTAGGATGAAAGCTAATAGGTTGAAATGATAGGGAAGTATATTCAGGCTACTGGTCTAGGACAACTCCCACCACTAAGTTGTCTCTACCAACTCACAGCCACCAAGTCATCATAGGGCAGCTCAACACAGCCAATTTGTCATGGGGACAACTCACCAAAAGCAGCCAGAGGGAGAGTCGGGCAAGTGGGTAGGCGAGGGAGCGGGTAGGCAGATCACAAAATGGCAGTATTGGCTGGGAGTTTTCCACTGGAGGGAAAACCAGGTAGGTGGATAAGTGAACAGAGTGCAGAGTGACAGTGTGATGGCCCGGGACTTCCTATTTTCATGTTCCCTTTGCCGTGTCACCTTGTTGAGCTCCAGGTTGTTCAGAGTTCAGTCTGTCTGGGCTGTCCGCCAGCACTGGTAGTGTTCGAACTATTTGGGAGTGATGACAGTGAATGAGGTGGGTGGTGGGGAGACAGCAGCAGCCAGGTGCATTCCAGTTTCACAGCAGTCTGCCACTGGTGCCACCTACAGGTACCACCCGAAATAGCCCAAACATTGCTACCACCAAATAAGTCAAACTCCCAGAGCTTGGCACAGCAGCAGTGGTGGTGGTGACATGTGGCGTGAAAATGGGAAGCCCCAGGTGCTGGTGCTGCTATTCTGCACTCTGCTCACCCACCAGGCTCTTCCTTGGTAGGAAGTCCTTGACTGCCACTGCTTTGTGCTCTTCCCAGACACTCACTTGCCCACCTGTCCAGCTATCCCTCTGGCAGCCCATGATGAGTTGTCCCCCTAGTGAATTGGCTGTATTGAATTGCCCTGTGATGACTTGGTGGTAATGAGTTGGCAAAGGCAATTGTGGTTGTAAGTCAAGGACTACCTGTACTTTAGCCAATTCCCTATCCACAGGAGGCTGTAATAGATAACCACTAAGGTATCTGTTAATCTAGGATTCTAAATATTTAAGGTAAAGTTACAGTTAGGCTTAGATGTTCTATAGTTAAATTTAGAGTCAAGTATCAAGAGGATATTTATAATTAATGGTAGTCTTATAGTTGAAAATAACCAACTATACTGAAAAGATGGCACACAGAAAAAACTAGGACTCATTTTCTATCATTTTAAAGAGCAGAACATAAAACAGTAGATTTAAGTAATAGGAAGACAGATCCTGACTGGTGAGACAAATTTTCTAGCAGTTTTGACAGTTATGTGCCTTGTGTCGTTTAATTAGGATTCCCGTATAAAGGAGAATGTTGTCTGGTGTCTTGAATGCTGTGATTCCCTTCTTCTCCACAGGGAGCATTTCTTTCCTAAATTTCATTCTTCTATGGCACCTTATGTTTGAATTCTATTTCCTTTTTAGATCATCATATATGTTATATGTTATAGTATCTCATTGAATACCAATGATCAATTAGAATTATATTACTCTTTCTTTTTTTCTCTAAATGTTTCTTTGGGCTTTTATATAAAAGTTTCTCTGATACCTATATTCTTTGTCATTTCCCAAATCCTCATCTGAGTTTGTATATAACCGTGATGGCGAACCTATGGCACGGGTGCCACAGGTGACACACAGAGCCATTTTGGTGGGCACGTGAGTGTTGCCCAAACTCAGCTCCAATGTGCATGCGTGCACCAGCCATCTGATTTTCAGGCCTTCCAGTCCCACCGGAAGTTGGGAAACTGGCGGTTTCTGGCCTCCGGAAGGCCTCCGGTGGGATGGGGAAGGCTATTTTTGCCCTCCCCAGGCTCCTAGAAAGCCTCTGGAACCTGGGGAGGGAGAAAAAACGGGCCTACCAGACCCACTCTGCCAAAAGCAGGGGGAAGTGTGGGGGGGTTATGTGCGCATGCGCGGGAGGGTGGAGCGCATTGAATTATGGATTCACACACCCATGACCCCCCTGCTCCACCCGCTTTTGGCACGGGATGGCAAAAAGGTTGGCCATCACTGGTATATAACATACCACTAATTTTTTTAATAATGATATGCTGTAAAGATATAATATCTAGTTTGATATGTTAAAGCTAGAAATGACTAATCTTGACATCACAAATAAATCCAGCCTTGATCTCAAAATATGGCTACTCTTTCTTCTCTCATGACTTGGGCGTTGTTCAAATTATAAAATATCAGAGCTTGTCAATCAAACAGAGGGAATCTTTTCATTCATATTACTTTGCTGATCTTTGTAAATAATATTCTGTAAATAACCTGTCAAAAATTAAGATGAGATTTTTTTTTATGCATGTCTGTACATGTTAATCAAGATTTTTTTTAAAAAAAAAAAATCTTGTTAGGGCACCTAAATCATAAGTTATTCATTAATTGTACTTAGATAATTTACCATATCTAGAACATAGTGGAAGCAACTACAAGTCATTGAGAGACCTAAGGTCGTTGGTAATGCACATTCCTATATAACAATGAAATACCATATACAGTAACACTAGCATATTATCGTGTCTGTGCCTCCTACTTAGTGCTGCTTATGCCAAACACACCCTGGAATACCATCTCCATATAGTAAGAGAGTCAGCGGAAGATACAGCTCAGCTGTAAAAAGACTAAAGGACTCTCCTCATCCTGCTTCAGCAGCAAGACAAAAACCCTCATTATGTTACAAACAGAATTTCTACAAAGAATTTCTACAAAGGAATAATAGTGAAATAATTAAAAGGCGCTGGTTGATATTTTTGTTTCTTTGTTAATATTGTGCTTTCATTTTTGGAAATTCGGTTCTAAAGCAATAGCTTTTTCCCCCTCTCTCCTTTTCAAATTCCACGAACTCAGCGATACTCTCTGTTCTGTCCGTAAAGACTGATCTAATTTGCTGATCTGGCGAGAAAAAGGAGATTTTGCAAGGAGTGAATTGTTGCTATCTCTGTGGGCGATGCCAGTGGGAGGAGCCAGGCCTCTCCTGTAAGTTGATCTTTAATTGAATTGCTTTCTGTCGTAAATAGTTATCGCTCGCCTCTTGTTTCGAGAAAGGTCTTTAACTGCAATGGCTGAGGATCCGTGGGAAAAACTTTTATCTTTCCAATCTTTCCAAAGCAAGCTCCCTTCGGGTGCTGCTTATGGTTACGGTGGACAGGATCTGCAAAGATTGTGCCAGAGGGAGTTTCCCAGACTAGGAGGTAACCTGATGTGGTGGAGGTGGCAACAGGACGGTTGGTGGGAGAAAAAAAAATGGGCCAGGGAAAAAGAAACAGAGTACTGACTCTGCGATTGTTCCTGTGTGAGCAGTTACCCCGCTACGTAGGCATGACCACATAGGTTTTGAAGAAGGAAATATTATATTTCCACATTTATTTTAAAAAAAAACCCAAGTGAAAGAGAAAAGGTGATCAAACAGTAAATCTCAGTCTGCCCTTCTTATATTTGAGTCTGAAAAGAAAGGGACTGTTCAGTCAAAATAATTTTCACCTCTTGAGCTTTGTTACTCTGGGATAGTAAGGTTAGCAGCTGATTTGCCTCCTACCTCTTGCTTCATTTCATGGATACTAAGACTAAGAGCAAACGAATTAAAAGAGTATTTACATCACTGGGTCCAACGTCTGCCAGGACAGTCTAAATGGATGCATATTTGACAAATGGTTGACCACCTTTTCCTTAAACATTGAGTAGTTAATCTTTGTTTTGTTATCTTCATTGAAGAATTAGTTGACTACTTTTCCTTTTTTTTATTAGGAATTATTTCATTTGCTAATACACACTGGATAGCTTGGCTAGAGGAAATCCTCCTTCTAATAAAGGAGAGGAATATCACCTGCCATTTCTGGGTCTCATGCAGCCTATAGCCCCCGTTTTTATGATCTCTTAGAATCTGTTGAAAAAAATTTAATTCCCAAATAATAAAGTTCCCCACCCAAAACTTAGCTATGCTGCATAAGCAGGGATAAGCAGTGTTTTATATTTCAGCTTCCTAATTCTTTGGACAGGTATGTTTGCAGGTAAGGGGACTTCCTCTGTTGTTTTCCAGCATATATTGCTGTATCTGAGTAAAGAGATTACTGTTTACAGATTAGACTCATAATAAAACTATTCTCCCTCATTCATTAGTTTTATGTGGCAGTACCTAGAAGTAACTTTCCAAAAGGTTATCAACAGTTATCTCCTATCCTTTTGTTATAGCACAAAACTATTAAGTAGGGAGAAATGTCGCAATACAACATTTTGCAGTTCTGACTAGGAAACTACCTGCCTGAAGCACAGTAGGAGGTACTCAAAAGGAACTTTGTGATTTGTTAGAAATGCCCCTCCTTTTTCTATCATGTTACAGTACATACTTTTCTGATTGCAAATTATTTTGCATTCTTCAAGGCATATGTTGCCTTTTTACATATATTGTGCTGTTTCTTGTTTTTGTACTTTAATTATGCTGCCCAAATCAAGTTTTAAATTTCCTGGAGGAGCTCATCTATCATGCACAAGTACAATGAGTTACTTAAATTGGGTATAATGCAATATTTCTTTTTTTTTCTTTCTGCATATATATGTTAACTTTTGGTATTAGAGAAAAAAGCAGAGGTATTTGTGTGGTCTGAGGTTTGAGGAAAAATTTGAAGTTATGGGCATACATTTCAGAGCCAACAATCATGCTAATATTTTAGAAAAATGTATTTGAGGCTGACTCAGTGAATTCTTAAGAGACAGGACTGAGTTCTCAATTTAACTGCTTTTAGATATATGTTGACAATACTATTTTGTTCTAAGCCTGATTTGATTCTTCAGAAAATTTTACTTTCAAGATGATATTGGATCCTACCTGATTCAGTTCTAAGTTTCTTATGTAATTAGAGTCATGCTTCTGTTTATCGCTTGAAAAAGTTAGGCTAAGCTGTTTTTATTTGTTTTGGTTCAATATCAAGGGATGAAAGAAGTGTCTGCAAAACAATAGGGGTCACAAAGTAGTTTTATTTTATTTATTACATTTACTTGTTGCACATCTTGCCATCCAGCTACTCTGGATGGTTTATAACAGTAAAATTAGAAGAATGAATATAAAGTAAAAATAATGAAACAATAAAAACAATAAACAAACAGTGATATGAATTAAAAGATGGTGGGGAGGGAACAGGATGTGCGTGGGTGGTATCTGCCATTAGTCTAATAGCTATCTCAAGTGTACTTCCCTATTGGGTCTCCAGGCCAATCAGCAGTCTAGGTCTGTGATGGCAAACCTATGGCACACGTGTCACAGGTGGCACACAGAGTCTTTTCTGCGGGCACGACAGCCATCGGCCCAGCCCAGCTGCACCACATATGCATGTGTGCCTCCCGCCGGCCAGCTGGTCTTCAGGTCTCTGCTGTGCATTCAGGAGGCGCATGAATGGGGGCGCTTGCATTGCATTTGGGTGGTTCACACACATGCACTCCCCCATACCCCGTTTTGGGCCTGGAAGGCCACTTGCACCAACCTGGAAGCCAAAATGGAGTGTGGGGCGCAGCACGAGCCCCCCATGCCCCATTTTGGGCCTGGAAAGCCTCCTGCACCAACCTGGAAGCCAAAATGGGGCACAAGGTGGGGTACATGTGCAAGAGATGTACGTGCATACATGGGAACACAGGCGCATGTGCTGAGGGCTCACATTGCATTTTTGGGGTTCATGCATTCACATGAACATTTGCATGCATGTGCGCGCGCTTTGGGCACTCGGCACCAAAAAGGTTAACCTTCACTGGTCTAGGTCTTGGGACTCTTACAGAAGAATAAGAGTGGTAGCAGACCTACAGGTTGGGGGGCAGGATGTTCCAGAGTACTGTACAATGTAGGACATGTCATTTAATGGGGTGAAAAGTAATTTTTGTGATTATTTTTAATGAGGAGTTCTAAAAATATGTGTTTTTACACCAAGAATTCAAATCTATTATTTTTGCAATTACACAACATTTAGCTTGGAATGGTAAATCCACATCAGATCACATACCCCACAAAAGTCTCTTGTAATCCAAATACTGTTAACTTTAGCTTCTCAAAATTACACCATGTGCTACAAAAATTAAAGTTTTTTTCCTGCATGAATCTTATCTAGCTAAGCAAAAGATAATCCATGCAATCATAAACTAACATCAGAAAGCAATTATCTGAGTGACAAAAATGTTTAAATGAGTTTCATCAAGTCTTGTTTTGATTTGTTCTTCAACATCAGCCACCAACTTGCTTCTTGGATCTGGTGTAACTCTCACGTTTCACATGTGTATACACTCTGCTTGCTGTTTCTGTGACCTGTTTCACACATCTCTGTATTGACGGGATGACAGGGCCCACTGTGATACTTGCATTGGTTTGTCAATGAACTTCTTTATTTCTGCTGCAGTCAGCTGGCATGTCAAAGGTGGTTCATACTAGTTAATCAGCTCCAGCAGAATGTATACTCTGGCGTTAATTAAAGGCAGTTTTTTGGCATGTACAGAAAAATCTCCCAGCATGTGATTGTCTGCACCCCTCAAGTCAATGATCTTTTACACACAGTTCTCTCTTAAATGTCATCTTAACACATGAGTGTCTGGATTATCATTTCGCTGAAAGCATACTATGCTGAGCATTGAATGGTTGGCAAAACAGCATCTACTACAGCTTTCTCTTTAGGAGTTTCTGGAGGCTGGGGACAGCAAAAAAAGTCACTTCCTATCCAACCGGAAGTTGTGAAACGGGCCATTTTGGGCCTCCAGAGGGCCTCCGAGTGGGTGGAGAAGGCTGTTTTCGCCCTCCTCAGATGCATAGAGAGGCCCTGGAGCCAGGTGAGAAAGAAAAACGGGCCTTCCCAACTCCCTCTCCAGAGGCTCTCCAGAAGCTCTCCAGAGGCAGGAAACAGCCTGTTTCCCTACTTCTGGTGGGCCAAGAAGGCATGAAAATCAGCTAGCGTGCCAGAGCTGAGCTGCCATGCCCATGCATGCCATAGGTTCGCCATCTTGGGACTAGACAGTGCAAAAGACATGAAAACCTGCTTGGAATTTTGGTATTCGCTCCTTTGGTCATATAAACATACTCGGCACCCCCGCAAACCCTGCCATTTGCATGCCTGCAATCTCTGCCACCCCCGTGCCTCAGAGATGCCCGCCAGACATCCACTGCCCTCCCCAGCAACCCCTCCTTCCTACTGATCGCTGCCCAACTACTAGGAGGCATGGCTACTAGGAGGCATGGATATTTGTCCCCTGCACCGACTAACCGGGGTAGAAATGTGCCTCAGGAAATGGGACAAGATGGGAGGCATGGCTCAGGAGGAAATTGAAATCTGTCAGAAATATAATCCTAATTAGATAAAGTTAAGATATTGACTAAGAGACTAATTGTATGACATGTCAGTATTAGTGGCTTATGCTACTATTATAAGAAAACATCTTTCTTTTAAAGAGGCTAAGGAATTACCTTTAGAATTGCATCATTTGTTGCAAATATCTTTTTGGACATTTCCATATGGATAATATCATTTCATCCAGTTCTACCTGTGCGGGGTGGGTTGAGGGTTAATATCCCCCCCCTTTCTCTTTTTCTTTGTGAGAGAATGACTTTCTTTAATGTCTTGATTTTATTTTTGCTGAGTGCAATTATAGAGAATATACTTGGTTGGAGAGGTTTTCGGGGCGCAGTTGACAGTTCCTTTTCTGAGAGGGGTCCTTCACATTTATCATGTCTCTTCCTTGAGGGCTTTGTTATGCAAACATTTTTGACATGTTCTTCAGAATGAAGGGAGACTAATCCTGAAACAGAAATCAAATTTCTGATTTCTGGATGTGCTTGGAAGGACTCTATTATAATCTGTCCCTTTCAGAAGCACCATGAATTTTCACCCACCATAACTGTCTTGATATCATTCAGCCAAGGGGCTCCCTGCAAAAGCATAAAATGTCTGTAAGGTGGCAGGAGCCCCCTGCGTGCATGCAAAGTTCAGCGGGTCATGTTTTGCTTCTTGCCCACAAAATATCACATTTTCCCCACTAACCTTTCCAGTTTCCACTTCAGGAAGCTGAGCTGGCAGGACTGCTTCCAATGAGAACGCAGAGCTGGAATGCGCAGCTACTTGTCCCATGCTGTGGATTGGTCGGGACAAATGTCCCTTGACAATTTGCCTTGGATGAGAGTGTAAGGGGGAGGAACATCGGTGGTTGGAGAGGAGTGGAGGGCCTGCCCAGGATAAATGCCCATGATGGATTGATTACAGTGGGGGTCCTGCAGTGAAGTGGGCACAGCCATGTGCCTGTGGTTAATTATCCTAGACCTGTTGAGCCTCTCTTCTCTGTAACATGCCTGCCAGTGCTGAAAGTCTGTTATGATATTACCCCTAGTCCTTCTCTTTATTAGACATATCTAGTTCCCTCACTCATTTAGCTCCAGACCCCTTATTATTTATTATTTACCCTACCATATTATCGACTTTGAAACTATTCCCTTATTGATGCAATCTAGGATTGTGTTTGCTTTTTTGCTGCAGCACATTGCTAGATCATACTTGCTAGGACATCTAAATCCTTCTGACAGTTGTTACTGTTGAACCAGATACCATCTATTCTGTATCTGTGGATTTGGTTTTTCTTGCCTATGTGTAGGACCATAACTTTTCTCACTGCTGAATTGCATTTTGTTGCATCTTGAGTATAACTATTCTCTCTAGCTTGGTGTCATCTGCAACTTTGATGAGTTACCCTTCTATCCACTTATCTAAATCTTTATAGCCATGATCTATTAATAAGTCTAATAATTAGTCTAAATGACTTAGTTTAGTTGGATATTGAAACCTATGATTGTACCACTTGCAGAAGCTCATATATCAATGTACAAGAAAGGCACCATTGCTCTATGTTTCTCAGATTACGGATGATAGTGAATTTAGATTTTTAGATAGTCTTCATAGTTATCTTTTTAGGAAGGATAATAAATTGAATATTTTCACTACAATACAGATAATAAATTGCATATTTTCACTACAGTACAATGATTCTAAAATTAGTTTGATTTTATTTTATTGCAATTGTGTTATTCTCTATTTAATAATAAAATATGTTTAAAAGTATATATTTTAAATCCTATTTATTTCCTGTAAAGCAATTTGGGAAAAATTGCTTAGATTGAAATTGATTGAGGGGAATAATTGGTAGCTATAATGTATTTTCCTCTTTTCTGTTGTAGAAATTACTTATCTTGACCATGCAGGTGCCACTCTCTATCCAGAAAGCTTGCTAAAAGCCTTCACTGATGACCTCAGTACAAATGTCTATGGTAAAGTAAAATTAAACAATATACCGTATTTTTTAGACCATAAGACGCTCTGGACTATAAGACACACTTAGCTTTTGGGGAGGAAAACAAGAAAAAAATCTGCCTCTGCCTCCCAGCAATTTGCCTCCTTGCAGCAAACAGCCTGGTCAGCTTCAGCACAGCCTGATTTAGTTGGATCGGCCTCACAAAATACCACCCATCAGCTGTTCCAGTCTGTGGGGATTGCCGCTGCCATCTATCACCACCTTCACGGGCTCATTTTCAGCCTCCGTGCACCCCATTTTTGGGCTCCCTGCACCCCATTTTTGGCCTCTTCACACTCTATTTTCAGCCTTCTGCCCATCCTGTTTTTGACCTGTTACAGGCAGTGGGGATCGCTTCCGCCGCTGTCTATCCCCACCGCCTGAAACAGGCTGAAAATTGGATGCATGGAGGTGGTGATAGGTGACAGTGGTGATGAGCAGTGATGGTGCCGATGGGCGGCAGCGATCCCTGCAGCCTGGGACAGCTGTTAGGTGGTATTCTGGGAGGCAGATCCAACTGCCAATCAGCTGCTCATGCTAAATTAGGCTGTGCTGAAGCTGACCAGGCTGTTTGCTGTTTGCTGCAAGGAGGCAAATTGCTGGGAGGCAGAGGTTGAAGCGTAGGGGCTGGTGGGTGGGTGGGGCTTCAGCAACATTCGCTCTATAAGACGCTTAGACATTTCCACTCATTTTTGGAGGGGGAAAAATTACGTCTTATAAACCAAAAAATATGGTAATTTTTGTCCTTCCTTACAATGAAAAAAAATCCGAGGCATTTCAACATTTTGTTCTAAATTAGGATTTGTTTATTTATTTATAAATAAAATAAATAAGGCTTAACAGACCTTTGCTGCTATCTAATGGTTTTCCAGATTGTTTTTTTAAAAGATGCTTATTTATTTAATTAAACAAAATAGAAAAATAAAAATGAAGGAAAAAAGGAAAACCACAAAACAAGATGTCAAGTCTCTCTCTCTCTCTCTCTCTCTCTCCCTCTCTCCCTCTTTTTCTGTCTGTTCCCCCCCCCCCCCCCCATCTCCCTGATATGTTTGTATATGTGCATGCATTACAGTAGTTAATTTATATAAATGGTGTCTGTAGTTGTGGAGAGGAAATGGGAAAACAAAAAGCTCAACAGCTATACCCTTCGGGTCATAATAATTTGTTAAAGAACATTTACAAGAAAAACAATGATGTTCCACATAGTACTCTTGCAGAATTCCATATGATTAGGAGTTTCTGATTTTGAAAAGCACTACAATCATATTTCACATTGGAAGGAAAGGGACAGCTTCTGCTTTATCCTTAAATCATTTTCTAATATTTGGTAAGAGCTAGAATTCAGTTTTTTACAAGCTCATACTAATATTGATAGAATGAAAGAAAATAACAGTTTCAATAGGCTGTCTCAAGATTTTATTATATTTTAATATGAAAAAGAATGAGGTACCAATCTACACTCGGCAGTCTCTGGCTTTGGGCTGGACAAGCACATCATATAGGGTTGTTCTGAGGACGAACCAGAGGAAGTGTTCCTTTTTGGAGGGGGGAAGCAGGAGAAATATAAAAATTAATTAAGTGTAAAAATACAGGAATTAAAATTTAGACTGTAATTTCACAAAGAATGAAGTGTGTTTTGATGGATCACTGTTTTTTCTTTAATCTAGGAAATCCTCATAGCCAGAATATCAGCAGCAAACTCACATATGACACTATTGAACATGTTAGATTCAGGTAATGTAATCCTTATTTTATGTGCTAGATGTCTTTTTTTTCACGTTTGCTTTTGGGTCCTTTTGGCACCCTATATTTCTTATATGCTAGAAACATGATCCAAAGTATTATTATATGGAAGTAAGGATAAACATTATATATTAGTGATATTTTCTCTTACTCCCCTCATCTGTTATTGACTAAATAACATTTTAATGGTAGGAAAGCTCTCCTAATTCAGTTTTGTCTCTAGAAGACAAGGGCAGAGCTGAATCTAAAGCTTCCAGTCTACCAGTAGTTATTGCTCAAAACCTTGCCTGGTACTCCCCTGCAATCACTTCTGTACACTACCACCACTGCTGCCAGTTGTGTGTCCCCCCGCCTCCATGATTGCTTCTGTATGCCACTGGTGTCAGTTGCCTGGCCCTGCAATGGAGTGCTGCCCCCCTCCCCCTCTGCAACCAATTGCTGGCTGTGGCATGCTTCCTTTGGTGGGTAGCTTCTTGTCCCATGCAGCCAAAGGCTTGGATCAAACGGTGTCTGGGTGAAAGGGCAGGGTTAAAGCCCAAGGGCAAAGGGCCAGGGGACCATTGGCCATGGAGAATCTCTGGGGGAGAAGCAGCAGAGGAGGAAAGTTAGCTGTGAATCAGCTGAGGCAGGTGGCTAGGGGTGAAGGGGGCATGGCCAGTGGTGGGCACTAAACGTCCTGAACCTTCTCCAGTAGGATGCTCTCCACAGGGCAAGCTCAAAGTTGTTGGCAGTCAGGGAGCATGTGCTTGTTGATTTACAACCACAATTGACCTTTGGCTGTAAATCATTGTAGATGTTAAGATGCCCTTGTGGCTATCTGCAATCCCCACTGTCTCCATTGTGATCGATAAGCAAACAAAACAATATAGCTGCCTGCCAAAGACAGGTAGGGAGCTCCTCTTGGTACGCAGAAGATCTGGCCTGGAGAAAAGTAGCTTAGATCTTTATGGTCAAAGTTTTTTTTTATTTCCAGCGCAGTGCAGGAGTTCCTCCTGTCTTTGTGCTCTGCACTGCAGACTCCAGTGCTGGACTCTAGTGCCAGAGTTCACTTATTTCCAAACACCATCACCACCCATGCCAGTACCATTGTGAAAGCCTAGTTGCCACTGATCTTTGCTGCTTTGCACAGTTTTACAAGCTATGTGTGTTGGGTGCCTGATATGGAGCTTGAGCCAGCATTTCTGCCACCTCAAGGGTGGAAGAAAATAATATGGCAGTGGGGAAGAGCACTAGGCCTTCAGTATTACTTTGTATCAAGTCAGGGAAATTTATGATCTCAAAAACACAAATTGGGAATTTCCTGGAAAAGCACATTTGACCTAATTTGTCTCCCATATTGAGGTAATTTTCTCCCATTATTTTTACTTTTGGCCGATCACAGAACAGAATAGAACATATTCTTACATTGCAGTAATTAACAACTTTCGTAGCTATATATCTTGCCCAATTTGATTTGATATTAGATGCCTGCATAAGTTAAACAGAAGTAGTCAGGAAAATATTTTAATAGAATAATATAAGATGGAAACACAGGTATTCAATATGACTGTGATCCTGTGTTTATTTTATAGGATATTACAGCACTTCAATACAACTGCTGAAGACTATACTGTCATTTTTACTTCGGGAAGCACTGCTTCATTCAAACTCATTGCAGAAGCTTTTCCTTGGATGCCTGAAAATGTGGGGGAACCTGGCAGCCGATTTTGCTACCTTACTGATAACCATACATCTGTGATAGGCATGAGGGTGATCACTGCTGCAAAAAATGTCCCATTTGTTCCAGTAAAACCAAAGAATATGTTATCACGAGCAAATATTGTGGAAGGGAAAGGCAGTAATTGCAGTACACCACATCTCTTCTGTTATCCTGCTCAGAGTAATTTTTCAGGAGTCAAATATCCCCTTTCGTGGATAGAAGAGATACAGTGTGGAAAACTCTGTCCCATTCAGATCAAAGGGAAGTGGTTTGTGCTTTTGGATGCAGCATCTTACACCAGCACTTCTCCCTTAGATTTAAGCATTCATCAAGCAGACTTTATTCCTTTATCGTTCTATAAGATATTTGGATTCCCCACTGGCATTGGTGCATTGCTAGTAAAAAATGAAATTGCTTCTTGCTTGAGGAAAACGTTTTTTGGAGGAGGAACTGCTGCTGCCTATTTGGCAGAAGAGGATTTTTATTCACCAAGACAATCAGTGGCTGAAAGGTAATATTATAAAATAAAGGTAGTCCTTCACTTACAACAATTCATTTAGTACCCATCTGAAGTTACAACAGCACTGAAAAAAGTAAGCTATGACCATTTTTCACACAACCGTTGCAGTATCTCCTTGGTCGCATGATCAAAATTCAGATATTTGGCAACGGACTCATATTTATGACAGTTGCAGTATCCCGAGGTCATGTTCGACTTTCTGACAAGCAGTCAGTGGGGAAACTAGGTTCATTTAACAGCTGTGTTATTAACTTAACAACTGCAGTGTTCATTTAACAATTGTGGCAAGAATGGTCATTAAATGAGGCAATATTTGCTTAATCTCTCTTTTAGCAACATAACTTTTGGGCTCTACTATGATATAAAGACTACCTTGTTTCATTTTTAAATGTTTTTATGTTACTTGGGTTTCTAGTGACTGGCTCAACTTAGATACCAAATCTGATCCAAGCCATTGTCTAAAGAACAAAGAAGACAATAGTTCTCACCTCTCTATTTATTAAATATTAGAATTATAGAATGCATGGTTGGAAATGATCTTAATGATAATCTATTTGGCAAGTCTTGCAGAGATTATATGAAGTCCTCCATTTTTATCAAAATGAATTGGTAAATCACATGTATATATTTATATGTGTAATAATGCTTCAATGTGTTTTTCATTAATTCTTCTTTATGAATTTGACAAATTAGCTTATTTTTTCAATGTATAGGGTTGTCCAATTTAAAACAACTCTGGGCTGCTTACAATAAGGACAATTAAAAACTTCTTAAAAATATCTCAGAGTTGGACTCCTTCAGATAATTGGCCTAGCATCTACCAAGTCTTCAGTATTTTTGAAAGGCCAGCAGAATCAGAGCTGTCTGGATTTTGGGAGGGCTAAGCTATTCCACGGATAGGATGGATAGAAAAGGCACACTTTTTGAGTCCCATCAGATCACATTGTTTAATTAAAAAAAAGACCTGCAGCATACATAAAGCCTCTGTCAGATCTAGTGAGATGGGCAGAATTAATAGACAGTTTCATTTAATATTTACGGGTATCTATTTTTAGATTATATTTCCTAATAAATACAAGAAATGGAAAAAAATTGTAGTTTAATATTTTGCTTGTTTGTACTTCATGCAGGTTTGAGGATGGGACAGTTTCATTTCTTGATATTATTGCAGTGAAGCACGGATTTGATGTTTTGGAAAAAATAACAGGTAGGATTGTGCTTCTCAGTAGAAATGTAATCCCCAGGATGCAGCCTAATTGCTGGTCAATCAATGCCTTCTCAGCCAATTTAAGATCTGGTAATGAAATACTTGAACACACCAGTTTTTAGATCACCTACTAATGAGACACTTTACCACCAATGAAGAAATGGACGAGCCTTTAATTGCCAAAGGGCTAACACCTCTGTTCCTTTCTGCTTCTTTTGATACCTCTGAGTATAGTTTTCAGCTAGCTCAAATAATGTCGTTTAAAACAAAAGCACTGATGAAATTTGATAGACTTCTCACAAAAAAGTTGAAGCTGTCTTTGCTTTTTTTAATCTTTGTTAAGATAAATATCCCTAGTTGATTTAGACTTCTTCATAGAATTTAAGACCTCTCATCTTGGTTGTTCTCCTCTGCACTCTTTCTAGGTCCTCAACTTCTTTTTTGGATTGTAGTGACCAGAACTGGATGCGGTATTGCAAGTGTGGCCTTACCAGTTCAATATAGAATGATACTATCACTTCCCTTGATCTTGACATTTTCCCTCTGTTGATGCAGCCCAGGACTGTGTTGGCTTTTTGGTAGTCAGAGCGTACTTCTGATTCATACTTAAGTAGTGGTTCACCAGGACAGTAATATCCTTTTTGTAGGCACTGCTGTTGAGCCAGGCCCTGCTTGTCCTGCAGCTGTGCTTAAGTGCAGCTCTCCAGAGATATGGTCAAATCAGATAATTATGGAACAAGATAGCTAGATGAAAATTAGCTAATGTTGACTTCCAAGAGCACTATTCAAAATATGGAAGTTTAACGTGAAGATTGTTTGAGCTGGGCAGAGGCCTACAATATCAAATATAAGGAAAAATCTGGAGCAAAGTTGGGAAGGAGTAATTGTTGGAGCCAAACCTGGCATTGAGGACCTCTATCCAGAACTATAAGTGCATTTGGATTCAATAGTATAATATCAGCAACATAATTTTCCAGTTCAGTCTACAAGATTTTTGGTTTTGCTCACTGGAGGCAGATAACTATTTATTACCAAAGGGAATTGAAACTTCTATGGCATACAATTTGAGGGAGAGAGGCCTTTTGATGGGATGCAAGATTATCCCCCTTGTCATGGTCAGATCATGCCCTGGTGTTCCTGAGGCTCTCATATGCTGCCCCCCCCCTCTGCAGGGAGGCTGGATCCACTCGGATGGTCCACCCCAGCAACTGATAGACCCTAATGGATTCCAGAGAGAACTTGGGGATATCCTGGAGGTGTTGCTGCATGATCCTGCTGAAGTTGTGGCAGCGGTTTGGAACTTAAGAGCGGCTGTGGCTTTGGACAAGATTCTGCCAATGGAACCTCTCTTGGCTCATCGTTCCTGACCCTCCCTATGGTTTATGGAAGAGCTATGGGTTCTGAAAGTGGCCAAGAGATGCCTAGATCACCACTGGAGGAAGATAAGAGATGACTCCAACTGGACACGGCATTGAGCCACTATTAAGGCCTATCTATCTATCTAATTTATGGATTTTAATTAAATTTATAAAAGCAGAATTAACTTTTTAAGTAAATAGTTCTAGAATTTTAAAATGCCTTCCAGCAGTGGGTTTCACATTATGTTACTACTGGTTCACCCCCTGCGCACACACTTGCTTCACATGTGCACATGCCCGGTTTGTGCATGTGCTTGCTTTCTGCACATGCGCTCGGCCTTGTGCACATGCGCTTTGCTTGTGCGTGTGCCTTCCACACATGCGCCCGGCCCCAAATAGGATGGTATAGATTTCTGCTACCGATTCGGGTGAACCGGTCTGAACCGGCTGAATACCACCTCTGATACCTTCCTGAAACAATGCTTTCCCAATTTCAAAATCCAAATTCCTGTATTTTTAAAAGTTTTTTTTTGTTTTTCTTCCCTTGATCTTTTCTTTCGAATCTAGTATTTTTCTCAAAATGCTCACTTGCTGCTTAATAAGTAGCTCTGAGCAAATAGTTCTGGATTTTTCCTTTTGGGGTTAGATTTTGAGTAAAAAGGAATCCTTTCACCCCGTTCCAGACATTGTTCACTAACTCAGCTCTAGCACTGGTATTAGCTGTTTCTCGGCTGTCTCAGCTTCATGGCAGCCATCTTTTGGCTGCTTCTTCTTCTTCTTGTCATGGCTGAGAGGGAAAAGAAAGCCCCAGGCCAGGCAGGAGAGATGCAGCTCTCCACAACCTTACAGGGCATCCCTCTTTGCTTCGCTGCCTCTACAGTAGTGATGCATAGCTCCCGGTTCAGCCTGGTTCAATTGCGTGCAAAGCACATGTGCGAAGAGAACCAGTGGTAACACTGGTTGGAACCCACCACTGCCCTACAGGTCAGCTTTGGCTCCTTTCGGAGTCCACCAACGGGAAGAACTGGGTACAGGACAGTGGAGACCCGCTCTTCATGGCCGATCCCACTGCAACGTCAGCCGGAAATAAAAAAGATTTTTCACAAAACAAATCTTTCAGAATAACTATGTTTGAAACTTTTATTACATCCACTCTGAAATTAAGCTTATTGCTTAATTGTTTTTAAACGTTGAAAATCTTTTTTTCCTTGGTAATCCAGAACGATGACTCATAAAGCGATCTCCTGCCACCCCCTGCTGCTCAGAAAAAAAATCTCTCTTTAGCTGTAAATCAGTTACATGCAAAAATGTAATGGCTCATGTGACCCTTATGGCCATATAGGTTGTGTTATGGTTGTGAAATCCCTCAATTCACAAAAATGTAAATTTCTCTAATCTGCTTAACAAAGCGTAGAGTGCACTTGGTGATGTTATGATCTCTCCATTTTCTGGAGCATGCATAGACAAGAATTAACTTTCTGGCTGTTGATCTCCACTGCAGGGACATTTGCTTTGCCAGGAAAAAAGCCGGGGATTGCACTCCAAACATTGCAGGCAAAAAGGAATAGAGGCAGATTTGGCCTCCCAGTGTGGGAAATCTATCAGAGAGCTGCCAACCTAGTGTGGCTAAGAGACTGGGCTACATTAGGAAATAAAAGGCTCCTGACATTGGAAGGATATGACCTGCAGAAAGGCTGGCATGCCTATCTGTGGGATAAAGGAAAAGGGGCAGAGACAATTTTGTGTCCATCGACACAAAATTAGAAGTGTATTTATGCGGACCTGGAAGGAGATTAGATATAAACACTAAAATTCCAAAATGGACCTCCACAATGGAGGCAATGGTTTATTTGAATATGGTAGGCATGGAAAAAATGTATAAATACCAAGATATATTAGATGACAGTGGCAATCTTAAGACAAATGAGGCCTTGGAGGAACAAGGGATCCACATTGACTGGTGGCCTTATCTACAAATTAAATCACGATATAGAAAGGATAAGGAGGAATGTGGCATAGAAATGGGGTTTAACGGATTCGATAAAATATGGATGGGAGAAGAGAATAAATTATTAGCCAAATTATACTCACATTTGCTTGAATATGATAGGAAAGGGAAAATAGTTAAGGATCAGATGTTTGCATGGGGGAAAAATATTGGCCACAATATAAATTTAGATGATTGGGAAGAAATATGGAATAACAACCTTAAATTGACTAGAGCAGTTACATATAAGTGGAACCAGTACAAAATGCTATATAGGTGGCACTTAGCACCAACCAGGATAGCGAAAATATACCCGAGGGCAAACCCAAAGTGTTGGAAGTGCGGCCACAGTCAAGGTACTTTCTAACATATGTGGTGGACGTGGCCGGACGCAAGTAAACTCTGGAAAACAATACAAAAATGGATCCAAGAAATAATAGAGGAGAGCATCAATCTGGAACCAGAAATGTATCTCCTGGGAGTACTCAAAAGGGCTTATGGGAAGAAGAAGAAATACTTAATTACACATATTATTACAGCTGCTAGACTAGTATATGCGAAACAATGGAAAGAGAAAGGAAGCCCAACAGAAGAACAGATAATCAGCAAAATATTAGAATGCGCTGAAATGTGTAGCCTAACATATATACTAAATGAGAACGAGGATTCGGATTTCTACACGGTATGGGATATATGGTATAGGTGGTTGGAAAATAAGCGTAAATGTTAATTTGAACCAAGGGGGATAGTATCAAACCATTCATGTAACCTATATATGTAAAGTAATAAGATATATCTCGATTAATACTGTAAGAACCTATAAATATTTTATATTTTAAATTCAAAGTATTTATATAACTTTATTGATACCACTTACATAATGTATATAGCATGACTACACGTAGCCAAACCGAAAATGTTGAATTATAATTTTATTTATGCAATAAAATTCAATTAAAAAAAAGAATCTACTGGAATCCATTAATCCTCACAGGAATCTCTGTTTCTCCATGCTGAAATGAAAGGGGTACTTATGGAAAAGATTCTGTCTCTTAGCTCATGTATATGGAAATTCTACATCTGATAAACATTTTTCTCCCTTTGCTAAGTCAAGAAATATCCAAAATTCTGTTTTTATTTTTTGCACGAAAAGCCTCTCCATTTTTCTATTATTTTCCATAGTTTAACACTGTATACAAAGTGAATCATTATATTAAATTTCTCCAATTCCCCTGCCATTCTTTGAATCTACATCATTATCTTTTTGAATTCAGTATATTATTTTCCAAGCCCCATGTCTTTCTCCCACTGAACTTAAACGTGTTACTCTCTCAATCTTCTGCTTTTCTTTAATTTAAAGACAGAGGCTACTCTCTGAACTCTTACGTCATTCAGCAGTATGCTAAATTCTCTTACATAATTACTACTTCCAATTCAGTTGCTTTAAATAATTTAATTTAATTAAATATTTAAATATTAATTTAAATATTTTGGGGTATGTTCCCCCACCAATGAAATAACTACTTCTTATATAATTACCTTTATACCATTAATTTTAAAATAGTTAATACACTGTTTTCTAATTATAGATTCATTTTTAATTGGTTTTAAACTGGTTCATACGATTGCGGTGTTTTCAGATCATGTGAATCGCTTTTGCATCATTCTGGCAAGCAAAGTCAATGGGGAAGCCAGATTCACTTAACAACTGCATTATTAACTTAACAACTGCAATGGTTCACTTAACAACTGTGGCAAGAAAAGTCGTAAAATGGAGCAAAACTCATTTAACAGATGTATCACTTAGCAACATACACTTTGGGCTCAATTATGGTTGTAAATCAAAAAATTCCTGCACTTATATGAGTCCAAGCAGCTTAATGTTGCCAAATCATTGTTTTCTTTTATAGAAAAACAAGATACTGTATTTTAGTGCTGAAAGATCTATCGTAATATGTTCGTTGTAATTTAACCATATTAATTAAACAATTCATGATTGAATCTATATATTAACTGATTACTGAATGGAATTGTGATTGAGATTATACAATATATTCCTCTGGTTTTGTGTTGGGTGTTGAATCTATGGAGAGCCTCATATTCTGGAATTTTTGCCTAGGTAATATATTAATTGAGTGTTACTTTTTTCTGAAAAATGATCCTTTTGTTATATTTATTACTTAATTTGATATATAAAATTAGTGTTATATCTAGTGAAACTTATTAATAACCAAATAAGTTGACCATTGGTGGTAATTGTTACTTTGTCTTTCTTAGGTGGAATGGAAAACATAAAACAGCATACATTTGCTTTGGCTCACCATACCTATTCAGTTCTTTCTACATTAAAATATGCTAATGGTGCACCTCTTGTACGCATTTATACTGATACTGACTTCAGCAACTCAGATATCCAAGGTCCCATAATTAATTTTAATGTGTTGGATGAAAATGGAGATATAATTGGGTATTCACAGGTACATTTTATTTATTTTTTGTTGTCATCATGCATCTTTTTGCTGTTATTGCTCTTTTGATTGTTTGATCTTCTTTCTGTACAATTTCAGTTTGTTGTGATTTTCTTATAGTAATTTTTCCCATATTCTTCTCAAGAATGTACTTTCTAAACTTTCCTCTTCAGATGATTTATAACAAATAGCTTGCCTCTATGTGTCACATTTTTGAAAAAAAAGTCATGAGTTTCATACCACCAAGTTTGCTGCTGGATAGACAGATTGGGAAAAGTTAGGGTTTTTCATCAGCCTCCTGACTGGCATAGCAGCCCAGTGGTCAACCCTGTATTTGAAGAACACAGCTCTTTCCGAATGATTATGCAGGATTTTGTCTGAGTTGAAGACCCCATTTGAGGACCCTGTGAAGACCCAGACAGAAAATTGGCATTTGTGCAAGCTAAAGCAGGGGCAATGGCTGGTTATGGACTACATCAGCAATTTCCAGCTGATAAGCCATAACCTGTGGTAGAACAAGGAAGCCCTCATGGACCAGTACCAGGAGGGTCTGTCCTCAGAGCTGCTGGATGAGTTGACCTTCATCTAGATCAGAGGTTCTCAACCTGTACTGGGGGCGGGGGGCAGCCACAATGTCATCATAAAGCAGGGGTGTCAAACTTGATTTCATTGAGGGCTGCATCGGGATTGTGTTTGACCTTGGGTGTGTATGCCCGGGGGGGGGGCATGGCCAGCTCAATGTCACTCGTGTCTGGGGCACCTGTGGCAGCCTGAGCGCTCTGCCAGCAAAAACGGACTCCCAAGCTCTGTTTTTGCCTGTAAAGACCTCCTGCAACCCTCTGCCAGTGAAAACAGAGCTCAGGTGAGCCACCCACAGCTGTCCCGAGCTCCATGGGCCAGTCCTTTGCTGTTTCAAGGGCGGCCCCGTGGGCCAGATCTAAGCACCCCGCAGGCTGGATCCAACCCCCGGGCCCTGAGTTTGACACCCTTGTCATAAAGGATCCACAAAAACCTGAAGAAATGTTGTGATTTAAATCTTGAGTTAAGTCTTGGGGGGTATCTGCAGCCAGGGTCCGGGGCCCAAAAGATATTTAAAGAAATCCATGGTGAAGAAAAGGTTGAAAATCACTGATCTAAGTCATTTATGAAGAGTTTGAAGGGCACTGGATTCAAGATAGAACCTTGAAGAACCTTGCTGCATGCTTCTCTCCATGTAGATGTAATTCCATTGGGAACTTAATGGATTTTTTCTCTTTTATTTTCTATTTATTATTCTCTTCTTTCTCCCCCTCTCTCCTTTTCTTTCTTATTATATTAGCTTATTTTAACTATCATAATGTATATCTAGTATTTTTCCTCTTTATTCATTCTTTACATGCTAGGTTTGTGTGTGTTTGTGTGTTTAGTGGTGGTGATGATGATGATAGTATATTTTACTGTTTAAAAACATATTTCTTATTTCTACTCTTGTATTCACAATTATTGTATATCCTCTACAGTTATAAAATCTATTTAGAATTACAGCATTTTGTTCATATTTCATGAATATTCTAATGATAGGAAAAAATATTTGTTACTATGTTAAGAATTCTTTTTTTTTTCGGGGGTTGGGGGAACCTCTTGAAACAAGGTGGACAAACTGGCTGGACTCTACAATATCCATATACGCACAGGCTGTTTCTGTAATACTGGAGCTTGTCAGCAGCACTTGGGGATAAGTGATGATGACATCAAAAAGAACCTACAGGTCTGTATATGTATATGTTCAATGTAGCAGTTCTACCAACTAAAATAATTAGAATCATGTTGCATCTGATCCATTAATTTTCCCACTGCTTCTAAGCAAGTATTTCCAACAATGTTCCATAATATAAAAACTTCAGTAACATAAAAAGTAATATCATTTGCTAGTTTATGTGAAAGGCAAAACTCTTTATATAAAGTAGTTCTATTTAATGTAATAGACTGTAATTATGGTTTAAATTAGCTATGGAAAAAAATCTCTTAAATTTACTTTCTCATTTGCACAACTAAATTTGTATTATAAACAACTTACATATATTTAAACTTCTGAACCAGATTAATTTTAAACTTTAGTTCAGCTGTGTTTAGTTGATACTTTTGAGAACCAGATCATTTTCCTCTGATATGAATTTCACTACACCTATTTTTACTTTTCTTTATCTTGTTTTTTTTTTACTTTTATACTTTTAGTGATGCTTTTGTTTTATACTCTGCATGCTTTAGCTTGTACATTTTCTGTGTAAGCCATGAAGAGGCTTTGATTATATAAAGATAGGAATCTTAAAAAATGATTTTGCTTGATTTTGATGTTGATGATGGGTTGATCCATTATTGAGGTACAAAGATTTTTAAAGTTTTACACACACACACACACACACACACACACACACACACAATATATATATATATATATATATATATATATATATATATATATATATATATATATATATATATATAGAAATTCTGCATAACGTCGTTAAAATGCCAGATTTTTGAAATGTAAAAAAAATCATTAAAATAAATTACTTCAGAATTCTTTCCATTTTAATATATTATATATGCTATGCAAGTCAATTAAAAACCTGAAATCTTTTAGGGGGAAAATAAAATCCCCCTAAAAGATTACAGTTTGTTTTTCAGTTGAATTGTACAGATTAAATGTTAAAGGTGGAAAGAATTCTGAAGTTATTTTTGAAGTGGTCTGATTTTTATTTTTTTTACATCTCAAAAACCTAACAACCATTTAGACTAGCCCTCAGATCAGGGCAAGAAACCAAATAAAAGCACTCTTGACAAATAGCGATTTAGTTTTCTTTTTATCCAACGATAAGGAACCATAATCTCTCTAGCAGACTGGTTTCTCTTTCAAATGGCTTATAGTTGTAATGATTTTTCAAATATCCAGCTATGCTATATCCTATACTTCTGTGTATGAGTTTTGCTTCTCAAATTATTTTAATCCATTTTTTTAAAATTATCAAGTTTGTATAAGGTTATTACTTCTAAGTTACTAACTTCCCTACTTAATGTTTGTATCTGCACCCTCATTTAAATGATTAATAAAAAATATTGAGAAATATAAGACTGATTTTGATGTTAAGCAAGATTTATGATAAAACATCTTGCTTCAGTTGAAGTAAAACCATCAGTGTATATTGGGCTGGAATTATTGTTGACCCTGTATGTTTCTCATTAATTTGTCCTGACATGGAATTGTAAATGTATTCTATATTACCACTGATATATATGTTATCACTACAGAAACATCTTTAGTCATTGTTCTGAAATTATTAAATTTTCCTTTTCTGAAATCTTATATATGCATTTTTCTAGATTCAGCTTCAGTTCTTCTTAAGATTAAGAACACCAGTATTTCATTGTCAATTAATTCCAAGGTTCCTGATACTTCCAGAAATGAGTTTTCCATATTGATCTATACAGTTAAAGATAGCTGATCCTCTTCTGTCTTCTTCTATCATTTACGAACACAATATCCACAACTCTTCAAACTTCTATAATTTTTTGTCTCTGTGAAGGTTATGTCACAGATCATGAGTGCAATTCTATAGAAAATTAGATAAAGAAAAATAATTCTTATTCTTCCAGAATAAGAACCATCAGCTATGTTATTAAAGCATTTAGACTATGTTTATAGAGAATGTTTCTGCTCTAACTTTAGTAAAATATGTCATATTTTAATAAAATTGACAAAATATCTTTGTATTTTGTTCCTAAATAGGCTGGTCATGTATGTGGAGATGACATAGATGTAATTGATGGACATCCCACTGGGTCTGTGAGAATTTCATTTGGCTATATGTCTACATTTGAAGATGTCCAAGCCTTTCTGAAATTCATTATAAGTATTAGATTATCTGCTTTCAATGTAGTAAAATGTCCACTCCAGACAGAGATTGTTCCAAAAATCACATCATTTCCCATACGGAATAGCAACACTCATGATGAGAAGAATGCAACTGAACAGCATTTGGAAAGGATAATCAAGAATTTACAGCTAAGTCACCACAATGCATCAGTGATACCAGAAGGAAATGTGCATTTGACTAAAAGTTGGGGAGAAATCAACATACCTAAAGTTTTTACTAATTCAGTAGAAGTGCCAAATGGTAAAAAGACAATTACAATCACCAATATTTATCTGTACCCAATCAAATCATGTGCTGCATTTGAGGTAAATATATTTACATCAACTTGATGCTTAAAGGCATCTGTAATTTAAAAGTTAATAAAAATTGAGGTTAAAACATTGATTCACTTTCATTTAAAGTATTTTCCTATACAGTTTTTTTTTAGTAATTCAGAGACATAAACATTGAAAAGGAAGATTCAAATGGCTAATGATATAACAAATTCAATGCTATACAAGTTTCTAGAGATTGCCCAATTTAATAAAAGTATTTATACTCAGATATTTATTGGATTAGAATCTTCAATAAATAATAGGTAACAAATAACAATAACCTGAAATTAAGCTTTTTACTGCTGATTTAAAAAAAAACAGTATAGAAATGGTTTCTTTTTGCCTTCTTTTGGCAATTATAATTTTGCCAGAATAATTTTTTAAATTATATATAGATTCCAGAGTGTAGTCTTGGAGTGTTTACATAAAAGTGATGTAATAGATAGCAAAATATGTAAGCTTTTGTTTAAAATGCAATTTCTGCAATTTGCATGATTACTTAAATTAGGCCAAGAGAAATTAGATCAAGAGAAAGTTTATTTCAAAATTATGTTAATGAAGTAAATAACTCAAATATAATTAAAATTATACTAAGATATTCATTGTTACAAAGAGAACTCAAAATATCCCTGTCTAACTTGTGTTTATTGCATTGGAGTCTTACCCATGCCTTACTATTGACACTAGTTATAGTATTAGAAAACTTGCTTTTTGGACTCCCTGGAATGTATAAATAGCCTATGACTTCTTTATTCAACCTTTTTTAAAAAAATGAAACCATTAGGAATGCACTACAGTAGGCAGAGGCCCAGCAAAAAGAGATGAGACAAATAGTTTAGGAAAGGGTAACTGTTGCTTTCCACATACCACTCTTACCAATCACCATGCTTCCAGGACTGTTGAAAAGTGACGTCCATACACCTGAAATGTCCCACATTGTTATTTTTCTTTTAGTTAATATTTTTAACATTCAGTGTAGGATTATTTTGCTTTTCTCTGTGAGTTAAAAAACAAATAGGAACTCTGTTTCATTTTTTACACATTCCAATAAAAGATAGCTGCTTCAAAATTAAACCAGAACTTGTTTTAGATTGCTAAAGCATTAGAATGCAACTTTTTATTGGCCATCAAACAAAGCCTAATACTATCTTCCAAGAACTTTAGACTCAATTGAGGAGTGTAGGATATTGACATGGCATTGGTGAGATTATAGCATTAATATACAGACTAATTAATGACTTTGGAGTAGAAATGCTTTTTAAAAAACAACAACCTTTTTTAGATTAAATGGTTTAGCAAATCTTTTAAATTTCCTACATAGTTTTCTTGTTTCCAGTTTCTAAATAGCAGAAAGTTGAAATTTGACTATGCACTCAGAAAGAAGCCTGCAACTGCAGAAAGAAATTGAACTGCCTTAAAATGTGCCATGTATACAAGACAATATACATACCTTACTGTTGTAATGAGCTGAAAACAAATACACATATATGCCAGTTTTTTAAAAATGTTATTCAATGTCTGTTGAGTAAATAACAGTTCTATTTTCCTTTTCATCTTCAGGTTATGCAGTGGCCTATTGGAAACCAAGGCTTGCTGTATGATCGTAACTGGATGGTTACAAATCAGAATGGAGTTTGCATTACTCAGAAGCAGGAACCACGACTGTGTCTTATACAACCTTTAATTGACCTGGAGCAAAATGTGATGATCATTAAGGCAGAAGGTTTGTATACACAGATCGTTTCTTCTACTACTGTGAAAGGGTTATCAAAATATTCATCCTATAAGATTATTATTTTATAAGATTATTATTATTTTAATTCTGTAAGATTATTATTATTTTAAATATTCATCCTATAAGATTATTATAATCTTAATAGATTATAATATATTAAAAGAGAGTATAAGTTAGGAGATAGTGGTTCTATATTTGTGTTCAAACGTCTTGAAAAAACTATAGAGGCATAGCAAATTAAAATCATTACTCTCTGTTTCAAGATATTCTTGAGAAATATTAGATTTGTTAAACTAGCACTTTGAATTGCATACAGAAACTGACTGACACACAATGCAGATGGTAAAGTACCGGCATAATATATTGGTATCTGTCAGTTCCAGTGAGCAATCTAACTGCTTCTGTTTTGAATTAACTGAAGTTTTCAGATCATTTTCAAAGTTGTCCGACATACAGCATATTGCAATAAATTGAACAGGAAATTATTGGACTATGAATAAACTGTTGCAAGGTTGTCTTTGTCCAAGTGTAGAGAGTAAAGAAGATGACCTTGATGGAGAGAGGGAAAATCTGTTATTAGGCAATAGGCAGATAGACGTTGCAAAAACCCAGATAGGTTATGTATCTGAAAACATTCAAACAGACATTAACATGAAGAAAAAGAGAGGGGAGGAGAAGCACATCAGGCCTGCAAGTTTCTGTAACTATAACCAAACTGCATCTGCTTCTTGATCTTGGTCTCTACCTTGTAAGGTATTATCACAGTTAGTGAAAGGCACTTTGTGATTTCGGTTTATAGTGACAGGGATGGATATAGGAGCATTTCCAAACTGTAAACCTTCTCCTTTAAGGTGAATGCAGACCTCTTTGGAACAGGCGGGGCACCACTTAGCTATACGGATACTTATCAACAAACAATATTTGTCTTGCTTTGTCTCGATTGACTTTCAGTCTAATCCATTATCCTGTCCAAGCTTGGTTCAGAACACAATTGTTTCACCCATATTAAATGAAAAGGAGAGGTAGCTATAGGAGATAAGCAAGCAGAGCCTGAGGCAGGGCTTAGGGCCAGGGTTAGTGCATCGAGTCCCTTTGCACACATGAGATCTGAGTCCAGCCCACCTTGAATTCCATTGATTCTTAACTTTAGCCAATTTGCTTTGACTACTAGATTTTATAAGCCAAGAAAAAACAACAATAAAGCATACAGATGATAGACAAAACACATCCAAGTACCTCATCCCTCCTCATCCCTTAAAAACTGAAACTCGTCCAGTGAAAGAGGAAGGGACATTTCTGTAGTTCTACTTCTAGAAATGCATTACCTGCAGACTGTTATGCAAATTCAAGCAACTTTATCACAGATTTCTCAAAAACATACTACTAATGCTGTACAACTATAACTTTCTTTAGACCAGATTACAACAGGCCCCTTACCACTTGGAAAAGCTCTGTTGGCCAAGGTGTGATAATGGGCTACAAGTTTTATTTGATCATATTCAGCACCAGTTTTTCTTCACTCACATTCTAACTTTTCCCAAATTGATACTCCTCAGTTCAGATTAGTGTTGTTGTTACATGTTGTTAACTGTAAGTGGCCACCAGAATTATTCTGTGTACTTTCAGTGTACTTTCCAGTCGGTGTGCTCTTGATACACTCACTATTATTATTCACATTGTATCATTTACTCTGGCTTCCAGTTTGTTTATATGGCAGCTGTTCATCCAGACAGAGCCGCAGTATCCAGCTGTTGAATATACCAATCCCAATGCTGATGTTCTAAGAATAGAAGTAGAGGCTCCCTGAAGTACAATGTGCTATTTCTAGTATTAATTTTTGCTGCAGTATTTCTTGTAAGAGAGAGTTTGGTCCAGCATTACTCCAAGGTATTTTCAAAAGAGATGGTTAGGCAGCTATGGAAGTATACCGTTGGGAATTTTTTTGCTTGTTAAGGTGGTAACACATTGTTTCTGTTTGGCTCAAGCTTGGGATGAGCCTCCACTCAGCAAAGAACTTCCCCAGAGCTTTTGGTCTTCTGTAAGGGAGTTGTCACCATCCTCCATATGTTTTTTTTGGGCTGCTAGGACCTGGTCATCTGCATAAGCAAATTTCCATTCTTTGGTATCTAGCATCCTAGATATGCCTACGTTGAACAATGTGGTAGCCAGCACAAAGCTCTGTGGTAGGCCATTATTTAATCTTCTCACTCCCCCCCCCCACATTATTATTTGAAAATTCCTGTTGCTCAGCATATTATTAATAAGATGGATAGTCTTTTGACATGGGATGATGATCAGTTGTAATTTGTATAATAAATCTTCCTTCCAGACTCTGCCATATATTACAGTCAGGTCCATAAAAACTGGTTTGGTTTTAAGGCCTCATTAGAATCCTGCTTCAGTATAACTTGGTAGGCTCAGCAGTTTCAATGTTGTCAAAATCCTATTTGTTCCACAGGGAGATGTTCTTTAGTTGTAGGAGTGATCCTGTTAAGAATAGTCTTCTAAAAGTTTAGAGCAACAGCTTAATAGGGCTATTGGGGAGTAGCTTTTGATTGTCTTTTGGTTTATCCAGTCTTAAAGTTGATATCATTTTTGCCTTATTAAAATGTGTTAATAAGCAGCTATTAGAGACAATATGTGAGTAAAACATAATTTATTGATTTACATGTGTTGCCCATAGTTTATCTGGAATTCCAGGTGGATGGCATCAAATCCTACCCCTTTATTGCAGTTGATGGTTTTGATAACAGTATTGACTTCATCTGCAATGAAAGGGCAAGAGTAGTCAGTAATGTGCTTTGTGTGTTTGTTGTGGTGTCCTGAGCATTCTCTTGATGTAAGTGGTATGCTCCTTGTTTCTTGGGGCTTTGGAGTGGGAGACAATCCATAAGGCAACTTAGTCAGTGCTTATCTAAGGTGTCTATTGTGTTGGGTGGCTAGCACCACCTATTTTTTTACAACAAGCTCCATGCCCTCCCACTGGATTTTTTGAAGTTTAGTTGTAGATGTCACTATCAGTGATAATTGCTCAATGTTACCCCTGATGTAGGTTGACATGCCATAACTGTGGTGGTAAACAGCACCCAATAAATTGTATCATTGGATTTACTCCTACTTTTTCATTTTCAGTATATGTTTCTTGGAAAATGGTCATTTCGATGTGATTTTCTAACAGAAATGTGGAACTAAATTGGCTCTTTTATCTATTGAGTCCTTCAGCATTAAGTTGGCATACATGAATTGTGTTTCGAAGCTTCCTTATCATCTGGATCTGAGAAGGTCATTGTGATTCATAGTCATGTGTTTGGGAGCTAGGAAATTTACAGTGTAATTCACAAAGTAGTTTGGCTGCCTGAAATTGTTAGCTCATTTAGTTCACACATTTGTGCTATCCCTTGTGCACCATGGGGGACAAATGAGCTCCATACAAATGGATTAATGGTATTCTGGGAGAGTCATGGCTGAAGTCCAGACATCTGGTGTTTCTAGGGCTAGCTGACATTCTGAGTTTGATCCTAGTTCCAGGCATGCATCACAATCTATGCAGCCTAACTTTTGCCGCTGGTATCTGTGCTCTCTCACAAAGTGGCCAATGCCCCAAACCAAACACAGGAGCTTGAGCTTCTTGGATGTTGTTAATTTTCTGCCAGTTCTTACTTCACCAAGCAACTGAGCAAAACACAATAGCTACAGATCTTAGCTGTTCAGCAAATAAGGTGGGTATGCCTAGCCTGCCCAGTTCCTTAGGCAGGCAGAAGGGAATGGGAAAGAGGAGGAGTCCTCACAGCATTCTTGAGTTATTCAGGGGAAAGGCTATTGGAGCTCCGCAGCCATCCTCTGTTCCGGTCCACCATATCCACAGCTGCTGGGAGACTAAGTGGAGACGCCCAGTAAGAAATAAAGTAATAAAGTAAGAGATAAAGTAATATTAAGACCAGGAAAAGCCTCAGTGGGAAATGAAGGGACAATCCTAGAGGAGCTGCCTTTAAGGAAGCATGTCATGAACTTTGTAAGAGAGGCCAGAAATAGCAGGCAAACTTAGGAAAAAACCCTAAGGCTGCGATCAGTGCAATGGATAAGGATACTGAAAAGATTCTGTGGCAGTCCTGCATGATGTATAAAGAGGCCCCTATGGGAGAAACCTAGTGAAGTAAACACACACACACCCTGCCCCCCAGGTCTAGCAGGAACATCTACCAAACTTCATTAACAACGTTCTTGTTTGTTCTTCCTGTTCATACATTGAAGGAACTCACTCAATAAAAAATGACTGTCTTGTGTTCCTTCTACAGACTATTTAGCCAGCAGGAAGCAGTCATTCACACAGGAGAATCAGCAACTCTCAAGATACACCTCTTGCATTTAGTACTGAAGTTAAAACCGGTCCTTTAAAAAAAATCATAATTACAAAAAATGAACTAGTATGAATAATGAGTAGAATTAAAGAACTGGTATATGTATAAGGATTTGACATTTGTATTCATTGAAAATGAAAAGATCAATCCCAAATGAGTTATTAATGGAATTATATGATTAAGTATTGAACTCAATACTAAATCCATGAAGAAGTGCCAGAAACAAGTACCCTGTTTCCCCTAAAATAAGACATCCCTGATAATAAGCCCAATCAGGCTTTTGAGTGCATGCGCTAAAAATAAGCCCTCCCTGAAAATATTTAAATGCATGCGCAGCCAATCCCTGCCATTTCCTCTGGTTATGGTTAGGGGGACAGAGCTGGAAATCAGGTAAAATGTCAAGAGGAGCCCTGTCTTGTTCTGAGCGCCCCAAAATAATAAGACCTCCCTGAAAATAAGGCCAAGCGCTTATTTCAGGATTCAAAAAAATATAAGACAGGGTCTTATTTTCGAGGAAACACGGTATTACAAATCTTGGTCTAAGTATCACTCTTTTAAATAAGCCAACATTTCAAACAGATTTATTTGGTAATGATTTTTTTTCTCTGTTCTTTTCATAGGAATGAATTCCATTTCTGTACCCTTAGAAGAACATGGGGGAACAGAAATCTGTCAAAGCAAAGTTTGTTCTCACAGGTGGGTAGGGCAGATGCAAGAAGTGAAAATTTACATAGTGAAAAACATTTCATAATGGAAAGGAGACTAGTGACTACCTTTGGGTATAACATTAGTGAAATTATTTCACTATAATTTCTCACTAATCTCAGTTATGTGAATGAGCCGTAGATTCATGCATTCCTCATACATACACATGTGTATACATACAGTATACATATGTGTCTTACAAGTGGCAGTAGTAGGGTAGAGTAACTTGTTATGGAGAACAACAGTTTGAACACAAATCTGAAGCTTTGAATGACTGAGTAAAAGGTTTTTTCATACTTGGGAAGTCCTTTAAACCAAACATTTTTTTTAATTGAAAAGGTATAATTGCATCAAATATTCATTGCTTTAAATTCAGAACTGTAAGGCCCTTTTTCCTTTTCAGATCTTTCCCCCTTTTTTATGTCAAGAAAGAAAAGGGCAGATAAAAGAACACCAACAGATCTTTAATCGGTTTTTTAAAATTTTATTTTATTATCTCTAACTTTCAAACAATGGATAGTTATGGTAAAGCTAAAACAGAAAGGAAGTGCATGCTGCTAAGTGGAAACAAATTGTGCAGTTAACCCTACAAAAGATACAGGGATATCAGTAGGTTGATTCTGAGGAAAAGGCCTAATCGCCTGAATGCCTGGAAACTAGTACAGTTAATCCTTGACTTATGACCACAATTGGAATCAGAATTTCTGCTACTAAGCAAGTCAATTATTAATGGCACCTTTTTTTTGCCATGGTTGTTAGATAAATCACTGCCATTAAGTGAATTATTCAGTCGTTAAGCAAATCTAGCTTCCCCCACTGACTTTATTTGTTGGAGGGAAGATTGCAAACAGCAATCTCATGACCCCCCGGATATTGCAGCCATCATGAATACATGCTAGTTGCCATGCTCCCAATTTTGACTGAGGGGATGCTGCAGCTGTCATAAGTGCAAGGACATTACTTTTTTTCAGTGCTGTAGTAACTTGTGTTGTACTACCTGCACATGAAATACAAAATACAACCAGTCATTTAGTGACCATTTGAAGTTACAACAGCACTGAAAAAATTGGCACGTGATTGTTTTTCACATTTAATAACCATTGCAGCATCCCTAGGGTCATGTGATCAAAATTCAGATGCTTGGCAAGTGGGCTGTATGTATAACAGTTACAATGTCCCAGGTGTCATGTGATTGCCTTCTGCAATCTTCCCAGCTGCCTTCCAACAAGTAAAATCAATGGGAAATCCAGATTTGCTTAATGACTGAGTTATTCACTTAACAGCAGTGATTCAACAACCATGGCAAAAAAAGGTTATATCGGGTACAATTTTCTTAACAATTGCCTTGCTTAGCAGCAGAAATTATAAACAAACAAACAAACAAACAAACTTTATTGTCATTGTGTGTGTATACATAGTATATACATACAATGAAATTTACTTGACACTGAAAGACCAGGTCCCACACACATAATCCCCAAACACACTCCCACCCACCACAATTCCCCACCCCTAAAACCACCCAAACATCTACACAACAGACCAAGTAATACTGTCCAACAGTTCACTGATGGTGGCCCTTTAGTTCATTGTTGAGTGCAAATATAGCTCTGGGATAAAAACTATTCAGAAAACGTGTGGTCCGAGTTTTAATTGTTCTGTATCTTCTGTCAGAAGGCAACAGTCCAAAAAGATTGTAAGCAGGATGGGAAGAGTCTTTGAGAATGTTATGCAACTTCCTCAAACAGTGAGATTCGAAGATGTTGTCCAGGGCTGGTAGCTGGAATCCGATAATATTCTGGGCAATTTTAATGATTCTCTGTAGAGCTTTTTTGTCTGCTACAGAGCTACTCCCATACCATGCAAGAATGCCATATGTCAGGACACTCTCAATGGTGCTGCGATAGTAGGACAGAAGTAGATGCTGAGATAGGTTTATCTTCCTGAGTATTCTCAGGAAGTACAGCCTCTTCTGTGCCTTCGTCACAAGCATGTTAGCATTCATAGTCCATGAGAGGTCCTCTGAGATATAAGTGCCCAGAAATTTAAAACTACCCACCCTCTCCACGTCCTCACCATTTATGTACAGTGGTAGATGTACATCTCTCTTCCTCCTGAAGTCAATTATAAATTCTTTAGTTTTTTGTGGTGTTAAGTGTGAGATTATTTTCATTACACCACAATGTCAGCCCTTGTACCTCCTGCCTATAAGCAGACTCATTGTTCTTATTAATGAGCTCCACCACTGTTGTGTCATCTGCAAATTTAATAATTGCGTTGGTGTTATACTGTGGGGTGCAGTCATGCGTGTACAAAGAATAAAGGAAATGGTTTAGCACACAACCCTGGGGGGCTTCTGTGCTTAATATCAGAGTAGAGGAATGGTGAGATCCCATCCTTACTGACTGTGGCCTCCCTGTCAGAAAAGCCCTTATCCATAAGCAAATCCTCTGATTTATCCCCAAACTGGACATTTTAAAAAACATCCTGTTGGGTAAATGGTGTTAAAGGCAGAGCTATAATCCACAAATAACAGCCTTGCATATGTCCTCTGTTGTTCTAAGTGATTCAATACAGTATGGACAACAAGAGACATAGCATCATCAGTTGATCTATTACCCCTATATGGAAATTGGTATGGGTCCAAAGTAGATGGAAGACTAGCCTTAATATAGTTCAACACCAGCCTCTCAATTCTGATCTCAATTGTGATCATAAATCAAAGATTACCTGTAATAGTTTCCAGATGATTTTTTTTACAACAAAAGTCAACGAGGAAATCATGTTACTAACTAACAACTGCAGTGCTTCAACTGTGGCAAGAAAGGTCTTAAAATAGGACAAAATCCACTTAAAACTGTCTTGCTTAGAATGGAAATTTTGGGCTCAATTCTGGCCATAACTGGAGAAATACTGTACTAAAATGCAGATTGAACTAAATGAAGAATTAAAGGAAAATAATTGCAGCACCTATAAGACTATAGAGAACAAGGAAGATAACCTTTTCAGAGAAATGCAAGATGCATTGCTAAGGTGACAAGGGGTTAAAAAATATTTTAAGTCCACAAAAGACAGATAATATTTGAAATGGCTTAGATAGATAGCTTATTCACTGAATTATATGTAATAAGAGGAGGAACAACATAACATAATTCACAAGGTTTGTTATTATATTCAATCACAATAAAACTAGCTGACCTAGTTTGATGCAATGCTTAGAGCAGGGGTCTGCAACCTTAAATACTCAAAGAACCATTTGGATCCATTTCCCATAGAAAATAAAACACCGGGTGGGCGTGGCCAACTCGATGTCACTCACTCCCGCCCAGTCACATGACCACACCCCAATTACGCCTAACCAGGTTTTGTGGCTCCTGATGTTTTTTGTGGGAAACAGGTCTTTGTATGTCTGTGTCTGTCTTTCTCTCTTTCCCTTGCTCTCATCCATCCATCCATCTATCCTATCTATTGATCTCTCTCTCTCTTTCCGTCTCTCTCTCTCTCTGTCTGTCTATCTTATCAGTGCTTTCCTGCCCATGTCGTGTGAATCCAACCACTTGGGTGGTTGAGGGGGACTGGGGGCTGGCAGGCAAAGCCAAGCATTGGAGATCCACACAAAATAAGGCAACTCCAACCCGGATCCTGTCAGGGAGACACTCCCCCCTTCCCTCCCTCTCCTCCCGCGGCAGTGACCTGGGCAGCCCGAGAGCAGTTCCCTCCTTGGAGACAGCCAATAAGCAAACAAATGTGGCGCTCTGGCTGGGGGCAATGGCACGGAGCCCCATCTCTGATTAGCAAGAGCAGAGCAGGCAGGGCAGGCACCTTCTGCATCGCTGTTGCGATGGCACTGGCTGATCTCTATATTCAGGTAGGAGGCAGAAACACCACTGAGGGACTCCTGCAGCCGCTGCACCTTGTGGGGAACACTAGTGGGGTCTCCTTACTCTGCTCTGGAAAGGCTCCAATTGCTGCCACCACTGTGTTCCCCACCATCTGGCGAGGCAGCAGAGCAGAGCCTCCCAGGTGTAGGGGAGCAAGGTGGCAATGGCAAGAAGTGGGCAAAGGCTGGCGGGTGGGCGCCCACCCCTACCTGCTCCAGGAGGCAGGAACCACGCCATCCAGCTCAGTCATCTGAGTGTAGGGTGCTGCAGCAGGTGGGACAGAGCCAGGAGGGACACATGAGCTAACCATTTGGAGCCATGCTTGGCTGAGTTTACAGGGCCACTTAGTGGGGAGGGAGACCCTGGCCCATTTGGTTTGCTTCAGTGTGGGGTGGGAATGCAAATCCGTGCATCTTGGCGTTAAACCCAACCAGTGGTAGGATCACCTGACAGGGAGCCACAGCAAGGTATGAAAGAGCTGCATGTGGCTCTGGAGCTGCGGGTTGCCGACATCCAAGTATCAGGCTGGAAAGTGTGAGACTAGTTCTCCCATGGTACAAACATAGTTGAGTGATTTAGGGCTTGTCACTCTCTCTCATCCTTGGAACTGAGCAGGGAATTGTCCAGACAGTCACCAGGAGTGAACTCTCAAAGAAAGGAGAAGACTGTATATCTCCTGTTAGAATTTTTGCATCTGAATGCAGAATGCAGTTATAACAGCTATAGCAAAATTATGAGCTGCAATAAATGGATATTAAATTATATATTTTAATTGCAGTAGTTTTGCAGCCAACGTAGACTTTGGATTCTAATTTTTTTTTTTACTTTTGTTCATTAAAGAGTACAGACATATGATTGTGGGGAAAGACTAGCTGATTGGTTTACTAAGTTTCTTGGTCGACAGTGTCGCTTGATTAGGCAGAGTTCAGACTTTAAAAGAAATTCTTCTAAGAAGGATAAAAAAGGTAAATATTTTGTATCTTCATTAGAGAATAAATAATATTGCAAATATTAAAGACATAAGAGTTATAAATAAAAATCCAATCAGTATAATAATATATGAACATTTTAGGATTTCTAAAATATACTTAAGAGCAATTTACTTTAATGTTTTTAGTTTGCCCCAGTATTAGTGTATAGTATATTATGTAATCAAAATGTTTCCAATTAATTAAGCCTGTTTAAAGGCTGTCCAATTTGCAAACTTTGACTCAGTTGTGGTGTTATGTATGATGGAACTGAACATAGATGTATCTAAGGTAAAATATGCGTTTAATAGATGGCTTCAAATAGAAAATACTTAAGTAGAAGCAATACTTAACTAGAAACTGTAGTAGAAAATGGAATTTTTATTTTCACTATTTCTATTATCACTTTATACTGTTTGTATTTTAGGAGAGACCCCAGCTGCAATTCCTTCACTTTCTTTAGTAAATGAAGCACAGTATCTTCTGATAAATACCACAAGTATTTTACAACTGAGAGATCAGGTTACTGCAAGGTAAGGTACTCAGTTTTCTAAAAGAAAAAAAGCAAATTTCTTTGCTTTGGGCATTTTTATGCCACTTGAATAACCAAGATATTTCAGGCTAAGATGCTTAATTCAACCATGCAGAATCTGCAGGATCTGAAATTTTATCAATTTCAGCTTGTATCACATTGATGCCCCTTTTGAGTATGACAAATAGAAAAAGGGAAGAATTTGCTTTACAATACTGTCAGTGTTTACATCATTTGCCCTCCTGTAGGCAGCTTGGCATTCCTGCATTATTACTTGCTTTCATAGAACCATAGGACTGGAGGGCTGGAATATGAACAATTGGTTTTGTTATTGCTAATAGAATCATAGAGTTGGACAGGGACATCAGGTTTAATCCACTGTTCAATGCAGGAATCTAAATTAAAGCATCTCAGACTGTTTAACTCTGCTTGAGGTTATTGTAGCAAGTCACAAACATATAGTCATCCAGATGTATAGACTGAATTTGCCTTTTTTATTTACCTACCAAGTCCTTCCCAAAGTATAGGTAGATGTTGTTTGATGGGGTTTGAAGATATTGTTGCAAAATGTAAGCTGTTCCAAGTAAACTGTCTTTTGCAATTGACTGGTGATGATTTTGTCAATGTCAGTGATTATTCAAATAGTGGCCCTGATGTTTTGGGATTGCACCCAAGGTGCTTATGGTACTATATTTACTTTCTTTTGCCATAGTGATTCTATTTCTGTTTGAAAGTCTTTATAGTTTGTAATTTTCTCTGCTTCTCAAACCTTTCTAACATAACTGGAGGTGATAATCATACTTAATATTCTTCCCTCCTATTTTCTTTATAACAAACCTGTGCAGTGGATTAATCAGATTTGAATGTTACACTTGTTAATCCAAAACAGCTATAGTATGATCTATTATGCTATTCTCCAAATTGTTTAAAGAGATATATGTGGACTGGAAAGTTCAGCCTATTAGATTTGTAATTAGCTGAACATCTGTATCTGGAAATTGCTCATAAATGGTCCTGCAAAATGAGTGAATGCCCCAGGCTTCCTGTAGTGCTAGACAACATCTTTATAAATGAGAATAAGAATAGCAGCCACATTTTGTGTGACTGGGTCATTTATGAATAATGAGGGACCTCCTGGGTAAGGAGGAAGTGTAGCTGCTGTGAGAAATCATCTCAGAATTTCTCAAAACAAAATTGCTTGACTTCACTCAGAGTTGGATTCTGAGCAAATCCTTCGGAAGTGACTATAACATGTATGAGTTGTTACCTGAAAGGAATTTGAATCAGTTGATCCTGAGGAAATAGGCCGGCTCCTCTTGGCTGTCAGCTTGCCTGGGTCCTGTATCTATGCCTCTTATGATTGTTTAAGGCTTCTTGGTTGGATCCAAGCAGTGATGAATACCTCTGTGTGGGAAAGGGTGGTACTGCCTGCCATGAATTGCCTTGAAAGAGGTGGTGGTACTTCCTTCTCAAGAGACCATCTTTGGAGTTAAGTCTAGGTTCAAGCCATGGTACAGTACTGAGACAGAATTGGTCATGCTTGTGGATGACCTCTGGAGGTCTCAGCTGTGGGGGTCGGGATTGGGAGGCACTTTTTGCAGTTGTTCCTTTCTTTCTCTGTGGATGGTTCCAATCAGTGTTAAAGGGTACAGAAAGGTGCCTGAGGGCTTGAGTCATTTGCTTGTTTTTAACCTCTCAATGTTAAAGTCCTAGAAATTCAACAAGAGACTAGAAGGCTGGAAGAGGTGACTGATTGTTACATTTTTTAATCTCATTCCCAAATAACAGCTCATTCGCCAACTCCTTTCATCAACACTCTGATTGCATCTCCTGTCTCCCAGCCCTTTTCCACTCTACTCCCATTTCTAAATTCCAAGTAGTCCTTTGTGTATGGGAATGACTACATGCATCTTCAAGTTAATCTTGACTCCTGGTGACTAACCAGATGAGTCTATACATCTTCCTTGGCAATATTTTTCACAAATGATTTGCATTGGTGATTAGAGAAGAGACAAGATCTTCAAATATTAATGACTGAAACCTCAATGATTTTTCATAAAAAAGAAAATATGAACTTGATTTGCTAATAGACAGGCGATATTATAGAAAAAAGAGATTCATGAAGTAATTTTAGAGAGAGAAGATTAAATATAAATGTACTTAACAACCATTATGAAAAATATTGGAAGCCATTTTTTGTCTTTATATCTTTTTTTATACCTAGCTCTTTTTCTGTTTTCTTCTATAGGTAGTCCTTGACTTATGATCAGTCATTTAACAATCATTCAAAGTTACAACACCCATAAAGCACTTCCAACCATCATAAAATGTTGCACACACATACACACATACTGTACACATGCCCTGTGACTGCATTTGGAACTGGATCACATTTACAAATGATTGCCAAGTACCCCACAATCATGTGATTGCCCTCTGTAATATCCTCTGCCAGCTTCCCCAGAAACTTAATTAGGAAGCCAACAGGAAATATTGCACATGGAGGAGGTGGAAGGGAGCTGAAATCCTTCCATCAATTGCAGAAAAGGGAAATCCCTTGGAAAGCTGTGGGAACATTTGAGAGCAAAAGGATTATATCTGAGGAGAGTTTCAGCTGTACAAGGAACTGAAACCTTCCATCAGGTATTCCTTTTGCTCTCAAATCCAGCAGACAGCATGTTTGCTCTGTTTGCTTAAAAACCTGGAGTTAATGACTACAACTGGGAATGCCGGGATTGTGATTATTGAGTAAAATAGTCTCACATCTCTCTTAACAATTGCTTAACAACAACTACAAATTCTAGTCCCAATTGTCATAAGTCTCTTACTTTTACTTTTGTATGCCTCCCTTTTACTTTTTATATGCCTGCCTTTTAATTTTTGTATGCCTGCACTTTTACTTTTGTATGCCTGCCTGCCTGCCTTCCTTCCTTCCTGATTTCCTTTTTCTATTTTACTTTTCTAATTTAATTTGTTGTAGTTCTGGATTGCAATTGCTAGGGCTGACAGAAAGACTGGCTCAAAATGACCTAATTTGGCTTCATGACTAGAACTCACAAGTCTCTTAGTTTCTAGCCTGATGATTTAAACCATTATATCAAAGTGGTTAGTTTTTCTTTTGAGCTGAACATTTCTTCAATGTTGTTTTCTTCCTTTACACTTCAGCCTGGCAGTTACTCATCAAGGTAAGTATTACAAATTTTGTCCCCCTTTTTCCAGGCTTAAGCAAGGGAAAAGTTTTGGAAAGCTTGTTCTGAAGCCTTTTCATGCAGATTACTGGCTTCCTTAAAGGCTAGAAAGTACCAGGAGAGGCTTGCAGTCTCCTGATGGCCAGCTAAACACAGAGGCTTGTTTGAACTCTCCAGTATTGGAACATGGCATTGGCCCTTAATCTAGTTAGGTTCTCCTACTCTGCTGGTTTTTGGTTTTGCTGCTTATCTGCCTTGTCTCATTGTTGCTCCACTTGTAACCATATTGGCCAGGCTGTTGAGGTTTGCTATTACCCGTAACAGCATTTGCATTATAAAATTTAAAACTTTCTATTATTGTATTTGTGGATTTTTATTGTAACTTTGCCTCTAATTTGCAATTGTTCCCAAGATTACTATATTTCACTTTTACAGTTAGACTTATATATGTTACATTTTATTACATTTTAAATAATAAACTATAATATTACTAAATTAACTAAACTAAAATTATGTCTCATTCCACTTAAATTATTATTTTATTCTTTGTCTCTGTGAAACAGCGTAGGTGAATCATTTCTTCCTCAAGAATTAATCTATCGATTTCGAGCCAACATTGTTATCAAAACAAATGAGCCGTTTGAAGAAGACTTGTGGGATCAGATTGCCATTGGTCCTCTACATTTCAGGGTATGGAATGGCTGTAGCTCTCTTTTATAACTGCAAAACCTAATGAGGAAAGATAAGATGCAGGAACCCAAAAGTGATCCTAGAAAATAATACTAGCTACTATATAGGTTAAAATAGCAGCTTGTTTCATCTTGTTTATAGACTACAACCAAACTAACCTTGTTGGATCAAACAAACAGGAACTGGAAACATGTCTTGCCATTTTCCACAGTGTATGATTCGCATCTCAGGGGTAATACTGAATCTTCAAGATCAATAGCTTTGTTTTTCATAAAGTTATCTAAATCTTTTTCAAACCCAATTACATTAGTAGCTGTCACCTCATCCTGTGGTAATTCTTTCATAGATTAAACATGTACAGGTACATTATGGTCAGAATTGAGCCAAATTCATTTTACGCAATGGGCACAAAGAGAAACATTTACCTTTTAATACCCCATTATCTGACTGAGTTAGGAAAAGTTAGCATTTGTCTTGAATCAAGATATATTTGGCCACTTTCTGAGCTGATTCAGTGCCAAAAGAGTTGATGATCTTTGATGATCTTTGCCACAGTCCTAGTAAAATTAATTGCTGGACACTTCCTGCTACAATTGCCCAGCATTCTAGCTGAGTAATATTTCATAATTTTTCTATGTAAATTTCAGGTTTTAGGACCATGTCACAGATGCCTGGTTATCTGCATTAATCAACAAACTGGACAGCGAAACAAAGACTTTTTGCAAAAGTTGTCATCCATTAGAGACAGAAAGGTCAGTGTACAAGAACTGGTGTTTTAATGATCCAGTCTTCCGATCCTCTTCTTTCGCTGCTTTTTTTCTTTACTGTAGAAATATTATCTTCAACTTTTTGTCATTATTTAATATTTACAGTGTTCAAATGAATATTTAAAGCAAAGGTGACTGGTAATAGTGGAAGAATTCTAAAAGGAATATCATTTTCATATCATATCAAATAGAATACAATAATCTGAAACTATTTGTTTCCATTTAATGGTTGTCCTAATTTTTGCAGTCTAGTTTTGGAAGTCTTGATTTCATTTTATAAGCTGACAAATGTGCTGTTTCTTTTTTTCAGACTAACTTTGGAATATACCTGGCAAATCACTCTGAGACACAAATCTCCCTTTCTAATAGCTTATCAGTAGGATCTGAGATCCTTATATTAAAGAACACTACATCTTCAACCTGAAATGAAGAGAATAAATCAATCTAAGCAGCAAATGTATCTGTTTTGTAGAAAGTTCACATTTATTGTAAAATGTCAATCTTCCTCAGTATTGGTAATATGCTATGATTATTTGTGAGCAATTTTGTGTTAAATCTAATAAAATTCCATTCTTTCTCGCAACTATTTATATGATTATTTCTATCTTTATGTAGTTCTTATGTACATGTAATTATTTAACATGCAGTATGATACAAAATGTAAAATTTGTTGCTTAACAACAGCTGTTCTGCCCTCACATCAGCACCCTCAGTAAGAGCAGGTTCTTTTGTAGTAGATAGCACTGTAGCTTCTTGGATCCTGAATTTAGTAGAGCTTCTTAATTTCCTAATGAGAGCCATCCTCAATGCTTTGGTATATTCTGACCAGTTCTGCTTTTTTCAGAGCCATCCCAACCAAAATACAGCAGGAAGGAAAACAAATGAAAGCAAGGAGACAACAACAGATGGTTTCAGGATGCCTGTGGGTACTCACAAAGAAGATAAGAAGCTCTAAGTCAGGATTGAAGAAGCTGCATTATTATTAAAATTGTGCTAGTTAATAGCTACTAGAAATAATTACATCTATTTATTATTTTTAATAATTTTATTTTAATAATTTTATATAATAAAACAATTTTAATAGAACAATATAAGATATACAAACTGGAAGAAAAAAAAAGAGAAAAATGCAAAGAAACAAGGAAAATAGTATAATTTCTCCTTCCTTAAGAAAGCTATTTCCCCTCTGGCAAGTATTAGCAATCACAAGTATTAGCAATTGCATAATCTCTTCTTAGCTAATAAATATACATTTTTTCATCCCATAACCCATCTATTAAAAATAGGCAACTCAAATAAGTAATCAATCCAGTTCAATCCAGTTACCAGCAAAAAATCCAAAACTCTTAAGACTTTAACATTAACATGTATAAAATTCAACTTTCTACATCACAACTCTTAACTATAACAAAAATAATTAAAAGGTCCCAATATTGTAATGCGTTGATAGTCCTCAATTTATGACCAATCATTCAGTAACTGATATTACAATCGAACGCAAACAAATCTTATGATTATAAACCAGTAAAGGAAGGGTAGAATACAAATAGGTAAAAATTTGAAAAGTTAAAAAAAATACAAAATACACAAAATTAAAAAACAATAACGTATACGTAAAACCAGCAATCTAAAAAAAATATATAGGGAGATAAAAATTAATATAATAACAAAATACTCAACAGATCATTAAGTCAGGTTTGAGACATAGGCCATCATTTGACTGATTTTGATCACTTCTGTGCAAAACCTAGCAACACTATATTGATGAGATAGTAGAAATGTCTATAGTATAAGCACTGTAGGAGCTCTGTTATTTCTATATATCCAGAGTCACGGGTATTGCCCCTTCAGGTGGAAAATTTTCCTGTATCTGCTTTCAGGAATAGCTCAGAAGAATGAATGAAGGCCCTCTGATAGCTAGCTACTTCAAGACTGAATAAGTATGTAATAGGCAAGCAGAATACCTGTTGGATTCACTGCCAATAAAGGTTGCAGATCTGGTTAAGTCCAGTTGGAGCTAGCTACCTTCTATATGCTATTTAATAAGAGTTTTGGATTAATCATATGCAATGGTGAGTATAATTCTTGGAGAGAAGCCTAACAATTAGATTTTAGTTGCCCTTGCTTTGTTCCTTGTATTGAAAATCATCCCTCATGGTTACAGGGTGAGGCCAAGGGGAAAAAGGATAGTTTAGACATTAGTTGAATATGATCATCCAAACTCTCACCTCAGTTTTCATGGGTGTTTTTCCAACTTCAGGGTGGTATTAGAAACACATTTTAGGGACTTGAAGGGTCGACTTTAAAAATTTGGATTGAACAAATTCTAGTGATTGCAAAGTTAGAAAAATGCCCCAGTTGGGCATCATAAAATAGTTGTACTATTGATTTGGCTTTGAATAGTTTGAGTGTTCCAGGTATATAATGGCCACCTCTAGTCTTGAGGAATTTGAGAATGGCAGTTGAGTTCTACATTTTCAGCAATATCTTCATGGATGTTGAATCATTCATTCTACTGTTAGCAAAATGAATGATTCCCAGGTATCTGAAACAGAAGAACTGCTTAGCCCTGTGGCTATCCATCTTCCAAGCATGTCTCTTGGGCCTCTTGGCAAATGCCATGGTTTTGGTTTTTGATAGCTGAGTACTAGCCATACTCAACTAGAATACAGTATTTCCTTCAGTACTTTGCCAATGTTTTAAGAGCTGTTTTAAGACCAATAGATGCTTTTGAAAATACTGCTGCATCACCTGCATAAATTAAAACACAGGTGTCTTCCTGCAAGTTTGTGGGAGGAGCAGTTTGCCTTGATATGGTCCACCATGGAATTGATATAAAATTTAATGTGAATATCGTTGCTTAACTCCCCTTTCAGTTATAATGGCACTGGTGAGGTGACCCTGGGGATTATACTTTAAGTGAGGTTCCTTCATGAAGCGTACATATTAAACAAAGCAAATGTCAGTCAATCAAGGAGGTCTCCGATATTTTCCACAATTTAGAATTCAATACAGTAGAATATTCTTTATTAGCCAAGTGTGATTGGACATACAAGAAATTTATCTCTGATGCAGAAACTCCCAGTGTACATATAGATAATAAAAAAACAAAGGAATATAATTCTAAGATACCATAGTAGAAGATAATAGGAAAGATAAGAAGGATAATAGAAATACAGCCCTACTACCTGGGTTAATAACCTTTGGCATAAGACAGTGCTGTGGGAATTAGGTGTTCAGCAGAATGATGGCATGTGGGGAAAAGCTGTTTTTGTGTCTAGTTGTTTTGGCTTGCAGTGCTCTATAACAATGTTCCTGAGGAGTTGAAACAGTTTATGTCTAGAGAGGTCTATAGATATTTTCTCAGCTCTCTTTCTGGCTCCTTCACTACACAAGTCCTCAATGGAAGGCAGGCTGGTTATAATTGTTTTTCCTGCAGTCTTAACTATATGTTGAAGTCTGTACCTATCCTGTTTAATTTCTGTATCAAACCAGATAGTTACAGAAGTACAAATGAGAGACTCAATAATTCCTCTGTAGAACTATATCAGCAGTTTCTGTATCAACTGTATCAGAACTTTCTGATTTAGGAAGTACATTCTTTGTTGTGCCTTTTTAATTATGGTTCTAATGTTAGGTGCTATTTCAAGTCCTGGGAGATTATAAAACCCAGAAAGTTGAAGATCTCTACTGTTGATAATGTGTTGCCTATTGTTGTAAGGGGTGGTAGAGTAGGAGGGCTTTTTCTAAAATCTATGATCATCTCTGCAGTTTTAAGTGTATTCAGGTCTAGATTGTTCCAGCTGCATCACAGATCTAGTTGTTCAACCATCCATCTATATGCATATTCATCACCATCTTGAATGAGACCAATGACTGTTGTATCATCTGCAACTTCAGTAGTTTAATAGACGGTCTACTTTGCTTATTGGTAAATTCTTCCTGTTGGCATTAATAAGGACTAGTACATCCTCAATATGTGTTTCTTGAAGGAAAACATTTAAGTAAAGTAAAATTGGAAAATGATTGCTATCATTTCCTTCTTACTTAGGTGTAATTTCTGGAGCTTTGACATAAGGAACAAGGTCATGAAAGGCAATTATATAGTCAATTGCACTCATTCTGGAGCCAGATAGATGAGTACAAATCTCTTTTGTGGATGCTTTTTATCAAGTGAGATCCATTCTATGATGGCCTTGATCCACCTGCCATCAGTTCTTGTTATGTGACCAGCCCATTTCCATTTCAATTCATTTACTTTCTTGACGATATCATATACTTTTTAAAAAAAATTTGATTCATATGCCGCCCTTCTCCAGAGATTCAGGGCGGCTTACAGTGCGTTAAGCAATAGCCTTCATACTTCTGTATATTTATACAAAGTCAGCTTATTGCCCCCACAAACTGGGTCCTCAATTTACCCACCTTAGAAAGGATGGAAGGCTGAGTCGACCCTAAGCCTGGCTAGGATTGAACTCGCAGAAATTGCAGGCAGCTGGATCTTAATTGCTGCCTTTAGTAGGAGGCATTAGCCCCCTACGCTACTCAGGCTCTTTTTTTTTTGTTCTCTAATCCATATGCAGGTCTTTCTATCTTGTCTTATAATGCCCAGCATGTATTTTTCCATGGCCCTTTATGCCACTTGTAGCTTTTGTATCAATTTTGAGATTAGTATCCATGCTTCACCAGATATGTTAGAGCAGGTAGTACCCAGTAATCAAAACTTTTCAGGCAAAATGAGAGTTTGTTCTTGAAAATTTATTCTTAGTTCTAGGTGGATATCTCCTTGAAAGCACCTGTAATATTTCTCCTTGTTAGACTATATATATTCAGCTCCTGCAACTGTTCTATATATTAGCCTCCAGTCCCTTAAACATCTTTGCTGCTCTTCTCTGCACTCGTCTCATCTTTTTTGTATGGTGGTGACCAAAACTGAATGCAGTATTCCAAGTAAACAGTAATAACATTTCATGTGATCTTGATTTTATCCCTCTGTTGATGCAGCTTAGGACTATGTTTGAATTTTTTGATAGTTGCAGCACTCTGTCAGTTCATATTTAAATGGTTGTCCACTAGACCCCTCTTGCAGTTACTACTATTGAATCAGCATCTATTCTATAGCTGTGCACTTGCTTTTTCTTGCCTAAATGTAAAACCTTACTTTTCTTGTTACTGAATTGCATTTTGTTGGATCCGGCCCAGTGTTGAAATCTGTCGAGATACTTTTGGTTCTTGAACCTATCTTCTTAAGAGAGTTGGCTCTTTCCCCCAACTTAGTGTTATCTGCAAATTCTATCTTGTCTAAATCATTTATGAAGAAGTTGAAGAGTACTAGACATAAGCTGCATATTACCCTCTATGTAAATGTAGTTCCATTGTGAACTACATATTGAGTGCAGTTGGTGGTCAGCCAGTTACAAATCCATCTGGTGGTGATGCTGTCTAACCCACATTTATCTTATCAACTAGTACAGGGCTGTCAAACTCGCAGCCCGAATGCATCATTCACTGGCCACGCCCATGACTGGTTTAGTGAAAGGATAAAAGTCACGATATGTCACGTGACAACACCATGATAATCTGAATTTGACACCCCTGAACTTGTAGGTTGTGGTTTACTTTGTCAAATGTCTACTGAAGTCCAAATATTATAGCCATAGCATTTCACTGGTCCACTAATATAGTCACTTTGTCAAAGAATGCAAAAAGTTTTGTCTGGACTCATCTGTTTTTCACAAAGCCATGTTGGCTTCTAGATATAACTTTATTTGCTTCTTGGTGTTTGCAGATTCATTGTTTAATTACTTTTTCCAAGATCCTCCCAAGTATTGATAGCAGGCTGATTGGTCTGTAGTTTCCTAGACCCATTTTTTCCTTTTTTGGAAGGAACCAAGGCAGCAATTTTCCTATCCTCTGGTAGTTCTCCTGTTCATATTTCTTTTGAAATATGTGGTTCTGAGATCAAATCTCCCAGCTACAACTCTGGGATGTAATCTATCTGGTCCTTGTGATTTGAACTTATCCAGAATGGTAGGTGTTCTGTTAGCATTTTCTTGCTTATTTTGACTTGTATTCCTATTCTGTCTTTTACAGTACTATTTTTGATAGGTTGTATTGTTTGTTTTTTCCTTTTGTGTAAAGACAGATGAAAAAAATGAATTAAGCAATTCCACTTCGACCCTGCTGTTCATCACCTTCTTGCCATCTTCTCCCATTTGTGAGCCTATCACTTTATTTGATTATTTTTGACATTTGTTGCAAGTCTAAATTCATTCTGAGCCTTAGATTTCCTGACATCATTCCAGATTCTTTTTTTTTTTTAATTTGATTTATTTGCCACCCTTCTCCGGGGACCCAGGGCAGCTTACAATGCATTAAACAATAGCCTTCATACTTTTGTATATTTATACAAAGACAGCTTATTGCCCCCACAAACTGGGTCCTCAATTTACTATCTTAGAAAGGATGGAAGGCTGAGTCAACTTTCAATGTGGTGAGATTCGAACTTACAGTAGTTGCAGACATCTGGGGTTAATAAGAATGCTTTTAGTCTAAAAGGCTGAGAGATGACATCTTACAAAGGTCCTATTCTGCCAGAGTGCAAATAGAAGGTGAACAAATTAACATCTTTAAAGAGTTACCACCGAAGGTTCTAAAGAAAAGGAAAGAATTTGCTTTCTTAACTAAGGAATTGAAGAAAAGTAATATCCCATTTAGATGGGATCTACCAGTTGGCATAATTTTTAGATACCATGGCGTGAGATATTCTTTGAATACTACTGAAAAAGCGGAACATTTTTATAAAAATATTTTTAAGGGAGCTTCGGAAGATCTTAAGAATAAGAAACAAGAAAGAGAGTTTGTAAAAGGTAAACAGAAGGATGAGACTCAAAGAATGAATCAAAGAATGTTAAAAGTACAAGGAGTGCAATCTGGTTCCTCGGAGGATCTTACTATGGACCTTTCAGATGGAAAAATAGAATACACCAGTGAACCTAGACTAGGAGCACCGGACCTTGAACTGCTGGAGCAAGATTTAAAAAATACTATAATTCAAGATGATCAGCAGCAGAGGTCCAACGCTCCGCAAGAAAAGGATGGTGATATCGAGCAGCAGGAACCAGAATTTAACGAGGAAATTCAACTGGTAACTAATGAGTGTCGTAAAATCCTTCACCAGATGTAGTTGTTATCAGAAAGCATGGAAAATTTTGGAAAATGGTCATAAAATTCTTAAAGCTTACACTGATTTGGACTTATGGATTATAAAGTCTTCATCCTGATCTGGAGTTTTTTTTTTATTATTTTGAATTGGACTTAACATCTTGAGCAAGTTTAACAGAAGGCTGTAATGGTAGCAGCGTTCTGTGATTATCCTATCATAGTTTTTTTTGGAACTTATTATCTAAGAGGAAGGAATGGAAATGAAAATATCTTACAACCAGAAGGAGTGAATAATAAAGGGTGGCAGGATTTGAAACAGTTTTCATAAGAACATCTGGGAATGCAGCTGCTAGGACTTTCTTCTCTTTTTGATTTTTTTGTCATTAAGGTTTGGCGGAGCTGCATTGGGGTTTTTTTTATGTTGTAATAGAATACGTTAGTTTGAATGTTTCTACCTTGAGGAGTGAATATCTTCGTGGTTGGATGTTATCTATATAGTAGCAGTGTTTTGTGATTACCCTATCATGGGTTTTTTTGGAATTTATTATCTAAGAGGAAAGAATGGAAATGAAAACGTCTTACAACCAGGAGTGGATAACAAAGGGTGGCAGGATTTGAAACAGTTTTTACAAGAACATCTGGGAATGCAGTCTCTAGGATTTTTATTTCCTTTTTTTCTTATTCTTTTGTTCCTAAGGTTTGGTGGAGCTGCATTGGGTTTTTTTTTTTTTTGCTGAAATAGAACACGTTAGTTTGAATGATTCTACCTACAGGGTGAATATCTTCTTGGTTGGATGTTATCTATATAAAGTCACACGGGGGGTTTATGTGGAATGTTTTGTTTTACTGATGGGGGCAGACAGAAGATGAAGAGTATCGCAATTGGATATAGGTGAAGAAAGAAGAATTAACTTCAATCAGGAAGAAGAGAAGACTGTAATTCGAGTTATGGAAAATTATAACAATATATGTATGATTATATTATATTGCATGTTTTTTCTTTGAAGGGGGGATTTTTGTGTTCTTGAATTAGGGGGAGTAGTTCGGATTAAACTATCTGGCATTATCTAATATGAATAAGTAAGTTATATAATTTTGGAGTGATCGAGTATGGTATATGATTAGTAATGTTAGTAATGTTTCTTTTATTTTATCTTATTTTTTTTCTTTCTGTTTTTAAATTGGGTTAAATATCATGGCTATTTTTTCTGGTGTCTTTTCTTAGTACAATATTGTTAATTTTAGACAGATATATATGTTTATGGGTTTTTCTTTGCATTATTTCATTTTATTTTTTTCATCTTTTTTAAATTCTTTTCTTTCTCTCTTTTCTCTTCCTCTCAACTTAGAATAGAATTGAACATATAATAGTATTTGTTTTTCTTGCTGTTAAAAATTTTTGTTGTTGTTTTTCTTTTTAAGAAATGTGTAGCGGAAGTCAGGGGTGGGATGGGGAGGGAGGGGTTGGGGTTGGGGGGAGGTTGGAGGGGATGGGAGGGTGGGGGTGGGGGCAGGGGTGAAAAAAGGGGGAAAATTTTTTTATTGTAAAACTTTTTCAATAAAAAAAAAAAGAATGCTTTTAGTCTGCTGAGCTATCCAGGCTCCATTCAGGCTATTTGCTGATATTCTGCCTTAGTTACGTGTCCATCTTTCCACTTTTTATACTTGTTCTTTTTGTCTTTCAGTTTAGCAGAGAATTCTTTACACAGGATCTCTTATTTTAATTTTTAAATAGATTGTGCTAGACTAGGCTTTTATAATTAATTTTTCAGAGTTTTCCAAGCTTCTTAGGTTGTTTTCCCCATGAGGATTTCCATCCATGGAATCCTTCCTATGAATCCTTCTCTATATTTGTTGAAATCAATTCTCTTAAAGTCAAAGACACCAATTTGACTTTGTTTTGTTACTTGTGTTTGCATTATGTTGAATTCCAATATTGCAAAGTCACTCTTTCCCAAAGTTCCCTTAGCCCCTTCTATCATTTCATCTCTGTTGTTGAAAATTAAGTCCAATATATCTGGCCCTCTAATTCCTTTCTCTACCTTCTGAAAGACAAAGTTGCCTGCTAGGAACATCAAGAAGCTTATTGATCTTTAGGTGCAGAATTTGTCTCCCAGTTGATGCAAGAGTAGAGTCTCCCATTATTATTGTGGTGTGCTTTCTATATATACCTAAGCTAACTGATTAGCAAAAAAAGTTCATTATTTCCTCTATTTGGTTGGCAATGTCACTCTTTTTTTCCTGCCCCACCCTTTTCTATTAACTCAAATGCATTAAAGAAGGTTTTCATCATTGTTTGCTGCATTTCTGTAGTATAGTTTTTTCTTATATTTTTATATAAGAATTGCACCCAGAAGTACTCTGGTAGTCAGTGCACCTCAAAAGGTCATGATGTTATGTGTGCCAAATTAACATCCCATTAACAATCCATTCTGTCTCATTCTGCACCTATTGATGCTGCATGCTCTTCAAGGAAAGCCCCATGTGGAGTTTCTTGCAGTAGTCCAGATATACTAATTATTTGGCACATACTTATGGCTCGGGTTTATTATTCACAATCTGAATAATTGTCCTCTAATATAAATTCCAATAGACTGGGCAGTAGTCCAGACAAGGGACCATGAGTGAGGCTTCCTGGTACAAGAATGAGCTCATCTACTGCCCTGTCAAAAGTTGCAAAAACCTTTCTGAGTCTCAGGAAGGAACTGCAAGTGCAGGAGGACCCCCATATGATGTACAGGGCCTGTATGAGACACAACCCCAAAACCTGAAATCAAAAAGTGGAAAATCTTCATACTGGGTGGTCCATACACTTAATGTCACTCATCCTTGCTTGTGTTGAGCTGAAGCCTAGTTGCATCTCATTTGGGTCCCACATTCTGCAGGCACTGGAGGACCATATTACTCAACCTGGGATGGAGATATAAAGCTAAATATCATCAGGATATGGATGATACCTTACCACAAACCATCAGATACCCAGTAGCTTCATATATATGTTACATAAGAAGAGACAGGCCATAAATCTTGTCGAGGGGGGGGATACTATAATTCATATTTTTGCTGGTGATATAGAATTGGAACAAATTAACTTTAATAAGTTCAGAGAAAACTGGACAAAGATTTGAAAGATGAGCTGGTGAAGCAAAACACCTCAAACACCTTGAAGAGTTGTATCAACGTTGTATAATAATAGACACCTCACTGAAAGAATTGAGGCAGGGAAAAATGGTAAGGGGAAAGAAGTTATAGCCTTACTTCCTCGATGCCCCCTTTAATTACTTCCATGAAATTTAATGGGGGGAAAACCACTAAAAATTGGAGAAACCAAGAACCCTGTCACCAGCAGAGAAGCAAAGAAGAAGAAATCAGAACTGTGAGTCCCTTGGATGCATAGCTAGATTTTGCCTGGTGAAAACTAAAGCATTCAACATAGCAATAAAATGTAGAATTTGTAAATCAACTAAGTACATAGATAGCAAATGCCCAGCACACTTCAAAGCAGAAACCAGGAAATTTTGTTAGCTCTCTTCCCAAGAGCTCCAAAGGAGGTGCCTCAAGCAACTAAGAAGAGCTCAGATGCCAACAGTAGGCAATACCAGTCAATCCTTATATCAGATGCAGATGCAGATCAGAGCAAGCACATACACCATTCAGTTCAGCTACCAAAAATATAACTCATTGTTTATTTCTTAAACATCAGCAAACATAAAACATTGACTAAAAAGGTTGTTGATTTAAGCCTAAATATTATTTTACCTGGAAAAGTAAAATTTAATGCAGTCACCATGACTTTCAAAGCAAAAATCTAACTTATAACATATGATATCTAATTTCATCAACATCTTATTTATATTTCCTTGGATGAAACTAATTAAACATTAGGAAATTTAATTGTATATATTTTTCATAATATGACATTATCATACTGTAGTTTTTTTCAAACAGTAAAATGTTATGTATTACATTACAGGCAACCCTACCTTGTTTTATGTTGTCTACTCAATGCTACTTACACATTTGTAAATGTGTAAGTAACATCAATTAAACAACATAACATAATTCTAAGATTTGAAAATCAATTCAGCAAGTGTTTGCACCTTATTGAATACTTCTAATATATATTTAGTATATATTTCCAAAAATATGTTTGGAAATATAGGCTAAATATATATCAGAAGTATCCAATAAGGTACAAACACTTGCTGTATTGATTTACAAATCTTGTAATTATTTGGCACATATTTATGGCTCAGATTTAGTGTTCACCATCTGAATGATTAAATTGTTCTCTAATATAAACTCCAATAGAAAAGAGTAGAATTTTAAGCAATACTGTCTGACAAATAATTTCAATCTGTCATAAGAATATAAGATGTCATGGAGTTCCCATCAATAAATAGAATGTCAAGGCAACAATAAGTAACAAACAAAAAGGAGAAGAAAAAGTCTGATAGGCAGCTGAAGGCATAAAAATATCTTCATACTTGTAAATACTGACCACATGCTCCGAAACCGGTGGAGAATCTATATCATGCCGAGTTATAGAACCTAAAATAGGTTAAACAAAAGAAAATATAAAAGAAATCATATTAACAATGAATCTTGGAAATGCCATAAAAAAGAAGGAACTTTTTACCATTTGTGGTGGTTTTATATATATATTGAAAAAACACCCTTAAAAGCATTAGAAAGAAATTCTTCAAAATATTAATAAAATTATAAAAAGAAATTTTGAACTGGAACTACAAATAGGTATAATTAGGCATAATTCCAGGAAGTATGAATGAAAAATATAACAATTTATTAAAAGATATGCTAACAGCTGCAAAAATAAATTTGGTACAACATTGGAAAGGAGGAACTTTACTCACAATACAATACTGGGATACCAAAATTGAACAATATGCAGCAACGGAAAGAGTGACAGTTTCCATCCATAATAGAAAGCAAGCCAAATTGAAGCAAAAATGGTTCCTATGTATACTATATATTATCGTCCTGGTCAGCCATTCAGTCATGTCCAACCCACAGTCACTCTATGGATCAGCACTCTCCATGCCCCTTAGTCTCACTCTGCCTCCTTTAGATCTGCCATGGTCATCCAGTGTCATCCTTTATAGTGTTCAACCAGTGGGTTCCAGGGCAGACCCTTCCACTTTTTCCACTGATTACTCCCAGTATGATTGACTTTTTGAATGAGTTGGCTCTCGTGATGTGTCCAATATATGACACCTCTATTTGGTGACCTTGACTTCAAGTTATATTATGGGTGAGGTTTTATCTAGATAGGGGTCCCCAAACCCCACTCCGTGACCTGGTAGCAGGCTGTGGCTCATTGGGAACCAGGCCATGCAAGTGGAGAGTGAGCAAGTTGCTTGCACAAAACCATCCCCTCTGGCCCCCGCCACCCCTGTTGCTGGTCTGCAGAGCCAGAAAGGTTGGGGGCCACTGATCTAGAACACGGGTGTCAAACTTGATGTCATCATGTGACATCATATGAGCTATCATGAATTTTTTGCCTTTGTGGAGCCGGGGTGTCTGTGATGCATCTGGCCTGCGGGCCGCCACTTTGACATCCCTGATCTAGAACTTCTTTGTTATTTTTGCAGTCCATGGAATGCATAATACTCTCCAGCACCACAGTTCAAAGACATCCACCCTTCTCCTATCTGCCTTTTTCAGAGACTTCAAATTTCTCAGCCATAAGTGGTAAACTATACATTGTATTGCATGGCAAATTTAGAATATTTGGAATATGCTTTTAGGAACAAAGTTATGGAACCAACAAGAATAATGAATGAAAGGATTTGATACTAACAATCATCTTTAATATATAATGTAAAATTTAAGTATCTTAAGTTGAGGTTAGTGGTTAAGGAAATAAATGGAAGGGAGGGGGAGAATGTTTTCTGAGAATGTTTATATTTAAGTCTTGTTTATATTTAGCTGTTTCTCTTTTCGTTATTCAAGTGTTGCTATCCAATGTAAACCATTTTTCTTTTGTATTTCATGATTCTAAAAATACATTTTAAAAAAAGAAAATAATAATGGAAGCTAGCTGCTAACTACAGACTACATACTTGTGATTGTGGTTTTTTTCAGTGATCATGTATGCATTTACATTGCGCAGGGAAATTGCACCCCCATTTATTAACTTGTTGAACATTTATGTGGTTGGAACTCAACCTCTAACTGCCTAAATATCTGTGTCCACTTAAACCTCCTTGGCTTTTCATTAAGATCAATATCGCAATACAGGTAGTCCTCAATTTACAACCCTAATTTATATAACTGAGCCCAAAATTCTGTTGCTAAGCAAGATAATTGTTGTGAGGCTTGTCTATTTTACAACCTTTAATCACAGTTGTTAATTGAATCACTGTTATTATTAAGCTAACATATTTGTTAAGTGAATCTGGCTTCCCCATCAACTTTCCTTATCAGGAAGTTGCAATTGTCATAAATACATGGCAGTTGACAAATGTCCGAGTTTGAAAATGTGACCATAGGGATGCGGCAATAGTCATAGGTGTGAAAAATGGTCATAAATTGCTTTTTTTGGGGGGGGGATGTAACTTTGAATGGTCACTAAACAAGTGGTCATAAGTTGAGGGCTACTTGTATAGTTATCATACAGGGAACAGCAGGGTAGTAGGAACACACAATAAAAATTAAGCAGCTAACAGTTTTTCTGTGCATCCTATGATATTAAACCACTCAAAATCACTTGATGGTGAAATGGGAATATAAATTTAATACATAAGTGATGGGAAAATATAATTGCCTAAAAGAGATAGACTTCAAAACATGGACTCACTGACTGACAAAGCAATGTATTAGTGATTTGAATTATTCCTCAGTGAAAGAATATCATCTTTTCACTGCTTTGAATTTATCTAAAAATACACACCTTTTTGAGTAAATGACTGACCAGTGGTATCATGAAATTGGCTTATCATGGGTCTCATATTGACAAGACAAAGAAAGCTAATATCTTCTTCCTCATTTTTAATTGTAAGCCTCCCAAAGTCTGTTAGATGAGATGGGTGGTGTTGAAATGTGAAAGATAATAGATAGTGGATAATAGATAGATAGATAGATAGATAGATAGATAGATAGATAGATAGATAGATAGATAGATAGATAGATAGATAGATAGATAGATAGATAGATAGACAGACAGACAGACAGACAGACAGCAGATGGATGGACAGATGGACAGACAGACAATAATAAATCACAGTATGAAGCTTCTTGGTTGAGACACGAAACATTTTCTTGTTTCTCAAGGAATAAACAGTCGAGTTACCTTTTGAAAAAAGCACCTTTGAGAGTTAAAGGTATAATTTTGAAATATTAGTATTGGCAAAAATGTTTTTGATGTTATATGAAATTAATTAGACAAATAAACGAAAATTTATGGTAATGTTGATTTGCATGGGAAAAGTGTATCCCTTGCCATTGATGAAAGACATGTTAAACCATTTGGCAAAAGGAAAATCTTCCCCGAACTACTATAGAGTTAGCATTGGGGGGGGGGGGAATGAATGGAGAACTGCTTTTAACTGCCTGCTGGGATGCTTCCAATTTCAAGTCATCCCATTTGGGTTACAGGGAACTCTGTCATGTTCATGCAACTAATTAATGAAGCACTCATATAAAGGCACCTTAGTTTATCTGAATAGCATTCTGATTTACACCAAGACCATAGACGAGCATGTTAAGCTGATAAGGACAATCCATGAAAAACTGTGCATAGCACAACTCTATGCCAAGTTGTTTAAGTGCGAGTTCCACAAAACCAAACTGTACTACTTGGGGTATTGCATCTGGCCTGACGGGGTAAAGATGGACCCAGAGAAGGTGTGAGCAGTACTTGAGTGGGAGGCTCCTCACATGAGGAAACAATTACAAAGCTTTCTGGGGTTTGCCAATTCCTACTGGCAATTCATCAGTGCTTTTGCCCAGATCACACTGCCACTGTAGGGGCTATTCACCAAAAAACCCCAAGGGGTCCTGTAACCCTGCACCTACATTTCTAGGAAATTCTCAGTTGCTGAGCATGGAAGGGCAGTGTGGGAGAAGGAAGCCTTTGCTGTATGCTGGGTCCTAAATGACTTGGTGCCATTTACTCAAGGACAATAAGATTTCTTTCCAGGTGTGGATGAACCACAAAAACTTAGAGGCACTCAGAGTGGAGGTTGTTAACTCCATCATCCCTTCCCAACAAATTGCAGCTCCTGTGATTACCTGGGCAGAAACGTAGCAAAACCTCAGCTACTTGATGTCCTCACTCAAATGTTGCAATCTACCCTGGTGGATGATGAGTGGTTTAAACAACATAAAAACAACATGTCACTATGAGACAGTTTAACATGAATGGGGACAAGTTCTATATCATGGCAACCTATAGAAACCTGGTATTAGAATGCTGCCATGATTCCAAGATAGTTAGCCATTTCACATTCATAAAAATCTCTTTCTGAGATAAACTGAAAGACAAAAGGGATAAGTACAAAAATTGGAAAGAGGGACAAATAACTAAGGCAGCATATAAGCTGATAGTCCGAATCTTCAAAGATGAAGTCAGGAAAGCAAAAACTCAGAATGAACAAAGTCTTGCAATAAAAGTCAAAGATAATTAAGAAAAGTTTCTTTCAACATATAAATAGCAACAAAAAAGTAAAGGAAACAATTGGTCCATTAAAGAGAGAAGATGGCAAGGAAATAATAGGTAGTAGAGAGAAAGCAAAGCTCATTGTTTGCATCAGTCCTCACGCAAAAAGAAACTATAGCCCAACTTATCAAAAACATAACTGCAAAACACAGATTAGAAATAAAAATTAAATTAAGCATGAAAATGGCAAGAGAACCCCTATCCGGTTTTGATGAATATAAATCACTGGGATTTGACAGATTACATCCCAGAGTTCTGAAGGAGCTCATGGATGTTATGTCAGAACCATTGTACCATATCTTTCAAAAATCCTGGAGCATTGAGGAACTATCAGAGGATTGGAAAAAAAGCGCTGGTGTGGTTACCATCTTCAAAAAAAGGGGAGCAAAAATCAGAACCAGGAAACACAAATCAAACAGTCTAACATACATACCTAGGAAGATACTAGAAAAAATAACCAAAAAATAGAAATATGAACATCTAGAATCAAATAGTTATAACTAGTAGCCAGCAAGGGTTTGTTAAAAACAGATCTTATTTCACTCTTTGACAAAGTGACTAAATTAGTAGATCAGCAAAATGTGTGGACATAGTATACTTAGACTTCAGCAAGGCATGTGGTCTACTTTGTCAACTACTTCTTGGTAAAGTAGAAAAATGTGGGATAGACAGCATCATCACTCGATGGATTTATAACTGGCTGAGAAGCCATGCTCAGTGAATAGTCTTTAATGGGACTACATCTACATGGAGGGAACAAAGCAGTGGAGTACCATAAGGTTCTGTCCTAGGCCCAGTATTCTTCCATATCTTTATAAATGACTTAGATGAGGGAATAGAAGGAGAACGCATCAAATTTGCAGATGACACTAAGCTGGCAGAAGAAGGATTTCGACCAGAAGCCTCGCGGCGAGACAGTCGGGGATTAGCGGGCTCTGATGAGCCTCGAGAAATCCTGGGCTGATGAACCACTGCAGAGGAGTCTTTGAACCAGATCTATCCTGTAGGGACAGGGAAGAAGGAGAGGCACCTCGTAAGATCAAAAGGAACAGGGAAGTTCCTTGGAGGAAACTCTTCCTGACTCTGCAGCGGGGGGGGGCATGGGGGGGCATTGTGACCACCAATTAAACTGGGGCAACCGGATCAAGCACTGTGCAGGAGTGGAGAAGTGAGCAGAACATCGATGCCGGGTGAGTGACAGCTAAATTACAGGCAGAAGAGAGAGGGGGGGGGGAAAGAGGACTATTTTTAAAATAACTATAAAAGTCCAAGCAGTTTAAGAGCGGCTAATAGGCGTGAAGAAAGGACGGAAGAAGAGTAAAGCAGAAGCTACAAAGTGAAAAAACAAACAAACCCCAATTAGAAAATTGTGTGCTGGATTCAAATATTTGGAGAACTTTAAAAAATAAATTAGAAGAATTGGCAATCTGAAAATTTTTTCCCTAATTAATGAACCTTAAAAGAAGTTTAAAGATGGAAGAAAAGCCCGCAGTAGAAAGGATTGGTTAAAGATTTTAAATTGAAATTGAATTGGAAAGTAAAGTTGGAATTTGGCAGAAGATAAGCTCAGTATCCAAAAAGATCTTGACAGACCCTATCCAATAACATTAAATTTAATGTGGAGAAAAGCAAGATTTTATACTTAGGCAGGAAAAACCAAAGGTACAAGTACAGATTAGGTGAAATATGGCTCAAAAACATTAACTGTGAGAAGGACCTTGGAGTCCTAGTGGACAATCACCTAAGCATGAGATAGTAGTGTATGGTGGTAGCTGAAAAAGCTAAAACAATGCTTGGTTGAATAAACAGAGGCATAGAATCAAAATCACATGAAGTACCCTTCATAAAGCCTTTGTAAGGCCACACTTGGAATACTGCATCCAGTTTTGGTCACCATATTACAAAAAGATGTTGACTCTTTGGAAAAAAAGGCAAAGAAGACCAACTAAGGTAATTAAGACTCTGGAGACAAAAAGATATGAAGTGCAGTTGAAGAGTATGAAGTATGAAGAGAAAAGAAGGACTAGAGGTGACATGATAGCAATATTCCAGTATTTGAGGGGCTGCCAAAAAGCACCAGAAGATAAGAAAAAAAAAATGGATGGAAACTACTCAACGAGAGAAGCAACTTGGAATTAAGGAGAAACTTCCTAACCGCTTGCCTTCAGAAGTTGTAGGTGCTTAATCACTGAAAGTTTTTAAGAAAAGACTGGACCACCACCTATCTAAAATGGTATAGGATCTCCTGCTTGAGCAGGGGTTACTACAGAAAACCTCCAAGGTCCCTTCCAGCTCTGTTCTGATTGATTGAAAACTCTACATTTAGTAAGATGTCAATTTTGGTGGCCAAAAATGAAAAAGGATATAGAAAGCTATATGGCCAGCTGCCCTTTGTGCGCTGCACCATGGTGACTAGCCAGACTGACCCCTGGGAGGAAATCTCCATGGACTTTATTGCAGAACTATCCAACAGTTCAGGCAATACCATCATATGGGAAACATTTCACGCAATATTGACCTTTTTTCCAAGCAAATACACTTATTACCATGTCAGAAAATTGCCTCGGGATGTTACTTAAACTCTTTGTGTAACATATCTACTGACTCCATGGTGCCTCAGAGGGGATAATCTCTGACAGAGGCTTATAATTTACATCCTGCTTTGGCGCAGATTCTTAAAATTATTGGAAACATCCCAAGGGCTTAGCAGCTGACATTATCCCCAAGCGAATTGAGGCTGTGAACATAAGATTCGTATCCTAGAACAGTATTTCTGTTACTATGTCAACTATCAACAAGACAATTGGTCCAATGTCATGCAGTCCAGCACTGGATTCACACCATTCCATGTGGTGACTGGGAAAGATTTCATGGCTATGCCAGAACTCCCAAGGCAGACCTCCCATTGCTAACTGTATGCCATCCCTACAAAATACTTGACTGATCATTTGCAAAGTGCTGGAGGAAGCTAGGGAAAGCCACAAAAAATACACAGACAAAAAAATATCCAACCACAAGCTGGGTTTCAAGTAAGAAATGAAGTTTTCTTCTCTACAAAGTACTTTACAAAGTACTTGCAGCCCAAACAACCTTTGAAAAAAAAATTGGGTCTCCAGTATGTTGGTCCATTCCCCATTGTCAGGGTGATCAACCCTGTAACCCTGTAACTATAGAAGTAAAATTGCCTAAGACTATCCAACAAGTTCACCCAGTGTTCCACTGCATCCTGATAGGATAAAAATAATTTTAGAAGACTTTATTCATAAAGATTAATGTGGGTTTTATTATGGTCATCTTTTGAAATCAATGCTACATTAGCCCGTATCCAACTATCTATTACTGAATATTATTATATTATATTATGTAGTATAGTACAGTACAGTACAGTACAGTATAGTAATTATATTATTATATTATATTATATTATATTATATTATATTATATTATATTATATTATATTATATTATATTATATTATATTATATTATATTATATTATATTAATTATATTATATTATATTATATTATATTAATTATATTATATTATATTATATTATTATATTATTTAACATTACATTTTAGTTTGCAGCGTAGCACAGCATAGTACAAAATGATATGAAAAGACAGTTATATGTCAAAACCATGAAAGCTACCTTTTAGCTTGGCACAATCTGTATATCCAGCCTTAGATCAGATTGTTTTGGTTGTTTTACTTTGACTATATACCAGCAACCTTATTCAGGTGTTTCTTCTCATAAGATAGAACACAATATATAATCATGTCAGACTTTAAACATTCAAGCCCCTTGGGTAGTTTAATTTAATCTCTATTGTGTCTTTTATAATAATACAGTAAATTATTAATTAGTTGATTGGTTTGATTTACCATCAATTAACAGCCATGGTGGTGCAGTGGGTAGATTGCAGTGCTGCAGGCTAACTCACAGCTCACTCCAGGAGTTTGATTCTGAGTGGCTCAAGGCTGACTCAACCTTTCATCTTTCTGAGGTTGGTAAAATGAAGAGCCAGATTGTTGGGGGCAATATGCTGACTCTGTAATCCACTTAGAAAAGGCAGTAAAAGCACTGTGAAGTGGTATATAAATCTAAGTGCTACTGTTATTGCTATCAATTAAACATCAATTGTTGACACTTAGATTTTCTCTAGGAGGAGGATAACCAACCAAACAAAAAATGAACTTACCCTGAATTGCTGGGCCCCAAGCAAATAAATAGTACCAACTTAGATGGAGATCTACGATAGTTTCATCCCTGGGAACCTTCACTGGGCGCTTAAATCGACATGTGACACGGTTATTTTCAAAAATACCTTCTTCATCTCTGGCAGGGTTTCTTTGGATCTCTTTTGCCCACTGACCAACATTGTAGAAATGATGTATTCTGACTCTTCCATTATCATCATGAACACAGGCCATAACATCATCTCCACCCTAAATTGAAAAATGAACTAAGAATTTCACTTGAAAATGTCCACTGAAATATGAAGATAGGTAATCTTGGCATAAGTGATTTCAATATTGGGGAATGAGATAAGGGTCAAATTGCTGAGATATTATGATGGTCTGAGAGAATATCATGCTTGTCCTGGCCTGCTGCACTTGCTTTCATTCAAGTCCTCCAGCCTACTCACTTTCTCTGATATCTCTGCCTTTTGGCTGCCTTGTACTGTTGCACTTCCCACCTCTGCTGCCCCCAGCTGATCCTGACTGTCTTGTTCCTCATGCTGCATCTGGGCAAGGCAGCTGTTGGTCCTTTCAAAGGAGAAAGACAATGGCAAAGTACAGTTGAGAACAATGGGGGATAGCAGAGGTAACGGTTGATGGTGTTGGCAGTGGAGTGCAGGACAGCCAAAAGGCTTGAGTGTGGGCATTGTGGAAGTTTTGCAAAGACTTCACAAAGGGTCAACAGCTGCCTCAGCTGGACATGCCTTATCGGCAGCGGGAACAAGAAGATAGCAAAGCAGAGATGGCAGGGATAGGTGGTACCAGGATGCAGGGCAGCCATAAGGGCAGAGATGGGAGGAGATAGGTAGGTGGGAGAAATTAAAGTTAATGTTGTGGTTGAAAATGGGGATATTCTGCCTGAATTTTGATCATATAATGTGGGGTACTGCAACTTACTGTAACTTGAGACCCAATCATAACTATAATTTTTCCGATATCATAATAATTTTTAATGGTTGTTGGATGGTCATTGAGTGAGAACTACCGATTTGTAACCTTACAAATAAAGATAATGTCAGTAAACATGACTGGTGCTTCTTGTCTGAGCTGACAGATAAACCTGGGTTAAGATTTCCATCTTACGATATTAAGCCCCCCTTTTTCTTCTTTTTTCTGGAATGTCAAGCCCTGTTCTTTCTGAGTCTCATGAATCTAACAATGTATACAGTAACCAAATCAAATCAAATTGCTATCAATAGGCACAATTTATTTCCTCAACTAGTAGGATAAAGGCCACAAAATTTTATGGAAGAGAAGGGTCTGAAATAGGCTTATACTGGCTAACAATTTAATATCTGGCTAGTTATTAAATTTTCTGTAATTTTGTGAGCCAGCTGAGAGCAGAGCTAAGCAACAACAAGCCAATGACATTTGCATCTACTTTTGCATTTGTATCAACAAAGGCAGCAACACAAAAACATTTTCTAAAGGTGAAATTTGGAGGCAAGAAATGCTGAGCCAAGCCAAAACTTTGGCAAGATATAGTGAAGCAGCAAAACATGATCCTAATCTGGTCAGGAAAGGATGACAGGGGCAATAACAGCTGTAAGACAATGAATACAAAGGCTGGTGGAGGATAGGATTGGAGAGCTGACTTGGAATTGGATGGTGATACCAAGAAGCCTAGAGACAATCAGAGACTTGGGGAACGATAGAATTGATCTCTATGCTGCTAGTAGGACTATTGGAGAGGGTGGATGGATTGTTTGTTGGAATGGAAGTAAAAAGAAAAATATTTACTTAAAATTGTTTATCACCCTTAATTGGTTATCACATTTCTGTCATTCTGTCCCATCATTAGAATTGTGCAAAATGCTACAAATATCAAATTGCTACATTTTGTCATTATTTTTATTCAAATAATAATTTGAATATTTTTTCTCCAAGAAAAAGCAGTAATTATTTCAGCAAAGAACATATTCTTACCATTTTCTTATCTGAGGAAAATCCTACAGCTACCCAGCCATCAGCTTCAGCACTCAGTTCAAACTCTATGTCAGCTCCTATTCTGCGGTAACTGAGAAAATAGTCGCATGTATCTGCAGTGCATCCAGGTTTACCATACCTACATGTGATAAAGGAAATGGAAACAATTCAAATAACTTTCCTCTTGAACTGTATCTGTATTTGCAGCTAAACAACATTAAATTGGCAGTTATTTCAAGGTTAGTGTACTGCTAACTTTCTCCCCATTTATTTAAGGGTTTATTGAATTATTTGTTATAGTGTTTAGTAATTTTACTAATTTACATACAGTATCAGTTCTTGATCCATTAGCTTATGAATGAATCCCAGCCCTGAGTGTGAGAAGAAAATGAAAATGTGACAAAATGTGCTCAGTCTATATGATTTCTACAAATACTAGTAAGAAAACATAAAGCATACTGGGCATATTAAATTCTATTTGAATACTGAAAAACAATGTGGTGTTGGAATCACAATTTGTGCTGGACTAAAATCCTATAGTACTCTATAGGTACAATAGATACAACAAATTTTCTTCTGTTTCTGCATTCTTGTCAGATGTTCCAATAAAGGTAGTGATTACTTCTCAAATATTATTTGAAAGACCTCAGCGACTTACTTCATTTACATTATGAACAGTGCCTTTTTAACTAGCAACACTAAGTAAAAATATTGATTTGCTAAAATATAATTTTGAAGTTGTTACATAAAAATACTCTGAAGGCTGAATCCTTATTGTTACTATTTGATGTACAATCCTTGAAAACCGTAAGGCTTGCACACCAAATAACATTAAGATTACTTCATCATAATGACCCAACTCTGATTTTTCCACAGCTTTTTCTTTGCTCCTTGCTGTGAATCCTAATTATGGTTTCATAAGATGTCAGAATATTTTTCTCCTTATACACACACAAAAAATTATAACTCCCAATAGATTATCTAATAAACCATTAATTAAAAGCCTGGGGCTAGAACACACAAGACAACTATTTTCCATGTTGATGAATTTGATGATTTCTGATGTATCTAATAGACAACGGGCCCTTAAGCATCTGTTAATTTGTTTGAAATAACTTCGTTGTTTCACTAGGGGAGTATCAATTTTTGATCCCACAGCTTGGCATTACAATAGGCAACTCAAAGCACGATACAAAATGGAATACTGTAGGTTGGACTACATTTCATTTTCATCTCTTATTTCTGGAAATTTGGGCAACAGGAGTTATCAAAGTGTATTTCTTTGCTTTGAATGTTTTGAAAAAGTCTCCCATTGTCAAGAATGGTATTGTTACAGGCAGCCTTGTCTTTTTTCTTTCTACTAAACTATGAAATGAGCTGATTGAACTCAGCATTTGTCAATACTTTGTATACATATTTGACAATTGAACAATTACAGAATCATTAAGAGCTAGAAGGGACCTTGGAAGTCTTCTAGTCCAACTGTAAAACCTTTTCTCACCATTGAATTGCAATTTGTTGGATAGGACCCAATGCTCAAATATAAAGTGGTACTATCACTTCTCATGATCTTAATGCTAGCCATCTCTTGACACAGTCTTAGGAGTGTGTTGGCTTTTTTCTTTTTTTTGGCAGATGCAGCATACTGCTGGCTTATACTTAAATGGTGGGACAAGACACCTACTGTAGATTCCACTGTTACCCTTGTTAAGCCAGGTACTGCCTATTCTATACATATGCATTTGTTTTTTGCCCATCTAAATGCAGGATCTTACACTATGTATAAAATCTTTTCTTATTACTGAACTGCATCTTATTGGATAAGATCAAGTTTCTCAAGCTCCTTCTGAATCTTGAATTTATCTTGCAAAGTGTTTGCAATTCCCCCCCTCCTAGCTTTAGGTCATGTAAAAATTTGATGAGCTCATCTTTTATCCCCTCATCTCATTTATGAAGAAGTTGAAGAGCAGTGGCCCCACGAAAGAACCCTGAGATATCCCAATGTATGCATTCCTCTGTGTAGATACAGCTCCATTGAGGACTACATGCTGGGTGCACTTGGTTAGACAGTGGTACTGTCTATCCCATGTTGTTCTACCTTACAAAGAAGTAGGCTGTGATTTACTTTGTCAAATGTCTTACTAAAATCCAGATGTATTATATCCACAACATTTCCCTGATTCACTAATTTAGACAGTTTGTCAAAGAATGCAATAAGGTTTGTTTTTAGCAAACCCATGCTGTCTTCTAGTAATTGCCTTGTTCATTTTTAGTTGCTCATGAATCTGCTGCTCCATTATTGCTTCCAGGATTTCCCAAGATATTGGTGTCAGGTTGTTTGGTCTGTCGTTTCTTGGCTTTTTGAAGATTTTTGAAAATCTTCAAAAATCTTCCAGCTTTTTGAAGATTGAAACCATGTCAGCTCTTTTCCAGTCCTCTGGTAGTTCCCTGTGCTCCAGGAGCTCTGAAAGATTTTGTTCAGTGGTTCTGAGATCACATATGCCTGGTCTTTCTGAATCATGTGGCAGAGATTTGAACCATCTAGAGTGGATAGGTATTCTCCTACCAATTTCTTGCCTATTTTGACCTGCATTCCTGTTTTGTTTCCCCACAGAATTGCTTTTTTGATTTTTTTCCTTTTGCATGAAGACAGGTACAAAGAAGAAATTAAACAGTTCACTTTCTTCCTGCTGCCTGTCATCTCCTTGCTATCTTCTCCCATTAGTTGACCAATTGTTTCCTTGACTTTCTTCTTGTTCCTCCCATATTGAAAGAAACCTTTTTTGTTATTTTTGGCATTTGTTGTAAGTCTTAGCTCATTCTAACCTTAAGCTTTCCTCTGACTTCATCTTTGTAGATTTTGGGCTAGTAATCTGGTATTCTGCCTTAGTTATGTGCTTCTCTTTCCATTGTTTACACTTGTCCTTTTTGTTCCTCAGTTTGTCAGGGAATTCTATATGACTCTCTGGATCTATATGACATCTGGATTCTTGGATTATTTTAATAGTCTGTTGTAAACATCTGAACTGATCAAATCTTCTACCCAACTGATCAGTTATTGAGTTAAAAATGTGCTGGTACTTTATATGCAAAGGTTCCATTTCATTTTGCACACTCAATCTGACCGCAAATTTTTTTTTTAGTCAAGGAAAATACTTGTACGTTTTAGTCCCCATATCTTGTTTGGAAATTTGAATTTTAGTTTTTATATACTAAAAGTCTTTTATGTATCCAAACAACATGCCCTTATATACAACTCCAGATTGTACAAGGCCTTTGTTCTTGAAGTGGTTTTGAGGAATGATCTTTTCCAGCTTCTGCAGCCTCCCTGCTCTTGTGCAATTTTTGGAGGCTCTAGAGCAGGCATCCTCAAACTACAGCCCTAGGGTCAGATGTGGCCTGCTGACCCAATTTATCCAGCCTGTGGAGTAGTGGGGTTAAGCCCCTCCCCTCTCCTCCCAGCCACTTCCTGCATAGCTGGCTTTTCCTCACTGATAGGGGCCCTAGGAAGGCCTCCTCCAGCCATTGCTCTAATCTTCTACTGTCCAGCCACACTTCCCACTTCTGCTCATTTCAATGGTTCAACGCTCACCACAGCTTGCTGTTGCAAAAGTAAGGCCAAAGGGTACGGATGGGCAGGGGAGGGCCCGCGCGTGGGGAATGGGATGAAAGGAGGCCAAAAAAAATGCAAATACAGGGAACTCAAGAGAAAGAGGATGTGCGTTAGTGCAAGCACAGAAAGGATGAGGGAAGGAGGGTGAATATCAGTGTAAGAAGACTAAGCTGAGAGAAAATGAGGATGGGTCTGTGAAAGTGCAAGGAGGCCAAGGGAAGGTTACAGATTACAATCATGTGACCATTGAATGCTGCAATGATTGCAAGTGTGAGCCAGTTGCCAAACATCTGAATCATGATCATGTGATCTTGGGAGCATTGCAATGGCTGGAACTTTGAAGACCAATCATAGTATTGGTCAACCAAGTTGCAATGTTGAATGGTCACTGAATAAGTGATGGGTATGTCTGTATGCGGAAGTTTTTGTCCAGCTGGAAGGGGCTGAAGTAAGAAAAGTCAGAAAAGTATGTTGTGTCTTATGTGACATTCAGTTGTGTCATCTATTTTGTCTTTATTGCCCTCTTTTTAATAAATAGCACAGGTAAATTTTATACTACCTTATTTTTTGCAGATATGACACTATTATTCTCAGCATGGCAACATTTGTGGCACAGCAACATGCTATACAAACATTGACTCATAGGTTTGACCAATGTTAAGTTAATGTTAAATAAATGTGACATTTGAAATAGCAACCAGAGAGCATGCTCTTTTAGACAGCCATGTCTCTCACTTCTGTTATGAATATACATTACATTATATGTAACGAACATGTGAGTTATTTGATTGTCTACTTTTGACACGTGTTTGTATTTTGTCATAGTCCATAATAAAGAATCATTCACTGTACTGGTATCAGGATGTAAACTGTACAAAAATTGTGCAGTCTATAATTTTCAGCTATAATAAAGCACTTTAGGTTTCATACAAATGTGCCTAATTCTAAGTTCTGTAAATTGTAAATTTGGATTATTGAAACATGCTCTACATGGGGTTACTCTTGAACAGCATTCAGAAGCTACAGCTAATGCAGAGTAAACTGTCATAGGCAGTTTCTGGAGTGCCAAGAATGACCCATGTAGTACCTCTGCTCCATGAATTGCACTGGCTGCCAGTTTGCAGTTTGGGTGGTATTCAAGATGTTGGTAATCTTCTTTAAAGCCCTTAATGACCTGGCTCCAAATTATTTGAGGGACTGTTTTATCCCAATGGGATTCGCCACTCCACCCATGCTGGGCTATTAGCTAGGCTAGGGTATTCTAGTAGGTGGGGTCTAGGAGAAGAGCCTTCTCTGCCATTGCTCCTGTCCTTTGAACATTTTGCCCCCCAGAGTGAAGTTGGGTCTAACCTTCCTGACCTTTCGCAAGAGGTTAAGACCTGGCTCTACCAGTTGGCTTGAAGTTCCAATGGGGTGTGTGTGTCTTCATATTAGAGATGGTTGACAGATTAATAACAGTTTCCACCTTCCCTCCTGTTCATCCTAGTCCCTCCCTCTCCATTTTTTAGGTAAGGTTGAGTTTTATATTTATTGTATTTTGTTCGTATTGTGTATAGGTTTTGTATAATTTTATTCTCTTAATATTATAAGCCACCTAGAGTTAACCTGTGGTAAAATGAGCGGCCAATAAATTTAATAAATATAAATATTTGTTGATAACATTGGCCCCAAAAACTAACTGAAGAGGAACAGTAGTGTCAAGTGGTGTTTCTGTCTCCTGTTTGAAAGCATTGCAGATGCATCTAGTTTTTCACTGAGAGAACTAAAATGCTAAACTAAAATATTTATTTATATGTTTGTATTCTACCTCACAAATAAGATGGCAAACATATCTTCTTCCTCCTATTTTCCTTACAACAAATCTGTGAGGTAATTGGGCTGAGAGAGAATGACCGGCCAAAGGTCACCCAGCTGACTTTTATATCTATGGCAAAATTAGAACTCATAATCTCCCACTTCCTAGCATGGTGTTTTAACCATTAGACCTGGCTATGGGATTTAGCTTAAACCAGCAAGATTATTTTATGTAAATTAGGAATAACACAAATCTATTCATATTTGAGACTGTAAGAAGGAACACCCACTCATTTATTCTAGTCTTTTCACTTAGAAAAGATGACAAATCAACACAAAACTTTTTTTTTGTTAATCCATCATACCTACAGAATCTTAGCAAGGATCCTTCTACCCATCCTCATCAAACTATTTCATATACACCAGTAGCAACCACTATAATTATACACTTTGAGTGAATCCTCTGAAAGACCCAACTTGGTGTGTTAATTAACACATAGGCTAGAAACCAAGAGAAGATGAATTCTAATCCACATTAGGAATGAAGCTATCTGAGTGATCTTGAGATAGACTTTCTCTAATCCTAAGAAGCAGTCAAGGGAAAGCCACTTTTGAAATCATGCCAAAAAAACTTCAGGAACATCTCCGCCAATCTCCAGAAGTCAACACTGATTCCCCACAAAAGGCCCCTGAACCCAAAACATTTCTGCCTTCTAAACAACTCCCTTCCTCTGGCCATCTGAATCCTTCAAATTACTATTGAGCACAATAAATAAAGTAGTGTCAGTCTCTGGAGATCAGCATCCAAAATGGCAAATATTCTGAAAGGGAAAGGCACAAATTGAATCATCAATCAGTCACTTCACTAAATCTTCTGAATGACTGGGTTGACAAAGAGCACAATGTTTCTTCTGTAGCACAAGTTCTATGGTAGATAGTTTAACTACAGGATAAATATCTGTGATGAGGTTTTCAAAGTACCGAAGTTTCCCTGGAGCAAATGGTTTAACAAAATAATTAATTTTAAAAAAATAACTGGAAGCATCCTGGTCATAGTTTCCGGTCATTTTTCTATTCTTGATGGAATGTGGTATGGACTCAATCTTGTGCAAAATGGCACCTGTGGAAAAGAAAAGGAGATATTGATAAGGTATCAAGCTGGAGATAATAGCAGGAATTTAATTGCACAAATGCTGGTTGGAAAATGAAAGATTTTGAATGCCAAATGGTTTATTTTATAGAATAGGGAGAATAGTATAGTAATTGTGAATATACATACTCTTTCTTCCTTGAAGATTGTAGTAAAATACTGTGTGACACAACTACAGATTCCACTGTGTGCATTCAGCCTATGATCCAAGAAACATGTTCAGGAATATTGGATTGCAGTAGACTGTGTAGACTCACTTGTTTTTCCAACTAGGGTCTTCCTGCTTGTAGAACTGAGTTCCTCCCCAATGCATGGAGAACATTATTAGGAAATAAAAGAGTATTAGACAAAAATGATTACAACAATAAGAAAATGAAAAATATAAACATAGCACTTACACATTGCCACATATTTCCACCCCTTCCCTTCCTTACCTGCATGAGGCATATCCCACTGTCTCACAGTTGTTGGAGTCTAGAAGATGTTGGTGCCTGAAGTTCCAAGGTGAAGTAATTGTTAGGCTTCCAGGCAGAAATATTACCTTATTTCCCCGATAATAAGACATCCCCTGATAATAAGCCCAATTGAGCTTTTGAGAGAATAAGACCCCCCCACCAAAAAATATTTAAACGCATGTGCAGCCGGTCCCTGCCATTTCTTCTGGTTTCCTCTATGTGCCCCAAAATCATAAGACCTCCCCAAAAATAAGGCCAAGAGCTTATTTCAGGTTCAAAAAAATATAAGACAGGGTCTTATTTTTGGGGAAACACGGTAGCTATGTATTCATGTATTGAAGTATACCATTGTTTTATGTAAACTTTTCTCCATAGTTTCCTCAGTCATTAATTTCCTTTTGTGAGCTCCAATCTGCATAACGTATGATATACCATGTGATTTATATTATACATATCTCATGTTTATATGACCTTGTGTACTACCTGATCTAATCTCTTAAATGGTCAAGGACTGTTTAAGTTCCTGCATATATTAGGAGCATAGTTTTAATAAAGGAGATAATAAAAGAGATTCATCTACATAAGCTGCCATGCTGGCAGTATATTATTATATTTGTGTAAAAAGACTGTAAATGATCCTATAGCATACAAATGTACTTTAAAGTCACAAATCAGTTTTTTTCTCATTAGAGTATGCTTAATTAATTGGTTTTATTATACTATAGAGAGATCAGTAATTACATCAGCAATATCTTCTTTCATAAAATTTATCATCTCTGGGGTTGCAATAATCCAGATAATGACTAAATAGAAAGAAATACATAAATATCTCTGTTGTCACCTAATAGGTCTTGGGAAATTTGCAGTTTAGGTATCATTAGCTAATTATCATTAGCTACAGCTGCTCCATGTCCCAAATTTTTACTTAAAATTTGTATGAAATTTACTGTGTCATGAAAATTTTTGTAAAGAACAACGTTAAGCTGTTGATCTCACAGATCCCTAATGGTGTTCTTTATAATAACCATTAGATATTGCCTGATTTTTGGCAGCGAATATCCCACTGAAGATAAAACATGGTAACATTTAATATTCCGACTACAGATAAACAAGAATTTATTTTATTTATTTATTATTTAAATTTTTATACCGCCCTTCTCCCGAAGAATAAAGAGAAAACGATGAAAAGAAAATTAAGTTTAAACACATGCCAAAATAATATAGATGATTATTGGCTTAAAAGTGAACAACAGAGATCAAGACAACTATAGTTTGCAATGGAATTTAATTTTATAGTGTGATTGAAAAAAGCCATTTTGGTAAGATGACAGGAAACAATAAGATTTACAGAGCAAGCTTTCAAGTCAATCTCAAGTGAGAAGAATTAATTACTAATTCTAGACCATTTTAGTAAGGATGTACAAAACGTATTTTGAGCTTAACATGGCCATTTTCAGTATTTCATTTTCAGGACAAAACATTCCAATGAAGCATTGTTCCAAGATGTGGCCAAAAGCAGGAGTTTTATTCCATGTTGTTTTTCTTTCTTCCATAAGTGCCTTTTTAAATTCTAAGTCATACATTTATCCATAAAACAGTTCCATCTCTACTGTCACTGACATTGTTTTAAAATTATGTATTATCAGGAACTCTGAATTCTCCATGTCTTCGGATGAATACAGAATAACAGAATTGAAAAGAAAAAAAATTGAGGATCTTCTAGCCCAAGTCCCTGCCCAAGCAGAAGACCCCATACCATTCTGGACAAATGGCTGTTTAATATATTTTTGTAAAATTTCCAGTGATGGAGCATCCACAGTTTCAATTTCTGGAGGCAAGCTGATTAATTGTTCTTGCTGTCAGGAAATTTTGCCTTAATTCTAGATTGGATCTCTCTTTGATAATTTTCCATCAGTTACTTCTTGTCGTGCCCTCACATGCTTTGGAGAATAACCCTCTCTTCTCTGTGACAGTCCCTCAAATACTGGAAAATTGCTATCATGTCACTCTTAATCCTTCTCTTCTATCTAATCTGATATATCCAGTTCCTACAACCATTCATCAGATGCTTTAGCCTCAGTCCCCCAAATCATCTTTGTTGTCCTTCTCTGCATTCTTTTTAGTCTCAACATCTTTTTTGTATATTGTGACCAAAAACAGATGCAATGTTCTTTTTAAGCCAGGTTATACAAGTCAAAATATAAACTGTGCATGGGCTTTACAGATACTGTTCCTATGATGGTGAGTTTTCAGATTATCAATTCAAACACAATGTTACTTTATTTATTGGTTGAACATTACAGTTAGTTTGCCAAATGGAAACAGGGAAGAAGCTTTAACAAACCACAATTGCTGATATTTTGTAGTTCATAGGCTCTATTGAAATGACCCCACTGCTGTTGCTTCTTTGCTGAGCTAAGTGCTATAGTTCTGTAGATAGACATTACCAAAAATTGTTTATTTTTATGTAGATTTTTTAAAAATTTACTCAATCTTTGTGAATTTAGGACATACATCAAGGTAGCAAGGGTCTTGTTCCTATTGTTTCCTATGGAAAAACACTCAAAATTTCACGTTTTATGGTATCAAAACATAGTGCAAAGGTGTTCTGTTCTTAGGAAGTTTTTTTTTATAATCTATGCAGAACTCTACATTTCAGTTGTCTAAACAAATGAACTTCACAACTGGGAAACTTCACATGGACTCAGATTTACAATACATTATTGCTAATCGGATGTATTTATTGAAACAATTTATAAAGTGACCTTATTCATAGGTCAGATTGGTTTTACTTAAAAAGAAACAATTAACAAATTTTCATTGTATCATACTGACCTAAAGCATCCTTTTGTTTTTCCACAATCATCCGCTCGAATTTTTGCAAATGGATCTACTGGAGGAGCAGTAGGAAAAGGATAACCTTTAAGAATCAGAATCAAAGTGTTAATTATTTAATACAATGCATTTTAATTTAATTCTAAATGTTAATTTGTATGTATTTTATATATTCGTCAAATTTATATCCCACATTTTGTTTTTTACTGGAGTCAGCAATCACCCTGCAAAGTGTCATATTCAGATGTTAAAATAAAAAGTGTTCTCATTTCCTCAGAATCTACATGAAAGAACCATAGAATGATAATTGGAAAAGACTTTTAAATTATCATCCGATCTTCTGCTCTGTGTAGGGTATAAATTAAAATATTTATGAAATATGGTCAGTGTCTGTTTGCACACAAGTAATAAACCATTTCATATTCCCCTCAAATCTAAGGTTTTCTTGGCTCTATTTCTGTTCATACATCAATTTTCTGACTAACACATTTTTTTTGGTCAAATTATCTCTTTCTGGAAAGCCAGAATTCCGAATTGTCTATACCAACATGCTTTTTATACCACAGGACTATTAAGGATTAGAGCTACAGAAGGTGTTTGACATAGCTCTCAAAATAGAGCAGGGTGAATTATGTATATCAATCTTGACAGGTTGATAGCAAGAGACCCTTTACACGAGAAAATTGGCTATTCAGTATTACCTGCCATTAGCTTTTTTCTTTGCCTGTTATAATGACACCCCAATCACCCGCCCCTCACCACAATATTCACTTTATAAGACACACAGACATTTCTACCCACATTTTTTGGGAGGGGAAGTGGATCTTACAGTGCGAAAAATACAGTAAGTCTAAGTGCTGTTGCTATTTCCAGTAATTCTACAGTTGCTGGCCCTAATTGCTCAGCCAACAGGCTTGCATCCTGTAGCCCATTTTTCACCAGAAAACTGTTGGTAATCAGGCAATTGGCCAATAGATGCCTAGTGCTATCCATTTTGCTGGATCTTTCATTATCAGGTAGCTTTTGCCAGATGGTAGCCACTCCACAATCTCACCTTCTTGCAGAATGTTGTTAAACTGCTTGGCAAATATTTGGTGTAAACTGGGTGTCGGCAATCCACAGCTCCAGAGCCGCATGCGGCTCTTTCATCCCTCTGCTGTGTCTCCCTGTCGCCCTGTTGCAGCAGAGGGATGAATGAGCTGTTGCATTTTCATGGCAGTGGCAATGACCAGAGCCTTAGTGTGGGAGCAAAGCGCCCCTGCACTTGCCTTTGCATACCTATTCATCTGAACTGGTAGTAAAAAATGCCTTTAAAAAGTAAAAAAAACAGATTCCAATGATCACGCGGCACAGCTGTGATTTTCAGAACTTTTTTTAAACCTTTTAAAAACATTTTTTACTATCAGGCGAATAAGTAGTAAAAACATGCTTTTAAAAAGTTTAAAAAAGACTTGGACGATCACAGTTATGCTGCACAATCATCCGAACTTTTTGAAAAAACTTTTTAAAGCATTTTTAACTACCGGTTCTGGAGAACTGGTAGTAAAAAAATGCTTAATTTTTTTAAAAAAAAGTTCTGATGATTGCATGTTGCGCAGCTGATCGTTGGAACATTTTAACATTTCTTTTACTACTAGTTCAGGGAACCAGTAGCATTTTTTACTACCGGTTTGGCCGAACCAGCCCAAACTGTAGCATTTCACCCTTGTATCAGCACTGATGAACAAAATAAGAAGCCATCTGCTGAAAAGGAGGCTTTTATTTTGGAAGCCAGAGAAACTGCAATGACAACAGTGGTGGGTCAGCTGACAGATTGCAAAGGTGTGCAGAAATTACTTTTATACCTTTCTGTGCTTTTGTGACTGAGATGCCTGATGGGGTATTTGACTATTTTAACGGTGTGCGTTTGGTATTTTGATTGCCCCGTCTGGCTTTCTGAGTGCTGGACTGTCAAGTCCAGCCTTAGGGAAGGGAGAAGAATGTAAATTTAGTAGGTTCTATGTGTTTTATTAGCTTAATCCTCTGTTTGGGTTAGTCTGAAGTATAGAAGCCACTCCTCGCTACATTCATGCTGTTCTGTTTTCCTTCCAATGGGATACAATGTATCTATTTGTGAAATGCTCTTCTCAGCTCACCTGAAGCTATTTCGCTCAGCTGAGAGGCAGGGTCCCCCCCCCCCCACCTTCCAGCCTTTGCAAATTTGCAAGTGGCTCTTTTCTTTGAAGTTTTCATTAATTGTTTTAGTTCCTACCTGAGCAGCAGGAAAAGCTGCTTTTCTTCCTTTCCTGGGGACATGGAATGGGTGGGTGGATGGGGGTGGGAGTCATGATTCTCTCTACAATCATCTCTAAAGCCGTGGTTTATTTCTAAAATTGTGTTTCCTCATTGAATATTGATCTTTTGTTGGAATACAAAGGAAATATAGATTCAACCATAGTCTGTTAGTCCTTTGTTAAGATTAGCCCAATTTTAGGGAATTATTATTGCTAAACAATAATGATGAGCTGCCAGTGATGAGCTAAAATAAGGAAGCATGGAATACTTTTTCTTTTCTAACTTTGTTGGAGAAACATAAACATTTCAAATCGTGGTTTAATGTTGTTATTTTATGAATTTGCTATTCCCATTAGGAGTTATATTTTGCAACTCTGAATTGTTTATTGTGAGAGATTAAAATCTTCCACTTCATTTTAACTAAAACTGACCCAAAATATACCTGATTTATAAGACTTTGTTTTAAAGATGTATTTCTTGACCACAAGAGGGAGCCAAAGACTAGTGATAAAGAATCAAACCAAAGACAAACAATGCCAAAAGAACTTAAAACATCTTGGAGGAATACTCTGACAAAATAATTTATTTTATAGATAGCCTATGCTCTAAATATGCTACAAAAGAGGAGCAAAATACTCCAGTAATTGGAAGAAAGATTAATAATCCAGAAAAGCTCAAGCGTAGAAAGTTTTCAAACCACTGAAATTACTACACAAATATTGGATATCATAAGGGACTCAATTGTTTTTTCAATATAGCTCAATATAGATTTGATAATAACAGTGTCTACTATGAAGATGATTTAATTACAACTCTCCCAGTACAGCTGAAAGAAGAATTGCAAATAAGACTACAGGCCACAAGAAAACATATTTTGGTTTTCTTCTTCAGAATTGAAATTGAAATTGACAATGCTGATATTTCTGTTTGAAAGCCATTATCTGAGAATCTATTTAGAAAAATAGTTTATATTCATGCAATAGATATTCTGGAGAAGAAAGATTTCATGAACACATGCTGCAGAGACTGACTAAAATTCAAAAGGCTAATTAGTATCAGGTATCTTATTGGTTCAATATATAAAATTAAAAGAAAGATTTAACTAATTGCTTTGCACTTTAAAAGCTGGGTTTGAAAATGGATAAATAAGTTATTCTTAAAGTGTATAAAGTATTATCAAAATTGATTACAGAAATATTTATGTTTAAGAAGAGGGAAAGAAAGAAAATTGTTTTTTTTTTCCATAATGTTTGAGCAATGGAAAATCAAAAATGAATTATAATATGAGAGATAAAAATGTTTCTTTTTAAAATGATGTATTAGAATTAATTGTAACTGCAAAGAAGATGATTTTTAAGAAACGTTTAGAGTTTCTTTAAAGTTGGTCAAAGAACTTGAAACAATACTATGAATTTTGTCATTATAGAGGATACTGTAGAAAATCTAATAGGTAAGTATAATAAAATTCCCATTTCTCATAATGGGAAAAATTGAGATGACAAGACCACTGCAAACAAAGAAGACAGTGTACTTAGTCCTCTTCTATTAGGAAATCTTTTCTGATTTTTATGCTCAAAATAGAAAAAATGGAATTTAAATTTTAGTTTGAAGAGTTAATAATTGTGGTGTTATAGAAATAGATTGTAATAACTAAAGGTAAGGCAAAATGTTGAGGCTGAAGATGTACTTAATACAGTGTAATAATGGCCCATATTGCCCTGTTGTTTTGGAATTAGGCAGAAATCAATGCTTTTTTTTCTTTCCCTTTTATGCCCTGCATCCCCTCGCCCCCATTTTAATCTTGATTTTCATTGCATTGTATAGTATAATAAATTTCAATAACAGCTTTAAAAAAGATTCCATGAAATATCTGGGTTTGCATTTTTCAGATAATAGTTAAGAAATGTATCAAGACAATTAATAAAAATTTTCTTGATTAGGATAAATTGTAATTATTAAGGCAAATGTATTAAAAAACTACTTTCAAAAGGTACCAATTCAGATCCTATAATTTTTTTTTTACAAATTTTAATATCAACTTTTTATATCAATATTACTACAGTAAGAAAGTGAAATGAAATACATTCAAGATACTCCCTGAACTACAATGGCAATTGGGACTGGGATTTCCATCACTAAGCAATGTGGTATATTCCGTATATTCTGCTCCCTCACGTCTCATCTTTTAATCATAACCTGGATTTTTATTGAAATTTTTCTCTCTCTCTCTTACATATATATATATATGCATTTTTCTTCAACCAGGTATTTTCCTACGTAAACCAAGTTTCTCAACTTGCAGCCATAACTCAATCACATCACTGAGCTATGGCTGCAAGTTGAAAAACTTGGTTTACGTAGGAAAATACCCAGTTAAAGAAAAATATATACAAGAACCTACAATAAGAAAAGCACGCACGCACGCGCACGCGCGCACACACACACATTCTTATATTCTTATTGCTTTTAATGTTGTAAGCTGCCCAGAGTCACCTTGTAGCGAGATGGCTAGCAAACAGATTTAATAAATAAAAGGACTGTGCAGGGGTGGCCAATGAAGCATGAACACAGAAGGGCTGGGGGAAAATGCACAGGTGGGGGAGACTTCCCTAAATTACTTGCCACCTGTCTCCTCAGATTTCCCACAGATTTACTTGTTGAAAAGTCAACAAGATTTACTTGTTGAAAAGACAAATCATTTGATTGCAAATGGCAATCAAATGACCACAGGATGCTGCAACCTCATAAGTGTAAACCAGTTGTCAAGTGCCCAGATTGCAATCACATCCCTGAGTGGGTGATAGGGTACCATCATAACTGAATGTTCACTGAATGTGTGGTCATTAATTGAGGATTACCTATATGCAGATAATCCACTCAGATTCCATGAATAGGCTAAATACACAGGAAGAAGTCCAGAATATATCACAGCATTTACAAATGCTAGAAGAATAAAACCTCAAAAATGAAGACAGCTTTGATGAAAAATGATAAAAATATTTGACAAACTCAAATATGACAAGGAAATATAACTAATTTTTAAAAATAATAGAATAGATGGTAAAATGTAAAGAAATAGTCATAAAATTTCAATTGGAAAATTATATAATTTTTTTATAATTTATAGAATGTAGTCCAAGTTACAACTTAAGAGAAAACTGGTGTACAAATATTTTATAAATAGTATGACTTTACCAATAATTGCCACAATAGGCAAATCATATTTCAATAGTTATAAATGCCAGGAAAGAGAGTGTTTTCACATAGTGGATGTAAAAGAATCAAATATACTGAAAAGAAATATACAAGACTATTCAGAAATTTTTAGAAATCAGATTAGAAATGAAACCATTATTCTTCTTACCGGCATAATATTAAAACACAGTTCCCCAATGTTTCTGGCTTTGTGGACCAGCGGGGGGGGGGAGGGGAGAGGGGATGATTCTGCATGAGCAGCAAGTGCGTATGTGCACATGGAGCTCAATTTGCATGAGTGGCATGCATACGCACCTGCCACTCACTTAACTGGAGAGCGCTTGCACTCGCCAACTGCTCACGCAAGTGAGGATGTGTGTGCACCTGTGATCCATGGTCCGCTAGTGGGCCATGGGGGGGGGAGGCTGCAACCGGGCTGTGGGAACAGCCAACAAGCGGACGCTTCTTGGCTGTTCCCACAGCCCGGTTGCAGCCTCCCCCCCCCCCCCCATGGCCCACTAGCGGACCATGGATCACAGGTTCGAGATCCCTGTTCAAAAACATTTTTTAAAAAAATTACAATTTATTAAAATAAATGCTCATAGTCATGAGGATAATAAATTTAGCACAAAATTAGAGAAGAGATAATGTAAGTTATTGATGACATCCAGATTGATACGTAAATCTGGAGAATTAACAGCATATATTCACAACAGAAGTCTAACCAAATTTCAGAAAGAACAGCTTCCATATATGTTATTCAGCGAGGAAAATATAGCATATAGTTTTTAAGGGAGAAGAGAACCAATTAAAGAACTGAAATCAGAAATACACATTAAAAAAAATTATAACCATTGTACATTAGTATGAACATCAGAGGTTTTATGCTGCCTAATGTTCTTATAAATATTTGTGGCATCAACAATTTGGGCATAGTATCAGGAAAACATAAACACAGACCAGAAACCAGTAATATGCAAAAATGTTGTAATATGCAAAACAGCTGTTTTATGCAAACTCAGCTTATTGCATTGCTGATAGCTCATACAAAAGCAGAAATGTAGAATCTGCTGCTTGAGCAGCCTGGTTCTGAATGGGCAATGGCCTGGGCGTTGGGGACCGCTGAATTAAGGGATCAATTATAATGAATTTAATGGACTAAGGAGGAGAAATAGTTGATGGAGTGGAATTTGAAGTGACCTTGGGAGGGAATGATAGTTGGATCCACACAATTCTGGCTAGAAGAAGTTAAGGCAATCAGATTTGTGTCCTAGATTTCAAGGGAGCTGACTTTAATAAACTAGGAGAAAACTACAAAAGTTTCCATTGATTAAAATCTTGCAACAGAAAAAAAGGGAGGAGCATTGGGAAATTCTGAAAAATGATATAATTAAAGCCCAGACGCACACAGTACCTAAGAAGAAGAAAAATGGGAGCTATCTCATGAAACCAGTGTGATTGCATTAAAAAAACATATTTCTAATAGACTGGAAAACAAAAGGGACAATTTTTAAAAATTGAAAGAACATCATACAGCACGACAAGAGCATTTGAGAATAGGCCAAACCTCTAATGATAAACTGAGTAAAGTTTTGGTTCAGAATAATCTGAGTCTTGCAATGAATATCCAAAAAGTCTAAAATGATTCTTTTGATATATATAGAATAGGAGCAGAATCAAGAATACTGTTGGTCAATTAGTTAAAGAAAGATGGTGAGATGTTATAAGCAACAGGGAGAAGGCTGAACAGCTTAATTCCTATTTTACATCTGAAGTAAGCAAATCATCAGTGCCATATTATATCCCTGTGTGTTAAAGGAACTGAGATATAATCTCGTTGCATCTCGTTGCGCCCATGTAACACCTCTCCTACGCGAGCTGCACTGGCTCCCGGTGGTCTTCCGGGTGCGATTCAAGGTGTTAGTTATCACCTTTAAAGCGCTCCATGGCTTAGGTCCTGGGTACTTACGAGACCGTCTTTTGCCACCAATAGCCTCCCACCGACCAGTTCGTTCTCACAGGGAGGGACTATTCAGGGTACCGTCAGTCAAATTGTGCCGACTGGCGACTCCCAGGGGGAGGGCCTTCTCTGTAAGGGCTCCAACCCTTTGGAATGAACTGCCCCCTGATATACGAAACATCGCTAATCTCCGTGCTTTCCGCTGTGCCCTCAGGACCCTGATGTTCAATCAGGCAGGGCTAAGCACGTTAACTGGGAATGATTAAAATATTATATAATTCTGGGTTTTATTTAATTGGGCTAAACTATGCTATAATTTTAATTATCAATTTTATGATGTTTATGTATCTTTTATTTTTTCTTGACTGTACACCGCCTTGAGTCCTGCGGGAGAAAGGCGGTATAGAAATATAATAAATAATAATAATAATAACCTCAAAATCACTGACTGTAATCTTCAAAAACTTTTTGAGTGCCAGAGAAATGGCAAAAAACTGGAGAAAAGGTAATACTTCAACTATCTTTAAAAGCGGGGGGGGGGAGAGGAATGGACCTAGGAAACTGAAGAACAACCAGCTTTTCATTAATACCTAGAAAAATCCTAGAAAAGATCACCAGGCATTTGGGTTTTCATCCATCCATCCATCTTGTTGGCTAGAACATGGTAATTACTAGAAGTGAGTAAGAATTTGTTAAAAACATGTGGTGGGCAAATTGTTTTCTTTTGCATTTTTACAAAATGACTAAATTACTACACCAAGAGAATGTTATGGATATCCTTAGATTTCAGTAAGGCCTTTGATAAAGTTGACTATAGCCACATTCCTGATAAAATTGAATAATGTAAGATAAATGATCCTATTCCTAAATGATTTGCATCTGCTGAACAACCGTATTTTATAAAAATTCTTTGTCAACATGAAGAGAAGCGTCCAATGATACTTCCAAGTGAAGTATTTGGGGGCTTTAGAACACATATACATGCCAAAATGGACAAGTAAGAAAAAACTACATAGCACAGGGGAAATACCAGAGGATTGGAAAAAATCTGATATTATAAAAAGTGGGGGGGTTTCTTTTCTTTTCTTTCTTTCTTTTTTTTTTTTTTGAGAAGTTTAAATTCTCTGCCCTGGAACTTTTGTGGAATCCAACAATAGTTGTTGAAATTGGCTCTTTTAAAATGCACGTACAACTATGCTAGAATTTCAATTTCTGTTGTATCTTGAAACCCAGGATTACATGATTGCTTTTGCCAAAAGTTTCAACTACTTCCACATCTTCAACCAGCTTTTTCCGGTTGATTAGAATGAAATCAACTTGTTTGTTATGCAATTTTTTAAGAAAATCACTTTGTATCTTATGAAAACCTTTAGAAAAAGAATCACTCAGGAAGAGCTAAGGAACTTTGGGGATGACCCCGCAGAACTGATTTCACAACAGGTATCTATGTTATTAAAGTATCCATTATATTATGTCTTTATTAATAGAAAAGAGTATTGTATCCTGAATAAAAGTAAAAGACGTGTCTTTGCAAAGGAAAAAAACATCAGATTGGAATCAGTAGGATATATTTTCAGTGCTTTCCAAAGTTGGGCTTGATCAATTTAAGAGTACTTTGTTCAAGGAGAATTGAAAATAGCTGAAAATGAAACTTTTATCTACAACGTATCAAATACTTTCCTGGCAGTCCTAAAAGAGATGCTATTCCTGAAAGTTAAGGCTAATGGCAAATTATTAGTAATAAATTCAAAAAATCAAATTTAAAATACTCTTAAAAGTAAAATACTCTTAAAAATACTTAAAAACTCATGTTTTCTGTGCAATAGTACTAAAAAATCACTTTGAAATTATTATAAAGTCCATCTGTGTGGCCCTCAGAATATATATGGGCCAGTATGAAAAAAGTTATTCTGAAGCCTGAGTATATTCATATTTATCCTATGTAGGCTAGAATCTTTAATTTAGACCTTGCAAACCAGAATACACATGGTCTTTGACTTACATCAGTTCGTTTCGTGACCTTTCTAAGTTATAATGGCACTGAAAAAGTGACTTATGACCGTTTTTCACACTTACAACGGTTGCTACATTCCCACTATCAAAATTCAGATACTTGGCAAATGACTCATATTTATGATGATGGCAACATCCTGGAGTCATGTGATCACCTTTTATAACATTCTGATCAGCAAAGTCAATGAGGAAGCCAGATTCACTTAACCATGTTACTAATTTTAACAATTGCAGGGATTCACGTAATAATTGTGTCAAGGAAAGTTGTTATGAGGCAAAATTCACTTGATATCTCACTTGTCAACAGAAATGTTAGGCTCAATTGTGATTATAAGGCAAGGACCAGATTGATGCCTATACCACACTACAGAAGATACATCTCTGGTAGAGCCTACTCAGATTTAACTAGCAAAATAGCAAAAAGTTTTCCTATCTGGCAAAGTGGCCCAATTTTATCACTTCCCTTTTGGATTTAAATTTATGAATACAGAAGAATTCCAGATCTAATTAGTCAAAAAGAATTGCACAATCTCCCCATTAAACCTCTTTCACCCCATGTACACTTCAATTATCAATAATTTGAGCATACTGGCTTTCCTTTTATTTAGAGCAAGCAAACTTAAAATTCTTCAGAACCATACTGAAGCAGGCACAGAAAGCATGCACTCTATAGGATTAGTTTCACCTAATGCTTATAACTTGTACTCTGCATATATCTCATATTTTATTTTTTTTAAGCAGATGTATGCTATTCTGATAAAATGGTTCTGTTTAACCCACCCTGGATTTTAAACAGATTCAGAGAATATTCTTAGGATAACAATATGCCTGCATTCCAACAGCCTCTGTTTCCATGGTAGCCACTAGAAATTGAGAGTCTGGGAAAAGGAATGGAGTAGAGGAAACGGTAAATTGTCAGAAAATCATTTTCTTTACTTCACTCCGGGAAACCAATTCAACTCAAATGGAGGAAACTTCGCAACCAGATATTTATACATTACTTGCTGAATCGAACGTATTTATTCCATTTTATCTCATCCCTCCCCCAAAACAGTCAAGGATTTCCAAAAGGCAAGACAGAATTTTGATCATGTACGGAGTGCCCTTCCCCCACTGGCTGATAATGTCACAATTCCCTTTTCAATAGCAACAGAGATGCAGCCCGTTGCGTCCATTAAAACTAGATAACCTCTTTTTAACCTAATTTTTCCCTTCTATCTTCTCTCTTAAGTGCTTCTAGATCTCCGCTCTATTTGGATAGGTTCTCACCGTCGTCGGAGAGGAAGCGGGTATCGTAAAACTCGCTGGCGAAAGTGCCATATGAAGAATCGTGAGGTTGATGCTTCTCATCGTGCTGATTCCCTTTTGCATCTATTTCGCGGCCTTGTATAGATCTTGTCTCCCTGCCGGTGTTCTCGTCCGCAGCGATGGCCCAAGAGGAAGCAGCGGAAGCGGCCACAAGCAGCATCCACAAACTGCACCAGTGCAGCCAAGACAGGATTGCTGCAAATGCGGCCATGGCGGCAGTTCTTAAGCCCGACAGAGTTCTTGCGCGTCGCCACCGCCTCTTCTGCTCTTCTACTCCACCCTTTGCAAGACTTCAGCCGAACTACGGTATTAGCATCACATCTTATTGTCATAACCAAGGTTTAGCTACAAAGGATGACCTTTTTTTTCTCTTCAAAATACTTTCTAATTAATGGTATTGCTATGTTCCTATTGGTAGTCGAGATGATTGGACATTACTGAAATTGATGCAATGCAACCAAATGAACAGCTGAGGAGACATAATTGTGATTGAAAACATTGTTCCATTGAAGGAAATAGCAGGCACAGAAATAGGGGGCTAAAAGCAATATTGAAATACACCTGCCTATATTTCATGAGAAGCAGCCAAATACAATACATAGTTTTGTGCATATTTGATATTAATTCATGAGTATATCTTTTTTTTTATCCAAAGAAAGTAAGTTATCCAAGCCACTCAACAAATTTATTATTTGTATGTCCTGTTAATTATTGAGAAATCAGCTGGTTTTATTTGTATTATCTTTCTTGTAACTTGTCTTTTTAAATCCATATTCAAAATTCCCTGATTATCAGCTGTATCCTCTTCTATCTCTTCTTTTAAACTTATGCTTATAGTTGATCTTAAGAGAAGTTTTTGAGTGTACTGCTCCCAAATATCCCTGAATTGTTCCAAAGTTAACATACTTTTTTCCATTCTGTATTACAGGGTCTCTTGTCCTTTCATTATATCTTTAGTTCTTTCTGGTTGTTTCAAGTGTCCATTCTTTCAAGTCTCTTCTTATTATGTTTTTCTACATTTTCCCATATGAATATTTCTTACCCTTGCCTTTAAAATCTTCATATATTTTAACAGGATTTTAAACAACCCATGGGAAGGAGTCTTATAATTAGTTTTAAATTTTTATTTCTGATCCATCTAGCCTTTTAGGTGTTTATAACTTTCCAAAATCAGTGATCTAATTACTTTTTGCTTTTTATTTCAGAATAAATTTTAAATGTTGTTCTAAATTTTGAGTGGGATGAAACGTGCCATTCTGCAGGTTCTCAATATCCAAAGGCAATTAAGCAAGCTATTTCCAGAAATAATTAAGAAAGGGTCTACTTGAATACTCCAAATTATATGCTTGACTAGGTAGCTCAGTGTCCTCCCCTTTATCCTAAGAGGAATCTTGAAGCCCTAATATGGTTTGCTGGCTCCTGGTTTTACCGCAGAAGTTATCTTCAGTTCACCATGACTTCTCCAGGAGTTTATATTTTTATGTATACTTGTATGTTCTGAATGATCCTCATGTTCCTCAGGTTTAATGAACCTTAAAGCTATCGAAATAAAATACCCAGCTTTGCTAATGCATAAATCTAGCCACTTTGGCAGTTTAAACTGCCAAATCAGACAAAACAGAATAATATTGCTGTTTGGATTTTCATCTGTCAGATTTACTGCATTTTACTTAATTTTCTGAATAGTCATCATCTAATGTGTTGTATGTAATTCAACACATTGGGATTAAACAGAATAGGAAAAAACAGATATCCTTTCATTTATTCGAAAAAAATTGTATACAACCCAATACGGTGCTTTGGATTCACAGACAGAAAAGTGCTTCAGGGTATCTAGACAAAAGTACTGTTTGAAGCTCCTTAAATCACACACGATTTTTCCATGATTGCATAGTTAATTTAAGAAGCTGGTTAGTTCTTCATTTGTGCTGCACACATATTGGTGAAGCACATTTTGCCTTCAAATCCAAACATTTAAGAGTTTAAGTGAATACAGTTTAGTTGGTTAATTATAGAAATGACAATTCTAAATCTTATTACCAGTACTAACCCTTTCCTTCTACTCTAAAATTTCCATCCTCTTCTATCAAATACTTTGAAAAATTCAAAGAGAGCAAGAGAGAGCATTGTGTTCAATGTTAAATACTCTTCCAATTGAATTGGCTTCTTAAAGAGCAAATCCCCAAATTCACATAAATGATGGTGACATCTGTTGAAGGTACTTACTTTGTTTAGTTTGTTTTTAAGAATCAAAAATAGTTGCTGTAGTCTGGTCATTAATTCTTTGTAAATATCTTCAGCACAACCTATGAACTGGGGTAGGAGAAGACTAATCACAGGTATTGGTGGTGTAAATTCAAACAATGCAGCATCTGATTCAAGATGGTGCCGCCGAATGCTATCTCGGTGAAATGCTCTCTAATGGCTTATTTTTTATTATTCTCTGTGACTCATTACGTATTTCATATTCACAAGACCATTTGCTAAAAATTAAGCAACGTTTCTTTAAGGAACAGCTTTCTGTGATTTCACACAGCCCCTTTACAAACGAGGAGGAGATTCTAACACAGGAAGAAGCAATTTCCCTATTCCTCTTCACATGGAACACCTGGTATGGGTTGACTTACCATATTTTTAGGAGTGTAAGACGCACCTTTCCCCCCCAAAAAAGAGAATGAAAATCTGGATGCGTCTTATACTATAAATGTAGCTCCACCCAGTTTCTCAAACGGAGGTTTCAGAGGCTGAAAAAAAGCATCAGAAATGAAGCTTCAGAAAACAGAGCTTCAGAAGCTTTTTTTTCTAAAGCTCTGTTTTGGAGGCTTTCAGAGGCAGGAAAAAAAGTTTTTTTCTGAAAAGAGTTTCAGAAGTTTCAGAGGCAGAAAAAAAAAATTCACAACCAAGGAACCTATTACTAAAATTCACCTCTGGCAACAGCTGATTGGGGGTATTCCGGGAGGCCGATCCACCAGCCAATCAGCTTTTTTCTTATTTTCCTCCCCAAAAACTAAGATGCATCTTATACTCTGAAAAATACGGTAAGTAGAATTGTCAGAAACAATTTGCTTTGCCCCAGCTTTGGAAAATAATAGAGCTGGAAGGGACCTTGAAGGTCTTCTAGTCCAACCCCCTGCTCAAGCAGGAGACCATGTACCATTTCAGAAAGGTGGTTGTCCAGTCTTTTCTTAAAACCTTCAGTGATGAAGCATCTACAACTTCTGAAAGCAAGTTGTTCCACTGGTTAATTGTATTCACTGTCAGGAAGTTTCTCCTTAATTCCAAGTTGCTTCTCTCCCTGATTCAATCCATTTTTTCTTGACCTGCTTTGGAAAATAAGTTGATCTCCTCTTCATTACGGCAGCTGCTCAAATATTGGAATACTGCTATCACCCCTTGACTGGCCATACCCAATTCCTGCAACTGTTCTTCAAATGTTTTTGTCTCCAGGCCCATGTCATGTGTTGTTCCAGCTGCAGCAAGTTAGACTGCAAAAAAGGCTGTAGCAGATGTTGTTTTGCCAACCATTCAGTGCTCAGCATGGTATGCTTTCAGTGAAATGAGAATCCAGAAATTCTTGTGTTCATATGACATTCAATATAAGAGAGCTGGTGTGCAAAAAAGATCATTGACTTGCGCGCTGGAGATTTTTCGGTACGTGCAAGAAAAACATCTTTAATCACTGCCAGAACATCCACTTTGCTGGAGTAACTAGTCTGAAGGTGTATATGAGCCATCTTTGACATGCCAGCTGACTGCAGCAGAAATAAAGAAGTTCATTAACAAACCGATGCAAGTATCACCATAGGCCCTGTCATCCCCTATCAATACAGAGATGTATGAAACAGGTCACAGAAGCAGCAAGCATGAGAAATGTGAGAGTTATATCAGAGGCCAAGAAGCAAGTTGGTGGCTGATGTCGAAGAATGAATCAAAACAAGACTTGATGAAACTCATGTAATCATTTTTGTAACTCAGGTAATTGCTTTCTGAAGTTAGTTTATGATTGCATTGATTATTTTTTGCTTGGCTAAATAAGATTCATGCAGAAAAAAACTTTAATTTTTGCAGTACAAGGTGTAATTTTGAGAAGATAAAATTAACAGTATTTGGGTTACAAGAGACTTTTGTGGGGTATATGATCAGATGTGAATTTATCATAGCAAGCTAAACATTGTGCAATCGCAAAAATAATAGCAGATCTGAAATCTATTTTTAAAACCCTTCACTGAAAAAAAATGCAAAAATTAATTTTCACTCTATTAAATGACACACTCTAATTACAGTCATCTAGTCCAAAATTTATTTTGGTCAATGACTAGCGTGAAACACTAACAATAAGCTAAACAAAAAAGAAATGCAAAGCAATTGTAAAGAAGGCACCAGACCAATGTGATTTCTTAAATGTAATCAGAGTATAACATGACAATATATTATCAGCAGAAATAATAAATAATCTTATAATTTACCAGTATGTTTCTGGAAAGGCAGGAGTGATTTAATTATCTTTCCATGTCCAGAAAACATCATGTCAGTACTTTATCAGGCTAATTTCTCAAAGATAAAGGAGTTTTCTGAGATAAATCATAATATGACTACATAATACAGATTAGGCAAACCCTGGCTCAAAAACAGTAACTGTGAAAGGAACTGTTGGAAGAAAGGTTTCCGGCACTGTCTTTTTGGGGTATACTTCTCACAGGACCTTGGAGTCCTAGTGGATAATCATTTAAACATGTGTTAGCAGTATGCGTCAGCAGCCAAAAAAGCTAATACAATCCTTGGTTGTATAAACAGAGGCATGGAATCAAAATCATGTGAAGTATTAGTATCACTTTATAAATCCTTAGTAAGCCCACACCTGGAATACTGCATCCAATTTTGGTCACCACATTATAAAAAATATTTTGAGATTTTGGAAAAAATGCAAAGAACAGCAACTAAGACGATTAAAGGCCTGGATACTAAAACATATGAATGGTTGCAGGATCTGGGTTTGGCTAATCTAGAGAAAAGAAGGATTAGCGGGGCATGATAGCAGTATTCCAATATTTGAGAGGCTGCCACAAAGAGGTGGTTTATTTATTTTCCAGAGCACCAGAGGGCAGGTCAAGAAACAATGGATGGAAATTAATCAAGGAGAGAAGCAACCTGGAATTAAGGAGAAACTTCTTAACAATGAGAACTTGCCTTCAGATGTTGTGGGTGCTTCGTTGTAGAGGTTTTTAAGAAAGGACTGGATAGTCACTTGCCTGAAATGGTATAGGACAGTGATGGCTAACCTTTTTGCCATCGCATGCCAAAAGCGAGGGAGCGTGGTGGGGTCACACGCACACGTGCCCACATCCATAATTCTATGCACACACACACACACACACACACACACACACGTGTTCCCCCCCACTGTTGGCACATGATGGCCCGATGGGCCTGTTTTTTCTCTCCCCAGGCTCCAGAGCCTTTCTAGGAGCCTGGGGAGGGCAAAAACAGCCTTCTCCCCCCCCCCCGAGACCCTCCAGAGGCCAGAAACAGTGTGTTTCCTGACTTCTGGTGGGCCCAGAAGGCTCGAAAATCAGCTGGCTGGCGCACACATGCATGTTGGAGCTGAGTTCGCGTGCCCACTGATATGGCTCCGCATGCCATCTGTGGCACCTATGCCATAGGTTCGCCATCACGGGTATAGGATCTCCTGCTCGAGCAGGGGGCTGGACCTCTAAGGGCCTTCCAGCTCTATTCTGATTCTGACTTTCTGTGAATTAGTTAAAAATTACCAACTTTACAAGAATACCATGTCTCATATTCTATACTTGCCTCTGGATATCCTGAATAGCAACTTATGGTAATAATAATAATGATAATTAATTATATCAAATGAAATAAAATTTTATGGTACAACACTGCTTAATCAGTTGGATAAAATATCCAGAAAAAATGGTCAGAATTCCCTCAACCTTCAGCAGAAAAAAAGAAAATCAATGCTGCTCTTAGCTTTTTAAATAAAGCAGGCATATGAAATACGTACAATACATTTCAGGCTCTGTATATTCAAGCCAAATGCCAAGTGTGGCTCCGTTCCCAGAACATTAATGCCTACTGGATGTCATAGGGAACTGCATTCCCCAGGATTCAGTGCGGTATCATTGCCTTCACCGGTTGGTGGGGTGGAGTTTTTTTAAGCGGGCAGGGCGAGATGTAGGAAACAGCAATAATATTAACGCCTTGGCTTAGCAACATGGCTAAATACAAGCGTGATGGTTCTTCAAGTCCGCTATCAGAACCTGAACTGGATCCAGACCCTCAGCGTTATCCACCGCCGCCTCCGGTGCAATTGCCACGCCCGGAAAAACCGCTGCGCCAGGCCTTCTACAACACCGGAGCTCTGGTTCTGGTGGGACTATGCTGCGGGGTGGGGGTACTCATTTACTTTATCCTCGAGGCGTTTCTGCGCCCACTCCTGTGGGCTGTTCTGTGCGGCACCTTTTTGCACCCGTTCAAAAGTTCCCTCACGGCATTTGGCCGTCGCTGGCTGCGTCGCCTCCGCCATTCCAACACACCCATATTTTTGGCTACTTTCTTATTGCCACTGTCTTTTGCTAATGCGGCCGCCGAAACCTTGGGCAATGAGATCGTGAGGCGCCGTCGGCTTCTTCTGCTCCTAAGCGCAGGAAGTCCTGTTTTATATGGACTATACTGCGTCGGTTCTTCCTTGGAAGTCCAGGTCGCGCTTGAGTATTCCGCCAGTCTCATATGCCGAGGACTAGACTATTTCAGTAGCCGCTGGGTAAGTTGTAGGGGTGGTAGTGAAGTTGTAGTGGTGGAAGTAGTGACATAGGTGGATTTGTTTGCCACAGCGAGTTGTATATTAGCCAACCACCACCTCTGGCCCAGCTTGATGGTCGGTCCAGCGCACGTGAGTTAGTATTACGAGTAAATTTCGGAGAAAATAACATGGGTGAGGCCGCGCGCGTGAAGATTTTTGGACGAACGAGTTCAGCCAGTAGCCTCAAACTTTGAATTGTCTCAAAGTGCAATTTGAACTAAGGCTACCGCTAAACTGTCCTCTAAACTTCAGAATCACTGAACGGAAAGGCATTAAAAATGACAATGCTTCTTGAAAGTAACTAGAGCTGCATGACAGTTTTATAGGAAAAGAGAGTTGAAAATAATAATTATTGAGCTTCATTTAAATAATTTCTTGCTATACATGTAATAAATTAAGCAAGAAACAGATCAAGGAATGAAATGGGTTACAGAAAAGTTATATATTGCTCTTAAACAGATTTTAAAAGCTGGATTTACAATAGATAATATTTTCTTTATTGAAAACATGATGGTATCAAATATAAATGATGTGCAACAATGATGTTTCTAGTTTATTATTTTAACTGCTAATTCTAATGTTTAATGTAATTTTAATGTATCCTCTTTTCATAACACTACTTATATTTTCAGACTAGATGTTCAGTGTTTAGGAATACTGTAATAATAGATTTCATCCTTACAAACTTCTAGGATTGTAATAGGCCTTGAACTAGAAAAATGCATGCAAACTGTTTTGGTACCGATTGCTTTACTTGTATGCAGTCAAGCTTGAGCAGGGGTTGGATTAGAAGATCTCCAAGGTCCCTTCCAGCTCTATTCTGATTGAAATAAACATATTCTGTTACAGATTGGAGATGTGAGTTGAGAGATGGTAGCATATACAGATACAGTGTTTCTATTTGCTTATTGTTCAAACGCAGACATTTATTTTTACCATATTTATTCTTTACTCTATGGAGATGCTAAAATTCACACCTTTCGCTTATGGATTGACATGATAACCATCTTCCAATACTTGAAAGGCTGTCATGAGGAAGAGTGAGTAAGTTTATTCTCCAAAAGCACCAGAGAGCAGGACAAAAAGCAAAAGATGGAAAGTTATTTCAGAAAAAGAGCCAACCTGGAACTAAGGAGAAATTTCCTGACAGAACAATTAATCAGTGGGACAGTTTGCCTCTGAAAGTTGTGGGTACGCCATCACTGGAGGTTTTCAAGAGGTTGAACAACCATATGTCCGAGATGGAATAAGGTCTCCTGCCCTAAGCAGAGGGTTTGACTAGAAGACCTCCAAGATCCCTTCTAGCCTATGATTCTATAATTGTACATCCCCAGTTTCAGCTTTTACCAATTCCTCCTTGCATCTTTCTTTTAATTTCTATGACTTTATAAATGTTAAATACTGAACATCTACTTGAGAAACTGCAAAAGCAAGACTATAATAATGGAAAATTATTTCATTAATAACTGTCATTTAAAATGGAAAAACATTTTCTTTTCCAGTGAAGGATATAAAGATGAAAAAGTTATAGAACTTCTAGAAATACACCGACTGAATTCAGCTTATGGATTTCTAGTGCATAGTCCTGATAAATTGAACTTAATGAAACACTCTATTAGAGATTTATACTCCAGTTCCATCTCCTTTTTAAATATTCAGATATGGACCTTGATAGCAGGTTACCTGTTGACTGTGTTATTCAGATGGAACCAGAGCACCGAACGTTACTTGAGAGCAATCTCAGTTCCCATCTGGATTGTGCTGCTATTTCATTTGGGTGAGTGAATACATGTTACATAGTATGAGGTTTTTCCATAGATTTTAGAAACTAGAAAGTTGATGGGAAAGTTAGCTGTATTTTAACCATAGTAGATTATTATTATCTAGTATGTTTCAATGTATTTTTGGCATGAAAGGAAGGTAAGAATTGATTGAATATGTGTAATTTCTAAATCTCAAGGTCCTCATTCTTTTTAAAGCTTAATATATGGTAATATATACATCATGCTAAGGTACATTTTTACTTTTGATGTAGCATTATATGTCACCTTACCCATTGGGTTTGGAAACTATAATTCATGACCTAGCATTATATATGAATGAGACAATTATTCAAATGCTCTAATGGTCTATTGTAATATGGAAACAACATTACTGTATTTTTTGTACATATATATCCTTGTAAATTTATGGATAACTTTGTTCAGTGTCAAGGCTAAACTTTAACTTTGTACACTGCCTGGGAGTTAGATGAAAGCTGTTTGTGGAGAGGGCAAGACTGAAATATTAGGTCCTAATTTTGCAATTTTAAGGGGGTGATACACTTTGAAATCAGTACCTACTATCTAGTCAGGTTTTTGACTCCTAGCACCTTCCTGGGCAAGTTTCTGCAGTTTTCTTGGCAAGGTTTTTCAGAGGTGTTTTAATATTGATTCTTCTCTAGAGCTGAGAGAAAGTGACTAATTTAACATTATCCATCAGGTTTGTGCCTATAAGATTCACCATCTTCCAATTTTAAGCTTGGTGCTTCAGCCACTACACCAAACTGGCTGTAAATAGAAAGTTCGGTAGCATTTTCCTACATTTTGTATTCATTTTGAATATAGCATATTGTATTATATTCAAAATTAATCCAAAGCACACAAAAATGCTTTATCATAAATTATTGTTAACATCTTATGGTTTTTATGAGTATATTTCTTGTCTAACAGTATTATTATTATTGTCTTTGACAATATCTACCTAAAAAAAATGTGGCTGTATTAAAAGATACATACTTTTTTCCAGCTTCTGCAGCAGGATCTTGGAGAATTCCAGTTGTTGTACTTATAATTGTCTTAATGACAGTAGGTTTGTTTCAAGAGCAATCAAATGGAAAAGAGCCTCCAGGTAAAAATTAATTACTTTTTTAAAGAACGGAATAGAATTATTATTATTTTTTTATTGAAAAAGTTTTACAATACAAAATTTTTCATTTCCCCCCCCAGCCCCCCATCCCTCCTACCTCCCTCCACCCCAACCCCATTCCCCTCCCCATCCCCCCTTTGACTTCCTCTACAAATTAAAAAAAAAGTTTTTTAAAAAAGGGAAAAATTAAAAAAAGAAGAAAAACCAGTACATATAACAAAATAATATAACTAATAAATTTTTTCTAAAATTAACAATCTTGTAGTAAAAAGAACTAATAATAATAAAATTTACCTCGACCATCAATATTCATTAATATCATATCTTTCTGTATCCCAACTACACCCCTCAGCTAAAAAAAACCAAAACATAGAACATATCTCTATTCTAATAAGATGTTTAAAATTAACAATCTTGTAGTAAAAAGAACTAATAATAAAATTTACCTCATTAATCAACCATCAATATTCATCTACCAATCGATAAGATACTTATAATATTTAGACCCAATTAAAAAATTAACATTACTAATTATATACCAAAATCCATCCCCCTGATAATAAAATATAATATATCACCTCCATATCCATATAATTTTAACTACATCCCTCAACTAAAAAACCAAAACATAAAACATATCTCTATTCTAAGAAAATGTAATATATATGATTATACATATAAAGTTATAATTATACAATTATATCCAAGAAAGTTTTTCTATCTCCATAATCCATGTCACAGTCTTCTCTTCATCTTGATTGAAATTAAATATATTTTCTTCCAACATAATTCTAATTCCAATAAGCTTCATCTTCCAGCTGCCCCATCAACAAAAAAACATCTCTCCACATAAAAAATCTCGCCGAGTGACTTTATTTTAAAAATATCCAACCACGAAGGTATTTTATATTCCTCTAGGTAGAACATTCAAACTAGCTAATACTGTACCTAGAAAAAAGAAAAAAAAATGCAGCTCCTCCTAAATTTCAAACCTATATAAAAAAAACTACAAACCGCATTCCCAGATGTTCCTTTAAAACTCTTTCAAATCCTGTCACCCTTTTCCACTTCCTTCCTTCGGGTACCAAGATGTTTTCATCTTTATTCTCTTCTTCTGGATAATAAATTCCAAAAAAACCCTATAATAGGGTAACTACAGATCGCTTGCATAAATTGCAGCAATCTGTTTACCTTTCTCAGGATGTTAAATCCAACTCAGGATAAACTTTGTAGACAATTTTTATAATCCATTTTGATATATAAATCAGATATAAATCCAACTCAGGATGATAATGCATCTTCAGATTTTTTGATCCTATCTGCAAAAGTTTGAAAAATATCATAAATCTCCTTGTATTGCCCATCAGTGGTTTCCAGTCGAGTTTTCTCATTAACTTCTACTTCCTGTTGATTGGCATGACCCCCCTTCTCTTGTGGAGCACTGGGCCTCTGCTGTTGCTCATCTCGAGTTGTAATTTTATTTTTTGATTCTTGTTTGAACAGTTCAAAGTCCAGTACTCCCCCTCTAGGGTCTCTGGGATGCTCAATTTTCTCATCTGGAAAATCCATAATAGATTCCTCTGAACAACCACCTGGTGCTCCTTTTCCTTCTGACACACTTTGGATTTCTTCCATCTGCTTACATTTCACAGACTCTCTTTCATGTTTTTTATTCTTGACACATTCCGGGGCTCCCTTAAAAATATTTTTATAAAAATATTCCGCTTTTTCAATAGTATTCAAACAGTGTCTCACGCCATGATATCTGAAAGTTACACCAACTGGTAAATCCCATCTAAATGGGATATTACTTCTCTTCAATTCCTTGACCAAAAAACCAAAATCTTTTCTGTCCTTTAAAATCTTCGGTGGTAGCTCTTTAAAAATACTAATTTGTATACCTTCTACCTGCACACTAGCAGAGTAAGATTTTTGTAAAATATCATCTCTCAATCTACTGTCAGTAAAGTAGACAACGACATCTCTAGGCAAATTCCTTTGTTTAGCTACACATGAATTAACTCTATAAACTTTCTCCATACAACCGAGAATTAGGTCATCTTCCAACTTTAATAATTCTGTAAAAGCCTTTGCACAAACTGTTCTTAAATTTTCTCTCTTATTTTCTCTTATGCCTCTTAATCTAATTGCTGATTCCATAGCTTTAATTTGAAGCATAATCACATCGTTCTCTATATTCTGGTTTTTAGCCTCAGCTTCCACGAATTTTTCTTGTATTTCTTTCATCTGGGAGTCAAACTTAATACTGATTTCAGTCACTTTCCTCCCCATTTCCACCACTGCACTTGAAAGATCCGAAACTACTTTGGTGATAGTTTGATTCAATTGGTCATATTTTCCAGAAACCAACTCCTCAAAATTCTTCTGTGAACTTTTTATCTTCTCAACAACACTCCCTAGAGACCTTGTTATAAAATCTTTTAAATCCTCATCTGCAGTTCCCTGCAAGTGAGTCAATTCTGCTTTCTCCTTTGATTGAATTGTAAGGGAGCCCCCCTTTCCTTTTGGTTTAGGAGTCATACTTCTAGCTTTTATTTTTCAAAAGAAGCAGATAAATTCTTCTTTCTTCAGTAAAAATACAGAAAAATTGTGTTTAAATCAGTCCTTATTTCTTTATTTCTTTTTCCTACCAAAATATTTCTTTTAAAATATCTCAGTGCTAAGCTCTGCTTTCACTTTCACTCTCCATTTTCTCCGAACAGAGCCGATCGCCATTTTGAAAGCACTTTCACTAGTCGTTCTCTTATTTCTTTTTTTTCTTCTAGAAATTAATAAAAAGCAATACTTGCATTTTTCCTTTTTGAATACTCCTTATTCTGCTTATTGAAGTTTTCCATCGATCGTGGTGTTGCTCACGATATCTGGCTCTGCTGCAAAAAAGCAGCAGAGGTCCCTCTCGGCACGGAGCCTCTCTGGGGGTGAATAGGGAGCCATCACCCTGAGGGCTCTCCAGGAAAAAAAAAAGGGATCCTGGGGGCAATTCAGGGGGCTCAACCACACCCCCAGAAGCTCTACCCGCTCTTCCAATTGAAGAGCGGGGTTTTTGAGCCGCCTGCCAGCTGTAAGGCGGCTTTTTACGCGCCGGGAGGCTGGCGGTCATGAAAGACCGCCGACAACAACGGAGGCGCCACCCGGAATAGAATTATTATCTGTGTAGTGAGATATTTAAATTTAGGCAGTGCCCAATTCCCGATTCTAGGCGATTACAATAACAAAAAAATTATAAAAGAAAAAATAGAATACTTAAAAAAATGTTCATTAGAAATAAACAATGAAAATGGGGGAAATGATAATAACTGTTGGGAAACAAAATAAATACAGTGGTACCTTTGTATTCAGCTGCTTCAGAACTTGTTGAATTTGACACTCAACATATTTTGATGACAAAATTTTCTCCTGGTACTTGTTTATTGTCTAATGTCTAACTGCTATAGGAAGAGAGGGATGGCCATGGAGAACTGATAGGAAATTGGCTAAGCCAGAAAGATCTCTGCAAAAGGAAGCTGGGGGATGGCTGCAGAGAGTGAACAGGAAGTCAACCATACTGGGAAGGTCATTGACATAAGAAAAGAGACAGATAGGAAGTCCTTCCTGACTAAAACAAAGGGCCAGGTGTTTTATTTGGTACTTATCATTTTTAGTACTCGTTGCACAATTAATGATGAGTACCAAGGTACCACTAAATTGCCACGTAGGGCAAAGGGGCCTTCACTCTTTGCCAAAAGCTTGGGTGAAGAGCCAAGTCTTCAAAGCCCTTTGAAACATCAGAAATGGGAGCTCTGAGATCTCAGAGGAAATCTCATTACAGAGTGCATTACTGTTTAGAAGGCACATTAAAGGTCCAGTAGAGAATATTATTTAACTGAGAAACCTGGAAGGTGCCAACCCTGCCAGATTGTATCAACCAGGGCGCTATGAGAGAAATATAGTTTTATTTGGACACGAGTAGTAGGTAATACATACCAGCAAGACTTTTGATGTTGTTGTGATTGTGGTGGGGGAAATGTTACTGGTATTGCCATTCTTTCAAAAAGGAGAAAGCATTTCATTTTATTAAGTTGGATTTTCTATATGACTTTTAAAACCTATTTCAAGTTTTTTGAAGTACTGGTAGTTCTTGACTTACCACCACAATTGAACCCAAAATTTCTGTTGTTAACTGAGACATTTGCTTTGCCCCATTTTATGATCTTTCTTGCCCCAATTGTTAAGTGAATCATTGCAGTTGATAATTTAGTAACATAACTGTTAAATGAATCTGGCTTCCCCATTGATTTTGCTTGTCAAAAAGTTGCAAAAGGTGATCACATGACCTAGGGGCACAACAATGGTCATAAGTATGAACCAATTGCCAAGCATCTGTCTTTAGATCATAGGCATGCTACCAAGATTGTAAGTGTGAAAAATGGTTATAAGTCACTTTTTCAGTGCTGTTGTAACTTTGAACAGTCGCTAAATGAACTAAATGAACTGTTGTAAGTCAAGGACTACCTGCATTCTATTATTAAATTGTTTAGATAGGTATTTCTATATTATTTGGATTATAAATTTACTGTAAAGAAGATGAGAATTCAATTATTAATATGTATCATATATTTCCTTTTCATTTGTTATATTTATTTAATTCAGAGGCACAAGTTCTTGGTCTTGGTCAAGTAATTTCCATTGCAGCATCTGCGGTCACTACAGTAATCTCAGATTCATGTTATGAATCAAGTAATGAAGATCATCCATTACAAACTTCAGGTGACTTTAATTCCAATGACTCTGTTAAAATATTCAAATATTTTAATTAATCGCCTTGTAAGGCTTGTTTATATTGATTTGTGCACTTTAATTTGTTTTCTACATTTTTCTTTCTTGGTCTGAAAGTTGGTGGATTTAAAATAGTTGCTGAAATTAAACTAATTTAGGAGATATATATGCTTCAGAAGGGATTTTATTCACTTTTTTATCAACCCTAATAGTGAAACCTTAAGAAAAATTAAGATAGCATTAAAAATGTTTAAAAAACTGAAATGTATAGTATAGATTACAAAACACTATTCAATTCTGAATTTGTCTGGTCTAATTTAGGAAACTACAAAAAAACTGTTAGTTGTCTGCTCATTTTTATATCTGTCATTTTCATTTTCATTACAATTAGGCAACAATAACTTAATCACTTACCTCTTATTACCATCCTTCTCACCAACCCATACCACTGCTGTACCTGAGCTGCCATTAAAATGTATTTGAAAACTACAGTTGATTCAAAATGCAGTGGTTCAGGTACTCCTGACATTGGATGTATATAATCATTGTTTTTGTGGAGCCTGTGTGGATGCTGATTGGTTTCCAGGAGCCCACACAAAACCAAGCTTTTTATATGTGTGTGGTGTATTGGTCAGACTGTACCTGGAATACAGTTTTAGTTGCCACCACACAACAAAAATGCTGAGGAACTAGAAAAGGTACAGAGAAGAGCAGCAAAGATGGTAAGGGGCTTGGAGGCTAAATACTATGAAGAGTTGTTAAAAGAACTGATTATGTTTAACCTGAAGAGAAAGCTAAAAAGAGACACGATAGCAGTTTTTTAATACTTGAAGACTTGCCATAGGGAAGAGGGTATATATTTCTTTTCTGAAGTGCCCAAAGTTAAATCAAGAACTGATGGGTGGAAGCTTTACAGAAAGAGATATCGAGTAAACTCTTAATTTCAGTAATTTCCTAACTGGGATAGCTAGTCCATGGCAATTTCCTCCCAGAGCTGGCAAGTTCGACCACTTGTTGGAAAAGCCCTGGGGGGTGCATCTCTTAATATAATCTTCTACATCTGCTTTCATCTTCGGCCACCAAAATTGCCTCCTGGCTAAATGGAGGGTCTTTAGGAATCCGAAGTGGCCAGCCAACTGGGAATCATGGCTGCATTGTAGGAGCTGAAGTCCCCTAGTTGCATCTTTTGTATTACCTTCTCTAAAAATTTCCAGTTCAAACGATCAAACGCCTTCTCTGCATACAAAAACATGAGGACTGCAGAGACCTGGTTGTTCCTTCCTAAATATTCCAATATGTTAACTATTTGTCTTACATTGCTTTTCATTTGTCTACCTTGTATAAATCCAGTTTGGTCATGATTAATCACACCCTGCAAAACTGACATTAACCTATTTGTTAAAATTTTTGCAAAAATCTTATAATCTGTGTTAAGTGAAGATATAGGCCTATAATTCTTTGGCTGAGTATAATTCTTTGGCTGAGTATGATCATCATCTTCCTTCGGAATCAAAGATATGAAGGCTGTTCTCCAAAATGGTGGAACCTCTCCTCCCATTTGTATTCTGACAAACAATTCTTTAAGCAGTTCCACCATTTCAAGTTGGAAATTTTTATAATACGCCGAAGTCAAACCATCTGTTCCTGGAGCCTTTCCACTTTTCAATTGGTTAATTGCAAGGAGAATTTCCTCTGTAGTCATCATTGAGTTCAGTCTTGCTCTTTGTTCCTCATTAATTACAGAGATATTCTCCTTCTGCAAAATCTATATCAGTGCCCCGTGTAAAAATCTAAAAAGGCTTTTTAAATCATAGTCTATTGATATACCTGTTTACCTTTATATTGTATTTTATCTACCGTACGTGATTTTTGTTTCTTCCTTAATATATACGCTAACCATCTACCTGGTTTATTTGCGTTGCAAAAAGTATTATGCTTAGCATATTGCAAGTTTGTTGCCACCTGGTCTGACATCAACATATTGAACTGCCCTCTCAGTATTGTAATCACCTCTTTTAAATTCTTGTCATCTGGTTTCTTTATTAGTGCCTGTTCTTTATTTTTTATTTCCTCCTCCAATTCCCTCCATTTTCTCCTCTGTTTTTGCCTATATACATTATTTAAATTCATTAACACTCCTCCCAAGTACACTTTACTTGCATCCCAAACCATTTCCATAGATGTACCCTTGTTCATATCTAGTTCAAAAAATTCCTTCATTAATTTTTTACATTCATTTAGATTTGCCTCGTATCTAAACAAGTTTTCATTCAGCCTCCAAGACCTCCTGGATTTTTCTCCAACCTCTAGCTCCAGCCATACTGGATTATGATCTGACAAAATCCTTGGGCAAATCTTGGTCTTCTTAACCTGGAAAGAAATTCATTAGTAATTAAAATAAAATCAATTCTCGAAAAGGATTGATGTCTATCAGAGAAAAAAGTAAAGTCTTGCTCATCAGAATTTCTTTCACGCCATATGTCTTTTAACTCCAGATCATCCACCATATCAAAAAAAGATTGGGATAGTTTAGCCCACATATGTACATTTGGCACTGTTCTTTTCTTGTCTTTTTTGGTATCAATTACCCCATTCCAATCACCTATCAATATACATGATGTATAATCCATTTGTACTAACCTTGTATACAAAAATTTGTAGAATTTGTCTTGTTGATTTGGTGCATAAAGTCCCATTAAAAGCACTTTCTTCCCTTCTATTAATACTCAACTGCTCCTTGTATATCCGCTTCAATTAAATTAGCTGTCCTTATATTAGAAGTCCTTTCTAATATATATAACTATTCCATTTTTCTTCTCCGGTGCAGCTGCTACAAAATGTGTCTCCAATCTAGCATTTATCAAATATTTTTGATCATTTGTCCTTATATGAGTCTTTTGCAAGCAAATTACATCATTTTTGAATTATTTCAAATAATGAAATATCTTCCTCCCCTGTTGTGGTGAATTTAATCCATTGACATTCCAGGTCAAGAATTTAATTGCCATCTTTGGCTCCTGAAAGCTTGTGGACAACCTTTTCGAAATCCTGATGGAATTTCTTAGATCTAGCTCCTCCCACAGCTTCTGTATTAATAGGTACCATTTCTTGGATTAACATCTGTTGTTTCTTCATTTCTTCTTTACGTTTAGTTGCTGCCCGTGTCTGTCTGTCCTCCAGTAAGAAAGCATAGTCCTTCCTAGATCTCAACATTTTTGGGGGAATCTCCTTCATTACTGTGACTTCCTGTCCCTCCACTTGGAGTTTCTTTTGGTAGGATGCCTGTAAAACTTGATTCCTCATCCTCCTTGTTCCAAAATAAATCACAATGTCTCTGGGCAGATGTCTTTGTCTTGCAATCCATGAGTTGACACGAAATATTTTATCCAATTTGGATAAAAAGGCACTCTCAGCCTTTGCTTCTCCAGTAAGATGTGCAAGGGATTCAACAAAGATCTCTCTAAGATTTTCTTGATTATTCTCTTTCAGTCCTCTCACCTGCACTGCCCATTCCATTGATCTGTATTGTTCCATTACAAGTTCAGCTTCCACTTTCTCCATTTTTATGTGAGCTTCCTTCAGTTTAACATCCACCTCCACCTATGCTGATTAATTTCATCCACCCTTTCCTCCAATGTGGTAGCCAAACCCCACACTCCTTTAAAGGCTTCCACTATATCTTCTCTTGTTTCATTATTGTTAGCCTGGATTATCTCTTTAATGCCCTGCAAATCTTCCTGCACCTCTTTTAATTTTTCTTCTAAACGAATTGTAATTTTTTCTTCCAAATTGTCAGACAATTTCTTCAATGCCCCCTCCAGAGCTTCCAAAGTTAAGGCTTGTGATTCTGTAGGAGCTGGGGTGGGTGGGTGGGGGGAACCAATGATTGAATTCTTGAAGTCTGAGCTGGGGATGATCCAGCACTTTTCACCACCCCTGGCTTTGCTTGTCTAGCTGCCATTTCCAGGTTTCACTTCCCCCCAGCTTCTCCCCAGCAGAGCCAGCAAAATTCTTATTTAAAATCCTCTATAGCTTTTACAACTGATCAGCAAATAGTCCTGCCTCTTTAAGCTTCAAGCCTCTCTCCATTCAGTAAAGTCTTAAACTGTTAACAACCTTAACAAGTGCTAACGAGCGTTAACGATCATTTCTTAAGTTTCAATTTCACAGTCTAAAACCAGCCAGCGCCATCTTGAAAGCTTTCTCTAACTTCTTGAAGGAAGTGAAAGTTTTGGCATTAAAGGTGTAAAAAACATGCTAGGACTTACTTTCAGGATAGGTCTTATTTTCAGGGAAACAGGGTTTTTTCTTGCTGGTTTTCATGACCCTTTTCTTCTTCCCAGTCATTGATGTATATGAGGGAAATGGCTAGAAAAACTTTTACCTCACACAAGGTCTAAGAAAATAAACTCCTGTCTTCCCCAGCAGTTTTCTTGGAAGTTTTCACAAGTAGCCTTATCATTGCCTGCTTCATACAGCAGAAAGAGAGTTATTGGTCCAACATCACCCAGTGGGTTTGTATCTAATATGGGACTAGAAATCATTGACTTATGGTTTCCACTCAGTTGCCTTAATTACTACAAGTAGTCCTTGATTTATGACCATTTATTTTATGACCATTCAAAGTTGAAAAAAGGGACTTGTAAACTGGTCCTCCTGCTTATGATCATTGCAATGTTGCTTTGGTCAAGAGATAAAAAATAAGACACTTGGCAACTGGCAGGTATTTGCAGCTTCCCAGATTATATGATCACCACTTGTGTTTTTCCCAGGAGACTTCCAACAAGCAAAGTCAATGGGAAAGCCAGATTTGCTTAATGATTGTGTGATTTGTTTAATGACACAGCAAAAAGGATCGCAAAATTTGGCACCACTCCATTAATGATTATATCATGTTCCAGTCTAACTGGATCATAAATTGAGGACTACCCATAACTAAGCTGGTTCTCTGCTATAACAATAGAAGTGTTTTATATTCAGTTGATACTCTTAACTTCTTCAAATTAAGCCTGCTAATCCAATAATAAATATTTATTGTTGTAATTATGTTTTTTTTCTAGAAATAGTAAAAAGTGATGTTCCATTATCAGTATTATCCAATGAGAAGAGCAAACAGAGACTTGAGATTGCAGCATTTCCTAAAAAGAAGAAAGCCAGTGACATCTACTTTGTTCTGCTTGTATGGAGCATTGTAATAGTCCAGTTTTGGTTTAATTTCTGGATAATTCAGTTGCTTCCTTTACCTTTTGCAGGTTATTCATTTTTTATATTGTGATTTACATTTTGATTGGACAGGTAACTAAATACTATCTTTAAGATGGTGACTCCAATCCAACTTTGTGCATATTTATTTATCCTTAGAACCAGGAGTGAAATTCAGCAGGTCCTAGAGAACTGATGGTGGAAATTTTGAGTAGTTCAGAGAACCAGCAAATGCCACTTCTGGCTGGCCCCAGAGTGGGTTGGGAATGGGAATTTTGCAGTATCCTTCTCCTGGAGTGGGGTGGGAATGGAGATATTGCCGTATCCTTCCCCTGCCACACCCACTAAGCCATGCTCACCAAGCCACACCATGCCCACCAAGCTACACCCACCAAACCGGTAGTAGAAAAATTTGATTTTCACCACTGCTTAAAACTCAGCCCAGTTTTGAAGGACTGAGAGTATATTACGGGAAAAAAAAACAACCCACAATCATAAAATCTAGTCAGAGCCAATTAAGGAGTCCAATTCACAGAAACATACTGCCCTGACTTGCTTAATAGATAATCCTACATTTAACTAGTATTAACATATAAGATGTTTTCTCTGTGTAGATACTTACTATGGTGCCTACTGTGTCAACTGATATGGAGACGGAACTCAAAATATTTCTAGCATGTTTATTATATTTTCAGATGATATATTCAGATAAACTCGAATACTCTTAAAAAGTGAGGCAATACATTTATCAGGAACCATACTATTTTTTTTAAAAGTGTAGGGGTGAGAATGGGAAGCAGAGCCCAGTTTAAACCCTATTTTTACTTATTCTGATTTATTATAAGCATAGTTAATAGCACAGCTAATTAATTTAATTAGATGTGTTATTTATCACATTGGGACCACAACCTAGTAAGTTGCATGAAGAGAGTTACTAAATGAAATTACAACCTCCCTTACTCTCTTTGTTCCAAAGAGTAATGCCTTCTCCTGCTGTCCTTTCTATAAAGTCTGTTTCCAGGACTGTTTATATTAACACTAATCCTGCCACTTTCACCAAGCTTTTATCAATATCTACTACACCTGCATTTTCATTTAAACAAACTAGTAGCCCATCTTAATTCAAAGACTTCTAACATTAGCATAGAAACAATTACAAAAGTATTACTGTTAATGGTATAAATCCTTCTCATATCTTTTTGATCCTTTTATAACCCTTTTATAGCAAAATTTCAACTCAACTGATAATTTACCTTCCTTACATGCTAACTGGATGCTAGGAGTTCAATAATATTTGCTCCTCATGTTTATCAGTTAGGATTAAATCTAAGTTGTTTTGCCTCTTTGGTTCTAAAACTGAAGATCAGTGTTTGAAAGCATACATTTGTCTCCTCATGAACTTAACAGCTTTTTAGATATTTGCAAATGACTGTCATATTTCCAGTCAATTTTCTTCTTGCAAATTATATTTATCTAGTTTCCTCAAACATTCCTCACCCTGTTTGCTTTTCATATTTCTTATTCTGGAAGCTCACTTGTAAATCTGCTCCAGGGTTTTTTGTGTTTTTAACAGCTAACTGTTAATTTTGAATTTATGACCATTTGTTCATCAATGATTCTAAGTTATTGAACTGCTCAGCAAAGACACTTTTATGACTAGTCCCCAAAGTTATCGCTGTTGCAGCACACCCACAGCCACACGATCAAATTCAGACACTTGGCAGCCCACTTGCAGAGGCATTTCAATTCCCATCACCTGCCCATGCCCTTTTGGCCTCTAGCCACACAGCCCTCTGGCACCCCTTTCTGGCACATGGTGAATCTTTTTGGTCCTGCTGCTCATGAGGCACTTCTCTCCTCACTTCGCCTTTTGTGAGGTAGCCGTTGGTTTTCTTCTTCAGGATGCACATTGCTTTGCAAGACCCAGGAAGATGGCCTCATGACCAGCATGCCTCATGAAGGGCCAGTTGGAGCACATATCAGCAATGGAATCAAGAATACAGTTAAAAACAATTGGGGCATTGGCATGTAGGTTGGTGAGGCTGACTATGGTAAGGTCTTTGCTGTGGCAGCTATGACTTTGCATTGTCCTGCTGGACCAGGCTGGGTCTGATCTTCATGCTTTTCGTTGGCTCAGGAGTTCTTGAGCCCCAGAGCCACTATGTGTCTTTGCCTTGGATTGCTGGGCCATACTGGTACTGGCCTTTGCACTGTGACTTTACAATCCTAGATCCACAGCATAGCACAAGGCTCAGTCCCAGGCTGGCTGCCCCAGCAGCTACCTGGACATGCCTCAGCAGCAGCAGGAAGATGGCAAAACCAGGTGAGGTGCAGCAGAGAGTCCCATAATGCAGAAAAATGAGGGAGAGTGCAGATGGGATTGGGTTGAGATGGGCTGCTTCCCGGGCTGTAGCAAGCGACCCCAGAGCCATGCAGTTCTTGGGTTGTTTGCTTTCCTCCAAAGCAGGGTTTGGGGAGAAGCCAAATGAGGGAAGGCAAATGAGTAGAGAAATTGTGGAGATAAGAACCAATTGGAGGCTTACTGAGCCTTGGAGCTGAGAAGACTAGCCCAGAATGGCTGGGGTTGTGGTAAAATGTTATTAAACAATGCGATCACTTGATGTCGCACTTAGTGATGGAATTATAATGCCCATTATGGTTGTCAAGTATTAGTGAATTACCAATACTTCCGAGTTGTCTAGCTAAGACCTAGAGGGTGCTGTTAATGGGGCGGTATATAAGTGTAAGTGCTATTTCTATTGCTATTAATTCCTATTGAAACAAAATGACTTTATGAGCAAAAAGTGTAGATATTATGTATGAAAAGTACTTAATTCCCTTTTTGTGTTTGCAGTGTGGGTTTTAAAAAAACTGTTGGTCCACTTTGGAATAGTGCAATTCTCACTGATTTACTGCAGTACCTACTGGCATGTTCTGGAAGATTTTCTGAGACAACGTCAAGAGGTTCTTGTACCACAACCAATTAAGGGGCTTGGAAGAATTATTCTCAAATTAGACAGCAAGGTATTTAAAATTATTTTTAAAATCGTTCTAGTTGAAATTATTTTTAAGAAATAAGCATCCTACACTTTGCCACATTTTTCTATAAAATAATATTGGTGGGGCTTTAAATTATAACTAGCACAACTTTTCCAGTGTTGTTTTCAGGTTCTTATTATAGTTATTAACTGGGATTATGACTTATTAAAAATGAGACATTCTTGCATACGAAAGAGACAGATGCAATATTCATCTATTATCTTGCACTACCTGAAATCCATTTCTGTAATGTTGGAGAAGCTACAGTTTTGGAAAAACTTTAGAAAGAAATTTATTACATTTTCTTGTTTTTCACAGCTGATCGTGTGGTTGGAAAAAATCCTAGATAAAATCATTAGCATATTCATTATATTTCTGCTAGTGATAGGCACTCTGCTGCTTGCACTACTCCTTACAGCAAAGGTATGTGTCCTATTAAACAATGCAACACTTTTACTGAAACTTTATTCATTCTTTTTTTTATTGAAAAGTTTTAATAAATTTTACAAATATTTCCCCATCCCCCTCCCTTCTCCCCCCCAACCCCCCCGTCCCAGCCCTCCCCCCACCAACTTCCCAGAGCAAATTACAGGGTATAACATTTAACAGTCATACACTAACATAAGCTAACTAACTATAGCCTCCTATCCCCCTCTTGTACTTTAACTCTCCTTTTATTAAACTAAATTTAGATACATTATAACATTTCTTTATTCATTTATAAGCTATTTGTAATTTTTTAGTCCGATATTTGCCTTGAATGTAGTCAGTCTATCTTCTCCATTCCAGCATATATTTCTCATTTGAATGGTCCTTCAAATATGCTGAAATTTTGCCATCTCTGCTAAATTTTCTACTTTTAACATCCATTCTTGAATAGTAGACAAATCATCTTTCTTCTAGTACTGTGCCACCAACAATCTTGCTGCAGTTATTAAATTCAAAATCAATTTAGTCTCTATAACCATACAGTCTGTAATTATGTCTAACAAAAACAATTGTGGAGTAAACTTTATCTTCTTTTTAAGAATATTTTGAACAATCCACCATATTTTTATCCAAAATGCTTTAAATTTTACAAGTCCACCATACATGAATATGTAGCATCATTGCAATTACATCTCCAACATTTGGATTGTAAATTCAGATACATACAAGCTAGCTTTTGGGGATCTAGATGCCATCTATAAAACATTTTATAAAAATTTTCTCTCAAATTTTGAGCTTGCGTAAATTTTACATTTCTTACCCAAATCTTTTCCCATGTTTCCATCATTATTGGTTCTTCAAAGTTTTGTGCCCATTTTATCATACAATCTTTAACTCTGTTTTCGAATCCATTTCTATCAATATATTATACAACCTTTTTATATGCATTAGACTCTGGTCCCTAATTTGTTTTACCAAATTTTCCTCATTTTGTGTGATACCAATTTTCTGATCCTTTTTCCATCTAGCCTGTAACTGTCTATACTAAAACCAGGTTTGAATTACCCTTTCTTCTTTTAATACATTCAAAGGCTTTAACTGTAATAGACCTCTTTTTATATTAAGGAGCTCTTTATATGTAATTACATCCTGTCTTTGTTCTATACTTTTCCCTCGTGGAGATGTGCCCACCAGGTTTCCTTGCATTCCATCAGCCGAGAGCTCAGGGTAGGGGTGGGGGAGTAGCGGTCATTATTAAGGAAGGTCTGGATCCGAGGGAGACCACTGTACCTCAGATAGCCGGGTGTGAGTCCATCTTTGTGAGGTGGGGTCGTGGTGGGCAGATGGGTCTGTTACTCACGTACCTGGCTCCCTGCCACGTGGCAACGACCCTGCCCGAGCTTCTCAGTGTTGTAGCCGAAGTGGCGGTTGATACCCCCATGCTTATGGTCATGGGGGATTTCAACCTGCCATCTATTGGTGAAACATCTGAGATAGCCCGGGAGTTCATGGCTTCCATGACGGCCATGGACCTGACCCAGGTAATTCAGGGCCCGACTCATATCGGTGGACACACCCTGGATCTAGTTTTTGTCTCTGGTCAGTGGCTGAGTGGTCTTGACATTGGGGATATAGGTATGGAACCCTTGTCATGGACTGACCACTCGCTCCTTTGACTCGACTTTCTGACCGCTGCACCTCACCGCAGGGAGGCGGAACCGACCAGGTGGTTCCGCCCCAGGCGCCTGATGGATCCTGATAGGTTCCAGACGGAGCTTGGGCCATTTCCTGAGACACTGACACGCAATTCGGCTGAGGACCTGGTGGCGGCCTGGGATAGGGCGGCCAGTGGGGCCTTGGACCGCATCGTGCCTTTGCGGCCTCTGACCCGGCGTCGAACTCACTTATCTCCTTGGTTTACCGAGGAGCTGAGGGAGATGAAACGCCGGAGAAGACGCCTAGAGAGCGGTTGGAGGGCCAGTCGCTCTGAATCTGACTTGACACTAGTAAGAGCTCATATTAAGACTTACTTAGTGGCGATAAAAGCGGCGAAGACTAACTATTTTGCCGCTCTTATCGCGTCATCAGATAATCGCCCAGCCGCCTGTTTAGGGTGACCCGCTCCCTCCTTCATCTGGGAGCGCGGGAGGATCCCTTGCAGGGTCGTGCTGAGGACTTTGTTCAATATCTGGATGATAAAATAACTCAGATTCGGGATGATTTGGCCGCTGACTGGGTTGGTTCAGGCGGGGTGACTGAGGCAGGTCTTGAGAGTGTTATCTGGGCTGAGTTCGATCCTGTGACTCCCGAGGACGTGGACAGGACTCTGGGAAGACTGAACGCAACCACATGTTTATTGGACCCGTGTCCCTCCTGGTTGGTGCTGGCCTCCCAGGAGGTTACACGAGGCTGGCTCCAGGAGATTATAAATGCTTCTTTGAGTGCGGGTGCCCTACCGTCCGCCTTGAAGGAGGCAGTGGTGAGGCCCCTCCTCAAGAAGCCCTCCTTGGACCCAGCTATTTTGGCTAATTATCGTCCAGTCTCCAACCTTCCCTTCTTGGCGAAGGTTGTTGAGAGTGTGGTTGCGTGGCAGCTCCCTCGGTACCTGGATGAAGCTGTCTATTTAGACCCGCTCCAGTCCGGCTTCAGGTCTGGATACAGCACCGAAACGGCATTGGTCGCGTTGGTGGATGATCTCTGGAGGGCCCGGGGTAGGGGGTACTCCTCTATCCTGGTGTTGTTAGACCTCTCAGCGGCTTTTGATACCATCGACCATGGTATCATGTTGCGCCGGTTGGAGGGACTGGGGGTGGGGGGCACCGTTCTATGGTGGTTCTCCTCCTACCTCTCCGACCGGTCGCAATCAGTGTTGACGGGGACAGCGGTCGACCCCGAGGCACCTAGTGTGTGGGGTGCCACAAGGGTCGGTCCTCTCGCCCCTCCTGTTCAACATTTATGTAAAGCCGCTGGGTGAGATCATCCGTGGTTTTGGGGTGGAGTTCCACCAGTACGCTGACGATACTCAGCTGTACATCTCCACCCCAGACCACCCCAACGATGCTGTGGAAGTGATGTCCCAGTGCCTTGAAGCCGTGCGGGTCTGGATGGGGAGAAACAGGCTTCGACTCAACCCCTCCAAGACCGAGTGGCTGTGGCTGCCGGCGTCCCGATATAGCCAGCTGACACCATCGCTGGTCATTGGGGGCGAATCACTGGCCCCCACGGAAAGGGTGCGCAACTTGGGCGTCCTCCTGGACCCACGGCTGTCCTTAGAGGATCACATGACAGCTGTGGCCAGGGGGGCTGTCTATCAGGTTCGCCTGATACGCCAGTTGCGGCCCTTTCTAGATCAGGACTCCCTACGCACAGTCACTCAGGGACTCGTCACCTCTCGTCTGGACTACTGCAATGCTCTCTACATGGGGCTCCCCTTGGGGTGCACCCGGAGGCTCCAACTGGTACAGAATGCGGCCGCGCGGGGGATTATGGGAGCGTCGGGGCGCTCCCACGTTACACCTCTCCTGCGCGAGCTGCATTGGTTGCCGGTGGAGTTCCGGGTGCGTTTCAAGGTGTTGGTAATGACCTTTAAAGCGCTCCATGGCTTAGGACTAGGGTACTTACGGGACCGCCTTCTGCCGCCAATTGCCTCCCACCGGCCGGTTCGCTCCCACAGAGAGGGCCTCCTCAGGGTGCCGTCAGCCAGACAATGCTGGCTGGCAACCCCCAGGGGGAGAGCGTTCTCTGTGGCAGCCCCTACCCTCTGGAATGATCTTCCTCCAGAATTGAGAATTATCTCCGACCTCCGGACGTTTCGTCGGGCCCTGAAAACGCATCTTTTTCAACTTGCCAGCTTAGCCTGATCCCTGCTGAATTTTTAGAATTTTTTAAAATTTTTAATGTTTGTAGAGTTGCTGCATTTTAATATTTATTTGGTTTTTAATTCTCAGCCTAACGTATATGTGTTTTAATTTTTAACTTTTATGTATTGAATTTTTATTTCGGCTGTTCACCGCCCTGAGTCCGTAAGGAGAAAGGCGGTATATAAATCTAATTAATAATTAATAAATAATAAATAATACTTATATTTTCTATCGCATGTCTGGGTACTACCCATATAGGTATATTATCATTTAATTTATATTGATATTTTTTCCAGACACGCAATAGAGCATTCCTTAATATATGACTTTTAAAAGTCCTATCCACCTTCTTATCACATACTAAATAAGCATGCCAACCATATACCAAGTCATATCCCTCAATATTCAATATTCTGTCATCTGTTAAATTAATCCAGTCACTAACTGCTGATAAAACAACTGCTTCATAGTATAACTTTAAATTGGGCATTTTCAGACCTCCTCTTTCACGTATACCTTGCATTATTTTTAATTTTATTCTCAGTTTCTTCCCTGCCCAAACAAAGTTATTAATACCTTTCTGCCATTCCTCCAAATTTGCATCCTTTTTAAGTATTGGTATGATTTGAAAAAGAAATAAGAACTTAGGCAAAACATTCGTTTTTACTATTGCTATTCTTCCCAACAAAGACAGTTGTAATTTTTTCCATTTATCCATCTCTATCGGTATTTTATGCCGTAATAGTTCATAATTATGCTTGTATAGTTTCCCATTTGACGTTGTGATATAAACTCCTAAATATTTAACCTTTTTTACTATCTTGCATCCTGTTACTCTTTCTAGTTCTTCTTTTTGATTTGTAGTCATATTTTTAGCTATCATCTTTGTTTACCCTATATTTATTTTAAACCCAGATACTTGACCATATTGATTAATTATGTCCATTAAGCCTATAGCTGTTTTCACTGGTTGGGTTAAAGTTACAACCAAGTCATCTGCAAATGCTTGTAATCTATAATCATAATGCCTAATCTTGATTCCCTGTATATCATCTGAATCATGTATTCTATTTAGCAATAGTACCAGAGTTAAAATAAACAATAATAGAGACAGGGACACCCCTGTCTTGTTCCTTTCTCAATTTTAAAAGATTCTGTTAGGCTGCCATTAACTAATATTTGTGCTATTTGTTTTTGGTATATTGCCTTAATAGACTGTGAAACTTTATTCATTCTAATGTAAAATATGTGCAGTCTATAAAAAGGAAAACACTTCTAAATTTTATTATATCTATTAATGGATAATTTATCAGAGTATTAGGCTTCTAGAAATTTCCTAGTGCATATGAACTTGGTTTAGTCTAGGATATGTAGTTTCCCAGTTAAGTCTGGTTAGATATAGTGAAGTCTGTCCATATGTTGCAAAATTAAAAACGTAATATCTATAGTACATACTATGCAAAAGAGACAATAAGCTAAGATGGGAACAAAAAGACTAACATACCTTGCCATTAACAATTGGAACCCAGATGAGCATAGATTAATTCCAAGATTAACATCAGAGCAGTAATCAAGAAGTAAACAATATCTCAACAAAGTTCCAAAAAAGTGCCAAACAAGCTGAGAGTAAATAGCCCAATCAGAACCTCCAAGACCACTCCCATGGATTTAAGATGTTTAGGTGCCCACCATTCGCTGTGCCCCCTTCGCCCCCAGCCACCTGCCTCAGCCTATTTACAGCCAGCTTTCCTCCTCCACTGGCCCTTCCCAGCCATTCTCCAAGACCAGTGGGCCCCTGACCCTTGTCCTCACTCCCTGCCCATTTGCCCAGACACTTTTTGACCCAGGCCTTTGGCTGCATGGAACAAGAAGCAGCCAAACAATGTGGACAGGTGGCAGCAAGTGGTTGGCAGAAGGTTGTGTGGGGGCAGTGCGCTATTACGGGCTGTTGGGCAGGCACCGGGCAACTGGCAGTGGTGGTGTGCAGAAGCGGTCATGGGTAGGGGGGCTCCTGATAACTGGTGGTGGTGATGGTAGCATGCAGAAGTGATTGCAGGGGTGAGGGAGTACGCCAAGCAGCTGGTGGCAGTGGCAGTGTTCAAAAGTGATTGCAGTGGGGCGCCGGTAACTGGCGCGGTGGCATGCAGAAATGATCATGGGGGGGGCACCCGACAATTGGCAGCAGTTGAAGTGGCATGCAAAAGTGATCATGGGTGTGCACCAAGCAACTGGTGGTGGTGATGTGGCAGTGTGCAGAAGTGACTGCAGAGGGGCAGAGTACACCAGATAACTGGTGCCAAAGGCAGGACCACTGGGCAACTAGTGACTGTGGCGTACAAAGCAATCACATAGGGAGGGGGATACTGGGCAACTGTCGGTATTGGCAGTGACTTGCAGAAGTAATCACAGGGCATCAGGCAACTGGTGGTGGTGGTGGCATGCAGAAACAATTACAGGGGAGTGGGCAGCAGAGAGAATGACATACTAGCAGCAGTCCCAACTTTTATCTTAATCTAGAGCACCAGTTATCTGCAGAGCAGAGTTCTTGAAAGCCTGTAACCACTCATAGGTGATAGCTGTTATCTCTCTTCCATTTCCTGGGATCTTGGCTGGTGGGCATATTTCTAAGAAGAATCTTAGTGCCCCCTCATCCAGGCCCATCCAGGTCTCATCAAGACATGCCAGGTCAGCACTCCTCCAAAGTAAGATCATGGGTAAGAACCAGATTTGTTACACAGCAACTTGGCAATCAGAAACATCAATGGCAATTGACTTCAGTGGCCACTGTGGATCTAGTTGCCAGGCATTGAAGATAGAAGCCAAGGATAGATAGGACCTAATAGCAGTTCTGCTTATGACCTATCTCCAGTGCTGGATTACATCTCCCTGTTGGATTACTGTTCATTTGATATGGGACTGCATTTGAAAAAAAAATCAGAATCTAGCCAGAATAAGGATTACCCCAAACTATCATTCTTAGTCACAGAATAAAGAATTGTGAAGAATTCATTTTATTCTTCCTTCTGTATTGCATTAGGTTCATCAGGAAAGTGTACATTTGATTGAAGTAACAAGCAGGTTGATTAATGAAACGGTAGCCAATCACCCAGAATGGGCCAAGTAAGTAATGCCATAACTGATAGGATATGAATGTTCTCTTCATTTTGATGGAAAATATTACATTTTGATGGAAAATATGAGAAAGAAGCTGTAATTTATTTTTGGCCTATCATTGAATTTTGATAGCATTTGAAACTAATAAGATATTGGCTTTAATGAGAAGAATATTGCTGGATTGAGAAATTTATGTAAAAACTCACCATAACTCCCAAATCATTCTGGAAGCTTTTGATACTGCTTCAACGTCAAATTACTATCTTACCTCTTTGTTATGGCAAGTTAAGAAATTCATTGCTTAGATTTCCTAATTATACAGGGATAATTTTCTATAAATTAAATTATTTAAATTCTTCCTTGAATCCTAAAACAGAAGGGTTGTTTGAGGTCAGATAATTATTCTATCTGATAAAGAATTCTGTTCTCATAGTAGTCAGTGATATGCCAATAGGACACTTTCAAGCTGATTTTTTACAATAGCATTTTCCTATTTATATACTCAAATCAAGAAAATACTTCACTGGAAGAAATTATTTTCCAGCATTTTATCCACTTTTTTTGTGCAATGTATAACATAGTAATTTGCAGCATACCTTAAATATGAACACAGTACCTGTTTGCTCTTCCTTAAATCAAATCTTTTGTTAAGAAAATTCCACAGACTTTACATCAGCACCCAGACATGGATGAAGCCAGTACAGATTTTCGCAAGTTTCATTCCATCCTAGGATATATTCCTTGCGGAAGCCACGCACGATGGATTTTTTAGCCGATGACATAATTGCTCCAACAAAGCGATAGTAACTGTTACTAATTGCTAGAATACATCCTATTGTGTAGATTAGAAAAGGTAGTTTATAGAAAGAGGAAAATTATGTTGTAACCTTAAAGATAGAGGGTAAAAATAAATGCATGTATAACTGCTATTAAAAAGATCAGAAGCTGCTTCTATATAATTCTTTTTCATTTCTTTTTCTAATTTTCTTAGGTATTTACTATTGTTATTTTCTTTATTTTTAAAATATTTTTATTATCTTGTTAAAAATGTTTTCAGTGAAAATTATATTTACAAAAACAGGGTCTATTCCTGAGAAATTCCTATGGCAATTTGGTATTTTCCTTTAATCTATATTATTCTGCCATTGTTAGAAAATATTTGTAAATGAATATATTTCAGATAAATAACAAGGTCAAGGATTTTTTAGAATGACATTTCAATAGCTACTGTTCAAGAAAAGTAAGTTTTCAGAAAAACTTATAAATCTGAATGTAGAAACTACATTTAAACAACTTCATCATTCCTATTAAAATTACCAAGTTGTCTCTCTTCATTTATTTATTGAAACAGCATACATGCAATTAGGATATGTGCAATCAGAATGCATTTTTTACATTTGTATTTCTTAATTAGTTGGCTTCCTGAAGCTCAAGTCATTCAGAAGGCTTTGAATTCAGCTGCTAATAATGTTTATCAGTATGGGCGAGAATGGATAACGCATAAGGTAATGATAACATTCCTCTTGGAGATTAATGTTCTGCTGCTTCTTACTTTCTTTTCAAAAAGATTCATGATTGCAAAAATAATCTTGTATTTATATTTAATATTGACATTGTTTGCAAATAGTTTAAATAAATATTAATGAAAAATACATTTTGTGCTATTATTCATCAAATTCCCTAGCAGTCTTCAAAATAAAATTATAAAAATTGTTACATATTGTAAATATGTTACAATATATATTTCAAATTATCTGGATTAAAAACATAAACTTGTTATTATTAAACTATAATTTATAAAGATTAAATAAGCTTTTTAATCCCTCCTAATATCATTATGAGATCAGATTTCAACAGTTATTTGTTTATCTGCTAAGTCCAGGAAAAAATTTGTACAAGCATATTTGGAGAATGTATATTAGTCCTTATTAAGCAGTATTAACTAAGCCAAAAAACAACAATTGATTATGAAATAACATAATGTAGTTCTGGATTTGATAATTTCAATTCTGTCAGTTTCTTTGTTCCTTTTAAATACATTCTGATTACTGTCATGATTTAATTATATCAACCAAAGCCATAACAACTGAAATTGTTATTCTACAATTTAAATACTATTCAAATGCTATGTATTGTTTTCAAACTGAATGACAATATAAAATATTCTTTCAATAAAGAAAGGCCCTTGGAATATGAATACACACACACACACACACACACACACACACACACATATTTGTAAATCTGGTTTTTCAGTATTTGCAATATTTCTAATGAATGAATAAATGGGGTGAGCATTTTTCTATCTAAAATAGTTTATTTGATTAATGAATATTTAGTAAATATAAAATACATAATTGGTCAATGAATATGTTTCTTTTCAAATATTTTGACACTTTTTAAAATATTTTATAGCTTGATAAAATACTAGGAGAAAAAGTAAATAATACTGCTGTGATTGAAAAACAAGTTCTGGAGCTTTGGGACAGACTATATCATACTTGGTTTGCAAAAGTAAGTATCTTTTTTATATTGCCAGTATATTGATCCAAGAGAAATTGAAGCATAATATTTTATTAATAGTTATTTTATTAATATTTTATTAATAGATACAAGGATAAATTCAACCTGATATGATTATGTGAATATCTCAAGTTGCATGATTTGGTTAAGGACCTGGGTGCTTCATTTAAAGACAAAAAGGACAAGTATAAAAAGTGGAAAGAGGGATACATAGCTAAGGCAGAATATCAGCAAATAGCCCAAGCCTGCAAAGATGCAGTGAGGAAAGCTAAGGCTCACAATGAACAAAGGCTTGCAACAAAAATAAAAAATAACAAAACAAGCTTCTTCCAACATGTTAAAAATAAGAAAAAAGTCAAGGAAACAATTGGTTCATTGTTGGGAGAAAGTGACAAGAAGGTGACAAGCAAAAGGGAGAAAGCAGAACTACTTAACTCATTTTTTGCATCTGTCTTTACACAAAGGGGAAAAAAAGTTAAACCTATCAAAAACAGCACCACAAAAAACAGATTATTTAACAGATTATTTTAACAAGTTAAAATAGGAAAGAAAATGGTACATGAGCACCTGTCTATCCTAGACAAGTTCAAATCACCAGGACCCAATGGATTACACCCCAAGGTTCTAAAGAAACTGGCAGACGAGATCTCAGAACCACTGAACTATATCTTTCAAAGATCCTGGAGCACTGGGGAACTGCCAAAGGGCTGGAAAAGAGCTGATGTAGTTCCTATCTTCAAAAAAGGGAAAAAAAACAGATCCAGGAACTTAACGAACTATCAGCCTGACTTCAATACCAGGAAAGATTCTGGAAAAGATAATCAAGAAATGAATCAGCGAACACCTAGAAGCAAACAAAGTAATAACCAAAAGCCAACATTGGGTTTGTCAAAAACAGATCATGCCAATACAATAATCTTATTGTATTCTTTGACAAAGTGACAAAATTAGTGGACCAGAGGAATGATCGATATAATTTACTTGGACTTTAGTAAGGCATTTGATAAAGTTGACCATAACCTACTACTAGATAAAGTAGAAAAATGTGGGTTAGACAGCATTACCACCAGATGGATTCGTAACTGGCTGACCAACCACAGTCAACATGTAGTCCTCAATGGAACTGCATCTACATGGAGGGAAGTATGCAGTGGAGTAGTCCAAGGCTCTGTTTTAGGCCCAATACTTTTCAACATATTCCTCAATGATTTGAATGAGGGATAGATGGAGAACCCATCAAATTTGCAGATGATACCAAGCTGGCAGGAATAGCTAACACTCCAGAAGATAGGTTTAAGATACAGAAGGATCTTGACAGACTTGAACATTAGGCGCTATCTAACAGAATGAAATTCAATGTTGAAAAAAGTAAGATTCTACATTTAGGCAAGAAAAACAAAATGCCGCTAACCATAACTCTAACCATGACACCAATTTTCACAGTTAATTCCTTCTGTAGGACGATTAAAAAAGCCTCTGATGCTTCTGGCATGCACCCACTGGCAAGAGGCGCGGGAGGCATCAGCAATTTCAGCAGCAACCAGCAGCATTCAAATGGTGGGGAGGGGAAGTACAGGTGCAACTTTGGGAATGGATCCAGTTTAGAGATGAGGCAGACAGTCAAATTTGGCCAAACAAAGGTATTTTTTAAAAAAGAAAAACAATAACACTGATCTTTCTCCTCTTCCTTGTGGGCTAATTGAAAAAAAAGTTAATAAAAAATGGGTTATCTATATTTCTAAGCCTTCTTTAAAAGTACTTTTGAACCAAACTAGGATCTGGAATGAAATTGACAATGGTGTGTAAAACTAAGAGCTCTGGTTTTTTTCTGTGTTCAGTGAAATCTCATTCGCTAGTTTCTAGGCTTTCTCAGACATCAAAGCAGCATTTTGCTGTCTGTGTGGAGATTTGGGAGAGACTGAGATAGATCTATTTCTGGCTTATTTGCCTTCATCAGTCAGCCACGTAGAATTTACGTAGGAAAAGCCTGGCATAAAGAATGATGCACATAAAAACCTACGAAAATAAAATAAAATATGAATGTATGTATGTATGTATGTGTTAAAGTCTTTGTTTTTGTAGATTTTCACGGGTAGAGGTATGCAAGTTTTGGTGTATTCGGGTCTTTTCCCATGTAAGATTGAGAATATCTTGGTGATGTTTTGACGCGGTCTCGCGATCTTCGGGCTGGTGTCTTCAGCTTTGTGCTTGTGCGAGGAAAGCATGATCGGAGCTGACGTCTCTCTATAAATACTGGTGGGGAGGTGTGGGGTGCTGGCTTGGTTGCTGTGAGCGGGTTGGTTGCCTGTGTTGTTACATCTTGATTGGTTGATGGAGTTAATGTTTGAATATTAGTCAGCTGTTTTGTAACATCCTGTATGGGTGAGGTCCTTGATGTGTGCCCATTAGTCTTTTGGGTTTTAACGACCTGGGTAATGAGCTGTGTTTTAACATCCTGAGTTCTAGTGTTGTGATATCCTGAGTTTTTTGATGTAATGTCCTGAGCAGATGACTGTGATGCCACATCCCAGGCTTTGGTTTGGCTCTGAGTTTGAGGTCTTGCCATGTGTTCATGGTGTGTGTCAGTTTGCTTTGTGTGTGGATCGGAGGGGGGTGCAGAAGCTGGTGATGCTGCCGTGATCTGGCTTCTGGATGGTGTTTGTATTTTGTCTATGGGATGGGTTTGGATTTGAATCTGGTGAGGATGATCGGTGGTGGTGTCATGTGTTATCTTGGGTCCAGTGTTAATCTTCGTGGCTGGGACTTTCCTGTTGACTAGGGCTAGTTTCCAGATGTCCGGTAGGCAGGAGGTATTGTCGCTTTTATTCTTGTTATGGGGGTGTTTCTATATTTCGATGGCTTCCATGATTATTCTCTTGTAGAAGTGTTCAGTTTTGGCGATTAATTTGGTTCCTTCAAAGTCAATTTCGTGTCCTGTTGTTTTAAAGTGCTGGAAAAGGGAGGAAGTTTTTTCTTCTTTTCTGATTGCATTCTTGTGTTCTGCAATGCGTGCATTTATTCTCCTATTAGTTTGTCCAATGTATGTGGCTGGGCAGATTTTGCATGGTATTTCATAGACTCCTTGGTTTTCTAGCTGGATCTTGTCTTTGGAGTTTCTTAAGATGTTGGCTATTTTTTGGTCATTGCAAAAAATCAAGACAGCTTTCTGCAAATGTTCAACCATTTCTTAGTCTGAAACTTGATCAGGAACCAAAGAACAAAAAAGATATATTTTCTATATGTTTCTCTATATTTCAATCCCAGGTTAAAGGAAAAATTCAATAGATATAAACTCCAGATATTTTGCCAGTTCAAAAAGTATAGAAATCCTGTGGTAAGAATCTAAAAACTTTTCACACACACACACACACACACACACACACACACACACACACACACACACACACACACACAAAATAATGCCTGCCTTGCTTCCTATGGAAAGGACAAAGGTTATTGGAACAACGTATATCAAAAAGAAAAAACAATTCAACCCCAGCAAGGAGCTGAAATAAATCAATATTCAACCACTAATCAACTTTAAAGCAGAAAACAAAATGAAACAATGTTCAAAAAATGAAAGTTAATGTCCAGTTGTGCCTTGGAAAATGAAATTGCTGACAGAAAGATGTATATGCCCAGTGACTTTGATTTCTTCCAGAGGGAATTGGAATCTTCAGGACCCTCCTTCCCAACTCCATCCGCAATTGTCCAAAAGCCTTCTTGGGTCATTCCTAAATGCTCCCATTCAAAACTAGGAAGCAGTACTGCTAAAGAACCAGTTTTGGCAGTAAAATCAACAGACCATTTGTAAGAGAAAAAAGAAGTTCTTACCATGCAGCATCCATCTTGGGAGGAAGTCCAGGCCATAAACATCTTCATGAATTTTTAGATTGTTCATCAACACCCCAAGCTTTTATTATATGAAAATAATTCAATGAATACTATTTAATAGTACTGCAAATATTTATCATAAAAATAGTGACTCCTTGTCAGCTCTGGGGGTTAATAATGACCACTTTGAGACACCATGCTATAAAGTGTGATATACCGTATTTTTTGCACTATAAGACACTCCGGGCCGTAAGATGCACATTAGCTTTATAGGAGGAAAACAAGGGGATAAAAATCTGCCTCTGCCTCCCAGCATCCATTCAGTATTCATCTGGCTAGCATCCTTGCAGAAAACAGCAAACAGCCTGGTCAGCTTCAGCATGTTATCGAAGCCCCAGCATGTGGTTCGTCAGGACTCCGCTCTGTTGTGCCCACCACCATTCAACTGAGCTGAGCTGCCACAGCTGGGGCACACTGAAGGCTTTGCTGCAGAGCAGCTGATTGGTGATTGGATTGGCCTCCCAGAATACCACCGATCAGCTGTTCTAGGCAGCAGGGATTGCCACCACCGCACCTATCACTGCCGTTAGCCACCGCCTGTTCACCGCCGCTGCCTGTTCACGGCGATAGGCTGTGGCAAACAGCTGATGGTGAATGGGCGGCGGTGAACACTTGATTAGTGGCAGTGAACACGTAGCAACAAACAGGCTGTCAGGAGGTTGATCCAACCGCTGATCCAGTCAGGAGGCTGATCCAACCACCAATCAGCTGCTGTGCAGCGGAGTCTCCAGCATTCCTCCCTCCCACTGCTGCAATATTGTCTCTATAAGTCGCACAGACATTTCCACCCACTTTTGGGGGGAGGGAAGTGTGTCTTATAGTGCAAAAAATATGGTAATTTCTACTGAGATCTGTAATCTAGGCTAATCCAGTTTTTATTTGAAAAATAAATTTATACTTTGTACCTTTTGTCCTGTGAAATTCAATACATGAAATGTTTTGTAATATTTTGCTTTTGTTTTATAGAATATAACTCACTCTGGACATCAAAAAAGTCACAGAAAGCATTTAAATCGTGAGCATAGTTGGACAAGTGACATGCTTGATTGGCAGGATGTTGCTTCTTTTATTCATGAGAATATTGAAACATTTCTTTCGGTATGTGGTTTTTATAATAAATATTACAGGATATACTAATTTCTAATTTCGTTCATTTTAACAAAAAGAAAAGCAGATACGCATGGAATTCTGTTCAAAAGGTTGATCTCATTAAAATCAACATCTGAAATTCATTTTTGACTTCATCAAAATTTTGAAGTGATGGCTTATTGTTCTTACAATTCTTAGTATATGTTTTCCTGTCTGTGCTTATTTTTCTTCAGTTGCTGTTTTTCTTGATTCCTGTGAACTCTTAGCCTCCAATAACCCTAAATTTGTTCCATCATTATCATTATTCTTTTTTAAACTAACTCTGTACTGACTTCCTTCTACATGCAAGCTGTTCTCTGTCACACACAATTATATACATGTCAGATGCAGCAAGAATGAAAAAGAATAAAAACAGTATGAAATAGCAAAGGGAAGGATAACTATGATGGTAGTAATATAACATACTTACGATGATAGTAATATATACTTACTATAGTATGTAAGTCTTGGCACTTTTTGCAAAGCTGAAAAAGAGTAGACTATTTCCTTTACATGTCTAGATTGTGAGCATGTGTAGCAAGTCAGGAGAAGGAGAGAATCCCTATTTTAAATTATGTAATCTGAAAAACCAAGCTGACCCCACTCTTGAATCTGAGGACAAAGATAAATTTCTATAGAAAAAAATTGTTTTTCTTTAAAATAAATACAGGGATAAAAATGCAATTTAAATGAATAATGATTAGGCCTGTATGTTTAAAAGATATTGTAATTTATGCAGATATGCATATACTATTTATTAATCTTGCCTTTAGGTTACAAATTCATAACAGAGACTGCTTAAGATACTGAATCCAATTTTCTGCTCAACGTTAAAGTGTTTTAATAACTGATCATCCAGAATGTTTTCCCCTTTAGAGTCAATCAAATTGCGTTTTCTTATAAGTTAAATATATTATTCCATAACCTATGCTCTATAATAATGCATCTAATTCTGCATCTTTTTGTAGATTTTAGAATCCCTTTGGATACTGATGAGTCATAATGTTAGTCTTCTTTTTACTACAGTTACAACTTTGGTAACAGTCCTTTTCCACAGTAGCACTGCGGTTCTTAATTTTGTTCTTTCACTGGTAAGTATGACCACATCATTTGTATGCACTTAGCATGATATTTACAGTGAGCAGAATATGTGGTGCCTTTGACCTGGATATTCAGCACAAATTCTCTTGTGAACTTTTGCAAAATTATGCACTAGTGACAAGACATCAGAAAAAATAGGGTAGTTTCATACATTGCAGGCTTTTGAGAAATTTATTTCTTTATTTGTATTCTGGCTTTATTATTTTTACAAATAACTCAAGACAACAAACATATCCAATAGACCTTTCTCATCCTATTTTCCCCACAACAATCCTGTGAGATGTATTTGGTTGAGAAAGAACCAAATGATTCCTTTTTTATTCCAATCATTTGCCTAAGCAGGAGGGTTGGACTAGAAGACCTCCAAGGTCCCTTCCAACTCTGTTATTCTATTCTATTCTATTCTATTCTATTCTATTCTATTCTATTCTATTCTATTCTATTCTATTCTATTCTATTCTATTCTATTCTATTCTATTCCATTCCATTCCATTCCATTCCATTCCATTCCATTCCATTCCATTCCATTCCATCCCATCCCATCCCATCCCATTCCATTCCATTCCATTTTCTGTACTTGGAATGCAAAAGTGTACTATGTTATTTATCTCAAGAGAGAAAAATATTTGAGGTCGATGTAAAATCTTCCACTACAATATAAATATTGTTACCTCAAAATGTTATGAATCTGCTGTAGTAGAAGCTCTGTTTTTTTTCTACATAGATAGACATTCATTCTAATCCTTATTGTGGTTGACTGGACAACCTGTAACATGCTGGGTTATCCTTTTAAAGATACTTCATTTATCTTAACAGAGAATAGCCGTTGTTGCCAAAAAAAAAAAAAAGCAATGGCAGTGTGAGCAACTTCCAGCATCTTGCAGACTTCCCTAGTTACTTTATTTATGGAAAGCTGGCAAAGAGCATTGGAAACCAGCTGAGCCATGGAACTGCTTGTCACTTTTCTGGGAGGAGAGGAACAAAGGAATGACCACAGGAGGCAAAAAAAGCAGAGGCATAATGAGTGACTTCTGACTTCCCCACTGACTTTGCTTTTAGGAAGTAGGCAGCGAATTTGGAAATCACTCATCATTATCCTTGGCTGACTGGAGGAACTGCCTGCCACTTTGCTAGGGAGAAGGGTGAACAGAGAACCACTGATCATATGGGAACTTGCATTCCCATTCTCCATCCCAACATGTCTCCAAGACTCTCTCCCTCCAGGAAGGAAGTGGGCTTACTCATTGCCTGCCAGTGCCCTTCAGCAGCCATCTCACCAGCAGCCATCCTTTCTCATATTTCCCTCACTGGCTAGCACCATTAAAAGATTTCAAATCTCAGGTCAATTGGATGCAGGCACCAGAGAGAGGTAGAAAAGAGGGTGTGGATATGCCCCATCCATTTTCTTTGTGCCACACAACCAGTAGGTTTCTGAGAAGAATAGGAAATTTTAGAAAATTTTTTGTCAAATTTTATCCCATAGGAGCAATGGATTCTGGATTTTAGATGTATTCTGTAAATTAAGATACTTTGGTTCAAAACTTATTCTGTGGTGCATCTTTCTGCCCAATTGAAGGATGTAAATGAACAGGCATAAGAGCTTTAGTAGAACATAGATTACACAGAACATGTCAAATAGCTTTTGAAAATAAATAAAATATATACATATTTTAAATATATAAAAATATAAATAAATAAAATACGAATTTTATAAAATAAATAAAATATTCTATCTCATTGTTCTCTCTGACCAGCCCTGACCAAGATTCCGTCAAAATAAGAGAGGCAATGGGGGGGGGGGGAGTTTCAGACACTGTTTTAGAAATTATTTATTTACTGGATGTAGATTTACTTTTCCTTTATTTTTTTCTTTCTTCCATGATACTCAATTTTCAGTCATGTTTTCTTCTGTTTTATAGGTTATATTCCTGACCACATTATTTTACCTTTTAAGTTCCAGTGATGAATACTATAAACCAGTGAAGTGGGTGATCAATTTGATCCCTTTGATGCAGTCTGATGCATCTTCAAACATAGTCACGGAATCTGTGGAGGAAGCCATAAGGTACATTAGTTAATGGAATTATGTGCATGGTTTGCAACAATTTTTCCTGCCTATTTATAAAAATGTTAAAACATTTTTCATTAGTACCAAAAATCCTAGACTGAAGCCAGAGATATCAAAACAGCTCCTGTTCCCCTATGAGCTAAAGGTGGGCATTTTACATTTTGTCTGAAGAAATTCTAAAAAAATTGTTCCTTAGAATAGTTATTTTTTATATTTAGACTGATATTATAGGCTATGTTTAATGGCTGCATGTTATCATTAATGTATCTTTATATTTAATTTTAGTTCTGTTTTTTCAGTGTGCCCCTTGACTAGAGCGTCAAGATCATGTGCATAATTTAGGTTATTAATTATTCATTCCCAATTTAAAAGCATGCTCATTTTCTTCCAAAGGAGCCTCCCTTGCATATATTCAGTACATAGATCTAATAAATAGGAAGATGTTCTTACTTCTTTATCAACTTTGAGCCATGTTACATCTAAACTGTCATTTCTTGTCCTATATATAAATTTCTCATGAGGATAGTGAGATCAATCAATCAATCAATCAGAATACAGCTGGAAGGGACCTTGAAGGTCTTCTAGTCAGCCCCCTCCTCAAGCAGGAAACTCTATACCATTTCAGACAAGTGGCTGTACAGTCCCTTCCTAAAAGCTCCTTAAAAATCTTAACCTCATAATCTTATATTTTCTCATCTCCATCATTTTTATTGGCATACCTACTGATGGCATGAACATTCGGTGATAGTTTTTGCATATATGAGTACCACTGGTTTCCTTTAAACAGACACTACAAGTAGCAGAAATGGAAGCCTCTTCAGTCACCATCATTTTAATTTCTTCCATCATGGACTATGTTTGTGCAGTAGGTTCTCTCTCTTCCATAGGGTAATCTGTTTCTTCTTAATAATAATAATTTTCTATTATTTTTTCCAGTAGCTCCTTAGTCTGTATATCTTGTAAAACATCTTGAGATAGGGAAGACATTGTGAGATCCACTTTAGCTTTGCGGCCAAAGAGAGCTCCATATGGTGTTCTCTTAATCCCAGAATGAAATGCCCTGTTTTCATTAGTTGGATGAAATATAATCCCTCACTCTACCAGTCAGGGTTTTTTATCTTGCATCCAAGTACACAGCATATTTTCAGTGTCCCCAATTAGCTTTTTTGAAACTACCCTGGCTTTGTGAGTAGCAAGACTTGTCATTGATGATCTTCAGAGTCAACCAGTACTTCTTTAGGCTGTTCACCACATTATTAGCAAGTTCCCTGCTGTTGTCAGATTGTAGAATCAATGGTGTGTCAAGCAATGTAAACATATCCATGAAGTTGCATGTTACTTCTTCCACTTTCTTTAATGTCAGAACCTTGAGAACTACAAACTTAGTTAGGTAATCTTGGTACACTATTATAAACTTGAATTCTCTGTCACGATGGGACTGAAGATAGATGAAATTGACCTGACAAAACTGTAGGCTTTACCACATCTTTTTAAACATTTGCTTATTCTTTCCTGGCACAGCTCACAAAGGTGAATGTACAGTTTAGTATCATGACAAATAATGTTCTTATGCTTGGGTGAAAGTTCTGTCACATAGCCCATGGGCAATGGCCAAATGAGCTTCATGAAGTACATTTTCAGGACTTCTGGCTGACATCGCAGCGGCATGAACATGAGGAGCAGGTCTTTGCGCTCCCATGCCAAGTTCTTCCTGTTGGAGGGCTGCGAAAGGAGGTAAAGCCACCCTGTAGGAATGGTGAAGAAAAGAGGGGAGCTCTGTAGTTCAGGGAGAGCAGCAATTCTCCTGCTGGACTCAGGGCTTCTTCCCTCTCCCTTGACGAGGAGAAGAGGCAGCCATCATGCTGAGGTGAAGCTGGGATAGCCAAGGCAAGAAAGAAATGCGCAGGAGCAGTGCAGATGAACAGTTATTTGAGCTGGGTCAGAAGATTTCTTTTTATTTATTTATTAGACCCTAATTTTAAAGAAAAAAAGAAAGAGGAAAAACCAGGAAAAGAGACTCTTAGAACTATTTTTTAAAGTGATGAATTATCATAGGCAGAAAAATCCTAGACCCGAAAGAAGGGAACTAAAGGGAGAAAAGCTAAAAACCTTTTAAAACCTAGAAAATTGGGCTTTTAAATTGAACATTGTTTTGGAAAGGCATTAAAAAATGCTGGACTATCTATTTGAATTTATTTGAATAGTTGACTTTTCTTCCATAAATTGAACTAAATTTGAAACAATTAAATCTATAAGACTTGAAATAATGCTGAAATCTAAGCTGAGAGCACCATCTACCAGTGAATGGAATATACCAGAGGCCTACAAGCTTAGAAAAAGTTTTTGATGAGAGATATAATATTAATCTGGAGAATTGTGGTGACCCTTACTGTTCTATAACTAGTTACTTTATATTACTGAAGACTCTATTAGAATAAGGAAGACTTTTAAGAAAAGGAAAGTGACTTTTGACTTGCAGAAGCTTCCTGGACTACTTAAATGGAATTGATTAATAATTCTGAGATGTAAAGGACTATGATTACTGAACTTTCTGAGGAGTAACATTGGACTGGAATATATTGCTTTGGACTTGAGTATTGGACTTGAGTAAGAGTGGAATTTATTAAATTAAGACAGATGCTCCATCAGAGGGAAAGGAGTGAGATTTCAAGAGCATTAGGGGTTTCAAACCATTAAGGGTACTACGGAAAAAATCACAGAGAGATAAAGTAATGCAAGGCATATATGGGAAAATAGAAAATATGGTACAACTGATGATGAATGAAGATCAAAGGGTCCAGGAAAGAGAGGAGATATCAGAAAGAATGGAAGAAAAGACAGAATGGACAAACCAGCAAACAAAACACGAAGATGGGAAGATGATAGAGTTAATGATGACTGATGAAATAAACCAAGGGAAAAGCACTTTAAGAGATTTAAAAATGGAATTGGATAACTGGGAACATACTTTTGAAAGGGACATAGGGGCTTGGGTGATTATTTTGGAAACCTGGCAGCTTAGGAGGATAGAGATGGGAGAAATATTCAGTCTGAATGGTGAAGATACAGATGTTGATGGAGATAAAGATCCAAGAGAAGAGCATGGGAGGCAAGCCAAAAATGAATAAGAATTGAAGTATTAAAATGGGTAAGAGATAATGGATAGAAAGGAATCACACACACACATACATTCTTTTTTCTAATATAATGATGGTCTGATTAGAAATTTGAATAGAGGTAGAAATAAGAAAACACACCTGCATGGCAAAATTGCTCAGATTAGGGAAGGCTTGAACTGGGTAGGTTCGGATGGAGTGATTGAGGTGGGTCTTGAGAGTGTTATCTGGGAGGGGTTTGACCCTGTGGCTCCCAAGGACGTGGACAGGATTTTGGGTAGACTTAGCACTGCCACATATTTATTGGACCCGTGTCCCTCCTGGTTGATGCTGGCCTCCTGGGCGGTTACACGAGGCTGTCTCCAGGGGATTATTAACGCTTCTTTGAGTGAGGACTTCTTCCCCTCCACCTTGAAAGAGGCAGTGGTGAGACCCCCTCCTCAAGAAGCCTTCCTTGGACCCAGCTGTATTAGCGAACTATCGTCCAGTCTCCAATCTTCGCTTTGTGGCGAAGGTTGTTGAGAGTGTGGTAGCGCAACAACTTCCCCAGTACCTGGATGAAGCTGTCTATCTGGATCCATTCCAGTCGGGCTTCAGACTGGGGTACAGCACGGAAATAGCATTGGTCGCATTGGTTGATGATCTTTGGACGGCCTGGAACAGGGGTTGTTCCTCTGTCCTGGTCCTATTAGACCTCTCAGCAGCTTTTGATATCATTGACCCTGGTATCATGCTGCACCGGTTGGAGGGGTTATGTGTAGGGGGCATCGTGTTGCAGTGGTTCTTCTTCCTCTCTGACTGTATGCTGTCCGTGTTGGCAGGGGGTCAGAGGTCGACCTTGAGGTGACTTGTTTGTGGGGTGTTGCAAGGGTATGTCCTCTCGCTCCTTTTGTTCAACATTTATGTGAAGCCACTGGGTGAGATCATCCGTGGTTTCGGGGTGATGATACTCAGATGTACATCTCCACCCCGGACCATCCCAATGATGCACTTGATGTGATATCCCACTATCTGGAGGCCATGTGGCTCTGGATTGGGAGAAACAACCCCTCCAAGACTGAGTGGCTGTGGTTCCTGGCGTCCCGGTATAGCCAGCTGGTTCCATTGCTGACTATTGGGGGTGAGACCTTGGCCCCCACAGAGAAGGCCCGCAACTTGGAAGGCCCGCAACTTGGGTGTCCTCTTTGACCATCTTTAAAGCACTCCATAGCTTAGGACCTGGGTACTTACGAGATCGCTTCCCACCGGCCAATACGCTCCCACAGAGAGGGACTCCTCAGGGTGCTGTTGGTCAAACAATGTTGACTGGTGGCCCCCAGAGGGAGAGCCTTCTTTGTGGGGGCACCCTCTGGAACGAATTGCCCCTGACCTACGCACCTTTCGCCATGCCTTCAAGATGTTATTGTTCCAACAAGTTGGGCTGGTCTAAACATTTTTAGGCCAAATTATTTAATTGGGGTTTACTTTAACGATTAGGGCCAAATTATTTAATATGTTTTTAAACTGCTTTTAAGTTTTGTACTTGAATGTGTTTTATTGTTGGCTGTACAGCGCCCTGAGTCCTCTGGGAGAAGGACAGTATAAAAATTAAATAAATTAATAATAATAATAATAATAATAATAATAATAATAATAATAATAATAATAATAATAATAATAATAATAATAATATATGAAGCAATTGTTAGATGGAGAGATTGGAGGTTGAAAAGGGGTATTATAAGGTATCTTTAAATAATGGGAAGACTAGTAATTGAATGGTGTATTGAGACTTTGAACAACTAAATAATTCATCATTTTAGTTGTGAATCAATTATAAAAGCAAAATAAGTTTTGTAAATAAATAAGTCCAGCATTTTAAAATGCCTTCCCAGCACCACATCATCCCACGTCATTTAAGAGATCAGTTTTCTCTATATTTCAAAACGTATTATTTTTCTCTCTTAAGACTTTCCCTTCTGGTCTGGTATTTTTTCAGAATGCTTAAATGCCTCTTTAACAAATACTTCTGAGCAAATAGTTCTAAATTATTCCTTGTGGTTAAGTTTTAAGGGGAAAAAAAATTCTCTCCCCGGTTCCAGTCACTGTTCACCTACTTCACTCCAGCACCAGTCTTAGTTTTTCCTCGGTTGTCCCAGGTTTGTGGCATCATCTTTAGGCTGCCTCTGCTCCTCGCCATGGTTGGGGATGGGTGGGTGGGGACCCATGTTAGTCAGGAGAGCTGCGCCTCTCCTCAACCTACAAGGTGGTTTGGCACCTCTTGGAGCCCACCAACAAAGGGAATTTGGCACAGGAGCATGGAGATCCACCCTTGTGTCTGATTCCTGCCGCAACGTCAACCAGAAGTTGATAGGCATTATTTGTAATGTGATAGATTTTGCTTCATGACCTGAATAATTTATCCTATATAATATAGCATATTGATATTAATATGTCTTGAGCTGCTTGTAAATAACATTCAAATTCCTAGGTAAAACTGATAAATTTGGAAATGATGGGTTCACATACATACTGAATATACTGAACACAGTATATTCTCATATACTGAAACCAAACAAGCCAAATTATGTTTTAGAATGATATATAAACAAGATCAAGAACAAAATGAATAGATTTTGAGCCCCGTATGAATAGTGCATTCAACTACCTGTATAGAAAACATTTCAGTATCTTCCCAACGACTATGCAATCTGAAGCCCAAATAAACTAGAGATTATTTGTGTGTTTGAAGAAAGAAGACAATTACATATTTATTGTATGTTTATTTACTCGGTCTTCAGATTTTTACAGATACCCCTCAATTGGGCAAATTTAAATTTAATATTTCCATTTACAAGACAAGTATATGATAATTGTACTCCAGGTATAGAAAAATATATATTGTATTTACATTCTATAGTTTTTCTGATAAAAAAATCCTGTAGTTTTATCTATACATGGTCAGAACATGGTGGGGTAGTTGAGCTGAGAGAGTGCATGACTCATTAGACATACAGTGAGCTCCTGTGTTTGGTTTATTCAATGTTTATGTGTGCATGCGTTCAATGTTTTGAAATTAATGTTCTACATTTCCCCAGAGGGGTCAAGGCAGTAAACATAGCACAGCCTTCTCTATATATTTATTCCAATGAAATGAGCTAGAAATCAGGAGACTGTGAATTCTACTCCTGTCTTGACATGAAGTCATCTGGGTAGCCTTTGGTCAGTCACCAAGAGTAAAAAAAAAAACTACAAATGTGCCAACAAAAAGTAATTAGTTCAAAGGGAACTGATAATCTTTAGGTATAGGTAAACTTCAATCTGAATCTTCTCAGTCAAAAAATATATTCTTGGTGATTCAATGGTGATGACGAACCTATTGGCTCAGCGTGTCAAAAATTTAGAAAATATTTGACTTGTGTTATATCACACACACAAAGACACATGCCTAAACACAGACATTGAACAAAAGAGAAATAATTTTCTATCCCTTCTCTATCTAGGCCATTTTTAACAGAGGCACTCAGGGAGAGTACCATTTCCCAAGATGCCTTGAGGAACAATGCAATTGTCCTGTGGCTCAGCAATTCCAGGATTCGCTGCATGCCACTTAATATTTGCCACTACAGGCAAATATTCTCTTTGTATTGACAGGCCCCTGTGGCTTACCTAAGGTTTATCTAGGTCACAGAAAGCCTTCTTTCTTTCTTTCTTTGGAGAATGCTCTTCTGCAGTCTCTGCAGTATCTGAAACAGTACAAAAGCATACTCTCTTTTCTCAATTTTCACATCATATGTTCACCATCATTGGTTTATACAATACTCTTTGCTATTAACTAGTAAAAATGTAATTTGAATAGAATTATTTTTAGACCTAACAAAATGCTTATAATCATTCTCATTTACTTCATGACAACGGCAGAAATAATTTAAATTATACATTTCTGAATTGCATGTATATCTTTTATGTGAAATATTATCCTTTCCAAAGTGGCATGCTCTTTCATTTTGAATGCATCAAAACCTTCTTCTTTGAAGTTCCCATCCTGCTTGCTCTGGTGGTGATATTGCACATTACTAAGTTGCATGTTGTCACGGCTTCAGTGCAAGTTAGTGTGTGTAATATTTTCACATGAGTGCATGCACACAGGCTATTTGTTAAAATTCTTGAAGGTAGTTTCTTGATATAGTAATAAATATTTACTTGATATAGTAATAAATATAATAAATATTTTGGAAAATATTTATTATTTTGGCCTGTTAATTATTGCTCAAGAGTAATTTCTGTTTTAAAACTTTTTTTGTTAATTTGTTCCATTTTTTCCATATTAATCAGAAATAATTATGTTTAATGGTATGAATGGTCTTTTAGCTGTTTGATTGGTTGGTTTTTTGCTTGAAAAAATCAACCACAGATAATTTCTTCATCACTTATAGTCAAGTTTCTAAAACAACTGGATTTTTATCCTGTAATTATAAACATTGCATCCAAATCAGAATGGAATGGAATGGAATGGAATGGAATGGAATGGAAGAATAGAATAGAATAGAATAGAATAGAATAGAATAGAATAGAATAGAATAGAATAGAATAGAATAGAATAGAATAGAATAGAATAGAATAGAATAGAATAGAATAGAATAGAATAAATTCTTCATATGTTTTAGTCTCCAGTCCTTTAATTATCTTAGTTCTTTTCTTTGCATTTTTTCCAAAGTTTCAAAATCTTTTTTGTAATGTGGTAACCAAAACTGGATGCAGTATTCCAGATATGGTCTTCCTAGGGATTTATGAAGTGGTATTAATACTTCACGTGATTTTCATTCTATGCCTCTGTTTATACAATCGAGGATTGTATTAGCTTTTTTGGCTGCTGCCGCACACTGCTGACACATGTTTAAGTGATTATCTATTAGGACTCCAAGATCCCTCTCATAGTTACTGTTTTTGAGCCAGGTCTCACCTAATCTGTACTTATACCTTTGGTTTTTCCTGCATAGATGTAAAACTTTGCTTTTTTCCACATTAAAATTCATTTTGTTGGATAGGGCCCATTGTTCAAGTCTGCTAAGATTTTTTTTTTGAACTTGTCTTCTGGGACCTGAACTTGTCTTCTGGGATGTTGGCTGTCACTGCGATCTTAGTGTCATCTGCAAATTTGATGAGTTCTCCTTCTATTCCCTCATCTAAGTCATTTATGAAGATATTGAAGAGTACTGGATCTAAGATAGAACCTTGTGGTGCCCCACTGCTTATTTCCCTCCATGTAGATGTAGTACTATTAAAGACTACTCTTTGAGAACAATTTGTGAGCCAGCTACAAATCCATCTGGTGTGATGTTGTTTATTCCACATTTTTCCAGCTTACCAAGAAGTAGGTTGTGGTCTACTTTGTTGAATGCCTTACAGAAATCTTAAGTGTACTATGTCCACAGCATTTTGCTGATCTGCTAATCTAGTCACTTTATCAAAAAATGAAATAAGATTGGTTTGGCGTCATCTGTTTTTAACAAACCCATGCTGGTAATTAGTCATAACTTTATTTGTTTCTAGATGTTCACAGATCTTTTTTTTATTATCTTTTCCAGGATACATTGATGCATATATTGTCAAAAAGAAAAAAAAAACATAAACAGTTCTTTAACAACAACTGTTTTTCTCTGACAATGGATTTATATTTATTCTTATGTAAATTTATAGCAAATAGCTTTTAACTGGAAGGAACTGACAAGTACGTATTTATTAGCAATAGCAATAGCATTTAGACTTGTATACCGCTTCACCAGTGGTTTACAGCCTTCTCTAAGCAGTTTTACAGAGTCAGAATTTTGCCCCCAACAATCTGGATCCTCATTTTACCATCCTCGGAAGGATGGAAAGCTGAGTCAACGATGAGTTGGTGAGACTCAAACTGCTGAACTGCTGGCAGCTGATAGCAGAAATAGCATGCAGTATTGCATTCTAATCACTGTACTACCATAGCTCTTATCTTACTTATTATCTAAGTAAACATTAATATGCAGTCTGACATAGAATTTACATGGCTTTTACATTCTTCCAGAGGGGTATTTGATGCATCTCTCAAAATGGCTGGGTTCTATGGTCTATATACCTGGCTGACTCATACCATCTTTGGAATAAAAATTGTCTTCATACCCTCAGGTGAGAACAAAAATGTTTGTGTTTGAGAAATGAATGTTTGTGTTTATGTTAATATCTAAAGATCATGCTCCGTTTTGATAATTTTTGACATTTTATCTGAACTTTAGTGTAATATTGTACTGAATCCTACATCATACAAAATATATAAACCCTTACATTAAAGAATAGCAGAATAACATAGTAGAAGGGGCCTTGAAGGTGTTCTAGTTCAACCCCCTGCTCAAGCAGGAAACTATATTGGTCAGATGAAATCTGAATCTAGCCAAGGATAGGTAACATTCACCTTTTATATGTGCTTAACTTATCAGATCCCACGACATCTGAAGTAGTAAAAGTGCAAGAAAAACGTAGTAGAGCAGCGTCATTTGGTTCTATAATGTATTTGAATAACCACATCATACTTAAAAGCCTCTTCTCATCTGGCTGTATGAAACAGAGTCTACTAGGCTCAGCTACTTGGAGTTTAAGAAGATACTAAAATGCTTCTTTTCATGGGTGCATATAAAACTGATTTAAAATCCATTCATATCTGCCATTTTAAACACATACAGAGTATTTAGCAACAAAGGCCCCTTATATTATATTAAGAGTAGTGTATCATTGTTTCAATTGTTATTTTATTCTGTGTTTACTTAAAAGAAAAAAGGGAACTTCTTTAAAAATTAGCACTACAATTTCTTGGGCCAGGGATCAACTGGGATAGGCTGGGGATAAGTCAGGACAAAGATGTTCCCATACTTTTGTTCAGCTACTGATATCAAGGAAAGCAAAGGCAGTTCTTAAGTGGAGAAGATCCTCTTTTTCAGGCATTGAGCATCCCTGCCATGTGTGAGTTCCCCCCTCCCAAGACAGACAACACCAGAGAAGAGCACAGCAAAGGATCAGCACTGAGCTCATTGCCTGCAGCACCAGCGTTAGGTCCTTGCAAGCTTCCTCACTAGGAGAGTCAAAAATCAAGAATGCTTATGACAGAAACGTGTTTTTCCCCCCCAAGAAATATTCTACACCCCTAAACTTACTGAGATCTAATTTGTTGGCAGTTCGGCAGTTCAAATCTCTAGTATAAGTCTCCTGCGTGAGCAGGAGGTTGGACTAGATGACCTCTGAGGTCCCTTCCAAGTCTGTTACTATTACCAAATATCATGTTGGTTTGACCCGCTCTCTTCAGGTTCCTTAATTGTAATTGTAATTTTAAATGTAATGGATTGTAACAGCAATTTTAATTTTGTAGCATTACCTAGCAATTTCTTCCATTTTCTGATTAATTTTCTGATTAATAGTTCCTTAATAATTAATAGCCTGATTAATAGCTATTAATCATTTTCTGATTAATAACTCCTTTTTCATTTAATTATATAAATTTAGCATCTATATATGTAATTAAACCACTTATATGTGTGTCTTTATCCCCTTGATATGTGTGTCAAAAGGAATGTGATAATTCACTGGTACAAGGTTGTCATAAAATAAATCGTATTACTGTGTTTCCCCCAAAATAAGACCCTTTCTTATATTTTTTTTGAATCTCGGAATAAGCACTTAGCCTTATTTTCGGGGGGATCTCATTATTTTGGGGCGTGTGGAGCAAAATGGAGCTTCTGACTTCTAACCCTAACCAGACAGGCTGTGCAAGAGTTTAAATATTTTCGGGGAGGGCTTATTTTTGGGGAAACAGAGTAGTAGAACGGAAGTTCAACTAAGTGTAGACTCAATGCAATCATTTGTACCATCTGTGTGGAAAAATATAGAATTATAGAATAACAGAGTTTGAAGGGATTTTAGAGGTCTTCTAATCCAACACCTTGATAAAGCAGGAGACTCTATAATATTCCAGACAAAAGGCTGTCCAATCTCATATACGACATGTGGAGCAAACATTTCACAAGATTTTCAAAGGAGAAAATATCTTATTTCTGTCATAGTTGCTAGCTGACTCTTCTAGAGTGGAGTCATATTTCAGAATTTCTTGAGGATTCTTAGATCGGGGTGGGGGAGTGGAGTGTCTCCAAACTTTTTAGTCTGAGGACCACATAGGACATTTTGCAAACATTCAAGGGCCAAGGGGGAAAAATCAATTTTATAAAAGAGCAAATAAAATTTAATTGAACGTGTTTTATTTTGGTCAATGTGATATGATTCATAGCAGCAGCAAAAAAGAAAGTGACAACTATGAAGAAATGATGTCATGCTTGCATAGACAAATGATACAAGTGAAGTATCAAACATTAGCAAATTCTCTGAAAAAATAATAAATTAATCCAATCTTGGTCGGTCACCAGTTTACTGGTGACAAAGGTTTACTCTTACAAACTTTCCTTCATTCATAATAAATTAATAATTGCAAATGAGAAAAGAGAGCTATTCTTTTTGTTAATAAATTTTATTTACCTACATTTTACAAATTTACATTAAATGAGAATCTGCCCAATTGGTGCAGATATTAAAGAGGATAGTGCTTCCCCGTCCTCGTCCAGCAACCATCCAGCAGGCTTGCAACCCTAGCATTAGAGAAATCGAAAAAATCCTACTTTCCTTTGCACAGTGGTGGTGCAAACAGTGGTGAATACACCCTGCTTTCTTTTCCTCTGCTGTTTGGAAAGGATTGGAGCACAACATATGGGATGAACTAGCAAAAGGAAGGAACATTCCAGAGGGCCAGATGTAGCCTGTGGGCTGTAGTTTGGAGACTCCTGCTCTAACTGAAGAAGCACCCAAAAGCACAAGGATTTGCAAAGGGGAAGAATGGGCAAGAGATTTCCATCATAACTATTCTTGTTCTGGTGCTGCCTTGAATATAAATCATGATCATCTAATTCAACTTGTAGTATTTTGCTACTTCTATCGTTATAACTATTTCTCATGTAATATGGTCCCAGTTATGATGTCTTAATTCTTGATTCCTGATCCAGTAGCATTGAAATTCAAGATGTGGTAGCTCCTACTTTGTTTTATAAGCGAAGTAATTATAAACTCTTATCTTGCTTTTTTATATTCTTTATAAGTTCCCTTTGAATTTAAGTATTGGTATGAGATATAAAATTGCAAAATACTTGTGGAATTACATTCCTAAATAATTAATTGGCAATGTTATATTTCCTTTCTAACTCCAAACTTCATTTCTTCTTAGCTTTGGCTGCTATACTTGGAGTAGTTCCATTTTTGGGAACATACTGGGCAACTGCACCTGCGGTTCTAGATCTTTGGCTTGTTCAAGGAAAAGGATATAAAGCTATGCTTCTTTTCATTTGTCATCTATTGCCAACTTACTTTGTAGATACAGCGATCTATTTGGATATATCTGGGTGAATATTTTAATTTTTTTCTTTACTATGTTGAAAAAAGTTCTATAACAGATCAATCCAGAAATATTTAGATGAATTATTTATATTATTAATACTGGCATCTTATTATACATACTGTTAAAAGAAAATAAGCATGGATGCCACTCTAAAAAAATGTAATCATTTTCAAAATCATATAGTAGTTATGGATTAGGTTATTTTCAGGAAATAGAAAATTTATAAACTGTATAAAGTGTTCTTCTATGCGACAAAAGACAGCATACATAGCTGATGTGTGCAGCTGAAAGAATATAACTGGAGAGAATATAAATATAGAGTAGTTCTGACTTTCTTCATCACTGGCATATTTCCTCAGGAACAAATGTGACATATAGGGAAAAAAATCCTTAGTAGAAGGATGGCTTAAATATTCATGGTTTTTTTCAACATTACTTACATAGCAGAGGGTGAAATGTAAAATTCGTTACTACCGGTTCTGTGGGCATGGCTTGGTGGGGGCGGGGGGCTTGGCCAACTTTTTTTTTTAACTTTTCAAAGCATTTTTTCTAATGCTTTGCAAAGCCTCTGCCGATCAAGAAACTCAGCTGGGATCGTCACTGAGGCTTTTTTAAAAATACCTCTCTGTCAATCAGGAAACTCAGCTGGGATCGTCAGAGACTTTTCAAAGCAATTTTTTGTCTGCAACCTCTTCGGCCAAGAGGTTGCAGAAAAAAAATGCTTTGAAAAGCCTCTGACCATGCCCAGCTGAGCCACGTGATCATCAGAGGCTTTTTTTTTTACTTTTAAAAACATTTTGTCATCGGAAGAGGTTGTAGAAAAAATACTTTTAAAAGTTAAAAAAAAAAGCCTCTGATGATCCTGTGGCTCAGCTGGGCATGGTGGGGGGGGGGCGCGCAGGTATTTTTGCTACCGGTTCTCCGAGTCACCCTCCACCATCACTACCAGATCGGACGATCCGGTCCAAACCGGGAGCATTTCATCCCTGTTACATAGACCCTTTACTATGTTTCAAACTCTATTTTTCTCTTTTCTGGACAAGACATGTTTTTATATCTGCAGAGAACTATGTCTGCTTGTGATTAGATATTAGCTTCCTGCTTTTTGTGTCTTTTGATGACTCAATGTATAAAATCAGCTCTCCACTGTTGGTTCTTAAATGACATTGCAGTAATTTCATTTATTATTTGATTGCAGAGGAGGTCATCCTTATTTGACAGGACTTGCAATAGCTGGTGGAACATATTACCTAGGACTAGAAGGAGCCATTATAGGACCCATACTCCTTTGCATTTTTATGAGTGCCTCTAAAATCTACAGTGCTGTACTTGTGAGTCCAACAAATTAATTACCTGCTCCATTACAGATGCATCAACCTTTGAAGATTTATTGGTAAACATTCATTCATCTATTTGCCTTTCTTATAGAAGCTTTTAAAATATAACTTTTGAGATCCATTTAATTGTTTATTTACATTAATATTCACATTAAAGCATGTGTGATACATTAGTAGGTATTTAGTAGGTATGTGGACACACACAGGCACACACATAGAGAGAAAAACACATAGAGAGGGAGGGGAGACAGACAGAGACAGACAGACAGACAGAGAAAAAATACAAAGATAAAATCCAGATTTCCTATTAAGGAAATAACAAAACTAATAAAAATTAGTCTAGTAATGACATTGTCAAAATATGGGTTTTTTCTTGTAATTTCTATATTTAATGCTTACATGACTTGAAAAAATGTTAAAAAGGAAATAAACTAAATTGAAAAAGATGAAAATGGAAAATGATTCAAATGAAATAATTTGTAAATTGATACCCTTGCTAGTTATTTCACATTTATAAAATCTATGACTTTCCAAAGTACACATCAATTAGATTAAAAAAAGGAATCACTATGGATTTTACCCCATTAGTCATTGCCCACTATAGGAAGTGCTCATCTCCATTTCAAGGCCATTGAACTAGCTTTATCCAAAGACATTTCTGCGGTCATGTGCCCAGCATGAGTTAACAAAGTGCTATTATCTTCCCACTAAAGTGGTGCCTATTTATCTACTCACATTTGCATACTTTCAAACTGCTAGGTGACAGGAGCTGGGGTGAGGATGGGAGTTCACCTCATCATGTGGTGCTTGGGTCTCGAACCTGAACTGCTGGTTTTCCAGCCCATAAGCCCAGCATCTTAAAACTGCTGAGTCACCATGCTAACCTGTGTGTCATTTAAGCAGCAGTGAGAGTAGTCTCGGAAGCTACAAATATGGGCAGCCTTGCATCAAGTCATAAAAAATGATTTTCAAGGAAATTGAAAATAGGTTTCAAGGGAAAAAAACAACTTAAGGGAGAGCTACAGAAATGTATTTCTTAAAGCTCTTATTACCATAGAAATTACTATAAGCCGTAGCAATTCCTCTCTTTTGTTGTCTAGCTGATTTCATAAATAATTCTTCAATCCATGCTTTATGCAAAAACGCTGTAGTTTAGAAATAGAAATAATAAGGGAAAAATTTATAGAAATATCAGTTAGGAAATGGCGAACTGAAAATAGCTCAGCTAAAAGCAGAGCCGATAATTGCAGCAGAATGAAAAGCCAGCGAGTAAACTGGTTCTTTATAATACTTCTGTAGAAAAGGAGAGACTTCACCTCACCCACAGACAGTTGCTCCTCATGACAAAAGTGTAAGACAACAGTCCATAGTTTAGAACTCTGCGGGAATAAGGGAATAGCCATCTTGCTCAAACCACAGTCAATGCCTTAAAATCAGTGGTTCGCATATTCCCTTTTCTATTCATTTTCCTAAATTACATGTTAACTACTTTTTAACTATATAAGAACCTTGGACTTTGGACAAGCCTGAAAACACCAGGTGAGTTGTTTTCAATGTTCAGTGAATTCAATTAATACAGAATGAAGCAAAATAGTTTTAATATTGGATTCATTGAAGAATATGATAATATTCTTATATAAAATGGATATACAAATAACAAACCAAGAGAGTGATCTGAATAATTTTCCCGTATTGGATTTACAAAACAGGCTTGTTAAAGCTTTCAAGAATTTTGTGAGAAGGGACTAAACAAACAAACAAACAATCAAACAAATAAATAAAGTTATGGCACAAAAGATCCCAACCCCTGGTGTGCAGCTCACTATCAAGCTGTGGCCTATTTGGAATTGGGCCACATGAGAGGCGGGCCAGTGCATGTATGCACATGCGCAGCTTCACTTGCGCAAACATTGCCCCAAAGTCTTCTGTTGTATGAGTGGAACTGTGTGCGGTGTGTGCACGCCAGCCTGCTGCTTGTGTGGTCTCCATCTCCCATTGATATATACTTCAGTCACATGACTAGTATCTACAACTGCTAGATACAATTCAGAGGTAGTTGCTTACAGATCTTCTTGATATTGTTCTAATACCCAGCTCTGCCTGTTTTAGGGTTTAAATATATTATTAAAGGACTCATTTGCACAGTGATACTTGAAAGTTTGTGAAACCTTTTGAATGTTTGATACAATTGGTAAGAGGGAGCACTACACAATTTCTTACTATTTATTGCAATACAATACCAAAATATTTGCTATATGTAGTCCTCAACTTACAACCACAATTGAGCCCAAAATTTGTTACTAAGTGAGAAATTTGTTAGTGAGTTTTGCCCCATTTTACAACTTTTCTTGCCACATTTCTTAAATGAATCACTTTAGTTGTTAAATTAATAACAAAATTGTTAAGTGAATCTGGCTTCCCCAGTGACTTTGCTTGTTATAAGGTTGCAAAAGGGAATCATATCACCCTGGACACTGCAGCCATCATAAATGAGAATCAGTTGTCAAATTTCCAAATATAAATCACATGATCACGGGGATGCTGCAATAGTCATAATTATGAAAAATGGTCATGTCATTTTTTTTCAGTGCCATTGTATCTTTGGACGGTCACTAAGAGAACTGTTGTAAGTTGAGGACTACCTGTATTAGAAAACTTTTAAAAGTTTAAATTTATGATTAAAATTTTGTATAGTATTGAAAATATTATATTCCAAACAAGGAAGATACCATGTATTTATCACATTACTTAAAAAGGATGTGTTGTTGCATTTCTGGTTTTTAAATTGTTTAATTTTTATTTTTTACAATATCTGTGTCAAGCTGCAAATACTTTTGGTTCCTTCTAAATTCTGTATTTTAAGTATTATTTATTTTATAAAGTATTTATTTCTAATAAAAACTTTTCACTATTGAGGAATTAAAAGATTAATAATGTGAGTCCTTAAATTTTGAATTTATTTTATCCTTTTTTATTTTTTGTTGCTTTTTAATTAAAAACACCAAAAAAAGAACAAAAAGGCAAAACATAAAAGTAGCAGTAATAGTGATACATACCTTGTGAAAAAGAAATAACACACATAAACAGTTCTTTAACCAAAAACATTTTTGATTAAACATTTTTATGTGTTCTTTTTTCTCTCTGACAGTAATATTAAAGGCCGCATTCAAAAAGTTTGTGAAACCTTTTGAATCTTTGATATTTCTGGATAATCTATGACCTAAAATGTGATCTGTTTTCCACACAATCGGAAAAGAACCTCCCACACTCATACCTGATTACTATCCCGAGATGGAAACTTTTAATTTCCCCTTTAAACAAACTGATAATCCTATTGGTTTACATACTTTTGCCATACAGAAATAGGTAGTTTTAAATAATTTTTGTCAGTAAATTATTGAAACTATATAATGTTTTTGACTCATTTAATTGGGTTTTCTTTGCCTAGTTTTAGAACTTACGTGAAGAATTGTGATATTCCCCTGGATGATTCCCCAGATACCTCTCTAGATGTCAGCTTGGGGGAGGATGAACCAGTTCCTTGCACGTCAGGAGTTGAGTTGGATTGATGGCTCTGAGCAGCCATCTGTGAAGGATTTGGCTGAGGCTACAGGTGGGGAAAGCATGAAGCTGTAGCTGGTCAGTGAGGAGGAATTGCCTTCTGCGCCAAGAACATATAGGGCAGAGAAATGTCAGGAGTAGAGAAAGACAGCCAGATTACCTACGAGGAGAAAGCTTTGCTCTTCTTGATGGATTGCATCGGAAGCTAGGTATTTAGCCCAGCAGACAGATGGAAGTGATCCTGGGAACAACATGTTTGTTTCCTAGCTGTGTGTTTTCTGGTCATTGTGATTCTTGCCTCGCTTTGGATTGACACCATGCCTTGACTTGGATCATGCCTTGGAAATTGGACTTTTCTTGCCTTCTGAGCTCTCTTCTGTTGTGGATTTAAGTTTGCCTGATGTATTTATTTTGATTGAGAAATTTTCAAGAGTCTTGTGGGCTCTTTGGCCATTGCTCCGTGGACCAGCATTGGTCTGCTCATGACTGGACTTAATTGGGACAATTAACAAAAACAGAACACATTTTAGATTATATTTATCAATAAATTTTGAAAACTAAAAAGGATTCATAAACATTTAAAGAGTGAAATTTTAAATATTTAAGATTTAAAATTTTACATTTTTAACTTTTTTCTTTTTTAAATTTAAATTTTTAAATTAAAAACCAACAAACTCATGGCAAAAGAGACTGATGATGTGACTTGCAAAATATGTTACATGTTTGAGCTTATATTCATAGACGAACCAAATTATATATGTACCAAATATAAATTAATTAAATTATTAGAAGAAAAAGTTAAGAGTCTAGAAGCAACTCTAGACACTCTGAAACTCAACCTACAAAACCCAAAACTTCAACATAAGCAAGAACACTGTGCCAAATTGAACACAATAGAGAACAAACAGCTTCCAAAAAATTACCCCATATGAATCTAAAGAGAAAGACCAATGGAAATATATCACTTATAAAAGAATACAGCCACCAAAAGCCATGCCCCTACTGTCTACTCCAGTCCACCCTAGTGAAGCTCCTCTGGAGCTGAACAATCAGTTCATAATGTTTTCAGAGGTATGGGGCAAAAATCAAAGATGTGGCTAAGAATCTAACTAAAATAACAAAACCCCATAGATTACTACACCTTTTTTCTACACATGGGAACGGATGACACGACATTGAACCCGAAAATAATAACAAAAGATTAAGAACAACTAGGGAAGAAAGTTAAGGATTTAGGAGCACAAGTGGTTTTCATCTATACTTCCAATAAAAGGCCAACATTCAGTAAAGAAGCAAAGAAATTTAGAAACAAACCACTGACTTGAAATTGGTGTCATCAACAGAATTTAGGATTTTTAGATCATGCTCTGCATTACTTTACATGAAGGCCTTCAGGCAAGTGATGTATAGCACCTCACAAGAACTGAGAAGAACGTATATGGAAAATAATTGATTCACTTTATCAGAAAAGCTTTAAACTAAAATTGAAGGAGGTGGGTAAACGAACTACAACTTTTAGGACCTAATTCCAAGCAAATAAATCTAGACAACCAATCAAATAAAAAGATAGGGAGTGAAAAACTTGGTGGGATGGAACTCATGTCCGGAATGTACTGATAGAAGGATATACACTATTCAAAAGAAAGAAACCTAACAAAGGAGGAGGTAGAATTGCATTATATGTTAGAGATCACTTCCTCTCCACAGAGATACACAAAACAAAGTATGAAAGCCTCCTTGAATGCTTGTGGATCAACATAAAATGAAAAAAGAATGACATTGCCATTGGTGTACAGTACTATAGACCACCCAACCAAGCAGGAGAAATAGATGAAGGTGTTGCTAATTGGTTAGAAAATGTATGTAGGAAATATATCACACTAGTAATTTTAAATATCCAGACATCAACTGGGTGTACATCTAGCTATACCAGACCTAATTCTTATTAACAAAATAAATGATAGAGGAAGTTGTAGGAACTTTGAGGGAGAGTGAAAGAAAATCCACAACTCCATTAGGTTGAAGCAGACGGTTCTTTTATTAAAAAATGTTGGCTTCAGTAAGGTCAGGCTAGCTCTAGCTTTTTCCCTGATCAAAAGAGACAGAAGGGTTTCCCCTCATCTCAGCCTCGCTCCATGACCAATCCGTCTTCAGCCAATCGGAACTCAGATGTTTGTGGTAACAGACATTCTTTCTCAGGGTGCTGGCCTTGGGTTCTGGTGCAAACTGGTGCCAAGTTTCTTTGGACTTCATCACCTGTCATTTCCCCCACTCCCTATTTCCCATCATGTACACACACAGCTTTATTGTCCATTTATCCTACCCCTCCATTTCTAGCCTTTAATAGCAGGATATGTGAGGTACCAAGCCACACTGGCAGATCTGACATTCTGCCCCCCTTGATAGAGGCAACGGTCCTGCAGAGGACAATGTTCAAGTCTGTCAAGATCCTTATGTATCTTAAGCTTATCTTCTGGAGTGCTGCTATTCCTGTTAACTTGGTGTTGTCTGCAAATTTAATGAGTTCCCCATCTATCCCCTCATCCAACTTATTGATGAAGATGTTGAAGAGTAGTGGGCCTAGAACAGAGCCTTGGGGTACCCCATGGTACAGCCTCCCCCACCCCCTGGAGGCCCTCCAGAAGTCCGAAACAGTCCATTTCCTGACTTCCGGTGAGAATGGAAGGCCTGTTTTTTGTCCTTCCCAGGCTCCAGAGGCTTTCTAGGAGTCTGGGGAGGGCAAAAACAGCCTTCCTCCCCAGGAGGCCCTCTGGAGGCCAAAAACAGTCCTTTCCCCAACTTCCAGTGGGCCCAGAAGGCCCAAAAAATCAGCTGGCCAGCACACACATGTGCACTGGAGTTGAGCTAAGGCAATGCTTGCGTGCCCAGATATGGCTCCATGTGTCACCTGTGGCACACGTGCCATAGGTTCACATGTCAGGGTTCCAAGGAACACCCCAAATGAAATAAAACTCTGAGGCTGACATCGCCATTACGGCAATATATATTGTATTCTAGCATTCACTATGGTTTCATGAAAAAACTTTTGCGTTTGTATGTGTGTTTGTATGTATGTGTGTTATGAAAAGATGAAATAGCCATGGCATAGAAGTAATGAAACCACTATGCAAAATTGGAATCAAGTTCATTAATACTTAAATAACAAGAACTGCATAGGGCAATTTTGTTCATATTTATTACTTGATAGGTATATTCTATAAGTGAATACAAAATACAAAATCAGAAAAAGTTTGAAGCATTTCAGCTTATTGTATCATAAATATAATATTTTCCAAAGGAATTTGTACGAAGAACTATCTGCAAATGAATTATTAATCATTAGTTATTTATATCTTGCTCATCAAAATATAAAGCATATGATAACTAACAAGAAAAAACTATGGTCAGTCATTCAATTTCTATAGCCACCCAACTCAACCAAGTTACTAAGCAATGAGGTCCCATGACATTGAACTTTATAACGATGTTGTTTAATGATATAAATTATAATATAAATTATATCCCAATTACTGTTGTAACCTCAGGACTAACCGTAACAATGCCCGTCAGTTCTGCCCATATCACATGTTGTCTATTTCATTCTGTAGCTCTCAAGCGAGTAGCTTAATATTCATAATCCACAAATTTTAACAAGTCCTACTTTAATATTCTAGAATATATTTAACCGATTTTAAAGCAGAATTTTCATGCCAAGAAAGAAAACAGAGACACCAAAGATATTCTGAACAAGAGAAAATGGCTATTTGCTAGATCACAAAAAGTCTGAGTGATTGAAAAATGAGAATTTTAGGTATGCTTAAATTACAAGTGAGTTGATTCTGGGAGAAAAAGTCTAGGTTGTTCTTCAGCACCATCTAGTTGCAAAAAAGAATCTATGGATCTGTTGCTGAGTCGAATGGGAGCAAGTCTTTGAAAGCTGTTTGGAGAATAAGGTATTTGTACTCTGGCTCTTTGGGAAGGTACCACCATCTCATCATTGGATAGCCAAGGTGTAAACTTCATGGCGGCATTTTGCTCAATATCAGCTGAAAATGCTGGATTATCAATGCCTATAAAAAGTCCACCGAAAGAAAAATCAATAATTAAGTAAACAGAACATGATAACTTTCATACTGTATTACAAAATGTATGCAAAATTGGAACTGGTTGAAATAGCATTTGCAATTTTAAAAAACCCTAGAACTATTTTAACAAAGCAAGTTTCACAAAAGCCCTGCTGCCTGGACTATAGTACAACACAGTGATTGAAAGTAAGCAATAGAACAGTTTCTGAATGTCATTTATGGAATTTAAAAAATCTTTTCTTTCCCTTGTTTGTCCCAAAAAGGAAACTGCATCCTCTAGAAAGTATGTGAATAAAATAAATTTTATTCTGTGATATGCATTTGCGGCATTTTAACATTACGGTTTGAATAATGGCAATTTCCTCACAATGCTGACAAATGGTGCGTGTATCTTCTATTCTATATTTCTGGAAAATATTTTTTTCTTTTTATATACCTATGTAAAAAAAGACAAGCCAACAACCACAATGCTAGACAATATTACTACGGTATATATTTATTTCTTTACCATTTGTATCTGTGAAATTATCCTTGTTGACGTAATCCAGGAAGTTCACTGCTCCACCTATCTGTGAATAATCATTTTCCTCTGGTTCAGAAAACTCATTTTCTAGAATAAAATAATAATTATTTATATAACTGAGATAATTAGGTTCTGAGACAGTTTGCTACTTCTAAAAATAAATTGATATTTAATTAAAAAAAACAGTATTAAATGTAACATATATTCAAACGTAACTATTTCCCACAAAGTAAAACAATTTCAGCTCTGATTTCTGTACAAATAATACACATAATTACAATTCCTCAATCTGTAAGTATGTTCATTTATTTCTCTTTTATTGTTAGGCTTTTATCATATTTTAGAACTTCTAAAATATTTTTATGTATAGCTCAGAGCAAACATTTCTGGATAAAATGAGCAGAATTATCTCTGAATGGTTTAAATTTAGTTTTTTTTTCTGCATTCAAGTTAGTGTTCTGGTGACTGTCTAGACAAGCCCTGCAATCTTCTTGGCAAGATTGTTTAGAAGAAATTTGCCATTGCTTCCATCCTACAGCTGAGAGAGAGGGAGTGACTCAAAGCAAGACTAGAAGTTATGGTCTTTGGGTTTCTAGGTTGATGTCTTAACCACCACACCGACTTGTTCCTAGGTTAAATTACAGATGTCTTATAAAATGAGCCTGTTTATCGAGATAAATCACTGAAAGGCTTTTTGTGTGCCTGAATGTTTTGACAACAGATTGAATAAGGTTACAGAAATATCCCCGTTAGTCAATTTTAACTTTTTAAAAGTAAATTTTGTTCCAAAGAATGATGCTGCTGGTGGAGATAAGTTTGGTTGTTATTTTGGTCTTCAGGTAGTGTATTCTAGAATTTTTATGAAAAATAGGTTTGCCAGACTTAAATGTTATTTTATTAAAAGTTATCAATGCATTTTAAAATTTAATTTTTTTTTAAATTACCAAAGTTTGAAGCTGAAAGTCAAAATATGATTTTAGAAGATTTTATTACCACCCACTCCATAGACACTCACTCAGGGAAAAAGGCTATAAGTACAATAAAAATTGGAAAACATTTATTCAATACAATGTTAGCTAGCAACAAATAGAAAATATTTATTTTCATATTTCTACTCTGCTGAAATTCAGAGATTCTAGGCAGCTACTTATGTCACTCCATATTTACTCCATATTTATCTTTTTAAAAGGACATTTAACTTTTTATTTTTTAGAAAAGTGCATTTACCTTTGTCTTTTACAACATATTCAGGTAGGTTTCCATCTGGTATGACGGTTCTATTTTTCTGAAAAAACAAGAAATAACCATACAAACACATATTCCATTTTGTACAGAATATATACAATTTCATATGTGCCATGTTTTTGCAGACCTAACGTGATACAAAGTTTATATTTTATTTTATAATTAAAAGTATTTAGTTAATAAAAAATATATTGCCTATTATATACACATTTTCAATTAATTTTAACTTTACATAAATCAATTTATAAAACTAAATTTCTGTGTAATATTCTTCTAAAACAGAAATAGGATTTTACAAAGGTAGTTTATGATCTCCCATAAACTATCTAGATTCAAGTGACTGATCTTAAAATAGTAACATAACGATATTAAACACAGGAGACAAAGCCATCTTAGGGACTGCAGACTTTCCCTTTTCCACTCTTTTCTGCCCTACATTCTCAACAAATCTGATCATTTAGAGGAGTATCTTCCAGCAAACTAGAACCCCCCCCCCAAAAAAAAGATGATTAGTTGGTAACACATTATATATGTCTTTGGTATCATGTTTAGTAACTGTTCCAGATTTCCACAGCCCCAACAGAAACCATAGTGAATAAGTGTTGTGAAAGGAAAGAGAGAAGAACTATTGCCATTGTTGCTGGTATCTCAGCTGTTTCTTCCAAGTCAACTATCACTTTAATATCAGCTGTTAGATTAGAGATTCTGGAATCCCTGAAAACTTCCTGCTATTTTAGAATAGAATAGAACAACAGAGTTGGAAGGGACCTTGGAGGCCTTCTAGTCCAACCCCCTGCTTAGGCAGGAAACCCTATGTGACTTCAGACAAATGGTTATCCAACATCTTCTTAAAAATTTCCAGTATTGGAGCATTCACAACTTCTGGAGGCAAGTTGTTCCACTGATTAATTGTTCTAGCTGTCAGGGAATTTCTCCTTAGTTCTAAATTGCTTCTCTCCTTGATTAGTTTCCACCCATTGCTTCTTGTCCTACCCTCAGGTGCTTTGGAGAATAGCTTGACTCCCTCTTCTTTGTGGCAGCCCCTTTGTAGCGCCCCTGTTCACTTCTACCTTCCTATTCAAATGAAAATAAGAAGGCAGATATTCAAATTGCAAAATTCAGTATTGAATTAAATATTTAATATGCAAATAGATATCCAAGCTTCAAAAACACAGCCATTGGATGGCAGTAAAAAAGATGCAGTGCAGATAAGCTTAAGAGAGGCAGGTGAGTGCAATAGTCTTTCAGGAGTGGGGGAATGAAGGCAGGATGCCAACCACAGGGGGAAGGGGGATAGTTTTGATGACTGAAGTAAAAGCTTGCTTTTCTTCACCTTTTGGTATTGGATAACATCAAAGTCCATACCTCTAAGGGTTATTCCTGGAATGGCTCAGGACAACTTTCATACCTCCATAGCAGGGGTGAAATCCAGCAGGTTCTGACAGGTTCTGGAGAACTGGTAGCAGAAATTTTGAGCAGTTCGGAGAACTGGCAAATACCACCTCTGGCTGGCCCGAATGGGTTGGGAATGGGGATTTTGCAGTATCTTTACCCTGCCACGACCACCTCACCACGCCCACCAAGCCATGCCCACAGGACCGGTAGTAAAAGAATTTGGATTTCACCACTGCTCTATGGTAATCATAGAGTTTATTTAAATAATTTCTGATGGCCATATATTGGACCTTGTTTTTAATTGGGAATATTTGGCTAGTAATCTAGAGAACATTACATTCAGCCTGTAGTAGTCAGGTCACTCTTGGTTTAGATAATGTGATTGAGTAGCTTCCTGGGACAAACTGGCTATTAATTTGGTTTGCCAAAGATGCCTTTTGGATCCAGATGGATTTTGACAGACACTTGGGAATTTCCCAGCAATGCAGTCAGTTAGTTCCTTGATTGACTGGTTGACTTCTAGAATCAGGCAGAATCATATTTAACATGATTGGTCCTGAACAGCCTTCCTAAACTGGTACCAGGATATACAGTAATTAAAGTACCAATAAAATAGCCAAAAAGTGAACCTAATCAAGTGTGGTTAAGAGATAATATTTTAGACTACAAGGAGACAACAAGAGGCAAACTGCTTTTACTTTTCATCTCTTACTACAACAAGCAAGATAGTGGCTAGCAATCTTTTCTACAGTTGCTTGATGAAAAGAACTAAATAGATTTCCTAACTGGCAGCTAATTTGCTCAGTATAGAATTTCATAAAATTCTAGCATTGGAATGAACCTTAAATCTGTTCTTAAAAGTATCCAGATCCATTTTACATGCACTACTATTAAGCCAGGAACTCCCCATCTATATTTGTCCCTTTTTCTGTCAAATGAAGAATCTTACATATCTTCCTGTTAACAGATTAACAGAGTTGGAAGGGATTCTAGAGATCTTTTAGTGCACAAGCAGGAGACCCTATTCTGGACAAATGGTTGTCCAAATTTCTTCTTAAAAACCTCCAATGATGGAGCACCACCAACTTCTGATCACAAGCCATTCCACTGGTTAATTGTTCTAATTGTCAGGAAATTTCTTCTTAGTTCCAAGTTGGTTCTCTCCTTGATTAGTTTCTAGATATTGCGTCCTACTTTTGGTAAATAGTTCTTCCTCTTTCTGACAGCCCCTCAAATATTGAACATTGCTATCATTCACCCTGGTCTTCTTTTCACTAGACTAAACATACTCAACACCTGCAACTGTTCTTCATATGTTTTAGCCTTCAGCCCCATAATCATTTTTATTGCTCTTCTCTGCACTCTTTCCAGAATCTCTTTTTTATACTGTGGCAACTAAAACATGATGCAATATTCCAAGTGTGATTCCCAGGCATTACAAATGGTATTAACACTTCCTGTGGTAAATGGTATTAACACTTCCTGTGATCTTGATTCTATCCCTCTGTTAATACAGCTTATGATTGCATTGGCTTTCTTTACGGCCACAGCATACTGCTGGCTCATACTTTAAGTGGTCCAAGGGATTCCAAGATCCCTTGATTATCTTTTCTAGTTTTATTTTAAAGTTATTTGGCTAAGTCAGCCATTTTCTATACACATTCTTCCTGTTTTTTGTGAAGTGCAGCCTGTCACTTGCCAGAAGCTCTTCATGTAGGTAATACAGGCTACAATCTAGGACTCTAAAATTATTTTGGTGGCACCATCTCTTAAGCTACTGTTTTATTTCTAAAATTCTTTGTTCCCTCACTGGTTGTTGTCATTTTGTTGCAGATGAAAATAACACCTATGGTCCTAACTCATTAATTTTCTTGCTGAGCTGCTCAGTCTGTTGATATTGTTTTTAGGTTTATTGTCATGTCATTTGTTCACACATGAAAGAGAAGAAAAGAATAGTAATCTGTGAGCTAATTTTAGTAAGAATCTTAACACATCTTTGATTTTTGCTCCAGGGAGACAACATACCTCCCTAGATTGATTGTCTCATCCATGAATTGCTGTTTCCGTTCCCCTGAAAAGTAAGTTTCCTATCCCCAACACTTGCTTTTTTTTCCTAGCAAAATCTGGGTACTTTTCTTCGTATCACAGGAACAAATGTTGCTATCCCTTCTCCATGTGTCTGCATACTTTCTTCCTGGGGGAGGATATGAAATTGATTGCTCAACTCCAGGGACTGCACTGGACTGGGTTGCACTAGATAGCAGGGACAATGCTCTTTTGTATTCTTCTATAAGTGACATGTTGCCATCAGGCTGTCTCTAAAGGTTCATTTGTTCTCATAGTTGTTTATTCCTTGAGTTCAGTTCGGATACAATTTTCTTCCTTTGGTTGGAGGTTCTCATTTTGTAGGTTGAGCCTCATGGTGGCTAAAGTTGCCACTCGACCTTTCTTCAAGTAATTCATAGTTTACATTTGGTACATGTGTAATTTAATGAACAAGGGAAGATGAACACAAGTAGACTACCATATCATAAATGTTTCCACCTAATTCAAAAAGTATGATAAACGAATAGGATTAGCTAGCTATGAGGAAGCAAGACAAGTATGACATAATAAGGATTACTGAAAAATATCTGGTGGATGGGTACACCTTGTTTCAGAGGGACAGGCAGCAAGAGAGGAGGTAGTGTAGTGCTGTATATTAGAAATAAACTTGCTTCTAGAGAGGTCCACTGGCCTGGTGGTAACATTGCATCTGGATTTAAAGACTGACAGGAATCTATTACAGACTGCCAAACCAATCAGATAATGAAGATTAAAACAGATAGGTCTCAAAAATATGGTGATGGTAAAAGCAGGATATACAGTAAGCATTCTAAACAAATAAAGTTGATGCCATTAGTCAATTTCCCTTTGTTTTTCGGTTTTGCTTAGGCAATCTCAAATGTTTGATCTTACCCCTTTTTGGCCACGGTCTTTCTTGTGAATTTTGTTTAGTTTCTTATGGTGATTCAAGCCTAGTTTTGTGCTCTTGAAAGATTCTAGCCTTTTCCTCATAGTTCTGTGAAAAATTTCTTTATTTTGCTTCTCATCTTCATTCATAGTTATTTCATGACGGCTGTACAGAAATTTTTGCTATAACAAAGAGAAAAAGAAGATAGTAAAATATATATCTATATTCAATAAATTATCTAGCTACATATCTTTATTTTATATTGTCCCATTTATAATTCATTCATTCCCATCAGTCCAGATATGAAAATGTAAAAATCGTAATTGTTAGTGCACATTTAGTACATACTGCTTCATAAACAAACAAATAAAAAGAAATATAACTCAAACATTGTATCTGGAAAATTCTACTATTTATGTATTTGATTTATACCCATCTGATTTGATGAGAGCTCAAGACAAAATCTAAAACTCAATTGTATAAAGTATACTCAAAATATAAAACTTAGGCAACCATGTTTTTCATTTTATTTTTCCCCTTTGTTTTTTAATTGAATTATACATCTTATATGTTATATTAAAGATGGAAAAATTCTGAAGTGATTTATCTTGGTCTGATTTATTTATATTTCAAAAATCTGAATTTTAAGAGGGCTATATAGACTTTTTATATCATTGTAACTGCTCATAGTCCCTTAATATTATTGTCAGGCTGTTTGTTATATTAATTGTCCCAATATGAATAATCACTAGACTTGATTATTTTGGAAAGCCTCTCTGTCACATTTTTGATCTTTGCACCTGAGAGACAATATACTTCCCCTGATAGATTATCAAGTCTACAAATTATTAATTTTGATCCTCTGAGAAGTGAGTCATCTATTACAAACACACTTTTAAGTCCCTTCTGTTGTCTGCATGTTTTCTTCCAGTGGAGGATGTGAAATTAATTGCTCAGCTCCAGTGGTGCTGGACTGGATTGGACTAGATAGCAGGGACATTCTTCTCAATGTTTTTGTCCTCTGAACGACATGTTGCTTATCTCTGTGAGTTAATTTTTCCTGGTAGTTCCTTACTGTGAGCATTTTGAACCTAAACTTCTGTGTTTACTAGGAGTTCTTCGTTTTCTTGAATCTCAGGATTGCTAGATTTGCCTCTAGCCTCTTTACTTTTTTTCTTCGAGTAGTCCAATTAGTTTACATTTGATGCTGGTATAATTTGGATTCTTTATGGCAGGGGTCCCCAACCCTGGTCCGTGGCCCAGTACCGGGCCAGCCTCATTGGGAACTGCGTCATGCAAGTGGCGAATGAGTGCACAAAGCTGAATTGGCACAAGTGGCATGCCAATGCAAAAAACCATCCCCTCTCCCTCCCCTGCCACCCAGTCCACAGAATTGGAAAGGCTGGAGACCAGTGCTCTATGGGCATAAATAAATACATGGCGGTTGTCTGTTTTTCTAGAACTATGTTATTCTTCTTACCAATGCCCTCAATAGTTCTAAGGTAATGTCTTTTTTCTCCCCTTCCCCTTCCCCACCCCTTTTTAACTATCTTTTTCCTTTCTCCATTTTTTTCAATACTGGACCTTTGGATCCCTTCATTCTTTTAAAAATTAAACAAAAGTTTCTGACCCAAAATTTGGGCTTGAAGTGGCCTTGAAAATATTGGTAAGGTGAAGAACCAACTGAAATTTCTTCAACTGTAGTTTCTTACCTCTTGTCTGGGCTTATACAGATACAGTTGTAAAGTATGATGGGTAAATATATCTTCTGAATCTCGAATGCTTTTCCTTCTCTGTTCTAATGCTTGCATATCAAGACAGACAGAACTGGCAGTTTCTCTCCTAAAGTAAAACATTTAACAATTGCTTTGTTACACAGGATTTAACAAATAAAACAAGCCAACAATCTTAAAACAAGCAAACATTATTAGAAACCAAGAATAAACTCTACATCATGATTTTTATAAAACTTTTTAAAATCCCTATAAGAAAGTGGCTTCATAACAGAAAACCAGGATATTGGAAAAAACAAGAAGTCACTTGATTTATTTTCTTTGAAAGTCTAGATTTTAGTGTACAGGAAAGATTTTTATTTTTTAATATTATGGAAAGTTCAAATCAAAGTAATGGAAACATATGCTGTAATAGAGAACTAACTTTAAGTAAGCTCCACAAACAACAGTAAGAAAATTAGGCATAGGACTAGAGTATGTTTCTTCTATAATCAGCTAGTAAAAATGAACTTTCAGATTTTAGAAATATTGTTTAGTTTAAATTCATAGGAAAATGTGAGATACTGTTTGAGAGCAACTATCCCAGTCAGGAGGAAGGATCCAATGGGTACTTGCTACAAAAAACCCAAGAGAACAAGTTATGACCCTCCTTGAATGCCTTTGAGCCTTATCTACTCAGGAAAATCTGCCAATCAGGGAAGATTCCTGTGAAATTGGCACAAACAATAAAGTAGCTAGTGTGGTTCTGGTCTTTCATACCTGACAGAAACAAATAGTTCAATCCAGGTTGGGTGGTAATAGTGTGCCTAATTGGCATCATCTTGCAAAATCAAGCACATTGAAATAAGTGATTTTTAAAAAATTAGTCAAATCTCTTCTATTAAAACCAAATGATCTTAAAGAGGTTAACTGCAGTATATGTTCCTTCCTTTGACTTGATATTAAAAATGTACTTATAAAACCAGGGCTTAAATATTTACTCCACCTACAGCAGTTGGGTGACAGAAGTCTCTCTCTTCATTTGGTTGATAATGCTGAAGTCCACATTGGCGGTGTGTTCAATACTTGGAGAGCGAATGAATGACAATGAACCTCTTTGCTCTCCCTGTTTAATAAAAAAAAATGTGTGTGTGTGTGTTTGTGTGTGTATACATACATACACACACACATACATGAACTTGAGTCAGTTTTTAATATGCTAACATGTACCCCAAATTACAAAACGGCAGTACTTTTTATACATTGTTTCTATAAATTTGTTTAAAGAAACTCCTTTCTGCTCTACAACCATCATAATCATACTTTACTTATTAGGATTTGGGTTTCAATTGAAGAAAACATAAAAAGATTTAAATTCCTTTTCATTCATTGTCACTCCACAGCACTTGCACCTAGGCATTTGACATAATGGGAATTTTTTTTAGCCTTGATGATGTGAATGCATGTCACTCTACATTAGCATGCCAACACATCATCAACTTGTCCCAGGTTTGTGACTTCCAGAGACAGCAATGGCAATCTGAAGATGACCATAGCAAAAAGAGGACCTGGTGAATAGATTGGCTCCTAGAAACTCCTCTCCTTTCCTGATCCACAAGTTTGCTCCATATAGATTCTCTCTGTGAAGAGACAGTGAAACAGTGGTCTTCAGCAGCTTTGAGAGCAATAGGAGTTGGGAAGAAAGTCCCCTTGTTTCAAGATGCAATTTGGCACCTTCAAAGTGACACTGAATTCTCTTTCTTCTTTAACTACTTTAGGAAACTACTTGTTATTGGCTTTCTAGATTCTAAGAATCTATTGAAAATCAAGTTTCATTATAGTGGGAGAAACCCCTTTTACTCTGGATGAAAGTAGTTCTGTGTAGGTTTAAGGATTAAAATGACTGTGGAAAACAGAAAAGTATGGACTAGAATGTTGATTTTGGAAAGTTAATAGACTTGATTAATTTGAAAGACTACTTCCTGTGGGGTGTTTAAATTTATATAAAAGAATACAGGAAGATTTTGAAATAAATTTAAGAAATTATATTTTGGGAAAGTTTTGCAGCAGGGGGATCAGTCAAAAACAATTACCTGAATTGCTTCCTGTGCCCAGTTTCAACCACAACATCTCACATATGATTATTTGTGGCACAGTGCCTCTGAAAGCAATTCAGACTTCTTGGATGACAACTATCCTCAACCTTCTGCTTTGGAGTTGTAACTGGTTCCAAACCACAAAGCCAGACCCAAATACATCTGAGTATATCCAGGAGTTGAGATCTACACAGGTTGTGAGGAATGGGTTAAACTGAATGGGAATTTGATAGTGATAAATGTAAAGCTTTCCATCTGTGCAGAAAAATGAAAAGTAAACTTATAGAATGAAGAAGTGCTGTTTTGTCTTGATTTTTAAAAATCTTTTTCTTCTTTAGTAGTCCCACCCAAATTGGGTGACTTGGGTGAGGATACCGAAGAATACCTATCAAGTCTGCAGAGATTATCACAGGTAATGGGATTATCACAGTGATGGGATTAAAAAAAATTGAAAATGATTTTTTTTAGTTCTTAAAAGTGACACAATATGTTCTCTTTGGCATAGATTTCATATTATTTTATAATAATATTTTGTACTGTATAAGAAATAAATGTTGATGCAGAAACTTGTAATTGTTATTAAATGAGTAAATGAATATATTTAGGTGCTATAACAATTTAGCATGTTTATCTCCAAGAGTTTCTTCTGCTTTGTTTTTGTTTTTTTCCATTTGTTTTGGTATTACAATTTCATACCTAAATAATTTGTTGGGTATTCCAATTTTCTTTTCATTTCTTTTTACTATTGTTTTATTTCAATTCCTTATTTACAAATTACAATAAAATTTAAAACATATATACAAAGAAACCCAAGTAGGGAAATCCAAATAATAAATTAGGAAGATGGAAGGGGACTAAGCAACTAATTAAATCAGTCACCCATCCTGAACTGTAAAATGGGCAGCATATAAATTTACTCAATCATCAATCACACTAATCTTTTTCATGTGCTGGTTAGGTAATCAGAAGTTTAATCTCAAGTCATCAGGGTAGCTTCCAAAAGTCAGACAATTCTGTTCAAACACAGAAAAATGTGCAAGAACTTTTATCAGAAATAAGTAATCTTTCTTCAGAAATTAGGGCCAGGTTACTTTGTGCAATGTTAAGGTATTGCAAAATTGATATATTACTCTGTTATAAAAATATATAATTGAGTAATATTAAATCTTCAGTTAACCATCTTCTGTAGGATATACCAATTTATTTTCTGTGAAATGATTGAGATTTCAAAGATAACTTCCCCATCATAATCAGTTTGTGATTGGATAATGACCATCTTTCAAAATTTCAAACATGTCAGGAAAACCTCAAAGCTAGGAGATTAATGGATTAAGTCAAGGATCTACATTTTTTCAAGCAAGGATTACGTTTGCACTCTTGAAGTATGGTAGAAGCCACAGTTGGGCCAGGAGAAAAAAATAATGTAATTTAATTTAGCTTCAATTAAATGTAAACTGAATCACATAAATCATATATTATTCTTCATAAAAATGTATTTATACATCTGATATTAAGCATTAGAAATTACAATAATTTTTAGCGTTTTTAGAGCCACACTCAAATATTTCTTGGGTGACAGGAAACTGTAGGGGCTCTAATTGTTTTTCTTTGGATTAACCAACCAATGGAACAGCTTTCCTTCGGAAATTGTGGGAATTTCGTCACTTGAGACATTCAAGAAAAGATTGGACTGCCATTTGTCAGAAATGGTGTACGGTCTCCTGCTTGAGTGGGGGGTTGGACTAGATGACCTATAAAATCCCTTCCAACTCTGTTAATCGGTTAAATAATGTCCATAGTCTTTCCTGTTGTATAATTTCTTGAGATATTTTTGGGGCTTCTTATTTTAAACTGTAATAAAATTTATTACAAATTTATAGACACTATCATCCAAAGGTAAACAAATTTTACCTTTGTATATTTTTATACACTTTCATTCATAGTGGAATGAAAATTCTAGAAGAAAAAAATATATAGGAAGATTTTTAAAAGTCAAAAGTGCAACTGTTTCATTGAAGCCTTGCCCTTTTTAATCTACACACATTTCACATTTAAAAGGGATAGAGCTTCAATGAGTACCATCTTTACCTTCTACATGTATATAACTTTACTTAGGAGACTCACATCCAGTATCAATTTAGCATCAAAGGATGGGGAGGAAAAAAGGAAGTAGCATTTTTGTAATTATAAAATTACCTCAGCCACATAACTAATAGCATCCTTCATGTTGAGCTCCCGGAAAACTTTAAGAATATGATCTCTAGTTTTCTGGGCAGATCTTCTCATAAGTACTTTGCTGAGGATTTCTCTGTCAAAATTGGTCCATCTAAGGATACGAAGAGATAATATTCAATAGTTATATATTAAAAGAATATTTTGAACATTTTATTTGCATTACCAGGACTTGTATCTCATGCTAGTAACATTCCAGTCAATATATTTATTATCTTAGAACATTTATTATCTTAGACTTAGAACATTAAAATAAACTTTTTAAAATAATACTTAGTTGGGAGAATAATATTTATAAGTCTTCCTATATTGATAATGATTTGTAAATTGTAATTGCTAAGTGATAAAGAATTTTTTTTCATGCCAAGCTGCTGAAAGCAGCAAGAATTAATTTGATACAATGGAAAAGAGAAACTTTGCTATCAATAAGAATTGGGAGACTAAAAATGGAAGAAACTGGCTATGCATTCAGTCTTAGTATTTACCATCCAAGGACTAGTTTAATCCTGTTTAGTTTTTCAAGATGAAGTTTAACTACAAATAGCCTTCAATGTCCGACTATTCATTCAGTGAGCAAAATTACAAACAATGCTGAAAAAATGGAGTAAAAACCATCTCCAAAGTTATGGTCATTGCAATGCTACTACTGTCACGTGATCAAGATTTGGGCATTTAGCAGCCTGCTGTGGTGCTGCAACTCTGCCCACCCGCTTACCTCCCTTCAGTCTATGCCCTATTTGGCACCCTACACAGAGACACTTGTTTGATGGCAGTATCTGGGTTAGGACTGAAGTAGAAGCTGAGGGTAGAGCAGTCTCATCCAGCCAGCTACCACAACCCTCGGGTCTCTATTTCAGTTCTAGCACCATTGCTGTCATTCAGATATGGGGCCACAAACCCCACAACATGGGCAGTCATGCCAGCATCATTGCACAAAGCCCAGTTGTCCCTGTTATTCTACACTCCACAGGCTGTGCTGTACTCTGCTGATGTTTGCCACCTCATGCTATTCTCTAAACCAAACATCCCTTTCCTTCTCCAGGTTATATGTTATATTCTCACAATTGTTTTGGTCTTTCCCAGATATCATGAGAATGGGCTCCTGCTACTCTCCAAATTACATCTTGCTTTATGACCACATTACTTACAGACAAAACTTCATTGGTCCCAACTGTGGCCATACAAAGACTACCTGTATCTCTCTTAACTGAGACTACTTTGAGTTGTTATCCAGTATATTTCATTCTGAATATTTTTAAGTATTAGGCATCCATACTTCAATATCACATCTTACTATTGAGCAAGTCCTTTGTATTCATTTCTTTCATTCCCTTCCAAATCAACTTACTTGTCTCTCAAATAATTGTGTCCTATTTGACCAGATATATCTTCAATAGCTGAAAGAATGTGATCAAAGGCCTGCAAAATAAAATATATATCTTTATAGTATAATAGAAGAAAATAATGTAAAATACTTTAAGTGCAGATAGAGCCCTGAAGAAATCAATTATCTTCAGACTAATTGAAATATTTTGCTTCAATATCACTATCTAGACCAAATTTTCAATTTTAACAGAACTATTCACAAAGCTATTGAGCAGTATTGAAAGCTAACTCTGCCCATAGCCAGGAGTTTGTTCCTGCCAGGCTCACGATTGACTCAGCCTTCCACTCCTCTGAAGTCAGTAAAATGAGAACCTACATTGTTGGGGGGCAGTATGCTGACATTGTAAACTCCATAGAGGGTGCTGCAAAGCACTTTGGAGCAGAATATGTCTAAGTGCTATTGCTACTGCTATTCTCCAGACCATTATATGATTCAATGTGGAAGATCCAGGCACTATTATAGTCAATGGTTTTGTGGGAAAGAAGATTGTTTCACCTATTATGGTGTATTCAATAAAAATACTTTTATGATATATCTTAGATGCAGTGCTATCAATAGAGGTAAACACCAGATAACCATTTATTTATAGAAGAACTTTCTCAGTTTATTTTGAACTTATTTTATTCTATCACTTTGGAAGTGTAATTAGCTAAATCCAGAATTTTAATGTAACTGTTATTAATTAATGGAATTTGTAATAATACCAGGGCAGAACTTTGTATTCTTTCAGGCTCAAGCCTTAATTTATCCAAAATAAAATCATTACTTTTCCTTTTATAAACATTTTATAGTCATATTATAGTCAATATCTAGAGAAGAACTAGATGTAGTAGACCACTACAAATACCTTGGCCAATGGATCTCAACGGAAGGTGATACAATAAAGGAAATTGAATGACATGTTAAATGTGATTGGCAGGAATTCAGCAACCTAAGCGTAATTTCCCCCCATGCCTAAAGGGAAAAGTTCTTGAACAGTGTGTGCTACCTGTTCTAACATATGCAAACAAAACATGGATACTAACCTCACAATTGATACAAAAGCTACAAGAGGCACAGAGAGCTATGTAAAGGTACATACTTGGCATCACAAGACAAGACAGAAAGACCTGCACATGGATTATGGAACAAATGAAGATATATGATATCATCAAGAGTAAAAGAAATGAAATGGAAATGGGTTGGTCATATAGCAAGAAGAACTGATGGCAGATGATAGAATGGATTCTACTTGGTAAAAAATTCCACAAAGAAGACCTAAACCAAAATGGATCAACAACATCAGCAAGTATTGTGGTCCTAACTGGCAAAAAAACCCCTTGTGAGCCAGCAATGTGCTGTATCAATAGAGGAATATTATCAATGTCATGTAAAGTTAACACAGTGTACCCCTTTACACTACTTTGGTAAGATCATATTTGGAATATTGAGTTCAGTTTTGGTCACCACGATACAAAGAAGATGTTGAGACTGTAAAAAAATTATAGAGAATAACAACAAAGATGAATTTGGAGCTGGAGGCTAAACATATGATAACTGGATATATCTAGTCTAACAAAGAGAAGGACTAGAGCCAGTGTTTGAGGCGCTGTCACAGAGAAAAGGAGATCAATCTATTCTTTAAAACACTTGAGGGCAGGACAAGATGTAATAGATGGAAACTTATGAAGGAGAGATCTAATCTAGAACAAAGCAGAATTTTTTAAATAATATGAACAATTAATCAGTGGAACAACTTGCCTCCAGAGATTGTGGTGCTCTACAATCCAGGCATGACTGGATAGGCACCACAAGTCTAAGAAGTTCCTCACATCACAGACCTGCTCCTTTAAGATAAGTATATCCACATCCAGAGCTAATTTTGGATTGAGCCGATTATTCACCAACAAATAATACATTGAGCAGGGATTTAATTTCAGCTTATCTTGACCCATCTAGGCTCTCACAGTTTCCAAGCTTAATTATCCAATCGAAAATATTTTTTTTAAATTATACTTTAAAAAAGGTAAAGCTTTCTTCTATCCAGTCATGTCTGACTCTAGGGGCTGGTGCTCATTTCCATTTCTTAGCCAAGGGAGCCAGCATTGTCCAAAGACATTTTGGTGATCTATGGCCAACATATGCCAAGGCACAAGGAATGTTGTAATCTTCCCTCTGAAGTAGTACTTATTTATCTGCTCTCATTTGCATGCTTTCAAATTGCTAGGTGGGTAGGAGATGGGGCAAGTAACGGGAGCTCCCTCAGTTATGTGGTGCTCAAGTCTTAAACCCAGGTTGTCCGCTTTCCAACTGATAAGCTCAATGTCTTGAGCTATTGAGCTCCTCCTTATATACAGTATTAGGTATGTGGAAAACCAGATGTATTCGTCCTCCAGATTGGCAGAAAAACAGGATGTTCTGGAGGTTACTGGAAATAACTATAGTTATAAAGCATTTGCCAGATTTTCCTTAACTTCTTTTTAATCATACATTAAGGAGATGGAGGGAATAACTACGTTTACATAAAAATTGGTAGCAATGTTTTCTAATAGTTACTCCTTAAGAATCTATTTGAAATAATGTAATATGAAATGAAATTATTCTGATAACCAATTGCAAAAAAAATTCCAATTTTTCTATCATGCTAAAGAGGTAAGAGCCTCATATGTTTGCTTCTGCTAAAAGGGTGTGTTATGTTTACATTAGTGAATGAGCAAACCTGTTATTATTCATTTCCTTCACACAAGAATATGGTGAGAAATATATACTAATCTATTTCAGTTTCGGGTGGGAGAGCCCTCAAATTAGCTATACTATCTAATTTGATATATCTGAGGCAGGGACTTTTCTTTCTTTTCTTGGTGCAGCATATATATTTACTATTATTTTCCTTAGTATTATTTTCCTCCATATCGCAAAGGAACAAGAAGCATAGGAATTTATCTATGTTTTAAACATAGATATGAAATTGGAAAGTACGCAATTTATTTTATTAAATGTTTATGCCATCTCCTCTCTAATGACTATCAAAATGGTAGTACATTGTTATTTAAAAGTAGCTTGCAGGAAATTCTAGCTCCTTAAACTATATTTCTTTGGAACATAAATTAGCTTACCCTGCTATGGAGCTTCTCATTCAGTTTGGGGTCTCTGTGTTCACTTTTTTTCACCTTCAGCCATTTCACTAAAGGCTTGATTGTTAAACCCTGTGAAGGAAAATAAACAAATTACTTTAGTTTTAATTAAAAGAAACATTACAGATTTAAAGAATGAAAAAAAGAAATGAAACGTGCATATCACTAAATAGGTACCTTTTCACATATCGTTAGAATGACTATGGTTAGGAAATGAATACACCTTGACACCTTGATTGACAGATTATTCTATTTACTCCAAAACAAATTCTGCCTGCTCCAAAAAAGTTAATGTTCTATCCCTATATAATTATAATACATAAATATCCTCATATTTGGTAATTTGGTATTGATAATACAGTATTCTCGAAACATTTTTAATGACAGTTCTTTGGCCACAAGAAAATAGTTCTATATACTTCCTTGAGGGCAAAACACATTTCATATTTTTAAAATATGAATAAAATAAACATAAATGAATAAAATATAACAAATTAGCAAATAAACATGTCTTCACAGAATTTGCTACAATAATGTTGTAGTGTTTTGAATCAAAATCAATAGGTCATTGTCACTGAAATTAGAACCCAATATTATAGAAACTGTGTTAAAGAATCCCAAACAGCAAATTTCCTTTTGCAAGTAAGTGAAATGGTTTGCCTTGCTTATATAGGTCTCATGAAATAGTAATGTTCATTAAAAATATGTATTCTCATTTATAATAGATATTTTAATTTTTATGTGGGAAAATGTAACTTGATTAAATGGTGAAAATATAAAATAGAATCTCTTTATTTAAAATCTTACTTAGTAGTCTTACTTAGTTCATGGCTTTTTAATGGCCAGCTTTTATCCCTCTAATTTTTTTTAAATGGAAAAGTTGGATTCTGATTTCACTGAACTAGGGCTGCATAAAATCTTGGTTTACGTAGGTAGAACTTGGCTAAAGAGAAATACATACATATATGCATATATATACATACATACATACATACACACATACATACATACATATTCTTACTTTTTCGTGGGATTTATGTGTATTTTTCTTTAGCCAGGTTTTTCCTACGTAAACCAAGATTTTTCTGCAGCCCTAGTTTTAGTGGATGTGACTTCACTGAACTAGGGCTGCAGAAAAATCTTGGTTTACGTAGAAAAAACCTGGCTAAAGAAAAATACATACATACATACATACATACATACATACATACATATATGTTTTCTGAGGTTTTCGCGGGTGTTTGTATGTAGGTCTTTGGTTATTCGGGTCTTCTCCCACGTAAAATTGGAAGTGTCTTGGCAACGTTTCGACAAAATCCCATTCGTCATTTTCAGGCTGGTGTTCACTTCCAATTTTACGCGGGAGAAGACCCGAATAACCAAAGACCTACATACATACATACACACACACACACACACACACACACACACACACACACACACACACACATATATATATATATATATATATATATATATATATATATTTATTTATTTATTTATTTGTATGTTTTTTGTGTTAAGTCATCCTGGATTGCCACAAAGGAGGAGATATCACAAATCTCCAATTTTTGCCTTTCAGCCCAATCTCATGGGCCATCCAGACAATATAATATAGCCGACAAGCTATTTTCTATGTTTTTAATATTTTTGCTGATAATTCTATAAATAAATGAAGGGAGGCTGTTATAGATCTATTTCGAGCTTATTTGCTCTCATCAGACAGACATACCCTTACTGGGATTTGAACCTGGGCCGTCTGCCTGCAAGGCAGTTGATTTAACCCTCAGGCCACAGGCTCTTATCCGATTACCAGCTCATTTCCAGGTAGGTTTATTTGTATGTTTTTTGTGTTAAGTCATCCTGGATTGCCACAAATGACTTAACACAAAAAACATACAAATAAACCTACCTGGAAATGAGCTGGTAATCGGATAAGAGCCTGTGGCCCGAGGGTTAAATCAACTACCTTGCAGGCAGACGGCCCAGGTTCAAATCCCAGTAAGGGTATGACTGTCTGATGAGAGCAAATAAGCTCGAAATAGATCTATAACAGCCTCCCTTCATTTATTTATAGAATTATCAGCAAAAATATTATATATATATATATATATATATATATATATATATATATATATATATATATATATATATATATATATATATATATATATATATATTTCTTGAGACAGAACACACATATATTCTATTCCTGAGGCATAAAAGAGCATTCAAAGGGATCTTTCACATATAGTAGGCTAAAGACTACTAAAGGACATAACACACAATGCATTACAGGTAATCCACAACTTCTGATCACAATTGAGACAAAATTTCTTTTGCTAAGTGAGACAATTGTTAAGTGAGTTTTGTCCCATTTTACGACCTTTCTTGCCACAGTTGTTAAGGGCAGTGGTTAAGTGAATCAGTGTAGTTGTTAATAAAATAGTTGTCAGGCTTTAAGTAATGTACCCATTACAAATCGAACTCCGAGGCATTGCTTTTCCTCTAAGAACAAATTTATTTAGATACACCATCTTGGCACTACTGGTGAAAAGCCAGTACTAATTATGTTAGTAATTAGGGTCCATCCTCCTCTAGCACAAAACTGTGCCAAACAGAATTAATATTAGAACACCCCAGGATACAAACAATCCCACACTCAAGTAAAATTCAGGCTTGACAATAGTCATTAAAGGAATCTGGCTTCCCCATTGGCTTTGCTTGTCAGAAAGTTGCAAAAAGTGATCACATGACCCCAAGAAGGTGCAACTGTTACAAATATGAGTTAGTTGCCAAGTGTCTGGATTTTGATCATGTGACCTTGGGGATGCTACAACAGTTGTAAATTTGAAAAAACAGTTTTAAGTCACTTTTTTCAGTCCTGTTTTAGTTTTGAACTTCACTAAATGAACTGTTATAACTCAAGGATTATCTGTACAACCTTTTACCCTCTATGACAAGGTTTTTTATTTTAGGAAAAATTGAATTGAATACCTGGAATATTACAGTGAAAAATACAACTATTAAAGTTGTGCTGACAAATAGGTTTTTATCTTGCACTTTATTTTCGTCCAAAAGTACGACTAAGGCAAAGGCAACAGCACCACGGAGACCACCATATGACATTACTACTTGGTCTATTATTTCCAGCTGTACCATTCGATAGCGATTTAGAATCCAAGTCAGTAGAATTACACCTGTTTAAACAAATGTATCAAAGATATCAGAATAACACACATTTCATTGGGAATTAGGACAGATACGATGAAGAGTTGAAGAACTGGGCGGGGAGGGAAAGGTTTTAAAAGTTAAGAAAGAGTTAAGATAAGAAAGTTACATACATAAGAATAAAAATATAGCAATAATACACAGATAGAAATTACAGATTAAATAAGTATAGAAATAGTTAGAAAATAGAAACTAAAAGAGATTATTTTTTGTACAAGAAAATAGTTTTTTGTGGATAGAACACAGTCTACCATGGACTCACTAAACTGCAACCCAGTGACTCTACAGAAAGCTTTCCAACCAGTTAACCTTTCTTGACATTCAATGAAGGAGACAGTATTTCATTATCTAATCTTTTGTAAATGCTGCAAGTTCAGTTAAAACTAGAAGAAAATAAAAAATGGCATGTGATTACATGAATAGGCACTTGTACATGAATATATATATACATAATAACTAGCAGCCTGATCCATAAAAGAGACCATGTGCTCTTAGCTATTATATGGCCTATCTGCTGTCTAAGTTAAAAATATAACTATTCCTACCAGGGGTGAAATGTAAAATTTGTTACTACCAGTTCTGTGGCCATGGCTTGGTGGTGGGGGTAATGTGAGTTGGCGTGGCCAACTTTTTTTTTTTTTACTTTTCAAAGCATTTTTCTAATGCCTGCGGCTCAGCTGGGCATGGTGGGGGGGGGCAGGGATTTTTGCTACTGGTTCTCCGAAGCACCCGCCACCATCGCTACCGGATTCAAACCAGGAGCATTTCACCCCTGATCCCTACACCCTATGGCACATATGCCGGAAGTGGCATGCAGAGCCATCTCTCTGGGCATTTGAGCTGTCACCTGTTGCTGTTCCAGGTTCCAGTGCACTGGCCAGCTGGTCTTCATGCATGCAGGAGCGCTGGAAACCGGAAGACCAGCTGTCTTCTGGTTTCCAGCACTCCTGCATGCATGAAGATCAGCTGGCCGTTGTGTCAGAACCCGGAAGAGCAATGCCCAAAGACACGGATATAGTATCCTGGCAGTCCAGGGGTGAAATTCACTTACCTTCGCTACCAGTTCACAAATGTAAGCGCACACGCCTCCTTCAAATGTTTACAAATGTAAGTGCACATGAGCCTTCTGCGCATGTGCAGAGGGTAAAAATGGGACGTGATGACATCCGGGCGGGTGGCAGAGCCTGCCACCGCTGGCACTACCAATTCACCCGAGCTGGATAGAATCGGTTGAATTTAACCACTGCGGCGGTCACTTCCTAGGGGAACAGAGCTGTCAACCAGGATGAATGGGCTGGGGCTTTCCTCCCACCCCTCCTGAATGGGCTTCTTACACAGCCCCAGCACTCCAGCCTGGACCACTAATGCTCATCCGCGATCTGGAGCGCCTGGCCAGCTCAGGCACCCCAGATGAGCAACAGCAACCACCACGACGAGGGGCGGCATCAGTTCTTGTGTTGCCGCTTCCAGCCAGGATGCTGGAGAAGGAGCCGCCATCAGAGAAGTGAGCTGCCCCAGGAGGGCTGGAGGAGAGTGCAGCTCCTCATGCATGGAGATGCTGCCAAGGACCCAGCTCTCCGGTAGGGGAGCGGCTGCAGGTGCCAGCTGGTCACTCCTGCCCCTCACTCTGTGTATGCCGCTGCTGCTGCTCTTTTGGGATGGCAGGGCTGCACAGAAGACAAGTCTGCACAGGAAGCGGACAGACATTCTTTCTGTCTGTCCACACAGACAGACAGGAAGAATGTCTGGCACCAGGTAAGAGGCGCGCCAGCCAGGAAACTCCCTTGGTAGAAGTGGCGGGGGGCTGCACTGGCTTGTTCTCGGTAGCTGGGGGGGCGCTTCATGGTCACTCTTCCGGTTTTCGGTGCACACATGCGCACCAGCCAGCTGGTCTTTGTGCATGTATGCACACCAGAAACTGGAAGATCATCTTCCCGGGGCATGCAAGTGTGCTGGATGGCCGTTCTTCCAGTTTCTGGCATGGGGGCGCGCGAGTGCCCACTCCTGTTTCGGCACTCAGTAATCAAAAGGTTTGCCAATACTGTCCTATAGAGCCTAAATTGCCTAAAGGTGTGAAAGGATACATTTCCCATCTGCAATACCTCCAGATGAGATTGGAGTTTAAGAACTATAAGTGGCTTCTCTGCATGGAAGTTGGAGGATGGAATATCCTCACTTCCCTTCTCTTTCTCATCAATGCTTGTAATAGGAAATGATGAGACAGGAAAAAGGAAATATGTAATAATCCCTGAATACTTTCTTGTGAAGGGAATAAACTGTACCTATTTTGGCTGGTAGGGCCAAACTTTATCTATAAGATAGCTAAATGCAAAACACATTACTGTAATAAAGGCAGAATACCATACACTTGAATATAGAACAAGAAGTAACAGAAATGTCCTCATGTCCCGCCAGAGCAGCAAATGTTCTGGGGACAGAACACAGTCTTCTTATCTGACCCACATTAAGAAAATACTAATAATAATACTTCTATTTAATTAATATTAACAAAGGAAAAAAAATTCTCTTACCAATGATTCTATAGACAGAGATGAAAATCACTGTCAAGAGTATGAAAGCAGTGTTCCAAGTCCAGATTTTAGGATTAACAGCAGAAATTCCCAGGAACATAAAAATAATAGTTTCTGCACCACTTGCTAACATTTTCATGGAGTACCTCACAGTGGTAGAAGATTGGTCTGAAATATTTGCTTTGACATATTTCTGACAGCAGATACCACAGAACGTTATCCTGGAAAAATACACTGAACATCTTAGTCATGTATCCTTGTATCCTACAATTTTCTAAATTGTAATTTTTGTTAAACTAATATGAAGTATAAATAAACAAATAAATAAATGTATCTGCTGAATAATATGTTAGCTGGCAACCCAGTTATTCATATAGCATTGTCTGGATGCTCTTTTGAAAAGATGATCTTCAGAAGAGGAAAATGGAACAAGGCATGATAGGTCAGGGAGGATGCCCAAAATTGTGAGACTCAGCAGGGCAGGAAACTGTACAAGAGGTGCCTTAGGATAGTAGAGGCTCTGGGAGGCCCAACACAGACTATATTTGAGCTGGGAAGATGTTGCAGTATAGGCCTGGGTTGCGCTGGGCCTCCCCAACATCCTAAGGCACCCCATGCTCTACTTTGTGATCTGTGCAGTTGTTAAATCTCCACAATGTTAAACTGGAATTGTGATTGTTAAGTGGGCAGCTCTTAACACCTACAACCTAAATCATATAACTATGATTTTGGGCTCCATTATGATAATAAGTCAAGAACTACCTTTATAGCCATGAGACATAAGAAAATTCCTCTCATGCATCTTTGTAATATTCTGGTGTTTTGAAATGTTATTGGATTATATGTAGTTTTATGTGAAAAGAATCAGCAGCTATGTGACATTATATTTGGAGCAGTTTGCAAGTAGAAAGCATATTAGTCATAATTTTAGAATATGTGGAAAGCCAAAAGGCAACTTCTTAATTGACCATGTAAATTCCCTTCTTGATATCCTCCTTCTTCCTATCCTGTTGGATTTATTACTAATTTACACATCAATGCCCATGATTTACATACTCTATAACTGGATTCCACACCTGGACTGCATATGCAGGCTAGCTAGATAGCCTTAAATTCACAGAAGAATCCACATAGACTCACATTATGTACTCACAAATAGGAATTATTTCTTTTTGTGTTCTGTAGCTAAATCATATGTACAATGTAAATAGCTGTGTAAACTGATACTCAACATGAATACATATAGTTTAACTTTTAAACATAGCTTACTATTTCGAATTAGTGAGACAATTTCCTCTAGTAAAAAAAAACTATAGAAACTTACGCAAGGATGGCAGATAATGACAGCATCTCAGCTGCCAAGTAGGAGAGATAAGAAATGACAAATACAAATCCAGGCTCAATTATTCTAACATGCTTTGTGAAACGAGTGACAAGCGAAAGCAGAAATGCAAACATAATGCCAATAAAAGCACCTCCAAGGCTCACCACAAAGAAAGATACTGCAATAAAATCACATAAAAATTGAACTTTGTTAATAGAGTAGAAATAGAAATAATACAAATAGAAATAGAAATAGAACAGAACAGAATAATTGAGTTGGAAGGGACTTTGGATGTCTTCTAGTTCAACCTTTGCTCAAGTAGGAGATCTATACCATTTCAGAAAAATGGCTGTCCAATTACTGTTAACTTTTGGATGATAAAATGTCATGGAAAATTTCCTCTGACCTAATTACAACAACAGTTTATTAACAGATAATTTTGAAAATTTAACTTTATCTTTTTATCATTAATGTTCTTCCTGTTAATTGTTTTGTTACTAATATATTATATAGGTGACAGATTAGCAATTTCCTAACAGAATTAGTAGTTTGAAAATCTGTAAATGTCTTGTTTGCTATGTGGTATTGGTTGTTGGTTTAATCTTTTGAAGTTTTTGTATTTTAGCTTTTTTTTTTAATAAAATAAAAGATTTGACAAAAAAGTCTCCAGTGAACAAGAACTCTCAACTTCTGAAAGCAAGCTGTTTCATGAGTTGCTCTATCAGGAAATTTCTCCTTAGTTTTAGACTGGATTTTTCCTTCATAAGTTTCCATGTTGCTTTTAGTCCTGCCTTCAAGTGCTTTGGAGAATAAGTTGCCTCTTCTTTGTGGCAGCCCCTTAGATTTTGATGGCTATCGTGTCAACCCTTATCTTTCTTTTCATTAGATATACCCAGTTCCTGCAATCTACTTCATTTATTTTAGCTTCCAGTGTCCTGATCATTTTTGTTGCTCTTACCTGCATTCTTTCTAGAGTTTTAACATCTTTTTTGTATCATGGTGACATAAACTGGATGCAATATTCCAAGTGTGCTTTTACTAAGACATAATAAAATTTACTAACTAACACTAAATAGCACTAACACTTCTTGTGATCTTGATGCTATTCCTCTGTTAATGAAGCCAAGGACTGAGTTTGTTTTTTTGGCAGCTGCAGCACAGTGCTGGCTCATATTTAACTAGTTGTACGTTAGGACTCATAGATCCCTCTCACACTCTCTACTATTGAGCCAGGTACCACCTATTCTATGCTTGTGCATTTGGTTTTTCTTACCTAAGCATAAAACCTTATTTTTCTCACCACTGAATTTCATTTTGTTGGGTAAGGCCCAATGTTCAAGTCTGCCAAGATCCTCCTGGATCTTGAGCTTATCTTCTAAAGTTTGGCTATTCTTGCCACCTTAGTGGCATCTGCAAATTTGATGAATTCCCCCTATATCCCCTCATCTAAGTTGTTTATGAAGATGTTGAAGAGTCCTAGGCCTAAGAGAGAAACTTGAGATACCCCGCTGCATACGTCCCTCCATGTAGATGTAGTTCCAGTCAGACTACAGGTTGAATGCGATTGGTCAGCCAGTTATGAATTCATTTGATTGTGATGTAGTCTATTCCATATTTTTCTATCTTACCAAATAGTGTGTTTGGTCCACTGCCTTACTGAAGTTCTAGTTACTTTTGCTTTTTAATAGGGTTCATATAAAAGTCCAATACAGTTTATGTATATATGGTAAGTATTCATGATTGTAAACAGAAGATATAAATTGTTCAAAAGAAATCAAGCCATCAAGCTGAAGGAATGTCTGGAATGGTATTGGGCAGAGGCTTGGACTAGAAGACTTCCAAGATTCTTTCTAACCCTAACCCTATTATTCTATATTCTTTTTTCTAAATGACAATACACTGTTTGCAAAGTGTGCTCATGGCTCTTAGCCCAAACTTGTTAGGCAAACAGCAAACACCAGCACATTTCTTTCAATGTATATTTCAATTATATGTCTTCTTATTGTCTTGTTGTAATTCCTTCCTTTCAAACTCTCAAATCTACAAGGAAAAAAAATAAGAGGAAGGGAGAAGGTCCAGCACAGGACAATATGTATTAACTCATTATAATGGTGAATATATGACTGAAAGAGATGTTGCAAAGGTCAAAAATACTTGCCTTAGCAGTTATGGTTGTTTAAATATTAATTTCTGCTTTCCAATATATATTATTTACAAGACATGGAAACATATTAATATATATGTATATGAAATACTGTCTGTCTGTCTGTCTGTCTGTCTGTCTGTCTGTCTGTCTGTCTGTCTATCTATCTATCTATCTATCTATCTATCTATCTATCTATCATCATAAATAGCTACCAACCTATGCCTTTTATGCATTCTACACCGGTCACATATTCAGCTCCTATTGAAACAAAAGACTCAAACACATTATACAGCACCTAAAAGGGAAATAAAATTGTGGTTTCATGAATAAATAATATGAGACAAAATTAAAATAAATTAGAATATTCATTTAAATAAACATTGATGAAATGCTCATGCAGAAAGGTTTCCCCCACCCCACCCCACCCCACTCCATTCAGTCAGATCTCATTGTCCACTGCCTGGACAAGTCCCTGCAATTTTCTTTTTCAAATGGGATTTGCCATTGCTTCTTTTCTAGGGTTGAAAGAAAGTGGCTTTATGCCTAAGGTGGGACTAGAACTCATACTCTCCCAGTTTTTAGCCAGATGCCATAATTGCTGTACCAAACTGGCTTCCATATTCAATATCTTAACAAATATCAAATGTAACAAAATCATATTAAAAAGCTAATATATTTTACTTTATAAGGAATACAGTAAAACCAGGGTAGGAATATTTTAGTGTATACGAAATACAGTAAAAATGGTATGGGGAAATTCTAGCTAGCAGCATCACTCAATCTGATCACTCAATATTTTGTGGGGGGGGGGAAGGAGCTGTTAGAAAATTATGAGGCAAAATAAATTGTCTGAAGGATCTAAAAAAACTTAAAATACCTAATTTTCTCCTTAACATTGCATACAACAACAACAACAACAAAATTCACAAAGATCAGTGGGAACCAGAAAATGGATTTCAGTTGGCCCTACGTAATGTTTCACTTTTTGTACATATGGGAAACATTTTAATTATTTAAAAAAGTGATGTGCAGGCTAAAAATGTTCCCCAGTCAGTCTAATAAATTAATTGATTACTTTTCAGTTTAGAACATTAAATAATAATGTTGGAAGGAATATTGAAGGTCTTCTAATTCAACCCCTGCACAAGCTGGAAATCCTATATCAGTGATGGCTAATCTTTTGCTGTTGCGTGCCAAAAGCAGGGGGAGTGCGGGGTGGTTGTGCCCATGTGTGCCCACACCCATAATTCAATGTGTTCCTCACATGCGTGTGTGACATCCCCCCCCGCTCCCCCTGCTTTTGGCACACAATGGTATGGTGCGCCTGGTAGGGCCGTTTTTCGCCCTCCCCAGATTCCAGATGCTTTCTTGAGCCTGGGGAGGGCAAAAACAGCCTTCCCCACCCCACCCCCCCAGAGGCCCTCCAGGGGCCGGAAACAGCCCATTTCCCAACTTCTGGTAGGCCCTGAAGGTCCGTTTTTCGCCCTCCCCAGGCTCCAGAGGCTTTCTAAGAGCCTCAGAAGGGCGGAAAAGGCCTTTTCCACCACCTCACGGAGGCCCTCCGGAGGCCAGAAACAGCCCATTTCCTGACTTCTGGTGGGCCTGGAACGCCTGAAAATCAGCTGGCCGGTGCGTGCATGCGCAGTGGAGCTGAGCTAGGGCAACGCTTGCGTGCCCACAGATATTGCTCCACGTGCCACCTGTGGCACATATGCCATAGGTTCACCATCATGGTCCTATATCATTCCAGACAAATGGCTGCTCATTGGCTGTGACTGAAAACCTCCAGTGATTGACTACCCACAATTTCTGGAGGCAAGCCCTTCCACTAATTAATTATTCTTGCTGTTGGGAAGAATATCCTTTGTTCTAGATTAAATCTCTTTTTTACTGATCTTCTGCCCACTACCTATTGTCCTGCCCTCAAGTGCATTGGAGTTTAGGTTGACCCCTTCTCTGTGATAGCTCCTCAAATATTGGAAGACTTCTATCATATCATCCTAGTCTTTCTCTTCATTAAACTAGACAGTTCCCTAGTTCCCTTAATTATTCATTGTAGAATTTAGTTTCCAGACGTATCTTGATCTTTTCTTTTTCTTTTTTCTTTGATCTTCTCTGCAATCATTCTTAGGGCTCAGCATCTTTTTTCTATCTTGGCAACCAGGACTGAACTCAGATATTCCAAGTGTGGCCTCACTACTCACTAGTAAAGCAGTGCTATTATTTCTTGTGATCTTGATACTATCTCTCTGTTGATGTTTTAAACATTATTATTTATTACTTATTTTCAAATCTAAAATTTTTAAGCCTAAATTTCTCAATACATTTCTGATCAATCAGAATTTCAGCAATGACAAGTTTTCAAAGAGAGTCTTACCACAGTTACAGCATCATTGAGCAGTGATTCGCCAAAAACAATTATGAAGAGAACATCATTGACATGAACTTCCTCAAACACAGCGATCACAGCAACAGGATCCACTGCAGCTATTAAACTGCCAAACAAGAGAAAATCTAGCAATCCACTATGAAGTTCACCTAAAAGAACAAAATAAATCATAAAAAAATATAGAATTACTGAGCCAGATTGGAATTCTCATTAGGCCCTATGAAACAAGAAATCTAAATTGAAGTATTCCCAAAGAAACAATCTAAACATTGTTTGAATAGTTCTAATGAAGGAAAAGTACTTTCTGAGTAATTAGCTGCATTAGTGAATTAGTCCTCCAATTCTCCTCCACTCCATTTATGTATTGGTCCCATTTTATCCAGTTTCTTGTTGATTTTAATGTTTTAACTTTAATGCTAACTGCTTTAATGCTTTTAATGTTCTGTTTTATATTCTACTTGTACAATGTTGTAGATGTTGTAAGCCAACCAGAGTCCCTTGATAGTAAAATAGGCAGCCTATAAATTTAATAAATTAACAAAACAATTAGATTCCTCTTTATAATTTTGAAGAAATGAGTAAGCTAATATTAATTTTTTCCAATATTAATGGAAATGTAGTCCTTTAGCACATTAAGTACTAAAGCATCACTAAATTCAATATTCAAACATATTAACAAAAACTCAATTACTGTACTATATAAGAAATGGAAATACTGTTGAAAGCTACAAATAAAAAAGTTCTACATTAGAGTATTTTTCATATACTCTAATGTAGAACTTTTTCCTTCTTTCCATCCTTAAGATATTAGAGAAGAGTCAATAGATACAGGGCTTGGAAAAACTAAATTCTATCAACAAGCAGACTAGCATTTACTGAAACTTTAGAAGAAACAAGGCAAATCTTGCATGTACCTAATCTGATTTTTCTTTAAACATTTTTTATCACACATGATAAAATATCTTTTTAAGACAAAAGACATCTGCAATGTCTTTTACATGTAAAGATAATAATTTTCTTACAGGCTAAAGTTTATTTGTTGTATTCACTGACAAATCCACTGACACAGTACCCTTTTTATCTTGAGTGAGAAGCAGTCCAGCATCTGCAACAATTGCACTATCAAATAATAATACCAAGAAATGTAAAATCTCTTTTACTCTAATTCTGATCATATTTCTCTAGCAACAATAATATTATTCTATCATACATGTTAGTCTTTGACCACCAGATATGTTGATACCACTTCTGGTATCCCTAACCAGCATAGTTAATGGTTGTGACACATCTGGAGGACCCCAGATTAGATTTCATTATCCTGTTGAAGGTAACCTATGCATAAATCAAGCAGTGTTGATTTGTGAGGGTTATCCTTAACTACCAATCTGACAGAATCCTTACCAGCCATCACTGACATTTGACTTTGAATTGGTTTCCTGATTTTTCAATTTGTTTATTCCTTCAGATACTGAATAGCTGGTTTTGGTAAACTGAAGAATTTATGAGATTAGCTTGATGGATTTGTTATAAGAAATGATCCATTAACGAACACCATTCATGAAGATAGGACAATTAATTCAAGTCATTAAGCAAAAATAATAATAATGAAAGATCTAATTGAAAAAAATCAAGCTTTAAAAAAACAATGGCTCAATTTATAATAGCTATCAATTACATGTATACATGGCTGAATCATTTCTGTTTATATCTATGTGCCTGTGGATGGCCGATTTGTCAGATAAACATAAACAGCATCTACATACCATTCAAAAGAGTCAATCAACAAGCTAAAAGAGAAACAAAAAGATGAAAATACCTCCTTACCACAAATCAACATCCAGATGAGCAGAGACTAGAATTAACCCCAACATTAACATCCCAAACAAGGAACTACTGATGCAAACAAAGCTAACAGTAAACAAAGCCCAATAAAAAAAATATCAAGATTACTCCAACCAACACTGAAAAAGCAAGCCAGTACATAAAATATACATCTCTTTTAGCACTGATTATGTTATCTGGTTTGATAATGAAATAGCTGCAAGAAAACCACCAAACTTAGAGAGCACTAAGGACTCCACATGGCCATATATTTTATTTTTTAGTTACCAAGAAATACTTAGAAATAGTAATGTGTGACCATTTTGGTGCCACACTTCATGCTTAAGGAAGTATCATTTGTATCTTGTTTAAATCATTTAGAATTCAAACATAAACTGGTATTTCTTTGTGTGGCATTCTCTGTCCTTTATTAAAAGGTGCAGATTACTTTGAACTGCTAATAATGAAATAACAATGTGTCTGAAAATTCAGTCTTACCCATTATTCCAGTAAGATGGATTCCATAAAGGGAGAAGCCTGTTGTAGCAGCATTCCAGATGGTCCCAATGACAGCATATAGAAGAATTGTCCCTAAGTTGCCAAAGAATAGTCGGTTTGGCATGAAGTATCCCGCATCTAACACAATGGGTGGCAACAGGTAGAAGAAAAAAACTGTTGGTGTAAGGGTGAAGGAGGCAATATGATCAGCTGCATATACAATGCCACCCAGGAAGATGCCAAGGACAATGAGGAGAACACTTTCTGGAACCACAGTGGTAACTTTATGGGACAAGTGGAAAACTGAAAAAAGAGATAAATTGCTTGAGTAAACAACAAGATAAATAATTAACACACACAATTTATAATACGTTTAAAGCAGTATCTATCTGAACAGAACAAATTACCAACCCAGACTGTTTTCTCTGGACAATTATTGCTTATTCCCTTTTAGTCCCATTGCTAGATGTTACACTTTTGCCTATGGATAACATCTTTTTAAAGAATAAAAAATAGTTCTCGTTTAGCAGAATTAGGACTGGCAGCTCTGTCACTAAACTCTGTCACTAAGTAGGAAACCACTTGACTGCAACTGTGCTTTCCTTTTCCCATTTGCTTGTCTTTTGAAATGGTTATTAAATTGACCTTGGTGGTTTCCAGAATCTCAGGCTTCATGCGCAAACTCTCAGCATCCCATTCCACCCTTCCTCTCAAAAACACATACACAGTTCAATGGCAAGTTGAATAGCAATAGGTTCTGAAAGGAGCCAGGTGGGAGACCCTACAGTAGGGGAAACTCCAGAAGAGTCTTGCTGTGAAGTTTGGAAAACTCAGCAGAAGTATGGGAAACTCTGCATTCTGGACTTTCACCAGAATCTCTATAGGGAGGTTATTGAAAGCTTGGGACAAGAAGAAATTGCCCATCCAGGCAGGAATGAAGAAAGTGTGTGCACAACAATTATGTAATGATTGTGGACTGAGTTCAGGGATGAGCAGGCAATCAGATTTGGCCAAATAAAGGTACCTTCAAATTGTAATAAAAAGAGGCGGGGAGGAAACCCTTAAAAGAACCATTTTTGTGAAGAGTCAAATTGCAATTAGAACATAGAATAAGATGTTGGAAGGGACCCTGGAGGTCTTTTAGTCCAACCCCGTGCTCGAGCACCACACTCCCATTTCAAACAAATGGTTGTCCAGTCTCTTTTCAAAAGCCTTCAGTGATGGAGCACCCACAACTTCTGAAGGCAAACTATTCCATTAATTCTCACTGTTAGGAGATTTCTGCTTAGTTCTAGGTTGCTTCTTTCCTTGATTAGTTTCAGATCATTGTTTCTTTTCTTGCCTTTTGGTGCTTTGGAAAATAATTTGACCACCCTCATCTTTGTAGGAGCCCCTCAAATATTGGAACACTATCATGTCTCCCATAGACCTTCTTTTCATTAGACTATACCCAATTCGTGTAACCATTCCTTCATATGTTTTAGCCTCCAGCCCCCTAATCATTTCTGCACTTTTTCCAGAGTCTCAACATCTTTTTGATATTGTGTTGTTCGGGAAACAAGCCTCTGTTGGGTTGTGGGTTTGCAGTGTCTTCCTCTTAATTTGCATATGTGATAATGAAAAGTGAACAGCAAATTAAATTAACCAAGAATTAATCTCTGCCTGTTTTGCAACATTGACAAACAAATTAGACAGGAAAACATATTTTGACCAAGACATTCAATGATTTTCAAAACAGAACTCTTGTTCTATTTCTTTGGGTAAGGGAGGAAATAAACAAGGAAATTTGTTACGTACGTACGTATGAACGAAGGAATTTACATAACCGTCATGGATTGGTTGGAAGTTGCAGCGGGAAAAATGAAATGCTGTTAGTGGCCGGCTGGCAAGCCCAAGCAAATTTAAAAGGCAAGCCACGGCTGCTATGCCAGCAGATCTATACTTGTACCAGCTGAATAAAGATACTGAAAGGGTCTTAGAGTCCGTCTCTTCCTTCCCGCACCCCAAACTTAACACTGGCAATGAAGATGGGATACTAGGAAGACCGAGGACAAAGGACTGACCATCGCCACGTGATACCGCTGCCATCACACAGCAGGAAGCTGCATTGGCCAACCTGACAATGGCTGCCAACCCGTCATAAGCACCCGCTGTCTTTGACCTGAAATCAGAAGGGGGCACATATACATGTGCCGCTTTAGAATGTACATGGAGGCAAACAACTCCCTGCAATCGTAAGTGAGAGCTATTCCTAACGTACTGTGGGGACAAGTATTCAAGATGGTCCAGACCCTCATGTCACCGGACGACATAGAATTCATCTCATAGATGACCATGCAGAACACACTGCATGACCATTATGCACCGGCATTGACCACCATGGTCAGCAGGAACAAATTCTATCGCTGGTGCCAGAGAGAAGACGAAACCATCAATGAGTTCGTGGCCAACTTAAGAGAAACTGCAGCCAAGTGTGAGTTCATCAACCCAGAGGAGATGATGAAAGACCGCATCTTCCTCAGAATGAGAGACTTGAACCTCCAAAAGAAGCTGCTTGTGAAGAGGGGAGCAACCTTTAAAGATGCTGTGGAGGAAGCCCGAGCCGCAGAATCCTCCGATAACTTTGCCGTTGATATCTGCAGGAATAGTGGTGTGCACTTTGCCCAGCGAGGGAGCGAGGATCTGGCTGAGGAAACTGAAGACAAGGATGATGGAGATCTAGGGGAGGCCATCCATTGAGTCCTCCAGGACCAATGGGTAAGCCCCAGGACAGTGATCATGAGGTTCCCAGCTGTGTGGGGTGCATGGGGTTTCCCACCAGAGCGGCATGCAGATTCAAAGAAGCCATCTGCAGATGTCGCCAAAGAAGGGGGCATATCGCAGAAGCGTGCAGAGCCACCCAACCCGTCCCTGCCCAGCCAAGACCATGGGTGGACACCTGAAGGCTAGGGAAACCGAGGGACAAATAAAGGGACAAAGATTTTGTAGCACAGAGGCATAAACTAGACCACCGTGGGACACTCCAATGCATGCAATGGAGACAAATTCCATGTAACCATCAACATAGAAGGAAGCGATTGCAACTTGCAACTGGACACAGGTTCCTTCTTCACAATCATTTCCTGGGCAAACCTGAAGCGACTCAACCCAACATTTCCCTAGAAAAAACTGAGACCACAACAAATCCAGCTGAATGTCTATCAGGGCAACGCGATCAGCATCCTGGGGAGAGCAGAGGTCAGAGTCCGATTCAAAGAGTTCAACGGCCATCTTAAGTTAACTGTAGTCGAAAGAGATTGACTTAGGCTGCTGGGGTTAGAGTGGCTCAAATCCCTGGGAGTGAACATCACGGGACTGCACAGGATCCACGGAAGTGAATTGGATGAACTACTGGCCGAGTTTCAGGACGTGTTCAATGGAAGCCTAGGTAAATATACAGGGAAGCCCATATCCTTCAGCATAGACCCCAGAGTAACCCCAATAAGGCTTAAACATTGATGAGTACCATTTGCTCTAAGAACCAAGGCAGATGAGCAATTAGATAAGCTAATTGCTCAGGGGATATTTGAGCAAGTAGATCATGCCATGTGGGAGACCCCAATCATGACCCCAATAAAACCGGATGAATCTATCAGAATATGCACTGGTTAAAAGTGCCCACTTAATAGGGCACTGCAGCAGAGTGCATATCCGGTTCCAGTGGTGCAACACCTCTTGCATTCGCTGGGAAATGGCAAGGTTTTTGCCAAATTAGATCTTGCCCAGGCATATCAGCAGCTGCCCGTGGATGCCGTCACAGCAGAAGCCCAGACCATTGTAATGCACAGGGGAGCATTCAAATGTAACCAACTGCAATTTGGGGTGAGTGTGGCCCCTGGACTTTTCCAAAGCATCATGGAATGACTCCTGCAAGGCATTCCGGGAGTCATTCCATACTTTGACGATGTACTAATCTCCGGGGAGACAATGGAACAGCTCATGAGCCGAGTTAGGGAAACCTTAAGGAGATTTCAAGAAAAGGGCTCAAAGTCAAAAAAGAGAAATGTACGAGTAGGGCAAAACAAGTTGAATTCTTGGGCTATTTAATTGACGGCAATGGAATACACCCCGCAGATATTAAGGTGAGGGCAGTCAAAGAAGCCCCCAAACCAAAAAACAAAGCAGAACTGCAGGCATTCCTAAGCTTACTGAACTTTTACGGAATTTTTTTTAAAGCAAAAGGCGACTGTTGCTGAACCGCTACACAAACGCCTCAGGAAGACGGTTGCCTGGAAGTAGGAACAATGAGAGGACAATGCATTCCTGGCAGTGAAACAGTTACTATCATCAAACAGCATCCTCATTCAATACACCGAAACCCTTCCACTGCTACATGCAACGCTTTATCATTTGGAGTAGGAGCGGTCCTCAGCAATCAACTACCTACTGGACAAGAAGCCCCCATTGCCTTCTATTCCAAAACGTTATCCCCCGCTGAGAGAAACTACAGTCAGTTGGACAAAGAAGCGCTTACCATGGTGGCTGGGGTCAAGCGCTTCCACGAATATCTATATGGCTGAAGTTTTGAAATAGTCACAGACCACAAACCATTACTTGGCTTGCTAGCGGGGGACAAACAAACCCCAAACTTTATGGCACCCAGGATGACAAAATGGTCTATCTTCCTCACCGGCTATAACTACAAGCTAACCCATCAGCCCGAAACCAGAATCGGAAATGCAGATGGCCTCAGCAGATGCCCAACGCCGGAATTAGTAGAAGGCCCGGCACCAGCAACTAGAGTACTCCTGATTGATGTCGACCCAGCCAACCCATTCACACAAAATCACATTCCAGACCAGAAAGGACACAGTACTCGCCGAAGTTCTGAACTGGGTATTGAGGGGGTGGCCAAAGGAAAAGGTAGGGGAGGAATTCCAAACACTCGAAACTAAGAAAATGGAGTTGTCAGCAATGAAGGGATGTTTATTATGGGGGGAGAGAATAATAATACCAGAGAATCTGAGAGGGAAAGTGCTGGAAACAGTGCATGTGGGGCACCCAGGGATTGTATGCATGAAGGTGTTGGCCCGGAGCTACCTATGGTGGCCACAAATTGATAAGGACATCACGGAATGAGTGGCTATGTGCACACTCTGCCAAGAAACAAGACCAACGCCACCCCGCAATGAAGTGGGATATACCCAAGGGGCTGTGGTCAAGGATACATATAGATTTTGCAGGACCCATGGGGGGACAAATGTTCTTAATTGTAATAGATGCCTACTCGAAGTGGTTGGAAGTGATATTGATGTCCTCCATAACCACAGAGGCGACCATTCGGGCATTAAGAAGGATGTTGGCAACACATGGGTTACCAGACGTATTAGTATCTGATAATGGGCCCCAGCTGATGGCCAAGGAGATGGAATCATTTTTAGCAGAGCGGGGAATTAGGCATGCCCTGGTGGCACCATGTCCGGTGGGGAATGGGCAGGCTGAATGAATTGTGAGACTCACCAAGGAGACCCTCACCAGGATGGGACCAGGCAAGAGAAAATCGATAAATTCGTCCTTGCCCAACATATAACCCCTGGCTCAGTCACCCAGAGGAGCCTCACAGAAATGCTGATGGGACGGAGACTGCGATCCAGATTGGATCAGTTACACCCCGAGTATGACCCTGACACCCTCCTTCTATCATCCAGGCCAGAACAGCAGTTTAAGGTGGACAATTTAGTGTTCACTAAATAAATACATAAATAATTATGTAGGCAGCCGACATGGGTCAAAGTGATTGCCATGACGTGCCCCAAGTCATATAAGGTAGAATTAGAAGATGGGAAAATATGGAGGAGGCACAGAGATCAACTCTGGACTGGGTGGGGAGAGTCTCCATTAAGGTGCCAGGAGGGGAGGACAATGGCAGGAACCAAAGAATCACAAGCCCTAGAACCAGAGACTCTGCCCCGAGAAGCATACATACTCAAAATGAGGGGCGCCAACAACCATACTGACTCTGCACCATGCCTACCAATAAACCAGCCTGAAGAACCAAACTCAAACCCGAGAGTAATCACCGGGGACTTACCTGAGTCCGGTGAGGTCTCCCGAGGCGCTCCAAGAGTAGAGAGCAGGGAGCTAAGGCCAGAATCTACTATGCGCAATGAAGAGTTCCAGGAGGTTCCATCTCAGCCGGTGGGAGCAACAACAGGGCCAACCGCACTGGCTGAAATCCCAGGAGCGAATGAACTGCACAGGCCCAGTAGGACAATTAAGCGCCCTGCCTACCTACGGGACTACATTACATACACAGATCACAGAACGGCCGAGTTTTCGACTAGGAGGGGAGAGGAGTTACATATGTACTTAAGAATTTACATAATTGTCGCAGATTGGTTGGAATCCAACCAATGATTCCATTTTGGAATAAACCAATTTGACCTTTATCTTGGAAAGTTGTGTTTTTTTCCTGTTTCCTGCAGATCATTAAAGCCAAAATCATAAGATAAGTTTGGGATGTCTCTGAAAGTTTAAATCAGTTATTGAAAGAAATTAGTAGTGTTTGAGATCTTTAAAAGGCAAGGCTATTGAGAAACTGTTTCCTCAGAATAAAACTTCCAGCACCCAAACAACTTTCAGAAATGCATTCCAGACAGAAGTAAGACGTTCCTAACCTTCTAGAAAAATTGCCTGCCCAGAAATAAAACAATGTAATAAGTAAATCATGGAAGGAAGTCTCTGGAGGAAAATGTGTGTAATTCCTTGCAACTATGCCAATTCCTTGAATAACTTTTGCGGCCACTAGATATCAGTGTTGCACTGATGATCCTACTTAGTGAGGTGAAAGGTATCAAAAGAGTTTGATCCTAGAATTGTGGCATCCAAACAATATACATAAGCAACTTGTGTCAAGTCTCTTTCACTTCTGTAAAAAACTGAATACCCAAGACAGGATCTAAAGAGAAATTCTCTTCAGTAGTATCATTGAAGATTCCTTCTCCAGGAGAAGGAGTCTCTTAAGAATGCTAAGCCAGAAACTTGTACAGGCAATCATTCAAAGAACAAAGTGTTTCTCAATAGGTTAAAGATTAATTCTTCATGTTATCAAAGCCTTGAGAACAATAGAGATCTGTATTTAAATACTGCCCAGTGCAAAAAATCAACAATGAGCAGCCTACCATTCAGACTTCCTGAAAGATGCTAAGGTCTCTTGTTGCAGGCATTTTTAGGACAAAGATTGGTCATTTTTTTCTGTCAACAGGTGACACTGGGTGGGAGACTAAAGAAAATACTAGTAATTTACCAGTTGTTGCTATTAACCATTTTGTCCAATGAACAATAAAATGAACAATAAAGGTCCACAGACAGCTTTTCATAGGCTTTATGTGTATTTCTCTTTAGCCAGGTTCTTCCTATATAAACCAAGATTTTTATGCAGCCCTAGTTCAGTGAAATCACAATCCAACTCCTTAGTCTCCCAATGGGCAGCAGAGTATTTGCTGGCTGCCAGAAAAAAAGCCTAGAAACTAGTGAATTGTGATTTCACTGAACTAGGGCTGCATAAAAATCTTGGTTTACATAGGAAGAACCTGGCTAAAGAGAAACACACACACACACACACACACATTTGTTTTCTGAGGTTTTCGCGGGTGTTTATATGTAAGTCTTTTGTTATTTGGGTTTTCTCCCACATAAAATTGAAAGTATCTTGCTGATGTTTCGACAAAGTCTCCAATTCATACATGAAGCAGACTGACATTCACCATGAAGATGTGGCACGACCACCAATGCGAAGCCAAACAACAGCAACACAGCTCACCAGTTCAAATCCCTCTGCAACTCAGACTAACCCGAGCACAACCAAGCTCCCACCCAAATAGAACACACCTCCACCCAATCAGTTCACACCCCCACTAGCAGTTAAAAGGAAGAACATCTGTGATCACACATTGCTCCTAAAAGCATGAAGCCAAAAACACCAGCCTAAAGATGACAAATGAGACTTTGTCAAAACATTGCCAAGACACTTCCAATTTTATGTGGGAGAAAACCTGAAGAACCAAAGATCTACACACAAACACCCACAGAACAGAATCAAATAGAATAGAATGATACTTCGCTACTTTTGTCAGATCTGCCATTTGACCACTTGAGCCCAACTTCACTTCACTTTGATGGCAGCCTGCCATAAAATGTGGAGGGGGGAATGGAAGATAGGAGGGAGATGACAGGAACTAGAGGTACTATTCAGAGACAATGTTTGAAAGATCCAAGGACACAAGCCTAGGAATTGAATGTGAAACTCCCATCCAAAGAGGTGCCAAATTGTGCAATTGTTAACAAATACCTAATTTGAATCTTATTGGACACCACCAAAATAACCAAAGTGGGAGGGCCTGGGAGAAAGAAAAGTTACTGAAGTTACACAGGAAATTCTCAGATCTGGCTTTGCTATGCTGTAACCACTTGGCTTCTCCAAAAGTATACCTTTCACTACAAATGAAGCAGAGGGTCTTTCTTGCCTGAATGTCCAAGATGGGACAGGTCTGTCATTAAGTCAGATCTGCAGTAATGATCCATCTGGAGACCCTCGACTACTGTGGGGACTGTGTATGGAATTCTAACCATGAGAACAAGCCAGAAGAGATGGAGATCTGAGAAGAAGCCACTTCAAGACCGAGAAGCAGTGGTGGCTCCCCCGAACTTGGGAAAGGAGCAGAGATGCTAGAAGACTAACACCAGTGGTTTGTAGGGATTGGGAAGATGGAGGATTGGGACGAGAAACCCTCCAGAATAACCTTCCCCTGGGAATCTGCCACAGGGCACCATGCACTGAAAATGAGTGCAGAGCAGCATGAGGCAAGCCAGACCCCCACAAGGTTATTTTTCCATAGGCAATCAATTTCCTGAGAGAAGCCTTCAACGAGCTCAAAGCCTGCAATGCCCAAGAGTGGCCAGCACCATCACCAGTTTGACCTTGGTTGAAGCAACATCCATACCTACCATGGGTCTGGCCATTGCCCCATTGTACAGCAGCCAGCGATGGCTCAATTGGCCCAGCAACCCCCTTACGTACTGGCATCTCAAAGTATGAGGAATGAACAAGGCAAACTTGACGGAGAACAAATACAATATTATCAAATTTTGGTGGGACGAAAACAGGGGTGAAATGCTCCCAGTTCGGACCGGACCGCCTGATCTGGTAGCGATGGAGGTGGGTGGTTCAGAGAACCGGTAGAAAAAATCCCTCTCCCCTCCCCCCGCATACCCAGCTGAGCCACACAATCATGAGAAGCTTTTTTTTTATTTTTAAAAGCATTTTTTCTACAATCTCCTTGGCTGAAAAAATGCTTTTAAAAGTAAAAAAAAAAGCCTCTGATGATCATGTGGCTCAGCTGGGATCCCCAATGGCTTTTAAAGCCTCTGCCAAATAGGCAACTCAGCTTGGATTGTCAGAGGCATTTAAAAGAAAAAAAGCTTCTGCTGATCAAGCAACTCAGCTGGGATCGTCAGAGCCTTTTTAAAGCATCTTTTTACAACCTCTGAAGAAGTTGTAGAAAAAATGGTTTTAAAAGTAAAAAAGGAAAAAAAATTGGCCACGCCCACCCAGCCACATTACCCACCACCACCACCAAGCCACGCCCACAGACCCAGTAGTAACAAATTTTAGATTTCAACACTGGACAAAACCATGCCTGAAGTAGACCTAGAATGTTTATGAAACATAAACCTAGAAGTGTTTAACTTGTTCAAAAGAAACAGCCCCAATAAAAGGGGGCGGAGCTGCATTATATAAAAGAAATGATTACACTCTATAGAAATGCAAAAAAAACCCCAAACCCTTGCATGTAACAAGGGAATTAACAAAGAAAAATGAATGATTTTGCAATAGGTATACACTATAGACCATTCACCAACCAGAGGAAATAGATGAACTTTTTTGCTAATCAGTTAGCTAAAATCTGCAAGTTTATCTCCACAAGATGTCCACAATAGCAATGGTGGACTAATTACCCTGACATCAATTGGAAGACAAACTCTGCTCAGGTGAGAGATGAAACAGGTTTCTGACAAACCTAGAAGAAAACGTTGTCACCCAAAAGGTAGAGGAGGGAACTATAGGGTCAGGCTATTGGATTTAATTCTTACTAACAGAGATAAAATGATCAATGGTGTAAAAGTTATGGGAACTTTGGAGGAGAGTAACCATATGATATTGGAATTCAATGTAATCCAGATACAAGCAATAGAACAAGGCGAAATTACTGTCTTAGACTTTAAGAAAGCTAATTTCAACAAACGTAGAGAGTTTGGGAAGGATTCCATGGATAAATATCTTAAACTACTCAAAATGCTTAGGAAGCTCTCAAAAATGAGATTATAAAAGCCTAATATAGCACAATACCACTTAGAAAGAAAAATGAGATACCCAGATGAAATATCATGTTTGCATAACTGAATAGGCATAACTGATAACTGAAAGGCAAAAAAGACCCAAAATAATTGGAAAGGACACATCACTAAAGCAGAATACCAACAAATACTTATCTGCAAAGCTGAAGTCAAGTAAGATAAGGATTATAATGAATTAACACTTGCAAGAAATGACAAAAATAAAAAAAAGTTCCTTTCAATAATAAAAGAAACAAAATAAAAGAAACAATCAGTTTACTAATGGGAGAGATAGCAAGCAGCAGGGAGAAAGCAGAACTTCTTCATGCTTAATTCATTCTTTGCATCTGTCTTTACACAAAAGGGAAAAAACCAGCAGTGGATTTGTTAAAAACACACTATGTCAAACAGTGCCGCCACCACCACATGAACTTGCACTTGGCTGACAAACTACAAACTATAAATGCATTAAAATGGCAGAGATAACAAATCCATATGGTACAAAAGAAGAAAAGGAAGAAGGAGGAGGAGGAGAGGAGGAGGAGGAGGGGAAGAAGAAGACTGATTCAATTACAGCAAAGAACCAAAACATTGAAATACTAGTGATTGAATCAGGAGGGGGGAACTATTTGTCTGGTATGGAATAAGGACTCCTGTTTTAGGCAAGGCCTTTGGACTAGAAGACCCCTAGGTCCCTTCCAGCTCTATTATTCTATGTTTTCAGTAATACAATAAAAGAATCATTACTTACAATAATTGTATCTGGATGATTAATGCAAGTACTGAACACCAAAACTTGATCTATGTTTTGGTATTTAATTCTTACGCTAAAGACATGTTTAGAGTTTTTTGCACAGTAAAAGAGGAAATTGATTTGTATTAAGGTAGTTGTTTAATGATTACAATTGGGACTGGCAACTCAATTGTTAAGTGAAGAAGTTGCTAAGTGAAACGTGATTGTGCTTATTGCTACAAAGATAGTAAAACTAAGGATTGGTTGCAAAGTTATCAATTCATCATCATCATAACAGTGAACATTTGCTGTACAGTCTGCCTTTAGACATGTGGTTAGACATGTACAGTCTGCCTTTAGACATGTGGTTTGCATCTCTCCCCCGCCTTTGTCTCTATCCATTCATCTTTTTTAAAAGGGAGAAATCCAGGCAGTTTACATATTCTCCCCTAATTTTAATCCCATAATTTTACCACTGTAAAATAACTGCAAGAAAGTATCTGCACCCATATAGTCTGGTAAACTAAATAGAATTTTGAATTTATGTCTATGGCTTAGTCTAAGACTTCAATTATCATGGTACATATGTTCTTATCAGTATAATTTTATTTGTTTAATAAAACAAAAATTGCTTTTTTTAAAAAAACCTGGTTAATATTTGATTGACTTCAACCTCTTTCAGAATTTTATTCTTTGTTACACACGTTTAATGATAATCTGGAATTCTTAAAGCATTGTAATAAGTTCATTAAATTAATGATTTATGAGGTTGTTCCCTCTAAGGGAGTAAATTAACAAACTTACATTAACATTTTAAAAGGAAACTACCATTTTTGGATCACCAGGTCAATGTTTCTCATTTGTCATTAGATCTTTAAGGCTAACCATAGACTTAACCTCTAAAGTCACCTGTTAGTATGTAGAATGGAAGGAGATTCTAAATTCTACAACATATACATTAAGCATATTTTCACATTTTTAAATGGAAAACATACTAGTATGAAGTGTGTTATAACCTGAAATTCTAAGCAATATCACTTTTTTTACTGTTCTATTGTTCAGTTTTTCAAGACAAAGCATATACAATTTGGCTAAAATCAACTAAATAATAACCAAGACATTGGTTTATACAATGTTAACATAGTGCCATGATGGTGAACCTATGGCATGCATGCCAGAAGTGGCACACAGAGCCCTCTCTATGGCCATGCGCACAGTCGCCAGCTGTTGTTCTGGGTTCCGTCATATGCATGCATGCTGGCCAGCTGATCTGGCGTACATGTACATTGGCCAGCTGGTCTGGTGTACATGCACATCGGCTAGTTGGTCTGGCGCGCATGTGTATCAGCCAGCTGGTCCAGCACGCATGTGCATAGACCAGCTGCTCTCTTCCGGGTTCTTCGAAGAAGATTCTTCCAGGTTCTTCAAAGATTAGCTGGCCAGCATGCATGTGTGCGCCGAAACCCAGAAGAGATCAGCTGGCTGGTGCGCATGCGCGGACCAGGCATTGCACATGCATGCCAGACCAGCTGGCCAATGTTCATGCGCATCGGATCAGCTGGCTGGCACACATGCGTGTGACGGAATCTGGAAGAACAGTTGGCTGCCGTGCACACCGGTCAGCTGCTCTCTTCCTGGTTCCAGCACTACACTACACATGTGTGCACACACTCCAGTTTCAGCACTCTGTGCCAAAAAGGTTAACCATCACTAACATAGTGCATATCAACAGCAAGTAATAGAATTTGACTGATATATTTATTTGACTAGCTCTACTTTGTTTTTAGGGGTACTCTATGTCAGGGAGCAAAAAGATCAGTCTTCCACTTCCATTAAGATTGGTTTCCTGATTATGCTTGGGGAAATGGCTCATCTATCAGCAAGCCATGCACAAACTCTGGAATGTGGGGATGGCCCAAGTGAATCAGGCCCTCACTGTAGAATCCTTGGTGTTCTCTGAGCTTGGTTACTCAACTCTAAGTTCAAGCCTGAGCTATACATTTTGTCTTTTACCATACAGTATTCTCACCTCTAAGCATTTTTGCTGGAGCAGGACTTAATCAACACTTTGATTTATCACAAAGTGAGATCAAAATGAATATATAAAAAAAGACTGGAATAAAAAATTAGAGGGGTTTTCAGGATAGATCAGACTAAACATGGTGTTCAACTTTTTCTGTAGCAGTGGATGCAGTCAAGTAGTCTTACTTTTCTGTTTTGTGAGTCATTTCCTCCCTACTGTAAATATAAGTTTTCTTAAACTTATTGAGGCACGATGCATTTATTTATAGTAAATTAGTTTACTGTGAATCATTTGACCAACCATTTTATTCACATATTTCTTCTGTTATACCTATGTAGCTGAAGACAAAGATTGCTATAGTGAGTGTGAAACGCCTTTTTTATATGTGAATCCAAAAATACATAGAGGATGAATAAAGATTAATAAAACAAAGAAAAATTGATAAAGATAATTTTATGTAGGTAGGAAGGGGGAAGAAGGTAGGGGATCTTTATAAAGAGATATTTATCAAAAGTCAGAAGATAGGCTAGTTCAACATTTTTTCTTGGCTTCCTGAAGTCAAAGTTCTTCCTGAACTCAAAACAGACATTCAGATGGTACAAAAGATGGATGTCTATATACCTTTCCTTTGTCTGATATGGACTCAGCCACTCAGGCACAATTAGCTGATTATTCTTCATTGTAAATTCTATTTCAGCAAAAGTTGTTCCAAGGTTGCAGAAAGACTATGTTTCTAAGGTCTATCAGGGCACCATACCTTATGTGCTAAATTCTGTTCTTGTAAGGCCTAGCAGGTTCTTTGGGGCTGTAACTCAGCTCAGTGGAGGATCCTAGTAGCCTTCTGTTGGCTTTGAGGTTGCAGTTGTACATCCCTTAAGAAAATCTAGTTCATTGTTCACTTAGGATAAAAAAAATAGTTGGAATTACAGGAAGCTCAGAACCCTAGGCCTACAATTATTGCAGTTTGAGAGAGGGTGAAATTCAGTGGTGAAATCCAAATTTTTTTACTACTGGTTTTGTGGGCGTGGCTTTGTGGGCATTACAGGGGAAGGATACTGCAAAATGTCCATTTCCACCCCACTCTGGGGACAGCTAGAGGTGGTATTTGCTGGTTCTCCGAACTACTAAAAATTTCCGCTACTGGTTCTCCGAACTGCTCAAAATTTCTCCAGAACTTGTCAGAACCTGCTGGATTTCACCCCTGATTAAATTCAGTTATTTTTCTTTTTCTCTTTCTCTGGCTGGTCAAAGGTAACTTTTTAATATTGTGTCTGTTCAGAAGGTGGGAAAGCTGCAGAGTCATCTCATCTAGGTCAGGTTCATAAAAGGCATCTCATTTCTGATTCGTCTTACAGTTAGGGTGATTAACATTGATAGAATTTGAAATCCCCCTTTAGCCTTCTAACAAACGTCAGGAGTTTGGTTGATTGGACACCATTTGTCTGAGATGGTATAAAGACTCCTGTCTTGCACAGGGTTGGACTAGAAGATCTCCAAGGACCCTTCCAGCCCTATGATTCTAAGATATTGTAGATTTCCTTTATCTTTCCACAATGGAAGTTTTATCTTACAAGCAGCACTGACACAAAATCTGATCATAAGATCACACCTCAGTGTGGTTAAGAGAAACATTTTATTGGAAGAACTTGGAAATGAATTACATTTCATGCTCTTAATTATTTTAGTTGAATACATGATAAATGTTTCAAGTATAGCACCACAGGCTACAAACAGCATTTAGTTTTATTAGGTCCTTTTTCAATACCAATGTTAAGAGGCCAGCAATAACAGTAAGTGGAATTAGCAGAATAAAATTAAAAATAGTTGCCTTGGGTATGCATAAACTCATGTCAGCTGATGCTGCAACTGAAAATAAAACAGCACTGAAAAACATTGTCAAGGACACTTAATTCTCTGTTAAAATTCACTTTTTCATTTAAAATTTGAAAGTAGAACCAATGATAAACAAAATTTGAAACGATCCTTCTAAAAATTGTTTAAATTGTGCTTTGTGGGAGGAGAAAAACCATTGTGAAAGATATGCAGATGAATTAGAAAAATCAATATATTAAAGTTGCTAGGTTTAATCTTTCATTCATGTAAGATTAGTCAAGGATATCTACCTATTTTTTTTTATTTTTCTTAGAAAATAAATGATGTATCTGCAACTGATGAGAACCATAGAAACGAATTATCTAAACCTGTTTCAGCCAGTTTTCAAGCTGGATTTTAGCCCTGAGATAGCCTTGGTGCTTGCTGATGACCTGTGGTAAAGCCAGGACAGCAGTGGTGCTTCCATCTTTGTACTCTTTGAACTCTTAAAGTTTTGACACTGTTAACCATGATATCCTTCTAGACAGCTCCATAAATTGAAGATTAGGGGCATGCGTTTACAGTAATTCTCTTCCTTTTCTCTGGGATCGGTTCCCTTAGTGTTAGTTGGGGGACAGAGATTATAAATTGCTGCAAGGCTCTAGTCTCTCCCATCCTTCTCAAAATCTATACAAAACCTATGTGAAATTATCTGAAAATTTGGGATTCAGGACCATGTTTTGACCCCAGGCCAGCCAAGAGAGGCTGCCAAGGATCTGTGCTAGTGCTTGGACGTGTGAGGACTTCTCTGAATCAGAACTTTCTCTGATTCAAACCTACTAAGATCAAGTGAATGTAGATGTTAGGCTCAGCCAGATCTTGGGATAATCCATCTTTGATCTTGAATTCGAAGCATTTGTCACTTCAAGGATAGTATGCAATGGGTGGGGGCTGGGGGGTTGTCTTCCTAGAATTGCAGCTTCTGCTTGAAGAAAAGGTGTCGCTGAGGACAGAAAGATCTTTTTAAAAGTCCAACTGGTGTGCCAGTTATGTCCTTCCCTCGATTGGGCCCTTCAGAAAATATCTTGTATGTTTGGACAGTGTTGAGCAGTGATTCCATTCAGATGGGTTTTTCCTCCCATTCAGCTTTATATCATTCATGTAAAATGGAAGTAATAACCTAGTAGATGTTTTTGATATTTGATCAGCCATAATCTGACTTGTTCAGTATTGTTGATAGAGGAATCAGAACAATGATAAACAGTAATGATGATAATGAGTCTTCTTGTAAAATTCCTCTCTTGATGTTAACCTTTCCCAATTTATCATAATTGACCAGCATCTGTGTCTTCTACTGTGCTACCGATTTTTACACAAAGCTTCTGACGTTTCTACCAAATTTGTTTTTTCTAGACACTTGATTATCCATGTAACAAGAAGTCAAATGCCCTTTTGTAATCAATCCATGCTACATTCAAGTTGATCTTCCAAAATAATCTTGTCAATTAGAAGTTGATTTGTTTCTCTGCTGTTTATGTGGTTTCCTTTCTACTTAGGTAGAAAGAACTTATTTTTCAACTAGATGCTGTTGGACTGCATCTGCTACCATACCAGTTAGCAATCTGAAAGTTTTTTGTAAGCAGGCAATTGTTCTGTCATTGCCTGATGTTGCAACTTTGGTTGGATCTTTGATTATCAATAAGTTTTGCCAGATGTTTGCCACTCTTCAATGTTACCTCCTTGCAGTATGTTTTTAAACTGCTTGGCAACGAGTGAGGGTAAATTGAATTTCAGCCAAAATCCCTACAGTTCATCTTCATGTGCTGTTGACCAGTTTTTGATCTTCCTCTTTTCTCCACCACTTCTGCTGTTGTTACAAGTTCTTCAATTTCAGCTTTCTTTTTTCTTATTCACTTCCTTTAACCAAGCTGCCTTTGTATTGTATTTCTTTGGATTATTCCATATCTGTACCCAGAACTGCACTGTTTCTTCTTTGTTGCATGATGACTGATTCACTGCAGTCTCTTCATTTATGACTTTGTGAAAACATTTCAGATTGGATTGAAATTGGAAATTCGGCCTATTATTTTCAATTTGTGCTGATTTTCTTGGCTATAGTTATTATTTGCTATTTTTTTTATTGTTCTTGAGGCAGAGGAGAGTGTGCCTGGTTTCAAAATGAAAATAATTCAATAGGTATGCTAGCTTCCTGTACTGCCAATTCCCCTGATTTGTCTCTACAATTTAAGTTACTTCTAGCAAGGCTTTGATTTTGATTTTGATTTTTTGCCTTGAGTAAGCTTTTGCAATTCTTTCAATTTTGCTACTGTGAATGGTTTGTCACACAGTCAGATCTTTAGATTGAATTTGGCATTTTAATCCATCTATTGAATCCTTCCCAAGGACCTGGGATAGGCAGATGTGGATGCTTGATGGTGTTGGAGGCCGTGTTGCAGAATGTAAGCTGTTTTGAGTAAAGATGCCTTTTGCAATTGACTGTTGTTGATTTTGTCAATGCCAAAGGTGTTTAAGCTAATTGTATTATTGTACAAGAAAAAATGGGCTCAAATTACAAGGAAGTATATTGCAATATCAATTGAATATTAGCAGAACAATACTAATAGTAGTTTAGATGTTCAGTGGTGGGAGAAACTGCCTCGCAGATACCAGTAGTAGAAAATTTTTCTACTGAGGAGCCTGGATAGCTCAACAGACTAAAGCCTGTTATTAACATTCAGCTGTCTGCAATTATTGTAAGTTCGAATCTCACCAGGCTCAAGATTGACTCAGCCTTCCATCCTTTCTAAGGTAGGTAAATTGAGGACACAGTTTGTGGGGGCAATAAGCTGACTTTGTATAAAATATACAAAAGTATAAAGACTATTGCTTAACGCATTGTAAGCCGCCCTGAGTCTTCGGAGAAGGGCGGCATATAAATCTAATTTTTTTTAAAAAAAAAATTAAAATCAGAGATGGGATGGCCACCTGCAGGGGGCTGCAGTGGTAAATTTATTTATTAGTCCATGTTGAGCTAGATGATTTCCAATTTTTTTTTATATTTCTTGTGATAGGAGCGGTACTTTCAAACATGAGCATGGCTAGCCCAAGATATTTTGTCTAATGATGTAAAATCAATTCCATTTTCTCATAGTATGCCGATAGATCTGTCAGTTTATCTCAGTTTAATGTACTTCAAGAAATGTTGAAGAAAACAATGGGCAATTCATTAATTCCTATTGGAGAGATGTAGTACTAACATAGTTTTTTTCTAAATAGCTTGTCTTAGTTCAAAATAAAGATTTCAACTGCAAATAAATAAAAAAAAATATCATCACCATATTGTACTGCATAAGAAGGCTGGACCGTTATATCAGAAAACTATCATATACATTTTTATCTTCATTCCAGAAGACACAATAAATAGTTTTGTAGACTATAGTGATGTAATATTTGCTGAGCCATAAAGGCTCAATCTAGAAATATTATAGCATACAAAAGAACTGGTTCTTTTGAACCAGTTGAGAAAGCAATTTTAATGAGTATTTTTTTGTTTTGCATGAAATAAGATCTGAACTAGAAAGTTTATGAACTTTCTTTGTTACCTTTACCTGGATAATAAGACAAGATGTCTCAATTGTGGTTACATTCTGGATTTCTACATTCTACATTCTAATATTCTGGATTTCTCTATTTAATTTTTAAAGGCAACGAAATATAGTTATATTGTTATATAGGTCTATCTATTGTCAATATCTACCTATTGTCAAAAATGTATGAACGTATAAGATTTGTAAATACCTTAACAGAAAGGATTAAATAACCACTTAGAGAAAGCAGTGGTAGAATATTGAATAGTTTTTCTTTTCTTTTCATAAACGTATGTTAGACATATGAAACCTACTGAAGCAAAAACATAGTTCTTGACCAAGTTCTCATTATTAGAAATAAACCAATTCTCAGAACCATGGGGGAGGTGAGACAGTTCCAAGAATGTGATATATCAGCTCATTGACAAAATAATTGAAACTTTAGAAAGAATCTAGCAAGCTTGAGCATATTTGGTGGCTTTGAAGATTCTGTCATTGGAACTGTAAAGAATGGGGGGGGGGGGCTAAACTGTCTATCCATACCTTTGTTGAACCGCTTGAGATAAACTTTGCTTTTCCATTCTGTATCAGTCTGGTTGGGATGGACTACTCTGTTTGCAGTAAGCTGCAAAAATGGGGCATGTATAGATTGAATGCAGCAGATTCTAGTTAAACATTAGGGGAAATGGTAATGGTTAACACATAGCTTATGAGCACTTCAAGAACTGATAGGCACTTATAGTAGAATATTTAAATGGAATTGAATAGGCATTTGTCATGGTTGTTATAGTTTTTTGCATCTTGCACTGAAAGATATGTGACAATGTCATACTAGAATTCAACATAACGCAAATACAAGCAATAGAACTTAATGATACCAGAGTCTTAGGTTTTAAAAGAGCTGATTTTAATAAACTCAGAGAGAACTTGGGAAAAATTCCTTGGATGAAAATCCTAAACAGGAAAACAACTCAAGAATCTTGAGTTGTTGAGTTGAATCTTGAAACTCTAACAAATACGATCATAAAAGCCCAGACCAGCACAATACCACCGAAAAAGAAAAACAAGAAATACAAGAAGAAACCAGCATGGCGGCACAAAGATCTCTGACAAATTGAAAGGCAAAAAGGACAAGCACAAAAAATGGAAAGAGGGACACATAACTAAGGCAGGATATCAGCAGATAGCCAGAATCTGCAAAGATGAAACCAGGAAAGCAAAGGCTCAGAATGAACAAAGACTTGTAACAAAAGTCAAAGATAACAAAAAAAGTTTGTTCCAACATATAAATAACAAGAAAAAAAATCAATGAAACAGTCAGTCCACTAAAAAGAGAAGACAGCAAGGAAGTAACAGGCAACAGAGAGAAAGCAGAGCTGCTTAACTCATTCTTTGCATTGGTCTTCATACAAAAAGAAACTATAGCCCAGGAGTGAAAAGTAAAATGGGTTACTACCGGTTCTGTGGGCATGGCTGGATGATGGTGGGGGATAATGTGACTGGGTGGGCATGGCCAACTTTTTAAAAAACTTTTTAAAGCATTTTTTCTAATGCTTTGAAAAGCCTCTGGCAATCAGGAAACTCAGCTGGGATCATCAGAGAGGTTTTTTAAAAAATGCCTCTCTGCCAATCAGGCAACTGAGCTGGGATTGTCAGAGAGGCATTTTAAAAATTGCTTTGAAAAGCCCTCTGACGATCAGGCAACTCAGCTGGGATCGTCAGAGACTTTTCAAAGCATTTTTTACCACCTTTTCAGCCAAGAGGTAGCAGAAAAAAATGCTTTGAAAAGTCTTTGAGGATCCTAGTGAGCCGCGCAATCATCAGAGGCTTTTTTTTACTTTTAAAAGCATTTTTTCGTCAGAAGAGGTTATAGAAAAAATGCTTTTAAAAGTTAAAAAAAAGCTTCTGATGATCATGTGACTCAGCTGAGCATGGTGGGGGGCACAAGGATTTTTGTTACCGGTTCTCCGAACCATCCGCCGCTATTGTTACTGATCGGGCGATCTGGTCTGAACCGGGAGCATTTCACCCCTGCTATAGCACAACCTACCAGAAACATAACTACAAAAAAACAAGTCTGGAAATAAAAATTAAAATAAGCAAAAAAATCAGTAAGAGAACACCTATCTGATCTTGATGAATACAAATCACCTGGACCTGATGGATTACATCCCAGAGTTCTAAAGGAGCTGGCAGATGTCATCTCAGAACCACTGCACCACATCTTTCAAAAATCTTGGAACACTATCAGAGGACAGGCCCAAAAAACTACAGATCAATCAGCCTAACATCAATATCCGGGAAGATAATGTAAAAGATAATAAAAAAACAGATCTGTCAACACCTAGAAACGAATAATAACTAGCAGCCAGCACGAGTTTGTTAAAAACATATCATGCCAAACCAATCTTATTTCATTCTTCAACGTAGTGACTAAATTAGTAGACCAGTGAAATACTGTGAACGTAATATACTTAGATTTCAGCAAGACATTCAACAAAGTAGACCACAGCCCACTTCTTCGTAAGCTAGAAAAAAGTGGGATAGATAGCTTCACCATCAGATGTATTCACAACTGGCTGACAAACTGTACTCAATGAGAAGTTCTTAATGGGTCTAAGTCTAAATGAAGAGAAGTAAGCAGTGGGGTGCCACAAGGCTCCATCTTAGACCCAGTACTCTTCAATATCTTCATAAATGACTTAGATGAGGGAATAGAAGGGGAACTTATCAAATTTGCAGATAATACCAAGTTGGCAGGAACAGCTAACATCCTAGAAGATAGGCTCAAGATACAGATAGATCTTGATAGACTTGAACACTGGGTCCTATCTAACAAAATGAAATTCAGTGTAGAGAAAAGTAAAGTCCTACACTTAGGTAAGAAAAACCAAAAATATACATACAAACTAGGTGAAACCAGGCTTAATAGTAGTGACTATGAGAAAGATCTTGGAGTCTTAGTGGACAACCAGTTAAATATGAGTCGGCAGTTTGTGGTGGCAGCCAAAAAAGCCAATGCAATCCTAAATTACATGAACAGAGGGATACAATCAAGATCAAGTGAAGTACTAATACAACTCTATAAAGCCCTAGTAAGACCACACCTAGAGTACATCCAGTTTTGGTCACCACACTATAAAAATGTTGAGACTCTAGAAAAAGTACAGAGGAGAGCAACCAGGATGATTAGGGGATTGTAGACTAAAACATACGAAGAATGGTTACAGGAACTGGGCATGGCTAGTCTAGTGAAGAGAAGGACCAAAGGAGACATGATAACAGTGTTCCAATATTTGAGGGGCTGCAACAAGAGAGGAGGGGATCAAGCTATTGTCCAAAGCACCTGAAGGCCAGACAAGGAATAATGGATGGAAACTGACCATGGAGAGATTCAACCTAGAAATGAGGAGGAACTTTCTGACCACAGAGAGATTCAATCTAGAAATGAGGAGAACAATCAACCAAATGAACCAATGGAACAGCTTGCCTTCAGAAGTTGTGGGAGCTTCATCACTTGAGACTTTCAAGAAAAGATTGGACTGCCATTTGTCAGAAATGATATAGGGTGTACTGCTTGAGCGGGGGTTGGACTAGATGACCTATAAGGTTCCTTCAACCTCTGTTAATCTGTTCTGTTTTGTGATTCACTAAACTAAAGTAGGTACTAGAGCCTTGTGAGGTCTCTGCCTTTTTGATAAGTTGTTGAGCTCCTTTCTAACTACAGTTGCAGAAAACTGGGAGTTTGTTTTTTTTACCTTTTTGTAGAAAAATCACCAATGGCTGGAGTGAGAAACTCACATTATCAAATGCACTATAAAATAGCTTTAATATTGTAAAAGAAAATAATTTTTCACCAACCATGAAAACAACAGGAAGTCCTGGCCCTATTTGTGAGTTGCACAGATTTGTCCAATTTGCGCCTGTCACTAAAGGCATATTATATGTAATCACAAGCCATATGAAAGTTTCCCATTCCCAGATTAAATTTTCTCTTCAATTATGATTTGCATAAGACAATTTCCTATTTGATTGTTTTTCTGATGTCAGCAGTTAGCTAAAGATGGAGCTTTCTATTTCCTTTTTTATCCATTTGCAAAGATCATTAACTGGGAATATTCTTTTAATGTATTATTCTTATAAAGTAATATATTAACAATTATTTGTGGGTTTTTCATTGCCTTAACAAAGAATACCTTGGCGAGACAAAAACAGGAAGGGCTAATAGTCAAATTGCAAGATAATAACAAGGACATGTTACAAGTTAAACTATCACTATATAGAAATTAGGGAATGGACCTATAACATTTTTTCTCTACCATTACAGGTGGCAAGAGGCAAATATTTGAGATGCATGCCCTTAGCACTTGTTAAGATACACAGAATAAAAGAAAAAAAGAAAGAAAAAAAAGAAAAAGATTAATTTGCCGAAGTTCAGCAAATGAAATATGAGAGGCAAATAACTGATTCTGGAATAGCTACTGTAATTTCTGGATAGATGACTGGGAAAAATAGCCTGTGATTGCTTTGAAAGGAAAGCAGTAACATAAGGCAGTATTACTGACCAAGATGGTTTAATATAATTTAAATTCAGTAGTGGTAATAAAAAAGATCAAGGCAAACAAAAAGAAATTATGTACTGTATTTTTATTGGAATGAAATCATTCTTTCAGTTATAAGAAAGTGCATTATATACATCCTTGTTTGAAATGAGGGTATCAGAGATTGAAGCCAAGACATTCATAATGCAAAATATGCATTCTACCTATGATTTTTCATCGCCAAATGCTATTACCAAAATCAATTCAATGCCCAAGTGAATCTAAATATGTAACCAAAATTATATAATAAGAATACAATACTGGGAGATTCAGTATGCTTTGAGTTATGCTCAAAGCAGCAGGGAAAATACAAAATGACAACTGGATATGATAAATAAAATGGAATGACTGGATCATTCGATTATCAAATTATTGAGTCACAGGATAAAAATAACAACAAAATGAACTTTTATTCCTGGAATTCAGACCAATTATATAGTGAATCTATTAAATATCAGTTTTTAATTTCTATCTCATTTATATAGTCTATTAAGCATATATGTATGCCATTGTAATAAAAAAGACTCTCAATGGCTCACATAGAAAAATACAGTATTAAAAAACCCCTATAAAAATCCAACAACACAAGAATGAAAATAATCAGAGTATAGCAACAATAACTCAAATCAAAAGAGACTGTCCAAAAAAAAAAAAGGTCTGTAAGTGCTTGCAAAAAAACAGTAGAAATTTCATTTCTGCTAAGAAATTAAAAACTTTATAGGTCAAAACCAGCCCTTAAATTGGACCTGGAAATGAATTGGCAATAAATGCAGGGTCTGAATAAGTGATATGTGCTATCAAATTGGTAAACCAAAGTTGCAAGCCGCTGTATACACTGGAAACAATTGCAACTTAACAGCAAATTATGGTATTTCTGGAAATATTAAAATGGGAAGACATATCTCAAGAGCATAAAAAAAAGCTGCACAATCACTGTCATTACAAGAAATTATAGACACAATCTATGAAACTGGGAAAAGCCTTTGATCCTAATAGCTCCCCAGATGAATAGTTAGAATGTATTTGTTGTTTGTTTGTCTGTCTGCCTTTTCTCCTTATGTTCAAGGTACCACATACAAAAATCTTCCTTCATTTTATCTCAACTTCTATCATGTGAGGTAGATTGGACTGACAGAAAGTGATTAGATTGATGAGGCACATAGCTCAGGATGAAAAAGAACCAGGTTTTACCAGTTCCCAGAATACTGGGTTAAACTTTATGCTATATTGGCTTGTATATAAGTTTATCCATACACAATGTTGTTTGGCTATCTTATTGTAGACATAACTATCTACTATCTACTGTACACTCTCTGCTTCCTTTGTAGTATTTCAGATTAGCACATTCTAATGTGGTGGGTTGCCCCCAGTTCAGACGGGTTCTATAGAACCGGTAGTAAAACCAGAGAAAGGCTCCACCCACCAACTCCAACGTCATCAGAACGCTTCTGCGCATGCACAGAAAAGTGTGCGCCATTGTGCACAAAGCAAGCACACACGCACGGCCTGTTGCGAACCGGTAGTAAAAGCAAGTAGAACTCATCCCTGATTCTATAGCATGTATTGTTATTCTGGTATATCATTGCAATCCAAAGAAGTAGGATTCATTTGTAGGGATTATGAAGTGCATTTTACCTACTCTGTGTTAAAAGCATTTCTATGGGCTATACATGGACAAGATGCCCTACAATGCTGAGCCTAGGAGCTTAATTTAGCTCATATGTCTCCTAATTTAGCTGCCAGGGTCTCTAGAAAAGTTATGTCATAAGTCAAACCACAGAGGGCAATTTCTATCCTCTCCAAATATTCAGTTTTCAAATTCAGAACATTGTTTGCCAAACCTGGCTCCTCTCTTCTTTGGAACAACCAATCCAAATTCCAAGTCTTGAGAGGAAACAAATTCATAGACAAATATTTGGGTTATTAAGCAAGCTTAAAATAAAAGCAAAAAGTTACAGTAAGCCTAAATTATAGAGTATAATTGGCACATTTAAATTATCAGATGGATGTTTAAACATAAAACAAACCTTAAGGAAAATAGAAGGATTGCTTGCCTTATAACTAAAGAAACATTGAAAATTGCTAAATAACTTTTTTTTAGCACATATCAGAAATGTATAAGGCAATAATTATATTCAATTATATTTATATTATAGGCATCTGGGAATCCTTTTATTTCAAACGTAGCTTTCTATGCACTCTCTGTCATGGCATGTGTGTGTCTCTCTGTGTGTGTATCTTCGTATTATTACTGTATTGATATATTTACAAAAACATTTTGCTTACAAGTTCAGACCCAGATACATATATATCAAGGTAGCCAAATATTGCATAATGTTCTGCAGGATCAGAAAAGATGAATGGCTACTGTGATAACCTACCTTATTTCTTTTAAATGTGGAAAAGTTTGTGATTTCAAATTCATATGATCTGCTTGTTTAGCATAATAAAATAAACTATGCTGGATAAGGGCATTAATTCACTAAGTCTAGAGGTAGGGAGCCCTTTTCAAAGTTATAGTCCATACTCTATATTTTCTTTCTCTCCCCTTTTTGATTAAGCTATAATACATCTACTTTCATAACAGGGAAAGTTCATGAACAAAAAAAGAAATCAAGTTGACAAATATTGATAGTTTTTTTTGCTAATTTTGCTAACTGTTATGGTGAGAAGTTTTAAGGTCCTCCAAAATGTAGTTACGGGTGCATTTGATCTAATGGACATAGAATGCTGACATAGCCCAATAATGCCGATTCTGATTAGTGATGATTCTTAGATCATGATATGTTGCTATCCATTCTCATTACCCATTCTTTAGGGTATAATTAGAGATAATTTGATTGAAATTGGGAGAGTACTATATATATATATATATATAATATGTACTTTTAAGTAAATGTGCTTTCCTCTGCTCCATACCTTTCCCTTTTTCCATATATTATAGCAATAGACCAGGGAAAAGGAGCAGTTTGCTGATTCCCAAATCTTTCAGGATACCAAGAACAAATGTTTTACTCAGCTGAAATAAAGACAGTGAATTTAACACTGAGATTTAAAATTAATCTGCAACCTCAGAACATCCTTAGGCTTTCTTTTTGTGCTTTTTGCATTGTTTTAATTTTAATAAACAAAGTAGACCTGCAAAACTAGAAATTTGTTCTTCTCTGATGAAATTCAGTTGTATTATTAATATATGCAAAAATATCATCCACCCAATTCACTACATAAGTTGTGATGCCTATAAATCATGTGATCTATCATTATTCCATCCTTTTTTTAAAATGGAATAATCCCTGATAAAGTACCAGGAATAATCCTTTTCCAAATTTTATTTTGAGATAAGTCTTTAATTTCAAGCTCCTGCAATTCTGGAACAGATGCTTTATAGAGTAGAAAAAATGGCTCTAAATAATTGCAAATTGTCCATATATCCATACATATTTGCACTTCGCAGCAATCTCCAGTTTAGACAAGATATGATTTGATCTCACAATCCTAATAATGCTTAGCACTGATTATTCAATAACTTTGTTTCTAGGATCTTTTCAGAAGTACAGTATAGCATGGAAAGTACAAGCTGGAAGCATAGAAGATGCCTCCAGATCAAAGAAAATTATGCAGCTAATCCATCTTTTTCTCCATAATTGTTCAGAAAAAAGATATGCCATTTGTAGAGAGAAAATAATAGCAGAGAATAAAGATAATGGGAAAGTATAATCTGAAACCAATCCTAGGTTTAATGCCTAAAATAAATATTTGAGCAACAGAACTGTATTTACGTTAAAATAAATAACTGGTAAAACATCCAATTCAATACCCAAACAGTAAAAGTCATTAAAAATAAAGCATTAGTCAAAACCAGTATAAAAACTAATCTGTGTAGGTAAAAGGATGCACAAAGAATCTCAAACTTACAAATTTTGGCCAGACTGGCCACGAGAATCCAGAGAGCAATAATAAAAGGATCTTGGACATGATGCCATTTAAAAGTGACGATTTGATAACCTTCATTTTCAGGTTTTAGAGTGCTGTCTTCCATCTCTGCTGCAACAGGAAAAAGAAAAAAAACCAAGAAAATCCCCCAAATTTTCATTGTGCCCATCATGACAAAGTCTTTAAATAATAGGTTTTCAAATTATTGAATATCTGCAAAGATTGCTTGCTGTCTTCGTTGACTGAAGTGGATCCCTGGACATGGAAAACTGGATGAGAGGCTGGATCAGATAAGTATCCAAGGGAGAAAGGCTGCTACTGCTGTTGCTGCTGTTGCTGCTGCTGTTAGTATCAATAGTATTATATATGCTTGCACAGCTGTGTATAACCAACAGGGGTCAGCCATGCCATAGTTGCAAGTGCCTTTATACAGTTGCCTTGATTACCTGTGCTTTGGGGCGGAGGTTTCTTGACAAATACTGACTATAGTTTTTCCATTTGGGAAAAGTGGAACATCAATGACAAACCTTGAGGAGTTACAGCAATGTGAATGTGAGAAAGCTTGCAGCTATCTAAGTGGTTACACTTTGTTCTGGTATTTTGTGTGTGTTATGAGAAATGCAACCTCAAACCATCTGCCTCTAATAAAACAGTACACTTAGAGCACAACAAAATCACTGATTTAGAAAACATAAGACATAGCAAGGAAGAATATTGGGTCAAAACAAGAATTTCTTTTTTATCAGAGAAAAATAATTCCAATGGTCGGTAGGTGTAAAGAGAAACCAGTGGACTTGATCCCTTAAAAATAGACTCCTTTCTTTATAAGTAGAACTTGTAAATAGTTTCGTGTCTCTTACTGGAAAAACAGCCTGCCTGAGCCCATTATCAAGACTAATAACCTCCTGCATAAGCAATTCAGATTTGCGTTGGAGTTCAAACAACCACTTATCTATTAGGTGATAAGGGAGAAAAAGCTTGCGGGGAAAACAGACTCATAGATAAATTTTTGGGTCATAATGAGTGCCTTGTAGGCTTGAAATAGTAGAAAATACTTTGAAGTTACTGTAAGCCTAGGCAATTGAATACAATTAGCACACTGAAATTATCAGATGAATGTTTAAACTTAAAACAAATCTTGGGGGAAATAGGAGGCTTGTTTGTCTCATAGCTAAGGAAGCACTGAAGTTAAAGTTGTTAAATATTCAGTTGTAGCTGTAAATATAAAGTTGTAGCTTTATCAGATAGGCAGATTTCTCAATAATTATACTCGCCCAGGGTGTTTGGACATCCCTTTCTTTCAAAACTAACCTTCTCTGGGATCTTGTGTGTGATCTGTGCTTGCAGCATTGCGACCCTGTAACCATTTATTGAGAACATGAATACAAAACATGAATGCTCTTCAATAGGACTTCGACTCACCATGGAGAAAACCTCCACCTCCAGTTTTTTCTTCCATTGCAAGTGGGTTTTTACCCCTTACCAGCAGCACCGCTGTGCTGTGTGGTCAGTATGTGACAAATCATCTCAAGGCAAGATTGTCTTATTCCAATTACTGCTTGAGGCTATTGCAAGTATACATATCCTGACCATTTGGGCTGTTTTCTTTTGGCAGTAGTAGAGTCAATGGCCATTTAAAAACATTCATTGCTGGACTGCTATAATACTAGATATATCAGGACCTCCCACACAAAAATTACCAACTATCATCCTCCATGGTTTAGGCATGGTGCACAAGCATTCCTGAGAAGTTTCATTGCTGTACCATTGATATAAATTCATTTCTGCAACATCAGTGCTGCAGTTCCAAAGTCATGGGGTACAGCAATCCTTCCCCTCATCTTTAGCATTGCATCATGAAAGCTATAGAGGGTTACTTTAAGGCAGGGTTGTCAACCTGTGTCGTCATAGTATTGTCACATGACGTATTGTAACTTTTTTCCCCTTCGCTAAACCAGGAGTGGGCGTAGCCAGTGCCTGACGCATCTGGCCTGTGGGCTGTGAATTTGACAGCCTTGCTTTAAGGTGAGATAATTATACTTGGTTATACTTGGTTTGGAACGTCTAGTTCAGGATGTCAAACTCAAGGCCCAGGGTCTGGATCCAGATCACAGGGTGCTTAGATCTAGCCACAGGGCTGCCCTGGAAACAGCAAAGGACCCATCAGCAGTGCCTCTGCAACAGAAAATGGAGCATGGAAGTGCTGCATGCGGCACTCCCAAGCTCCGTTTTCACAGAGGGTTGCAGGGGGCCCGTTTTCACTGGCAGAGTGCTCGAGTGACTTCGAGCTGGCTAAGCCCACGCCAGCCCCCCAAGGTCAAACACAGCCCTGATGCAGCCCTCAATGAAATAGAGTTTGACACCCCTGGTCTAAATTAAAGAGCTTAATTTAGCCCTTGCCTGATTGGCTGCCAAGGTCTCATAAGAAAATTGTGGACCTCATAATCCAAGGGAATGCAAGGTGCCAAAGTCACAATATGTACTTTTCCTGAGTCATTCCTCAGAATGTGCTTCACTCTTACTCAGAACAAACCAAATTCTAAGGAATCAGAATGGTGACTGATTGTTTAAGAAATGGTGAATGTTTAAGAAAGGAAATACAGCATATGTCTTTCTGGGATCCTAAGCACTATAAGAAAACTGAATGCCAAACTGTTGGAAATGACAGAAATGAATTGAATGTGAAAAGTTAATTTGCGAAGGTCAGGCAGGATAAAGGAAATTAATTATGAAATGTAACATAATTCCATGTAGTAATCTTTATATTGTGTTTATTATTTTAAATCAATAGGAGAGCCGGTTTGGTCTAGCAATTAAGGTGCTGGCCTAGAAACCAGGAAGTAGTGATTTCTAATCCCACCTGAGACATAAAAGTCACCTGGGGGACTTGATCCTCTCAGCGCAACCCGTGTCACAGGGTTGTTGCTGTGAAGAAAAATAGAAGGAATGAGTATTATGTATGTTTGCTGCCTTGAGTTATTTATAAAATAATAAAAGTGTGATGAGATAAAATAAATAAATAAACAAATAATAAATAAAACTGCCAGAAATGTTAAGAATAGATTGAATATATAAAGCTAGTTGCAAAGTAAAACAGGATTTTGGGGAAAAAAAGAAGTCATGAACCAGGTAGGATATAATGAAAGCATCATTTAATACAGAAAATAACAGTCAAATTGTACTTTTTAATATAAATGACCAATAAAAGCGATGCAAATGAAACACAAAAATAGTCAACTATATCAAAAACAATCTATTAGCCAAGAACAAGTATAAATCACACTCTCCTTTCCATGTAGGTCCATGGTCATCTTAGATTCATCTTGAGCCATTCCTAGTTGCTCTTGTTCAAATCTGGGGATTCTGCTACCAAAGAACCAGCAACAAGTGATTCTTTGGCAGCACAATCAGATTGCTCACTCAGTACACATATTTGGAGGCCCTGCATTTCATCCCTTTCTGTTCTGCCCAGGTATCCAGTCATTCAAGATTGTTAAGTTAAGGGATCCTTCATCCCAAACCTAATTTTGGATAACCTAATTTTGGATGACCTAACCTAAGGAGCCTGGATAGCTCAGCAGACTAAGCATTGTAATTAAAACCCAGCTGTCTGCAATTACTGCTAGTTCGGCTCAAGGTTGACTCAGCCTTCCATCCTTTCTAAGGTAGGTAAATTGAGGACCCAGTTTGTGGGGGCAATAAACTGATTTTGTATAAATATACAAAAGTATGAAGGCTATTACTTAACGCATTGTCAGCCACCCTGAGTCTTCAGAGAAGGGCGGCATATAAATCAAATTTAAAAATAAAAAAATAAAAAAAATTAGGTGGGAAGGTCAATTTCGTATATACAATATTATTAAGATCTGGCTGGGCAGAGGCAGGATATTCCTTGTCAGAAATATGCCCTCCTGAATTTGAGTGTAGAAGCAGCTGTGCTCCCAGGGCAAGACTGATGAGATGACTAGTCATCCATGACATTATGATAGCTTTTGGAGGTATTGCCCTGCAGATAATTGCTTGTAAAAGCTTGATAGTAATATCAGGTTGTAAAAATTAGATGGCGACGTTGTGGTTATTATAGCTGCTTCCCTGCTGCATAGTAAGTTTCCTTGATGAAAGCTAATTATGGCTGGATTGATACTGGAGTTCCCCAATGTATGCTCTGGGGACTTTAATCTGCCTTCCAGGGGTATAGAATCTGAGATGGTCCATAGCTATTGCAAAATCATAGTTCAGACCCATATTATTTAAGTGGTAATCACCTGTTAGACCTGCTTTTTGCCTCAAGGCACCTAGAACATGATTTGAAGTTTGGGAATGTTGCTATTAGCATCTTGTTATGGTCAGATAACTTTCTATTAGCTTTGGAGTTCTCTGTAGGTCAGAATTCCTCAACCTTTTCAGCTTTGTGGTCCGGTGGGAGGAGGGGGGAGAAGGGATGGTTCCACATGAGCAGTGGGCAAGCATGTGTGCATGGGCAGCTACATTTGCACAAGTGGCAGGCATATGCAACTTCCACTTATGCGAGCACACACATACACACACACATACACACACACACACTCACCTGCTGTTTACGTGAGTGGGAATGCATGTGCACATGCACATGCTTGCCAATTCTGCAGCCTGATTCTGAAAGGCTCAAGGCTTTGGGCACCCCTGCTGTATGTATTCCTTGCTGTAAGGAAGTGAGACTTACTTTGATAAGTCTGTCCTAGCACTTACTGTATGGATTGTGAAAGATTTGTACAGGTTGACTAAAGCTGCAATGCTCTCCAAATAGGGGAAAGTGATGGTCTTGGATTTGATGACATCTTTGTGAGCTCCTTTGGTCATAATTCTGACTGCTCCTTGAAATACTCTAGGAGAGAAAATAGTTTAAAATGCCAAATGAAGAGTGGATCCGATTGAGTCTACATTAAGAATTATTATTGCATTAGAGTATTAGAATTACTGTAATTTTTTCACTCACTGCAAGTAGTCTCTGTTTAAAGTGATCCTTTTGACTAGGGAGAGAAAACAGTATATTTGTAGGACATGTGTGAGAATTATATTGGAATCCAATTGCATTGGATTTAAATTCAGCAGTCCCAACCTTTCTGACAATAGGGACAAAGAATGGTATAAATTGAAGAAAGAGCTTGAATATCTGTCATTGAATATTTTAAGTCAAAGTCTGGCACCCGACTTTTGAGAATCCTTTAATCTGAATTGTTGCTTGGATTTAATGATTTAAACAACAATTCCAACTCCAAAGTACTATGCAAAAATCATTTTAAAAAGAATAAAGTAATCAAATCTGATTTTAATATTTTCTATGATATAATTTTAACAATTGCAATTTGTTTTAGTTCATTATTGGCTTTGCTGTGTTTGATGGTTAGAATTTATTATGAAGACTGGATATAGGCGATACAATAAATAAATTCAATTTTTCTTTGCAATCTTCCATTCCCTGAGCATTGCCAAATGGTATTATTTTGAGCATAGCATGCATTCCTGCAGAATTGTTCCTGCAAACCACAGAAATAAAAAGAAAAAAAAGAGAAAAAATTGTAAAAAATACCTTGCAATATACTGCTAAGAAATGGAGAATAAGTGGGAATGATATTTCTTATCCAGTATAATCAGTAAATTGTAGATGTTAGCTGAAGGGAGTCATGAGAAATCAGACTTGACCATCAGCCTTGAATCCTTTTCCAATTGTTGATGAAATTTGGATGGAAGCTTAAATAAAGGATAGATATCTCTATTCCCTGCAGCAAACTTCTTTTTCATTTTATTGTTCAAAAAAGTCATCTGCATAGCACCTAAGGCTCTTGTTTCTTTCCATATCCTTTCTCTAGGGGTTTGTTTACTGTATGTATTGTAAAGGTGATGTTAACAAACCTGCTGTGCAGCAATTCTTGACAAATTAACATGAAAGATAATCTGGCCTCTATGCTACCTGAATAAAATTCCATAGCCTTTATAATACAATATATACTTTACTAACCTTATTTTAGTAATCACTGTAAAATGGATTAGTTGAATCCAAATGACTAACATGCGACCCAGAGCAATTTACTTCCAACAAACAATAAATCCATGCTCCTTCTGGCATTTCAGTGAAGAAGCTGTTTAACGCAGTTTAATTTTAAAAAGTGTTTGTCTTCACAGCACATAACAATGGAAACAAAAAATGTGTGGAAAACTATTTCTTTCTTCTTATTCATACTGGGACAAATGATATTGAAGATTATTGAAGGTGTAACTTAGAGTGGTAGCTACCTGCTTTTTGTCTCAAGGCACCTAGGACATGATTTGAAGTTTGGAAATGTTGCTATTAGCATCTTGTTAAGGTCAAATAACTTTCTATTAGCTTTGGAGTTCTGTGTAAGTCAGAGTTCCTCAATCTTTTCAGCTTTGCAGATTGGGGGAGGGGGAAGAGGGATGGTTCCGCATGCAGGGTGGCTAAGCACACCCAGGCACAGCTCCATTTGTTGACATGACGGGCACATGCGCCTGCCGTTCGTGTAAAGGAGGCGCACATGCACTAGCTTGCCTCCTGGTTATGTGAATGGAGATGCACGTGCTCATACGTGCACCAACTACTTCCATGGCTCGATTCTGAAAAGCTCAAGGCCCAGTAGCCTCAACCCAGATGTTGGGTATCCCTGTTATATGTGTTCCTTGCTGTGCAGAAGTAAAAGCTACTTTGATAAGTCTGCCTCAGCACTTACTGTATGGATTGTGAAAGTTTTGTATGGGTTGGCTGAAGTTGCATTGCTCTCCAAAGACGGGAAAGTGGTGGCATCTGTGTATGCTCTTTTGGTCATAATCCTGAATGCTCCTCTAGGATGAAACAGTTTAGAATGCCAAATGAAGAGTGGATCCAATTGAGCCTATGTTAAGAATTATTATTGCATTACAGTATAATAATTATTGTAATTATTTTTTCATTCCCTGCAAATAGCTTTGTCTCTGTTTAAGGTGATCCTTTTGGGTAGGTAGAGCCAAGGATATAGGTGTGAGAATTATCTGAAGAATATTACTGACTTGGAATACAGCTGCATTGTATTTAAATTCAGTGTTCCTTTCTAGCATCAGGAACCAGTTTCAGAACAAAAATTTTCTTTCATGGACTATGCAGGGGGAAGGGATTGTTTCATGCAAAATTTGGATCCTGCATATGTGTAGATGAAGCTTCACTGTCTTGCCCACTGCTTGTGCAGCCTGATTCTTAACAGGTCAAGAAGTGATACCAATCCACAGCTTAGGTGTTGGGGATCCTTGATTGAGAATTTACTAAGACATGATCTAGTAACCTGATGGCGAACCTATAGCACGTGTGCCAGAGGTGGCACGCAGAGCCCTCTCTGCTGGCATGTGCGCCTTTGTCCCAGGTCAGATTTTAATGGTGTTTCTTTTGTGAGCTTCTGTTTCCCTACAAACGATAAAACAGAAGCTCATGAAAGAAAAAGCTCTTACTCTTGCTGTGCTACCAGTGTTGGGATGCCCTGCCCCACGATCAGCCAGCTGATCTTCGGGGCTCTGCTGTGAATGCAAGTGTGCATGTAAGCACATGTCCACATGTCTGCATTTGTGTATGCGCATACACCTTTCAATTTGGGCATGCGCATACACACAGTTTGGGTACTCGGTATCTAAACAGTTCACTATCACTGATCTAGTTCGTTTATCTGTTTGTCTTTTAGGTTTGAGCAAGTGGACAGAATGATTGGGACAATTAATACGGTCACATCTGTGTTTAAATGCATGTTCTCTTGTTTAGGTAAAGCCTCCTGAAAGATGATATATGATCGTGAATGCATCCTTAAGGGTGGAAGTGGTTATACCAACCTTTAAAAAAGCAGCCATTTGTCCCTTCCTCCAGAAACAATTACTGGATTCAACATTATAAATCCATAACATAAAAAATGGCAACCTATCAAAATATAAAACTGTACTACCAATGAACCTAGCAAAAAATGCAGATCTGCATTATCTGAATTTGCACTATTGAGAATTGTAATTAAAGGTAAAATACTGTAATTAATTCCCTCTTGACAGAAATAGCAATGAAAAATGTAACAGAAATAGAATAACAGAGTTGGAAGGGACCTTGGTGGTCTTCTAATCCAAACCCTTGCTCAAGGAGGAGATCTTATACCATATCAGACAAATGGATTTCCAACATCTTTTTAAAAGCCTCCAGTGATGGAGCACCGACAACTCCTGAAGGCAAGCTGTTCCTCTGGTTAATTGTTCTCACTGTTAGGAAGTTTCTCCTTAATTCCAGATTGCTTCTCTCCATTAGTTTCCGTCTATTGTTTATTGTTTCCACTCTCGGGAAATTTCTCATTATTTCTAGGTTGGTTCTTTCCTTGATTAGTTTCCATCCATTGCTTCTTGTTTTACCTTCTGTTGCTTTGGAAAATAGGTTGATCCCCTCTTTTTTGTTACAGACCTCAACTATTGGAACACTCCTACCCCTAGTCCTTCTTTTCACTAAACTAGTAAAGGTAAAGGTTCCCCCTCACAGGCGTGCTAGTCGTTTCCAGTTCTAGGGGTGGTGCTCATCTTCGTTTCTAAGCTGAAGAGCCAGTGTTGTCTTAAGTTGCAAAAAGGCAGATTTCAACTGAACAATTAAACTAAACATTAAAAACAAAGAATGATATAAATTGCAGAAAGAGGTAACTGAATATTTTAAGTCAAAGTTTGGCACCCATCTTTTGAGAATCCTTTAATCTAAATTGTTGCTTGGATTTAATGATTTAAACATCAATTCCAATTCCAAAGCATTATGCAAAAATCATTTAAAAAAGAATAAATAATCAAATCTGATTTTAATATTTTCTATGATATAATTTTAACAATTGTAATTTGTTTTAGTTCATTATTTGCTTTGCTGTTTTTTATGTTTAGAATTTATTATGAATATTGGATATAAGTGATACAATAAATAAATTCATTTTTTCTTTGCAATCTTCCATTCCCTGAGCATTGCCAATTGGTATTATTCTGAGCATAGCATGCATTCCTGCATGAATTGTTCCTGCAAACTACAGAAATAAAAAGAAAAAAAAGAGAAAAAATTGTAAAAAAATACCTTGCAATATACTGCTAAGAAAGGGAGAATAAGTGGGAATGATATTTCTTATCCAGTATAATCAGTAATTTGTAGATGTTAGCTGAAGGGAGGCATGAGAAATCAGTTTTGACCATCAGCCTTGAATCCTTTTCCAATTGTTGATGAAATTTGGATGGAAGTTTAAATAAAGGATAGATATCTCTATTCCCTGCAGCAAACATCTTTTTCATTTTATTGTTCAAAAAAGTCATCTGCATAGCACCTAAGGCTCTTGTTTCTTTCCATATTCTTTCTCTAGGGGTTTGTTTACTGTATGTATTGTAAAGGTGATGTTAACAAACCTGCTGTGCAGCAATTCTTGACAAATTAACATGAAAGATAATCTGGCTTCTATGCTACCTGAATAAGATTCCACAGCCTTTACAATACAATATACAATAAAATATATTAACTTTATTTTAGTAATCATTTTAATCACTGTAAAATGAATTACTTGAGTCCAAATGACTAACATGGTGCCCAGAGCAATTTACTTCCAAGAAACAATAAATCCATGCTCCTTCTGGCATTTCAGTGAAGAAGCTGTTTAATGCAGTTAATTTTAAAAAAAGTGTTTGTCTTTACAGTACATAACAATGGAAACAAAAAAGGTGTGGAAAACTATTTCTTTCTTCTTATTCATACTGGGACAAATGATATTGAAGATTATTGAAGGCGTAACTTAGAGTGGCAGTTACCTGTTAGACCTGCTTTTTGTCTCAAGGCACCTAGAGGCACCATGATTTGAAGTTTGGAAATGTTGCTATTAGCATCTTGTTAAGGTCAAATAACTTTCTATTAGCTTTAGAGTTCTCTGTAGGTCAGAGTTCCTCAACCTTTTCAGCTTTGCGGCTGGCAAAGGGGAAGGGAAGGGGGAATGGTTCCGCACACAGGAAGGCCAATCCCGTGAGGGTGCAGTTCCATTTGTGGAAGCGATGGGCACATATGCCTGCCGTTCATTTAATGACCCTCCAATACTCAAACAAAGCTCCTTTTCTTTCAAAACTGTTAATAACAAATTAGATGCTAGTCCACCCAATTGCAGGTCTGATTTGGCTGCTGTTACCTGTATCTGGATGTCATCTTTATGTATATTTAAGACTAGTTAATTTCTCAAACCTTTTATCTAATTTTCATTTAGATCCTGTAAATTGAAAATCATTTTTTTCAAACATTTCCCAGAATGCTTTAATGGTAAAGTCATCCAGCTTCCACCTTTCTTTTATATCTGTTTTTGGGGGCATTGTAAACAGTGGTGGGTTTTAAAGTTTTTTACTATCAGTTCTATGGGCGTGGCTTGGTGGGTGTGGCTTGATAGGCGTGCAAAGGGAAGGATACTGTAAAATTTCCATTCCCTCCCCAATCCAGGGGAAGATTACTGCAAAATCCCCATTTCCTCCCAGATCAACTGGGATTTGGGCGGTAGGGAATAGGTGTGGGAAGGGCCAGTCAGAATTTTCAGTACAGTTCTTAGAACTACTCAAAATTTTCGCTACCGGTTCTCCAGAACTGGTCAGAACCTGCTGAAACCCACCTCTGATTGTAAAGAATATAGGATATATAATTTTCAGAGTCCTTAATTTACTGTTGTTATAATTTTAAAATAATCCAAATCTCTGTTATAGATGAACATTCAGAAGAAATTGTAGGCAATTCCTTCTCAAGGACAAAGAGAGTAAATATTCCATAACAAAGAAACCATAGCAGAAACAGATAATAATTCTCATAGTAGAGAGTTTAAAGTAAAAAAAGAAAAACTTATCATCACTTAAAAAAAACAAACCCAGAGATACGTACAAAAATACAAGATAGCAACGAAGTTCTTCTAAGAATTAATAAAATGCAAAATTATTGCAGTAAAAATCCAGTGTAAATCAAATCCTATCACTTTCATTGCCAAAGAGAAAGATCTCACACCATCAACTTTCTTGCCAAATGGAATAATGATTTTCTGAATAACTATGTTGATGGGAAATGAGATAGGGAAGAACATGTTTGACTAAAACATATCAGGTTTTAAACAGAATACTAGGAGTAATGGATTCTGATGGTAAGAAGATAAGTGCTTGTGAACTCCAGTATGATTTGACAAACAAATAAAAGTATTTATGATCAGTTCATTGAATGGAAAAAGAAACAACGGTAATCTTCCCCCACCCAAAAAAAGAAAAAACAAAAAGTTCTTCTTACTAGCAAAGCCAATTTCCAATTATTCCTTCGCACTCAAATCTTCTAATGTTCACTTCTTCATCTTTTTAAACAGATAATGGAACAACCTAAATTTATCTTTTTAAACAGATAATGGAATAACCTACAGTCCATCATCATCAAGATACAAGAATAGGAATAAAATAATCTGTATAACTTGGATTACTTTTCAACAGTTTATTATTATATACACTACTGCAGTGATAATATCAGCATTTTGTTATAAGCCAATGCTTCATCTTTATCTTTCTTTTTTATCAGGAACAATCCATTTAGGAATAAATATTTCAGAGATTCTATTTTTTTAAAAGTATATTGTTCCTGTAGTTGTGGAGACAAAAAACAGCTACCTTCATAATTCCTAATTCCTACCACACTTTCAAATGAACATCAACAGGGCTTTTAGTCTTTGTATGTCATATTTCAAAATGCGATATAAAAACTTGTTCTGTGATTTTGTTTTGCTTACTTTTTAATTTTTTTCTCCTGCAAACTAAAATGTTTGCATATAGAAGACTCCAACTTATTGGTCATATTCTCTGCATGGAGAACAATCAAACTCCTAATATAGCAATTAGATGGAACCCCCCTAATCATCTTGATTTTTTTTTAAATCAAGTTTTATTTATTTTTTTTCACACACTCACACACACACACACACACACACACTTTTTATGAACAGAGTATTGACCATATCATATCTTATACAATTTATCATATCCAATTCATTTTACATAGTTACTATTTTTGCCAAAATATTCTTTTTCCATATTTTTTATCTTAATACTTCTATACTTATTATATAAACAGTATCACCATCCGCCCTCAAATCCTAGTTTCTTAATATTATTTCAGTTAGTTATCTGATCCAGTGTTAATCATATATATTCCCTTTTAAGTTTCATATTAATTCGTTCTTCATCCTAATAAATTTGCACATTCTTGGGGTTGCCTTTCTACCATTTCATCTCCCTTGCTTTATAACAATTCTTCTTCTCTCCTCTTTTTCCCTCCCTTCTTCTATCTTTTTCTACTTTTTTCTTTCCCCCTCTCCTACTCCGTCTCTACTTACCTTTCCTTCCCCCCTCCTCTTTCCTTTCCTCCCTTTTTAATCTTCTCTCCTACTCTTATTTCCCCTCCCTTTCTTCCTCTCCTTTTTTTCTATTCCTCTCTCTCCTACTTCTTTTCTCCTTCCATTCTCCTTCCATTGTTGTATTCATTTTCGATTCAATATTTTCTACAATGGTATCAGGCCAACTTTGATATTTTCCCCACTTATTAACTATATTTTTCAAAGTCCCCATCACATTTTTAAATTATTAACAATGTATTTCAACTCATTCCATTTTTACATGGAAACCTTTTAACTTAATTAACCTTTCACCTCTTATTTTCCTTAGTTACTAATTTCTTATTCCAACATCAATTAATTATTTTCCTCATTTACTAGCCTTTCAATTTTGTATCTTAATTTCCATTATTTTCATATTTAAACCAATCTACCTTTCATATTACACCTGCTGATCCATTTTACAATAAACAATATACTACTTCTTGTTTACTTCTTACATACAAGTTGTAGTCTTAATACATTTCCCTTAAATCAACTAATAAATGCTTTATTTTCCTTATCTTCCCCTTCTACCGATTTTCTTTTGGTTTCTCCAAAATTCCACTCTTAATATTTTTCTCCCTTTCTCCCTTTCTCTTATTTTTTTTCTTTTTCTTTTTATATTTATGGTATCTTTTCCCCTGAATCCTTTCTCTCATTTTTAAAATTGTTACCCTTTTAATTCTCCCCCTTAGTCTTTTTCCATTTCCTTCTTTCCTTTCTTTTTTGGGTGATATCGCCCCCCCCCCCCATCCACATTTTGTTTTTCACTTTCAATCCCAGTGTAATCTTCAATTATTTTCCTTTCAACATTATGTTCTTGCTTCACATTTATATTATCTTTTTCCTTTTTTTGTATTCTAACCAGGTTTCCGCTTCTTTGTCACCCTTAAACACTTCATGCACCTTCTTAAACATTTCCATTAATTCCTCATATTCCCAATGTTCCATATTGTCTATTCAATTTTTTAAAAATGTAATTTATATGTAGTTAAAATTCAAGTCCATATAGTGTCTCTCTTTTTTTAAAAATTTCTAAATAGTATCCAATTCAAATATTTATCTATACCATTCCAGTTTAAGGCTTTGTTCTTCTTTTCAAAGTTGGGATCCAGCTGTTTAAACAAATACTCCTTCAATGTTTAAAGCATTCATTTTAGTGCTTTCTTCTCTCTCCACTTCACAAAACCCCAAGCAACAAAATATCACTTTTAAATCCACATTGAAAATACTTTCTCTTCAATTTGTTTTCCTTTTATTGTTAAAAAATGCTTTCTCTCAGTTTTCTTTTTCTTGTATTATTTCTAATTTCTCCAAATTCAATTCTAAGTCCAGGTAGAAAGTTTTCTTTTTTGGTCTTTAGTCTTTTAACTTCCTCTTTGTTTTTTTCTCTCCAACTAATATGCCAAAGTGCCAATTAGCCGCTTGTTTCACGCTGGAACCTTTTTCAAGCTTTTTCCAAAGAATTTCTTTGTACTTTTAAATTGGCCAAATCACTCATCCAGTAACAATATTCCATTCAAACATTGTTCCTGCACAAATCTTAGTCCGGTTGTCCCAATTTAGAGCGGTCGTTTTAATGGCCACCACCCCGCTGCTGGATCAAAGAGCTGCCTCCAACTCTTTGATTAACTTGCCTCTTCCTCTTGGTCTTCTGAGGCGCCTCTCTTTCTTCACCATTCCTCCAAGACAGTTCCGGTCTAAAGACCCCCCAACAGCGGTTTTTCTGGCTGGATTTTTGCAAAGCTCATCACAGCTTCACTATTTTCCAGCCAGTCTCGCTTCCGATTCTCCCTCCTCCCCTAATCATCTTGGTTGCTCTTCTCTGCACTATTTCTAGAGTCTCAACATCTTTTTTATAGTGTGCTGACTAAAACTGGATACAGTATTCTAGGCAAGGTCTTACTAAGGCTTTATAGAGTGGTATTAGTACCTCATTTGATTTTGATTGTATCCCTCTGTTAATGCCATTTAGGATTGCAATTGCTTTTTTGGCTGCCACCACACACTGTTGGCTCGTACATAGAAGCTAAAGAAATAGGTAATAGAATAGATGAGAAGGATAATAAGTAATACAGTCTTACAAGGTGTTTGACATCCCAGGGCATAAGACAATAGCAAAAACCAAAGGTACAATTACAGATTAGGCTCATGGCTCAAAAACATTAACTGTGCGAGTTAAGTGGATGATCACTTAAACATGAGTCAGCAGTGTGTGGCAGCAGCAAAAAAAGCTAATATGGTTGTGTAAACCGAAGCATAGACTCAAATCATGTGAAATATTAGTATTGCTTTATAAATTCTTAGAAAGACCACACATGGAATCTGCTACATCCAGTTTTTGTCACCAAATTATAAAAAACATGTTAAGACTTTGGAAAAAGTGCAAAGAACAACTAAGATGATTAAAGGCCAGGAGACAAAAACATAAGAACAGTTGCAAAAATTGGATATGGCCAGTGTAGAGAAAAGAAGGACTAGGTATGACATGATAGTAGTTTCCAGTATTTGAGTGGCTGCCACAAAGAAGAGGAGGTCAACTTATTTTCCAAGCACCAGAAGACAAGACAAGAAACGAGGATGAGCCTGAGTAACATAGGGGAGTAATGCCTCCTACAAAGGCAGCATTTAAAATCCAGCTGCTACTTGCGAGTTTAATCCCAGGCAGGCTCAAGGTCGACTCAGCCTTCCATCCTTTATAAGGTGGGGAAATTGAGGACCCAGTTTGTTGGGGGCAATAAGCTGATTTTGTATAAATATAAATATACAAAAATATGAAGGCTATTGCCTAACGCATTGTAAGCCGCCCTGAGTCTCCGGAGAAGGGCGGCATATAAATCAAATTTTTAAAAAAACAGATTGAAATTAATCAAGGAGAGAAGCAACCTGAAATTAAGGAGAAACTTTCTAATAGTGAGGACAATTAACTAGTGGAACTCACTTCCACCAGTCAGATGACCACCACCCCCAGCCATGCCTACCCAGCCGGTCATTAGGGCAGAGAACCTGATGTTAAAAAACACTGGGAACCACAAAGCCCTTTTGACATCTCTCTCTCTCTCTCTCCCCTCCCCCTCCCCCTCCCCCTCTCTGTATCTCTCTCTCCCCTACTCTCTGTATCTCTCTGTCTCTGCCCTGGCCGCTTCTCCATCCCCCATTGCCCTTATCTTCTCAGGCCAGGCGAGGAGTGACTGGGAGGGGAAGGCAAAGGGTGAGGCCAGCCAGTGATGTGATCACCCAACAGAGAACCACAGCAGAGGGCCCAAAGAGCTGCATGTGGCTCTGGAGTCCCAGGTTGCTGATCCCTGTTCTAGCCTAATCCTTATCTTTATTATTGCCCTGCTTAAGTGTTTTCAGAAATTGCCTCTATGTTAAGTGTTGTTACATTGTAACAACTGTTAATGGTTCTTGGCAGTATGCCCACACCTTCTGTAGCTTGAGCAGCTTCTCTGGAGGTTTTTTCCCCTTTCTGGTATTTCCCTGGATAAGAAATGGAGAAACATGTTTTCTTAGAGGGAGAAATCAGCCCCCACCTTCCTTAATAGCCCACAGAAGATGTCAGCACTTAAGAGATAAAGAGATAGATAGCTCTATTCATAAGCAAAAATTCCCTGCAGCAAGGTCTGAACAAAGACAGAATGAGATTAGCCCTCATTCAAGATCCAAAACAGAATCTTGAATGAGACATTAAAACACAATATGAATTTCCCAACACCCTTTCAGCCATGTAATGATGAAGGTTCTGCTTCATAATTAAACCATTTTTCTAATCAGCCCCCATGCTTCTCCCAGCTTGGATCTGAACCAGATGAATATTTCTTCCAACACAGACTTGAAGTTTATTTAGATATCTGTGGCATGTACTAATTTTATTGTGATCCTGACAAGCTTGGGAGGGCAAAGAACCTTGTTCTCCTATATACTTTGTTAATTTGTCTCTTTAGCTTGGTATTTTGTAGCCCAGGTATGTCCACCCACTTTCTGGGGAGCTGAAATGATCTTTCTGCTAGAACTTCACTTTATGAGCAAGAGTTGGTTGCTGATAATTATCATTGCATTTTAACTATTTTAATTCCTCAAGGTACTCTGGTACCCTGCCTGATTTGTAACTTTGGGTTGCTGGTTTTGCTGATGAAAAGGAAGGTATTCAGAAAGAATGGTTTAGGTTTCCATGATGGCTGTGACTGTCATTGATCTTTAGGGTGTATTCCCCCATTTCTAATCTAATTATTGGTATTTAGGGCAGCTTTTTGCAAGCAAATAAGCTCTTTTATTTTTGTATAGATAATTCTTGATTTATAACAGTTCATTTAGTGGCAAGTCAAAGTTACAACAGCACTGAAAAAAGTGACTTATGACCGTTTTTCACACTTACTACTATTGCAGCATCCCTACGGTCACAAGAGGCCAGGCATGGCCAACTCAACATCACGTGAGTGATGTTGAGTTGGCCATGCCCACCCAGTCACATGCCCACCCAGTCACATGCCCACCTAGATGGTGATTAGGGCAGAGAACCAGTTGTTAAATTATTTGAATCCCACCACTGATTTGCATACTTTTGAACTGTTAGATTTGCAGGAGCTAGGGCAAGTAACAGGAGCTCAACCCATTGCACAGTGCTCAAGTCTCAAACTCAGGCTGTCAGCTTTCCAGATAACAAAGCTCAGTGTCTTTAACCACTGAGCCATTGGACCCCTTACACCTTGATTTTACTCCACTGTCTCCATGATCAGATGCAAATTGTAATGCCGCCCTAGCAGATTATCCCACTAAAATGCAGTACATTTTAGAAATTTTCCAAAATGTTACCTACACCTCTGTGGTTATCTAGAAGAATTGGCAGCCCAGAAGCCTATAGGTTGAGAACAGTTCCCCACCACCACCACCACCATCTGATTGGCTGTTGTTTAACTATGAAGAGTGAAAAGGAGTAGCTCATCATTTTCAGTTAGTTAAACCAAGAGGTAGGGAAGATGTGAATGGGTCAAATATGGTACGCGCGGAGCCAAAAATGGGGCATGCGGAGGCCGAAAATCGGGTGCGCAGAGATAGCGATAGGCAGCAGCAGCGATGGGCGGTGACAGCGATGACAGGTGGTGATGATCCCTGCAGCCTGGAACAGCTAATAGGCTGGAGACCTGGTGGCCGCCTGGGATAGGGCGGCCGCCAGAGCTCTGGATCGGGTCGTGCCTTTGCGGCCTCTGACCCGGCGTCGATCTCACTTGGCTCCTTGGTTCACTGAGGAGCTGAGGGAGTTGAAGCGCCGGAAAAGACGCCTAGAGAGTAGTTGGAGGGCCAGTCTTGCTGAATCTGACCGGACACTGGTGAGATCCCATATTAGGACATACCTAGTGGCGATAAAAGCAGCAAAATGTAGCTATTTTGCTGCTCTTATTGCATCATCAGATAATCGCCCGGCTGCCCTGTTTAGGGTGACCTGCTCCCTGCTCCACCAGGAAGCGCGGGAGGACCCCTTGGAGGGTAGAGCCGAGGATTTTGTTCAATATCTGCATGACAAAATCACTCAGATTCTGGAAGATTTGGACTCCGACTGGGTGGTCTCGGGGGAAGGGACCAGGGCAGGTCTTGAGAATTTTATCTGGACTGAGTTTGATCCTGTGACCCCTGAGGATGTGGACAGGATACTGGGTGGGCTGAACGCGACCACGTGTTTATTGGACCCGTGTCTTTCCTGGTTAGTGCTGGCTTCCTAGGAAGTGACACGAGGCTGGCTCCAGGGGATTATAAAGGCTTCATTGGGGGAGGGTGTCTTTCCTGCCACCTTGAAAGAGGCGGTAGTGAGGCCTCTCCTCAAGAAGCCTTCCCTGGACCCGGCAATGTTGGTAAATTATCGTCCGGTCTCCAACCTTCGCTTTGTGGCAAAGGTTGTTGAGAGCGTGGTTGCGAAACAGTTTCCCCAGCACCTGGATGAAGCGATGTATCTAGATCCGTTCCAGTCAGGTTTCAGGCCCGGGTACAGCACGAAAACGGCATTGGTCACGTTGGTTGATGATCTCTGGAGGGCTCGGGACAGGGGGTGCTCCTCTGTCCTGGTCCTGTTAGACCTCTCAGCGGCTTTTGATACCATCGACCATGGTATCATGCTGCACCGGTTGGTAGAGATGGGGGTGGGAGGCACTGTGTTGCGGTGGTTCTCCTCCTATCTCTCCGACCAGTCACAGTCTGTGTTGGCAGGGGGGCAGAGGTCGACCCCGAGGCCCCTTATATGTGGAGTGCCACAAGGATCGGTCCTCTCGCCCCTCCTCTTCAACATTTATGTGAAGCCGCTGTGTGAGATCATCCGTGGTTTTGGGGTGAAGTACCATCAGTACGCTGATGACACTCAGCTGTACATCTCCACCCCAGACCACCCCAACGATGCCCTTGAAGTAATGTCCCGGTGCCTGGAGGTTGTGCGGATCTGGATGGGGAGGAACAGGCTCAGGCTCAACCCATCCAAGACCGAGTGGCTGTGGTTTCCGACATCCCGATATAGTCAGTTGGCGCCATCACTGACTATTGGGGGCGAATCACTGTCCCCCACGGAGAGGGTTCGTAACTTGGGCATCCTCCTGGATTCACGGCTGTCCTTGGAAGGGCATCTGACGGCCGTGGCTGGGAGGATTTTCTATCAGGTTCGCCTGATCCGCCAGTTACATCCCTTTCTGGATCGGGACTCCTTGCTCACGGTCACTCACGCCCTTGTCACTTCCCGTCTAGACTACTGTAATGCTCTCTACATGGGGCACCCCTTGAGGAGCACCCGGAGGCTCCAACTGGTGCAGAGTGCGGCCGCGCGGGTGGTGATGGGAGCGACATGGCGTTCCCATGTGACACCTCTCCTGCGCGAGCTGCACTGGCTCCCGGTGGTCTTCCGGGTGCGCTTCAAGGTCCTGGTTAGTACCTTTAAAGCGCTCCATGGCTTAGGACCTGGGTACTTGCAGGACCGCCTACTACCACCAATAGCCTCCCACCGGCCAGTACGCTCTCATAGAGAGGGGCTCCTCCGGGTGCCGTCAGCCAAACAATGTCAGCTGGCAGCGGGAGAGAGCTTTCTCTGTGGGGGCACCTACTATCTGGAATGAGCTCCCCCCAGAGATACGGAGGATCCCGGATCTGCCCACCTTCCGCCGCGCTCTTAAGACTTTTCTATTTCGCCAGGTGGGCCTGGCCTAACCACTCCCCATTTTTAGTGTCAAATTTTAAAAATTTATAAATTATATTGGGGTGTTTTAATTCTGTCCGGGCCAAATTCATTTAATCTGTTTTTAGTTGGTTTTTAAATTTTGTATGTATGTATTTTTATTGTTGGCTGTACACCGCCCTGAGTCCTTCGGGAGTAGGGCGGTATATAAATCCAATAAATCCAAATCCAAATCCAAATCCTAATTTATTTTCTAATAGACAATTCAAGGTTTGCTTCCAAACTACAATAAAGCCTAGGGTTCTGTTAATTATTCACTTTAATTAATTTTGACCTGAATTCATGCAAGATTAGGATTAGAGTTATATATTCACTGTAGATTTGATTTAATAGCTTTTCTTTTTTTCCTTGATGGAATTAGATTAAATACAACACATCCAGTAGGTGTCATTATCTGGTCATATCAGCATCATCTGAGTTGAGGTTAAACATGTCACATTCAATATAATGCCAACACCATGTACATTTCGTTTTTTTAGTTTGATGACACCGCTCATTAAACAAACATATAAACTTATATTATGTATTAGCATATATTATTACTGTCATGATATATATATAAAAAACCCATTTCAGAAAACCCAGGTAAGGCAAATCATCTTTCAAAAGGGACAGTTCATGCCTCATAGATGATGAAGATTATATCATCTATCAAATGTAATACAATGGCAATATTTATGGCTATAACATTTTAACAATATTGTTTTAACCAGAAGCAATTTCAGGATCAGAGATATCTAGGTTACTGGAAAAACTTGTAAAATCCTTTATAACTAAAAACTCTATTATTAGTTTTTATAGACATTTTATAGACATTAGTTTTATAGACATTATAGACATTTGATATTAATAAATCAATTTGTTATGCAGATACTAAGAAATGAGTGGAATAAAGAATTAGATAGTCCTATATTGCCTAGACAACAGGAAAGTCTTAACTTCTATAGCAAGAATGTCAAATTACAATTTACAACAAAATTACAACAAAAAATAAAATTTAATAGACTCTTATATTGTATAGGACTGTGAAAAATAGTTTTGTGGAAGATGTGATAAGGATACTACTACTTTAAAACGTGGTTTTACAATGAACTATTCTTACTAAGTTTGGGAGAAAGAATTATATTTATTGAATTTATTTGCTGATGATCTGATAGCAAACTACTCTGGGTTTAAATATGATTATATGACAATTTTCAGAGGATAATATTCTTTTGAATTACAAATCTAATACATGGAATTTGATAAGTGGACAATACAAATGGATACTTTATGGCCTTACAATGGCAAAAGACATTGCAGCATTGGAAAGATTATTATATTGTCCCTTTCATTTATTGGATTAAAGACCTGGTTACATTTAATAGAGTAATAGAATAACAAAGGACCTTGGAGGTATTTTAGTCCAACCCTTTGCACAAACAGATGTACACATGTTGGCGAACTTATGGCACGCGTGCGGAAAGTGACACACAGAGCCATTTTTCCGGGCATGTCAGCCGGTCACCAAGCTCACCTGAAACTGTGCATGTGTGTGCGTCTCAGGTGGTGTTCAGGCCTCTGGTGTGCATGCGTGCAATTCAGGGGAGCCAGCTGGTCTTCGTGTGTTTGTGCACTTCCTGCGATCTTAATTCTATCCTTCTGTTAATGCAATTTAGGATTGCATTGGCTTTTTTGACTGCTTCCTGCATGCTGCTGTTTCATATTTAAGTGATTGTCCACTAGGACTCTAAGGTCCCTCTTGCATTACTGCTACTGAGCCAGGTTTCACATAACTGTACATTTGATTTTTCTTGCCTAAATGTAAAATCTTACTTTTCTTACCACTGAATTTCATTTTGTTAGAGTGTGCAAATCTAGATCTTGAGTCTACCTTCTGGGGTGTTGGTCATTCCTGCCTGCTTGTTGTTGTCTGCAAATCTGATTATTTCCCTTCTATTCTCTCTTCTAAATTGTTTATGAAGATAAGCCATCTATAAGCAAATTGCCTATAGACATACTTTGCATGGATATGATGATGATATTATCCATTCAGTTGTGCCTGATTCTTGGTGATTCTATGGACTAGGTTTCTCCACATCTTTCAATCTTGTTTGAATTTCAATCTAATTGTTTGAATTTTTCTATGCTCTGGCTGGTGTCACCTTGAATGATGTCCAGCCACCATGTTCTTTGATGGCCTGATTTCCTTTTACTGCTAATTCTTTCAAAAATAATTGCTTTCTCCAATGAATTATCTCACATAACATGGACAAAGTAAGTGGATAAATATAATGAAACATGGGACATTTATGCAAAATATAGAAGATTAATAAAATCATGATAATTATATAAATGCATTAGAAATATATACATACTTGAAAAACGTTTGCATTAGATAAGTATGTATAGAAGTGTGATTGTTCATTGATAATATGATTTATCATTGTTCTTTCACTTTGTCATATTTCTTTCACATTTTTTCATTAATTAAAATATTAAAGTATTAATTGAAATTATTACTTTAAAATATTATTAATTAAAATAAAAATAAATAAAAATCTAATGAGATTAATTATGGAAGTCCTTACAACTTCAACTTTGGACAGATATATATTATTAAGAAAAGAACACTATTTCAAATTTTGAGTTTAGTTAAATCTCATTTTCTCCATTGAGAGATTCTCATTCTCCCCATTGAGAGATTTGCTGCTCTCTCAATGGGGAGAAAAAAACAATTTATATCATCATTTTATACTATATAAAAGAATATGAAGAAAATGGAAGAATATTCAGACTTCTTTTAGTAATCAAGTCACACCTGAATCCAATCGCATCCTTGTTTTTATACATTGTGCAAGCTGACAATAAATAGAGGAAGCAGCTCTTCATAACTATGTACAAGCAGTTATTTTTATTTCTTTTGTTCTATCATGCAGTTTTTTCCTTGATCAGATTCCTAAAGTTGTGGCTATTAGACCTTCTCCTGCAAAAATCTAATTAACCACTAGAAGGCAGACAATAGATCTAAAAGACTAGTTTGTCAGGATTTTTGCAGCTCAGATATCTCATTTGAGAATGTTAGTTTTTTTCAGATTTTTTTGTAAAAATAACAGCTGTTTTGTAAAAAAGCTATCTGTTAAAGCTAGAAAAAATATTTTTATTCCAAGGTTTTTTAAAAAAAAGAATAAATCTGCCTAAGAGTCTCTACGTTCTTTGGAGAAAATAAATAAAAATAAAATATTATAAAATATTTCTTTAAAAATTAATCTCCTGATTTTTATTTTGTCATGCTCCGCTGAATCATCACATTACAGATAAGATTTTTTGTTTCCCACTTTCTTAATATCCTTTTGTAAGACTTCATTCTTTTTCTATTACTAAGTAATTCAATAATATCATTTGACAGATCCCACCTCATTGTTTATTTTTCATTAGTTACCTGTTTGAAATTCTACCACACTGGGGTCACTTGATCGTTTCTTTTACTAAAAACCAGTTTTTCAAGATAAGTGGGTCAGAAATGGTAGTGCTCCTTTCTGAGAAAATTGATCTGCTTTGTCCTCTGACTGCTGTAGGTTTGTAATTATAATTGTAAATCCATTTTATAACCACAATTTATCCTCATTGTCCTACCTGAATTAGTAGCTGTAAAACCTGGAAAATTTTCATTTCAAACTGCTGTTCCCCTGACCTTAAAGGGTGCCAGTCCTTAAAAACCATTCTTCACGAAGAAAGTGTGTAGGGATTTTAAAGGCATCATTTTTTCTTGCATGTGCTTCTTGTAACATCAAGAGAATATCTAGATTCTCTTTTAGAGTTTCTGTTCCTGTTAATTATTGATCTAGTGTCATTAAGGTTCTATGAGACAATATTCAAATTAGCTTTATTCCAAAAATCCTGATACATAAATAAGAGTGTGTGTGTGTGTGTGTGTGTGTGTGTGTGTGTGTGTGTGTGAGAGAGAGAGAGAGAGAGAGAGAGAGAGAAACATAGTAATTTGCATAATTTAAATTTTAGCTTCCACTATACTTTCTGATTTAAATATATGTTAAATAAATTTTGTTTTCCCATTTAAACTCAACTATCCTCTTTTCCACATTCTCTTCCTTATTACTACCAATGTATGTTTATCACCTGAAGAAGTGGCAGTACACTGGTTACACGGTAACTTTCTATTGAGGTGTCATGAGAGGTAAATTTAAACTTTTGATGCTCTCCTCTAATTTCTAAGTATTATATAATGGTGATGAATTATTAACACATAAAATAAGGATTTTTTAAAAAATCCTGTCAAGTGCAAGAAAATCAGGAAGTCCAGGCAGTGCAAATGTACTTTATTAAAGGTTTATTGCATTTTTGTGCTCTCTACAAGAATCTGAACTACTAACAGTCAAAGCAAATAAGCGGTAGATAAGAGGCAATAAAATTCAAGGTAGGCTGAACTTGTAAGCATGAAGAGATTCCAGACTAATGATTCATTTGACCTCTCTTGCTCGGGCTCAACCGGCTCATCTCCTACATCACCAACCTCTGGTTTCCCTGCACCTTTCATGGGTTCTTAATTCTTATATGTTGCTTTTTCCCTCCTGCATTGTGTCTTCTAAGTCTGAGTTTTCATGGGAACTTGGCAAAGGCAGAAGGGAAACAGTCTCAAAGGAATCTGCACCCACCCACTCAATCTGGCGAACTAGTAGTGGTTGTTATAACACAAAAGTATCTTTCCAGGTTTCCTCTCCTCCCCTTCCTGAGAACTAAAGGCCAGATGTGGAAGGTCCATCATAGGGGAGTGTCCTGCTTCCCCTAGGAATAATCCAAAGGGGCTAGTTAAACTCATCCTTGACAGATTCCTCAGGAGAACCTGGGTGGGAGGCTGGGAGCTTGGTCAGCCATGGCTTGTCAGGTAAGTGCTAGTGAAACTGACAAACTAAATGAGGGGCATAAGCATAAAATGCATTTCCCAAGGAGTGATCTGCAAATAGCCTTTTCAATTAATCAAATACTGAGTGCCTTTGCCTCTTTTCCTAAGCAATCTTAGGTTGCATTAACAAAGGGATAGAATCAAGATCACTAGTATTGCTTTATAAAGTCTTAGTAAGACCATTTTGGAATACTGCATCCAGTTTTGCACACCATATTATAAAAAAGATGTTGAGATTTTGTGCAAAAAATAGAACTATAGCACAGAAAGAATTCTATACAGTGGTATGAGACCTAGAGCAAGAACCCACATGAAAATCTTTGCCCAGAGGCTGTCAGTAGTTGGAATGGAACACAGTATAATGGCATCCTGGCTTCAAACATAGATAACTAAGTAATTCCAAATCATCAGGTCAAAGCTACCTTCTACTCATATAAAATTCAAAGGGTCAGTATCTCTCAAACAATCAAGACAAAAGGAGAAAATATCCAAATGGCTAAACCTGAAACTCCAGTTAAAATAGCAGATCAAAGGAGTTCATTGAAGATAGAACAATCAGTTTATGAGTTATCTGATTAAAGCTGTGTGAAGCATCTGATTAAAAACAATCTACAAGTGAGGAATTTTTTTTCTAGTCATAGCAGTTGAACTCAAAAAATAATGTTTATCCTTTCTGCCATGAAATAATTTATTTTTATTTTCCATATTATATGAAAACAATTGTATTAACCATTGTTAACAACTTTATCTAAGGTGGCCTTCCCTTTTCAAAAATAATTGGGAGGAATACAATTTCTTTAATAAATACTTACTGGAAGTATGTTACCCTAAATTTTGCTGCATCCACAAGCACCCTTAATACTTATGTGGAATCTATGTTGCTCTGCTCTTCATAGAGCTTCTGATGTCAATCATTATAAGGCATAGAATTAGTGGCTTCTTTGCCAGAAGTTTCAGCCCTGCTCTATGTAAAAAGATTCTTCCAATTAACATTGAAAATGCCTTGCATACTCAGTGGCTTTGAAGGAAAGGCCAAAAGAACCCCTCTCCTAAAATTGTAATTTCTATAGGGAATTATTATTTACAGACATTTGCTAGTGCCTGAGAAGTAATGGAAACAGTTTAGTTAGTAAAACCCTTGAAACACTCTTGTACCTAATGTAGTTTTGGAACAAGGTAACCGCATGAACAGGAAGCCTGAGTGTCACAAGAACACAGAACAGATGATTATGCTGAAATATATTTAAGTTTTATAAATAGGCAACCGTTTGGGAAAAGGCAACGGTTTGGGAAAAGAGGAACTGGGGTGGGGCTAATATGCTAGTTATGGCATAATGTGCTACTTTTTATTGGCAATTAGGGACAAATGTGCTGATGATTACTAAAGATTACAAATGCAAGCTAAGCAATATTAATAAACATTTATAAGGTCATAGAATGACCTAATAGGTAACAGTAACAGAGTTGGAAGGGATCTTGGAGGTCATCTAGTCCAGCCCCATGCTCACGTAGGAGACCTATACTAGGGATTTGAACCACCAACCTTTCTTGATCAACAAACTCAGTGTCTTAGCCACTGAGCCACCTAGCCAGGTAATAATTGTACCATCAACTAAATTGTTTTACTATAATTTTTACTAAGAATTTTATTACAATAATATAAAGTAAACCTAGAGAAAAGAATAAGAAGTGCAGGAAAAAGAAATGAACGAATGTAATTATGAAAAAGAAAAAAAATTATATAAAGAAGTGACTTCCAGCCTTATCACAAGAATTTAATAACCTTTCACCCCCACAAGGTTAAACGGATACTTCATGAAAATAGATATATCTTCATCCTATAATCCCATTCCTTATCTGACAAGACACTTGTCAGATAAAAGATATTTCACATCTGTCACTTCTTAATTAATATCTTTTAGATACAGTCTGGTCATAGAAGCAGACATAATTACTGACAAAGTTGACATTGTCATTATTATGACATTGTCATTATTATGTAATGAGCTTCAGTAGGCAAGAACCACACTGCAACAGTAGCTGCAACAGTATGTATTGACTCAAAAAAGGAACTGAGGAACTGCATGCAATTGTCTGTTATTTATATTCTAGGTTCACAGTGCCTTAACCAATCATAGAACTAGAAAAAGCCTGCCAAATATAAATGTTTTAAATTTCCCTCCAAAACAGTTGGGGTCATCTAAAGTTTAGTTTCACTTTGGCACAGTTACAGTTAGGATCATCTAAAGGTTAGTTTCATTTTAACACAGCTATATACATTCAATACGTAACAGTCATACTATTTTCAGGCTTCATTCTTCAGTGGTTTCCTTTAATACTTTTGATCTTATATTTCTATTATTTTGTAAATCCCAGTATTAACAAGCTTCTTTTTTTTAAAGTTGCTTAGAATCTTTAATCCTCTCTTGTGTTCATTTTCTAAAATAATCACTATCTTTGTTGTAACTTACACTAGCCAGGATAGTCGAAATAAGCATGTTTCTCACAAAAAGCTGTTTATTTTATATAGTTAACTACAAATATTATAGTAAAAAAATTATCTGGGCGACTTCCGGTTTCGATCTCCTCGGCGCTGGGCGGCTCGTTTGTTCGTCCGCCGCCCCCGCCGCCTGTAGAGCCGCTTTTTTCCATCAAAAGCGGCTTGGAACGCTCCCCTTTTGCAAGAAGGGGGAGCGAGAGTGGGCAGCAATAGGTTGAGCCCCAGAAGTGCTGCCAGGGTGGTTTCTAAGCCCTGGTAAGCGCTTTTGTTGGGGCTCCCTATTCAAGCTGCTGAACCTCCGAGCGGCGTGGGACTTCTGCAAGCCAGAACAAGTTGGGGAGGAATCGAAACGAACGAAGCTAATTCCCAAGTGAAACACAACTAGTTTGGTGAGATCTGGAAATTTTTTCTGATGAATATAAAGTTTCTAAATGAGTTCTTTTTAAAATTTGGAAAGCAAGCTGTTTGAACTTAAAGTGTGTGAAAATGGCGGCTGATTAAAGCAGAGTCAGTGAAAGCGGAAGGAGAAAGTGCAACAAGAAAGCGAAAGTGTGTTTGGCTGTAATTGGACTTTGTTTATTCACAAGTTTTACAAGTTTCCTACAATAATAATCTTTTAAAGCATCTTATCTTCATAAAAGTTAATGGAATTTGCTCCTCTTTTGTAAACCTGGGGAGATCAGGAAAAGGAGGAAGATTTTTTTCCTTTCTGCCTGGATTTAAGCTCTGTTCAGGCATGACTTCAAAGAGAATGGGGGGGGATTCCCCCACACACCAGACAAAGGAAAAGCCAGTGTCAGCTTCAAAACAGTTAAAACAGACACAGGATAGTGATACAGAAGATCTGAAAGCATTCATACAAAAATATATGGGAGAACTCTCTGGCCAAATGAGTAAATTGGATGAAAGGTTGACTAAAAATCAAAAAGAAATGAAAACAGTGGTGGGGGAAGTGAAGGAGCTGGTGGAAGAAAAAACTGAAGGATTACAGCAGAGTGTAACTAAAGTAGCCACGGTTCTTACTGATGCTCTACTGGTGATTGAGAAAAAAGTGGAGGATTTAAATCTTGAAGTTGAGGCTAACAAAAAAGAAGTAAAAGAGCAGATGTTCAAGGTGGGGGTGCAGAGCCAGAGGTTTGAAGAGGAGATTACCATGCTACAATTTCGAAATATGGAGTTTGCTTTAAGACTAAGAGGCTTAAGGGAAAATAACCGTGAAAACCTGAGGGCAACCTGTGTGGAGGTGTTGGCGAAGATTTTGAAAGTTGAACCAGAGGTGGTGGATAACAGAATAGACAAGCTGTACAGAGCTAACTCACGTATCGCAAAACAGAGAAATCTGCCAAGAGATGTGGTAATCTACTTTACTGAGAGGAAATTGAGAAATGATATTTTGCAATACTCTTTTCAGTCTACGCTTCTACATGGTGGCAATCAAATTGGGGTTTTTAAAGAGTTACCACCAAAGATGTTAAGGGACCGGAAAGATTTTGGTTTCCTTGTGAATGAGTTGAAGAGGCGTCAGATCCCATTTAGGTGGGATGTCCCAGTTGGCATTGTTTTAAGATTTGAAGATGTGAGATATCGTATTAACTCGGTGGAGAAGGCAGACCAGTTTTACAACAATGTGTTGAAAAAAGTTCCTTCACCCCGCTCTTCTACACTTATACCTATTGAAGATATCTCAGTTGAGCAGGTTTCTCAAGAGGGACTGTCAAAGGAAGGTCAAGAAGCTCCAAGGGAGAAAATTCTAGGTGCAGCAGGAGGTGTTTTAGAAGACTCATTAATAGATTTTCCTGAGGTGAAACCAAAGCAATCTAGAGCTACAAGAGAGGTGGAACCGGATTTGGATTTACTGATGCAAGAACCCAAGAACCAACGTATAACCAGAGCGGCAGGGAAGCAACGATTGGAAACATACCAGGGGAAGATACCACAGGAGGAGAAGGAAGTGAATGGGAAAAAATTATACTCAGAAGCTGTGGGAGGAGCAAGACCGAAGACGTCGGCGGTTGGTGAGAGTCTTCGCGAATTGCTTCGAGGGCTTCAACCATCGTCAAAATGATAATTAAAATTTTATCCTGGAATGTGAATGGCTTGAACTCACCGCAGAAAAGAAGAAAAATATTTCATTATTTAAAACAATATAATAATGATGTTGTTTGCTTGCAGGAAACTCATATAAGAACCCAGGACCAGAAACTTTTAATTTCAAAAATTGGATTACAATTTATATCTTCTAGTAGGGCTAAAAGAAATGGACTTGTCTTTTATATTGCTAAAAGAATATCAGCTAAACTCATAGAAGCGGATGATGAGGGGAGATACATTGCTGTTGCAATAACTGTACAGAATGTTGAGGTGCTTCTAATTGGCATTTATGCCCCGAACCAGCAACAGGAAAGTTTTTACAAAATGTTGAATGAAAAAATCTTGCAGTGGAATTATAAATCTTTTTTGATTATGGGAGATTGGAACGGGGTGATTGATGTAACACTGGATAAAAAGACATCTGCCAAGAAAGGGAATAAGTTACCACAGACTTTTTTTGCTATGAAAGAAGAATTAGAGTTGAAGGATGTTTGGAGAATTCATCATCCAAATGAATTGGATTTTACTTTTTTTTCAGATAGACACAAATCTTTTTCGAGAATTGATTTTATGTTGGCTACTACTGATTTACTTAATATAGTGACAAAAACAAAAATTCTTCCTAGAACTTTAACAGATCATAGTCCAGTCTGGATTGAGATGAACCCAGGCAAGAGAGAAAGGAGATCCTGGCGTATGAATGAAAATATTTTCAGACATGAAAAGTATATTAAGGAGCTTAAGAAACATACTAAAGAATTTTTTTATATTAATTTGAATAAAGGTACACCCATTGAGATAGTATGGGATGCATGTAAGGCCTATATGAGGGGTGTACTGATACATATGAATTCTAGACACAAACTAATTCGTCAGAAGTCGAGAATGGACTTGGAGACAGAGTTAAAGGATAAAGAACAATTGCTTATTAAGAACCCGACTGATGAAAAGGTATTGTTAACTATAAAACTCTTGAAAGATCAATTTCAAATGCTGATGGCTGAACAAACAGCAACTAATCTGCAGTATGCTAAACATAATACTTTTTGTAATGCTAATAAACCTGGCAGATGGTTGGCCTATACTTTGAGGAAACAGCAAAATTCTCGTATGATAAATGTCATTGAGTATAAAGGGAAACGAATGCATCAGCAAAACTTAATACATCAAGCTTTTTTAACTTACTATTCGAAATTGTACCAAGCTGATAAAGTTAAAGAAGATCTCATCGATGAATATTTGCAGAAGAAGAGAGTTACAAAAATTTCTAGTATACAAAGTGATAGACTGGATCGACCTATAACATCGGAAGAGATTTTATATGCAATAAAACAACTGAAATTATCCAAAGCCCCTGGGACAGATGGTTTGACAGCAGTTTTTTATAAGACCTTGCAAGAGGAACTGATAGAGCCTCTTAAAGACTTGTTTTGTAATATTCAACAGGGGGGAAAAATACCTCCCTCGTGGAAGACGGCTTTTATATCACTGATACCTAAAGAAGAAGACTCTGCTAAACCTGAAAATTTTAGACCAATATCTCTCCTGAATACGGACTACAAAATTTTTGCTAAAGTATTAGCCAACAGATTGATGCCAGTTATTCAAGATGTGATTCATGAAGACCAAGCAGGTTTTATAGAAGGTAGATACATGAAGGACAATGTCAGGCAACTCATAGATTTGCTGGAATATCTTGAGGAAAAGAAACAGATCTCGGCGGTGCTGGTGTTTTTGGATGCGGAGAAAGCCTTTGATCGAGTCAACTGGGATTTTCTAAAAAAGATTTTGCATAAGATGAACTTTGGGGAACAGTTTATACAAGCAATCTCGGCAATTTATCAAGAACAGACAGCACAGATTATTATTAATGGCAGTTTGACTACTAATTTTAATATACAGAAAGGGACAAGACAAGGCTGTCCATTATCTCCATTATTGTTTATTTTGACGCTAGAAGTGCTGCTGAATGCTCTACGGGACTCGGACAAAATGAGTGGAATAGTTGTAAGGCAAAAAGATTACAGAACAAAGGCATTTGCAGATGATCTGATTGTTACCCTAACACGACCTTTGGAATCAATCATACAGATGAAGAATATTATAGAGGAATACGGTCTGGTTTCAGGTTTTAGCCTGAACCAGAAAAAGACTAAGATGATAGTTAAAAACATGATGGAACCACAAAGGAAAGAGCTTGAAAGGGTGGCAGGCTTTGAAATAGCTACAAAGGTGAAATATTTAGGGGTTCAAGTTGCAGCATCTAATAAAAAACTTTTTCAAAATAACTATGAAGAACTCTGGCATAAGATTCAAAAGGATCTTGATATATGGAAAAAGCTGCAACTTTCTTTGCTTGGTAGAATAGCAGTTGTTAAGATGAACGTTCTACCTAGATTTTTGTTTTTGTTTCAAATGATTCCGGTGCTTAAAAATGACAAATATCTGATGGACTGGCAAGCAGGCTTAAATAAATTTATTTGGAGTGGGAAAAAACCAAGAGTTAAATTTAAGATCATGCAAGATGCACGTGAACGTGGTGGCCTTAAAGTTCCAAATCTACGTTTATATTATGAAGCAACAGCATTGATACAAGTTGGAGATTGGATTGGAACAACTAAAAGAGAGATTTTGAATATAGAAGGCCATGATTTGCAATTTGGGTGGCACGCATATTTACTTTATGAAGACAAGAGAGACAGTGTATTTAACAGGCATATTTTAAGATATGCTTTGCTGAGAGTTTGGAAGAAGCACCAGCTTCAATTGGATTACAAAATACCTTTGTGGTTGGATCTTGGGCATATTATGCCAAAAATAAAGTCACTCGGGGGGTTGTTGTACAAAGAGATACTTTTTATCGATGGGGGCAGTCGGAGTTTGAAGTCTTGGAATACCCTGTTGGAAGAGGGAGTCAATTTAACTTGGTTGCAGTATTTTCAACTTCAAGCAAGATGGAGAGAAGATCAGAAAATTGGATTAATGCTACATGAAGAGGATTTGGTGACTCAGATAAAATGTAAAGGACCGATGCATATTAAACGAGTGTACAACTTATTGTTAGAGAGAGACTCAGAGGGGGAATTAGTTAAAGACTGTATGATAAAATGGGCACAGAATTTTGCTGAACCAGTAATGTTGGAAACATGGGAAAAGATTTGGGTCCAGAATGTTAAATTTACACAAGCACAGAACCTGAGGGAGAATTTTTATAAAATGTTTTATAGATGGCATTTAGATCCAAAAAAGTTATCACGTATGTATCCAAATGTTCAACCTAAATGTTGGAGGTGTGATTGTTTGGATGCAACATATTTTCATATTTGGTGGACATGTAGGAAGTTGAAACCATTTTGGATTAAACTTTGGTGGGTAATGCAGAATATTTTGAAGAAGAAGTTGGAGTTTTCTCCTCAGTTTTTCTTGTTGGGAATAGTAAAGGGCTTTTCAGTAATTGACACTAGATTAATATTGTACATGATTACTGCAGCCAGATTACTGATAGGCCAATATTGGAAGAAAGATAAAGTGCCTACTATAGAGGAATGGATATTGAAGATGTCTAACTTGGCAGAGATGGTAAAAATTTCTGCATACCTAAAGGAAAGGACCCATGAAGTTTTTGTTAAGGAATGGAGGAAATGGGTAGATTATATGAAGAATAAATACCAAAGCAAGAAGTTTCAATTAGTGCTCAGTTGAATTAGCATTAGAATGCATTTAAGTAACTGTATGGAAGGTATAGTTATATGGTTTATTATTATTACTAAAGTGAAGAGTATATAACTGATGTATAGATAAAAATTTAAAGAGAATGTGTTAAAAAATTATTTTTTTTCCTTTTTGATACTAAGTAGGTTACCAAATGTTAGTATATCTAAGTAATTGTATTAAAGGTACAGTTATATGGTTAATTATTATTACTAAAGTGAAGAGTATATGATTGATGTATAGATCAAACTTTAAAGAGAATGTATTAAAAAATTGCCTATTTTTGCTTTTTGATATTAAGTAGGTTACTAAAAGTTAGTATATCTATTTTTGAAGAAGTCTAATTAACTAAATTGTCTTAATCTAATTAATCTATATTTTTAGATTTTCAAATATGTGTAATGTTAGTGAATTGTTAATAGTTAATTTCTTATTTAAAGGGATCTCGCCTTTAATGTTGAATATGTTAAGGTTAATGTTTGTCAAATAGCGGAAGTCAAGGGAGGGGGGAGGGATAAAAGGGATAGGGTGGGGGGGTGGGAGAGGGAGGGGGAAGGGGGGGGTTTATATATTATAAAATGTAATGTAAAACTTTTTCAATAAAAAAAAAATTATCTGGGCCATTACCATATTTTTCAGAGTATAAGATTTATAATCTGGTGCGTCTTATTCTCTGAAAAATACGGTAATTCATTTATAACTTTTTCAGATCAAATTTTTATTTTATTTTATTTTTAAAATTATTTTTATTATAACACAATATGACAAACACGTGAGATGTGTAGCCCAGGTAGTCTGTCTTACTTTGGTGAAACTCACATTTGGAAAGTCTGGTCACAGTTTGATGGCCTGCAGTTTTTTGAGTATGGCCCTCACTAGTTTCACGTGCTCCATCTTCATTTCAGTGTAGATTAAAATGCGATCTAGATACACCAGTACTCCCATATACAGGTGCTTGTGTAAGACCTCATTTATCAATTACATGAACATTGCTGGAGCCTACTGAAGGCCAAATGGGAATACTTTGAACTGGAAAAAGCCCAAAGAGCAGTTGAACGTAGTCTTCCAATCATACCCCTCCCTGATTCTCACGTCCAACTTGGTGAATATTTTTCCCATGGGTAAATGGGCTACCATGTCTTTCATTAGGGGCAGAGGGTACATGCAAACCATATTTAACCCCCTATAATCCACACATAGATGAAGCGTTCCATCTTTCTTTTTGTGGAATAGGATCAGGGCTGTTACCTGGGGTCAGACTAGTTGAATAAATCCATGGGCAAGATTTTTTGTCAATAAACAATCATAGTTCATCTAAATCTCTCCGAGTCATTGAATACAGTTTCGGCTCAGGCAATTTTGCCCTGGGAAGGATTTCTATAGCGCAATCCATGGTTGATGAGGGGGGAGTTCATCCAAACTCTTTTCACTGATAACTTCTTTGGTCCCTGTACTCTTTGGGGCTAGCAGGGAGACCTTTCTCTTGTCCTTGCACTACTGTCCTGATTTCCCACCATAGAGAGGCAACTTTCCGAACTATATCTTGCTCCCAGGAAGGTAACAGTCCTTTTCTTCAGTTCACATATGGGTTCCACTTTTTTAGCCAAGCCAGACCTAGAACTAGGGGCCATTCCATCCCTTGGGCCACTATAAAGCTTAAAGTCTCTACATGGGCCCCCATTTGTATTTTTATGAGACAAACATTGCTGGGATGTCCCTTGCTACTGATACATCTAGTTGGCAAAATGTGATGGGTACTTTTAGCCTCCTCAAATGGATTCCTAATTTTTCAACCAGGGTTAGGTTAACCAGGCACCTGGTGCAGCCTGGGTCTAGCAGGGCTCATAAAGTGGCCTTCAACCCTGAGTCCTGGAAACTTAGCTTAATGAGGAATGTCACTGGTATGACCAGACCACTTACAAGGGGATCATTGTTGGTGTCAGTTAGGCTGTCAGCTGGTGGGGTCAGAGTTCCCTCATCTCATTTTGGTGCTGAGGTGAACTTGATGAGCTCCATTCCCTTCAGTTGCTGTCTACCTGGCTCGCTACGGGGTCTTGGTGGCTTTCCCAGCGGTCCCAGGAGGGTTTCTTGGCCAGGCAGATGGCCTTGCAGCTTGCTATTTGGTGTTCCTCCTGGCCACACTCAAAGCAGGCAGTAGAGTGTTGGCTGTGGGTTTGTGATTTCATCGCCTCTCTCTTCCCTTGGGGCTGGTTTCTTCAACAGATAGGTTGAATGGTACTGGTTGTATGGTACTTGGTTGAATGCTACTTTGTCGATGGCCACCTCCTCAGCCAAGACGTATAAGTCATGAAGAGTTGCAGGGGCTCCCCTAGAAACACTTGTTGTACAGGTCATCGTTCAGCCCAGAATTTGCTGTATAGCAGGGAGGCTGGTACGTTAGCAACAATCCCATCTGATCCCAATTTTAGAAACAGGCATCCAGAATTGTGAGGAACAAATACCATGAAGGTGGAAAGGGATTCTCTGGTGACTGCCACCTCACCTTTTGTTCTGAGGTCTCAGCTGGTGCCAAACTGTAAATTTGTCAGGCCTTGCTGATGCATGCCAGATCAGAATACTCCTCTTCAATAAGGTCTAGAATGAAGGGAATCTTGTTGTTGACCAATCTGGCATTCAGCAGCAGCAGCTAAATCTCTGGGCTTCCAAGTGAATACTGTCTAGACTCTGAACTTGAGCTAAGGGAGGCTGAATATGACCAGCAAGGAGGAGGACTGACTCATTCAAAACCCTCCATCTGACTCTCACTCTGGGTAGAGGGTTACCAACATTCATATAGATGCACTAGCCCAGTGATGGCTAACCTTTTTGCCGTCGCGTGCCAAAAGCGGGGGGAGCATGGAGGGTCACGGGTGGAGGTGCCCGCCCTCCCATGCATGCACATGTGACCCCACACACACTTCCCTCTGCTTTTGGCACGTGATGGCCCGGTGGGCCCGGAAGGCCATTTCCCCCCCTCTCCAGTAGGCTCCAGAGGCTTTCTAGGAGCCTGGGGAGGGCAAAAACAGCCTTCCCTATCCTCTCGGAGGCCTTCCAGAGGCCGGAAACAGCCAGTTTCCCAACTTCCAGTGGGACCAGAAGGCCTGAAAATCAGTTGGCCGGTGTGCGCATGTGCACTGGAGCTGAGCTAGGGCAACACTCGTGTGCCCACCAATATGGCTCTGCGTGCCACCTGCGGCCCCCCATGCCATAGGTTCACTATCACGGCAATAGCCACTCTTAGATTCTCATCATAGGAGCAAGGTCCCAGTTCCTTTATGCCCTAGTCTTCTTCCTGAACAGTATCACTTTAGAAATGTCACAATGGCCCCAGCGGTGGGTTCTACTTACCTTTACTACCGGTTCGCAATGGGGCCATGCACACCGTTTATTACCAGTTCTATAGAACCGGTGCAAACCAGGGGCAACCCATCATTGAATGGTCCTCAAGTACATCCTGGCTGCTGTTGCTGCTACCACCAATGCTGCTGCCCCTGAACAGGCCAGGGATGTCAAACTTGCAGCAAACTTGTCACCTCCCGTTTAGCGAAGGGGGAAAAGTCATGATATGTCATGTGATGACATGAGTTTGACACCCCTGGTCTAGGCACGGTTCCTTAGTTAGTTTGCCAGGACTGATGCTGTTGGGTTCTAGGTATGGCTCCCTGGGAAGGCCACTGGGATTGCCACTCTCTTTCTTTTTGTTACTGCTGTCCATCCCACTTCTGCTACCACCACTGATGCTGCTGACACCCATCCAATGAATGAGGCCTATGCCTCGCCGTTCAGATAGGCCACCTATTAAATTATTACATTAAATTTATTAAATTAAAAAATATGGATTTTTGATCACTTGAAATTGAATAGGACTATTTGTCCATATAATTGTAATTATTCTTGCTTTTCTACTGCACTTTATTTCTTTTGAATGATTTCTATACTTCATTTGCTATATTCCATTTTGGGAGTTATGCACTAAGTTGTCAGTAATAATTATAAAATCTTACTTTTCTTCCTGATTAAGAATTCAAAGTCATCTTTTTTTGTCCCATATTTTTGAAGTATGTTAATTATGACGTTAAATTCTGCTACTACACAGAATTGGATACACACACACACACACAAATATACCTATACGCAAGCATACATTCTTACATGCATACACACACACACACACACTCTTTAAAAAAATTCTTGAATTTACATATTCAAACTCTAAAATGTAGGGATAGTTAGAAGTCCAAGAATCATTGAGATTAAGTACAGCATCTAAATGCAAATTTTAGGAAAGAATTCTAAACCCACAAATATCTGAAATCTTTGCTTTTTATCAATAAAGCAGTTCTTAAGATGACCTCATTTAACAAAAAAATTCACATGAAATTCTGTATCACAAGTTGAATTTGGACAAGGATTGGCTAGAAATAATTGCAAACCATTAAAATGAATATTTTACAAATATTTTCTGTTCCTGATGATTCCAGTAAAATACTAGTATTAAATAATTGGCATAAACAAATAACAATTTGCATGTTGTCCAATGAAAACCACATTAATTAAATGCGGTCCACATTTAGACCACAAAAATTAAATTCAAGATTATACAAGATTTGAAACAGCAGGGTGGACTGGCAGTTCCACCTTGAAAATAATACTATCGTACCAGGTGCTTAATATGGTTTACAGCAGATTGTATTTTCTATGGAAATTATAGATATAATTATCAAAAAGTAAGCAATATGAGGTCACATTTCAGCCAAAGCTATACATTTTAAATGTCACTATTTTTTGTTTTGAAAAATGAAGTTAAGTTTAATATGCCAAGCACTACCATCATTCTTTCTTAGGTCTTTTACTAAAAATAAAATGATTTCGTTTGTGAATCTGTGCATAGACTATGCAGAGTCTCAATCTTCATGATTTCGATGTTCTGTGTAGTTATATCTACGCAACCACTCCTCCACATCTACGGAATACGCGAACAGCGTGGAGCGGATTTACCTGCATACCGTTGCCTAGGAACTGGAGAGAATCTACCCGAGTACCTTCCATAGAGCAGTTCAAACTCATACATATTTTAATTGGTTCATCAGCTCGATCGGGCGCATGCGCGCTTTCTTTTGTTTTGAACGAACGAACTTTCGCTGTGCTAGTTTTGTTTAGTCCGCTATGCGGACTTACAATTTGTCATGTATGGAGTACCTTCTAACTATTTGAAAACCACGGCTGCACTCGGAATCTTACTGACTGAGGAAGATGTTCGAGAGAGAGTCAACCTGAGGCGCCAAAATCTCGGTGATCATCCAGCTTTTGGGTGTGGGAAATTGGAACATGGCTGCGAGAGAAGAAGGCTTTTTTAGTCGTCGTTTTGCCTCGTATTAGGAAGAGATGACCAAAAGCGGCAAAAGACGGGCAGAGGAAATAGAGAAAACCAATGAAGACGTTCGATTGTATTATTTGACAAATCACTTCCTAATAGGGAGCAGAATGATCTTTCAAACGAATGTTCCTACCTTAGTTTTTCTCAATTCTTCTAAGAATTAGAAGAATTGAGCTCATTTTAATATGAATCAGTTGTCCTGTAAAAGACCAATATGTATTGTATTTTCGATGGATTAGGGGTGGGGGTGTCAGGATCCAAAACTACAGGGCAATTCTGCCTAGGAAGATTTTAAATAGATAATAGAAACGCTGTATGTGTATTGTGTTTTAAGGCTTCACAACTACTGCCATTGGATGCTATTGGATGAATGCCACTACAACTAGTAGTGTCATTCTGGATTGATTTTGATACCCATTTGATATCATAGTGTTATCACACAGAGTGCAATTTATTACTTGGATCACATTTGACATAAGTACCTAAATTGAATAATAGGCATTATGATGCCCTGTAACAATTTTCCATCCCCATGGGTGTTTGCATCCAGGTACAATTCAAGTTTCTAGTTATTATTATAAAGTGAATAGGAATAGAATAACAGTTGAAAGAGACCTTGTAGGTCATCTAATCCAACCCAACCCCTGATCAAGCAGGAGACCCTATACCATTTCTGACAGATGGCTGTCCAATCTCTTGAACGCTTCCAGTGATGAAGCACCCACAACTTCTGAAGGCGAGCTGTTCCGTTGGCTGATCGTTCTCACTATCAGAAAATTTCTCCTTATTTCTATTGAATTCTTATTGAATCTCTCCTTGATCAGTTTCCATCTATTATTCCTTGTCTGGCTTTCAGCTGCTTTAGAAAATAGGTTGACCCCCTCCTCTCTGTGACAGCCCTTCAAATATTAGAACACTGCTATTATCTCACCCTGAACCTTCTCTTCACTAGAATGAATAGCCATGTCCAGTTCCTGCAAATGTTCTTCATATGTTTTAGCCTCCAGTCCCCTAATCATCTTTGTTGCTCTTCTCTGCACTCTTTCTAGAATCTCAACATCTTTTTATAATGAGGTGACCAAAACTGGATGCAGTGTTCTAGAAGTGGTCTTACTAAGGCTTTATAGAGTGGTATGAATACTTCATGTAATATTGATTGAATTCCTCAATCCTCTGTTAATGCAATTTAGGATTGCATTGGCTTTTTTGGCTGCCGCCACACTCTGCTAGCTCATATTTAATTGATTGCCCACTCCAAGATCCCTTCACAGTTGCTGCTATTAAGCCAGGTTTCACCCAATCTATATGTGCATTTTTGGTTTTTCTTGTCAAAGTGTAAAGCTTTATTTTCTCTACATTGAATTTCATTTTGTTAGATAGGGCCCAGTGTTCTAGTCTGTTAAGATCCATCTATATCTTGAGCCTATCTAGGGCGTTGGTAATTCCTGCCAGTTTGTTATCTGCAAATTTAATAAGTTCCCCATAGTCACTTGATCACTATTTGGGTGCTTGACAACTAGGGTACATTTACAACTGTTGCATCATCTTGATCACATGATAGTCATTTGCAATCTTCCTAGCCAGCTTCTAATAAACAGTCAATGAAAAAGCCAGCAGGAACTTGCAACTTGCGATTATATGGACATACTTAATGACTGGTGATTTGCTAATGATTACAGCCATCATAAGGCAGCATGGTTACATTATGCTTTATTTAATGGCCATACCAGCGATGGCATTGCCTATCCCAATTGCAATCAGCAAGCGAAAACAAACTACTCTTGATCTGCCATGCATAACATCCTCATCTTTTTGTAAATTTACAAGACTTTTTTATAGAATGTTTAGAGTTTGGATTTTGCAGTATCATCACCATCATTGGTTCTTTTGTGGAAAGTGTATAGGGAGCTTCTTCAAATGAATTTTACCTGCACAGTGTCTTTGCCATCTTCCCATTTGATGTCCACTGTCCATAAGTCATCTTATTTTGCATTGTAGGACAATTTAATTCTTAAATGGGTTTATTTTATTTTTTTTAATCTTGTTGTTACCCACTTAAAGTTTCTGGAGCCTGGATGGATATAAGTTTTAGTAAATAAATATATTTATTATTTATCATTGCCCACCTCATTTGGTGGTTTACAATATCCAAATATACTTCCAAAAAAGTTAAAATGTCAGCCTGCACAAGAAATAATCATATAAAATGCGACAGAGGCTCCAAGTCCCAATAATCTGGGAACAGAGCTAGGTTTTAGGATTCTTGTGGAATTCAGTGGTAATGGGCACTATACATATGGGGGGGAGTACTATTTCAGAGAGCAGGGGCAGCAACAGAGAAAATACATTTACTTTATCCCACATGTTAGCAGTATTCAATTTGAGTAGATCTGGGGCATATCCACTCTACCTCAATAATCTGTTGGAGATTAAATAATTAAATTTAATTGAGATAGTGATCCCTCAGATAACAAGATACCCTACCATAAATTTAATCATTTTACTTTCCAGAAAGCATTTGTCAAAGTATGTAGTGATGATTGGATCCGTGAGCTGAATGAGAAAATGGCTACATAGTTGTTTTAAAAAATAAAATTTAAAAAAACTAATCAAATTTTTTTTGGAAAATATGATTTGTGATTTTTAAAAAGTATTAGCTATTTTATTCCTCGTTGTAGGTTTTTAAAATCATTACCTATATATCTCACTTTTATTTTGTATAAATCAATAGAGCATACATAATATTTCTGCCCATTCACAGTCTCCAGGTTTCTAATACAATACCTTATCTATTGTACCAAATGGAATGCCACAAAGCTTAGTCCTGAGTTGTCTATGTCTCAACATTTTTTTAATGATCTGGATGAATTAGCAAAGGGCAAATTTAGCAGATTTGTGGATGATGCATTATTGGAAGAGAAGGTTTTAGTAAAAAGCAAAACTATCTTGGTTTTTTAGATAATTGAGCTAAAAAACCACTAGAGACAAATATATGGTCTTCATTTAAAAAATAGAAGCAGGTACATAAGTTTAAGATGGAAATAGCTAGGATGGTGCATGAGGAAATGAATCTAGAATAAGAGATTGCAAACTATATCAATTAGGGTACTCTGGTTCAGTGGTGGGTTCCTTCCGGTTCAGCTGATCTGGTAGCAGTGATGATATGACGTCACCGAACCGGTTCTGCCTCCTCACCCTGTGTTATTCTTACCTTTTATTTGGCCCCACCCCCAATCTATTGCTGCCTCATGAGTCCCAGCTGATAGGCTAGAAGGAAAAAAATTGTTTAAACTCTTGCTGCGGGGCTTCAAAGGGGTGCCCTACAACTGATCAGTGTTAAAAGGCAGTGTGGTGGTAGACCGGTGCCTCCAAAAACAAATGAGTAGACCAGTGCCTGCAAAAATAAATGTGTAGACCAGTGTCTCCAAAAACAAATGAGTAGACAGGTGCCTGCAAAAATAAATGAATAGATCGGTACAGCTCTGCAAGCCATTAAAAGCTTGGTAGACCAGTACCTCTGCTAAATCCTAAAGAATTGTCACAGGATCATCAAGCCACAACCACAAAATAAGCCACGCCCACAGAACCAGTAGTAAAAAAATGTAGAACCCACCCCTGCTCTGGTTGTAAAAAAGTTGTATGATTGGGTATGTGTCTGTGTGTGGATGTGTATTCAAGTTCTGTTTCAGTTCCAGAATGTATTAGAAGACATATAGGTAGTTCTCAATTTGAGACCAGAATATCCATTGCTAAACATGGTGATTATTTAAATGAGTTTCACCCAATTCATTTCTATGACCTTTTTGATCACAGTTGTTAAGCAAATAATTTCAGTTTTTAAGTGAATTCCTCCATTGACTCCATTGATTGGTTACTCAACTAGATAATATATAATTAATGCTAAAATGTAGTGGGATTTGTTCTTTGTGTGTGTGCCTATGTGTAGTTGTGTGGCTTGCCCTGTCACTATTGGAGGGAGTGTTCTTCATGGTTCTTATTAGGCCATTGTTTATGGTATGATTATCTGAGTTAGTAGTTCCTTGCTAAACAGCACACCAATCAAGGAATTATGATGATGTTACCTAGTTCAACTCTCCTCTATTGGTAATTCTTTGCTTTTAAAATCCCCCGAACCTGCTGTACATATCTGATTTTTTTCTCTCCTTTTTATAAGTACTGTCAAAAGTAAGTCATTATATTAAATTGCTAGCAATGTTTTCATTTCAGCTGATATCCGATCATTGTCTCTTCCTGGAGTGTATGAAAAGATCACTCATTTAGGAAACTCCTTGAAAAAATTTGTTTATCTGAAATCTCTTGACCTCTCACGCAATGCACTGACTACACTGGAGGTAAAAAGTTTTGGAGTTTGCATATTTTCCATTGTATATTTGGGGATTTTATTTTTGGATTTATTAAATACATCTGTTTACCACCTAACAGTTGAAAATGGTTTTGGTGTGAAAATATCCTGATATAATAAAGCACATGTATACAGATTTTCTATATATGCAGAACAAAACTATTCTGTAACAAGTAGTAAAGGGACTATTGAGACAAATGTTTAAAATGTGGAGAATAAAAGGCATTCCCTATGTGTTAAAGTATTTATTTTAGTTCAGGTGAGCAATTTTCTTCAATGAATAAGTGAACAAATATAATGTTTTTGGACTAATTTGTTTAACATAGTTCTCTTCATTTAGTTTTGGGACTTCTGTGGAAAATAGGTTATATTTTAGACTGTATGCATAAACATTGAAAATTCAATAGAGTTCACCAACATTTATGCATCATTATAAATTGATTTATAATTTAATAGCCTACACATCTGAAATATCTGACAAGTGAGATACTGAAAAATAAGCATTATTCCAGTTCTAATCTGAGACATTCTCTTTACAGAGGCATCCATTATATGTAGATATAGAAGGTGATGGAGTACCAAGGGGAGCAAATTGCATGATGTAAATTTTCTCCTTTTTTGCACAAGTATTATAAAACGTATGAAAAAGACGATCATAGACAATACTGTCTTAGTCATTTTACAAGAGTAAGGTTACTGAGGAACTTTATATATTCGTATTTTAAAACAGGGACTTAAACATCTCACATATTTAGAAAAGCTCAATCTCTACTTCAATCACATCTCCTCTTTATCAGAAGTGCTACGACTCCACAATTTAACTGCACTTCAAGTTTTGGATTTCCGACTGAATCCTGTTGTTAAAAATGAATCAGATTATCGCCTTTTTGTGGTACATATGCTTCCTAATCTCAAACAGTTAGGTAAGTAGGCTTGCATAACTTTTACTGTTGGTCAGATGGCCAGATTATGGATTAATTAAACTTGAAATTTTAATAATTTATCTATTATTATCTATTTGAGTGATTCCAGCACATACAATTTATTTGCTGGTTTCAGATGGTTGCAGGAGACAACTTTAGAGATCTTCCTATTTCTTCTGGTGGGTTAGTTATGTTTATAAGTAATATTGGTGGATGTAAAATATATAATTCATTCTAGTTGTTGGAGGAGATTGGAGGAGAGGAAGAATAGATGTAGAAACCATTAACCTGATACTCACAATCCACCATAGACATACACCATCTCTTTATGGAATTTTCTGAAGTAAATATTTTTTTCTTGGAAAAAACTAACTTTCAGATAGAATAGTTGGGAGAATCTGTTGTCCGGTTTTTTCAGTACTGGAGTTACATATCTAAAATAAAACAATATTACATGGCTTTAGAAGATAACAAATTGTTGTCCTAAATGTATTAGTGAAAATGAAATAGGAAACATAGGTTTGAAATGTTGACCTCCAATAGAAAGCTGTGCACCTTTCCTTACTGGATAGTGTCTAGTACAACTGTATAACCCCTTGTGAGGGAAAAACTATTATGGAAAATGGTGTGATTTAGTTGAAGATGAAGATGTAGAACACAATAATTTTTTATCAGGGGATGGATTTCATCCAGGGGTGAAATTCACTTACCTTCTCTACCAGTTTGCAAATGTGCCCGCTTTGCATGCGCAAAGCTTGCGCATGCGCAGAGGCTGAAAATCATCGCAAAAAAGAGAGATGTTGTCTGTGTGGGTGGGCGGAGCCTCCCACAGCCACCATTACCGATTCACCCGAGCTGGATAGAACCAGATAAATTTCACCCCTGGTTTCACCTTACAAGAACTGTGAAGAATGTCTTTGGAAATGAAGTGGCTAGCCGTATCCTAAGTGGCTAGCCGTATCCTAAACTAAAACTGGAGGGGGAGGGAGACAAATTTTCAGATGCTAATTCCTAGTATAGTAAAATGTGGGTTAGCATTATTACCTGGAGTTAACTTTAATGGAGTTACATCTACATGGAGGAAGACATGAAGTGGCTACCTCAAGGCTCTGTCCTAGGTACAGTACTATTCATAAATGATTCAGATAAGGGGATTGAAAGGGAATTCATAAAATTTGCAGATGACACCAAGCTGGGAGGAATAGCCAACACTTTAGAATAGGGCTGAAAAGCTTATGGCCCATAGGCTGGATGCATCACACACTGGCCATGCCCATGCCCAGTTTAGCAAAGGGGTAAAAAGTTCTGATATGTCACGTGACCTTGCCATGACGACCTGAGTTTTACATCCCTACATTGGAAGATAGGCTCAAGATCCAAAAGAATTTTGACAGATTGGAGCACTGGGCCCTATCCAATAAAATGCAGTAAGATTGTACTCTTAGGCAAGAAAATACAGATGTGGATAGGTGATAGCTTGCTCATTAGTTGTAAATGTGAGACGATCTAGGAGTCCTAGTAGACAACCATGTATGAGCCAGTAGTGTGCTGTGGTTGCCAAAAAAGCCAATACAGTTCTTGTTTCCATCAACAGAGAGATAATATTAAGATCACATGAAGTGTTAGTGCTGCTTTATACTGCACTGGTAAGATCACACTTTTAATACTTAATCCAGTTTTGGTCACACAATCCAAAAAAGATATTGAGACCCTAGAAAAGGTTCAGAGAAGAGCAACAAAGATGATTAGGGGATTGGAGGCTAAAATATAAGAACATTTGCAGGAACTGGGAATGTCTAGTCCCGTAATGGCGAACCTCTGGCACGCATGCCACAGGTGGCACAAGCATTGTCCTAGCTGAGTTCCAGCTCGCATGCGCGTGCCGGCCATCTGATTTTCAGGCTTTCCGGGCCCACTGGAAGTTAGAAAACAGGCTGTTTCCAGCTCTGGAGGGTCTCCGGAGAAGTGGGGAAAGCCGTTTTCTTTCTCCCCAGGCTCCAAGAATGTCTCTGGAGCCTGGGGAGAGTGAAAAATGGGCCTTCCGGGTGTCAGGAAATGGGTCGTTTCTGGCCACCAGAGGGTGTGTGGAAGGCCATTTTCTTCCTCCCCAGGCTCCAAGATGCCTCTGAAACATGGGGGGGGGGCATCACGTGCACATATGTGGGGGCGCAGGGGGCATTGAATTATGGATATGGGCACGCATATGCACGACTCCCCTCACGGCCCCGCTTTTGGCACACGATGGCAAAAAGGTTAGCCATCACTGGTCTAGTCTAATGGAGACAAGGACTATGGGTGACATTAAAGCAATTTTTCAATATTTAATTGGATGTCACAAAGAAAAGGGATTGACCTATTGTCCAAAGCATCTGAGGGTGGATGGTAATGGATGGAAACTTACCAAAGAGCAATGTAACCTAGAACTAACGAGAAATTTCCTGACAGTAAGAACGATCAGTGAAATGTTTGCCTCCAAAAGTTGTGAGTACTTGATCACTGGAGGTTTTAAAAGATTGGACAGCCATCTGTCTTAAATGGTATATACCAGTGATGGCTAACCTTTTTGCAGTTGCGTGCCAAAAGCAGGGGGAGCTTGGGGGGATCACGTGTGTGTGTGCCCACACCCATAATTCAATGCACCCTGCCCTCCCGTGCAATGCATGCTCAAAACCCCTCCCCCCTGCATTCCCTTCCACTTTTGGTACACAGTGGGCCCAGTAGGCCCGTTTTTCACCCTCCCGAGGCTCCAGAGGCTTTCTTGAAGCCTGGGGAGGATGAAAACAGCCTTCCACCCACACACACCCCAAGACCCTCTGGAGGCCGGAAACAGCTCGTTTCCAGACTTCCGGTGGACCTGGAAGGCTTGAAAATCAGCTGGCTGGCATACACATGTGCGCTGGAGCTAAGCTAGGGCAATACTCGCGTGCCCACAGATATGGCTCCACGTGCCACCTGTGGCATGCGTATCATAGGTTCGCCATCACGGGTATATACAGTCTTCTATTTGAACAAGGAGTTATACTAGAAGACCACTGAGGTTCCTTCCAACTCTGATATTAGGTTACTCTGTTAAGAAGAGTTAGATTTTCTGCTTATAGAGAGATAAGGAGAATAATAAAATAGAGGCCAGTATGAGTCTTTTTGTGGTTAATTATTTCCTAGTTTCCATTTAAAATGTTTTAAGATAACATGAAACTACAAATGCCCAAATAAGGAGACTTTCATGAATTGAAGGTATTTTGAAGATTTGGTTTTGTAGTTAATGCACCAGGGTACAAAGCAGGAGATGGTGAATTCAAGTCCTGCCGTAGTCATGAAAACCAGCTGGGGGACCTTAGGCCATTCACTTTCTCTCAGCCCAACTCACTTCACAGGGTTATTGGGAAAATAGGAAGAAGAAGGTATATTGGATACATTCACTTCACTGTTCTATTTGTAAAAATAATAAAAGCAGGGTGTTTTGTGTGTGTGTGTGTGTATTTGCATGTGTATATGTATGTGTGTATGTATATATTAATAAAAACATGTATATGTGTTTAATTCCTTAACAGTACCTTTATTTTTATGTAATTTTTTAAAACAAATTGTTCTTTGTCATTTATTTTTTGAAATACACATTCTTAAATTATTAAACAATGTTTAATATTATTTAATATTGTTTTATTAATATTAAAATTAATAACATTTTTATTAAAATTGCTAGTTTGGATTTATATATTGGTTTCAAAATATCTGTATAAATCATTGTCACATTGGATTTTTTTAGATGATTGTCCCGTAACAGAAAGTGATCGAAAAGCATCTCTTTTGCATTTTACCTCAGATTATGCCTATACATTCAAGAAATCTGCAGCTTTAGCCAAAAGAATTAAACCTAGCAGGTATTAAAAAAATAAATTGAAGAAATAATAATAGCAGTTTTGAAAATGTTGGAGACCATCACTGAAATTCTAATGGAATTCATTATTGCAATGAGATTCTTTTTCTGCTTTTGTTTCCCAACCCATGCTTGCAAAAGCTAGAAAACCTTTTGGAATGAGATTTAAAAATAGTATGATAAACTTTAAGTCTAGATAAAATATAAATAAAAAAGTGGAGCTTCCAGTACTGTTCTTCTATCTGGGCTGTACCAGATGCATTCTAAAGCTTCAGATCTTGATTCTAAACATTCAATAATTAGCTGATTTTGCCAGATAATATTATTATATTTTTTTGCTTTATTATAATATTTCATATATTGTATATAAAATAAATAATATACAATATTTCCAGTAAACTGCCTTGTGCAAATAACTGATGCTGGTTTAGCAATGCTAATGGTTCTCCAATATTTTGGGATTACACCCAAGGTGCCTATTACTATTGATAATATATTTGCTTTCTTCTGCACAATTATTCTACTTCTATTTGCCAGTCTTTGATTTTTATGATTTTCTCCAGTTCTTTCTGCTATCTAAAGGTACTGCAGTAATCCACTATCCAGAAATATATATATATATATATTTACAATTGTTAAGTCTGAGGTGTTATGAGGTGGGTGCTTGCTTGTTTGAATTGTAAAGTCTCAGAAGACCTTATCTTCTTCATTTTCTATAACTATTTTGTGTTCCCATCACTTCTTCCTTGCTGGCAAGTGGCAGGTGTTTTTTTTTTTGGTAGATATTCCAATGCATTAATGATGCTACTTTGTCATGCCATTGTTTGTAGTTAATCTATGCAATTTTCTTGAACCCCCAAATAAGTAGTTCATTATTTCTTCAGTTTCTTTTCAGTGGCAGCATCTATTGTCTGTTGCTGCCTTCTCAATTATGACTTCACGTGCCTTTGTTCTTAAAAGTTTTTGAGTTACTGTTTTTGAGCCAGATTTCACCTAATCTGTACTTTGATTTTTCCTGATTAGATTATAAAACTTTGCTTTTCTCCACATTAAATTTCATGTTGGATAAGGCCCATTGTTCAATCTATTATTTTTGGATCCTGAGCTTATCCATGCGATGGTGAAGTAATTGACTAAACGGTACATTGAAGGGTACATGTCCCCTCCAAAAAGGAGCATGGCAGGAATTATTATTTCTGTTTTTTATTAGATATCTATTTTTATAGATAGATGATAGATAGATAGATAGATAGATAGATAGATAGATAGATAGATAGATAGATAGATAGATAGATGGATGGATGGATGGATGGATGGATGGATGGATGGATGGATGGATGGATGGATGGATGGATGGATGGATGGATGGATGGATGGATGGATAGATAGATAGATAGATAGATAGATAGATAGATAGATAGATAGATAGATAGATAGATAGATAGATAGATAGATAGATTATGCAGCAAGAATTAGCCCCTTTGTCTCTTTTTCCAATTTTCCTGCTCTTAACTATTGCAAGGCCTTGTTATTTACTTTGTCTGCTATTTTTTTATGTACCAGCCATGTAATACTTTGCCTTCCAATGTCTCTTATTCTCCATTTGATCTTTTTTGTAGATCAAGATCAGTTTGGTCTCTCCATAACTCAGAACGTCTTCTGTCTGTTGCTGTCTTCTCAATTCTGGCTTTGTCAAGTGAGGCCAGAATGAGCCCCTCTGTCTTTGTCAATTTTCTTGTAGTTAACCATTGCCAGATCTTCTTGTACCCCCTTTGTCTGCTATTTTTTTAATGTACTGGCCATGTAATACTTTGTTTTTCCATGTCTCTTTCCTATTCTCCATTTGGTTTTCTTGAGCCCAACTCAGTAAGCCTGCCTAGAATAGTAGTCTCAGTGCATCTTCATTATTATTATTATCAGTGAAATGTTTAGAATAGGAAGTACTGTTAGGTAGGATCCCTAGCTGACTGAAGCTAAAATTTAAAATTACATCATTGTAAAAAATAAAGAAAAGTATATACTTTCAGAGACTAGAATCACTTTTATCGAATCTGGATAGTTTTTATTCATTATGTTAACCACAGATACAGATACAGAGTTGGAAGGGACCTTGTAGGTCATCTAGTCCAACCCGCCATCCATTCATCATCTTGAAAGCTTTCAGTGATGAAGCTCACACAACTTCTGAAGGCAAGCTGTTCCATTGGCTGATTGTTCTCACTATCAGAAAATTTCTTCCTATTCCTAGGTTGAATCTCTCCTTGATCAGTTTCCTTCTATTATTCCTTGTCTGGCCTTGTCTCTTTAGAAAATAGCTTGACCCCTCCTCTCTGTGGCAGCTCCTCAAATATTGGAACACTGCTATCATGTCTCCCCTGGTCCTTCTCTTCACTAGACTAGCCATGTCCAATTCCTGCAACCATTCATTGTACGTTTTAGCCAGGGGTGGGTTTCACTTACCTATGCTACCGGTTCACTTGCATGCACAGAACATATTTGATGACATCCGGGCAGGTGGGCGGAGCCTTCCACCACCACTGCTACCGGTTCTCCCAAGCTGGGGTGAACCGGTAGCAACCCACCTGGCTTTAGCCTCCAGTCCTCTAATCATTTTGATTGCTCTTTCTAGAGCAATCTTTCTAGAGTCTTAACATCTTTTTTATAGTGTGGTGACCACAGTATCTTAATCTCATAAAGTATCATAGGATATGGAAATTATAAATTAATAATTATGAAATTACTTATTCTTTTATTATTGATCACTTCTCTCTATGCTTTTTTCTTACAGCTTTTTATAACTTTTTTAGATTTTTAATGCAATACTGTTAAAAATAAATTAATAATTACAGAATTATGGAATGCCATCCCATTGCTTTATTATGGGATGTGTGTAAAAATTTCCATCAGATTTTCCAGCATTCAGCTTTATTTAAAGTCTTGAGTTCTAATGTTATGCAATAAAACTTTCTATTTCCATTGATTCTTATTATACATGTTTCTATTGGCACATTCCATTTTATTACTTTCTTTTTTAAGCTGTAAAACTACCATTTTAGTATAGGATAATACTTCTAGTTCTTTTGATCATTTTGTATTAGACTTCAGATCAGATATCTGATTTCAAAAGTGTGTAGCTTTGAATTAAATTGTGTCATATGTGGGATCCTTGGTGCTTTCTGAGCTTTGTTGTTACCAAACTACGGTAGGTAACATCATCAGAGTTAGAAAGGACTAAGGTTTGTTCTCATTTTATATATGTGGTTTGCCCTGTCAATGCTGATGGGAGTGATCTTGATAATTCTTTGATTAGGCTGTTGTACCATTTTTTCTCATTCCAGGTTTATTCATCCAAGAGTTGAATATATTGATTCTATGTCAAAAAAGTATCTGCAAGTGGGTGAAGATGATGAAACAGCCTTACGTCTTTTAGCAAAATGTGAATGGGATTTAAGAAAACATGCAGAAAAAAGTGTATCATCTAAAAAGAATCCTGAAATAAAGATTCACAATTTAAAAAGTATGCAGTTTTTAAAACGAGATCTCTCTTTCATTATTCTCTGCAGTGGACCAGTTTATACTACATTTAACCACCGTAGAATTGTGATTCATTGAATATCCTGAAATACTGAACTATTGATGGCATATCTTGAGAATTTATTAAGAATGAATAGAAAATTTAATGTGTTGCACAGAGGCATAAGAATCCTTGTTTCACTTAACTGGGCCTATTCCTTCTTATATTTATCTGCACATATTATTGGATATCTTTACATCTTGCATATAATCTTTCAACAATACATATTTTATGAGAACAATCCATCTTTTAGTAAGAGTCCCTCATCTCATTTATATTTCCTTTATCATAAAATTCCATTTAGAACATTATCAGTTGCCTGAGTACTGATGGGACAATACAGATTAATATAAACCATTTTTTGTAGTTAAAATCAGTGAGTTGAGAGTGTTCCTTTGAAATACAAAAAAGTCTGCCAGAAAGACAATGAGTTAATCCTTGTTGGGTCCATTGTTTGATAATCGGAACAACTCCTTACAGTAAACCCAACACTTAGTTTCATTGCTTTTATTCTGAAAATGGAATCGACATATCTGAGATGGGAAATCTCAGACTGTCAAGTGTTGAATATAGTATTATTACTACCTTCCATGATGTAGTAGATTATGTGTTTTTGTAGATAACTTTACTATTTCAACCTATTACTTCCTAAGGTATTTATGAAATGAAAGAGAATTCTAAGAAGTGGAAATCAGAATTCTCCCTTCCCCAATTTTTCCTATTACAAAAGAAACCTTTATTTCAGGTAAGGAAAATAAATAAAAATCTGGTATTGTGCTTGCTTTCTATATGAAATATTTTAAACTATTATGCAATTTCTGCAGAAATATGTTTTATTTCATCATATTGAAAACAGTCAATGGTGCTGCAAAATGTCCATAATTTTAAAGTATTTTCCATGGGTTTGTCCCATTAACAAACTATTTGTATTCCTAAGACAACAAAAAGCTGCTGTTTACTAGTTTTAAAATAACATATTTTGGGGAAATCGAGCTTGGTTTCTCATTTAGCTAAAATGTGTGTGGAACCATGCAAACTCCATTGACAAGGAGAATATAATTTAAAGATACAAATTGGTGCAAAGATATAGAAAAGAAAATAAGAGAGCCTATTATTCTTAGCATGGCATTGGAATTTAGGCTCTTCCTTACAAACGCCAGCAGGGGGAAAAATTCAGATATTATTTTGTCTAAAGTATGTGATTATAGTTTATTTTTCAAAAAGGCTTTTACTGTATGTTACCTGTCTATAAAAAAAGATACAACTTTGAAGTTTTTTTACGTTTTTCAGTGTGTGGCAATTCTCTTTGTCTCATAAATACATGTATTTTCTAAGACAAACACCACTGTTATTTAACTGTTAATGTAATATACATGTGTTTCACTAACATCATAAATAATGGAAATATAATGTATAGAAATCTATCTAGATGTAGCATACATATAGATATTAGGTAGGTAGGTAGGTAGGTAGGTAGGTAGGTAGATAGATAGATATTAGAGGTTTAAAATTCTTAAAATTAAATTAAAAAGGGCCTGGTGGCTCAGCAGACTAAAGCATTGTGATTAACTTCAGCTGTCTGCAATTACTGTAAGTTCGAATCTCACCAGGCTCAAGGTTGACTCAACCTTCCATCCTTTCTAAGGTAGGTAAAATGAGACCCAGTTTGTGGGGGCAATAAGATGACTTTGTAAATATACAAAAGTATGAAGGCTATTGCTTAATGCATTGTAAGTCGCCCTGAGTCTCCGGAGAAGGGCGGCACATAAATCAAATTTAAAAAAAAAAACTTCTAGACAGCTCCAGCTCAGTGTGACTAATAATGAGTTTCTTGGGATTGTAATTCAGGCTCCAGCAAACCACATATTTTTCTTTCATTATGTTTATATCATTTTTTTCCTTAGAAAACCCTGTCAGAAGATAGAAATACACTGAAAGGCACAACAACTGATAAAGGTAGATTATATCCAAGTGTGCTTGGTGTACTTCATTTCAATATTCAATGCACACAAAATTCAAATTGATAACAGATATTATTTTAATTCATTATTTGAATTTTGATCTTTAATATCAAAAATGGCATGCATAAGGCTAAATTGATTTTACTGTATCTGAATCTAGAATTAATTTTTAATATTGGTTGGGTAAAAGCATTAGTAAACATCATTGATTTAAATTTCAGAGCATATCCTTTCTATGTAATGCCTCCTGTAGTGATAATTTACGTTATCTTATAACTTCCTGTGGTACCTTAATAGCCAATCTTCTTTTGTACTTCAACCATACATACAATTGATTGCCTGATAGAATGAATCTTAAAATTAGGCTTAACCTTTACCTTATCATAGGTAAAGCAACATAAGTAAGCATGTCACCCAAATCTCAAATCAAAACCTTCAAGATCTAATACCCTTGAGTTTTTCAAAGTTATCCAATCTTTTAACCATATCAAACGATAGACTTGGTAATAAAATAAAATCTGAGATTTGACAAGCCACCACTTTCTTTGGCATCTTGTAGGAATTTATATTTAATTCTTAGACGGATTTTTTGCTAAATAAATTTGGATATATTTTTCTGCCACTATTTCAAAGGAAGGTCTTTGATCAATATCAGTATAGCCTGAAAAAGAAATAACATTTTAGGTAATACATTCATCTTAATAAAAGCAATTTTTCCCTTTAGTGATAAATACTTTTTCTAATCTGGATAAGTCCAACTTTATCTCATTCCACATTTTAACATAACTATATTTATATAAGCACTTCCTGAATTTTTCCATCTATTTTTTTCTTAATCTTTGCCACTCCGGTTTTGTTGCCAGCCCAAAATTCATCCAATAATGTGTGACAACCCCACCTCTGGCCATATGCAGATTTCCCCCATTTTCTGGGCAGGGAGCAGCTGCAGCAGTGCGAGAGGCATGGGATGGTGATTTCAGTGGACTGAGGGAGGGAGGAGGCACTTGCACAACCACTTCCAAAACAACTTGCCAACAATACTATAGAGACTATTCCAAGTAATTGCCCAGCATAACACAGACTCAAAGGCATTAAAATAACAGGTATGAATGTGTGTGTAAATATCTGTGTGTCTGTGCACATGTAACTCTTCCCTTCCCCTAAAAGCAGGGGTGAAATCCAACAGGTACTGGAGAACCGGTAACGGAAACTTAGAGTAGTTCGGAGAACCGGTAGCGGAAATTTTGAGTAGTTCAGAGAACCGGCAAATACCACCTCTGGCTGGCCCCAGAGTGGGAATTCCCAGGGTGGGAATGGAGATTTTGCAATATCCTTTCCCTGGAGTGGAGTGGGAATGGAGATTTTGCAGTATCCTACCCCTGCCATGCCCACCAACCCACGCCCGTCAAGCAACATCATGCCTACCAAGTCACGCCCATCAAGCAACACCATGCCTACCAAGTCACGCCCACAGAACCCATAGTAAAAAAAATTGGATTTCACCACTGCCTAAAAGCCCCATGCTGGCTGCGCAGGTTATCACCCATCCAGGAGCAGAAGAAGGAAACATTCTGTGTATGCGCTTCTATCACTACCCCACTTCGTTGTGTCAGCCAGAAGCCCTAAGAAAAGAAACAGGCACTTCCAGTTCGGCTTTGGCCCTGACATGTGCAGAGGCTTGCTTCACCTCCAAAGAAGCAAAGAGATTCCCCTTTTTCCGCTACTGGATGGATGAAAACTTGTGCAGCCAACTTATGACTTTTAGGAGAAGGGAAGTCACAGACACACACTTTTTGTTTTAGTGCCTTTGATACTGGCAATTACCTGGAATGGTCTCTACAATAATCTTGGCAAATATTTCAGAAGTGCTTATGCAAGTGTCTCCTCCCTCTCTTAATCCACTGTCCCCTCCACATCTTTCACATTGTTGCAGCTGCTCCCTGCCTGGCAAATGGGAGAAATCTGCATATGGCCAGAGGCAAGGCTATCATGCATCATTCTGGGCTGGCAACTAAACTAGGGTGGCAGACAGGCAGTGCAGTATAACCATGTGATGTGTGTGGCTAATTGTCTGGTGTGGGGAATCACCTATGGTACTTAGTATTGTTGTGCATCACCCATGACCAGACAGCAGGAAAAAATGGTGGGCCAAGAGTAGTGAGGAAGGAGCACGGATGAGGGGCAGAAGGGGACAAATGCCCTCAGTGAATTTTCTGGGGAAGGGGGCTGGGTTTAAGCATCTGGGGCAGAGGAGATGGAGAGGGGTTCCCACGGTGGTAGGCTAGGCTGGGGTGAAGTGGCCATGGCCATGTGGCTGCAGCCAATTGTCCCATTCTGGATATAAAATACCCAAGTCTGATCAATGCTATAGTATAGTTGACTTCCTGACATTCCAATGCTAGTAGGAAGGGATAACTAATGAGAAGGCTAAGTAGATGGGTTTATCAAAAACATCCCAACAACATGATGCAATTCATACTGTGTTTACCTTCTCCTTTATCTTGTCTTTGTAATGTAATAGGCCGAAGACAAATAATCTGTTGTTCTGCCTTTCCTCAGGGCTGCTGACAAAACTGCCGATACTTTGTTAGAAATCTAAAATACACTTTAGTTATTTGTTTCTTTAATTAATTTTTATGTATCCTCAAAATAAATTGATTGCTTTGGGTAAGTGTGTGTGTGTGTGTGTGTATGAAAATAATCTGATTGTTTTGAATGTTTCATCTCCTAATTCTAGTCACTCTTAATCCAACAAATTTGAATAACTTAACTACTGTACTTCAGATGTTCCACTTAAAGGAATGTTTAAATTGCTTTCCTCTTTTTGTTTCCTCTTTGTTGCCCCATCAGGAGTGAATGAATCATTACCCATTTCAGGGGAAATGGTTGGACTGGTTCAAAAAGCATCTAGATTCAAAGAACAGAGATTTAATGGCAGAGGTGTAAGTTATCTGTCCTATTTTTTAAAATAAATGTGCAAATTTGAGATATAAGTCCTCCCTTCCTTATTGAATCCCATAGAACAGTGATGGTTAACCTTTTTGCCATCATGTGCCAAAAGTGGGGGGAGTGCAGGGGGGTCGCGCGTGTGTGTGCCCACACCCATAATTCAATGTCCTCCAGGCCACACACCTGTGCATGTGCGCGCGACCCCCCTTTGTGCTTCCCCCACTTTTGGCACACAATGGCAAAAAGTTTACCTGTGGGCCTGGTAGGCCCGTTTTTCGCCCTCCCCAGGCTCCAGAGGCTTTTGGGGAGCCTGGGGAGGGCGAAAACAGCCTTCCCCACCCCTGGAGGCCAGAAACAGCCAATTTACTGACATCTGGTGGGCCTGGAAGGCCGAAAAGTCAGCTGGCTAGTGTGGGCATGCACGTTGGAGATGACATAGGACAATGCTAACGTGCCCACAGATATGGATCTTGCATGCCATAGGTTCACCATCACGGCCATAGAATGTTTTATGTGTTATCTGTAGGTGAATGTACTTATAAGTACATGTGTGTGTAAAAATATCCACACTAAATTTGATACAAATTCTTTTTTTAAAAAATATTTTTTATTTTTTCCAAACATAAACATAAAAAATATCTTTCAAGAATTAAGTCTTGATCCGATTGATAGGTACACTAAATTTGCAATTAAAAACAAATATTTTTAACATAAATTCTAACATTTTAATTTAAGCCTTTATATTATATCATCATAAATCTTAATTCCCAAATAGACTTAGTTCATTTTTGTGTTCAATTATACATCAAAATTCAATACAGCTATTTCTAAATTATTTTCCTTATTATTGAAATAATTAATTATTAAGGATAAAATTATCCTTAATTTTTCTAAATTATTGCTCCTTTTCAACAATAAAACACATTTTTTAAAAAAAATAATAATCTAACCTCTTATTCTATATATTTACCTTGCAATTTATCACCACTAATCATAATTTTCAAATGTATAAAACTCAGTTTTTATTTCAATTTATTAATCAAAATTCTTACTGTTCTTCTTAGTATCTAGACCCATTTCATCCAATCTTTAAATCTTAAACTTTTACACAGTCATCTCAAAGTTTTACATTTCAATTGTCGTCTAACATTTTTTTTACCCCTTATTAATAACTGTTCTCCAGTGTGTTCTCCTCTATGCCTCCAACTATTATTGGGCTGATTTTGGCTGATTTTCTGAATTTTTTTCCTCCATAACTTCTCCTATTGCGTGGCTGATTTCCAGCATAAATTATTTTGGCTGAATTTCAGCATATTCTCCTCCATAACTCCAACTGTTGTTTGGCTGATTTCCAGCATTTTCCAGCGTTTTAGCTGGTTTCCAGCATTCTTTATTTTGACTGATATCCAGCATATACTCCTCCGTACTCCCAACAATTGTTTGGCTGATTTCCAGCATCTTTTATTTTGGCTGATTTCCAGCATAATTTCCTTCACCTCTCCACCTTTTGTTTAGCTGATTACCAGCTTATCTTATTTTAAGTGTTTCCTTTTCAATATATTTGTCTATTAATCCATTATTTCCAAGAATATTCTTCCAGAATGTTTCCCCATCTGTTTAATCATTTCCAACATATGTTATATTCAATCTCAATTGTTACTTCAATCTGTGTAATTTATTATACTATCAATAATCATTAACAATTAATCATAATTATCCTTCTCAACTCAATTGTTAACAATTTAAAATTAAAACGTGTTACATCAAATTATACTTTTATAAAAATATCACTTTTAACCACTTTAACTTCAAACTTCTATCTTAATTATCTTCTTTTATTTTCTATCTTTGTTACCCCATAGACACCTTCTGTTTTTATTTAAAGCTCATTTAAACATTTAAGCATTTTAACATTTAAAATATTTAAGCATTGCCTTTTAATTTTATCTATTTTATTTCTTCATTTCCCTATCTGTCCATAAATATTTCAGTTCGTAGTTAGTTCTTCCATGCTTAAATCTCTGTATATCATTTTAATTCTATTGTAGAATCTGTTTCCTGTAAGGTCTATCAGTCACTTTTGTTCCTACGCCAGTTCTTTTGTTGCTACACCAATTAATTTAAATTTTATAAGTTCCATTATATTTCTTCTTTTTTTGTAAGTCCATCTGTAGATAGAATAGGAATTTTCAAAATCCAAAAGTCCATAATTATTTTCAAAGTAATCCAAAATAAATAGCAAGTCAAAATGTTCTTTTTCATGCAGGGGGACAAATTTCTATAATCCACACTTTTGCTTAGTCACTAATTCAATCGCCACTTTGAATGAATTATGTAGCTATCCGTTTGATCTCTTTGTCTGGCTTTTAAAGGTGCCAAGTCCTTAATTATCGCTTTTCTCTTTTTCCAAAGGTCCGGTCTGTTTCAATTTAAAAAAAGAAATTCAAATATCCAATTTTAATTTGTTAGTAGTCAGTTCATTCCAATCAATCAGTACTGAAGTAGATTTCTTAAAGGGTCTTTAGCTCCTTTTGTTACTTTACAAAATCTTCAAGCCCCATAGGTCTTCAGCCGCTGTTTAAGGCTGGGGGTCTTATTTGAAAACATCAGTGTTCTATCATTGTTTATCGCCTGGGTTGGTGTCACTCCTCCGACTTCAAAACACGTTGCTCTTTCTTCCTTCCTCCTGTGCATTTCTTGTCCCAGTTTATCCCGGCTTCGTGGCAGCTGCCATGGCTGCCTCCCCCCACCAACTCAGAGGATTTCCTCCGGCCTCCGAGGAACTTGCCTGTTCCTCTCGGCCACCCTCTCTTTCCCCTGTCCCTACAGGACAGGTTTGGTCCACAGACCTGTCGGCGGTGGTTCGTCAGTCGGGGTTTTCATGGGGCTCACCAAAGCCCGCTATTTCCCCAACTGCATCACTGAAACGCCACACTGGAAGTCCCCAATTTTGATATAAATTCTTAACTGTAGGAATCAAATAGGTCAATCAGCAAGTGGTTAAATGCAAATTATATGCTAGCAACCAGGAAGCTGATCATGTATATTCCTAGTCTGGGTTTCTTCTGGCAGCAGGGCAAACTAACATCCATAGTTTTCTCTGCTCTGCAGATGTGGGGGCATTATAGACAAAAAACAGCTGGTGTGCAATCCAGACTGATGAAATCCTCTCTGTACTAAGTGAGATCTAGAAATTAACCATACATACTCAAAACAGCTGATATTTTTGTGAGTAGATAGATAAACCAACATTTTTACAGTCAGTTGCAGTCAGCTGGGAGTCAGAGATTCCTAGGCCATATATGCAGCCCTTCATGGGATCTAGGTTCAACCAAACTTCATTTTTTATTAACCACTTTGGAGCTTTTTTTGTTTGTTTTCTTTTTTAAGATTGAAAAATCTATCCCACTCATCACTCAATGAATTTCCTTTCAATCCATGTAAAAAGATTGAAAATTATGTCTTTTCAGCTTTGTAAAAAAAATTTTTTGCAATTTTTCACAATAAACAACAAATAGTGGCTTTAAAATGGTTTCTGAAATGGTTTGCTTCCCATTTGGTCGCACGCCTCCACAATTCCAGCTGCACACTGCTGCCAATCCCCATTATACCTGTGCAAATAAAAAGCAGCTGTGAAGGTTTCCATGAGGTCTGCTGGGCCCACACAGCCTCCGTGATTGCCCCATCCAATGCCAATTACCCACTGCCCTACCCAGTACTCAGTTGCTGGTGCTAATTGTCCTATGAAGCAAAAGGCCTTGGTCAAATGGTTCTGAAAGAATTTTGAGTGCTAATTTCAAATGCAAAACAAGACTTTGAAGGTGAATTATTGAAATACATGCTACATTTTTAAAAGAAATATTTCATCTGAGGCAGCGGTTCAGGAACAGGAACGCACATCTTCTCAGAAAGAAGAAAGCCCTCTAATCTAGTAGAAGAATTGAAGCAAAGAATATTTGAGTATCTTGAATGGCATGTACGCATGCGCATGCGCACACGCACAAACAGAATAAGTTGCCTGTATTGAAGCTTTTTCCAAAGAAACAGCTAGAAATATTAAATTAAATTACTAAACTAGTAAACTATAAGAGATGCAAGAAAAGAAGTTGAAGAACAAGAAGACCAAAGGAAACCTACTCAATGACAAGCACTTAGAAACAAGGTAGAACAAGATAGCACTAGAAATGAAAAAGCAGCAAATAACAACTATAGCTAAGAAGATTAACTGATATGAAACTTAAATTGCAAATTGTAGGCATAATCTCCAATTTCCATCTAATTAAAAATATTTCTACCAATCCATCAATGAAGAGTCTGCAGTGAATAAGTCAGTACCTGGCAAGGAAGAAAAGTGCAGTTTTGGGCAAATATATGGGATAACCCAAAGAAATCTAATAAGAACCCAGCTTGGTTAAAGGATATGGAAAAAAATAAAAAAGAAGATGAAATGAAAGCACTTGTAAGAATAGGAGAAATAGTGGAGAAAAAGGCAAGGACAATCAAGAATTGGTCAGCACCTGTAAAAGAAATCTAACCACCAGGTAACTATTAGACTTAATACTTGCTTACCAACAACTTCTAAATTGCTAACTGATGTAGCTGATGTAGTTAATCTGTATCTAATTGAAAACTAGCTCTTTCCACCTGAGGAGACAGAAAACCACCCAAATAGCAGATGAACAAAAGACCAACTTCTAATTGACACAACAATTCTGGAAAATTTCAAGAGGAGCAAGACTAACTTGAATGTAGCGTGGATTGATTACAAGAGGGTATTTGATTCCCTGCCACATGATTGGATAATCAAGTACCTAGAAATAACTTCCATGTGCTTCATGTTGCCAGTAGAGTCAGTAGAAACATTAAAAGCTTTGTGCAAATATCAATGATGTAATGAAAGACATGGTTGCTAGTCAATGGCAATAGATTTGGACAGGTTAATATCAAAAGTTTAGTTTTAGTTTAGTTTATTTGGATTTATATACCGCCCTTCTCCTTGCGGACTCAGGGCGGTGTACAGCCAATTAAGAACAACATATAAACATACACAAGTTAAAATTTCTTAAAATAATAATATAAATGGCCATAAAATTTAAAAATTAACATATTTAAAATACAACTCTAAAAATACTAAAATGTTATAGGGATCAGGCTAGGCCGGCGAGCTGAAAGAGATGGGTTTTTAAAGCCCGCTGAAAGGTTGGGAGGTCAGAGATTATTCTTAACTCTGGAGGCAGATCATTCCAGAGGGTGGGTGCTGCCACAGAGAAGGCTCTCCCCCTGGGGGTCGCCAGCCGGCATTGTCTGGCTGACGGCACCCTGAGGAGGCCCACTCTGTGGGAGCGAACCGGCCGGTGGGAGGCAATTGGCGGCAGAAGGCGGTCCCGTAAGTACCCTGGCCCTAAGCCATGGAGCGCTTTAAAGGTGATTACCAACACCTTGAAACGCACCCGAAAGTCCACCGGCAGCCAATGCAGCTCGCGCAGGAGAGGTGTCACGTGGGAGCGTCCCGTCGCTCCCATAATCCCCCGCGCGGCCGCATTCTGCACCAGTTGGAGCCTCCGGGTGCACCCCAAGGGGAGCCCCATGTAGAGAGCATTACAGTAGTCCAGACGGGAAGTGACAAGAGCATGAGTGACCGTGCGTAGGGAGTCCCGATCTAGAAAGGGTCGCAGCTGGCGAATCAGGCGGACCTGATAAAAAGCCCCCCTGGCCACGGCCGTCATATGATCCTCTAAAGACAGCCGTGAGTCCAGGAGGACGCCCAAGTTGCGAACCCTTTCCGTGGGGGCCAATGACTCGCCCCCAATAACCAGCGATGGAGTCAGCTGGCTATATCGGGACGCCGGCAGCCACAGCCACTCGGTCTTGGAGGGGTTGAGTCAAAGCCTGTTTCTCCCCATCCAGACCCGCACAGCTTCAAGGCACTGGGACATCACTTCCACGGCATCGTTGGGGTGGTCTGGGGTGGAAATGTACAGCTGAGTATCATCAGCGTACTGATGGAACTCCACCCCAAAACCACGGATGATCTCACCCAGCGGCTTTACATAAATGTTGAACAGGAGGGGCGAGAGGACCGACCCTTGCGGCACCCCACATACCAGGCGCCTCGGGGTCGACCGCTGCCCCCCTGTCAACACAGATTGCGACCGGTTGGAGAGGTAGGAGGAGAACCACCGTAAGACGGTGCCCCCCACCCCCAGTCCCTCCAACCGGCGCAATATGATACCATGGTCGATGGTATCAAAAGCCGCTGAGAGGTCTAACAGCACCAGGATAGAGGAGTACCCCCTACCCCGGGCCCTCCAGAGATCATCCACCAACGCGACCAATGCCGTTTCGGTGCTGTACCCAGACCTGAAGCCGGACTGGAGCGGGTCTAAATAGACGGCTTCATCCAGGTATCGGGGGAGCTGCCACGCCACCACACTCTCAACAACCTTCGCCAGGAAGGGAAGGTTGGAGACAGGACGGTAGTTTGCTAAAACAGCTGGGTCCAGGGAGGGCTTCTTGAGGAGGGGCCTCACCACCGCCTCTTTCAAGGCAGGCGGAAGGACACCCTCACTCAAAGAAGCGTTTATAATCTCCTGGAGCCAGCCTCGTGTAACCTCCCGGGAGGCCAGCACCAACCAGGAGGGACACGGGTCCAGTAAACATGTGGTTGCGTTCAGTCTTCCCAGAATCCTGTCCACGTCCTCGGGAGCCACAGGATCGAACTCAGCCCAGATAACACTCTCAAGACCTGGCTCAGTCACCCCGCCTGAACCCACCCAGTCGGCGGCCAGGTCGTCCCGAATCTGAGTTATTTTATCATCCAGATATTGAACAAAATCCTCAGCACGTCCCTGTAAGGGATCCTCCCGCGCTCCCGAATGGAGGAGGGAGCGGGTCATCCTAAACAGGGCGGCTGGGCGATTATCTGATGACGCGATAAGAGCGGCAAAGTAATTAGACTTGGCCGTTTTTATCGCCACTAAGTAAGTCTTAATATGAGCTCTTACTAGTGTCAAGTCAGATTCGGAGCGGCTGGCCCTCCAACCACTCTCTAGGCGTCTTTTCCGGCGCTTCATCTCCCTCAGCTCCTCGGTGAACCAAGGAGCTAAGTTGGTTCGGCACCGGGTCAGAGGCCGCAAAGGCACGACACGGTCCAAGGCCCCACCGGCCGCTCTATTCCAGGCAGCCACCAGGTCCTCGGCCGAGTCGTGTGTCAGTGTCTCAGGGAATGGCCCAAGCTCCGTCTGGAACCTATCAGGATCCATCAGGCGCCTGGGGCGGAACCATCTGGTCGGTTCCGCCTCCCTGCGGTGGGGTACAGCGGTCAGAAAGTCGAGCCGAAGGAGCGAGTGGTCAGTCCATGACAAGGGTTCTAAGCCTATATCCCCAATATCAAGACCACTCAACCACTGTCCAGAGACAAAAACTAGGTCCAGGGTGTGTCCACCAATGTGAGTTGGGCCCTGAATTACCTGGGTCAGGTCCATGGCCGTCATGGAAGCCATGAACTCCCGAGCTATCTCAGATGTTTCGCCGATAGATGGCAGATTGAAATCCCCCATGACCATAAGCCTGGGGGTGCCAATCACCACATCGGCTACAACATTGAGGAGCTCGGGCAGGGTCGTTGCCACGTGGCAGGGAGCCAGGTACGTGACTAACAAACCCATCTGCCCACCAGGACCCCACCTCACGAAGATGGACTCACACCCGGCTATCTGAGGAACAGTGGCCTCCCTCGGATCCAGACCTTCCTTAATAATGACCGCCACTCCCCCACCCCTGCCCTGAGCTCTCGGCTGGTGAAATGCAAGGAAACCTGGCGGGCACATCTCCATGAGGGGAACCCCACCCTCGCGGCCCAACCAGGTCTCAGTAATACCAGCTAGGTCCGCACCCCCCTCTTGAAGAAGGTTACAGATGAGGGGGGCCTTATTTACAACGGACCTGGCATTGCATAACAGCAACCGGAGCCTCGGGTCCTGAGACTCCGAACAACCTGGGGAACGGGAATAGCTCCGGGGACCGGGGCATGCAACCGCTCGAAGACAGCGAGTGCGTGCCCCCTTCACATGATACGGTCCCCCGCTCACGCCATATCTGCCCCTCCCACACAATGTTTCTATAGCCCAACCCTCGACAGGGGGCTCTCTAGGAGCCCTCTTACCTCCAGAGTCTACACCCTCCGTAACACCCAATACCGAGCCTGTCCTATTCCCATTTGGGTTCCCCCCCAAACCCTCTCCCACCCCCACCCCAGAGCCCCTTAAAATTCTTAAAAACCGATTTAAAAACCCTCTCAACCCCTTTTTTGCCACATGCCACCTCTCGGGGTCCCAGGACCCGTCATTAAGGTAGGCCCTCGATAGTGTGGAGGGCCAGGCCTGCGAGAGGGGGGAATCTCGCAGGGCAAGAAGCGTGGACCTTAAATACATCCGGAACAATATATAAGAAACATAGAGGACGATAAAACATGGCTTCCGCAGAGATAAAACAATGTCCAGGAGCGGACCAGTCTATCCGGAGGGTCCTCGCTACCCTCCCACAGTAGCAATGGAGTTGTTAAGTTCTGCCCAGTCCTGCTGGGGGGTGTCAAACCACCCTCTCACTGTGGTTCGTTGCAAAGGTCCAGTAAGTTGAAACAAGGCAGGGCCACTCTCTCACAGAGGTCCGGCCATACTGTCCTAAAAATGCAACACCCCCTCGAGGTAGATAATGTAAAGAACCGGCTCCAAAGTCCTCCGATGACTGCCATGGTCTCCAATCCGGCCAATCAGCCAAACGGTCATAGTAAGATAGTAAAAGATAATAAAATAGTCAAGCAGCAAGATAGTCAAAAGAGCAAGATAGTCAATGTGTCTGGGAGGTGGTCGGTAGGTCTAATCTAGAAGAGAGCTCCGGGGGCATACGGACAATATACAGGCATAGTAGGGGTTAATAAATACAGGGCCAAAATGAGATCCCACCCCCCTGCTGACAAGTTCGCTGGCCTCTGCCAATGGCTCCGGCAATCCACTCTCTCCTCCTCCAGGCACTCTGCCACCACCTCCTCCTCCAGGGTGCCTGGGCACCAGCGGGCCTGGCTGCTGGCTGCCCTCTCGCCCCAGCCAGGCACCATCTCGTCCCGACGCCGCTCGCCACCATTTCACTTGTTCCTCTCCTTCTTCTGAAAGAGGAATCTTTCAGGAAGGTTCATCACTACTGTTTGTCATTACACTGATTCCTCTGTCAACAATACTGAATATCTTGGGCCATGGCTATAAACATGAACACTGCCAAATTACCCACCTCCTTTACATGGATAGATTGAAGCTGTGTGAAAAAAAAACCCCATCTGAAATAGTATTGCTGCTTGTCTGTATATACAGCCAAGACATTGCAGTAGAGTTTGGACTGGACAAATATGTCATGCTTACCAACAAATGGGGAAAAATAGTGAAAACTGAAGGAATCAAGATATTATATGGAAATAATATGGATGAAGATCATCATCACAAATACCTCATTATTCCAAATACAGGTAGATCTCAACTTACAACCATAATGGAACCTAACTACACAATATATTGTGGCCATAATATTATGGTCACAAGTCATGATGATTGTTAAGTAATGCACCTACATATTTGCTTCACATGACCTCCACTCTTGCTCTTACCAAAGCAGTTAAGCAATTGAGCAGTCATTTGGATGCCTCAGAGTAGAGGATGCCAAAGAGGACTAGTGCAGGCCCACACCCAACTGGCCTGGATCTTTCAGAGCCTCCCCCATCAGTTGAGATACTCTGTGCTCCACTTCCCATCTCCCAGGGTCTCTACAGGTCTTTGGCTTGCTTTCCCACCTGCTGGGTCCTTACCAGACTTGGGGCTACATGGGTCCCATAACTTCCTCCCTGTCACCCATGACACACTTAACTTCTGTTGAACTCTAATGCTCCAGAGCTTGTATTAGGGAAGGAGAGTAGGCTCCAGCACTCCCAGTAGCCCTGCAGGCCACATAGTAACATCCCAGAATTGGATACCATCTTCAGATTGGTCACAACTCATCCGTTTGCTGCAAAAAATGACTATTTAAATTCTAATTTAAAAACTAAAAAATAGAGAGAATCTATCTTACTTTTTGGAGTAAATAATCTTATCTTAACCTGCAATCAATTTTATGCATAGTTTATATTTTAAAAATACTATATTAATTTTTCATTTTCTTAATTAAATGAAAATTATTTCATTTTCTTAATTTATTATTACTATATGGTCTACACGATTACAAATTCTTTTTGGAAAAGTTTCAAAGTTTTAATGTTAACCTGGCTTTGGTTGACTGGGTTCTTAATTGAATAGATATTTTAACACATTGTTTAGATAGTATTTCATTATTTTGCATTCTTGAGTTCTTGAAATAAAGGTTAAAGTAAAGATTTCCCCTGTCCAATTTCCCCTGTCCAAACAATGTGTTAAAATGTGTCATGTCTGACTCTAGGGGCAGTGCTCATCTCCCTTTCTTAATCAAGGGAGCTTGCACTGACGAAAGATGCATCCAGGGTCATGTGGCGAGCATTATTGTATGCCAAAACGGATGGTATGTTGTTACTTTCCCAACAAAGTAGTTTCCATTTATTTACTTGCACTTACATGCTTTGAAACTGCTAGGTTAGCAGGAGTTGGGCAAGTAATGGGAGCTCATCCTGTTGTGCGGTGCTCTGGTCTTGAACCCAAGCTGTTGGCTTTCCAACTGACAAGCTAGCATCTTTAATCACTGAGCTATCATGCCCCACTTTTGGAATAGTATTACTAAAATCATAATAGTTGAATAGAAGAATATATATTAATTATATTATATTATATTATATTATATTATATTATATTATATTATATTATATTATATTATATTATATTATATTATATTATATTATATTATTATACAATAATAGTTGTATACTAATTATTCCCATTTTAAAAAAATAATTTCTTAATATATTTTCCTATCTTATTTAACTGTACAACCCATTGGCCAGAGAACTGAAAAATGATTAGCTTTATAAATTCATTTTCTCAGATTCCATTTGAAACTGATAATTTGAAAAATTATCATTGAAGGCCGTATCATGATTGTGTTTGACCTTTGACCGGGGTAGGCATGGGTGTGGCCATCTTGACATCACTCACGTTGGCCCAAGCACTCTGCCAGCGAAAACAGGCTTCAGAGCTCCATATTCGGTTGTGACGGCCTCCTGCCACCCTCTGCCAGTGAAAACAGATCTCAGGGGAGCGTGTGCAGGCCCCCAAGCTCTATTTTCACTGGCAGACGGTGGCAGGAGGCCATCACAGCCAAAAACGAGCCTGCCCAGGCTCCATTTTCACTGGTAGAGGCACCATGGGCTGGTCCTTTGCTGTTTCTAGGGTGACCCTGCGGGCCAGATCTGCGGGCCAGATCTGATCCATGCACCCCATGGATCAGATCTGGCCCACGGGCCTTTAGTTTGACACCCCTGAGTTAGACAATACAATGCTTTTATTCTTAATCATTTGAAGCTAAAGTTTTTAAATAGTATGCAAAGTTTCAGTGAATAGACTATAATATTTATGTGCCTAAGATAGTCTTTAGTCAAATATATTACATCTGAAATGGAGTAGAAGGAATACAAAATCCATAGTGCACTTTATGTGAGCCTCCTCATTTTAAATTATGTCCATCTTTGTCAGATTTAATTTTTTTCCAAAAAAGTGAAGGAGCAAGTTGCAACTTAATTTTTCACATGCACTGTAATTAATTACCAACATAGTTTTTATTTTAATCTGGCTTTCAGCATATAAGAAGGTTAATACTAAATAAATTGTGATATATTTGTTTCATTTAAGGCATTACCTCAAGGAACAACCCATCTGATGAATACAAAGGAAGCAACACCCATGCAATGTTTACTTGACTTGGTCGACAAATACTGGAATGGTTCCAAATCACTCCATTGCAATGAGATTTTTTTAGGTAAGAATGAATGTTGGAATTCCCTTATCCTCTCTGATGATTTGACTACCATACTTTTCTCTGATGATTTGGTTACTTTTGCTTTTGACAACTAAATTAATTGAGATTATCACCCTTCAAGGCAAGGGTGCTCAGCAAATAACAGCAAGTTGAATATCACTTATCAGTTTACAGTCATTCTTTATAATATAGGCAATTTCTATTCATAATGTTGAGACATCCAACCTGGATGACTATGCAAAAGTGTAGCTATTTTTATCAAATATTCCAAATGCCTTACAGGATTGCTGTTCAGTAGATAGCCAATTATGATTCCATGTTTGTGAAGGTAGGCTGAGGATCAGAACTGAGGCTAGTATAAAGCTCTCTCTACAGTCACTCTAACTGTTTGAGTCCATGGGTGGATTGGCAATAGAGTTCTCTGGTTTTATGGGACTACATGGGTTTTTAATCTTCCATTCTAGTCTGTTTATGAGTTGATAACCAGCATGTAATCTGATTAGTTATCTCTGGCACAGCTCACAGTGGGAGATACAATTTTGACTTGGTGGTTTTTGTATGTGTATGTGTGTGTGTGGGGGGGGGGGGGTAATGATATAGAAATATTACCATCTTTTCTTCTTCAATTGTCTGGTATACTGGGAACATTCCAGGCCTGCGTATGCACTTTAGTAAATAAGAGTCTACCAACATTGCTGCATGGATGAAAGGCAACAAGAACATTTGCAGGAATTGGGTACATCTAGACTACTGAAAAGAACTAGGAGTGACATGATAGTTGTGTTCCAATATTTGAGGGGTTGCTACAAGGAAGAGGGTGCCACCAGAAGACAGGACAAGAAGCAATGGATGGAAACTAATCAAGGAGAGAACAAAGGAGAACTAATGAACTAAGAAGAAAATTCCTGACAGTGAGAACTATTAAATCGGTTGAATGGTTTGCCTTCAGAACTTGTGGGTGCTTCATCACTGGAAGTTTTTAAGAAGCGATTGGACAGCAATTTGTCCAGAATGGTATAGGTTCTCCTACTCCAACCCCCTGTATAATTGTATGACTACGATTGAGCCCAGAATTTCTGTTGCTAAGCAAGACAGTTGTTAAATGTATATTGCCTCATTTTACAACCTTTCTTGCCACAGTTATTAAGTGAATCTCTTCAGTTGTTAAGTTAGTAACATGGTTGCTAAATGAATCCAGCTTCCCCATTGACTTTGTTTGTCAGAAGGTCACAAAACATTATCATTTCATCCCGGGACACTTCAACTGTCATGAATATGAATCAGTTGCCAAGCTTTTGAATTTTGATCATATGACCATGGGGACACGGTCTCAAAATACTTAATGGGCATAAGTATTTTTTCAATGCTGTTGTAACTTTCAACACTAAATGAACTTTTGTAAATCAAAGTCTACCTAAAAGACCTCCAAGGTTGCTTCCAAGTCTCTTATTCTGTGGACAGTTAGAGCAATAGGCCAGAACCTATGTTGACATACCTGCAATCTGTGTGACATATTCAGCCATGGTTATTGGTGTCCCTGAGCCTTTCACAACTGTTGTATCAAAGCCTATACAGGACAAAGAAGTACCCAGAGCAGGTCTGGCAGGAGTGAAGATTAGCCTTTTATGATGGAAATACACTAGAACCTCAGGGAAGGAACCAGAGAAATCACTCTGAGGTTTCTCACAGAGCCTGGCGGCAGGAACTTTTGCTTCAGCACTTACAAAGAGGCTGGGACTTTGTCATTTCTCCTTATCCAACATATTTTAATATCAGAGTGGTAGCCCACAACAGTCATGAGCAAGTATCATTGCCCTTTTGCACTCAGTAAGTCTTCTTGAAGGTAATCAATAACCGAACAATGCAGACTTTGCTGGCCTGGTGTCCTTTTTTCTGTTTTTTTTTTTAAGTTATTCAAAGAGAAGTTAAAATACAAAACTGAAGCTCTGTTTGGAGGCTTTTTTCTGAAGCTTCATTTCTAAGGCTTTTTTCAGCCTCTGAAACCTCCATTTGAGAGGCTGGGCGGGGCTACATTCTGAGTATAAGAGGCACCCAGATTTTCACCCTCTTTTTTGGGGGGGAAAGGTGCATCTTATACTCCGAAAAATAAGGTAACTTATTCAAAGCTATATGCCTTTGTGTATTTTCCACAACCATTATCATCTGATCAAGTTTTGAAAAAAAGCTGTAACTAAAAATTGTTATCAGAAAGTCTTTTCTCGTATTTCAGCTACTTCTGCTTATCAGTAATGTGATACCTTGTTGCTTGGTGTAACTTGATCAGGGAACAAAGAAAAAGAGCACAGAAGTAGAAGGATTTCTAGATATTTCAACTCAAGATTGAAAGAAAAATTCAAAAGAAATAAATACTGAATATTTTGCAAATATAAAAAAATGCAAAAATCCTGTGGTGAAAGTCCAATATAAATCAAGTGAAAGCACTTCACCATCCCAAAAATGCCATCTTTCCTTATGAGGAAAGCAGAAGTTATTCAAAGCAGCAACAATAAATCAAAGGAAAACAAACAAACAAACAAAAAGAACAGCTAGAACTTTTAAGGACAAAAAGCAAAATAAAACAATACATTCAAAAAGTGAAAATTAATACTTTGACTTCCTTAGAAAACAAGCTGCTGAAAAGGATGATGGATTTGCCCAGGGACTTTCCAATCCTTCCCATGGGGAGCTGGAATCTTCAAGATTCCCCTTCCCAGATGGGTCCACGCCTGTCTTGGGTTATTCCTAAGTGCTTTCAGGGAGGAGTGCTGCGAGATAATATCAGCAGATTGTTGGCAAGGGAGAAGAAAGACTCTTACCATGCAGCAGCCATTTTGGAGAAGTGCTGGTCTTATATCCTGATCACAGAGGTAGTATTCTGCTGGAAGGCTCAGTCCATTCAGCTCCTAATCCAGATGGTCTGGGATGGGCTTTTTACCAGACTGTCTCTGGCTTGTTGGCTGCATCCTCACAGTGTCTTTAAATTGCTGCTGTCCTCTATCAACAAGGCTCCTTCTGTTGCCATGATTCAGCACCTCTTCTATTTCTCAAACTGTGGAACTAGAGGCTCATTACTTGAACTGGACCTAGGTAGCCTTAATTACCTATACGTTTTTTGGGTAGTCTAAATGTTTTTCTTTGCCTACATTAATTTCTTCAGATATGCAAGTGCAGAATGCTAATAAAAGAGTGTCCAACCTTTTCCTGGAAAATAATGGTATCAGTACTAACTTTTATTATCAAATTCGGGATTTGATTGAGGAGGAAAATGCAGACCTGGCTTGCATTACGGAAACCTGGTTGGGCTCAGAAGGAGGTGTCCCTCTGACAGAACTTTGCCCACCAGGTTTCCAGGGCCTGGGGTGAGGAGGTGGCGGTTGTTATTAGGGAGACCCTCAGTCCGTGGGAGGTCACTGTTCCCCAGATAGACAGGTGTGAGACCCTCCTCATGAAATGGGGTCCACAAGGGCAGTTGGGCTTGTTGATTGCGTACCTGTCTTCCAGCTGCATAACAACAGCCCTTCTCAGGCTACTCGACGCCCTGTCAGGGCTGGTGGTGGAGTTTCCCAGACTTACTGTACTGGGGGACCTCAATCTGCCTTCCCTGGGCAGGGTGTTGGGGATGGCTTGGGAATTCATGGCTTCCATGGTAGCCATGGACCTGACTCAGATTATTCAGGGCCTGACTCAAAAGGGGGGGCACACGTCGGATCTTGTTTTTATCTTGGAACAGTGGCAGGTTGAGTTCAGTAGGGGAATATCTGCTATTTACCCCCTGTCATGAACCAATCACTATCTCCTTTGGCTAGGCTTCCGGTATGCCACCCTTCCTCACTAGGATGTGGGACCGACCACCTGGTTCCGCCCCAGGCGCCTGATGGACCTGGAAAGGTTCCAGATGGAGCTTGGGATGATACATCTCTCTCTCTCCCACGCCCCAGATGCGGCCCTGGTGGATGCCTGGGATAAGGCGGCCACTGGGGCTCTCGACCGTGTCGTGCCTTTGCAACCTCTGACTTGACGCAGATATCAGTTGGCTCCTTGGTTTATGGGGGAGCTCTGGGGAATGAAGCGCTATAGGAGAGACCTAGAGAGCTGTTGGAGAGCTAGTCGTTCTGAGTCTGACCGTGCACAGCTAAGGTTGTTTACATGATCTTACCTGGTGGAGATGGCGAAGAAGCGTCGCTACTTCTCCGTTCTCATCGCGTCCGCAGATAATCGCCCTGCTGCCCTGTTTAGAGTGTCCTGCTCCCTCTTGAATCAGAGGGCATGAGGGGACCCTTTGTGAGGGCGGACCGAGGAGTTTAGTCAACATCTGCTGGACAAGATCACTCAGATTCAAGACAGCTTGGACTCTGACTGGGCAGGGTCAGATGGTGGGGAGGCAGCGGGTCTTGTTATCTGGAGGGGGTTCGATCCTGTTACCCCTGAGGAAGTGGACAGGAGCTGTCCACTTCCTCAGAAGCTGAGAAGCAACCACTTGTGTATTGGACCCGTATCCCTCCCGGCTGGTTTATTCAACTATGGAGATGACACGTGACTGGATACAGGCAGTGATAATTGCTTCCTTGGGTGAGAGCAGCTTTCCTCTGCTGCCTTGAAGGAGGTGGTAGTTAGGCCCCTCCTTAAGAAACCTGCCTTGGATCCAGCTACTTTGAGCAACTTCCGTCCGGTTTCCAACCTTCACTTTCTTGCGAAGGTTGTTGAGAGCGTGGTTGCATGTCAGCTCCTGGAGGCCCTGGTCACTGGCATTGGTCACGCTGGTGGATGATCTCTGGAGGGCTCGGGACAGAGGTTATTCCTCTCTTCTGGTCCTATAGATCTTTTGGTGGCTTTCAATACCATCAACCATGGTATCCTGCTGCAACGCCTCGAGGGGTTAGGAGTGGGAGGCACTGTTTTATGGTGGTTCTCCTCTTACCTCTTGGTTTGTATGCAAGTGGTGTTGGTGGGCAGGGCAGAGGTCGGCCATGAGGCCCCTCACTTGTGGGTGCCCCAGGGGTCGGTCCTCTCGCCTCTTCTGTTCAATATTTATATGAAGCCGTTGGGAGAGATCACCCGTGGTTTCGGGGTGAGGTATCATCAGTATGCTGATGATGCCCAACTTTTTATATCCACCCCGAACCAGCCCAGTGATGCCCTTGATGTGATGTCCCAGTGCCTGGAAGCGGTACGTGTCTGGATGGGGAGGAACAGGCTTCAGCTCAACCCTGCAAAGACCCTGCACAGTGGCTGTGGATACCGACATCTCGATCGGATCAAGAGGTTCCATCTTTGGCTACAGGGGGTGAGGTGTTACCCCCTGTAGACAGGGCACGCAACTTGGGTGTCCTCCTGGACTCACGGTTGAGCTTAGAAGATCATATAACAACCATGACCAGGGGGGCGTTTGCCCAGGTTTGCCTGTGTGCCAGTTGCACCCTACTTGGATCTGGATGCCCTATACACAGTTACTCATGTGTTTGTCACCTCCCGTATTGACTACTGCAATGCTCTTTACTTGGGGCTGCCCTTGAAGATCACTCGGAGGCTTCAGCTGGTGCAGAATGTGGCCGCGCGGGTTGTGATGGGAGGATTCCGATACTCCTATGTTACATCTCTCCTGCGCGACTTGCATTGGCTGCCGGTTGCCCTCCGGGTGAGATTCAAGGTGCTGGTGATGACCTATAAAGCCCTACATGGCTTAAGCCCAGAATATCTGTCAGACCATCTGCAACCAGCAACAGCTCCCCATCATCTAGTACGTTCTCACAGGGAGGGCCTGCTCAGGGTGCCATTGACTAGACAGTGTTGGCTGGTTACCCCCAGAGGTAGAGTGTTCTCTGTGGGCGCACCCACCCTTTGGAATCAACTCCCCCGGGGGCTCCAGTTGGCCCCTGACCTTCCCATTTTCTGCCACGAACTAAAAACATGGCTGTTTAAATTGCCCAGCCTGGATTGATGGGGTTTTGGGTTTAATGTATTTTAATATGCATTTAATATGTATTTTAACATGTTTCTTACTTGGATTGAGATTGTATAACTTAATTGTTGTGAGCTGCCCTGAGTCCTATGGAGATAGGGCAGCATATAAATCTAATTAAAATAAATAAAAATCAAATAATCTTATTGATCTTGCAATCCTTAACTTCAGTTTACTGATTTTAAGGTGGCACTTTGATCAAAACTCAGACCTATTATTTGCTGGAATAATATGCAGTGGAATGTAAACACATCTGCAAGACATGCTATCTATAACAATCCAACAGAATCGTAAAGTGAATTTTCTAGCATTCAGTATTTTATGAAGGCACCTGTTTTTGTTTTGCTTAATTTTTTGTTCTCACTAATTATAGACTTAGATAAATTTCTTTACATCCCAGCTCAAGCAGAAATGGTTTTGTCTGCAGTTCAGAAATCTCTGCCAGCAGGTCAACAGAAACATTCCACAGAGAATCAAGAGGTGAATAAACTCCTCTTAGAGAAAGAAGCCTTACAAGAGTGTCTATCTGAACAGGAGAAACAATATAGCATCAGGATTAAAAATCTAAAGTCAGAGTTGAGCAAAATTAAGAAAGATATGGTGAGCAGAATATGGTATTTTCTTTAATACTTTAAAACTTTTTGTGTGTGAGAATAGATGTTATTCAATCTTAACTATACTATAACTAGTTACTAATAATCCTATGCTAGAGCAGGAATTTAATAGAGTGGCAGTTGTGCACTCATTCCAATCTTTGATCATAGTTATGGGACTTAATATGTTTTAGTTGTTTTGATAGGTGACTTTTGTGAAGAAAGAAATATCCGGCCTGATTCCTTGGTTTGAATGTTGAAACACTGTATTTAAGGGTAATATTCAGAGTTTATGATTGGGTGACTTGATCTCATGGCAATTTAACTTCTATCCCTGGTAATATTTAATAATAAATAGTTAATATTTATATCATAATTATTAAGATATGACATACAATTTTACTAGTATATGAATAACACTCTATTCATTTGAATCATTTGGGTCAAGAGAATCTTTATAGATTGTGAACAGGTATCTAGTTGCAGTGATGGACTACTGTAAGGATCTGTTAATGGAAGATGTTACTGCTTCTCCTGTCATAATTACTATGATCTTAGTCTTGTTAAAAAAAACCCTTGAAAAACATTTGTTCCAAACATGCCATAATATCCTTAACCTTCAATTTTTCAAATGGAGTTTTCATGCTACACTGCATTGAAATAGTCTTACCAGTTGCTGGTATTTCTGCTCTGTCCTACATAGATATCATCGTCAGGCTTTTTGAATTCATTCTCTTGAACCACAGTATCCAATCTTACCATCTACTTGAGATGTTTGGAAAAGTAATTCATCCTGGATCAAATATTTACATGAATATTCCTGCTTGAGGAATACTTTATTCTTTTTCAATATATAGGTATGGCTTATTTTGCAAGGTTAACATATTAAATTCTGGGGTCACCCTTTCCCAAATTGCCTTGAAGTTCTCAAGAATTCTGAAATTATGCCAAGAATAATCTGAAGAAAAGAATAATTGTATATATCTTCTGAAGATTGCATTTAGAATGTAATCTGATGCAGATGGAGAAAAATTAAATCTTGCCCTTTTTTTCATATTCTGTGATGTAGGAAAAGTAATTCTGGTGTCTTCTCAAACAATTTTTATGTTAACTCTTCATCTCAATATAGCTTGCTATGTCTAGGCGGCCTCTTAATTATGGAAAGTCAAGTGATAGGATAGCTATCAAAAAATACAAACTCCCTCCCCCAAGATGGTGTGCTGAATGACAGGTGATTCTTTGTCTTCCACCCACAAACAGCTGGTTTTATCACCAAAGCTGATTATTTGATGGCTCTGCTCCCTTCTTTCTGAAGGGGAGACTAGGAAGAACCCAAGATGACCTTTGAATCAGCATGCTTCTATGGAGAAGAGATTTTGATGACTGCAATTCTTGGTAAGGAGCAATTGGTTGTTTAATCTCTAATCATCTGTTCTTTCATCTGTTCATTTTTCTTAAGAATTCCCGAATTTTAATTGCACTTTATTTCCACATGTTCCAAATATTTTCAGGTATGTAAAGTTACAAATATTTAATTTAATCCATAATCACAAAAACCAACTTTTTAATTAACTATTTTTATGTATATTAAAACCCAAGAGTAAGAGAGAAAATAATATTATAACAAGAATATTTTTCTAAATAGCTTACTACCTTAAAAATTATGTACAGAGATAGAATGCTAACCTAAAATTGGAAAATGTCATCAACATATAAAAATAATGTGTAGTGACACCCCATCAAAATAATAATCTTAATTTATAAATTCTGCCTTATAATGTGGCCAAATGTTCAAAGATTATACTAGGTAAAGGATCAGAACAGGCAGTTCTAATTCAAAAGAACAATCTTACAGTTGTTATAACTCCAGTTGCAAATAATAAATCTCAATCCATCAAAGAAAGTTCTATAAAAAGAAGCTTCTAGAAGAACAAAGGGGAAAGCAAAACCAATACCCAGGGCAAAGAACAAACACCCAGAGAGACTTCAAGTCTCTTCAGTCAAAAAAAGGATAGGAAATCATTCATAGGTAATCCAGGTACTTGCTTCTCAAAAAGAGGCCCCAGGGCAACATTTTTTGAGCACCAAGAGTTGAGGGAATAACCATTCTATTCAAATTCAGTTGGCACCTTTTAAAGCATTCAAAGTTTACGTATTTCATTTCATAATCACATTTGGTAAATTGTTTGTTAACTATTTTTACCCACTAGAGGCCTTTTGCTCAACAAATCTGGGTATGGCTTATTAGCTTAAGGGGGAAAAAATTAACTACAGCCTTAAAAACTAAAAAGAATTGAAATAAATAGCAAAAAGTTATTTAAGACTTTGATTTTAGACATTTATGAATGCATTAAGAGTCCATGAAAAAAATGAAAAAGATTTTGGAATTTATTTTTTAAAAATCCTTTCTGTAGGACATAAGGAATTTAAAAATCGACATTAGATGAAACTAAACATTTTAATCAAAGGATAAGAATACATAAATCTGATCAATAGCTCCAGAATGAGCTATTGTAACATTGGAAATACTGAAGAACACTTAAAAATAGAATCAGACCTTAATATTAACAACATCAGTAACAATGGTCATATAATAGTCATTGTCTGAAACTTGATGAATTTTGATAAACTCCCAAATGGGAGATGAATTGTATGTGGTAAGATAATATAATAATAGTAAATAAAATCTTTGTATCAATACCTTTTACTTAAATAGGTCTATAACAATTACAAACTTTAGGATCTTTACTTGGTTTAGAATCACTTTATATGTGCTTTATGAATTAATAATGAATGTTTATCCTTCTTAGAATATTCAACAGTTGATCAGTTTCATATCAGTCCTTTTTATCATCCAAACTATATGTTGATTTACATAAAATTAACAACTTTTGATTGATGACATCAGAATCAAACACAATCTAGCCATTGTCATTGACTATTTTGGAAATTAACTTCGATCTATTTTGTTGCTTCAAACAATGGGCCAGCAACTAACTGGGTTTTTCATTGAAGTCCAGATACTTTAATCTACTCAATGAAAATATCTACCTTTTATTAACATAAAAATCCCTTACTGTATCTGAGTTAATACAATACTTTAGGGCTGGTCCATAATTCTTTTGCATAATATAACATTCTTTCTCAAACCAAATTTCTTGTTTTTTTTAGTTCTATCCTTATTTTTATTCCAAAAAAGTTAATATACAAACTAAAAAAATAAAAACAAAAAAGAATTAAAAAAGAATAAAACTATCACATATGCACATATTATCTCCCCCAGTTGAATATTGATTAATACATTACTACAATGTACCCCTACCCCTTGCAAAACAGCTCCCCCAAATTTTAAACTACTAAATCTATTTGCAAATTATTAACCTGCCATCTCTTAGTGACAAAATAGTTAACAAGAACAATAATAATAAAAAGGAAAGATTAAAATTTCAAAATCCTCTGTTAATAAACTGTTATTACTATGTTTCTCCCAAAAGAAGGCCAGGTCTTAATTTCTTTTGACCCTCGAAAAAATGGTTGTATGGTTTTATTTGTATGGTTCTTTTATTTGTATGGTTCTAACTATTGACTCACCTCACAGTGGTGGCACCAACTGCCCTGCCCAACTAGACCCCGCTGCTGGCCTACTTCTTCTGCAGCTGCTTGCTGCCACTTGCATGCATCACCCCGGCCTCCGTTTCACTTTCAGATGCCTTCCACCAGGCATCTAAAGGCGAAACAGAGGCCAGGGCAATGCGTGCGAGTGGTAGCAAGCGGCCGCAGAAAAAGCGGCTGCAGAAGAAGGCGAGGCAGGTGCTGGGGTGTGACATCTGGTAAGTAGGGCAGGTCCACCCCCGCATCCCCATCCTAGCTTATTTTTTACCTGTGTACCTTGCCCCACTCCTGCACCCTGGGGTAGGGCTAATTTTGTGGGCGGGGCTTAATTTGATTGCATGCACTAAAAAACATGATAGGGCTTCCTTTCAAGGTGGGTCATCTTTTTGGAGAAACATGGTATAATCAACTCATAGAAAATTTACCACAGCATCTTATGATTACCAAATCATCCCAAGAGTCATTGGTGGGTTGCTACCAGTTCGCCCCAGATCCGCCCACCCAAGCACATGTGCGCCCATGAGCGAGCCAGTAGCAATGGGTTTTGAAACCCGCCCCTGGCAAGAATTAACAGTAATTCATCCTGGATCAAATATCCATGTTTGTTTCTTAATACCATCTCCTATCAATTGTGCCTGGTTACATATAATAAATTCAATCTTCAAAGTTGGTCCATCTTCCCACAAATGTCCAGATGAAATTGTTTTCCAGTTAAGTGTGATAAATCCATTCCCCAGTGATCTTCAATTGTCAGGTTTTGAAGATCAGGTTATCCTCAAAATCAGGTTATCACTTCTCCACCCAATTAGATTACTGCTGTTACAAAAGAATGCAGACTTGAGCTTTGTATGCAATTAGTATACACTAATTGAGTGTATGCAATCAACTCAATTAGTTCTAAGTCTGTACAGTCCATATTTTTTCCAATTAATCTTCCGTTTTCAAATCAAGTTCCTTTTGTGAAACTAATTTATTCAGAGCTATATGCATTTGAATATTTTCCACAGACATCAACATTTCATCAAACTTTTTAAAAAAGCTTCCAATTAAGGATTGCAGGTTATGAAGCTATTTTTTCAGATATCAGCCACATGTGCAATGTCTGTAATCTGATACACTGTTACTCTATGTAACTTAACAAAGCTAAATAATAGAACACAAGGAACAAAGAACACTGAAGCAAAGTGAAGAAATAGATAAAGAATCAGGGAAAATATTTTCTGAATATTTCAATCCAAAGTTAAAAGAAAAATTAAAATAATAAGCTCCAAATATTTTACAAATTTCTAAAATCCTTGTGGTGAGAGTACAATATAGATGTAAATCAAATAAAAGCATTTTCACTATCAAAGAACATGCCATGTTTCTTTATAAAAAAGCAAAAGTTATTCAAAACAATAATATAAATCAAAGGGGAAAAAACAGATAAAGTCTAGCGGGGAGTCAGCATACAGCCAGAGAGTCAACTTTTAAATATAAAAAACAAAATGAAGCAAAAAATTAAAAGTGAAGTTAAAATCCATGCATGCTTAAGAAAAAGAACTGCTGAGAGAAGATGGATGACTAATGACTTTCCTAGCAATACCTCCCCTCCCCCAGAACTGGAATCTTCAAGCAAGCCTCCCTTTCTCAGGTGGGTCCACATCTATCTAAAAATCATCTTGGGTCATTCCAGTTCCATTTCCATTCAAATCCAGGAACAAAACTGTGAGAGAACCAGCTTTGGAAGCAAAATCAGCAGATTGTTGACAAGAAAAAGAAAAATTCCAATCATTTGGGGCCATCTTTGGGAAGAGTCCTGATCATGTGATCCTTAAAACCAAATTTCTATTTGTCCATGCAAAATATTATTTTTCTTCTGATTCTTGGAAACATAAACTCACATATTAATGCTATTGATGTTCACATTCTGCATAATAATTGAATTACAATTAATTTTTTAACATTATAAAGTTACGTCGAATATAACTGAAAAAGTCTTTCTCTTGCACCAAAAAATTATTATTATTTTTTTTCAAAATAATTTTTATTAAACAGTTTGTCTTTTAAAACAACACAAAAAGCAATCACACATATATAAAAGCAAAACATGTAAAACATAATGTATTGAACATTACATAACATTAATGGTAGTTTTACAGCATTTCTTATCAACTTACATACTTTGCTTTTATAGTTCACTATTCTATAATTTCTATTTACTACTCAATAGTAAAATAATCGCATACACACACACACACACACACACACACACACACACACATTATAATATTCATTTGTTCTTATCTACACATTTATATTTGTTTATATTTACCTCTCTATTTAATGTTGTTCAGTTATTTTAAGTTCCATCTATATTAAGTTAAACATTTCTTGTTCTGATTTCTATTTTTGAGCCAACTGTACATTTTATTCCATATTTCATAATAGTCCGAATCCTCTCTCTCTTTCAACTCCATAGTCATATTATCCATCTCTGTACATTCTAGAATTTTCCTAATTACCGTTTCGTCTGATGGTATATTTTTTGTGAATGTGATTCTTGCTGCAGTAAGTATGTGCAATATAATGTATTGAAGGTTTTTATTCATTTTCAGGTCCGGTATTCCTAATAAAAACAATTCAGGTTTCAAATCTATTTTTTGCTTTTTAATTTCTTCCAACCAGTTATGAATTTGACACCAATACTTCCTTGTGATGGGGCACATCCGCCACATATGGTAGAATGTTCCGCATTTATAGTTACATCTCCAACGATTAGGTGATAAATTGGGATAAATCTAGGCCAATCTCACTGGTGGCAAACTATTGTAGAATACTTTCAAATGTTGATTATAATTATATCTTTTAGGATAGATTTTCCTGTCCATTTCTACATCCATCAAAAAATTAAATTCACCTCTTAAATCAGAGGATTAAATATTAATGCACTTATTCTTGCCATGCATCTATGAAATAATTCAGATTCATAAAAATATCCCCATAAGAATTTACCAAGCAGCAGAGGAACAAAAGATCAGCTCCTGATTCACAAGATGATTTTGAAAAATTGCAAGGGAAGGGAGGCCAACTTGAATGTAGCATGAATTGATTATAAGAAGACATAATCAAATTCTTAGAAATAACAGGTCAGAAGAATTATCAGAAGCTTTGTGCAAAGATGCAAGTAGATCAATTCCCTAATGGTCCAAGCTGGACAGTTGGAGTAGTGTGTGGAAGAAGTCTCTTTCTTTCCCTCCCATTCCCTGCATCTAGGTCACCCTGAACAGCAGCAATAAATGGAGTGTTAAAGCCCTTGACTTCAGCCCTAGTGCCACCACTGTCATTCAAAAAAGCTATCTTGTTCTTATTTCTAAGGCACAATTGTTCCTGTGATGAAGTACTACCCTGGTTCTGTATTCTGCCTCTTACCTTCAGATGCTAGTTTCTTTTTCTTAACAGGCTACTCTGGGTCACATCAGGTCCTTGTTCTTGAAATAGCTTTGGAGAATGTTCTGAAGCCTCTGCAGCCTTAAAAAAACATAATAGCACCCCCCATTCTTGTGCAAAGTTCTGAGGCTCTGGAGATTGCATGAGAATGGGCTGTGCTCTTGCATGGTTTCCAGATTCCCTGAATTCACATGTGAGAGTTGTGTGTTTATGCAGTTTCCAGATTTTCTGAAAATTATACAAGAATAGGATGTGCTATCATGTGACTTCCAAGGTATTCATAGGTAGTTGAAGTCTGAAACTTTGGATCTTGCAATGGGGAAGGAGGTTTTGCTGCTCCAATGCTTGGCATCCCTTCAGGTGATGTGGCACCATCCCTGAACCAGGTTCCTGGTTCAGGGATGGTGCCACATCAGAGCCATTAAAATTCATTGTGGCCACACCAAAAATGGGTTTCTGGAATATAGTCATACAGCTTTGGGATGCCAAGGGACAAGGCAACTTACTCTCCTGCAAGGTCTACAGCTCTGGAGATCTACAGAAGCTAAGTAAGTAATCAGTGAAAGGGGAGGAGGAAGTTGTGGGACTTGGAGGAGTAAAGTAGAACTGGGTAGGAAAGCACACCCAAGGCCTGTGGAAACCCACAGGGCAGGATTGGTAGGGAGATCAGTGGGGGCACTGCAAGGCCTCTGCAGTTAGTCATTAGGGCAAATCTGCCTGAATTTTATGCACATGATAGCAGGAGCACTGTAATAGCCATGCCTTTAAAATTGGGTCACAAGTAACTTTGGGGAGTTCATAAATCAAGAGCTTCTCTTTTTCCTTAAAGTACCTTTCAGAAAGTGAGTAGCCTAACTTCCTTATTCAGTTGCTAAACCAGCCTGGGAACTTCATTGTCTTTGACACTTTTCTGCTGGCTCCCTGTCAAGCTAGCACTAAATTTATATAGGTAATCCTCAGCTATGAATGTAATAGCCAATTATATTCATAGCCTGAAGATTTGTTAATTGGATCATGCTAAATGAACATGATCCCTCCCTGCTTTCCTCAATGCATTCATTAATCAAATGCACAGGTGGTTAAGTGCACATGAGGTATCTCAGGGTAGGGAAGACTGGGGGCGTGGGGGGGACTAGTTGTGGAACAGGCCACCTGTTTCCAATCACCCAAGATCTCCCACTATCCACTGAGATATCTCATGCTCAATTTACAATCCCTTGGACTCTCCATAGTTACTTCCCTTCCTCTATTCTGCCCCACCAGGTCTCCACAGGCACTGGGCCTGCTTTGCTAACCTCCCAGATTCCAATTGCTTCTCCCCACCTTGTTTCCAATCGCTCATTTACCTTTCAAAGATCTCCAGATTTCCAGAACAGGCTGACCCATGTGCAGAAAAGGGCCATCTTTTACTTAGATACTAGTAAAGCGGTAAGAATGCAAGAGCTAAGGAAAACAGCTTTGCCAGTATCTGAGTAAAAGACAGCCACTTTCCTGCCAAAAGGCCAGTGTCCCTGCAGGCCTCATTTGTCCCAACCTGGATAGCACCATGGACGTCTTCTGCTTGCTGCTGGTTTGAAGAATTCAGGGATTGGGACATGAAGACAGCAGCAGCAGTCAATCAACATGGAGCTTGTTTCCTTTGTCTCATAGGACTGAGTTACAAACCAATACATTTATTTTAATTTTATTTCCTAAGTGAAGACTTTTTCATTTATTTCTATTCTTTCATTTTTAGCTTATTTTTCTAACTAGTCACAAAATTTAAGATTTGATTTTAATTTAATTGTGTTCATATGTTTTCTTTACTCTCATAACTTTAGGATGTACTGAAGCAATATTTAAATAAGTTACTGAAAGAAAAAGAAGGCTTAAAAATTCATAAATTCGAAGTGGAAGAAAACATTCAGATTTCAGATACTGCTGATACAGCATCATTACAGATTACTGGTAAATTCTGGGAAAATGTTCCAATTACCTTTTCATTGTCTGATTATAGGTACAAATTAATTATAATCTTTATCTATATATACTAAAATAGAAATCATCATTGCTAGTTTTTCTAATATTGAATGTATTGTAGAAATAAGTAGATATTTTTTCTTTGTTTAAAAAGTTGGCGTCTAGTTAACAAGTTCAGTTTGCTGAAGCTTTGCTTCTACTCTGAGCCTCCTGAAAGATGGGATCTAGTGTTGTGATCTCATAGAATCCCTTCATCTAAGGAGATTCTTACTGAATTTCATTTTTCATTGACATTCTTATCAAAATTGATTATATATATTTTGAATACAATGTTAACAGCATTTATTATCAAGGGAATATACTAATACATCCCAGAGTTTTGAAGGAGCTGGCAGAGGTGATCTCAGAACCATTGAACCGTTCAAAGATCCCAGAGCACCGGGAACTGCCAGAGGATTGGAAAACCGCTGATGTGGTTCTCATCTTCAAAAAAGGTCCAGTAAACTACAGAACAATCAGTCTAACATCAACACGCAGGAAGATCCTGGAAAATATAACACTATAACACAATTTTTATTTCCAGCTTATCAGTGTTATATTTAAATTGCTTATGACTAAAGAGCTATGCAGAAAAGGCTATATTCATCACAAAAATTTGTTTTTGTGACTACAAGGTACAAAAGTTTCATATTTATAAAGATAAAACAGGCGAATTTTTATCTTTTTAAGCAATTAGAGAAAGAACAATATACGGCAAATATTGTTAAAATATTTGAACAGTCAAAACCAGTCAAAGGGGTTCAGAAATGATTAGATTTGTGGTTATACTGCAAACTGCTTTCTTGAAGAAGTTCCCAAATATACTCCCCCATCATGTTTCCATTATACTATGACATTCACAATCCAGTATATCCTAGTGATAGTGCTCGCTTTGCTCCTCTGAATAAGCACCCATGTTCTCCTTGAATTTGTGAAGATGACCATCAAAGATATAGACTTTGAGAGCCATTCTGCATTCCATTCTGGCTTATTCTTCATGAGAATCTGAACCATGAGTCATAGTTTCCAGCTTTGTGATTGCCCAGAAAATTATGAATTACTGCAACAAAACTCTTCCAATTCGCATTCTGTTCAGCTTCTTAGAAATTCATCACACTCCATTACTTTCTTTATCCATGGTCTGATGAAGATACCAGCTTTATCCTTTGCCTCTGACAGCTATGGAAAGAGATCTTGGAGGTACTTGAAAAGTGCCAACTCCTTTTCTAGAAACATGACAAATTATTTGATGAGGCCTAACTTGATATGCATTTGTGGCATCAGCGCCTTCCAAAGGTCCACCAGTGTCCCACTTTATGTTGTTCTTCCCTATGGAGAACTTGGTTCATTGTGGCCAATTCCTTCTGTGATAATGTACCTTAGTATCCTGGCTGTCCCAGAAGCAAAGAAAACAAGGAAACTTCCTGAAACTGCCTTGGAAGCTCATCAGGAATGACACCATTTTGAAGTCTGCAATGACTTCCCAGCCATAATCACTATACTTCAAGGCACTCAGTAACAGCTTGATACTGGTGTAGTCCTCTTTGAGGTATACAGAATGAGCCATGGAAAGAGACGGGTGCTTGTTTCCATTATGAAGCCATATGGCTTTGAGGCTCCTGAATTCTATGAACAGGCACCGTTCACTTGGGTTACAGGCAATTCATATAGGATCAAATAGACCAGTCACATTGTTGCAAAAGCATAGCCCATCTTGCCAGCTGAAGATGTTGGAAAAACATTGGTGATGCTTTCTCTGATCTGTGACCTGCACACCTTCATTCAACAATTTCCACTCCTTGAGTGTAGATGTCAGAAGCTCAGTATAGGAGTAATTAAGACCAAAGTCTCTGATCAAATTGTTGAGGTCTTTCTGGTTGGGGAAGTATGACTTTCTTTCCTCAGCTGCATCTGTGAAATTATAATCTGTACCGGCAATATCTTTCTTGCTGTCTGAGTTGCTTCTCTCTCCTGAGGATGGCTGATCCCTCTATAGAGAGGTGGTACCAGGAAGCTCCAGACAGTGTAGTATCGGGGCAATGGGTGAATACATGATAGGAACTTGCCAGTTCAACTGGTTCATCATATAGAAGTAGCAGTTGCTTGAATGGTTAGCTGGTTCTCATCAAATTCTTGGAATAACAAACTTCATGGCTCTCTTTTTTCCCCTGTACCAGCCTGCAAACATAGCAGAATTATAAACATTTTTAAAAATTGATATTTTACACATTACCTAATACTGTGCAACATTTTACCATAGGGCATAAAACATATATCATAGTCTGTCAATATCATTTCCTAGAACATTGAAAATAGTGAAAATTTTCTTAGTTGCAACTCTTTTAAATCACTGAAATTTCATCTAGTAAGCAGCAATTCTTCACCTTATCTTAAAGACTTTTTTTTTGCAATGTTTGCATGTGAAATGAGGTGCCCAAGACTTTTCTTGATCTCTGATAGGCATGCCAAAGTATACTTGGAAGGCCTCACACATCTTAACAGACATTTTCGAAGAGTATTTCTTTCACTCTTGTCTTGATAAATTGTCCACATACATAGCAAAATGCAAAATACTGAGTGCAAGCAACTTCTTGATGCCATCTAAATAAAATATTACTATTCACTATTCTCTTACTCAGCAATTAGAGAAGCAAAAATGTTGATGTAACACCTGTACTTTTATATTTCTATGGATACTCCTAGAAAGTGTTACAAAATTCTAGAAAGTTCTAGAAAAATCTAGCTAATTCTAGAAAATTCTGGACAGTTCTCAGTTCCAAAATATTCTGGAGGTCTACTCAGCATGGAATGTGAATTGGGAATGTTTTTGAAAACAGATAAATTTCAAAATATCAGTGACCTGATCACAGAAACAATTTTTTGTGGAACAATAGTTATTTTCTATTTATTTTAGGCACAAAGAGTTAGGAAAACATACTTTGTACCCAGGAACAAAAATGAAATTGAATTTTGTTTTGTAGTGATCAAGCAGCAAATATGTGAGCAAGCAAATTTATAACCAGAAGCCAACATGAGTTTGTCAAAAACAGATCATGTCAAACAAATCTTACTTCATTCTTTGACAAAGTGACTAAATTAGTGGACCAGTGAAATGCAATGGACATTGGATTTCAATAAGCATCATCACTAGTTAGATTTGCAATTGGTAATGAAACAACTTCTACATAGAGGAAAGTGAGCAGTCGATACCCAAGGTTCTGTTTTAGGCCCAGTACTCTTCAGTAAGTTCACAAAAGATTTAATGATCTTCCATCCATTACTTCTTGTCCTCCCCTCAGATGCTTTGGAAAATAAGTTGACCCCTCTCTTCTCTGCGTCAGGCCCTGAAGTACTGGAAAACTGATATGATATAACTCATAGTTCTTCTCTTCAATAGGCTTGAAATATCTATTTCTCTCAATTGTTGATCGTCCGGTTTAGCCTCCAGACCACTTGTGATCTTTGTTGTTGCTGCACTCTTTCTATGGTCTCAATATTTTTTTTTTAAATTCTGGTGACTAGAATTTAATTCTGTCAAGATCAAAATAAGTGATCAGTGAAAAAGGTACTATCTCATATGATACAGTTGATTCTCCTAAAAGTCAGATATACCAAAGGCTAGTCTTGGTACATACCCAGATGACTACCTGTGTGAAATGACTTGGAGGAAAATAAAAACTTGAAATTCATAAACAAACTCATAATCTTTCTCATGTTTGTTTTCCTTTATAGTTTTCCAACTATTCCATGTGTGGTATTTGTGGGTTTGTAACCAGTTCTTTTTTCTTTTCTTTTTTTACTCTTGTATTAGAGTTTGAAGACCACCAGCAACTTTTAATTGATGAGAATGCTAGTATGAAGAAACATCTCCAAAATTTTAACAAGATGCGAAAAATGACAGAGATGTTACAGGAAAGCCATAGGTAAGGATACTGAATCCCAAATTTTGCTTTGACATGCTAATATTTAACAGTAATTTTGCATCCCAGAAATCTCACCACATTCTTCAGTTCCATTCACCCAAAATTATTTATGTATTTACTTTATTCATCTTAGCTGTCACTCATTTCCAATTGATTTTGAGTAATTCATAGCTTAAAAGCAAAGCAACATAATGCAGTCAAAAGGAAAAATATGCAATATAACAATAAAGAAGATGGCAAATCCATTCTTTCTATTCTTACCTACTCCTATTCCATTTAGTTGGGAGTACCTTTATATTCATGCACCAGCTCTGAAGACAAGCATTGCTAAAAACTGAGTGGCATCACAAAATCAATGGAGCAAAAATCAAAGATGTAACTGAGTACCTTACTGAAACAATCAACCCCATGGATTATATCTCTTTCTTCTCCTACACATGAGGATCAATGACACAACAATGAATTTGAAAACAGTAACAAGAGATTATGAACAGATAGGGAGAAAGTTAAATAACAAGTAGTGTTTTCATCTATACTTCCAACAAAAGGCCAACATCCAATGAGGGAGCAAAGGATTTTAGAAATAAACCACTTGCTTAAAAAATTGTGTCGTCAATCGAATTTCAGCTTCCTAGGTCTCCATTACCTATATTGAGGGCTACTGGCAAGGGTTGTAATGAATCTCACAAGAACTGGAAAGAATATATTCGAAAAACAATTGGCTCATCTTAACAAAATGGCTTTAAACTAAAATTGAGGTGGGGGGAAGGGAACCAATTGTCATGACCTTGAGAACCTAATTCCAAGCAAAAACCATTAGATAACCAATCACATAAGGAGGAAGGGAGTAAAGAGAAAAAAGAAGTAAAAAAAGAAAAACATAATGAAGTAGAGAGTGATGGAAAGGATTTCTATCCAGCACAGGTGATTAGACTAGAATATCTTCACAGGCTCTTATATCACTCCAATTCTATGATCTACAGTAAGTATATTGCAAAGCTTTAATTGCAAAGGCTTGTTCTTCCCAGTGGTTTTCATGCCTTGAATTTATTGTCTAATGGAATATAAGTCAGTTAAAGCAAATTTGATGTTTTCATTTTTTGCAGAACATTGATTTCTACCAATGAGCATCTCTTAAAACAATTAAATGAAATGCATCTAAAACATAAAGCTGAGGTGGAGCAGCTACATTGCAACTACAACCAGTTAAAGAAAACAATGGATACACTGTCTCCTAAGTCATAAACAATGAGAATTAATAATAATAAAAGAAATTTTGTGTGAAGAATGTCTAAATAATAAATATTGTTGTGATTAGTGACATAAAAAGACTTTAATTGTGAAGGATATGTTCATTATGTTATTAAATATTGTTTATATTTATAGATTATTGAAAATATTGCATTATTTTAATGCAGATTTCAATAACAAATTTTCTCTTCTTACATGAATACCAAAAGATGAATTTCAAATATGGATCGTGATTTTTATACATATTATTGATACAGAGCTATAATTCTCTTACATTAGAGGTACAATTGATGCAATATTGAAATTATTATACAATATCTCATAAAACAATACCTAGGTTTAATTTGAAATCCTATTGTGCATTCTTGGATAGGATTTTTTTTAACTTTTTCAACTTCTTAAAAATAACATTTAAAAGAATCTGTTCAAATATATTTATAATGTGTTTGAAGTAGAGGTAGTCCTCGATTTAACAACAGTTCACTTAGTGACCATTCAAAGTTACAACAGCGCTGAAAAAAGTGACATGACCATTTTTCACACTTATGATTGTTGTAGCATTCCAACGATCACATAATTTACATTTGGATGTTTGACAACTGACTCACGTTTATGATGGTTGCAATGTCTTGAGGTCATGCAATCATCTTTTGCAGCCTTCTGACAAGCAAAGTCAATGGGGAAACCAGACTGACTTAGCAACCATGTTACTAAATGAATAACTGAAGTGATTTACTTAACAAATGTGGCAGAAAAAGTCATAAATCAGGCATATTTCTCAATTAGCAACATAAATTTTGGGCTCAATTGTGGTTGTAAGTTGAGGACTACCTGTAGAATCATGCATAATTTTTAATATACATATAATTTTTTCCAAAAGTTTTAAAAGCAATAGTAACAGTGATAAACATTAAATTAGATGACAAATGAGGCTTAGTTGAAACGTCACCAAAACACTTCAGATTTTACGTGGGAGAAAACCCAAATAACCAAAGACCTACATACAAACACCCGCGAAAACCTCAGAAAACATATATATAAATGTATAAAGAAATACCGTATTTTTTGGAGTTTGACACACCTTTTCGGAGATGGGGATGGGAGGCACTGTGTTGCGGTGGTTCTCCCATCTTTCTGACCGGTCGCAGTCTGTGTTGGCAGGGGGGCATAGGTCGACCCCGAGGCCCCTTATATGTGGGGTGTCACAAGGATCGGTCCTCTCGCCCCTCCTGTTCAACATTTATGTGAAGCCGCTGGGTGAGATCATCTATGGTTTCGGGGTGAAGTACCACCAGTATGCTGATGACACCCAGTTGTACATCTCCACCCCAGACCACCCCAATGATGCCCTTGAAGTGATGTCCCAGTGCCTGATGGCCGTGCGGATCTGGATGGGGAGGATCAGGCTCAGGCTCAACCCATCCAAGATCGAGTGGCTGTGGTTTCCGACATCCCGATATAGTCAGTTGGCGCCATCACTGACTATTGGGGGCAAATCATTGGCCCCCATGGAGAGGGTACGCAACTTGAGCGTCTTCCTGGACTCATGGCTGTCCTTTGAAGGGCACCTGATGGCCGTGACTGGGAGGATTTTTTATCAGATTCGCCTGATTTGCCAGTTGCGCCCCTTTCTGGATCGGAACTCCTTACTCACGGTTACTCATGCCCTCGTCACTTCCCATCTGGACTACTGTAACACTCTCTACATGGGGCTCCCCTTGAGGAGCACTCGGAGACTCCAACTGGCGCAGAGTAAGGCTGCGCAGGTGGTGATGGGAACAACATGGCGTTCCCATGTAACACCTCTCCTGCGGGAGCTGCACTGGCTCCTAGTGGTCTTCCGGGTGCACTTCAAGGTTTTGGTTACCACCTTTAAAGCGCTCCATGGCTTAGGACCTGGGTACGTGCAGGACCGCCTACTATCACCAATAGCCTCCCACCGGCCGGTACGCTCTCATAGAGAAGGGCTCCTCCGGCTGCCGTCAGCCAAACAGTGTTGACTGGCGGCCCCCAGGGGGAGAGCTTTCTCCGTGGGGGCACCTACTATTTGGAACAAGCATCCCCCGGAGATATGGAGGATCCCAGATCTGCGCACCTTCGGCCGCGGTCTTAAGACCTTTTTATTTCACCAGGCGGGCCTGGCCTAACCTCTGTTCCTCTTTTAGCGTTTAAATTTTAATCTTTTTTAAATTGTGTGGGGTGTTTTAATTCTGTCTGGGCCAAATCTATTTAATTTGATTTTATCTGGGTTTTTAAATTTTGTATACATGTATTTTTATTGTTGGCTGTTCACCGCCCTGAGTCCTTCGGGAGTAGGGCGGTATACAAATCTAATAAACCAAACCTAACCTAACCTAACCCTAAAAGAGAGTGCAAATTTGGGTGAGTCTTATACATTGAGTGTAACTCCGCCCAGCCTCTCAAACGGAGATTTCAGAGACTGAAAAAGCAAGGTGCAGAGCTGACAACCAACGAAACTGTTAGTAAAGTTCATCTCTGGGAGCAGCTGATGGGGTATATTCCGGAAGGCCAATCCATCCAATCAGTTTTTTCTTATTTTCCTCTCCAAAAACTAAAGTGCATCTTATACTCTGGTGTGTCTTTTAGTCCAAAAAATACGGTAGCTTTTAGTCCAAAAAATACGGCAGTTATATATACAATTATATTTTAACTTCTCTCTTTGAATTTACATCATGAGTCTTTTATTAACTTATAACTCATCCTTTCTCAACCTCAAAACCAGCAGTCCCAACTTTTCTGGTTCCATGGACTTGTGTCGGTGGAGGGGAGGAGATAGTTTTGCACTCACACATACTGCATGTACAAATTAAGTTTTGTGCACTTGCTTGCAGCTTGCATGGCCTGGTTCTCAATGGTTTGCAGACCAGTACCAGTGCATAGACCGAGGGGTGGGAACACCTAAAAAACATGTCACTTCTTTTTCATTTTAAAGAAAAAAACTCCACAGTTTTCAATCTCCAATAAATGCAGATATCCTTTTTCTGATCAAAGAAGTTAGTTTATCCAACTCAGCAAGTTGTGTCAATTTCACCAGCCATTTCTCCATAGTGCTGAAGCCTTTCCATACTTGTGCATATAATAATCTCATTGCAGTAATCAATTAATTGAAATAATTTTCCCTAGCTTGTTTATCCAACAATAATGCTTTTGATACCATTGACCATGGTATTCTGGAGTGGCTTCAAGAGATAGGACTGGGAGGCCTTGTGTTATCCTAGTGCACTTCCTTCCTCTGCAGTCACTCTCAGTCATTGTTGATAGGGGAGAGATCCAGCCCTTGTCCACTGCTATGTGGGGTTCCTTAGGGCTTGGTAATTTCTTTGCTCCTATTCAATATTTATATGAAGCCGCTGGGTGATATCATCTGTCACCATGGACTGAGGTATCACCAATATGCTGATGATACTGAGCTGGTGAATTAAGCGATGCTGTGTCCTCCCTCTCTCAGTGCCTGCAGGCTGTTAGGGGCTGGATAGAAAGCAATGGGTTGAAACTAAATCCTGGCATGACCGAATGGCTCTGGATTTGGGGTTCGTTGGCTCAGGGAGAATTGCCACCTCTGGTCTTGGATGGGGTGGCACTATCTCAAACAGATCCTGTGCATAATCTGGGGTTTCTCCTGGACTCGCAACTCCTGCTTGAAGGTGGCGGTGGTGGCCAGGAGGATCTTTGTACAACTTCAGGTTGTGTGCCAGTTATGCCTTTTCCTGGACCAACAATCCCTACTCATAGTCACTTATGCCCTAGTCATTTTCCGTCGACTATTACAACACGCCCTACATGGGACTGCCCTTGAAGAGCATCTAGAAGCTCCAGTTGGTGCAAAATGCAGCAGCCCACATGGTTTTATGCAGACCCCTGTGCACATGTATCACCTCTCCTGTAGGACCTGCATTGGCTGTCGATTTGCTTCTGGGTGCAAATCAGGGTGCCGGTTGTCATCTTTAAAGCTCTTCATGGCCTGGAACCAGGTTATCTCAGGGACGGTCTCATGCCGATCACATCTACCCAACCCATCAGAGCAGAGGTCCTATCCCCTAGGGAGGTATACCTAGTGGGACCCAGAAGAAGGGCTTTTCCCATGGTGGCCCCCTGTCTCTGGAACATCATCCCCACAGAAACTAGAATGGCCCCCGCTCTAGCACTCTTCCAGAAGGCGCTGAAGATGTAGTTCTGCCAGTGGGCTTGGGGAGCCCAGAATGGCATGGAGCCCATTAAATGGCTCGTGTGAGGTGTTGTCGCCATTATATGACTCCCTAGTTGTATTGTTTTTATATAGGGTTTTATATTCTATAAGCCGCCTTGAGTCGCCATGTGCGAATATGTGGGAATATAAATTCCATTAATAAATAAATAAATATTAAAATTTAATTTCCTCTGAAATTAAATATGTATTTGAATTCATTTTAAAGCTTTTTTACATGTCCACCAAACTTGATTAAATTTCCTTTCATATTGTTCACATTTCCAGCATACATTTTTATTTCTTTCTTTCACATTTCTAAACAGCTCCTCCAAGAGGGACACTGGGCAGTACACAGTAAAATATTGAAATATAAAACAGTATATAATACATTTTACAAATTAAAATATTAGAGTTAAAATTATGACTTAATTTTTTTAAATTACTATTTTTTTTTAAGAAGTCAAAAATAATTAAACCTGTTAAATTTTTTGACAAAGGCAAAGTGAGGGCTCTTATGGAACTAACCAACCCCATGACTTTGTGATATTTTGGGCTTCCCATTGCAAGGCTTCAGAGTCATGTTTTAATTCCTTTTTGGAAGGCAGAAACCTGCCTCACATCCAGGGGCAGAATATTTCAGGCTGGAGAAAACAGCAGAGAAGGTTCTCTTCCTCGACTCCTTGAGTTGAAGTTCTTTAACTGACAGGACCTGCAACATTCTTTCCTTGACTGATCTAGTAGGGAGAGCTGATGTGTTAGGAACTTGTCAGTGTCAGTTACCTCAGGATCACTACCCTTTACAGCCAAAACAAAGAAAACCCATTAGTCATGTGGTAGCTCTTATACATCTCTATGAAAACAATGGAGATTCTCAGTCATCCAGCTGATGGTTGTCCCTGTTAATGATATTCTTGGCTCATAATCGATGTTGTGAACTATTGAGCAGAGTACCCTTTTAGTAAACCCATGAAAAGTGAATGGGAGTGGTTGTGAACAATCACAGTCAACCTATAAACACACTGAGTTGTTGTAGTCTTTTACTTTTAGAAAAAGTAAAGCAAAGTCCAGAAACAATCCAAGTCATACACAGATAAGACGAGAGTTAAAAGATCAATCCAGGGATATTTCAAGTACAAAGACTTCTTACCAGTTGTAGTCATACACAATAAAACAATTCTTCTTGAGTTTCAAAACAGGAACAAGTTCAATATCAAAACATTCAATAAATAGTAGAAAGCAACATTTCCTTCAAGATGTTTTTCCTGAGGACATCCAGTTGACATCGTGGTGAGAACAACTTGGAAAATAGTGGGCTCCACCAAGCCCTGCGAAATCCAGCTGGTAACCGCTGTCGGGAGACCCTAGGGAGTCAAAGTGCTTCATGGACCATGAGGAATTCACAATTTCCTCATTAGGGTCATAGCAAGCTCTCCCAAATGGCAGCAGGGACGACGGCCATTTTTGGCAGTCACAAGCTGGGACAAACGGGACCATAAGATTTGTGCAGGAGCGGTCCATGGATAGAGCATTGAAACTGGGTGACATAACTTCCAACTCTTTGTCCAAAGATTTAATTTAAGTATATGAATTTTAAAAGATAATCTTCAAGCGTTAAGGAAGTGGCAGTTAGACATACAGTAGACATGTCTACAGAAGATTAAAGATGGAAAATTAAGAGGCGAAATAAATGCCCAAGGGAAGTCTTAAAAAACAAAAAGCATGGAAAAAAGCTTAAACAATTTGGGATTTTTGGGAGAAACTGTCATGCTTATTTGTATTTCTAAACCCCCTGGACTTAGGCGGTTTACTCCCTGAATAATCAGCTGACATACTGTTTAATGTTGGATTTGGGAGCAGGAAAGCCACCTACTGGAAGATGAGGAGCACTACAACATTACAGCATTAGTACTCTTAGTGAAAGTGAGGTCCAATACACATAAAGTCTAATACACAAATAGAAGAAAGTAAATAACACATGAAAGGTGGCCTGATCTTGACTCTATTCTAGAAGACGATTTGGATATTTTAAAAATACTTAATTTCCTTTTCCTCTTGAAGACTTCTAAGATAAATTAAATTGCAAATAACTAAACTTTAATGAAACTGGCTATTGGATTATGGAATGAAAGATTGGAGGAACCTAGTGGATTAATTTGGATTTGGATTTTTAAGGCTACTTGACAGAACATTCTACGAGGCAAAAGAAGAAAGGTGATAGAAGAAAAGAAGAAAAGCTAAATAAGACTTTAAAATTTGGACAATTGGGAATATATGTAATTGGAAAATCACAAAGCTCTAAACTACTAAACAAATTTAAAGACTATAAACTTAGAGGATTTGGAGGTATAATGGGATGAATTGAATTTTATTAAGTTGGAGTTTTTTAAATATTCAGACGTTGGAACAAAAGAGTTATACTGAGTAATCTATTAAATTGTTACAAAATGGATCTACAGGGGATAATAGTCTGACTGGGTGGCTCAGTGGCTAAGACACTGAGCTTGTCGATCAGAAAGATTGGCAGTTCAGCAGTTTGAATCTCTACAGGTCTCCTGCGTGAGCAGGCAGTTGGACTAGATGACCTCCAAGGTCCCTTCCAACTCTATTACTGTTAAACTGTTAAAATAGAGGCAAATGAAAAAATAATTTTAATGCTTAAAAACATGCATGAAACTATAAAGAACAATAAATTAGACAAGAGGATTGTCTAAAGATAAAGAAATGAATGTAGAAATCACTGAACAACTGAGGGGAAAAGATGAACATGATATTCAGAAAATAGATGAGAAATTAGAAGAAGCAGTGGAAAGGAAAAATCAAAACAAGATGCAAGAAGATAAAGATAATGAAGAGAAAGGATTAATAAGTAGGAATCAATCAGATAATTCTTTAAAAGCTTAGAAATAGGGGGAGAAAAATCTCTTTTTTAAAAAAGAAAGGTTTAGAGACAAAAAAGAAAAATTTCTTTAAAAGAAAAAGTCTTATTGATGGGTGTTCAAAGAGTACAGCAGAAAGAGACAAAGGGCAACCCAAAGGGAATGTTCAGTAGGTATAAAGATATCAAAAAGAGTTGTAGGATTCCAAGAGAGAGAAATAAAAGGGTGATTAAAAAGTCAATAAATGATGGAACTCCAAAAAGGTTAAGAGATGATAAATAATGATAAAATATATTAATAAAAAGAAAAAATAGAAAATACAAATAGGGAAAATAGGAGTATACCTATTAACAGATAATAGAATCTATTAAGGTTAAAAATAAGTTGAGCTTAGTAGGTGGAAGTTTAGGATTAATAATTGTATTATTAATATTAATAGTGTGTTAAAGTATATTGTGAACTTAAACTTTTAAGGATTACAAATTGTGGGGATTGTAAAATACATTCCCAGGATTGATTAAATTTTATTAATATTTGGCCTTATTAGTAGCCCTAGACATTTGGGACATTGAAATTATGGTGGAATAATGAGTATATTTCGGAGTATAAAATGCACTTCACACACACACATGCACACACCCAAAAGAGGGTAGAAATGTTGGTGTCTTATACATCAAACACAGCCATTTCTGGCCTCTTGAAATTTGCCCCGTGTGTCCTATTTTCACTAAAAACAGGCTTGTTTTTTTCCCCAAAAACAGGGCCTGCAGAGAGGTTGGGAGGCCTGCAGAGTGCTCCTGGGGCTGGGGAGGGCAAAAACGTAATGTGGGGGGGGGGGGTTGGGAGTTTAAAAACGGGTCCGTTTTTTGCAAAAAAACAGGCACATTTTTGGCAAAGATGGCCCCATTTTTGGCCTCCCCAATCCCCCATGTGTCACATTTTTCCCTCTCCAGCCCCCAGGAGCACTCTGCAACCTCCCAAACTCTCTGCAGGCCCCATTTATGGCTTCCCAACCCTCCTATGCATTGTATTTTTGCCCTCCCCAACTCCCAGAAGCACTCTGCAGGCCTCCCAAATCCACTGCAGGGCCCATTTTTCTTTCTTTTTTTTTGTTTACCTCTTCGAAATCTTGGTGCGTCTTATATTCCAGTGTAAGTCCAAAAAATATGGTAATTTTCAAAATATTAAACATTAATAATTTAATAGGGTATAACAAATTTATGGTGCAAAGAAATATTATTTATGTTTAAATGAATTAATGGAAAAATGATAAAGAATTATAAAGAGAGAATGGTACTGTTGAAGTTGGAAGATCAGGCTTATGCATACTTATTTGTATTGTTACTGTTAGCATTGTTAAAAAAGATTTGACCCAGTCAATACACTGTGCACAAAATATGTATGGTGTGTATTATATTAAAAATAAAAACAATTTTTTTTTAAATATATGTTTTTCCTCTTATCCATGAAGCTTCTTCAGTTCGGTTTGGTTTGAAAGAGGGATCAAAGAGGCCATCTACATTAAAATTGAACAACCCTCTCTCAACAGAAGGGGAAGAATACAAACCACCATATCACCTGTTTATAACACAGTCCTTTCAGCAGTTCGAAGAAGGTTCCACATATTCAAGTGACTCTGAGGGCACAGATAAACTTCCAAGTAGCCCCAGCCATTCTCAGAGAGAGAACTAATGATCAGATAACTGCAAGGAATAAAAATTCTTCCGTTCTCCACCATTCAGTCAGAATTGGAAGCTTCTTGGACAAGAAGTGAAACGTCTTTAAGGAAAAACAAAGTCCACTTGCCTTTTGAAAAAGCACTTTTGGGACATCCCCTGGGGAACCCAGAGCAGGATGGAGCCCATTAAATGGCTCGTGTGAGGTGCTGTTGCCGGGATGGAGGTTGGGGAATGGTTTTATTTTATTTTATTATATATGATTCTTTTACTAGTTTTATTGTTCTTATATTATGTTTTTATATTTTTGTAAACTGCCTTGAGTTGCCATGTGTGAATATATCGGTAAATCTAAATAAATAAATAAATGTTCTTCCGCAGGATCTGGTGCAGGCCTCGGTTCACCAAGAACAGAGGCCTAAAGAATTGTAGTGTGAGATCACAAACATCTTGGCTAGGGCCCGGGTGGAAGGAATCTTCAGACAGCACAAAGTGTGCTTGCTTCAAGAAAAGGTTGATGACAGTCCAAATTACTGTGTTCCCAGCACTCTCAGGCAGTTCCATGATAAAGTCTATGGATATCTCCTGCCGCAGGCTAATTCAGTTGGCTACGGACTGCAGCAAGCCTGGAGGCTTCACAGTTAGGTACACGGAGCCACACACAGAATAGCTGGCCACATAGGCTTCTAGGTCCTTTTTAATCTTTGGCCACCAGAACTGTTTCTTCACCAGGTGAAGGGTCTGCACAAACCCAAAATGTCCTGCGGATTTTGCATTGTGGGTCCTCTGCACGACAAAGATTCTCTGGCTAGCTGGGACATACATTTTACTCCATGCCAAACCTCCTTCATCAACAGGTCATCTTTATGTCTCTGGAACCATTCATCTGTCTTCAAAGCATCTTTTAGCAGTTTCATCACCATATCCCCAGCCAGCGCTCTGCTGCTTTGTGAGCTCCGGCACTGCAAGTTGCATGGATGGGGATAATGTAATTAAAACCTCCTCTCGGGAACTTCTGTACTGGGGCATGTGAGAGACGGCATCAGCTAAGAAATTCTTCCCACCTGGCAAGTAGCGAAGGGTGAAATTGAAGCGGTTAAAATATTGAGCCCATTGGAACTGTTTAGAGTATAGCTTCCTTGGGTCTTTTAATGCCTTCAGGTTCTTGTGGTCCATCCACACTTCAAATGGAATCTTACTTCCCTCTCAGAACTGCCTCCAGGAGAGAAGAGGTTATTGGACTGCGTAAACCTCCTTCTCCCAGATGGCCTACTACCTCTCGGTATCAGACAACTTAAAAGACATGTAGGCAGATGGTAGCAACTTTTCTTTTTCGTTCCTCTGGAATAAAACTGCCCCTATTGCCATATCACTGGCAGTAAGAGCCAGTGAGCTAACCACATGGGGAAGGTGGCAGAAGTAGAGGATCAGCTGATCCTCCCTGGAGTCAGTGAAGCAAGTGGAAAGCTAGGCGAGCAGCCAAACGGGATATTCTCAGCCGCAGCTCGCAGTCTGTGGCTGGAGCAACTAAGGGAGTAGTTCAGTGGGCTGCAGGTACCAATTTCACCTCAGCACGTGAGAGTCCCCCATCACCAAGGGATAGAGGCTCCCATCCCAGCTGCCACCCCATTTGGGGGCAGGCACCAGCACACATAGCCCCAGGGACAGCCAGTATTCTTATTCAAGCACCTCTGGTTGCAGTGGGGTTGCCACCTGGATACATCCTAGAGTGGATTGCCACCTTCCTTAGCAGTCCAGTTCAATGTGCGAGTGCAATTCAAAGTGTTGGTCACCACCTTCAAAGCACTCCATGGCTTACAACCCAGGTATTTATGAGATCGCCTTCTGCCACTGATGGCCTCCCACCGACCAACACGCTCCCAGAGGGACTCCTCAGGGTGCCATCAGTCAAACAATGCCGACTGGTGACCCCCAGGGGGAGAGCCTTCTCTGTGGGGACACCCGCCCTCTGGAATGAACTGCCCCCAGGGATACGTATGATTCCCGACCTACGTACCTTTTGTAGTGCCCTTAAGACCTTACTATTCCAACAGGCTGGGCTGGCTAGATAAGGAATTTTATGGGTGTTTTAATCTGGAGTTTTAAAACTGTTTTTAAACTTTGTATTATGTTGATTTTACTATGGCTGTACACCGTCCTGAGTCCCTCGAGAGAAGGGCGGTATAAACATTTAAATAATAAATGATAAATAAATAAAATAAAATGGCCAACCAAATAAATTGGCTAACTTCCTGACCCAAGTCTGGAACTACACGGAGCAATGTATTCAAATGAGTGTGCCTGGGTCAATGCTGTTACATCAAATAACTTTCAATAGTTTTGTTAGCACTTCCTGCACTAACTTTATGTGTCCTTTCATTGTATCAAATAAATGAGGGTGTCAATTAGGTACACTAGCATCCCCTTATACAAGTTGTTATGCAGTACTTCGTTTATTAGTTGCATGAATACTGCAGGTACTCCTTGCAGCCTGAAAGGCATCATCCAGAATTGATCACACCTAAGGGACAATTGAAAGTTGCTTTTCACTCATTGCATCTTCCAATTCTCACTCTGTAGTACGCTTCTCTCAAGCCCAACTTGGTAAACACCCTTTCCTTACCCAGGTATTCCAGAATGTCCTGCATAAGGGAAGGGGGTACATGTTTTCCATACAGATGCCATTAAGCCTCCTCTCCCAATCCATGCATAATCTCAAAAAACCCATCTTTCTTTTATTTGAATAGCACAAGAGCTGCCATCCTAGATTTTGCTGATTAGATTTCCCACCTAGAATTGTGTTAGCTTTTTGGCAGCTGAAGCACACTGCTGACTCAAATTTAAGTGGTGATGCACCATCAATGATGCATCAGAATAAAACTGTAAACCCTCTCAGAGTTACTACTCTTGAGCCAAGTGTTCCTTATTTTATATCTATGCATTTAGTTTTTCCAGTCTAAGTGCAAGACCTTATTCTTTTCATCACTGAACTGCATCTTGTTGGATAGGGCTCAACGCTCAAGTCTGTCAAGATCCTTCTGAAACTTGAGGCTATGTTCCAGATTGTTGGCAATACTCCCAGCTTGATGTTGTCCACAAATTTGATGAGACCCCTTATATCCTCTAATCTAGATCATTTATGAAAATGTTTTTTTCCCCAAGGGTGGAATTCTTTTCATTGTCTTCTGGAACCATTTAACTTCTCAGGTCTGTGAGAGTAAAAGTAGCCAATATTATTTTATTTCTATCAGACCTGTTACAAAATAGTAATCCTTCACAGATATATCAGAAAAACTAGTATATGAAACTGTATTTGTATAAAATTTAAAAACATCTCAAATTCCCACTATTTTTGGCAAAGGGACATTGATTCTCCAAACCGTAATTTAACTAGGATTGTACACATTACTTGAAAAATGAATTATATAAGATGAAGAAAATTAACCTAAACATCTAAAGCATTGTAAAATATAATTGTCAATTTGTCATATTGATAAATACTGCCAAAGATCAAATGCTTCAATTCAAAGGAGTCAGCAAAAGTTTGTCCCAAACTAATCTTTTCAGATTAAAGGCAGACCCAAACTTGAACCATCACTAATTTGGGCCATTCACAGCTTCTTGTATATTTGAACAGAGGATGTTTTATCTCATGACTTTTATTGTTTTATCAATATATAAAATACAAAGAAAACTAAAAATTAGGAAATTAAGGGAAGAGAGGGACAAAAATATGAGGTACAACAGCAGAAATAAAAAAAACGTTGACTTTCGACTCTTTTAACACAGAATAAGATAACATTACAACTTCAATTTTTTACATTTACACATTAGTATATTAACCAACCGTTTCTAGAACAACAAATCTATCTAATCAGCAAAACCAAAGTTTCATTTTTTTTATCACAAACACAAAATCCAGAAGTGACATTCAAATAAAAAAACATAATTAAATATATTCTCTTTGAAAAAAACAATCAATTTAAACAATTCTGGTTTATCTTCCTTGCTGTGGAAATAGTATGTATTTCTATTTGCATTTAATAATTTTTATAAACTATCACCATTTATATTAACAGAATTCATTGTATTCTTTCAGATTCTTTAACTTTAAAGGAAAAAAATACCTTTTTCATCCATTTTAAACCACCAAAACATTTCTATAATCAAAACATTCTAAAACATATTTTAGCTTCTTCTTAACATATATACTTCAAAGTTCACTTTCAATAAAATTCCAACTAACTCCAATTAACTTATTACATTTATATCACTCCCTCCAAGTTATCCTCATAGAATATTTTTTCTTCTTGTATACATCCTTTTTAAAACTCTAAACTTTTCTTTAAGCTAATACATCTTTTTCTTTAACTTTCTCTTAACATACTTTCAAATACGTTTTCAATAATATTTTACAACTTTAGGAATTAGTTAAGCATTATATATAAAGAAAAAAATACATTTTCAAACTTTAAATTAAGACTTCCTTTCAATTACAAGTATCATACCGATAAAAATCCATCCTAATTCCAATTGACTCTTTATGTCACTCTTTCCAGCTTGTCTTCATGGAATAAAATCTTTTTTTTTCTCTGGAATGTTTGTCAGGCAGTTATAAGCTTCTCTTTTTCTCAAGGATTTCTCAACTTTGATAATGTCCTTGAGGAAAAAAGTCCCAAAATTATTCTTTTAAAAGTTGCAGATTTTCTTGGACTCTTCTTTCAATTGTCTTGGGAGGTTTAAGGTATATTTAAACCATAATAATAAAAATTGTGTTAGGTTTATATTCTAAAATTGCAATCGATTCCTCTGCTTTGTCAGGTATTTATGAAATTGCCTCGGTGATTTTATAACTTTCTATTAATATCTGTATCTCTGAAGTAGTTTGAGAAATTTTTTTTTGATATCCTTGAAGCATAGCTGATCTATGAACTGATAGATTTTATTTAAAGATTTTAAAAATGCATCTCTAATAATTTGCTCCTCAATCTTCTTAACTTCCTTTTTTGACAAAGAGTAGCTTTTTTGTAGGTCACTAAAGAATTGTTGGCCAATCAGGATTAATAAAAGTCGGAAAGTTTTAGCCACCCCCAGCAAAGCAGACCAAGCTACAAAAGTAATAAAATAGAGCCACAACTTTCTGTCTTATATTTTTCCATCAAACTTTTTTTTAAAAAAGATACTCCACACTTTCTTATTCAGCAGCCTTCTTCTTTGTTTAACAATGAAGAAACCCCCAAAATGGCACAGATCTTCAAAAAGAAATAACAGGCTATGACTAAAAAACAGGCTTTTATCTTAATGAAGATTACTATGCCTTAAAAATGATTAAGAAATGAAAGACACAACTTATTTTCCATTTAAAAAATAAATTCCAAAATGGATGCTTCTAGCACAATTTTGGCACATGCCTGATGGGAAGAGGCACAGGGGGCATTGGCAGGAGCAGTGATGGAAATGTAGGGGGTGTAGGGAGTGTTAGGAGTGCTGCGATGTCACGCTCATCAGCAGTATTTGGATGGTGAGGGCAGGGGGTAACATAGAGGCTTTGCCAGTAGTGTTTGGACAGCATGGGAGGCAGCTTTGCATGCAGCATTTGGATAGCACAGGGTGGGAGATGAAGATAACGTCTGAAATGTTTTATTCTTATTTCTTATTCTTACCGGGATCTTTAACCTACTTTTCCAGTGAGAGACATGAACCAACATGCACATCCCTTCCAACGTTTAAAGCAAACGTTAATGTTTTATCTCATTTCATTTGCTGGTTTGGCTGGGATGAACTTTGGGGTTGGCCATGGAAGGGTGCAAAAAGTGCAAGGAGCAACTAAGACGGTTGAAGGCCTGAAGACTAAAACATATGAAGAACAGTTGCAGGATTTGGATTTGGCTAGTCTAGAGAAAAGGATTGGGGGAACATGATAGCAGTATTCCAATATCTCAGGGGTTGCCACAAAAAGGAGGAGATCAACTTATTTTCCAAAGCATCAGAGGGCAGGACAAGAAACAATGGATGGAAGCTAATCAAGGAGAGAAGCAATCTGGAATTAAGGAGAAACTTCCTAACAGTGCAGACAATTAACCAGTGGAACAGTTTGCCTTCAGAAGTTGTGGATGCTTAATCACAGGAAGTTTTTAAGAAAAGACTGGACAGTCACTTGTCTGAAATGGAATAGGGTCTCCTTCTTGAGCAGCGGGCTGGACTAGAAAATCTCCAAGGTCCCTTCCAGCTCTATTCTGATTGATTGATTGATTGGGTGTTTGTGTTGGTATGTGTCTCTTGCTGGAAAGGTAGGTTTCAGGTTGCTCCTGGCTTACTTTAAAATGATTCCTTTGTGTGTCTTCCCAAATTCTGTGGATCTCTATCATTTGACGCCTTTGCTGTGGCTTTACATAATGATGTGTTTAATTTTGCATGCTTGGTGGCCTTAGGAAGCTTTGTTGGGTTGGGGGCAACCCTTTGGCTGGGAGTTAAGAGGCAAAACTGCTGGGATGCTGATCCAACACCTTACCCTTCACCCTGTTTTCAAGGCAGCTGACAGGATTCCCCTGCCCCCGATGCAAAGAACTTCACAATGCAAGGAAAAGCAACTGATGTTTTGGGTGTGGAAAATAAAAGGAGAGGCAGTTCCTGAATGAAGAGATTATTGGGTCAGGGGGAAGAGACAATGGGGAGACCATGTTTAGCGGCATGGAATCATGGTCACTGGAGCCGTATGGCGGCCAAACTCTCATCCTTCGAACTGAGATGTTGGTGGCATGCGGAAGGCTACCCATTTCACCCAACTGTATGCAAACATATTTTGACCTTCCCTCCCTGCTCCCAAACTAATGGGTTTTTCCACAAGTTGTTTAATGCCCAAAATGTTACCACTGTTGGCAAAGCCTATCACCCCCTACCTACGCTATCCAAACGCTGTTGACAAAGCCACCCCCCCACTGCCCAAACACCTGGCAAAGCCTCTCTGTCACCCTCTTCCCTCACTATCCAAATCCTGCTGGTAAACTTGCTATTGTAGCTCCCCCTAGTCCTATCAAAGCCCTGCTGCTTTTCAGCACCTCGTGCCAATGTCCCCTGTGCCTCTCTCCATCAGTTGCATGCCAAAGTTGTGCCAGAAGTTAGAAGCACCAGAGGCACGCTTAATCATCTGGGGGGTGGGGTGGTGATGGAATTAGCTGTGAAGATTTGGGTTGCGATGCATCAGCCACAATTACACAACCTGGTTAAAGCACCGGAGAAATTGTGGTGGTAGTATATCACCAGTGAAGAACCAGCCATGGACAAAAGGCTGTGGTGGGTCAGCTATAATGGAAAATCTAGGGTGAAATGGTAGGTGATGTGGCCAAGAAGAATTGTCCCATTCTGGCTCCTGAAGCTACTTACAGACTTTTGCTGTATTGGAGTATCTTATGGGATAATTCTAGGACTTTCCCTAATCCAGGTGAATCATATAAACTAAAGGAATGCTGGTTCCTTCTGTTGGTGTCTGGTGTTGGTGTTGAAAATCTACAGCCCAAGGGAAAAGTCCTCCAGGGGTCCTTTTCTGGGTGTGTTGTCAATTGGCTATCTTTTTACCGGAAGTGATTTATGAAAATGCTAAAAAGCACCAGGCCCAAAAAAGTTTCTGGAGGCAGCCCACTGCATGCTTCCCTCCAGATAGGTATAGATCTAAGGACTACATGCCGAGAGCAGTTGGTCAGTCAATACCAAATCCATTTACTGTTAGTACTATGTCCTATTATACTATATCTACAGCATTTCACTGACCTATTAGTCACTTTATCAAAGAAAGCAATAGTTTTTCTGGCATGACCTGTTTTTAACAAATCCATGCTGCTTCCAGAAATCATCTTGTTCATTTCTAGATGTTCACAAATCCACTGCTTGCTTAACTTTTCCAAGATTTTCTCAGGTATTGATGTCAAGGAGATAATTTCCTACATCCATGTTTTTTACCCTTTTTTAACATTGGCACTATATCAGCTCTTTTCCAGTCCTCTGACAATTCCCTGGTGCTTCAGGAGTTCTGAAAGATTTCATTAAGTAGTTCTGAGATCCTATCTGCCAACTCCTTCAATTCTCTGGGAGGTAAATCATTTTCCTGGAGATCTGAATTTCTCCAAAACACATAGATGTTCTCTTATTAATTCCTTGCCTATTTTTACCTGCATTCCTGTTCTGTCTCTTATTGTGCTGCTTTTGATTTGTTGTTGTTAGTTGCGAAGACATGTCCGACCCATCACGACCTCGTGGACAACATTCCTCCAGGCCTTTCTGTCGTCTACCATCCCCCAGAGACCATTTAAGCTCAGGCCTACTGCTTCAGTGACTCCATCCAGTCAACTCGTTCTCTGTCTTCCCATTCTTCTTTTGTCCTCAATCTTTCCCACCATTAGGCTCTTCTCCAGTGAGACCTTCCTTCTCATTAGGTGGCTAAAGTATTTGAATTTCATCTTCAGGATCTGGCCTTCTAAAAAGCAGTCAGAGTTGATTTCCTCTAGGACTGACCAGTTTAATCTATTTGCAGTCCAAGGGACTTGCAGGAGTCTTCTCCAGCACCATAGTTCAAAGGCCTCAATTCTTTGGCGCTCAGCTTTTCTTATGGTCCAACTTTCACAGCCATGCAACTGGGAAAACCATTGCCTTGACTATACGCATTTTTGTTTGCAGGGTGATCTCTCTGTTTTTTTAGTAAGCTATCTAGATTTGCCATAGTGTTCCTCCCCAGGAGCAAGCGTCTTTTAATTTTTGGCTGCAGTCCCCATCTGCGGTGATCTTGGAGCCCAGGAAAATAAAATCTGTCACTACCTCCATTTCTTCCCAATCTATTTGCCAGGAATTGAGAGGGCCAGATGCCATGATCTCTTAATGTTGAGTTTCAAGCCAAGTTTTTGCACTCTCCTTCTTCACCTGCATTAAGAGGCTCTTTAGTTCCTCTTCACTTTCTGCCATTAGAGTAGTATCATCTACATATCTGAGGTTGTTATTGCTCCTGGCAATCTTAATTCAACTTTTGATTCATCTAGCCCCGCCTTTCTCATGATGTGCTCTGCATATAAATTAAATAGGCAGGGCAACAGTATACAGCCTTGCTGGACTCCTTTCCCAATTTTGAACCAATCAGTGGTTCCATGTCCAGTTCTCACTGTTGCTTCTTGACCCACATATAGGTTTCTCAAGAGACAAATAAGATGGTCTGGTACTCCATCTCTTTTTGAACTTGCCACAATTTGTTGTGATCCACACAATCAAATGCTTTAGCATAGTCAATGAAGCAGAGGTAGATGTTTTTCTGGAACTCCCTAGCTTTCTCCATGATTCAGCATAGGCTGGCAATTTCATCTCTAGTTCCTCTGCCTCTTCGAAATCCTGTCTGTACTTCTAGTAGTTCTCAATCCACATACTGCTGGAGCCTAGCTTGTAGGATTTTAAGTATAACTATACTAGCATGTGAAATGAGTGCAATGGTGCGATAGTTTGAACATTCTTTGACATTGCCTTTCTTTGGAATTGGAATGTAAACTGACCTTTTCCAATCCTGCTGCTTTTGATAGGAAGGGCTATTTTCTTTTGGGTGAAGACAAATGCAAAGGAGTTAAGCTGTTTGGCTTTCTCCCTGCTGTCTGTCACCTTCTTGCTATCATTTCCCAATAGTAGATTGATCTTTCCCTTGACGTTTTTCTTGTTCCTTACATCTTGTTATTATTTTGGCATTTGTTGCAAGTCTTAATACATTCTGAATTTTAGCCAGTTTGACTTGTTTTTTGCACTCTGGTAGCCTGCTCTAGTTATATGCCCCTTGTTCCACTTGTATGCTTGTCCTTTTTGTCTCTCCTTTTGTCAGAGAACTCTATGCAACAGAATAACAGAATTGGAAGGGACATTGGGGGTCTTCTAGTCCAACCCTCTGCTCGATCAGAAGACCCTATACCATTTGAGATAAATGGCACTGGAGCATTGTGGTTGTAACCAGGATGGTCTCATCTAGAATCTTTTATTTTTCTTTCTCTGTGGTATCGTTATTGTGTGGCTCTTTATTATCTTGTTTTTCAGAGCATCCCAAGCATCCTGTAATGTTTTTCCTTCTTAAAATTTTCATCCATGGAACTTTTTCTATCTTAGTTTATTGAAGCTGGGTCTCTTAAAGTTTCAAAGACTAATCTGACTTTGTTCAGTTATCTTTCCCTGCGTTATGGTGAATTCTAATATGACAGATTCACTTTCCCTCAAAGATTCTACAATGTTTTTGAAGATTTGTTCTGAGATGAAGGCAATGGAGAAGGTAGTATTGAATCACAGGGAGAAAAAGTTATTAAACTAAGAAGGAAAGGTATGAGGAAAGAGGAGAAAAGAAAACAGGAAGATAGAGAGAGTATGCAGTACTAGAGCTGCCAGTATGAGCAGTATGTTAGAGCTGCCAAAAAAGCCAACACAGTTCTAGGCTGCATTAACAGAGGAATAGAATCAAGATCAGGTGAAGTGTTAATACCACTTTATAATGCCTTGGTAAGGCCACACTTGGAATACTGCATCCAGTTTTACATTCCACAATGTAAAAAAATGTTAAGACTCTAGAAAGAGTGCAGAGAAGAGCAACAAAGATAATTAGGGGGCTGAAGGCTAAAACATATAAAGAATGGTTGCTGGAATTGGGTATGTTTAGTTTAATGAAAAGAAGGACTAGGGATGACAAGATAACAGTGTTACAATATCTCAGGGGTTGCCACAAAGAAAAGGCAGTCATTTTCCGAAGCACCTGAGGGCAGGACAAGAAGCAATGGATGGAAACTAGTCAAGGAGAGAAACAACCTAGAATAAGAAGAAATTTCCTGACAATTAGAACAATTAATCAGTGGAACAGCTTGCTCCAAAAATGAATACTCCAACACTGGAAGTTTTAAAGAAGAGATTGGACAATCATTTGTCTGATATGGTACAGGGTTTCCTGCCTAAGTAGGGGTTGGACTTGAAGACCTCCTAGATTCCTTCCATCTCTGTAATTCTATATGAGAAAAGGGAGCAGGAAGAGAAAAAGATAGATGGGAGAAGGGAAAAGAAGAAGAAAAGTTTGGGGGGAGGAAAATACCAGTAAAACAATGGCAAACTGAGTGAGTGGCTGCATGCTGAGAAGAAGCTTGTGGCGGCCCACCTGAGAGGCTATCAGGTGACCCATTGTCCCTGCTTAGCAGCCCAGAAAAATCGAGGCAGCTGGAGACTTGGAGATTCAAAGCAGTCAGAGGCAGTCAAAGTGAGAGGCTGCTTGGTGAGCCATCAATCCATCCTAGCAGTCCAGGAGACTGGAGATTCAAGGCAGCAGCAAGCCAGCTCAGAGATGGCGAACCAGCAACTCAGCTAGGCAGCCCAAGAGCCCAGCAAACAAGTGACCCATCCCAGCAGCTTAGGAACCCAACTGAGCGGCAGAGAAAAGCAGCAATGTATCAGCAAACCAAACTAGTAGCCCAGGAGCTCACCAGGAGCCTAGCTGAGGGATGGTGAACCAAAGACCCAGCCCAACAGCACAGGAGCCCAACTGAGGAGCAACAAACAAGTGACACGGTATGACAAATCAGGAATTCAACTAAGTGGCAGGGAACCAGTGATCTATCCCAGCAACCCAAGAGTCTGGAAGTCTCAGGTTCAGCTGAGTAGTGTTCAGATGGGTTGCTGAACCTTGCTGTGATGAGTTTGTGCTCCTCTATTGGGCCATGTGTTTATGAAATGGTTGTTTTGTTTGCCCAATATTCAGAACTGCACATATCTCACTACATTGTACTACATATACCACATTGCTCAGTTTGTGTCTTTTCATCCAAGAAGCTTCTTGGATGAGAAGCAAATCATCTTCAAAGAAAAACAAGAAAGTCCAGTTGCCTCTTGAAAAAAACAACCATGACCTGGATGACTGAGAATCTCCATAAACATCATGCTTTATTCTTGCTTGTAAATAAAGATTCTAATCTATTTGAGTCATACCTATAAGACTTTTACCAGATAAACCAATTATTGATTTGAAAAGATGGGAAAGCCTAAGATGATTTCTGTGTTACTCAGGGTGTACCTCTTGATATATATGATTTCACTGCCATGTAGCCTCCATTAGCTAATTGTGTAAGCAAATATTTGTGCTGAGGGTTAAAGAACTGGGGAATCAAAACTTCTGAGTTTGACATGAAATTTTATAGTCAATCTATGCGGAACCAGTGGTGACCATAAAATATCTCATGACATAAAAGCAAGTTTGCATGCTTGTGTGTCAAGTATAGATGAGTGTAAAAAGGTATGGGAGAATATTATATGTAAAAAGGTGTCCAAATCCCAGCCCATAGAGCTGGCTCAGAAGAGTACTCTCAACAGTATCAGTAAGTTAATAAGAGCAGTATTATTATTTTATCTATTGCCAACTTGGCAACAGAATATAGTAACTCAGGCAGGATGCTACCAAGCAGTAGGGATGGCAGTACGCCAGCAGCAATCCCAATTGTTTTCTTAATCCCAGCTTCCATGACACGATCCAAATTTAATTATCTTCGAAGCTGAGTCTCTGAAAGCCTGTAGTGATTCAAAGATTAAAATGACTTCCCTTTCTCCCTTGCACAGATTCAGCTGATTCAGAACGCCAAACCTGAAAGGGCACATTTCCAAGAGGAGACTCCTCTGGGCCCAAAGAAATACAGTAAGGCAATCTAGGTTAGCATGCTTCCCTCATTAGATCATGGATGTGGGCAATATTGTCACACATCAATCTGGCACTAAAAAACAACAGCAGAAATAGAAAGTCATTAAGGATCCAACTGCTAGTATTGAGGATGGAAGCCATGTGCTGGAGAGGGGAACTGCCCTTAAGTTTATTTATTTTTTTAAAGACAATATATATGACTGTCCAACTTACTTTAAATGACTCCAGGGGGCTTACCAAATACAAAGTTCTCACCATATCTCTCTCTGCCCATCACCATTGGAATGGTCAGGCCTGCTCCCTTATTCCAATCTCTCTCACCTCTTAAGCATTCAGCAACTCAATTCCTTCCCAATGATCTCTTGTCCAACATGGAACCCTGACACTCCAACAAAGCCTGCAATGAATTCAATTAATTTACAGGGTGTCTAATCCCAACACTGTTAATAAGTAAACACCTCTGTCCTAAACATTTACAGCATGAGTGAAAACTTGATACAAGTACTCCTTATTTAACACCCACTCATTCAGTGATTGTCTAAAGTTATGACAGTACTAAATATGTAAGGGGTACTTATGATTGGCCCCTGAGGCCATGAGATTGTAATTTAGATGCTTAGCAATCAGAATGCAATTACTACATCACAGCATCTCAATAGTCATAATTGCTATTGGCAACCTTCAGTGCCAGGTTCCAACACCTAGGCAGGAAAAACCAAAGATACAAGTACAGATTAGACGAAACCTGGCTCAAAAACAGTAACTGTGAGAGGGACCTTGGAGTCCTAGTGAACAATCACTTGGACATCAGTCAGCGTAGGAGCCAAGAAAACTAATACAATCCTTGGTTGTATAAACAGAGGCGTAGAATCAAAATCACATGAAGTATTAGTACAACTTTATAAATCGTTAGTAAGACCACACCTGGAATACTGCATCCAGTTTTGGTCAACACATTATAAAAAAGATGTTGAGACTTCAGAATAAGTGCAAAGAAGAGCAACGAAGATGATTAAGACAAAAATTATGAAGAATGGTTGCAGGGATTGAGTATGGTTAGTCTAGAGAAAAGAAGGACTAGGGGGGACATGATAGCAGTATTCCAGTATTTGAAGGGCTCTACAAAAAAAAAAAAAGGGGGGGGTCAACTTATTTTCCAAAGCACAGAAGGCAAGACAAGAAATAATGGATGGAAATTAATCAACAAGAGAAGCAACTTGGAATTGAAGAGAAACAGTGAGGATAATTAACCAATGGAACAATGCTGTCAGAAGTTGTAGATGCTTTATTGCTGGAGGTTTTAAGAAAAGACTGGACAATCACCTGTATGAAATGGCGTAGGGTCTCCGGGTTGAGCAAAGGGTTGAACATGAAGACTTCCAAGGTCCCTTCCAGCTCTATTCTGATTGACTGAACAAAGAGTCAATGGGGAACCCGAAAGAAAATTGCAAATAGCAATGTTTTGACAAGAAATGCAGTGATTATTGTATTTGAATTTGCTTAACAAGGGCAAATGGAACTGCTGGAACTGTCATCATAACTTAGCAGTTATGTGATATTGTGTTTATGTCAGTATTGATTAGCAAATAGAATCTCTGTCCTAATTAATGTCAGTAAGAAAGCATTATCTATATTCTAAGGGAAGGATCTCAAGCAAAATGAATATGAGGAGTATCTTACATAAAATGCATTGAGTTTAGGCCACATATTTAAAAAGGAAAATAGACAACAAATATTAAAATGCATTATTAAATAACAAATGAAATATATTAGTAATTATTAAAATTAAATTAAAATATTACGCATTTTACAAAAGCATAAATTTGCTACTTATTGTAAAGCAGTAAAAGATTGTTTAGTCATGAGTTCTTGTAGCAAGAGAAAATGAAGCAGATGCATTTTGATCTTCCCCATTTAACCTGCATATTGTTGTATACCTCAGCCACTACGTTCTGTGTACAAACACACTGCATTGACATGCACTCTCTGGCTCTCCATGTGGTTACCCTAACCAATATCTAGAATCATCACCAGTGCCATCATAGCTGCACATGAGATTTAGTCTTACAAAAATGGTGCCTCAACCTGCAAAAAGAAATCCTGCAAAGCAGGACAATGGTAGAAAGCTGGGGCCTTCTGGGACAAAAAAAGGGCAGAGAAGCAAGCAACGCTTCACGATGAGTTAATGTAAGAATTCAGCAGCCTACATGCAGCTCTTGGATGAATGTTTGCGACCCCTGCTATAGGAATCTTAAAACTAAAATCTTAAACTGATGCATATATTGCGCATCATAATTAATTCAAAATGACAAATTATGAACTAGCTGACAAATTATCAACTGGAAACTTCAGAACACAAGTACACATTTATTAATATTTGGAATATTGTTAATGAATGTATTATTCTGGTTTCTGCATAATCTTTAAAATCATTCAATATCAAATTTCAAACACTTAATTTTTTAAAAGTTCTAAAGAGAACTTTGTTTTTCATTCCCAATGAAGAGTCAATAACTTTCTTTTCATCAAGCCATCTTGACAATGAAAAACTGATAGGAGGGAAAATACGAAAACTATCCTATTTCTAAAACTTGTATTACAAATGAAATAAATTCATCCTAACAAATTTTCTATATACTCACACCTGTACACCAAGTATGTGTGACAATCTAAAACATGATAAACAGCTGGTTAGCCATTTTTTATAAAGTTAAACAAGTCTTTTTTCAAAGTACATAATTTGGAACTCCTTCAGGTCTGTTGCACATACTGCTAAAATATAGTTTCTGATAGTACAAATACCATGAGTTTTTTATCCAAGTAAAATGTATACATGTTACTAAACATTAATTCTTATCTGAAGGTTGGGGTTGAAATGCGTACTGTTCCATGGGATTCTAATAACTGTTAGACAGTTAATATGAACGGTATATCTGAGATTAATTATTGGCATTTGTAGATTCTGGAGATTGAAGAAATTCATAGGGATCATGGACCATATCTTGCTGTTCTCCTATACTTAGGTGAGATGGGCTTCCTGTATAAAACATGGACAGAAAATAATTAAATTAATATTTCATTTCCTTTCATTTATTAGATTTTTATACCGCCCTTCTCCCAAAGGACTCAGGGTGGTGTACAGCCATGATAAAACAAAATGTGATACAAAATTTAAAAACCAATTTAAAACAAATTAAATAAATTTGGCCCCTTCAGTTAAAAAATCCACAAATTTAAAATATCCCATCCAGATTCTTATTAAGCCAGGCCAGCCTGTTGAAATAGCAGAGTCTTAAGGGCATGGCGAAAGGTACACAGGTCGGGAATCATACGTATCCCAGGGGGCAGTTCATTCCAGAGGGCGTGTGCCCCCATAGAGAAGGCTCCCCTGGGAAGAGCCATTGTTTAACCGACGGCACCCTGAGGAGTCCCTCTCTGTGGGAGTGTGTTGGTCGATGGGAGGCTATCGGTGGCAGAAGGCGATCCCATAGGTATCCGGGTCCTAGGCCATGGAGCACTTTAAAGATGGTAACCAATACCTTGAACCGCACCTGGAAGACCACTGGGAGCCAATGCAGCTCGCGCAGGAGAGGTGTCACATGGGTGCGTCGAGTCGCTCCCATAATCACCCGTGCGGCCGCATTCTGGACCAGTTGGAGCCTCCAAGTGCTCTTCAAGGGGAGCCTCATATAGATAGCGTTATAGTAGTCCAGACGTGACATGACGAGGGCATGAGTGACCGTGCGCAGGACATCCCAGTCCAGAAAGGGATGCAATTGGTAAATCAGGCGAACCTGATAGAAACCCCCCCTGGCTACAGCCGTCATATGGTCTTCTAAAGAAGGTGGCTTTGGGGTGGAGTTCCATCAGTACGCTGACGACACCCAGCTGTACATCTCCACCCCAGGCCAGCCCAACGATGCCATTGAAGTGATGTCCCGGTGCCTGGAAGCTGTGCGGGTCTGGATGGGGAGAAACAGGCTCCAACTAAACCCCTCCAAGACCGAGTGGCTGTGGCTGCCGGCGTCCCGATATAGCCAGCTGACGCCATCGCTGACTATTGGGGACGAGACATTGGCCCCCACGGAGAGGGCTCGCAACTTGGGCGTCCTCCTGGATGCACAGCTGTCTTTAGAAGAACACATGACGGCCGTGGCCAGGGGGGCTTTTTATCAGGTTTGCCTGATATGCCAGTTGCATCCCTTTCTAGATCGGGACTCCTTACGCACAGTCACTCATGCTCTCGTGACTTCCCGCCTGGACTATTGCAATGCTCTCTACATGGGGCTCTCCTTGAGGTGCACCCGGAGGCTCCAACTGGTCCAGAATGCGGCTGCGCGGGGAATTAAGGGAGCGACGTGGTGCTCCCATGTGACACCTCTACTGCGTGAACTGCACTGGCTCCCGGTGGTCTTCCGGGTGCGCTTCAAGGTGTTGGTGACCACTTTTAAAGCACTCCATGGCTTAGGACCTGGGTACTTGTGGGACCGCCTTCTGCCGCCAATAGCCTCCCACCGGCCAGTACGCTTGCACAGAGAGGGCCTCCTCTGGGTGCCGTTGGCCAGACAGTGCCAGCTGGCGACCCCCAGGGGGAGAGCCTTCTCTGTGGCGGCGCCCGCCCTCTGGAATGACCTACCCCCAGAGATACGCAGGATTCCAGATCTCTGGACCTTTTGTCGGGCCCTTAAAACCCATTTGTTCCATCTAGCTGGGCTAGCTTGATCCCATCCTCTGTTTTAAATTTGAAATTGATTTTAAAGTGGGTTGTTTTAATTGTCAGTCGAAAATATTTAATAATTTTTAATTGTTTTTGACTTTTGTATACCATGTTTTATTTTGGCTGTTCACCGCCCTGAGTCCGCAAGAAGGGCGGTTTATAAATTGAAATAAATAAATAAATAAATAAATAAAGACAGCCATGCATCCAGGAGGACACCCAGGAGGACACCCCTCTCCGAGGGGGCCAAGATTTCACCCCCAATAGCCAGCGATGGAACTAGTTGGCTATACCGGGACGCCAGAAGCCATAGCCACTCAGTCTTGGAGGGGTTGAGTCTGAGCCTGTTTCTCCTCATCCAGATCCGCACAGCCTCCAGACATCATAATATTAATTATGAGACATTTTGAAAGCTTCACTTTTCAAATGTCTTATCACAATTTTTAAATGAATATGATACAGATTATAATGTCAATTTTATTAATGGTCAAAAATGTTGCCAAATTTAATACTGCAGAGAAGGCTACCGATTGCTGTTTGGAATGCCAAGGAAGTTCTTTTTTTAAAGCTCTATTTTTTTAAAGCTACTATTCATATTATATTCTAGCTTTTCTATATTTCAGATTCCAAAATAGTGATTTTTGTTGGTCTTATTGTTGAAAGTTAAAGAAAGCTCTGAGAGCTACAAAAATTATTATAGATAAAGAACATCTTAAGTACTACTATGAGAAAAAACACATTTTGTGAGAATATAATCATCCCAATTGGTTTAGAGTTGAACACTGACTGAACAAGTCCTGTGGAATTGACTGGGGAGGGGGTTTGCCATATTTATCTAGAAGAGTTTTAGCATATGAATCTTGAGAAAGTGGACAAAGTCCTTGGTAATGTTAGTGTTACCACTTCCTAGTATTTCTTGGCCAAGGAATCCCAATAGTTAACTACTGGCTGGATGCAAATGATGAATTCATCCTCGAGTTAAAGGCTATCCCACCAGTCTTAAAGAAAGGAATGGTACTGTATGTCTCTTGTTCACTGTTGCATCATATCCTTTTGGGAGAAAGTGATGGTATGGTAATGTTAGACGGCTCTTAAAGAAATGACTTACCAGGATCCTTTTCAGACTGATCTGGGTTCAGCACAGAGACTGTGCTTGTGCATAGTGAGAATGGGATGGGGCATTGTGACCCTATTGGTTCTGCCTGACTTCAATAAAATCAATCATAGCATCCCTTCTGGTCAATATGATAATCCTCAAGGGTTGGGAATGATAGCTATTATCTCTGTTTCTCGCCCTTCCTCTAGAGCTGATTTCACTTGATATTAATAGGTGAAGAGGCATCTAATCCAAAACCCTTATTATATAGAATCTCACCTAGCTTCATCCTCTCCCCATTCCCATTTAACATCAACATGAGGCTACTAGATAAGGCTTTCTATAAGCATGGGATCAGGAATCATCAGTATACAAACAATATCCAACTTTATATTGAATCCTTTGGTTTATGGCAGAATCACATTTCAAATAGAACTGATACAGTTTGGGAATCCTCCTTAGATTCAACAAACAAGTGGCAGCCAGGGCCTAGAAGGGCTTTTGCATAAATCTGTCCAGAGTAACATTGAACTGTGAAATGGGAAGCACAGAAACTTAATAAATTAATACATCCATTTGAGGTGCTAGTTGCATTATTTTCTTGAATGGGAGAATATTCTTACAGTTACTCATGCTGTGGTGTATCTTCTCTTTGGATTATTGTAATGTGCTCTATATGCGGCCAATTACAGGGATGGTCAACTACCAACTATGTGGAAGCTGTGATTGGTCCAGAATGCAACCAAATGAATGTTTCTGGGTATTTCCTCTTTTTCCCAAGTAAAACCTCTGCTCTGCAAATAAAATTGGTTACGTCATAATCTGGTACAATTCAAGATGTTGGTTATCACTTATAGAGCTCCACATTGCTTAGGATTTAATTACCTGTATCTTTTACTATATCAATTACTATATTTCTTTTGCTGTCTGCCCAACCAGAGTTGATGAACACCAAGTCAGGCTGTAAAACACTAGGATCCTGTCGGACCTAGGAAGTGCAACTTTTCCATTACTCTGTGGAGTACAGTATTCCTGAGCCTTTTTCCGGGGCATTCATAAAGCTGTGAAAACTTAGTTGTTCCAGAAGACTTTGCAATAGGATACATGACCTACCCTCTGATAATTAAATCTTGATTGCTATAATTGTTTAATGTTGGTTATTCTCCATCATGCATGAATATGCATTACTTTTGTTTTGTTTTAGAATTTTATGGTTATTTTAATCTTAATGTGTAATCCACCTAGAGTTACTCTGGTAATTGAAGTGATATTTAGATACTTGCATCTAGAATTATTAACTTTAAACAAGGTTAAAAGTTTTAATATAATAAACCATAAGCATTTGTAAGTTATTGCAGTCTAGACAAAATAGTAAACTGTTTATTTAAGGAAGAAGCAAATTAGATGAATCACAATGCAATTTTACCAAGACATGATTTCTAAGATGCATTCATGAATTTTGGCTCCGCAAATATAATTTTTAAGGACATGTCTATATATTACAGCTTTCCTCTCATCTGCAGAATATATTCAGGTTAGATAACTCTGAGTTTTTCTGATCTGGTATTTTCTCCTGAGATACCGTATTTTTCGGTGTATTACCCCCCTTTGGGGGGTAAAAAGACACACCTTTTTACCCCCCAAAGGGCGGTGAAAATCTGGGTGCGTCTTATATGCCAAATGTAGCCCCGCCCACCCGCCAGCCCTCACCCTTCGACCAGTTCAGGGCGGCAGGGATCTGGGTTGGGCACAGCCTGAGGAACCCTCCTTCTTCGGGATGATCTGGTGGGGGGGCGGGGGAGGGAATCTGCCCTGCAGCTTCGGGGAACAAGGTGGGTGCCACAATTTGTGGCTGGTCACCCTTCTGACCGCACTGACTTCACTCCCCAGCAATGTGAGGAGCCGCTACTGCCTAAGCACTCTCTGCACCTAGGAGCCAAGCTGAGCTGAATGGGAGCCCCTAAAAGGAAATGTTCCTCCTTTCCAGCCATTGCTGCCCAGATTCCCCAATGCAATTCTCAAGAGTTGCGCTTCAAATAGCGGCCAGTTCCCCTACAATGTGCAGCGGGGAACTGGGAAGTCTTTTGGATTTGGGGAGGAGATTGTAGCGCTGCTGCCTGAAAATGTTTTTCTGCACTTTGCAGAGCCACACGCTACTGTCCTCCTTCTCAGCAGAGTCAACTTCTCTTTCCTCATGGCTACATCTGCTGCCTGAAACACGGTAGACTTTTTTTTGCATGGCTTAAACATGGCTTCAGACCTTTGATTCGTTCCCGATTGCAAACATGGGGTCTATGCAGAGAGGCTCCTGGGTGCAGAGAGGGCTTAGGCAGTGGCAGCAGCAGCTCCTCACATTGCTGGGAAGTGAAGTCAGTGCGGCCAGAGGAGTGACCAGCCGCAAATTGTGGCAGCTGCCTTGTTCCTCAAAGCTGCAGGGCAGATTCTGCCCCCCCAAGACCGTCCCGAAGAGGTTTGTTCCTCAGGCTGTTCTCTGTCCCTCCCGCCAGAGCATGCGAGGGGTCTCTTTGGGGGAAAGCGAGGAGTAGTCCCTGCACCTCTCACTTGAAGGAGGAGGAAGAGGGTGGAGCCACCTTAAATGCTGGTAGGCAGAGATAAAATACTTTTTTCCTTGTTTTCTTCCCCCAAAATTAAGGTGCGTCTTATACTCCGGTGCATGTTATACACCGAAAAATACGGTAAGCTTTCAGTGGCAATTGTGATAATGTAATAGCAGTGCTATAATCTAGCCAGTTTCTACCGACAGGTTTTAGCTCCTCTGCCTGAAAGTATGTCCCTTATTTCAACTTTCTTCATGGCTATTTTGGTTTGTGCTGCTGGTCTGATATGATGTGATTGTTATAAAAAATGGCAGACCAGGATTTTTTCAGTCAGACATATAACAATAAATGTCCTGTTTGGCAGATAACTATGCTGTTTCTACACGGGCCTGATTGAAAAATGATTGGAGAAGTCCTGGTCTACCATTTCAATTTTATACAAATAAATGCTCTCAGAGATTTAGCAGGCAGGTCATATTAAGATCACTACAGCATTTCGTCTGTTGAAAGGTTCTGCCTCATAATTAAATTTACCACTCCATTCATCTGACATATGTTTACTTTTTCCTATTAAGAGTGAGCCAGTAATCATTAGAAGCAGAAACTTTTCACTAGTGTTCTGGAATGATGGAATAAACTATCAGTGAATAATAAACTTCAAGATTAATAAATTCTTTCATTGTAAAATATAACTTTTATAATATATTTTATATTTCTCTATATTACTTACTACATAACCAATTATTTTGTTTGAATGTTTATAAATTTAAAATGTCTATTTGGAACTATGAGAGGGCCATCTCAATTAACTTGGTAAAATAATATTAAATTTATATTTTAAATAAAAATACATAATAATTCTGCATTTTGATCAAATTTATCTGTATTTATTTGGAATTCAATGTTTATATTCTGCCTTTTGAAATATTTATAATATACATTTATGATAAAAAAAATCTGTGAGATAAAGAAGGTGGGAATGAGAAAAGAAAATTAGTCTACTAGATGCTAATGTTAAAAAGACAAAGAAATCAGCTTTACTTACACAATATGAATATACTTGATACCCTCATAATCTTAAAAACAACTTTTAATGAAAATAAAGAGTTTGTAATTATACTGTTAAACACATTTACCTAGGTGATGCTGTTCCCTTTCAGAAGCATTGGAGAGGGAACTAAGGTTGGAGGAAGGCCTGGATCCTATTCTGTCAGTCTGTACCTCATGAAGGTCCTGTAATAATTTAGTTGTTTCATCCAAATGTAAATGATTGTCATCATGATCAACTTCTTTCTTTACTTTACCTGTCAACAACATTAGAATTATTGAGTACAAAATTGAATTTGAGATGGTTAATGAAGTTAAAGTCAGAAAGATTTGTTACTCCATCAGTCTTATATAAAGGTAGATAAAACTAATATATGCTGAATAAAATGTGAAAATGAGGCTAATAGGGACTAAATTGTATAGATACTTCCCTAGGTACTGACTCAGCTTCTTATACTTCCTGATTTTTTAAAAACAATTATTTTAAACAGAACATTTCTGATTTCCTTATTTATACACAATTTGAATCCAATTTTACAGATAGTTATGATCCACTTAATTATCTACTTATTTAACTAAACTGCTGGAGAGACTATAAGAAAGTATTTATCAAATGTCTAAATGAGATCAAGATATATTATGTTACACATTCTATTATTGAAATTATCGAACAAAAAAATGAAATGAAATTGCTTTAATGTGACTTGTATTCATAAAAATATTCTGATTTCTGGTGATCACTTTAACACTGTCAACATATCAATCACTCCATGATGTCTTTAAGGTATCAGTTCCAAGTTCCTCCTTACATAAACTAATACATCACCATCTGAATCTTTTAATGACTACATAAAATTGGGAATCAGCAACTTGGTACCTGTGATCATCATAATACAAAACATGTGATGACCTGTTGATGATCTAAGTAGAATCTCAAATTAAACAATTATTTTTTAAAAAGTTAAAATGTTTCAAACCTCTTAATTTCACACAAAGATGCTTCCAGATGAAATCCTATCAGATACTATATTGTGTAGCTGCTAAAGATTCTCCTTAATATGTTTTTCTATCTTATGACTTGATTTACACATTCTTTTCTGAAGAAGGAGCTGTTACAGCTGAGCATTCTTCCCAGCAGTTTAGATGGAATAAATTGAGTAAGCATATATTAACACTGGGAGCACAGTCATAGGCTGCTCGAATTAGCAATTTAAACAGCATAGACGAATATTGGTTTAGATAACTGACAACCGACCTGAAGCTATGAGCATCTGTAGAAGATGCTGTTTTTCTCAAAATGCTTCATCCCTTTCATTAATTTACACACACACATACACACACTATTATGTTATAACCACAAAGAGCATATGCAATTATTACAGTTTTTATAATTCTGTCTCCCTCCAGGTGCTGCCAACTAGAGTAGAACCCATGATGTTCATAGCAAAGCATTAAAAGCAGTATATATTATAAAGCGTATGTCAAAACCCAGCAATTCCCAAGCATTTTAATGGACTAATGGAACAGACAATATATATAGCACTGTATTTTTACCTTCAGTGTTAAACTACTGCATGAGAACACCTACCTAATGAACTCAACATGGATATATCAAGTGACATATCTGAATAAGTTTTCATAGATAAAAAGTCCAAAACAGAACTATTATTATCTCCAATGGATTCTCCAATCTGGAAAAAAGAAAGAAAATTATATCTATGCAAAGGATTAATTACTGTGCTGAAAGATGTTATAAATTCTATATTTAGTAAAATGTAAATAAAGTTTCAACAACATAAATGTTTCATTATTTCTACATAGCGGTCAAATGTGAAAAAATATTCACTATGCAAATATGCAATTATTTTTTGTTTGCATATCTAGGGTTGCATATCTAGGGCTAAAAATCCAGGAAACTGCTATTTGCAACAACTTTTTTATTCAGGAACAAATTTTAAGTTTGCAGAATCATTTTGAAACATAAGTTTGTTCAACACAACTCCTAACCAAAAGCGGTATGGATCACCCTATTTTATTTATACAACCTACATTACAATTAACGCTTTCTGACATACATTTTTGCCTTTTTGTTCCTTAACCATAACTTCTCACATTGAATCATCAACTTGACAAGATCAAACTACTTTCATTCAGAAAATTTGGAATGTAAGAGAAACATTTACTCTTACATTTACCTTAGAACTCATGGATATCACTGATAGGCCATGCATTAATTACCGCTGCCCATCCTTGCTTTGGTCAATCCAGGTGTCCACAAAATTTTAATAGACACAAATATAATTATCATCTTTGCTGGGCCTTGTCACATGTAACATCCCTTGTACATATAAATCATATGAAACTGATTAGTTTGAGCTTCTGGATAGTATACTTAAGTGCAAAAAAGCTCAGTTTTACTCCAAGTCTATTTGAACTATTATGTGCAAGCTAATTTATGTTGCTAAGTGAAAAATTTGTTAAGTGAATTTTGTCTCACTTTACAACTTTTCTTGCCACATTTGCTAAATGAATCACCACAGTTATTAAATTAGTAACACGGTTGTTAAAGGAAACTGGCTTCCCCATTGACTTTGCTTTTCAGAAGGTCGCAAAAAAGGTGATTTACATGACCCAGGGACACTGCAACCATCATAAATATGAATCAGTTGTCAAGCATCTGAATGTAAATCACATGACCTTGGGGATGCTGCAATGGTCATAAGTGTGAGAAATGGTCTTAAATCACTTTTTTCAGTTCCATTGTAACTTCAAAAGGTCACTAAATGAACAGTTGTAAGTCAAGGACTGTCTGTATTCTTGACTTGGATCATCTGCTGACCAATAACCTGCATGTGTTGTGTGTGTGTGTGAGAGAGAGAGAGAGGGGGGGGAGGGACGGGGAGAGGAAGAGGGAGAGGAGGAGGGAGAAAGAATAAAGCCTGCAATCTTAAAATAAAAAAGGAAAGAAAAATTAAAAAGGAGGTAGAAAATGCTGAGAACCAACTATTTGAGATAATAAGTTAAGAAAGAATTAAACTTAAAAAGGAATATTACCATATTTTGCTTGGAGTCATCTGGGCAAGTATTACATAACTTATGTTCTTCTTTTATGAGGACTGACGGAACCTAAAAACATCACGTTTAAAGCTAATTTATACCTCATAATCATTTTCCTTATGGAACCATCATTTTTGCATCACTAGAGTTACAGCAAGAAAATAGTATGTCTTTTATTTAAGGGATTTCAAATAATTTAGTAAGAAAAATCATGGAAAAAGTACATACATTTTTTTTTCTCCTGAAATAAGCGTAAAATTTAAAGTGTTATAAAGATCAGGAATACTGGAGTAAGCAATTTTACAATAATGCAACTATTATCTTCATTTATTATATAAATGAAATCTTTCCTTTATATTTTCAGGACCATTTACAGTAAATAAACAGTATTTTTTTATTAGGGAAGGTTTAGAGATGCAATGTAACTTACTTTGAGATCATCTGGTGGCTTCATTGGAATGTTTCTTCTCTGAAAATTATAATAGTAAAAATACATTAAAAAATAATATTGCTGTTTTTCTGATACAGTTAGTCTTTACTGAACAACGAATTTTCATCACTAAGCAAAAAAGTTATTAGAGGAAATATAATGCTCCTTTTAGTGACAGTTCTGGTCATCTTGGTTGCAGTAGTTAGGCAAAGACTTCACGTTTCTCTTGCTCGGTGTGAGCAGCTGGATTGGATCCATCGCAGCTGCTCTTCTGGTTTTCAGCGCACATATGCGTGCTGGCCAGCTGATCTTCACGAGTGCCAAAGTGCTGGAAAATGACCCAAAATACGCATCCAAAACAGGCCATTTTTCAGACTGTTTTTCGGGCCCTTTTCAGGCCTTTTTTGGGCCGGTTTTCAGCCATTTTTCAGGCCGAAAAACAGCCTGAAAATGGGCTGAAAATGGCCAAAAAACAGGCATATGCGCACCAACTAGCAGGTCATTTGGTTTTTGGCACTCTGGCGCGCGCAGATGGACGTGTATTCTGGTTTGGGCACTCGGTGCTGAAAAGGTTTGCCATCAGTGCCTATACGATTTGAAATAAATGATTGTCTAGTCTCTTTTTGAAAGTCTCCAAGTGATGGAGTAGTTACAAGTTCTGAAGGCAAGTTATTGCATTAGTTTTTTAAAAAAATATTTCTTTATAACAAAAGTTTTATTTTTTTTATTCAAACATCAAACAATACAAAATCAATTATTATATATCATTTTATCCCCACCCAACCCCCATTTCCCAATCCCCCCCCAACTTCCCAGAGCAAAAACAGGATATAAGATTTAACAAACATAAGCTAAAGTAAGCTAACTACTACAGAATTCAAAACTCTTACACTCGTTAACTCCCCTTTTTAAAAATTATACTTCAACCTTCCTTTAATAGATTCTCTTATAGCATTTCACATTTGTAAAAGAAAAAAAACCCTATAATTTTAATTTAAACATTTTAAAATCTCTTAATACATTAACAAAACATTCTTTCAAAACTTTCAAAAAGTTATCCATTAAATTTTAAGTTAACCACCTTTAAACTTCAATACTTTAAAACTACAATAAAGTTCAAAAAGTTATTCAACTTTAGTTAAACCTTTTCATTCTCTTATCAATTTTAAATTAGCCATCTTTAAACTTCAATACTTTAAAGCTACAATAAAATTCAAAAAGTTATCCAACTTTAGTTAAATCTTTTAACATCATAAAAAAAAATCAAATATCAATCATTCATTTTTAGCTAGACATTTTTACTTCAGTAAACATTCCTCAAAATATAAAACTCAAGAGAAAGAAAAAAAAAACTATCCCTTAAGTCAAATCTAAAACTAAATATAATAAAACACTTCCCTTATTTCTTTATCTTAAAATAAGCTTGAAAAATACTAATTTCAATAAGTAAATTTATTATAAAAATCCTCCCTAAAAAGAAAAGAAAAATTAATCTACCAGTTTTTCTTTCTTTCTATATTTTTTCCAGTCCTTCACCAATAATACTCCCTTCTTCAGCGTTACTTCTCCCCCTGCTTTTATTTTCAAGAATTTTTTGGTATGAAATTGTAGTTGGTGTGTCTTTGGAATTCCTTCTCTTCTTGGAGTTGTTTCCTTTAAATTGAAGCCCCCATTTCGACTCTTCCTGCGTTTATGGTCAATCAGTTCGTTCCTTAAATATTGCTTCTGTCTGTAGAGCCAAAACTTCTCAAAATATTTATCAACCTGCAGTAAAGAATCTTCTTGCTGCTTTTCAATTAATTGAGTGGAAGCCTCTTCCAAAACCTCTGTTTCCAGTGTAATAACCTCCATTTTAAACCCCACAGTGTCTCTTTTGTCCTCCAAAGTCACATTATCCTGATTACTTTCTTCCTCTTTTCCAGCCAGCAAGTCATTTTTATTCCCCAATTTAAAATCTTGAATAGTTCTTTTAATTATCTGTCTTATCTCAACAGTAAAAAAATTTAAAAGATCTTTTAAATCCTTCGCAGACACTATTTGTAGGTTTGCTGACTCATATAATCCATCTTTGATTTCAGCCATTTTTCAATTGCCTCTTTATATTTATATTAATATAAATATATATTATTTATATAATAATATATATTTATATTAATTATTAATATTAATATATTATATTAATTAAAAATATTAATATTTATATTATAGCTATCAGGTCGTTAAATCCAATTATTTTCCACACAAATTAAAAATGTAAATTAATTAAAATCAGTACCATAGTCTTTTCCATTCCTCTTCAACTTTAAATCTTTTTCTTGAATAACCCGATAGATTTAATAATGTTGCTAATGTTAACAAGGACTTTCACTTATAAGTTTCATTTTCACAGACGCCATCTTTCCCTTTTTAAATGGAATTAACATTCAGTAGTTGCATTTTTGTCCTCCTGGATTAACTCTGCCAGCATCCAAAATCCAAATTCTTTATAATCTTCAATTTGTTTTGTTGGTGTGGTCACGACGCTTTGGTCTGCTTATTTTCTTAAGCAGACTCATCCCAGCTCCGGAGCTTCAAAGGGCTTTCAGGGAGCTCTCACCCTGCAAACCCCAGGCTTAAAAAGAAAAAAAGCCTGGAGGTCTAGGAGATCTCTATCCAGACCCTTCTACTTTTCTCTCCCCCTTTTTCCCTGGGGGAGAGTTTTAAGCAGCTAGACTTTCGCTGTTCTAGCTGCTAACGGAAAGACGGGGCTGGAGCTCCTAAAAGAAGCTCCGTTGGCATTTCGCTGAGCCACCGGAAGTCTTAAAATATTTTAACAAACAAAAACATAAATACAAAATTACAAAAAAATTTTTTTTTAATTTAATTTTTTTTTTAAAAAATCCATTGTTTCTCATCTTGCCTTTTGATGCTTTGGAAAATAATTTGACCGCCGCATTCTTGTAGGAGCCTCTCAAATATTGGAAGACTGCTATCATGTTTCCCCTAGTCCTTCTTTTCATTAAGACTAGACAGACCCAATTCCTGTAGTAGTTCTTCATATGTTTTAGCCTCAACTCCTAATAATTTTTTGCTCTTCTCTGCACTTTTTCCAGAGGCTCAATATCTTTGTGATTATGGTGATCATAACTGGATGCAGTATTCCAAGTGTGGTCTTACTAAGGCTTTGTAAAGCAGTACTAGAACTTTACATGATCTTGATTCTATTCCTCTATTAATACAGAGTAGAATTGCACTGATTTTATTACATTAATTTGTTATATTAATTTAATGAGCTTACTGTTTTTTAAATATAAGCCGCCTGGAGTTGCCATGGGGGAATAGGCGGCAATATAAATCTAATAAATAAATGAATACATAAATTGGCTGTTTTGTCTTCTGCAGCATACTGTTGACTCATATTTAAGTGATTGTCCACTATGACAATCTCACAATTACTGGCATTAAGCCAAGTTTCACTTAGCTTGTACCTATATAGTTGGTTTTTCTTGCCTAAGCGTAGAACCTTACTTTTATTTACACTGAATTCTATTTTTTTAGACAAGCCCCAGGTTTCAAGTCTGTCAATGTCTTTTTGGATCTTGAGCTTGTCTTCTGATGTGTTGGCTATTCCTGCCAGCTTAGTGTCATCTGTATTTGATGTGTTCCCCATCTATTTTTTCATCTAGACCATTTATGAAGATATTGAAGAGTACTGGGTCCAAAATTGAACTTTGGGATACCCCATTGCTTAATTCTCTCCATGTAGATGTAGTTTTCCTGAGGACTACACACCGAGTATGATTTGTCAGCCAGTTACAGACCCATCTGGTGGTGGTACTGTCTATCCCACATTTTTCTAGCTTGACAAGAGGTACATTGTGCTCAACTTTATCAAATTTTCCTGAAATATAAGTTACTATGTCCACAGCATTTTACTGGTGCATTAATTTAGTTATTTTGATAAAAATGAAATAAGATTTGTTTGGCATGATCTGTTTTTGATGAACTCATGTTGGCTACTGGTTATAACTTTGTTTGCTTGTAGGCATTTAGAAATTTGTTGTCTGATTATCTTTTACAAAATAATCCCAGGTATTGATGTCAGGCTAATTGACTTGTAATTTCCTGGACCTGTTTTTTTCCCCTTTTTAAAGGAATCAGAACAGTACTAAGTAATTAAGTTTCTGTTTTTTATTTTTTATTTTATTTAAATTTATGAACAATTTTATCCCACTCTTCAATGGAAAATATTTCTACTTAAACAAAAGATATAAAGAGTATCAAGTTATCCTTTAGTCAGTGAGACAATTCTGAGCATCATGGACCAGAAATATGTTCTTTTCTCAAAGGGAGTTCTATGGACATATTAGTAAAAAATAATTTACTGACTTATGGATATAAGCCAGTAGTTCATGGATATAAAAAGTCTGCATACCCTGTTAAAATGCCAGGCTTCTAATATCTAAAAATATTTTTTAAATGTAACATAAGCTGGACAATTCCACTGAAAAACAAACGGAAATCTTTTATGGGGGAAAAACAATAATGTAACGTGGCTGCATAAATCTGCACATTCTCTTTAGGATTAACCAATCTGATGTTAAACAGTCAGCATACACCTGCCATAAGTAATGTGACTCTGAACAAGCCCATGTAACGTTCAGCTGCTCTACTAGGAATTTTCTTACATTAACTCAGTTGTCTCTTATGGCAAAAACCATAGAGTGCAAAGAGCTTAGAAAGCATCAATGGGATCTCATTGTTGGAAGATATTAATAGGAGGTGGGTACACAAACATTTGCAAGGCATTGCATATAGCATGGAACCCAGACAAAATAGTCATTGATGAAAAAATATAGCACCACAGTGACATTACCAAGAACTGGATGTCCTTCCAAAATTGATGAAAAAACAAGAGAAAAACTGGTTCAAGAAACTGCCAAGAGACCTACAGCAACAATAAAGGAGCTGGAGGAATTTCTGGAAAATAGTTGTTGTGTCTCCCATATTCTTCATATATCTGGGCTGTAAAGTAGAGTAGCAAGACAGAAGCTTTTTCTTACAAAGAAAAACATCCTAGCCCCGCTACATTTCATAAAAACATACATCAAGTATGATAAAAGCATATCGGGAATGAAGTTATGGTCTGATGAGACCAGAATTGAACTTTTTGGCTATAATTCCCAAATATATGTTTGGCTCAAAAACAACACTGCACATCACCAAATGTACACCATACCCACCGTGAAGCACAATAGTGGCAACATTAAGCTTTGAGGTTGCTTTTCTTCAGGGGCTTTAGTCAAGATGAAGGAATTATGAATATCAGTTAATTTTGGCCCAAAACTTTCAGGCCTCTGATAATACTGAAGATATAGAGAATTTCATCTTTCAATATTGCAACAACCGAAGCACACCCCCAAATCAAGCAAAGAATGGCTTCACCAGTTCTTCAGTTTTGGAATGGTCCAGCCAGAGCCTGGAAGTGAATCCAATTGAAAATCTGAGGAGTGAACTGAAGAGGGCTATGCACAGGAGATGCCCTAACAATATGACAGATCTGGAGCACTTTTGCAAGAAAGAGTGGGCAAAGTTTCCCAAGTCAAGATGTACCATGCACAGAAGTTCCTACGCCAAAAGGCTGAATACTGTCATAAAATCAGAGAAGTATTAATTTAAGGGTATGCACACTTATATGCAATCACGTCATTGTAGGCTTTCCTCCCTGAAAATTTCAGTTTGTTTTTCAAATGAAATGTACAATTTATGTTATATTTATATGTTATTGTTATTAATATATTAATATGTGATTAATATATATTATTGGGTTTGGCTAGTGTAATGAAAAGAAGGACTAGGGGTGACTTGATAGCAGTGTTCCAGTATTTGAGGGGCTATCATAAAGAAGAGGAGGTCAACCTATTTACCAAAGCACCGGAAGGCAAGAGAAGAAATAATGGATGGAAACTAATCAAGGAGAAAAGCAATCTAGAACGAAGGAGAAATTTTTTAACAGTGAGAACTAGTGGAATGGCTTCCTTTCAGAAGTTGTCGATGCTCCATTACAGGAGACTTTTAAGAAAAGACTGGACAGCCACTTGTGTCTGGAATGGTGTAAGGTCTCCTGCTTAAGCAGAGGATTGGACTAGAAGACTTCCATTCTTTTATTCTGTTCTATTCTATTAAAAGTAGGAAAAATTCTGAAGTGATTTATCTTGGTCTGATTTTATTTTTTTTTACGTCTCCAAAACCTGACATTTTAACACTGATGCTGTTATATCCACTGTATATATCTTCTATGTCCTGCATAGTACGGTCTAAAAATTTATCTATGCACATTATTTTTTAAAAAAGGAAGAAGTACCTTTTAACTACCTTTGTGATGAAAATAATACTTTTTTATGACTATGTCAAATACAATATTTCTGAGTTTTAAAAAGTGTAATTTGTTTCAATAAAAAAGCTGATTTTAAGAATAATTTCAGCTATAAACTATGAAATCTAACAACTTTAACTCTATATTATAAAGCAGGCTTTGAAAGAAAAGTCTGGTGAGCACACTTACCTGTTTTAGTTGATAAATAGACTTGGAATGATCTCCACCAGTGATCTGATCCAGCAAATCATCTACCATTTTTTTACTATAGCTTCCAGAATCTTTCACAAATTCTTGAAGACTAAAAGAAATTCCAGTGTAAAACAAATATCAGATGCATTCATATCTTGCTTTTGATTATGTTTCTTAGATATTTTTAAAGCTGTTCTCTTTGTTATTTATACTAGCTTCTAAATGAATTGGACTCCTTCATATGCCAAGGCCATGTATATTGTCAACACTGTTATAAGATCAAGGGTTCAATACTGCAGTTCAACAATCTTACCTTAAAGCACACTGAATCCCAGTCTCATCTCCATATGCTGAATATAGCAGCTCCATTTCATCCATTTTCAGATCATGAAAGATAGAGTGGTTTTGCATTGAAACCACTGTATTAGCACTTGAAAGAAATGTAACTGAAAATATAAAAAATGTATTTGAAATATTCTGCAAAAAAAGAGCTGTAACTCTTCGGCTTTGCATATTTTACAGTAAATAACTGGCTATACCACTCACTGTGGTAGTGTGACTCCTAAAATTATAAATAAATTTGTGAAACCTCTACAAAGAATAAAGAGTGTGTTCCAAGAATAAAATAGAAAACATATAAGACTTTTGAAGTTATTATCTAAGCATTATTCATAAACCATCCTACAAAGCGCTTTCTGTTATTTTAATGGCAAACTCTCTTTTTACCCCATATCTTTGCGACATTTTCAACTGAATCTTCTTGGAGCAGGACTTTGATCTTTGATATCCTGCAAAGTTCAGGCAGTCTAAAGACACTTATTATAAATCAAAGTCAAGGCAATAAACAGCAGCCAGCCTGGAGAAGCAGGAAAGTGGTGAATTCTCAATCAGGTTTAACCTTTCTTCTTCCTATCCAGCTGTTTATATTAAGAATCCTGATCACACCAGGGTATTTTACATCCCCTGACCACATCTGGCCCCTTGGCTATCTCTGTTCAGCCTGTGGGAGGTCAATCATAAATTAAAAATCAAATGTAAGTAAAGATATGCCTACAATTTGTATAACTGCAATATACACAAAATTGTTCTTGGTTTTATAAAAGATTCAGGACACAGCTGAGGAGGAAGCTGACCCCCTCCTCTCTGTGGCAGCCCTTCAAATATTGGAAGACGGCTATCATGTCTCTCCTGATCCTTCTCTTCACTAGACTAGTCATGCCCAGTTCCTGTAACCGTTCTTCAGATGTTTTAGTCTCCAGTCCCCTACTCACTCAGGTTGCTCTCCTCAGCACTTTTTCTAAAGTCTCAACACCTTTTCTTATAGTATGTGACCAAAACTGGATATAGTACTGTAGGTTTGGTCTTACGAGGGCTTTATAGAGTGGTATTAGTACTTCACTTGATCTTGATTGTATCTGTCCGATTACTCTGTTCATTCACCAACTTTCTCCTCTATTTAAAAAAATAAGGCCAAGTCTACTCTTTGTTCCTCCGTTTTATTAGAAACAGTTTAATGGGCCTCCTACATATTCAGCTTCTCTGACATAAACCTTGTCATCTGATATATTTCTTGGCTTTTTCATCCTATCCAACCCCCTACTCTTCTTCATTCCCTACCCCGCAAGAGACAAACAAATTAGAGATTTCATCTCTACTCTCTCTTCATCTCTATTCTCTAGTTGAGTAATATTGTAGCAAGAATTCTAACCAACATTGTTCCAGCAGCATTCTAAAGTCAGAACTCCTAAATTGTTCAGCTGTTTGATGCCTCAACTAGCCTCAACTAGCAATAGCCTCAACTTTCCAACAAAGCAATCTCCTGGAGATAGTTCTTTGCTAGTCCTTTCTCTGTTCACCAGGGCCTCCAACTCCAACTTTATACACTTTAAAAATAATAAAGTCTTTTCCTCTTTTTTCCAGATTATAGCTTCCAAACTTCATCTTGGGTAGCTAGAACTAATAACACAAATTAATAAATAATCAGCACCCAATCTTTACAGATTCAGCCAGTTTCCATTTTTTTTGTTTTTTTCACATTTGATAAAGTTTTAAAATTATTTAATTGTACTGCGATGCAAGTTTTAATTGTATTTGAACTTTTCTTATTGATTTTTTAAAATAAATGTTGTTTGGTATTCTTATTACATATGAAAAATGACAATAGCATATTTAAAAATGACTTCAAATATATATTTTTTTAATTGAGGGGTTCTGAGCCAAGAACAGGAACCTGACTATGCCAAAATATACCTCTAGTTCAGCGAGGGGTTACAGAAAAACCTTCTTTGGTTTTTAAGCCAGTTTAAAGAATCTGTATGCTTGAGAAACGCTTGCATTACGGTACCTACATCCAAATGAAATTAATCATTTACATTGCAATTAGACCTACAGGACCAAACTGCCTGAGTCACTGGATATCTAATAATTACATTCTAAAAATATTCAAAATTAAATGAAAACATCTTATAAATATGAAGACAAATGTTTAATCTTGTAAATATAAACATTCTTTGCATCACAGAATTTACCTTTGTGCCTTCTTTCATCTTTAAAACCTAATGCTGTAAAACCCGGTAATAATTTGCTAGTTAGAGAGCTCAGATCCACTGGATGGCTTTCCTCCTCTATTTTCAACAAAAAAACATATAAATAAATGTTTATTAAGTTTTCAAAACTAATAGGCAGGAGAATATTTTTATAAGACAATCATGAATTTTAAGAACTTTTGCATGAAATTACAAAAAAGGCTATTAAGAAATTATTAATATTTTAATCAGTATCTGTTTTAATATATCAATAAAAAACAAATGAGCTGCAGAAAAAATAAATTAGATAATGAACAAAAATTAAAAAATAAAGTCATTAGGTTATTTAAATAAGCAAAAAGAATTATTTTTTCAATTATCTTTTTAAAAATTATAACGGAGCTGTATTTTCAAAACTAATAGACAGGAGGATACTCTTATAACACTATCTTAGATTTTAAGAACTTTTGCTTGAAATTATTAAAAAGGTTATTCAGAAACTATTAATATTTTAAAACAGTAACTGTTTTTAAAAAACAGTAAAGAACAACTGAGCTGCACAAATTAGATAATAAACAAAATAAAGGAAAATAATATTAATAGGTTATATAAATGAGTTAGGCCTTATGTATTTTAAAATTATAACAGAAGTGTATTTTCAAAGAAGATTTATAAATGGATTGATAATGACTGAAATTTTACAATTAATGCTTGATAAAACATTACTTATATCAAGCAGCATACACTGAATTGAAAAGGAAGCATACATTTTAGTTTAAAATCTTCATTATACTATTAGTTACAAATGTAAAAAAAGAAAACATTCTTAAAAATAATATAGGTAAATATTTGATTTTTGACTTCCCCCTTCTTTGCAGAACTGACTGGCATAAACTTTAGAAACTGTTCTCTAAAGAATTCATTTCTTTTAGTAAAAGGTAGAGTCAAATATGATGCATTAACTGTTAGAAATTGATGCAAGAAAATTAATGAACAAGTTAATTTTGACATTGCTGAATAAATGAATAGGGAAACTGAGCATGTAAAATATGAAATTTCATTGAAGTTAATTATTAAAATATAATTAGCAATATAAACATGAAAGAGATTGACATATAATAAGTGAAATTTTTGAGTTAAACAATAAATGTTGAAACACAAACTATAATTCAGAATTACCCAAGGAAATGAAAAATAAAATTAAAGATTTATATAATAAGTTCAAATGACAGTTCCAATCAATTTTAGATGTATGCTTTTATTTAAAGAGGTCACCCCAACTGGCCTTCTTTTTGCTCCTCCTACTGAGAAAGCATATACGTATCCTGGCTGCTAGGATGGGGTGGGGCTGGGTTCTGTCCTGTGACGTAGGGACTGTCTTTTGAAGAGATGCCAAAGTCCCCCTTTCAATAGTTCTCCTTGGCCAGGTTGGGGCTGACTTTGTGCAAGAAAAATGTGGGGAAAGCCTAAAACAGTCCTACTGCATACAAAAAATAAAAATAAAAATAAAAACGAACTCCCTAGGGAGGGTTAGGCTTCACTTCCAAAATGAGGTGGGGGTGGGGGTGGGGAGCAAGAAGGAAAAGGAAAAAAAGGCAGAAACAGTCCCTTAACAAAGAGTTCCCAGAAAAGAGTTGGGCTTTTTGCAATGCTCCTTTCTGGGAGGTTTTGCAAAACGGCATTTTAGAGTGTTTTACAAAGGAGCAAGTGACTTTGAGCCCCCCCACCCTTTTTTTGAAGCCAAATGCCAGCCCAGAAGTCAGGCCAGGCACACCTTGTCAACAGAAGGAGCAAGAAGAGGTTGAAGATCATTTGAGGCAGTAAAGTGCAAGGTGGCGAGGGTAACTGTGGCTGGGACTGATTTGGGCAGCTGTAGTTTCTTGGGCCATGGCAAACAATACCAGGGAAGCATTTTCGGATGCTGTTAGCTGTTCCAAAAGAAATGGGGAGAGAATAGGCAGATAGGAGGACTTGGAGGCAGTCCCTTATCTTACTGAGGCTTGGTTCTAGGAGGGACGAAATCTGGAAAGGCTTGGATTTGGGTGGATACTCACTTAACAACCCCCAATATTTGCTTAATGACAGCAACGGATACTCCCAAAATTGCAATGTGGTAACGTGACATCTTACTTTATGACTGCATTGTTTAGCAATGGAAATACTTTTCCCAACTGTAGTCATCATGGACTACTGGTATATTGCTTTGCATGGCTATGCATTTTTGCTTTAAAATATAGCATTTTTATTCAATAATGCCAAGATGGTGCTACATCAGTACAATAACATGATTTAAAGGCGATGCAGAAGAAAAATGGATTGGAGACTAATTATCTATCTCAGATTGAATCTAACACAGATTTAATACTATTGCCAGGCTTAATAATCTTCTACAAAAGTTCAGCTTAAGGAGCAACTGAACAGATTTTAACTAATTAGGTAAAAATGGTTACATAATAAGCAACATCAGAGGAAGATAGGCAATGCAAAACTGTGAAAAATGAATGAATGAATGAATAAATAATGAATGAATGAATAAATATTAATGGTATTTAAGTTAGAGCTCATAGAGTCTTTGTTCATATAGGGCAGTGATGGCAAACCTTTTACTCACTGAATGCCAAACAGGTAGGCGCTTCACTTATGCGCGGCTTCTCCCTGGTGCTGCCTGTGCAACCACACCATCTGCACGTGCACAGCTTTTGCATGCATGCCATGAGCTGCATGCGCAAGCGCACCATCTGTGTATGCACACGGCTTTTGCATGGGTCCCCCGTGCGCTGCACATGCAATTGCACCATCTGCACATGCACAAGGCTTTTGCACATGCAATATGTACACATGCGCAAGGCTTTTGCACATGCAATATGTACACGTGAATGCCATCTGTGCATACACGCACTGCACGCAGGTACTCCCGTTTGCATGCACAAATGTGCGCGCATGCACAGGAGAGCTCCAGACCAGAATTGCGCGTATGCGCACCGGAATCCAGAACACCAGCTAGGCACGTGCATGCACAGCTGCAGGCAAGTTGGGCAACAGCTCGCATGCCCAGAAAGATAGCTCTGTGTGCCACCTTGGGCACGTGTGCCATAGGTTCGTCATCACGAATATAGGGTTACTTGTAGATTTATATTTTATCACAAATGTAATTTAATTCTGACTTTACTAGAATATTAGCCAAAAGCCTTGAAATATTAGCTAACCAAATATATTTCAGTTTGCAAATCTTTTTGTTGCCAATTCTGACACAGCAGCATATTTAATATTCAAATGGAATTACCTATATCTATTAAATAAAGATTAAAACTATGCATTTTCTTTGGCAATTAATGTACAAACATAAACTTAGTTATGTATAATTAAAAACATGTTTAAAAATATAAACTATTAAAATTATCTGAAAATTACCTTCTGTTTCGGGATCTGATGGATTGAGAACACTGAAGATCAAAGATCCATCAGTATTCTTTTTCAGGTAACCTATCTGTATTTAAGAATAACAAAAGGAAAATCACTTTTTTTGTTTCCTGTTTAATCAAAAAATACTAACAGATACTAACAGATCTGTTATCACAGGGGTCCCCATCTCCCACGTTATAGCCCACTCCCAGGCCATGGCCTATTCGAAACTGGGCTGCACAAGTGGTAGACCGATGTACACACGAGCATGCAGGTCCACTTGTGCAAGCGGTCAGCCAGCACAAACGCACATGCAGCTCCACTCACACAAGTGGCCAGCTGGCGCATATACACAGCTCAACTTCTAATGAAACTGTGCATGTGCAACTGCCTAAACACTGTTTGTGAGTTGAGCTATTTGCGCGCGTGTGTACTGGCCCACTATTCACATGGCCTGGCTGGTTCCCTTCTCCCCCCCCCACAAAGGTTGGGGACTGTTGTGTTAGCAGATATTAAGAATATCTAATGTTGAATGTGTCATTGGAAGAAGAGCTATGCCTATGCAATCTAATAAAAAACCTTTTGAATAGGATATGAATATTTCCATTCTTAAATATAATATACAATGAAACTGGATTCACACATTGTACTGTAACACAATTTTCTATGTTGTCTAAAAAATAGAGCATTTGTATTCATAAATGCTCTAAATAAAAGAAGAAAAAATGGAATTATCCAATATATTAATTTAGATTAACACAATCAGCTGATATTGTTCATCAAATTTTAATTTCAACTCTTCTAGTTAGGTTATACTCTTTGATATAATCTTGTCAATATAGAGTACTGTCATAAGCAACACTAACATGTAGGTTAAATAACTGAATTTTTAAGACCTTCACTGAGATAGAATACTAAGAACATGTCATTTAATTTTCACTTATATTCAAACTAAAGTCTAAAACATGTAATACTTAATCTATATTGTAGAAATTTAACACAAAAACTCCTCATAAAAGTATTCATGTACTAAATACTATGTAAAAATTCTTGTCCAACTGAGCAAAAATTTCTGAGAAAATTAGCCAAACAAAATGTGAAGTAATTTAATAAGACCTTGCTGTTTGGAAGACACTGGTTGATCCGATCCCGTGCTTCGTCTGCTGCATGTTCTACCAAGGCCAGGACATGTTCTTCAGCCGTGCTGTCTGTCAGACTGCATGCATTTCCTTCTGGTTCAAATATATAGCTATAACAAAGCACAAATTATTAAATAAATAACAAATCAAATGCACTACCTCTCCACAAACAGATTCTAAGCCATTGAGTTTTATGACCTCTAGGTAAATATAATTAATTTCCTGGGTAAATCAACATTATTTTCATCTTACTGTATTTTTTAATTTTAATATCACAGCTCCATTGTGACAGCCAATATTAATAACAAAATTAACAAAGCCATCTATGTGGAATAAAACCAAGTATCCTCTCACCATATATTATTTCCACCAAGAGCCCACTGCTTGACTTAATCCAAAGCCTAGCGGACGATCCAGGCTTTAAAATTTAAGATTTAAGAAGATGGAACTTCAGACATCCAGGCTTTATCCAGCCATAGTTTTATGGCTGACAATTAGCACCCTGAATTGTACCCAAAAGCCTAGGGGGTAATCACAAAGCAGAGGAATTATATGATCATATTGTGGTATGCTCATAACTTTCCATTCTGCTGTGTTCTGGATTATTTCTGAATAAATTTTAAAGACAGCCATATGTAGAGTATATTAAAACAAATTTAAGACCCCACTTATATTTTCATACTAAAATATTTCCCTCCAGTTTACAGTTTAAAAATTTATTAAAAAATTTGTTTTACAGGACCCCCATTTAATAACATTTAATGTTCAGAGACTGCAGTTATAATACCAAATGAAGGTGTTTTATCAACAGTCCTTGTTGTTAATTTCCTTGTAATGTTTGCTGGATTAATTTAGAAAGATTATCTTCTATTACATATATCTCTCATACAAAAAATCTTGTGACTGTGCAGAAGAATCAGACAAATCATGCTCCAATCTGAAAAAGCTTTCTTTCTTTTGCTTGTTAAAAATAATATATGCATTCTTATGTCTAGAACAATGATGGCTAACTTTTTTGCTGTTGTGTGCCAAAAGCAGGGGAGAGTGGGGTGTGTGTGTGTCATGTGAACATATGCCCACACCAATAATTCAATGCTCCCTGCACCTTGTGCATGTGCATGTGACTATATTTGGATAATAAAAGCTAATTAAGATGAATAGCAAGAAAGAGAACGATCGTAGGTGAAGGAAGAGGAAGGATGGTAGGATGATCCGGAATAAGCTGGAGCTGGTTCGGACCGAAAGGACTGCCGCTGAACGTATGGAGTGAAACGGCGATCCCCCCTGCGGAAGTTAGATGGCATTATCTTGCGCTTGTCCTTGTCCTCTACGAGGATAGGGTCCAAGGCCTCCCCGAACAGATGAGACCCCTTGTACGGGGCCGAAGCAAGACGCCATTTCGACTTAAGAGTCTGCGTGATGTGATAGTGGCCGCGAGGGAATGGGAGGCGAACTTGGTTGCAGCTAGTGCTGCATCGGCCGAATATTCCGTGGCCGCTACTAATTTACTAATGTCCTGATGTAATCGACGATCTTCAGGTGGCAAACGGTCTTGTAGCTGGCGGAGCCAGATTAGTGTGGCCCGACTGAAAAAAGAGGCCGATGTGGCGGCTCGGATGGCCGCTGCCGCTGCCTTGTGAGCCTTACGAGAGACGAGTTCGGCCCTTCTATCTTCAGAATGCAAACCATCGGCAATGTCGCTGGAGAGAACAGCCGATGAGGTTAGGGCGACTATCGGAGCGTCCACCGACGGTAGAGCTAGCAGCTCCTGGAGATTGGGTGCAGAACAAAAAAGCTTTTTGTCGAGTCCGTTAGATGTCGCAAGGGATCCTGGTTGAGACCAGGGCCGCTGGACCACTTCTGAGAAGAGTTGTGGACAGGGAATGAATTCCTGATCCGGTTGCGGGACCGCAAAGAGAGCATTGTGCGGGTTGGATTCCCCCTGCCCTTCCGTATGTACTTGAGGGGAAGCCAACTGAGTGGCAGCGATGGCTTTGCACAGGAGAGCTTTGGAGAGTGAGGGGCGGAAGAGACCGGTAAAGGTAGGTCTGTCAGGGTAAGTATCTTCATCTTCCGACATTTCGATATCCCTTTCATCGTCATAATCGACTTGTGAGTCATTGCTATGAAGTGACTCATGCATACAGGAATCAGAAGTGTCAACCGCAGAGCTTGGAGCGGCTTGATGAGAAGGACCGGGCTGCGCCATCGGAAGGACCACCTGGGGCGGGGGGACGGGAGGAGGTACCACTTGAGGAAAACCAGCGGCCATCATCCTTGACAGAGTGGCAGAAATCATCGCCTGCAGGTCATAATAGAGGGGCTGTGCAGCCTCCTGGGAGCGGAGTCCTGCGGCCGTAGGTGTAAAGGTGGCCTCCGGCAGGTGGCGAGGCAGAGGAGGGTGTGGTAGAGCCATTGCCGCAGATGCTGTGGGAACAACTCCCGGAGCAGCTTGTTGGCCAGAAACATCAGTTTGTGGCAATAAAATGAGACCAGTAGGTTCTGGCTGGACTGACTCCAAAGAGGAGGTGGATGGATTGGCTTGAATTTGCCCCTGGGTCGCCTCATGAGGTGGCTGTGAGGGGCCTTAGACTGTGCCTCGCACCTTGCCTGCTCAAATTGACGCTCCAAAGCCTCATGTCGTCTCTTGGCCGCCTTGTCCTCGCGGGAAGAGGACTTTTGCGACTTAGAAGAGGCTTTCGAGGAGGAAGAAGTGGATTTGGAGCGGTTGCTAGATACCTTCTTCGAGGAAGGAGCAGAAGGAGGGCGCTTCGGAGGGCTGGGGGCGTGCTCGAGCTCAGATGATAACTCTGAGTCACCCATATTGGAATTAGTGCACAAATGTTCCACCCCTCAGGCACTGGATGATTAAATGAAAGGTGCCTGTTTCCTGTATATTGAGGTCGGAGGTTTTTCTTTTTTTTCTTCTTTTTTTTTTTAAGGTTACTGAGGGGGTGTAGGGAAGGATCCCTCGCCGCCCGCTAGAACTGTAGGAATCCGGGCAAAAAACACAAGGCAGGCCCTACGCTGGCCAATAGAGCTCAGCGAGCAGGGTAGTCAAGACCTAAAAGGCAAGGCTAGCCAGTTTCAGGCTGCCAAACAAATATTAAAATAAGTGGTGGTACGCTTTTGAAGGCTGCAGCTGACAGGTGCTGAAAAGTCTCTCTTGCCCTATGGCAAAAATGGCATCCGCCGATCACTAGTCTGTCCCCAAAATGGCGGGCGCGGCGAAAACGATCGGTAATGGCTGCCTGAGGTAAGTTGGTGGTAATCGCGGCAGCCGGGGTGGAGGTCGGGCGCGCAAGACCTCAAAAGGACTCCAGGCGCTGTCTACAGTTGTGTGTGCCTTGGAGAAACCAGGTAGTGACAAAAACGGCCGCTAAATGGCGAACGGCGGCGGCGGAGTGACCGACAGGGCAGAACACTCGCTCACGCGCCAGCGGCTTCAAAAACGGCGCCGACAGAGTCAGCAATGTAAAGGCGAGGCTCTGTGGTGGCTTGACAGTTTAGGAGGGGGGGGGAAAGGGGCTGTAGCCCGTCGGATCCGCCTCTCCCCTCTATGCAGACAAGAAAAAAGGTCCAACTCACGGTTTAAGGCAAAAATACAGGGTTGACAGAAGGCAACAGATGAATTGAGATGTAGAAAAATGAAGGAAAAGATCGAAAAATCCAAAAGGAACCACGGAGGCAAAAAGAGGCACTCGTTCAGACCTGACTGAGTGAAAGGAACTGAGGCTCAGCCAGGTCCTGGAGGCGGAGTCAACCTTCAACTTTCAAATTTAAAGGCTCAGGCACTCAGTACCAGCCCAGCTGAGGAAGATCTACCCACGCTCTTGGATTCTCCAAGCAGCGCATCTGAGAAAGAATAAGCATACAAATGGAACAAGGGGCATATAACTAGAGCAGGCTACCAGAGTGCAAAAACCAAGTCAAAATGGCTAAAACTCAGAATGTATTAAGACTTGCAACAAATGCCAAAATAACAACAACAACAAAATTTCTTTCAATATGTAAGGAACAAGTATGCAAATTTGCGAGCGTCATCCATGCATGCACAAAGCCTTCTGTGCATGCACATAGGCTTAAAATCATCACAAAAAAGTGGCGTTATGATGTCCACGTGGGTGGGCAGAGCCTCCCACAGCCATCACTATTGGTTCGCCTGAGCCAGATAGAACCGGCTGAATTTTACTCCTGGTTCCATTGAGGACTACACTTGGAATGCGGTTGATCAGCCAGTTATGAATACACCTGGTGGTGATACTGTCTACAGTCTAACCCACATTTTATTCACAGCATTCCTCTAATTAACCAATTTTAATTAATTTTGTCACTTTGTCAAAGAATGCAATAAGATTTGTCTGGCATGATCATGTTGGTTTTTGGTTATGACTTTATTTGCTTATAGGTGTTTGCTGATTCCTTCCTTATCTTTTCCAGAATCTTCCCAGCTATTGAGGTCAGGCTGATAGGTCTGTAGTTTCTTGGATCTATTTTTGTTTTCCTTTTTTGCAGATGGGAACTACATTAGCTCTTTTCCAGTCCTCTGGTGCTGCAGATCTTTGAAAGTATGAAATGCATTTATCAAGCAATAGGTTTTAACATTGAAGTTATATGTGATATCCAGGATATCTCATTGTTTTTTTTAAATTTTACTTTACTTTATTTATTTTTAAATTTTCTTAAACATTTATCTCCTTCAAAGAGAGACTCTGAGTGATGTGCAATAAAATGTTAAAATATAAAGCAGTAGTATAAAAATTAAAAATGTTAAAAGGAGGCAAGGGATTAAAATTACCTAGAAGGTGAAGAGAGGGTTTCTAGGGAATTAACCCGCCCCATGGTTGCCTGCTCCCCTGGGCTCCCCACATGAGGCCAAATAGCCATATTTTTAACTCCTTTTTGGAAGGCAGAAGAATGAAAGCCTGCCTCACCTTCAGAGGAAGAATATTCCATAGGATAGGGAAGAGAGGAAACAGCAGAGAAAGCTGTTTTCTTAGACCCCATCAGTCAAAGTTCTTTAAGTGACAAGGTTGCAACATACCTTCCCTGCCTGACCACGGGGGATGGGCAGATGTAATGGGATGAAGACTGTTCCATAAGTAGCCTGCCCCTATGCCATGTAGGGTTTTATCATTGACAACCAATACTTTGAATTGGACCCAGAAGCAAACTGGCACTCAATGAAGTTACATGCCCTCTTCTTTGGGTGCCTAAAATTTCCCATGCAGCCACATTTTATGTAAGCTGAATATATTCTGTACATTTTTCAAGGACAGCCCCATGTAGAGCATGTAGCAAAGTCCAAATCAAAGAAGACCAGGGCATGAGGGACTGAGCAGAGAACTTTTACACCTGTTCTTTGAGCCGGAGTCATGAGTGCAGGAGCACCAGATCTGTCTGGGGTGGTGCAACCTCATCCACAGCCATGCCAACTTACCAGGGTCCAGCTGAAGTCTGTTGTCCCCTATCCAGGCATCTATAGCCTCCAGACCCCGCACAAGAATATCCACAGCTTCACTCACTTCATCCAGGATACCTCATCCTAGTGCCAAATGATCTCACATTTCATGTAAATGTTAAAAAGGAGCGGAGACAGCTGCAAGCCCTAAAAGATCCCACAGAACAGGGACCAAGACTTCCTGCTCCGTACCAACACCAATTGGAACCAACATCAGAAGGAGTGAACCAACAAAGACCTGTGCAGACCTCACCAACAGTGATAGGCAAACCATTTGAATATAAATTGATAGCAAACCACACTAGCACTGATGATGTCACCTAGTTTGACTAATGAAACGGCAAGGAAACAAGCAAGCTCAGAGAGCACCAAGACCCCTCATTTTAAAAATAATTTTGAAGAACTGTTTTAGTTCTTGCTTAAGAATGAATACATATTATGCTGCTATTCATTAAAATGATCTTTCTCTTTTCACTTCTATTCCATCCTCCAAAAGGATATGGCTGATTTAAGAAGTGAGCACATTAAAATTAAAGCATCCCTTACAACTGGATCTTTTTTTTCTGGCTCATGTGGAAAACTTACAATGAATGGAAAGTATATTCTGTGCTCATGCCCACCAATTCTTCCAGCTCATTTTCAAAATATTTACTGTATTTTTCAGAGTATAAGACGCACCGGAGTATAAGATGCACCTACCTTTTTTGGTGAGGAAAAGAAGAAAAAGAAATCTCCTTCTGCCTCTGAGCAATTTTGCCTCATTGCAGCAAACAGCCTGCTTTACTTTCATTTTCGTTTTCATCATAATTTCATTAGTACAAGGGGAAAAAATCTGCTCCAGCAATTTACCTCTTTGAAGCAAGCAGCAGAGCCCTACACAAAACAGCTGAGAGCAAATCACTGAAAGTTGGGAGGCCGATCAACTTGTGCTAATTAGGCTGTATTGAAGCTGAAAGGAACTGTTTTTTCTTGCTGTTTGCTTGCAAGGAGGTAACTGCTGCAAGGCAGAGGCCAAAGGGTGTGGGCCAGTGGGTGGGTGGGGATACATTCGGTGTGTAAGACGCACCTAAATTTTCACCCCCTTTTAGGGTGAGGGGGAAGGTGTGCCTTATACTCCGAAAAATATTGTACCAAATGCTACCTATACTGACTGTAAACTCTAGAAAGAACTTCTGGGATACATAATGATTCTCCTCAAGATGTCCAAGGTGCTTAAATTCCTTGAAAAATAATTATATATTGTGCCTAGTATTTCAAAGTTATAAATTAATGGTCTAATTAATTCATTCCAAAAATAGGGATGTTAATTTGCAAAGAAAGGCACAAAAGAGCAAAACACTTCCTCCAACATTTACCTAATAACTTCTTTACTTGGCTTTTTGGATTTCTTGGTAGTCTCTACATGCACAGGAACAACTTCGGGCACTGGATCTTCAACAGCTGGATCTTCATCGCCCAAAAGAGCTGCCTGCTGAGAAAAATCCATGTCCTGCATAAACGACATGCTGCGCTTCAAAGCTAACAGCCGTTCCTAGAATTAGAAAGGACAGAGCAGCAGGGACTTTACACCTTTCCCTCATAGCGAAGATGCTATGATGATGGGATGGGATGGGAATGGCCATGGCTTTGCACCTAAGAACTACATCTTCAATGAGGATGCAAGGTGATTCAATCATGAGCAGCATGACACCGGAACACCTGCAACCTATTTCAGAAGGGAAACCATACATACAAATGGCCACCTACCTGTACACAATCTTCATACAAGATAATCAAGTGTTCAGTTTGAAAGTTAGTTTTTTTTATAATTTTGAAAAATAGTATTATATAATAAGTAGGTTTACACAAATCCACCTTTCACTCATTTTGTATAAACATTTCCATTATACTATTTAGTAGGTATTGTATTTAGGAATTCATTAAATATATAATCAAATAGCTTTAAAATAAAGAGTACGTATGCATTTCTTCCAATATTTTATGGAAAGATATTGTTAAGCAAAATGCTTAACATTCTAGAATAATTCCAAATTTATTTAAATAAGACAATGTTTATTTTTTCAGTGAAAGCTTCAAGTTAACTTTTTTATCTTGAATGAACCAATTCTTAAAAGAGTAGTATTCACTTTAAAAGAAAAGAGATGTATAATGGAAATGCCAATGAGATCTTTAGTAAACCCAGCAGTCTGAGAAACCAAAACTATGAGCAAATTCAATTTCCTTAAATTTCCAGTTTTATTTTATAAAGACATAGTCTGCTCTCTAGGGCTATAAATACAGTAAAGTACTTTATTTAAAGTAAAGTTAAATGTTTAAGAGCATGTGGAAGTATGAATGCAGCATATCAGCAATTTATTGTATTAAGGCAGGCAGACACATGCTGCATTCACATACCTGTTCACCTGAATCTCCTTTTTGAAACTAAATCTAAATCAGATGTATAAAATAATGTTGTATTGTAATCATCTACAAAGGTTAATCTATATTTTTGGTCCCAATATATTCTCTGTTGTAGTTGTCTTACTTTGCTCATCATCTTAAAGCCAGCATGGAGAATCTTTTTAGCCAGTTTGTAATACACAGTATCTGGTCTGTTGTATGTCATTGCATTGTCACACATCAGTTTAAAATCTGCCTGTAAAACATAAACATAATCATTGCTATATTTTCAAATCTGTTTATATTCTAATAAATTCAATTTCAGTAAAATCTTACAATGAAAAGAGGCAGGGAAGACCCTGGCAAGCTCCACACAGAAGCTGAAAATCCTCCCTATAGGAATGTTAACAGGATTTTCAGCTCTTGAGAAACAAAGAAACTTCTGTGTTCCCAACACTGAAGAAATGACGCTTGGCTACAATGTAGTGAGTGTACAGCTTGTAAATGCCATCAACTCAAAATAATGCAGCACACATCCATTAATGTCTAAACTGGTGGCAACAAAAGTGAGTATGCCCCTATGGGCCCAAAGTGTCAATATTCTGTGTGGCCACCATTATTTTCCAGCACTGCCTTAACCCTCTTGGGCATAGAGTTCACCACAGCTTCACAGGTTGCCACTGGAGTCCTCTTCCACTCCCTCATGACGATGTCATGGAGCTGGTGGATGTTAGAGATCTTGCATAACTCTACCTTCCGTTTCAAGATGCCCCACAGATGCTCAATAGGGTTTAGGTCTGGATACATGCTTACTCTCAGCTTCTTTAGCAAGGCAGTGGTCATTTTGGAAGTGTGTTTGGGGTTGTTATCATGTCGGAGTACTGCCCATGCTCTGCTTCAGTATGTCACAGTACACGTTGGCAATGAACTGTAGCTCCCCAGTACCAGCAGCACTCATACAGACCCAGACCATGACGTTCCCACCAGCATGCTTGACTGTAGACAAGACATACTTATCTTTGTACTCCTCACCTGGTTGCTGCCACACATACTTGATACCATCTAAACCAAATAAGTTTATCTTGGTCTCATCAGACCACAGGACATGGTTCCAGAAGTCCATGTCTTTAGTCTGCTTGTCTGCAGCAAACTGTTTACAGGCTATCTGGTGCATCATCTTTAGAAGAGGCTTCCTTCTGGGACGACAGCCCTGCAGACCAATTTGATACAGTATGCGATTTATGGTCTGAGCACTGACAGGCTGACCCTCACCCCACCACTTCAGCCTCTGTAGCAATGCTGGCAGCACTCATATGTCTATTTCCCAAAGTCAACCTCTGGATATGACACTGAGCACGGGCACTCAATTTCTTTGGTTGACCATGGCGAGGCCTGTTCTGAGTGGAACCTGTCCTGTTAAACCCCTGTATGGTTTTGACCACTGTGCTGCAGCTCAGTTTCAGGGTCTTGGCAATCTTCTTATAGCTTAGGCCATTTTTATGTTGATCCACAATTCATTTTTTCAGATCTTCAGAGAGTTCATTACCATGAGGTGCCATGTTGAACTTCCAGTGACCAGTATGAGTGAGAGCGATAACACCAAATTTAACACACCTGCTCCCCCCTTCACACCTAAGACCTTGTACCATTAACAAGTCACATGATACCAGGGAGGGAAAATGGCTACTTAGGCCGCATTTGGACATTATCACTTAGGGGTGTACTCACTTTTCTTGCTACCAGTTTAGGCATTAATGGCTGTGTGTTGCATTATTTTGAGGGGACAGCACATTTACACTGTTATACAAGCTGTATACTCACTACTTTACACTGTAGCCAAATGTTATTTCTTCAGTGTTGTCACATGAAAAGTTATACTTAAATATTTACAAAATGTGAGGGGATGTACTCATTTCTGTAATATACAAGTATATAGCCTGGGACAATATAGGGGATATCATGAAAACAAAGCTCAAAATGAACCGATGTTAGTTAGATGTTAAGAAATCAAATCAAATCAAAAAGATTTCTTTAAATATGTTGAAGAGAAAGCAACAAATATATCACTTATTTTAAAAGGGGGGGGGCAAAATGCTAATGGTTAAAATAAGAAGATAGTTACTCAATTCCTATTTTCATATCTGCTCAAAATTTCATTCCATCAGGAAACTGAAAGGTAAGACTTCAGCTTCAGATTTACAGAAATATGCAGTAGAAAGGGCATGCATATATAGTAATACAATATACAAATAATACAATACAATACAATACAATACAATACAATACAATACAATACAATACAATACAATACAATACAATACAATACAATACAATACAATACAATACAATACACAAATAATAACAACATAACCTAACATTCTTATGAAGGCTAAAACATATGAAGGACACTAAAACATGAACAGCAGCAGAAATGGGTATGTCTAGTCTAATGAAAAGAAGGACTAGGGATGATGATAGCAATGTTCCAATAATTGAGGGGCTGTTACAAAGAAGAGTGTATCAACATATTTTCCAAAAGCATCAGAAGGCATGACAAGAAACAATGGATAGAAACTAATCAAGGAGAGAAGCAACCTAGAATTAAGGAGAAATTTTCTAACAGTGAGAACAATTAACCAAAAGCTTTTAAAAAGAGACTGTACAGCCATTTGTCTGGAATGGTAGAAGGTCTCCTGCTTGAGGAGAGGGCTGGACTAGAACACCTGCAAGATCCCTTCCAATTATGAATGTTCTATTCCCGTGATGGCGAACCTATGGCACAGGTGCCACGTGGAATCATATCAATGGGCACACAAACTCAGATCTGGCACGTACGAGTATGCCGGCCAGCTGATTTTCGGGCCTTCTGGGCCCACCAGAAGTCAGGAAACACAGTGGTTCCAGTCTCCGGAGGGCCTCGGGGGGGGGGGAGGCTGTTTTTGCCCTCCCCAGGCTCCTAGAAAGGCTCTGGAGCCTGGGGAGAGCAAAAAATGGGCCTAGCGGGCCCACCGGGCCATCACATAGCGGGGAGTGCATGGCGGGGCAGGGCACATAGAATTATGGATGTGGGCACGCATGCGTGTGACCCCATCGCGCTCCCGCTTTTGGCACACAATGGCAAAAAGGTTAGCCATCTCTGTCCTGTCCTGTCCTGTCCTGTCCTGTCCTGTCCTGTCCTGTCCTGTCCTTTCCTATCCTATCCTATCCTGTCACACTTTTAGTATTTGAGAAATCCTGAAGTACCAGATACTTAGATGACAGCAACTGTAGTTCCTATAGTAAAAATAAAGGGGGTTAGTGTTTATTCTTTTAGCTTATATATATTCTATTTTAGCACTTTTTTCAATCTCCTGTTTTTAATTTTTTATATATATAATATTTGAATATTAAATTGAGACTCTATGAGACTATTAAATTGAGACTCAATATTAAATTGAGACTCTATCTGTGAGCAACACTAGAAAATATGCTAAAAATTTAAACATAAAAAGTAATAATTAGATACTTGTTAAGTGGTACAGTTCAACAAGTGAATTGATATCAGGAGAATATTGATAAGTCGACCAAAATAAAATTTATGAAGTTAGTCTTAATGTAAAAATTTGTGAGAATTCAGAAACATATTAGCATATATAAAATAATTAAGAGCAGATATTGCTTATCTGCAGAAGACTCATTTAATGGATATGGATAAATATATATTAATAAAGGATTGGGTAACACAGGTTTATCTCCCAGATACTTCGACATAAACTAAAGGTCTAGTATTTTAGTTTGAAAGAGATTCCAAACAATGTTGGCTGGCAGCTCCCAGGGGGATAGCATTCTCCGTGGGAGCGCCGACCCTCTGAAATGGTTTGCCCACGGAGCTCAGGATAGCCCCCAACCTCCTCTCCTTTCGCTGCGAACTGAAGACATGGCTCTTTCATCAAATGGACTGATCCGTTGGGGGGGTTGCACATTGTAATAATTTTAATTTAATTTTAATTGGATTTTAACTTGTATTTGGCTTTTTATTGTTGATTTTTTATCTTGTAAGCTGCCTTGAATCCTTCGGGAGAAGGGCGGCATATAAATCGCAATAAAATAAAATAAATAAAATAAATGTACAGCAGTTGATTACTGGTATACAACAATTTATTACTGGTGTAAATGGGCTTATTTGACTTTATCTGTTAATATAGCAGAGGCTGTAATAGCTTAATGTTTATGGACCTAATTTAGATTCCCTTATTATGTTATATGAATGTTCTCAACATTTGAATAAGTGTGTTAATGATAAGTGATAAGAGAAAGAGATCTTAGTGAAATATTGGTTCCCGAGCTTGATAGAAATATGCCAGCATGAAAAGCAATTATTAATGAGGGAAATAATATTTATTCAGAAGAACTGAATTTAATAGACCCTTGGCATTTGATGCATCAAACTAAAAGACAATATATACTTTATTCACATATGCATCAGAATTTTTTAAGACTATTTTTTGACTATTAACCCTAACCCAACAAGGGTTTCTACTTTCAACTTTGTTTTAGTATTTGCATGAAAGTCTTGGCTTGTGCTATTAAATAACACAGAGGGATCTATAGAATAGTAAATTGAACACAAATTTTATTTACAGATGATATTCTTTTGTTTATTTCTACACCTCATATAATATTCTAATGCTGATGCAAAAGATAGATTTAAACAGCAGAATATTCTACTAACTAGTCTAGATCAGAACTATGAGTGAAAATTTAATTAAAGGAATATCAATGTTATTTCTTAGAATATGGAGTTCTAGATTATTTTTTCTCTGAAATGAAAAAAAGATAGCGAAGAAGAAGGGGGGGAAGGAGGAAGAAGAAGAAGAGGAAGAAGAAGAAGAGGAAGAAGTAATCAAAGAGGCAAGTTTGTTTAGAGCAGAGGCCACCAACTGGTGGTCCATGAGAAAATTTTGGTGATCCGCAGAAAAATTATTTGCATTTTTTATATTGCACTAAATACTATTTATCTTTTTAAAAAAATCATCAGTGGTTCGCGGGATTTAAAATTATGAATTTAGTGGTCCCTGAGGTCCGAAAGGTTGGTGACTCCTGGTTTACAGAATAATTGAACAGGAAAAGGGGGGGGGGGAGGATGAAATATATGTATTGTTTTGGCAAAAGCAGAAAAAGAGCTGTAAAGAAGATGCTTCCAAGAACTAAACAAGAATTTCATTTTACTATTTATTTTTGTCCTATTTTTTAATATATTTAGGAAAAAAATTAAGCAATTTGCCAAAGAATTTATAGGGCAAATCTGAAAAATAATAAAAAATGAAGGCGCCAAGTTATTAGAAGACTGCTATAATCTTAAAATAAATTTTTATAGTTTATAAAATGCATATATATAGGGCAAGTAGCAATATAATACATTGAACACACTGAATGGCTTTGACTTTTTAGGTATAGGTTGAAGCTCATTCCTGTAGAATAGAAAGATTTCTATGTCTATCCCTGGAACCCTATCTTTGTTGCAGAAAAAACAAAGATTCATGTGAACATTAATATTGGGTTAATAAATCTCCATTAATTTACCTTGAATTCTGTTACTGATTTGTACTCATTTGCTGCAATTTTTTCTTTCATGGTACCAAAATCCATTGGATGTTTTATTATCATGGAATAGCCAGGAGCAATAGCATCCGTGACTGGAAAAGCAAAAAAACCATGAGGATCCTTCCTAAAAAAAAAGCACAGAACATTATATGTAGGTATAATATCGCCATACTATGTTAATAATATCAATTAACAACTTTCTGCAGTATGCAATATCTGAAGGCAAAGCCAAGAAATGGAAAAAACATAAAGAACTGAAATACATTTCCTAACCCATCAAAGTGCCAAAAATTTTAGAGCATCTACAACGAATAAGTATTTGAGCATAACAAATATTCAGTATATGCCATTATTTCCACCTGAGGTGTGCAAACTTGGGATAAAAAAACTCCTTCTTTTTTTGTTCCTAATGAAAGTAGAAAAAGCAAAAGAAAGCATAAAGCAGAATTTTACACAGTATTTCTACAATCCTCTCCATCCAGATTAAGGGCATAAATTAACTAACTGGAAATCTCTTTCAGGCAGATAAAATGGAGTCTACTATATTCAACCACATAAACCCTCATTCCCAGGACCACCTGCACCAAAAAGACATGCTTTCAACTCCTAAATTCCTTCTCTGGTGATTTTTGAATCATATGCAATTCTATTTTTATTCCATTCTCCTTTGGACTGCTTTAAATTCAGCATCTAAATTTAGCATCTAAATTCAGTATCTACTTCTGTTCTACTATCCCAGCACCATTGAGAGTGTCCTGACATATGGCATTCTTGCATGATATGGGAGCAGCTCTGTAGCAGACAAAAAAGCCCTACAGAGAATCGTTAAAACTGCTCAGAATTTCATCAGGTTCCAGCTACCAACCCTGGACAACATCTTTGAATCTTGCTGTTTGAGGAAGCTGCATAACATTCTCAGAGACTCTTCCCATCCTGCTTACAATCTTTTTGGACTTCTGGCAGAAGATACAGAACAATTAAAACTCGGACCACACGCTTTCTGAATAGTTTTTAGAGCTATAATTGCATTCAACAATGAACTAAAGGGCCGCCATCAGTGAGCTGTTGGACAGCATTACTTGGTCTATTGTGTGGATATTTGGGTGGTTTAGGAGTGGGAAATTTGTGATGGTGGATGAAGGGTGTTTGGGGATTGTTATGTTTGTTGGACCTGGTCTTTGAGTGTTAAGTGAATTTCGTTGTATGGGTATACTATGTATATACATACAATGACAATAAAGTTATTATTATTATTATTTACTTTATTCATTAAACATGAAACTCAGTCAACTGAACATTCAAAAACGCATCACAAATACCACTGATTGGTGCTAATGGTTGATATGGGTTGTTGTTGTTGTTTTTGTTGTTGTTGTTATCTTGGAACAAACAAGCTGCTATAGCCAATGCTGCCCAGAATTTTTTACTTCCACTTTTTCTGTGGGCATGGTTTATTTTGTGGGCGTGGCCAACTGAATGTCACTAACGTCAAGGGGTGCCTCGCCTGGCCCCTCCCCTCCCAGCCATTCCTTGTTACACCCAACCTCAACATATCTATAGTTCTGTAAAAATGTTGTTCACCTTTTTTTCAACTTTATTATCTACATACTATATATGCACATTCATGGATCACTGAAAGGAGGAAATGGCTCACATGCCTTGCCCAAGACAACAGGCTTTTAAGGGGCTGCCAAAAAGAAGGGGGAGGGCAATATATTTTCCAAAACACCAGAAGGCAAAACAATGATGGGAGAAACAATGGATGGAAACTTAACAAAGAGAGAAGCAACCTAAAACTAAGGAGAAACTTCCTTACAATGTGAACCAATATAGGTACAGAAATATTTCAGTCATAATTTCACATATAAAATAGCCATTCGTGTAGTACAATCTGCATATTGTTCAAAACAGTCATTAGTATTATGGCTGATGTTTGACAGCAAGATGTTTACAATCATAAAAGCCTCTCAGTTTCTATCTGTCCCATCTTATATCAAATAAAATCTGTGAGGTTATTTGGAGTATCTGTTTAATACATTCCACTTTCTCAGGGCTGAATTGCCATTTCCTTCCTTTTAATATTTCATTGCTTTTTTCCCCTTTCTAAAAGCCAGATCTGTATTCCGTTACATCATCTCATCCAATAGAAGGAAAACAGACACATAATCTTTCCCATTTTCCTTGATTGAAGATGGGCTGAACAGCTTGCCAAGTTTAATGTTCAAGCATAGCACAGCAGAACCTAACTGGAAGGTGTCTCTCTCTTCCTTTACACAGCAAACACAAATGGGGAATGAGACATGATCAAAAGTCAAGTTTCTTCATCCTGGGAGATAAACTAGTAGATGGGATTTATGGGGGAATTTCAAATGAAACTGACACAAATTGTGATGCCTAGACAGTCTTTGTTCCCTCCCACTAATTCTCTAATTAAGTTATCCTTCCAGTGAATTTATTCACTTGATAGTCTTCTTTCCCATTTGCTAGAATTAGTGTTCAGGGTAGGATGAGATAGTATGAGGAAGAGGTCCAGAATGGGCCCCTTTCAAACAGAGAGCAACTAATGAGATATGGATAGTCCTTGACCTATGCCAGAATTGGGACTAGAATTTCTATTAAGTAAGTTTTTAAATGAGTTGCACCTAATTTTATGACCTTTTTTGCCATGGTGGTTAAGTGAATATTGCAGTTAAGTGAATCTTAGTCATTAAGTAAATCTTGCTTTCCCCATTCATTCTGCTTGTCAGAAGCCATCTGGGAAGATCGCAAATGGCAATCACCTAACCCTGGAACACTGCAACTGTCAAAATATATGCTAGTTGCCTAGCGCTGAATTTTGATCACGTGACTCTGGGGACGCTGCAAAGGTAGTTAAGTATGAAGACTAGCTGTAAATCACTTTTTTCAGCACCATTGTAACTTCTGTCACTAAATGAACTGTTTTAAACTGAACACTACCTGGATTAATCTTCTTTTAAACAGCCAATCGCAGATATAAGCCACTGGGTTATAGGGACCTAAAGACTTTACGTCTTAGGTAGGTAGGAAGAAGGCAAAAAATTAGTGAAAAACTACTCTAAATCATCCACTAAAATCTTGGTGCTGCTAGGTATATCTATTGCATGTTTCTACATGGCCCAAGCCAAATCTAACTGGTCCTTTAAGAGGATCTAGGCAGCCTATTTTCCTGGAGAAAGTAAAGAATTCGAGACAAGTGCTCTGAGGACAAGATGCTTGGTGGTGGTGGGAGGGTTAATTATAGACTGCTTGAAAGTTGCTATATTGAATTACTGCAAAAAGCAATAATTCAATTTAGTTATCCTATGGATAAGAGACATAGTTCAATGCAAATATTGTTCAATGTAGTCACATTTTCCTCTCCCGTTAGATTCCATACAATAAATAGCAATTGCACGTAGACTTCACAGTGCTTTACAGCCCTTTCTAAGATATTTACAGAGTTAGCATATTGCTCCCAACAATCTGGGTTCTCAGGAGGAGGCAAATAGCAATAGCAATAGCACTTCGACTTATATACCACTTCAGCGTTTTTTATAGTTCTAAGTGATTTACAGAGTCAGCATATTCCCCTCAACAATCTGAGTCCTCATTTTACCCACTTCGGAATGATAGAAGGCTGAGTCAACCTTGAACCTGGTGAGATCTGATCTGCCAAATGGCAGGCAGCCGGCAGTCAACAGAAGTAGCCTGCAGTACTGCATTCTATCCACAGTGCCACCATGGCTCTTTACATAAATGTAATGTAAATATAAATGTAAATGTAACATAAATGAACATAAATGTCCAGTAAATGGGAAAGGGTCTTCCAAACCTGGAGGTAAATTAAGAACCTGATTAAACCTCATCTACCTCAGCAATATGATCTATAAATATTTCCAGAATCTCTAGAGCCCTTTTCTTATTGCAAAAAAGAAAGTGGATCAATTTGGTAAAGAAATTTTAAACTTTAAAACACCTCTTAATCAGAGAAGACACTTCGTTAACTATCTAAATTTCAAAACTCAAAACAGCAGCTGTACATCTTATTATATTTATATATGATATATTCTTACCTTTGTAACTGACGAAGGAAATGTTCCAATAATTGCTGAATAGGAGTGCTCTCATTTTCTGCTATAATACAATACAAAAAATAGGTTTTGATAGTAATTCTTATGTTTTTACTATTCTAATAATATAAGCTATTTCTACAGAGGTCTTCTACTATTGAATGTGTTTCTTCACAAGAAAGATAACAAATTAACCATTCATTTAAGAGTGCATACTCTACCTTACACCCCAGAAAAAAGAACCAATCAAAAGAGCTTATAAGACATGCAAATGTTAAAAATAGAAATATATATGAAATAGCAAGGACCCAACTAAAACCGCAATAAATAAAATTAAATAACAGATAAATCAGGTATCTTCTAAAAAATATTAGAGATACCAGTGAAGAGGAAAAAAACTTTCAGCATGTGGAATTGTATATATGGGCACTGCAATAAGAAGAGCTTTATGCAGGCAATCGCCAACAAACCTTAAACATATCAGTACACACGAGAGGGTTAAACAGATTCAGACTTATGCTGAAGGGAGTAAGTATTTCAAGCAGCTGGATCCAAATCTATTTTGAATAGATCTCTAAATGAGATATTTCTTTCAAAAGTTTTTTTATAGAAAATATGAGGACAGAACTATTTCAATACAGGTAGTCCTTGACTTACAACCATTTGTTCAGTAACAAAAACAGACTTACAACCACTGCCCAGTGCAGCACCCCAGTGGCTGTGTCATCAAAATTTGGGTGCTTGGCAGTGTGTTTGCCCTGATAACTCCCACTATACCATGACCTGAGAGGCCTCAGTCAACTAGGCCCACTGGCATGCAGAAACCTGCCATGGGCTAGAAGGTCTCAGCCAGTTAAATCCAGCAGTGCATAGGCCTCCTGCCTCCCCACCATCACTCACAATAAGCCTCTCCTTTTCCCTACTCATCTGCTCCCTATCTCCCCTATTCCCCACCATGCCCAGAAGCCTCTGTCAGCTAGGCCTACTGAAACATGGAAAGGTCTCAGGGAGTCAGCAAGCAAAGTTCCTATTCTTGGCCAGGCTTGAGAAATATTTCCTCTCTAATCTTGAGGAAAATAGGTGTTGGTCCTACCTAAATTGCCATTTTTAGTAGAGCTGGAAGACAGCATCCAGGCATAGGCAGAACCTCTATGTTCTGCATCTTTATTTCCATATTTGGTCACTCCCTCCTCCTCTGATGGTCTCCCAGTTCGATGAAGGCATAGAGATGAATAGACTTGTGACCTGCAAAATATTAGCCCCTCCCGGACTGTGGACCAAACATTAGTAAGGGTGGGCTGGATGCTCTCTTCCAGCTCTATTAGAAATAGCGTTCAGGTAGGACCAATGCCCATTCTCCCTAGAGCTGGATCGAGAGCACCCAGGCATGGAACATACCAAAGCCGGTGTCCCCAATGGATGGGTGCAGTCTGGTCCTAAGTCCCCCCATACTATGAACCCTCTGGAGGACTTGCCACCTGAAGGCCGCCTCCACCGAGGCAAAGGAATCCAATTTATAGAATAAATGGAGATGGGGAGGACCAGGTCGCTGCTCGACACACCTCCTCAATCGAAGCTTGAGTCGCCCACACTGCTATTGTGGCCATGCTTCTGGTGGAATGTTCTGTAGTGTGCCTAGGTGTCAGCAAGGCTTGGGACTCATATGCTTTGGCAATACAAGCCCTGATCCAACAGCCCACTGTGGAAGGAGTGACCCTGTTTCCTAGAGTAGATAGCTGAAAGGAAATAAATAAGGATCCTGTCTTCCAGAAGGAAGGCGTGCATTTGATGTAAATACGGAGGGCCCTTCTGACATCTAAAGTATGCCATTTCTGTTCAAGGGCATGCCTTGGGCCCGGAAAGAATTTAGCCAAAATCAACTTCTGGGTCCTGTGAAACTATGAATTGACTTTGGGAATTAAAGAAGAGTCCAAACGGAGGACCACCCTGTCCTGGTGAAAAATGCAGAGGTCTTGCCTAACAGAAAGAACCATCAACTCCAAAACTCTCCTGGCCGATGTAATAGCTATGAGGAAGGCCACCTTAAAGGTGAGGAAGTGTAGATTTATTGTTCTTAACGGCTCAAAGGGAACCTCCATTGGAGCCTATAAAACCTTAGAGAGATCTCAGGTGGCATACCTGTGTACCACAGGAGGGCGCAAGTTAGAGGCGCCGCTGAGAAACCAGCACACTATGGGATGCTTAGCAAATGACTCTAAACTCCCACATGACAGAATAAGAACAGAGCAACTACCTGTCTCCAAATGGTATTGGGTGTTAATCCCTTGTCTAATCCCTCCTCAAGGAACTCCAGGAACTGAGCCACTGAAATCTTTGAAGGGTCAGTCCCTGATTTGGAGCACCAGGAGCAAAATGGCTTCCAGGTTGCATTGTATATCCTGTCCGGGGACTGTCATCTGGAAGCTTGGATAGTTTGGATAACTCTGGGAGAAAAATTCTCCCACCTCAAGGACCACCACTCAACCACCAGGCGGTCAGTTGGAACCACTGAGGATCCGGATGGAATAGGGCCCCCTGACTGATGGATATTCGGTCCCGAAGAATTCTCCAGGGTTCTCTCACTGACAGGAGGACCAGGTTGGCAAACCATGGTCTCCTGGGCCAATATGGGGCTATCAAGATCACCTCCGCCCTCTCTGAAAGAACCTTCCTGATGACTGCTGGAATCAGGGATAGGGAAGGAAAGGCGTATAACAGACCCCAAGGCCAAGGGCAGCCATCCCCTCCCCATTGACCTGAATCTGCTGAAGAACCTCAGCAGATGTGAGTTCTCTGGGGAGGCAAACCGATCCAGAACTAGCCTCCCATAACGAGCTGACAGCTATTGAAAGAGCGAGGGATGCAGGCGCCACTCCGACTGATCCACTGTCACCCTGCTTGCACATTCAGGACCCCTGAAATGTACTCTGCCCTTATGTGCTGAAGATGTCTCTCCGCCCAGTGCACCAGGCAATCCACCACCATCATGAGGGGCCCGGAATGAATCCCCCCTTGCTGATTGATGTGTGCCTTGGCCGTCATGTTGTCTATTAAGACCAGAATGTATCGACCCTCTATTGTATCTTTGAAGCTCTTGAGGGCCAGATAAACCGCCCTGAACTCCAGTCAATTGATTTTGAGGAACAGGTCTTTCTGGATCCACTGGCCGTGTGAGATCTGTGACTGGCAATGAGTATCCCAATCATAAAGGCTGACTTCTGTCGTGATGGTCAGACGGTCTGGCTCCTTGAATAGGCATCCTCTGGTGAGAGCCTGAGATCTCCACCACTGAAGGGAGTGCAGTATCTGTAGGGGAATTCCTACCCTCTCCTGTGGGATCGTTGATAGGGCAGGAGAAACCATTGCAGCGCCCTGGCATGCAGTTGTTGCCATGGAACGATGGAGATGGACAACATCATTTTCCCCAGGAGCTGCAACAGGAAAGCGAGAGGTACTGTGCCCCTGGCTGAGATCCTTCTTGCCAATTGATGGAAGCTATCCAGTCTCTCCGGAGAGAGAGAGAGACCATACATACTGATGTGTCTATTATGGCTCCCAGGTGCAACAATCTGGTAGTCAGGGAAAAATGACTCTTTTTGCTGTTTATTGAAAAGCCATGAGCTTGTAGGGCCTAAATCATGATCTTTAGGTCTGAAACTGCCTGAACCACTGATGAGGACTGAATCAGAATGTCATCCAGGTAGCACTGGTCTCTGATAGGTATTGATCGAAGGTGAGCTGCCAGAGCTCCCAATATCTTTGTGAATGGTCTTGGCTCTTAGGACAGACCAAATGGCATAGCCCTGTGTTGATAGTGCCTGTCTGCATAAGTGAAACGGAGAAACTGTCTGTGATCCTGCTTTATGGGTGTATGAAGATATCCCTTTGTGAGATCAATGGATGTAAGGAATTTGCCCTGTCGTATACTTCCCAGAATTGATAGAGTGACTGCATTTTGAAACGCTTGTACTCCAAGTACCTGTTCAGAAGTTTTAGATCCAGAATAGCTCTGCACCCCCTTGAACTTTTCCGTACCAGGAAGTCTTGAATAAAAGCCCTGTCCCTGTTCCTCTTGAGGCACAGGTTGAATTGCCTGGAACTTCAGTAGTTGTTGGATCACTGAATCCATCAGGCTTCTTTTGTTTACATCCCTGGAAACGGGACACCTGATAAAAAACCTTTGAGGGCAGTTGTAGAGAAACTCTAGAGCCAAACCTGACTGCACTGTGCTGAGTACCCACCTGTCTGAAGTTGTGGCCTCCCATTGATGAAAATGGAGGCTCAGTCAACTGCCCAGATGCAGAACAGCACTGCAGTCACTTTGAATGACGATAGGGATGACTTCCTGCCCCACAAAAGGGCCACTTGCTCTGAAACTGCTGGTGGCCCCAGAACTCTGATCTCTCCATCTGTGTGTTCTGGCTGCCAGAATATGGTATCTGGAATTGTTGGTAATAGCCTCCCAACTCTGGAGTACAAAAGGATTTTCTCCAAAAATATGGAGAGAATCTTCTCTCCCCCCTCCTATAAAGAGAAGGTATGACTTTGCCCTTACCTCTTGTCTCAACTAGAATTGGGTCAAGGGCCTCCCCAAACAAGTTGTTGTCTGAAAAGGGGGGGGGGAGCGAAGCCAACTTCCATTTATTTTTTGTTGTCAGCCTACTAATGTTTGAGCCATAGCAGGTGCCCGGTTGTAACTGAAGAGGCTAATGATCTAGAAGCGAACTTGCCACATTCAGTGTGGCATTTGCTGAAAACTCAGCCACAGCCACCAGTTTATTTATGTCCTGGTGTAATCTCACATCTTCTGGAGGAATTCATTCAGGAAGCCACAGCAAGAAAGCCCTATTAAAGAACGAAGCTGATGTAGCAGCCTTAATTGCCCAGGCAGCCACCTGGTGGGACTTTCACAAGGACAATTCAGCCTTTTTGTCCTCAGCCTTCAAGCAATCCATTACATCAGGAGGCAAAATTGCCACTGAAGTCATAGCAACGACAGGCTTGTCCACCACAGGAACCTCTGGTGCGTCAGAAAGATCTGAGGCTACATTGTAAAGCTTCCTTTCCGATTTAGACGGAGGCATGCCTGCTCCAGGATTGGTCCACTATCTCTGAACCACATGCAGAAATAATTTGGGAGCTGGAATTACCTCAGCTTCCATTGTAAGATCAGAAAAGAGCAGATGGCCTGAATCCCCAGGATTCTGGGCTGTTTCTGAAATTTGATCAGGGGCCAAATTTGTTATGGCCTTGGCCTTATGCAGCAATGACTTAAATAAGTCTGACTTAAAAAGACCAGTAAAGGACGATGGATCCGGATTTTGCCCATCATCTTCTGAAAAGGTCAGAAATTCCTCCTCTTTCACCGAAGAATTCCCACTCTTTATGGAAGGAACCAGGGAGGTCAGATCTTGAGAATTCAGCCAATCCTATTGAATCATGGGCTGTGTCTGTTGCTGTTGGTAAGAGGAAACCCCTTGGGAAGGGAGAGTCCTCTGCTGCAAGCCTGCAGTTATTCTCTGCACAATAGCTTGGGAAAGCTTCTTCAAATGTTCAGGCAAATCTTCCTCCATAGTACGGATCCCTACAGCTTAGGAGTAAAGGAAGCTTCTGGTCTAATTCTGGGAGGAGGAGCAGACCCCTCTGTTCCAGTCACAGGCAAGAGAAAATGATTCAGCTCTATCCAAAATCTCTCCTAAGGTTGGATAGCACGACTTTCTGGTGCCATCTGGAGACCATTGATGGTAAGAGGCTGGCTGCAAAGAATCTGGAAAATTACCAGGTTCCAAAGGGCCTTCTTCCTAAGGACGGGAAATTCCTGCCCGGAGTCCTTCTTGATCCAGGCTTTTCTGAGCCTTTTGGATCTTAGCCAGCTCCTTTTCAATTGCCCTTTGGCGATGTTCTGCCTCCTTGTCAGCCATTTTGGAGCCTCTGCTACTCTTAGATGCAGTTGCCTGGCTCCTGTTTGTAGCTCCCCTGGCTGCCGCTCTCTGGCTTGAAGAGCCCAGCCCTATAACCAGGAAGGACCCAGGGCAAGCTCTCTTGCCATCTGCTTTGGGCTTCTGAGCAGAGGAACGCACACGAGATGCCATCTCCCACTTTAAAGAAAGGCAGTCAGACCTTCCAAAGGTTAAAGCTGCTGTGGTTTCAATAGCACCCCACGCGCTATCGCTGCCAAACTATGGCTCAGACACAGCTGGGCAGTGAATGAGTCTCCTTGCTGCCTGCTTTGGTGGAAATGTCAGGCCCTCCATTCTCCAGGGATCTGCAATTAAGGGCCCTACCACTAATTGCGGTTGGCTGGGACCTCGGCTAATCAAGCCAGCAATGCAGGCAGCAATTCGGCAGACCAAAAAGCTGTCTAGTACTGTAACCGATCTTGAAAGGAAGAAAAATGATTTTTTTTGTAAGCTCACACTTGGAGGATCTAGGCCTGGACGAAGCTCTGTCCAATATGTCTTTTCTGCATGCAGACTGAGTTGAACTGGGAGACTAGCAGAGGAGGAGGGAGTGGAAATAAAGATCACGTGCTCAGTCTACATGCAGAACATAGAGCTACTACCCATGCCTAGATGCTCTCGATCCAGCTCTAGGGAGAATTGCCTTTGTTAGCATTCTAGCTAAGACAACTGTCAGCTCCTGCAGGGAAAGTGACAAGTAAATGGACTGGTCATGGTGGGCAGAAAGAAAGCTAGTGGAGGGAGGAGGAATAACATCAAGCTTTTGGGGGGGGGGGGGGGAGCAGGTCTGTAAGCTCATGGCCATCCCTGAAAAAGGACATTTTGTACCATGCCTTAAGATTCCCTCAGCATTCTCCCTAGCCAAACTTTTTGTGTAACATGTATATAGACTCCATGGAGCCCTGGAGCTTATAATTTCAGATCACAGAGTTCAATTGACTTCACAATTTTGGCAGGAGCAAAATTGCTTGGCACTACCCATGGGCTTAGCTCTTTCCATCATATCCAGATGAACAGGTGTGTGTGAACGTAAAATGGCATACTGGAACAATACCTAAGATGCCAAATTAACTACCAACAGCACAACTGGGTTTAGTTTTGCAGAGGTGGCCTTCAATAACGCAGTATATAGTGGCAAAGGCTTCACCCCCTTTAAAGTCACCACCAACCAGGACTTTGTAGCAATGTCTGAATTACCCCAGGCCAAGCCACAAACTACATCATGAGCAGAATGGATTACACAACTTCAAAGCACTTGGCCAATAGTCCACAAGAACTAGAATTAGCATGAGAAACCTATAAAAAGCATGCCGACAAAAAATGCTCCAAACCAAAGGATTTTAACATAGGCAATAATGTCCATCTCTCCACCAAATATCTGCACTCTAGGCAGCCATCGAAAAAACTGGGTCTTAAATATGGCTGCCTAGAGATTCCCGTCACATGATTTCAGAGGCTCTGGGTGCTATGAAAGAGCACAACCCTCACACACAACTTCTGGAGGGTCCAGAGACCTAATGAGAGCATATTCCATTCTCATACAGTTACTAAAAATCAGATGAGAATGGGGCAGGCTTTTCAGAATCGTTATTGGGTACTGGTGAATGCTGGTATCATCCAAAGTATCATGACATGTCATTTTAACATACATATTAAAGATTTGCAATGACTTTTACAAATGTATTATCATGACTGACATTACTGATACACCAAATCTAAGTTACTCACTGGGTTGAGTTCTACAGGCCCGGACTGGACGATCAGAGGGTGGATCAACTTCCACTTTTTTTCCTGGATCAAAGTCATCCATTTCACCCTCAGTATCACAATGTTCCTTCTCTCTCTTTCTTTTCTTCTCTTCCTGATATTAAAAAAATGTGGTCAATATTTTCATATAAAAATATATATTTATAGGAAACATTTATTACCGTAATATAAAGATTAGCAAGCACTTTAATTATATTAACAGAGAACAGAAATACTGAGAATCTCTGTAAGAGTTCAAAAGAGAAAATGGCTCCTTCAACCTTGTAGCTTAGAGCAATAGCACTTAGATTTATATACCACTTCACAGTGCTTTACAGCCCTCTCTAAGCAGTTTACAGAGTCAGCATGTTGCTCCCAACAATCTGGGTCCTTATTTTATTGACTTCTAGGCAAATGAGCACTGATACATTGTTCAGTATGCTTTCTCCAAGCACACTGTAGATATGGAAACTGCAGCAATGGGAACAATAGTCATTACTATCAGCTCCTTTAGTTGAAGTGATAATATATGATGGTGACAGTTTTTGTAAAGAAGTAAACAAAATAACTCAGAAACAGTTCAATGGCTGTTGAAATAGAACTCAAAGAAGATATAAAGTGTGGACAAAAATATTTTATCTTCTGTCATCAAGAACAGTATATAATGAGAAATGTAGAAGAATGGAGTTTAAACATCAGTATATGTTCACTAATAATCTCATTTAGAAAGTCCATTCACATTCTTTCCATTTCAAATCCAAGATGAAAACGAATAGCTTAGTAACAGAGATTGTTAGCTTAGTAACAGAGATTGCCTATCTGGAAACCAAAATGTAGGCAAGAAGTAAGATGAGATAAATTGAAAAATGATGTAAAGTAAGAAACAAGATAAAAGTTTGCCCTTCTGAAAAATTAACCATGGAGTCCTTGATGTTGAGTTTGGTTATCTGCTCACAAACATTTCATTACCCAACTAAGTAGTAAGTAGCATCATCAACTCTAGTGAATGTGGTGTTTGCTTATATGCAATATTGCCTTAACAGTATTGGTGGAGATGTAGTTTTCTCCTTGAAAAAGAGGGTATTGTTTTCTGATTGATATATTTGGTGCTAATAATTTCATTTCATTTATTCATTCATTTATATCCTCCTTCCTTCCCTTCCTCTCTCCCTCTCTTCCTCTTCTTTCTTGCTCCTTTTTTTTTGCCTTTCTTATTTTTACAAGCAATAATAATCATGGCAGCTAACATATTCAATGCCCTTTCCTCCCCTTTCCCTCCCCCCACCCAAAACAATTCAGTGAGGTGGGTTGGACTGAGAGAGTCCAGTCACCCATCAGGTTTTCATGGCTAAGCAAGACTTAAACTTAAGTCTCTGCTTTTGGTGCTTTAACCATTAGACCAAACTGGCTCTCCTTACTTACTATAATGTCTGCTTATCTGTGTTTAGGTCGCTGGAGAGGATGGAATTTGGAATTTTTGTTTCTTTTTTAACTTATTTATTGTATCTTTTGAATGGTTTAGATGTGGTTTATCTTAATATGGCTAATTTGTTTTAAATGTCAAGGTTCCAAGCATTTTTGGATTTAGCTTAGTCTAGGATGCTCACAGCTTCCCAGTTGAAACTATGGTTGAGTCTGTCCATGTGTTGTGAAATTAAGGAGTTTCTGTGGTGTCTTCTGACTGCTAGTTGGTATTTATGAATATACTGTCCACACAGTAGTTGTAGGAAGTAGTTGTAGGAAGTTACAAATTACTCTTTTTCTTATTCTTGGTCTGCTGGGTCTTTTATTTGTTTTGGAGGGCTTGTAGGTTTTTTTGTTATGGTTGTAATAATTTCTTGGTTGTTTCTGAGATGTTTTTAATATATGATAATGTTATCCATGATGTTTTTAATATATGATAATGTTATCCATGTTATCCTTTTCACAGCTTGTATTGGTTGTGCTTTAATGGGTTGATTGGTCAGAAACTTTTTGATAAAGTTGTATGAGTATCCATTTTGTTACAAGATGCTATGTATACTGCTATGCGTGGTGCCACAGGATTCGGTACTCTCTCCACTCCTGTTCAACATTTATATGAAGCCGCTGGGTGAGATCATCCATCACTATGGACTGAGGTATCACCAATATGCTGATGATACTCAGTTATATGTCTCAGCCTGTGTTGAGTTAAGTTATGCCATGTCATCCCTCTCGCAGTGCCTGGAGGCTGTTAAGGGTTGGATGGGGAGCAAGGGATTGAAACCAAACCCTGGCAAGACCGAGTGGCTCTGGGTTTGGGGTTCGTTGGCTCAGGGACAATTACTATCTTTGGTCTTGAATGGAGTGGTACTACCCCAAACAAACCCTGTGTGTAATCTGAGGGTTCTCCTGGACTCACAACTCCTGCTCAAAGAGGTGACTGTCACGGCCAGGAGGGCCTTCATGCAACTGCGAGTTGTGCGCCAGTTACACCCTTTCCTGGACTGGCAATCTCTACTCACAGTCACTCATATCTTAGTCACTTCCCGTCTTGACTACATGTAGAGCAACACACTCTACATGGGGCTGCCCTTGAAGAGCATCCGGAAGTTCCTGTTGGTGCAAAATGCAGCGGCCTATGTGGTTTTGTGCATATTTCAGTGTGCACATGTATCACCTCTCCTGCGGGAGCTGCATTGGCTGCTGATTTGCTTCCGGGTACAATTCAAGGTGCTGGTTGTTACCTTTAAAGCACTTCATGGCTTGGGACCAGGTTAACTGAGGGACCATCTCTTGCCGGTCACATCTACCCGACCCATTAGAGCAGGGAGGCAAGGAATGCTGCGGGTCCCATCCCTGAAGGAGATACACCTGGTGGGATCCAGGAGGGCCTTCTCCATGGTGGCTCCCTCTCTCTGGAACATCATTGCCCCAGAGATTAGAATGGCCCCCACCCTAATTCTCTTCTGGAAGGCGCTGAAGCGGGCCTGGAGAACCCAGAGTGGAATGGAGCCCATTAAATGGCTCATGTGATCAGCTGTTCTTGGGGCAGGAGGTGGGGGTCAGGGGTGATTTTATTACATTAATTGATTTGATTTTTTATGAGTTTTACTATTTTTAAATATGGTTTTTAAATTCTGTAAGCCGCCTTGAGTCGCCATGAGTGAATAGGCGGCAATATAATATAAATAAAATAAAATAAAATAAAATAAAATAATAAAATAAAATAAAATAAAATAAAATAAAATAAAATAAAATAAAATAAAATAAAATAAAATAAAATAAAATAAAATAAAATAATAAATAAAATAAAATAAAATAAAATAAAATAAAATAAAATAAAATAAAATAAAATAATAAAATAAAATAAAATAATAAAATAAAATAAAAAAATAAAATAAAATAAAATAATAAAATAAAATAAAATAAAATAATAAAATAAAATAAAATAAAATAATAAAATAAAATAAAATAAAATAATAAAATAAAATAATAAAATAAAATAAAATAATAAAATAAAATAAAAAAATAAAATAAAATAATAAAATAAAATAAAATAAAATAAAATAAAATAATAAAATAAAATAATAAAATAAAATAAAATAAAATAAAATAAAATAAAATAATAAAATAAAATAAAATAAAATAAAATAATAAAATAAAATAAAAAAATAAAATAAAATAAAATAATAAAATAAAATAAAATAATAAAATAAAATAAAATAATAAAATAAAATAAAATAAAATAAAATAAAATAATAAAATAAAATAAAAAAATAAAATAAAATAAAATAATAAAATAAAATAAAATAATAAAATAAAATAAAAAAATAAAATAAAATAATAAAATAAAATAAAATAAAATAAAATAAAATAATAAAATAAAATAAAATAATAAAATAAAATAAAATAAAATAAAATAAAATAAAATAAAATAAAATAATAAAATAAAATAAAATAAAATAAAATAAAATAAAATAAAATAAAATAAAATAAAATAAAATAAAATAAAATAAAATAAAATAAAATAAAATAAATAAGTTGTATAGTTGTATATTTCTTTCTTCCGGTATTCTGGGTTGCTGCAGTGTGTTTGTGCTCATCTGTATAAAGTTTTTACACAGTTCGTCTTGGAGGAGTGTACTTTGGTAATGGAGCACTTGACTAATGCAGGTTGTTTTTCAATAGACTTGCGTAAGCACAAATTCTTTACTTTATTTGCATTATAATGAGAATCATTTTTGTCAGGCACAACTAATCATTAATAGGAGTTGAGTTTAAAGCACAAAAGGTTATTAATGTAAAGGTTTCCCCTGGCCGGTTGCATTTGACTGTAGGTGGCAGTGCTCCATTTCCTAGCTGAGGGAGCCAGCACTGTCCAAAGATATTTCTTGGGTCATGTGGCCAGCATGACTATATGCTGAGGCACATTAAACACTATTACTTTTTCATCAAAATGGCATCTATTTTTCGAGCTGCCAGGTGGGCAGGAGCTAGGGCAAATAAAGGGAGCTCACCCTGTCACATGGCACTCTTGAATCTGGGCTGTTAAGTTTCCAGCTGACAAGCCCTGTGTCTTTAATCACTGAGCCATTACCCTCCCTAAGAGTTTATTACATGCAACCTCTACACAAGAATCTGATCCACTAACAGTCTAACCAAATATGCAATGGATAAGAATCCACAGAGTTCAAATGGGGGGTAGACATGTGTACCTTGTGGTGTATAGTAACTGTAAACTGATGACCTGTTTGACCTCACCCTCAGGTTAGTCTGCTCCTCTCTTACATCACTTCCCCTTCCAACTTGGCTTTCTTCCTCCTCCATGGGCTCTTTGAAGATGCTCTCCCGTTCCTGCATAGTCTCTTCATGGTCTGAGTTCCCATGGAAACTTGATAAGAAGGCAGTGAAACTTCCTCAAAGGAACTCTCCTTACCTGCTTCTGAAATAGTCAGTGAATCAGGTGGCAGTTGCTGGACACAGAAATAGCATTAGAAAGTCCCTCCTTTCCCATGCCTCGGAGTTGAAGGCCAAAAGTGGAAACCTTCTATGGGAGTAACAGGAGCCATGGTGGGGGAGTGGTTAGAGTATAGTATTGCAGGCTGACTCTGCTGACTGCCTGAAGTTCTATCTAACTGGCTTAAGGTTGATTCAACTTTCCAGCCTTCCAAGGTTGGTAAAATGAGGATCCTAATTGTTCAGGGCAATATGCTGATTCTGTAAACCTTTTAGAAAGTGCTATAAAACATAATGAAGTGGTATATAAGTCTAAGTGCTATTACTAATATTCTTGTGTATATTCCATATGAGCTTGAAAGGCTTTACTGAATCAATGTGTTAAAAGTTTTTATAAGAACATTCTGCCAATGGCAATAATGATGACCAGTTGTCTTGGCTGTAGGTACAACAGTACCTCATATATTGTTGGAGCAGCTGGATAAGTCTTCTCACTGTTCAAGGTTGTGTAGTAGACTGAAGTGAGGCTAAGTTAGATATTCAAGAGAAAGAACCGTTCCTGCACTGGGCTCTGCAGTCAAACTTGCCCTGGCTTCAGGACCAGCTCCTGAGTGACAGAGGGATCACAAGATACCCAACCTTGGCATAAAATTCAATGGAGACCCCAAACAGATGGGGTTCTTCATGGTCCACATCTGGACCTACATGCAGGACCATGGTCTGGAAATAGCTGGCCAAGGGGCAGTGCATGACTATGGCATTGGAGCAGCCAAAGGCTGAGTCGATGAACACTCTCCAAATGACAATGTCCCAGAGCTGAGAAACTTCAACCGCTTCATGACTACCCGTACAAAGCATTTCAAGAACTCTTTGGCCAACTGAAAAGCCAGAGACTGCATAAAAACCATCAGCCAGAGACAGAGAGGATTGGGCAAATACACCCAAGAGTTCCATGACCTGACCTGTTGGTTAACTGATTAGTCAAAAGACATCTTGATTGGCTGCTTTCAAGATGGGCTGAGTGACAAGATCTATATTACCTGTGTCTCCAGGGGTGCCCCTGCACCCTTCATCATTGGTACATTCTAGCAGAAGAGATGAGACGGGCGCAATCCAAATATTGACCAAGCCATGGGTGGCAGAGATCTCTGCCCAAGAAAAAAGAGGTGCAAAACCACAGCCACACAAGCAGAGCCCACATCAGCAGTCCACTGGCTGCTTCAGGTGCAGAAAAGAAGGCCACAGAATTGCTGCACACCCAACCCAAAAGGCAACCCTAAAAGCTGCCAAAAAGCAGGCAAAACTATTTCAGAGAGTTCACGAAATAGCCCTAAAAGGAGTGTTGGCTCATTTGGCAAAAGGGAAAATTTTCATCAAATTAGACTTACGGGAGGCATATTTCCACGTAAGAATCAAGGAAGAGGATGAGTGAAAGACAGCTTTCAATTGCCGCTTAGGCTGTTTCCGATTTAGAGTCCTGCCTTTTGGACTGCAGGGTGTCCCTGCTGTGTTCATGAAGCTAATAAATGAGACGATACATAAGAACTTGTATAAAGGGATCTTAGTTTAGCTGATTGATATTTTTAACTACACCAAGACCATGGCAGAGCATGTGAAATTGGTCAGGGAAGAAGAAACAAACTGCCCAGCTGTAAATCAAACTTTCCAAGTGTGAATTCCACTAGAATAATATTGACTGTCTGGGATATTGAATATCCCATGAGGGCATAGAAATTCACTTAGAGAAAGTGCGGGCAGTGCCTATGTGGGCTCCTCCCCATACTAGAAAGTAGCTGTAGAGTTTCCTGGGATTTGCCTGCTAAAGACAAAGGGAGAGGGAAAACCCAACCCATGCTGGGTGCTCCTAACTTTGAGGCATTTCCTAGAAGTGGGGAAAATCCCATTTGAAGTTTGGACTGACTGTAAGAAGTTAGAAGCCTTGAGAACCCACCTGCAGATTATTGCTGAAACAGGCCTGGTGGGCTCAGTACTATAACTGATCTAACTTTACATTATGATATCTCCCAGGGGGAAGATGCTCTATCCAGACTGCCACAATACAATAGTTCAAAGCCAGAGGTAATTAAGACAACCATCTCCTCCAGGGAAATAGTCAATACCCAAGTGCAGGCAAAATTAAAAGCCCAACTAACTGATGATCTAAAGAACACCCTAAGAGCAGCTTTAGGGGAAGACAAATGGTACGAGATGCATAAGAATGAATTACACTGCAGGATGATCTAGATTGGGTGGCGGCCAAACTGTATATCCCAGAAAGCCATCAGCTGTTAGTTCTATTACAGAGCCATAATTTAAAAGTGATGAAACATTTCGGGTTCATAAAAACCCTGCACCTAGTCAAGCGACAATTTTGGTGGCCATCCTTCAAAAAGGACATAGAAAACTATGCAGCCAGCTGTCTTATCTGTGCTTCTACCAAACAGAGACAAGGGAAGACACCGGGGTCCTTCAATCCGTAGCAGAACCAAAAGCTCCATGGAAAGAGATATCAATGAATCTTATAGTAGAATGGCCCAAAAGTTCATGGAACACAGAAATTTGGGTGATAAGCAATATATTTTCCAAATAGATGCATTTGTTCCCTGCCAAAAAATCCACTCTGCTTCTACTTTGGCTAAACTATTCATGCACCATGTTTACTGCAGCATCTTTACTGCTGCATGTTTACTGCAGCATGGTGCTCCAGAGTGGATCATCTCAGATCACAAAGTCCAATTCACTTTGCGATTTTGGCAAGTTACTAAACCTTTTGGGGAATTCTTAATGGCTCACTTTCATGCATTATCCGGCTACTAATAGTGGCTGTGAACATATCAATGGGTCTTGGAGCAGTACCTCAGATGCTATATTAATTATCAACCAATCAATCAATCAATCAGATCAAGTGAACAGAGCTGGAAGGGGCCTTGGAGGTCTTCTAGTCCAGCGTCCTGCTCAAGCAGGAGACCCTATATGATTTCAAACAAGTGACTGTCTAATCTCTGCTTAAAACCCCCCAGTGACAAAGCACTCACAACTTCTGAGTGCTTTGCACTGGGGGGGTTCCACAGTGACAAAGCTTAATTGTTCCACAGCTTAATTGTCCTTACTTTTAGTAAGTTTTTCCTTAATTCCAGGTTGCTTCTCTCCTTGATTAGTTTCCATCCATTGTTTCTTGACCTGCCCTCTGGGGCTTTGAAAAATAAATTGATCACTTCCTCTTTGTTGCAGCCTTTCAAATACTGGAATATTGCTAGCATGTCCCTCCAGTCCTTCTTTTCTCTAGACTAGCCAAACTCAAATCTTGCAACCATTCTTCATGTTTTGGTCTCAAAGCCTTTAATCATCTTAGTTACTTTTCTTTTCACTTTTTCCAAAGACTCAACATCTTTTTTGTAATGTGGTAACCAAAACTGGATACAGTATTTCAGGTGTGGCCTTGCTAAGGCTTTATAAAGCAGTACTAATACTTCACATGATTTTGACTCTATACCTCTGCTTATACCACCAAGGATTGTATTAGTTTTTTTGGCTGCTGCCACATACCGCTGGCTCATGTTTAAGTAATTGTCCAGTAGGACTCCAAGGTCCCTCTTACAGTTACTGTTTTTGAGCCTAATCTGTACTTGTACCTTTGGTTTTTCATGCCCAGGTATAAAAGCTTGCTTTTCTCCACATTAAATTTCATGTTGTTGGATAGGGCTCATTGCTAAAGTCTGTCAAAATATTTTTGGATCCTGAGCTTATTTTCTGGAGTGTTGGCTATTACTGCCAATTTAGTGTCATCTGCAAATTTGATGAGTTCCTCTTCTATTCCCTCATTTAAGTCATTTATAAAGATAGTGATAAATGTTGATGGGGGGGCCAAAAGCCCTACTAAGCAGGTATATACAAAAGTATGAAGGCTATTGCTTAACGCATTGTAAGCCGTCCTGAGTCTCCGGAGAAGGGCGGCATATAAATCGAACGAATAAATAAATTAGTAAATTGAAGAGTATCAGGCTTAAGATGGAATCTTGTGGTACCCCCATGCTTATTTCCCTCCATGTAGATGTAGTACCGTTAAGGACCACTCTTTTGAGTATGGATTGTTACAAATCTATCTGGGGGTGAAGCTATCCCACATTTTTCTAGTTTATAAAGAAGTTGATTGTGGGCTAGATTGTCGAATACCTTGCTGAAGTCTAACCACACTAAGTCCACAGCATTTTGCTGGTCTACTAATTTAGTTACTTTATCAAAGATAGAAATAACGATTGGCATTATCTGTTTTTAACAAACCCATGCTGGCTACTAGTTATAACTTTATTTGTTTCTAGATGTTCATAGATCTGTTTTTTTATTATCTTTTCCAGTATCTTCCCAGGTTAGACTGATTGGTCTTTAGTTTCCTGGATCTATTTTTTCTTCCTTTTTTTATGATGGGAACCACATCAGCTCTTTTCCAATACTCAGGTAATTTCTCATTGTCCCAAGATTTTTGAAAGACATTTACGTTATAGTAACTGCCCCATATGGAAATTACAGCAGGACAATTGGACAGACCCTTTTGCGGAGGTCTCCCTTTTGTGGAGGTCTCTTATAATAACTCAATACACAGTAGTACTGTGTTCATTCCATTTAAAATGGCCGTGGGATAAGACTTTGTATCTATCCCCGAATTGCCTCAGGCCACGTCATTAATTGCATTGTTCCAGGAATGGGTGACCCAATTACAAACCACTTGGCAGGTGTTAAGAAAGGCTTTGGAGGAATCCAGAGAAGCATACAAAAGGCAAGGCAATAAAAAGTGCACAAATACTAAGGACCTTAAATTGGGAGATAAGGTCTATCTGTCTGCTAAACTGTCCAGTCCAGACAACAATTCAAAAAATTGTGCCCAAAATATGTTTGCACATAAAGAGACCCAATGCTGTGAAACTTGAACTACCAAAAATGCTCAAACACATACACCCCATATTTCATTGCAGTCTATTGAAACCAGAGGTCACTTCTTCCCTGCGTCCAAAGGTGCAACTACCTCTCGATCTATCATGATTGAGGAAGAAAAACACTTTGAAGTCAAAGACATTCTGGTGGCATGGAAATATTTTCCTCCATCAGAGACTAAATGGGCCAATTCCAAACATATTAAGGTCTCCAGATAGCTTAAAAAGTTCCATGAATGTTACTCAGGCAAACCCCATTGAATCAATTATTAATGAGGAAACATTCTGTGCTTCTCCCTCCCCTCTTCTCTTCCTTTGCAGAACTAAAGTCCCTGTCCAAGGGGGGCAGAATGTCAGGTCCTGCCAGTTCCTGTCATCAAAGGCTGATATGTGTGAGTATGGATAAATGGGCAATATGATTACGCTCTGATTGGCAAAGCACAGACTGGTAACAGCAAGAACAGGAAAAGGGAAACTTTTCTACATATTTTTCATGTGGGAAAATCTTAGGAAAGAAAGCCTGATTTTACTGTAACTAACTTCCTTAGTAAAAGAACCTTTTGCTTCAACCTAATGGAGTCAAGGATCTTTCTTTCCTAAGGGACTGGATTGGGGCAGGTCTGACATATAGTTTATATCACTTTAGACCAAAACAGATCCTTCCACTTGTATGATTTTATGACAGTGTTTAAACATATTTAAAAATGCAACACAACATATATTACTTGAAATTGCTGTTTTACCTTTCTCTTCCGCCTTTCCTCATCATCAAGATGCTTTTCTTTCTCTTTCTCCGATTTCTTTTTCTTTTTCTTTTTCTTTTCCTTATGTCGTTCTCTCTCATGATCTGATCGGTCATCATAATAACTGGAATCATGTCCTGATCCTGAAAGTTCAGTCACTTCACTACCTCCAACTTTCAGCACCAGTTTCAATGGCTTTTCCAAAGGTTTGTCCATATAATCTAATCAAAACAAGTAAGACAATTTCAGAAGATAAAATAAAACCATATTTAGAAAAAACAGAACTACATAAAATACCTGAAGCAGTGAAAGCAATGCTAGATGAACATATAACAATGGAATTAACAGACACAATTAAGAGACATAAGAATGGCAAACACCAGGTCTGGATGGATTACCAGAAGAATTATACAAAGACTTACAAAATATTTTAAGTATTTCAATATTGGAAGTACTCAATGAACTATTGTTAGAAGCGAAAGTACTAAATTCATGGATAGAAGCATACATTACTCTCATACCAAAAAAGACTCAGACCTTCAGCAGATAAAAAACTATAGACCGATATCCTTACTGAATGATTATAAAATATTCGCTTCAATAATTGCAGAAAGACTAAAAAGATTCTTAAATCAATTTATACATGGTTCAAAATGGTTTTTTACCTAAGAGACAAATTAAAGACAATAGAAGGATAATTTTAAATACTTTGGAGTATTATGAAGTGCATCCAGACAAGCAAATGGCGTTGATCTTCCTAGACACACAGAAAGCATTTGATAATATGAACTGACAATTTAGGCTAGCACAATTAAAAGACATGGACTTTGGAGAGAGATTTATTAATATGATTAAGGTGATATATTACAAGCAAACTGCAAAGGTGATGTTAAATGGAGATATGACTGAGAAGGTTAGCATTAAGAGAGGTCCAAGACAGGGATGTCCCTTGCCTCCCCCTATTATCTATAATGACACTGGAAGTATTAAATAGAAATATTAGACAAGATACAGAGATAAAATATATGGAAATAAAAAAAGAAAAGTATAAACTACAGGTGTTTGTAGATGATTTAGTTTTTATTTTGGAAGATCTACAAGAAACAGGGCCTAAACTAATAAAAAAATAGAAGAATATGGAGAACTGGCAGGATTGAAAATAAATAAATAAAAAATTAAGATTTTAGTGAAAAATCTTACAGATAAACAGAAAAAAGAGTTAATGAAGTGAATAGTATATGACATGGGAATTATTTTATCAATGGTTAGAGAATAAAAATGGAAGTTAGAAATAAAAGGAGATCAGTGAAATGTAAAAAATATGTTAAGATAGATATGTAAACAATATGATGATTGTTATTATTATTATTATGACTATTAGGATTATTATGTTTAATATTATTATTATATTCTTGTTAGAAGAATAGGAAGAAATGAATAGATTTATTATGTTCAATACTACTATTGTGTAGATCAGAGAACCAGTATCAATGTAATGAATACTGTTGTAAATTTTGATTGTTATTGCAGAGAGATATTTGTACCCAGACGACACACTGTTTAATGGAAGATGGAATGTTCATATTAAAAAAATAAAAACAAAACAAAAAACAATGTATTAGTTTTTGAAGAACACAATCAAACTTTCAGAACTCACAATACTATGTAATAGTTAAAATGTTGAACAAAGACTGGGGAGACCCAAATTCAACTTCACTCTTATCCATAGAAACTCATTGGATATTTTTAGCTAAATTATAACTCAATCTTTCTCCAAAGTGTAAAATATGTTTGTGTTAAACACTTTTAGAAACAGATTTATATATGTAAACTAATATTGCCGATATCTATATACCATTTTCGATTACAATTAACTTTTCTGCCACTTTTTAGTTTATATGGAAATCAAACAAGGAATTATTATTATTATTATTATTGTTGTTGTTGTTGTTATTATTATTATTATTATTATTATATATCAATTTATAATCCTTGATTGTTAGTTCTACTGACATGGTGTTATCAGGAAACAGGAGCAGAACGCTGTCTGTCAAATTAGATGGCGTTTCTTGTTCTTTTGGTTCCATTGGTCAAGTGTCTTTTATTAAAGGTGTTCTGTCATTCGCTCACTTTCATTTTTAATTTTAATTTTCACTCAAATTGTTCAGGTGGTTCATCTTTTGTTTCCAAATTTGACAGCTCAGTCTTCTTAGATGTGGGACAATGGTTTTCCATGCATATCCACATTTACTGAAAGGACAATAAAGTGGTTGCCTCAAGCCTTCAAAAAAACAGACATTCTGAGCAATAGATATGGAATATGCTGGAGGATGTTTTGCAAGGCATCCCTCCAAAATGTTTGTCTGATCATATTATTTTTGAAGCTAATATGAACACCTATGAATTAGTGTTTAAAATCCTATGAGCTCATTTGAATTTTCAATATTTTTGCATATGACTTAAATGTATATGCAAAACTAGATAAAGATAGATGAGTCAAAAACATTATATTTGTTCGCTTATTTGCTGAGGAAAATGATCCAATGGAGTTTAGTATGATCATCATGCTAATGATATTCAATCACAATCACCATTTTTCAACCCCTAACCAGCCAAACAAGGCATCTTCAGTTCCATCTATGAAGACTAAGTGGCTGTGATTGTTGGGCCTCATTAGAATCCAGGAAGATTCTATCTTTAATCTTAGATCTATAGTTTTCAACTAAAAATGGTGTGCAATTTGAGGGTCTTCTTGGATTCATAGCTTCTGCTCAACGAAGTAACAGCAGCTATGCCAAGAAGGCCTTGATACAGTTTGGTACAGTTTCTTCTGCTGGGTCAGTGGCATCCTTCCTGGAGGCGGCTTTAACAGTCATCTCATAGCCATGTGTTCTGTGGGATTTTTCTTCAAGAGCCCTTGGAAGCTTCATTTGATCCAGAATGTAGTGAGACAGGCAGAGATGATGTTGCCACTGCATGCTCATGTAACACCTCTGTTCCATGAACTGCACTACCAGTCTGCTTCCAAGTGCAATTTAAGATGTTGGTTATGACCTACATATAAATGTATGGCATAGGGTCCAATTATTTGAACAATTATGCTCGATAAGTTAAATATCAATGTGAGAAACATAAATAATGGGAATAAAACACTTCTATCTGGAATTTCAGTTATACCGTTTCCCCAAAAATATGACCTACCCCAAAAATAAGTCCCAGCCTGTTTTTTTTACAGAAGCACCTTTTAAGCTCTAACCCAAAAATAAGCCCTAGAGAAGGTGGGTGGGCATGGCTGGCAAAGGAGGCAGCCAACATGCACAGGCTGCCAGTGTCTGGCAGCATCTTTGCAAGCAGCAGGCAGAAGCAGAGACGGAGAGAAGTAGGCAATCCGACCATGCCATGCAGGCTGTGGGAAAGCCGAGTGGTGGTGGGTTGGAGTGGCAGCAGGCGGTAGGTAGCTGATCTTTGCATCTCTTGCATCTCTCTTGCCTGCAGCCCATGCAGTGGGATCGTCTATTTTCTGTCCATGTGTCAGCATCACCTGCCTTCCGCTCTGTGCAACCTCAGAGTGCGCTGACCAAGGGATCGATAGGCTGCAGCTGCTGCCAAATACCATTGGTCCCTGCATGCTTGCTGACTCTTTTGTATGTGTCAGGGGGTGGGATGCCCAGCCGAGCTGATCACCCTGAAATTGTGGTGCAGGTTCTGAAAATGATAAGACATGCCTAGACCACCACTGAAGTAAAATGAAGGATGATTCTGACTGGTCATGAACTCAGAGCTGACGTTAATGTCAGCATTATTTCTCCACCCTTATTGCATCCACAGAGTGTTGCCTGGCAGCTCTGTTCTGGAACACCCATCCTTTCTGGGACAGGAGGGCTCAGATGATCATCTTCACAGTCATGCAGAATAATTTGTACAACACCTGATGAACAAAGTTGCTCAGATTCATTCCCAAGTGCATGTAAGATTCCTGGGGAAAGGTCCTGCCTGGTGAACAGTTTGGAAACTGTTGGGAATGGTTTGATCCTGTTAGACCTGATGAAGTCATTGAGATTATCAGTTGCCAGTCAGCTGGTTAGCAAGGTCCAGAAAAGCCTTTTCTGCTGTGACACCATAACTTTTGAATATTTTATTCATTTGTCTGAAATAGTATGTGGTCTCTTTTTGAATAGAGGGTTGACCTAGAAGACATCCAAGGTCCTCTCCAAGTCTACTATTCTGTTATCCCAAGTGCTCCACCACACCGATCTTCTGCAAGGGCATGAATATCTGGCTCTGGTAGTTGGTTTGAGGCCCCAATGGGGGAACATCATGGGTGGATTAAGAGAAGTATCCTACCTTCCCAGCTCCATATCCCGCCTCCCTACCTCCATATCCCACTTCCTCCCATCTTTTAACAATATTTTTTCTCTGACTGTAATGCTACTTTGTTTTCAGAAATAATTATAAAAAACATGATTAAGGGACAAGATTGAACCATGAGATCAAACATTATCAGAAAGTATTTATTTAATTTAAGTTTAAATATCTAGGACCAGAAGAATTTTGCATCCCAAAATACTGAAGAAACTAATAAATAGCTTCATGAATCAGTTTTGAGTAATCATAGAGAATAAGATGAGAACAAATCTTCTCTATACATCAAATAGGGGAGGGTCCATTAAAGTCAGTCGGATACTGATTCCTGGAAAAATATTAATCAGATAAGAAAGAAGAAAAAACACATAGCAATTTTGATGGATTTCTTCAAAATGGAACTGGGCTAGACAAAAAATGAAAGGCATTACAAATAAAATTGATAAAATAAAATTGGAAATAGATATCTCAATTACCATTTTCATATTTATAAAATAACCTGGATCAGAAAAATATTATTGCTAATTTGCAAATATGCTATCAGGTTCAAGAGAAGTAATAATTTCTCTCTATTCTACATTGATCAGATAGCATCTAGAATGTTGCATTTAATTCTGGACACTGATTTTTTAGGAAGGACACAAATTAGAATATGTGCAGAAAAGAGTTTTTGAAGAGCTGTCATGCAGAAGTCAAGACAGAATTGTGGTGCTTTTTCTTTACAAGTCATTTTTGAGGCATCCTTAGCTAACATATTTGTAAATGGTCCAAAGTTCACAGTGAACTTGAAGGATCAAATGGATGCTAGTAATATTTTTCTGATTTAAGCCTAAAGCCCTCTAATTTACATCATAGCACTCTCTGCTGAAATCCTTATCACTTCATAAGTTGAATCTCTTCATATATTTTATCCTCATACAGCATAACAGGTGCCTGCACAATAAGAGCTATGATAGGTGCACACTGTCACAGGATTGGTTGATATTGAAACAACATTAGATGGTCTCAGGGGTGCTATTCAGCAGGTTCTGGAGAACCGGTAGTGGAAATTTTGAATAGTTCAGAGAGCTGGAAAATATCAACTCTGGCTGGCCTCAGAGTGGGGTGGGAATGGAGATTTTGCAATATTCTTCTCCCAGAAATGGGGAGGAAATGGGGATTTTGCAGTATCCTTCCCCTGCCACACTCACCAAGCCACACAATACCCACCAAGCCATACCCAAAGAACCGCTAGTAAAAAAATTTGAATTCCAGCACTGGATGGTCTCCTGTGGCAATGTCATCTAATTTAGAGATGCCCCATATAAATCACAGAAATAGGAGAGCTGCAAAGGGGCAGTGGCCTTATCTCAGTTCAGATGCAACATCAACAATCAGACTGAAAGAAAACATCAGAGATGAACTCTTGAGAAACAGATCAATTTTTTAAAAAATAAACCAATCCATTGAGGAGTCAATAACGTCAGCACTCTCTCGGGTTTTACATACAATTGCAGAACTGGCAGTTTTTATTTTAATATACTTCTCATTTACAGGCTCAGGCAGCAAACCGCGCCTGCATATATATGTGAAATGTTACTTGATCAGAACCCACACATTTACAGAAAGAAACGGATTCCTCCCGAATAATGGTAGATTATTGGGAAATAAAAATTGCCATCCTCCCCAAACACCACCACGGAGCTCTATCACAGCCTGGGGGGGAATGGGACGAAGTCTGAGTGACAAAGGCGCGCAAAGCGAAACGCTTTTCCAGACGCTTATTGTGGATTTACTTTCCCCTCCCTTTCGTCTTCCACGATTGCCCATTTAACCTACCATCGTAAGCAGTAGCGCCGGTTCCAGTAGCAGTAACACTCGGGGCAGATGTTGACCTCCATTCCGCCTTATGCTTCTTGTGTTTCTTCCCCATGACTGTAATTATAATGAACTATTAAAACTCACTTTTCCCAGCCCACCTGGAAGCCACTCCTCCCTCTAATCCAGGGAACTCGGAAATGGGAGGAAGTGACGTAAGAAGTTAACACGGAAGTACTTCTGATTCAAGTAGGATCCTGGTAAATGGGGAAAGAAGGGCGGGAAATTTGTACTGACGTAAGTGATCAGCCAACGTATGTTCCAAGTAGCAATTGAGGACGTCTTGGCTGTTGGGTAGGTGGTCAAGACGGTGGTTTTTTTTTTTAAAAACCCAAACACCTCGCTTGTTATGAAACGTGTGAATTGAATGAGATTGTATAAATTAAGATTGTTCCGTATTTTTTTTTAGGGCTTTGGAGAATCGGAACTTAAGAGGGAAAGAAGCGAAGGAAACTTGATTTTTATCCGCCTTTTCTGAGTAGGCTGAGCGGATTCCTGGGAAAGAAAGAAAAAACGGCCGAGGGATCTCACAGACGGATGTAATTCCAAGCTTTGTGGACGTGACTTTCGTTTTCTTGCATTGAATGAACTGAGAGATTATTGGCGAAAATAGTGCTGCGTACTATATACATGGATATGATTTTGTACTTGGGAAACTGGGAGGTGGGCGGGTAAAATCAGCCGTCTATTGGGCTTTTTAAAAACGGTTTAGCTGAAGTCTTTTTGGCAAAAAAGACTTTAGACCTGGAGAAAGAATTAAATTGATACAAAAAGTAAAGTATTCGCTTTGCAATTTTGTCTAAGATGCAAGAAACCCTCACAGTTATTTAACATTGACTGATCTAAGATGGGGGAGTTAAGCTCTTCAATTGCCTGATTGCTAAATGTGTACGGAAATAACATTTACTTTAGCTGAATTTGTTTCTGAATATTTGCTGCAAAATTGCAGACTCATTTTGAGTAAGTTAGGGGTGAGCAGCTTTGGAGAGCTTGAGAAGATATTAAGAGCTTTCCGGGATACAGGGGAACACAGTCATACAGTGGCTGCTATGAAGACTTGGCTAGTCACAAAATGATAGACATAGAAGATAGTTAGTCTAGTGTTACCAGTAGCCTGAACAGGCAAAGGAGACAACAAAGAATTGGAAAGGAGGAAAGGACACAGTAATTGTTTAATTTTCTTGGCATCTGAAACAAAAATTGCAATGAAAAACAATAAAATAATGTTCTTAAGCTTACATGTAATTAACCAAATTACTGTCAACCTTAAATAGCCAAACTACTTTAAATACATTAAATAAATGCATTACCTCCTGCTGTACATAAATGAACTGCAAAATTCCCAGCAATCATTGGATGGAGCAAAGAGATAAAGATAAAGAGCCTGGTGGCGCAGTGGACTAAGTGCTGTTAAAGTAGCACTTAGTTGCCAGCTGCCTGCAATTACTGCAAGTTCAAATCTCACCAGGCTCAAGGTTGACTCAGCCTTCCATCCTTTCAAGGTAGGTAAAATGAGGACTGTGGCAGCAATAAGCTGACTTTGTATAAAAAAGAACACTGCTTGGGGGGGGGATGGTTTGCTGGGTTTTTGCAGCTCAAATCTTGCCTAATGTGAGATCTAGAAATGTAAAATAAGTAAATTAATTAAATAGCTTTCTTTTCAAGAACATCGATTTTCAAAACTGCCCAGTAAGCTTGCCAACAAGAAGCTGAAACTGCTCCCTATGTTGAATGTGTCCTGTAAAAGGAAGAATTGGGATTTGCCTACTACTGATACTTCCATAATTTCCCATGTTTTAATGGCCAAAGACAAAGAAAAATCATCTGAATAAATCGGGAGCACGGGTAGTTTTTTACCAATCTAGGAAGTGATTTCATTCTAATACCTGTAGTCTTCAACTTACAACAGTTTATTTAATGACCGTTTGAAGTTACAACAGCACTGAAAAAAATGACTTATGAACTTTTTTCATATTTACAACCATTACAGCATTCCCATGGTGATGTGATCAAAATTCAGACACTTGGCAACTGATTCAGTTCGGATAGTTGCAGTGTCCCAAGGTCATGTGGTCATCTATTGCAACCTTCTGACAAAGTTAGGCTTAACAATCATGTTATTAATTTAGCGATTGCAGTGATTCACATAATTATGGCAAGAAAGGTTATAAAATGGGGCAAAATCCACTTAAATATCTCAGCAACAAAAATTTTGGGCTCAATTGTGGTTTTAAGTCAAGGATCACTTGTATGTATATGTACAGTAACAGTCACATGGAAACCTGGCATAGCACCATAATGCAATTGAACTGCATCACTAGAAGCTATCTATACCACTATTTCTGAGTGGTATAAAGGCAGTGTTTGGTTGCAAGCCAATATGTTTTTATTGTTCCAGGGACATTAAAATGCAAATAGACTTGGTTTAAATTCATTTTGAGATCATTATTCAGAACTTAAATATCTTAGCCAATGGCCAGATTGGAAATTCTGGAAAATGACAAGGTTGTGTTCATAAAATAGTTGTCAGAACCATTTTTGCTTTAATGTGTCTGATAAACAAATCAGAAATGAAAACACAATAAAAACAAAATTGGCTAATAAAATTTTAAAAGATACACTTTGAGTGATAAAATAAGTTATTTCTTGGCCTTTTTAGATGTATGTCTATTTTCTAATTAGGTTTTTATAAAATGGATGAAGCAACAGGTGATTTAAAACTGCCTCTTCAAAATGACTGTGAATCCCTGCAGATACATGTGGAAGTTCATCAGAAATCAAACAGGTTGGTTTTGTATTGCAGGTTTTGTTCTCTATTGCAGAAAGTCTCCTACCATTTTTATCAAATGAATAATATGCCGTACATGGACATTTTACCTATAACATATTTAGAGAAGTAATATTGACAAATCAGGATATAATAGGTACATTAAGCATATGAAACCATCCTCTACAAGGAAAAAGGTTATAAGAGTTGAAGATTGTTTTAAATGTTTCTTTCTCAGTTTTTTTCACACAACGTTCTATGAACCTTCTGGTTCCACACCTCATGAATAAATGGGTTCTATGTGGGACAACAGACAGTATCTGTCATGATATTGTTCAGAAGTACCATAGAAAGCTTTTTCTCCTGTGAAAAAAATACTACACTATTTTTCAGATTGTTCTGGGATTTTTTAAAATTAATAATTCCATGGCCTTAAAAAAGTTTAAATCTGATAAGGGAAATTACAAACTTTTAGCCTCTAAGGTAATTTTCATTTAGAAGTTTGCCTATGGGCTCTCTGAGCATTCTTTAAAAACTATTGGGTACCAACCTGCCAAAGAAAAATACAAAAATGATAAACATCCTGAAAAGTTGGGAGATGGAACAGAGAGTAATGCTGCTTTTTATTTTTGGTAAATAGGTACATGAGTACTGACAGAATATTCTTTGCTGTAAGATTTAGTAGTTCAATCATAATTATTTAGATTTTATCTTTTTTGAAGTTCCTTTAGTATTAGTATCAAATTAGAACATTGTCTTCAATTGTTTGAGAATATTATAATCAGACGAATATCATTTATCGGTGAAGTATGCTTTGCATACCTTTCTCTGATAACATGATGGATGATATTTTGTGCCAGCTGGTTAAAATAAGTGATATTCTATCATTTCCTAGCTGTAAGTGATTATAGGTGAAACTGATTATTTTTCTCTCTTATTTTAACCAGTACTGCAAAAAAAGAAGATATCAAACTAAGTGTCTCAAAGCTACTAAACAGGCACAATGTTATTTTTGGTGATTACAAATGGATTGAGTTTGATGATAGTTTCCTAACAAATAATGTACAGTCAATTGCAGTTGTGGATACAGAATTAAAGCTGAAAGAAAGACAGGTAATTAACGTTTCTTCCTTTGCTTATTTGCTTCTCCATAATTAGCTGTTATCAAAATGTTGCATGTTTTATTTATTATTAAAATTACTAAAAAGTTTTAAAAATATGAATAAAATAGTTATGTAGTGTCATGAGTATTCACAAGAGCATGTATCCATATAGCATTATATTATTTGTATTTAACATTGGCTCTATATAAGCTTCCAATTGCAATTTAAGTTGCTAAGAGATGACACCAACTTGATGACACATAATCAGTATCAACCTCTTAGTGGCATAGGATCAAGTTATTTGAGGAATCATCAGTACATCTTACTGTAAATGGAAAACTCACTGTTGATTGAAAACAAGTATAACAGAATGTGTATGTTGATGTTTCTTAAAACTATGTTAGCTTTATCTGATATTTTTTCTATTCGGAAAATATTTAAACATTATTTCCTAACTACCAACTGAATAAAAAAAGACACAATACTATCATTTTAATTTTTAGATAGATGTATCCTTGTCTTGTGTTGAATAAGATCCATTTGGATTAATTTTGAAAACCATATTATTATTTTTTATTATCTGTCAGTATTTTTTGTAACATTTAATCATGAGTTTAAGAGATTTCTAAAATAATTGATAAAGGGTGATTATGATTTTCTATAGATATCTATCAAGAAGTACTTGACTGTACATTACTGTTATGACCAAGGTGGTCAAAGCAAGGCAGGCTTCTAGAGAGTCCTTTATTGCTCTCAATAAATGTTCAAACGAATGGCGTTCCAACAACCTGTAAGGCTCCATCCTACGCTACCCCGAAGACAGCCACTTTTAGTCCTGCAAATAACAGCCTATATATTACAGAGAAAATCCACAGAATAGGAGCATGCTCACAGAGCAAGGTCTAGGATTCCAAGTCCAGTCCACCCGGCTAAGTGAATCCACAAGATAAACTGTAGTCCACAAGGCAAAGTTCAGGCATGAGACAAATGGCAGTTCTCAGGGCAAATACAAGACAAAAGGCAGTTCAAAAGGAAAGCAAAGGGCAAACAGCAGTCTACAAGGCAAGGGCAAAGTTCAACGCAGAGGGCAGTTCTCATGGCTAGGCAAAGAAAAGGCAAAAAAGCAATCTTCAAGGCAAAAGGTAGGAGTCAAAGCTGAGGGAGTGGAAGCCAAAACAATTGTTCCTGGCAAAGACTAAGTCCCCATGGCTTCTTAAATCACTCCACTCCAGGTGTTCCTTGTGAGGAGGGATAGAGCAACCTCTCAAATAGCTTTGTAGTCCTTCTCGGAACTCGCCTACAGTTAGTTCCATGCCCTTGAATTAAGTGGAAGAGATACCTGTTCCTCATCAGAAGGGATCTGCTGCCTACCAGCACCATTGCCTGTCAACAGCCAAGCCACCACTGTGAAGGCAGGCAGCTCTCTCATCTGGTCAACCACCTCCCCCAATGCTTGAGGGGGAGCCCCTGGCCTCTCCCTGTTTGACAGTCCCAGTTCCAACTCCTCCTCCGAAATGGACTCTGATCAGGCCATGACAATTACACATATTTTTAGCTAAGCGTGGGTTTAATTGTGCCTAATTTGTTTTCATCTTCTTCCGTGCAGCCTATCAGCTTGAATAAGTGCAAACTTTTAATCCATGTTTTTCATCTCAATGAGGAAGGGTCTACTACAGAAAATCTGGATGCGGAAGATGAGAATATTGTTGCAGCTAATCATTGGTTATTACCTACAGGTATTTCAAAAGAACCTAAGAATACAATTAGGTTATTTCAATGGATAAGATTTAGTGTAAATGAGGATTTTAAAAAAACAAACAACATCATTTTGAAATTAAGTATACAGCTTCCTGAAATTGGAAATATTTCTGAGTCAACAAAATGTATTCTAATGAACTTAAAAATTTTCAAATTCCAGTGGGAAAATGAAGCATGAACTGAAGAGTGTTCATGCTAAAATTCCCAGAAGTTGTTTTTTAACAGTTGCCTTATACCAGATTTTCTCAACCTTTTTCATCTTGCGGACTGGAGGGGGGAAAGGAGGATGGTTCTGCGTGTATGGTGGACAAGCATATGCACAGCTTCATTTGGGTGAGTGATAGGCACATCACCTGCCACTCTTGCAAATGGAGCACATGCACCCTCTGCTTGCATGAATAGGGTGTGTTTGTAAGCGTTGTGAAAGGCTCAAAACCTGGTGATGGGCATTGGCCCGGGGGCTGGGAAACCTTGGTTTATACCTCATGATTTGTGTAGGCTAAGATAATTACATCAAAAAGGATGTTATTTGTTCAGAAATGCATGTTCTTAGCTTTAGATTTTAAAGGAAGATAATGAATACTCCATAAATATACATACAATCATTATTTTTTATTTTTTACTTTGAAGCCATGTAGTTTTGATTTTTCATTTTCTCCAATCTTTCTTTTCAGCTAATTGGGAATTTTCTGACTGGCCAGTATAGCAATATGGGCAAAATACTCAGTCCCTCATTATTATAATCATAATCACTACTTCAAAAATTCCAAAGTTTCTATTGCCAACTATATTGTTTTTAAGTTTGCCTTTTTTTCTCTTTAAAATAATATAGTTTTTGTCTTTAATAGTTGAGTTTCATCGTCTATGGGAAAGCCTAATTTATGATGCTGAAATAAAATCAGATGTAAGTTGCATTTTTATCAAGTTTCTAAATGGTTGATTATGTTTGAAACCATTTAATTTATAATTTATCAGATTGACAAAGTCAATGTGGCTAGGTATATGGAGATTTTCAATTATTCAGGTCATGCTTGTCCCAAAAATGTTTTACCAAAAGGCAACTGGACTTTCTTTGGTTTTTTTTTCTTTGAAAACATTTTGATTCTCCTCCAAGAAGCTTCTTCAGTTCTAACTTCAATTGATCCAGATTGGGTCAATCTGACTGTCAGATTTTCTTCATTCAAAAAGATGCCTTTTTTGCAACAACGATTTTACAGGAACAGAATTTCATTATTAATTACAGGAATTTCCCATCCCATGATTGATAACAAGTATTGTTTTAATAACTGTTTACTTAAACTACTTCACTGTGTTTCCTGGCATTTATTTGTGTCCTTGAAGAACTAGGTGCTTCCTGATCTCGGCAAAATAAAATTGGTATTACAGGAGTATTAAAAATAGAGTGAAATTCATGGTAAGGATCAGATAGCTGAAAATAGGGCTCCATGCATTCTGTGAAGTGCAGTCTAGTTTACAAATACATATATTACAATACTTAAGTGTCAGAAGCTATTTCCCTTTTATAGGCTAGTCATATTTGAAAGAAGACAGTTTGGAAAACATTTTCTTTTAAATAGGATCTGCAACATTTGAGTGAAATGTGAAGTTGAGATTGTATATAGTTTTAAGATTGTTTTAAAATCACCTTCATTCAGATCTATTGTATGCTCCCCCTTTCTCTTAATTTCATAATACAACATTCCTATTTTCAATACATTTTCCATCCACAATCCATTAGAACCTTAATCAGTTTAATAGAACCTTAATCAGTTTAACAGAATTGGAACGGACCTTGGAAGTCTTCTAGTCCAAACCCCTGATTAGGCAGGAAACCCTATGCCATCTCAGACAAATGGTTATCCAATTTCTTCTTTAAAACTTTCAGTGTTGGAGCATTCACAATGTCTGGAGGCAAGTTGTTCCACTGATTAATTGTTCTAACTGTCAAGAAATTTCTCCTTAGTTCTAGGTGCTTCTCTCCTTCGTTAGTTTCCACCCAGTGCTTTGGAGAATAGCTTGACTCTTTGTGGCAGCCCCTGAGATATTGGAACACCTAATCCTTCTTTTCATCAAACTTAATACAGAGCTGGAGGGAGGGAGGGAGGGAGGGAGGGAGGGAAGGAAGGAAGGAAGGAAGGAAGGAAGGAAGGAAGGAAGGAAGGAAGGAAGGAAGGAAGGAAAAGAGAAATAAAAAAGTTATTAATCTTAGTTGTACTTGTGATATGGCATAGGGAAAATATTCTTTTTTCTTTTAATGGCTCATTTCATATATTTTGGAAATGTTTGCACATAATTATTTTCCAATGAATGAAAAGGATGTTTCTTTTCTGAAGGGAATCCCATGTAACATTTGTACAAATACAGTATTTAATTTTACAAAAGCTAAATTATCTAATTTAGGATTACATATTATAAATTCTCCATTCTTGAATCCTGAAGATACAGGCATTTAAAAATGAAGATATTGAGAAATTCTAGGTATTTACAAGAAAGATATAATTCATAAATGGGAATGTTATTTTATTCCCAAATTCCATCTGCTTTGATATAATTTGATTTGTCCCCCAAATCTTAATTTATATGTGTTTAAAATGCCATACTTCCATTGCACAAAGAGGAAAAGGGTTTGGAAAAATAATTATTTACTAAGAAAATAATTAATTTCTTATTCTTATTTTTACTTACTTCATTACTTTTAAAATAATACCGGAAAGAAAAGGAAAAATCACATAGTTAATTATAATATAAATGCATACATTCTCAAAGAAGAGACATTGCATAAAAACTGCTTTTAAAGAAGTTAAGATGCAATAGAAAAAGGAAAAATAAACAATGAAGTATAATATCAGCAGCTACAATTTTGTCAAAGGCTTTTTCAGCAATTGATAAAATTACAAGTTGATCTTGTTTTTATTCAAGTCTGTTAAATCTGCAACAAATCTAATGTCTAATACTTTTATTATAATGTCATAATAATTCTCCTATGCCTTAATTATCATTGGATTGATTTGCTCTTCACATTGATAGAAAAAATTAACAAAATGTTCAGTTTTGTTCTGATATGTTATTTTCTACTTTACTCTTTAATTAGTTATTAAATTATGTGACCACAGCATTACTATTCTCTGACCGAAGTGTTGATAACAACTTGATATCATGGAACAGAGTTATTCTACTACATGGTAACTATCATCTTTTTAATTAAAAAGTATGTAGCTAGAGTACTTCAGTGTAATGCTTAACTTGTAGCATTTTGTAAGCCTGAGAATGTTTCTCCTCAGTGGCTTAAATAATTGTAGAATAATCCTGTAAGAAAATCCATATTATTTCTCCTGTACTGTACTACAATGGAAGATGAAAGATGAAGCAAAATAGGCGGCAATATAAATCTAATAAATAAATAAATAAAAATAATCCCAATTATTACTTTGCAACGTGTTTTCATACACTGAAATACTTTGTGTGACTTGTCACTATTGTGAGACTGCTGTAATTCAGTAGAATTACAGCATGTGGCAGGAAACATGCTGAATTAAGTTATTTAATAGTATTCTATATTTTGATTGTAGGTCCTCCTGGTACTGGTAAAACTTCCCTTTGTAGAGCAGTGGCACAGAAGTTGACTATTAGACTATCACATAGGTAATTAATGTTTTCTATATTCAAAGTCAATATACCATCTAATTCACAAGATAGCATTTCAAGATTAATTTGCAAAAGTTGAAATTATTGTATGTACGTGATTCTTCTTTTAATCTGGAGTTTTCCCATTTGGACATTAAACTATCCCTGTTGTGCAACTGCTGCTTCTACAACAATGTAAACAACTTAATGAAAACAAAAGTATTTGTGAATTTAAGCAATATAAATGAAATATCATGACCCATAATAACTCTGAAATTGTTAATTCCTTTGAGACTGGTTATTTTTCCTTATTTAACAATAACTATTCTCAAAGTAAAATGATAAATGATCAACTTTGTTTTAATCATTACTCTCTGCATAACTAAGATTCTTGGGAAAAGTATTATCTGGTCTAATGCTTTATAAAGATATGAAAGGAATAATAATATTTGTTTTAAGAGTTAATTTTAATTGAACTTTTAGGTACTCCTATGGACAGTTGGTAGAGATAAATAGTCACAGCCTTTTCTCTAAGTGGTTCTCGGAGGTATGTATTTTTATATATATATATATTTATATATTTGCAGATGTTGAAATACCATTTGTGATTTCTGTGATAAGTTCAATTGCTAGGGAATTTATACTCTTATCTTGCTAGATTTTGGTGAAAAAATCAATTATCATATCTTAGTGTAATGAACCTGTGTAATGAACGGACAAGCCTTATTCAATCAAGAATCTGCCACTTACTGGAAAAGTAAGCAAGCTGAGTCAGTCCAAAAATCTACTTAACACTCAATCAAACAAGATTTCCAAATAGGATATGCCTAATAAAAAAGGGAAGAAGCAGGGGATAATTCATATCCTTCCTTTGGGTTAAAGAGAACAAAAGCTTAGTTATTTTGGAATCCTAATCTCAAGAGAGGGTTTTTTTGTAAAAAAGCATTCTCCAGAAATAAAGAAGAAAGAGATTTTTGGGTGGAGGGGAAGCTGATAAGAGAGAGAAAATGGGCTTCAAGGAGATTCTGAGAAGAGAGCTCTCTAAGTGAAACAAATGAAGATTGTTGTGCGATAAATTTTGATGGAAGAATAGGGAAAGGCTGGATTGGAGTTCTATGTAAATTATTCTTTAATGGCAGAAATCTATTTGCTCCAATGTATAGGTTCATCATAAGATTTTGACTTACATTTTATGGGACCTGTGTCTTACATTTTATGGGACCTGTGTCTGCTTAATTATTTCTTGAAACTTTTGTAATTAAATGTTATTGTTCTTAAACAAAGCAAAATAATTTTTATCTTTTTCCAGCACTTTAACCATTGGTCCTCAGGTTTAGCCACTGTGAAATTTATTACAATTTGTGGTACATCAAGTCTTGAATTTTTTGTGTCATGTTACATTTTTTAAACCTTAGATCATATCCACACATCTCAAATCTATTTGGAAATGATGTTACAGAGTTTTTTCATTTTTCCCCATTCCACTCCACTCCACTTTATTATTATTGTTAAATATATTTGCATGCCGTTGCAATGAAAAGCAACGCTTGGCAGGCACATAAAAATATTACATAAAACAACTCCCATATAAAAATTTAAAAATATAACAATACAGCAAAAATAAAGGATAAATGGGGGTAAAATTAAATTAAAAGAAAATGTTATCCTCAAAAATATCATAATCAACATTCATAGCAGTATGCCAGATGAATTCAGACCTGTTACCACAATTTAGATGGTAAAGTAGGAAAGTATTATGAAACCTTTCCCATAGCAGGAGGTGGTTCCAACAATCTCTGGGGAGAAGAAACCGAATTTGAGACTTTTTATCTTTCACAGTAGTCTTAATATATCTGCATAATATAAATGGCCTGTAGATTCTGAATAAGATAAATGGCCTGTAGAATAGTGAAAAAATTAAGTATTTTTTCAAATGGTGGCAAAGTTCATATGAGTAGGTCTTGTTTTATTTAAATTTTATTCAAATAGGCTTTTTGTTGTATTTTATTGTCCTCCCCATTTCATACTTGGTTGGATTTGTTCTTTATTTCTCCAGCAGCATTCTTTTAGTGTCTTTCACTGTTTTCTCTTGGAGAGTTCCTCTGAAAACTGAGGCCTTCCAGCATCTATGGAGCTCATTCAAGTGTACTTCAAGGACGTTATCACTAACTCATTACAGGCTGTGACTAAGCCTTGGTCAGATTATTCAATAGAGTTTTAGAAACAACCCCAAGTTTTCTCCACAATATAAAAGCTTGGGCTGACCAATCAAACTGACCCTTCTTCCCTGTAGGGGAATTACAATATACACTAATAATCTTTTTCAATGAATTCCCTTAAAAGGAAACAAGAATTCTAATTATAGAAGTAAAAGGTATTTAGAGTAAAATATTTTTATTTTATATACATTTTTGCTTCAAAGAGTTTTGGCTATAGGCTAGTAAAAAAAAAAGTATTATATGAAGACCCTGAGTAGCTATTTTGAATATCCTTTCTCATAAATTTCCCAGTGTTTATAATTAATTTCACATATAACACATAGATTTTTATGTATGTTTTTTTCTTGTTATCTACCATAAAATGAGTAATATTAATTTCCATGCTGGCATTACAAAAAAGCAGACTATTTCCCAAAAAAGAGTAAATCAGCAGAACATTCAGTCTTATTACTTTTTTCCGAAATCAGGGTAAGTTCAAGTATATATACAATATTTAGAATTGTAGTCACAATGCAGTTTATGTGTCAAGAAATAGTAATCCAGGGTGTTAGAAGTAGGCAGGCTCCCTTAGCGTCTAGTCCATTTGCATCTAGTCTTGTGCTGTTCTACAATTTTGTTTCTCCTTTTGCATGCTATAATTTTATGATTGCTGAAATACAGTATCCTGCATATTATTTCTACTTTTGAGAGGATTTCCACTTGTCTCTTCTTTGGGGGAACAGTCATAGTTAAGATTGTATATATGAAATCTATAGTTTCAGCCATGCAAAATATGTGTCAGCAATAAGTATGCAACAATGTTGCCTTGGGAATAAACAGTAATCAACTTAATAATAATCAGTTAAATTGTAACCCTTGTTAATATCCTATACCAGAGATGGTTAATTTTTTTGCTATCGCGTGCCAAAAGCAGGGGGAGCACAGAGGTCATGCGCACTTACTCCCACCCATAATTCTATGCACCCCGCACCCCACGCATGCGCACACGACCCTCCCCACGATTTTGGCATATGATGGCATGGTGGACCTGTTAGGCCTGTTTTTCACCCTCCCCAGGCTCCAGAGCCTTTCTAGGAGCCTGGGGAGGACAAAAACAGCCTTCCCCATCCCCCCCAGAAATCTTCTGGAGGCCAGAAACAGCCTTTTTGCCGACTTCCAGTGGGCCCAGAAAGCCAGAAAATCAGCAGGCCAGCATGTACATGCGCACCAGAGCTGAGCTTGCGAACCCACCCATATGGTTCCGCGTGCCGCTTGTGGCACACATGCCATAGGTTCGCCATCATGGTCCTATACGCTAACAGGGGTGTCAAACTTAATTGCATTGAAGGCTGGCTTGTGACATATCGCAACAGTTTTTGCCTTTGCGGAGCCAGGATGGGCGCCAGTTTGACAGGCTTCTCCTATAGGGATAAAAAGTATTTTATCAATTTATATACTATGTTTTGTTTTTTGTTTTTTTAGAGTGGTAAACTTGTTACAAAAATGTTTCAGAAGATTCAAGAATTAATTGATGACAAAGATGCCCTTGTATTTGTACTTATTGATGAGGTATGATTATAGTAGTACTTATATTACCAGTATGCGTATTACAAAATTCTATGGGTTTTTTTTTTCTATTAAAATCCAAGCTAGGCTGTATGAAGAAAAGAAATCAGATTTTAATTCATGCAGCGGCTGTGGGTAATTCAAAATCCACCTTTGCTTTTTATAGGTTACATCCTCAGGTTGAAGTCTGAATATGCTCATAATTCTGCCTGTCTTTGTTTGCAAATTTAAATATATATATATATAGTTATACATAAAGATATTACATCTGATATATTTGCATAATATATACTTTAATCTGAGTTCTAATTTATATTTATAGCACAGATTCATAGGCCATCAAACTCAGAATGATTTATGGCAGTAAATTCAGTTCAGTTTAGGCACTGACAGCTGCAAACTAATTTTGAGTGGCTTACAATAGTATAGTATAGCCTTTATTGTCATTGTACATCATGTATACAGCGAAATTGATTTTAGCCTCACTGGTGCAATCCATGACAAAAAATACAAACAACATAAACAGTATAAAGAATAATCCCTATGCAACTAATTGGGGGGGAGGAGAGAGAAAGAAAAACTAGTCATAGGTTTCCGCCTGTGTGTGAAGTGATTTGGTTATGATTAAGAATAGAAGGATAGAAACTATTTTTAAATATTTGTTATGCTGGCTATGCTTCAGTGTCTTCTGTCCAATGGTAGAAGTACAAAGAGACACTGATCTGAGTATCTTCCTAGTCTGCTAAAGCAGCGAGACCTGGTGATGTCATCCAGTAGTGTCAGAGGGCAACCAATGGTTTCTTGTGCCGAATTGATCATTCTCTGTAGGGCCTTCCTATCCGCAGGACAGCGTACCATACTGTAATGCAGTATGTGAGGACATTTTCTATCATGGACCAATAGAATAAAATAGAATAAAAAAATAAATACAATAAAATACAATAAAAAAAGACCCACAATTATGATAAAAAAACAAGATGTCAACTGTGGTCAACAACATCCATGCATACAAATATATTCAATATTTTCTCCCTCCAATCACTCTAGCCCACGGTCTGGGGCAAGAGCCACGTCTTTAAAGCTTTTCAGAAAGTCAACAGGGTAAACCACACAGGCCCCTCCACTCCACAAGGAGGGGCCTAGGGAGTAAAATCTACCTTATAGTCCACTGATTATGTTCCAAAAAAAAAAAGAAGAAGAAGAAGAGAATCACCATAAAATCCCTGGAGCCAATTCCAAAGAATATTGTATATCAAAAGCCACCGAGCGATCAAGGGGCACAAGAATTGATTCTCTAGCTGCTGCCTATCTCCACATCTCTTCCCTTTTCGCTGCCCTGTGCAACATGGCCAAGATGGCTACTGAATTCTGCTGTTGCCCCATCACTATCTTCAGCTGATCTTCACGTCCCTCCCTTCCCTTCCTTGTGTGCCCAGGCCAACCCTAGCCCAGTCTGGAGACACGATCTCTCCTATGGCTTCATTGCTTCTCCTGCCCAAGGCCTGGCCAAACTTTACCATGGAGACCATGAGCAGCAGTGGTCCTTTCTCCTGGGCAGACTCAGATTATATGGTGCTTTCATAAGCAGAAATTCCACAAGCAAAACACATACACATACACATACACCAGAGCGCATATTACAAAGGTGGAGCTGCAGCTAAGGCAACCCTAAAGGTGTCTGTGCCTGAAGCTAGCTTTTTATTGCTTGCTCCCATCTTGTCACTGCAGCAACAGTCAAAAGTGTTGTAAGGACCAGTTGTAAGTCCATTCTTTCAGCATCATCCTAACTTTGAACTGACACTGAACAAGAGCTGAAGCAGCTTCCTGGATGAGAAGTGAAACATCTTCAAAGAAAAAACATGGCCTGAATGACAGAATCTCCATACACACTTGACACTGAACAAATAAATATAACCTGAAGATTGTCTATAGAAACTCAAGTCCATAGTCTGAGAGTTGGCTTCCAAAAGAAAAGAGCTAAAGGCTGTTCTCAAATAACCCCAGTTGCTGATGTGGGTTAATTAGGTGTGTCGCTGTTGTATCCTCTTGAAGATACATGCTGGTCACATTTGTTTAATCTGACAAACTGGCAGCTAGCTGCAAGTGATTCTAGTGCTAGGCAGCCTGCCAGAATCTGTTCCCACATTTGAATCCAGACTCATCTTTTCAAACTTGGAAGTTGCCACAAATGCCTGATTGTTCTACTGGCTGTTCAGGCTAATTACCTCCTCAGCCTCTAGCTGAGAGGATTCACTGAGACCATAATATCAGCAGTCTTTGACTACTAGTAGTTTTTGGTGAGCTATTAATTAAGTTAAACAGTATATCATCCTGTCATCCTATTTACACTTAATTATCTTTTAATCAAAAAGTCATAGGGTACTTTGTTGAATGTTTGGCTGACATAAAAATCAAGAAAAATTATCCATGTAGCATTCCTAGAATCTGAAGAAATTGTCTTATCAACAACTACTGTAAGGTTGACCTGACAAGATTTATTCTTGAATGACTTTAATCTGGAGATTTAAATTCAAAGTAAAATGATACTTTAGTCTCTAGTTTCAGTCCTGCCTTTTGTCTTTCATTATAAAATAGTAATCCCGAATCGAAGTTAAGTACTTCCTTCCTTGGTCAAATCATCCTTATAATCTTCTGAGGAGATCATATTTTTTTTTATTCTCTGAAGATACTTGTGTTCATATAGAACCATTAACTTGATAAGCTGGAAGAGACCTTGGAGGCCTTCTAGTCCAGCCCCCTGCTCAAGCAGGAGAACCTATTCCATCTTAGACAAGTGACTGTCCAATCTCTTCTTAAAAACCTCCAGTGATGGAGCGTCCACGATTTCTGAAGGCAAACTGTTCCACTGGTTAATTGTCCTTACTGTTAGGAAGTTTGTCCTTAATTCCAGGACTCTGATCAGTTTCCAACCAATTATTTCTAGTCCTGCACTCTGATGTTTTGGAGAATAATTTGACCCCTCTTCTTTGTGGCAGCCTCTCAAATATTGGAATATTGCTATCATGTCACCCCTAATTCTTCTTTTATTTAGACTAGCCATATACTACACTTTCTCAGTTCTTATATCTAGAAGGTTAAAAAATATAATCATGCTCTTATATTTTATATCCCTACATATTGAGTCTTGACACTTTAGTACTAATGAAAATTTGCTATTCAAACTCCAAATGCTTCCTGAACTAATTTGTTTTTACTAATTTCTAGAAGATCAGTAATTGAGGGAGATATCCTTCACTTAGCTACAGCTATCTGTGAGCCTTTATCTTTCATGAAATTGTATTATAACAAAAAGTTTGTTAAGAGTGTACAGTCCAGAAAGATCCTACAAGTCACTCTACACAGAGAAAGTCATCTGAACTACCTTGGAAGCAAGCCCTGTATTGTGCAATTTTATAAGTTAGAGACCTATTTCCAAAGGCCTATTGGCAATCTGCAGTTCATGGATACATTCTGTTAGTCTTTTGTCTGTCTTATATAATGGCTGTTACAGTCCTTACATTGTATGAGTTCTGAGGCACTACGTATGAGTCTCCACTAGACTGATTCTTCTACTGATAATTGAAATTTCTCATTTACAAATTCCTAAAGCACAAAGCTTCCAACTCTCAGTGTCAACTGATGCTCTAGGAGATTATCATGGTTAAGGCTATTATGCTATGGATGTGACAGGATTAGAAGGGATGTATTCTTTCCATCCTATTCCTGTTTAAGAACATTGACAAGAATAATCAATGCCCTTTTCATGCCATGCCTAGATTTGAGTCTAGGCTAAAAAGAGTCTAGAACATATCACTGCAGCCCCATAGGCTTGTTGCTGACTTAGAAAGAAAAAATAGTTGTCTAAAAGTTTTAGCCCAACAAGGATTTCTTGAAGAAGGCCTATCATTTCCTAGCCATTATCCTCTCTACATCCATCTGCGTTAGGGTGTTTTGTTTTGTTTTGTTTTATTCAGTGATGGCTAGATTTTATAAGTTTATGGCCCTAGCCAAAGTACAAATTTTATATAAATTTTTAGAAGACATGGAGTTACCGAACTAATCACAAAATTTGGTCATTTAACAACGTATCATTATAACATATCATTTACTGTAGCTTTTTGGGATCAGGAGAAAGTCATGATATTAGTAATGATAAATTGAATAGATGTGATTATTTTACAATTTCTATTTTATGACTGCTTATGTACAGGTTTGAAAATAGTTCACTGCCACAATTTTCAAATATGGACTTGGCGTACAAACAGCAGGGAAATACAGTAACTCCAAATATAGAATGCCTTCTATGTGACAGATATAAATATCAAGATATAAATTAATTACAAGGAAAAGTTTGCTTTGTTCTTTACAAAGCTTCCCAAACTTAACATTTTTAGGGGGAGAACATTTTTTATTGTTGACATTTGTGGGATCCCCAAATCGCTTTTCTATTTCTATTTCTATTTCTGTTTCTTTTTTCTTTTTTTACTTTATTTTAAACAATTATATGGTTTTCCAACTCCATCAAAGTAAGTCTGGGCAAAAAAATAAAGTCAGCAAAACCACTTGGAGGTCAAGGTTTTCTCTGCTGAATTTTCAGGCAGCAAAGGGTGTGTTGTTGTTGTTTAGAAAGTTCTATTTTAGATGTTCACTGTTGTTTTAATTATGGTATTATATATTATTATAAATGTTTTTTTTTTATTCTGAAGCAGAAAGAATAGAAATGGCACATTGTTTAAAACAGAGCTGTCAAACTCCAGGCCCATGGGCCAGATGCATCATGCGCTGGCCATGCCCACGGGCAGTTTAGCAAAAGGCGGAAAAGTCCCCATACATCACATGATGCTGTCATGACGACATGAGTTGCCATCCCTGATTTAAAAGTTCAGGCAGAATTCTTTTTTTTAAACTGCTGTCCTAAAAATATGTACAAGATAGCAACCTTTTTTCTTTTGCAGGTGGAAAGTCTCACTGCTGCTCGTAGTGCTTTTCAAGCAGGTACTGAGCCTTCTGATGCCATCCGTGTTGTAAATGCTGTACTTACACAAATTGATCAGATCAAAAGGTAATCGCTAATCATTACCATTTATTACAAAAGATTAAAAATAAAATAGACTATCTGGAAGCAAAAAAATATTCCTTCTTTCAGAGAAACTTTTGGGAAAAAGTTAAGTATATTTTAGAGAATATATATAATTATTACTTGATTATATAATAAACTCTGAAAATTAGTGGTTTTGTTTGATATAGTTACCCTATCCATTATGTTTAATTATTCTAATTACCGTATTTTTCGGCGTATAAGACACACCTTTTTGCTTTCTAAAAGGGGGTGAAAATTTAGGTGTGTCTTATACACCAAATGTAGCCCCGCACACCCACTGGCCCCCAACCTTTGGCCTCTGCTTTGCAGCAGTTACCTCCTACAAGCAAACAACAAGGAAAAAAAACATCTCCTTTCAGCTTCAGCATAGCCTAATTAGCACAATTGGATCGGCCTCCTGATTCTCAGCTGTTTTGCGCAGGGCTCTGTTGCTTGCTGCAAAGAGGTAAATTGCTGGAGCAGAATTTTTTTCCCCCTTGTGCTGATCAAGCTATGCTGAAAATGAAAGTATATCTCCTGCTGCTCAGAGGCAGCGGGAGATTTCTTTTTCTTTTCCTGACCAAAAAAGGTAGGTGAGTCTTATACTCTGGTGAGTCTTATCCTCTGAAAAATGCGGTAGTATTAAACAAAAGCACTAATTTTCAGAGTTGATTTAAAGTTGTCAAATCTCATTTGCCCCATAACTGAGCAGTAATTTGTTGTAGTGTAGTGAACTACTATTTCTACACATCTACTCAAAACACTTTCTTGAGGAATGAAAACTTGTTTCATATTAAAAAATTCTGTGTTCGGAATGGCTGAAAAAGTTGATAGAGTTAGCAGAGATTGCAAAATTGACTGCTCAGATCCACCCTGCTTTTATATAATAATATATACTAGCCATTTCTATAACAACAAATCTATCTAATCAGAAAAATCCAAAATCAAAGTTTTATGCAAAGTCCAAAAGCAGTGTCCAAGTAGAAACAAAATTGTGTTCCATTCTTTAGAGCAGTCGATTTAAATCACCAGTCAAAAAGGCTTGATATAAATCAATTCTTTTAAATCATAATTTTAAAAGAGCAACTGTCATTTCTGTCCTGCAGTAGCTTCTCTGACCTGCTGTTGATTCACCAACAGTCCCATTCACTTTAATGGGATGGCTGGTGATGCGGCAGTGACACTACAAGGTGAGGGATGTGGCAGGCAGTAGGTGAGTTGATGCCTGTTAACAGATGCTGCCATGATGGATCTGAAATGTCAGGTGCTCTTTAATATTATATTTATAAGCTGCTTACAAGGCTTCACTTTCAATTTTACTACTTCCCTTCCTCCTCACACTTCGAGACTGGTAGTACAGATGCATTTCTCTTCAAACAATCAGTACAGTTTGTAGTATACATAGATTTGCAAAACAATGGGATAAAGGATTATTCCTGACCTTTTTTTATGTTTTATCTCATAGTTACTGTGAAATTGTGTGAATGCATCTATGCAGTGCATGTTATCTCAGCATCAGTGCAGTGCATGTTATCTTGCAGAGCTTGGATTCATTGCATGAGTTTACAAAAATATAAATATTGCAGAATATACAGCCACATGCTACATAACTAAGTTCCATTTCATGCTGAATAAATAAATTATTAATGTATCTTAAATAGAAGACTATCTTTAGATAGATTTTTACTCCAAAGCAAATTTGATAAAAATAAAAAACCTGATTTTTCCTACTGAAAAAACTGAAAAATCCGATTTAAATTTTAAAAAAAGAATCTGATAAAAAAAACATCAATTTTAATCCACCCTGTATAAAAATAAAAAGTTGAGGTTTTATATTCCTGCCTTATTCTACTGCATCAAAAAGCCTCAGAAGTCAGTATGTTTGTTTTTCTTTTCCCTCTTACCCTACACTTTTTTCTCTTCCCCTTTTCCTCCCTTATTTTCATTTTTCTTTGTACTTCTGTATTTTATATTTTGATAAACTAATAAAATATTTGAATAATGAAAAATATGTATTCCTTAAGTATATGAAGTTATATTCTTGCAATTGTGATTTTAAAGGTATCCTAATGTGGTCATACTGACGACTTCAAATATCACAGAGAAAATTGATATTGCTTTTGTAGATAGAGCTGATATTAAACAATATATTGGACCACCTTCTCCTGCAGCTATATTCAAAATCTATCATTCTTGCATAGAAGAACTAATGAAGGTAATTTCAGTATTCTAAAATTCTTAAAGTATAATTTTTATCCTTGAAGAGATTGTATTTAAATAAATTTTATTTTTATTCTTGCTTATGTATTTTTCTGTGTATTTAACTTGCACAAGGAAGCAATGCCTATTCCTTTTTAATAACTTCTTTGCTTTGAATATTGTCTTTATTGGATTGATGGTTAGCACTTTTTGAATAACTGATTTTTAGCTTTATATACATTTTTTGTAAATGAAAACTTTTTCCCCCAAAGTGCCAAATAATATATCCCCGTCAGCAACTGTTAACACTCCATGAGTTAGATGTGATCGGTTACTTAGAAAACGACGTGTCAAAATTAAGTCTCCTGTTAAAAGATATTTCAAGGTATATATCAGTGCTTAGTTTTGCTGACTTTTTGTTTTGTTTTAAGCTTCTTTGTGATTATTGTTCCATAAAATCAAACACTTTTCAGAATCGAACAACCAAGGCCTCACATTCCAGATAACGCCAAATCTGACATACCAACCTATGTCTTTGCTACATGGATAGAGGGAGTTAGTAAATGTAAATCTGGGAGAAGCCCAAGTCAGAGGCTACACCACCATCTGATACTGGCAGGGAACTGTCTGAAACAAATAACACCTCTATCTGGCTAGATTCAGCTTCATTTCATTCAGACCATAACAGCTCCCAGGCACTGGATCAACTCTTCCACTGGGTCTCCAGCATGATTGGAGTAGAGATGAAAAGCTGTATTTCAGTGTCTACCTTTAGGTCTGGAGCCAGATAGTATCTGGAAAGAACATTTTTCAAAAACTGAGAACAACTCAGGAGAGCTTTGCCTCTGTGCTAAACAAATGGGTCTTTGTTTGTGATAATGTCAGTAAAAGTTCCCTTCCTACAGGTAGTATCCCCCAGCGATTAAAAAACAATTTAAAAACTGACACATTTTGCAATATTTAGCTATTTGTATGCTAGGGAAGAATTAGTCTTTGAATTAGTCTGTGATTCCTGGCAACTGTGGACTAGTTTCGGTGGGGAGGGTGTATGACATTTTTCAGAAGTGGTTTGATATTGCCACCTTCTTAGGCCTGAGAGAGATTGACTGGCCCAAAGTCACCTAGCTGGCTTTGTGCCTAAGGTAGGGCTAGAACTCATAGTCTCCCGATTTCTAGCCTGATAGTTTAACATTATACTGACTTTCTGATAATTCTTTCTGTCTCATACTTTTTTCTGATTAAATAATTAAAGTACAGCATAGTTTCGATGAATCCTAGTTAACACATCTGATTTTTCAGAATATAACTTTTCTAGACCAGATTAAATAAGCAATACTTTTTACTGATCAACAGCACATTCAAATTTTCAGGTTTTATCTCAGGTTGCCCATCTCATCTAGATTATAATCAAATTTGGACAAGATTCTTAGGCATCAATATTTTCATTTGTCTTAATGAGAAGGAGTAATAGAATTGAATGTAATAGTGTACTTAATTTTAATACGCTAAATGAACATTTTCATAAATTTCATGTAGATATTAAATAACCAAATGAGATGGAACCTTAGGCCAAAGTCTTTGCTAACAAGCAATCCTCATCAGGTACTACCTCCCAAAGAAAATCCATTAGTACCCCACAGTACAGTGCCCTCTACATCCAATCCCACAAAGTTTCAAGAAGTCTATTTTGGAACAAAATTACAAATAGTTTAAATTTTTTACTTTAGGAAACAGTGGGAATAAAACTTAATGCTTTATATCTTTTTCCTCTAGATATATAAAATTATTTGAGGGGTACTCTGTTCTGGCTGCCTTTTTCCATTCTGTAAAGAATGCTTTGATTGTTGTTATTAACAGCAGAAAAATACCGTTATCATCTCTGGCTGTTGCTTGAAACCTCTTCCTAATGTACATTGCATAAGTGTACTTCTGCATTTTCAGGTCAATTTCCCAGCAAAACAGAAAGAATGGCAAAAAGTAATACATTTAGGTACATTCAGTACTCTGAAAGCTAAAAATTGAATGCACACTGACAGTTCATTTTTTTCAAAAAGAAAACACAATATCTCTGCAACAAGAAGAAACATCTAGTATTTCTGAAGGACAGATTTAATTCCTGAAGCATTTATTTACAACATCCACTGGTTTGAACTCCTCCTTAAATTTTAGAAGTTCACAACCTAGAAGTATTTATTTTAAAAGTTAAGAAATTGAAGAAGATATTTAAAATAAGTTATTTTAAAAGCTGAGAAGTTTAAGAGCTAGTTTATAAGTGATTATACTGGAACTTCTGTAATTGAAACAGGATATTTCAAAATTAAGAATGCTTTGGATAGATCTGAAATATTTTGTATAGCCTTAATAGAAACAAAGCTAGATTACACAAACGTGTTAGGATAGCAAATCCATTAATGTTGTATAGTATAAACAATATATTTTGATGGCCCTAATAGGTTTCTTGTTATTTGTTTTTGCCTGCAATTTACTTCCCAAATGCTTTTTTAATAATTTTTTTTAAAAAAAACAAGAAACAATAATCCAAACCTGGGACACTTAAAATAATACAAAGTAAAGAGAAAATATTTCTATAAATCACAAAATATATCCTCAATTTTTTAAAAAATTTGGAACCTTTATTCCTAGCTCAGTACATTGTGAGATTAATTAATTTGCACTTTTTATTATTTTGTCTTAAGTAATATTATGAAGGTATATACTTAAAAAATGTATAATCTGATAGAAAGTGAATTCAGTCAGATGAGATCCCACTTCCAAAATATAATACAATCCAAAAATATTACCATTGAGCAAACAAGATCCACTGTCCAATAGCAGGTTGGTTCAATATGTATTATGTTATGAAATTTATTCCAATTTCTTTATATGTTCATACTGACAAAAATTAAACCTAATGCATAGCATATTTCTGCTTATAGGAAAAGTGAAGGACTTAGTGGCCGTATTCTAAGAAAGCTTCCTTTTCTAGCCCATGCGCTGTATATTCAAGTAAGATGATGTTATTTTATAAAAATCATAAAATACATAAATAGTCTTATGTGTGAGCTTTATTTTTACTCAATAATTATAATTTTTCCCATTTTTAATTTTGGTACATGTTACAAAGAATAACATAAACAAAGTATTCATGTACAATAGCAAATAAAAAAATCAATTCAATTAATAACACAGAATCATAGGACTGGAAGAGACTTTGGAGGTCTAATATAATCCCCTGCCCTGGGCAGAAGTCCTTATACTATCAATGACAAATGGTTGTCCTATCTTTTCTTGAGAATCTCCAGCAATAGTCATCCACAATTCTGGGAGGCAAACTGTTCCCCATTGATTAATTGTTCTTATTGTCAGGAAATTTCTTCTTAATTTTGGATAGGATTTCTCTGTAATAAGTTTCCACCAATTGATTCTTTCCTGCTTCAGGTGCTTTGAAGAATAAATCAATCCCTCTGTAACACTCTTCAAGTATTGGAAGACAGCTATCATGTCACTCTTAAGCCTTCCCTTTGTTAGGCTAAACGAGCAGTCCCCAACCTTTCAAGCTTGGTAGCAGCCCCCGGGGGAGGGGATGATGGGATGGTTCTGTGTGAGTGGCAGGCATGTGAGCATGCCCAGCTCCATATGCATGCTCATGTGGTGGGCACATGCACCCACTGCTTGCAGAAATGGAACTTTGCAAACGCAAGTGCCTACTGCTCACAAGTGGATTGGCAAGGACACATTTGCCCACTGCTTGCATGGCCCAGTTCTAAGGGATCGGGGATTCCTGGGCTAGATATATCTAATTTCCTTAGCCATTGTTGAAGAGCACTGGGCCCAAGGCAGAACTCTGAGGTACCCGGGTGACTGCTTGCGTCATAATGCTGCAGAAATGCCATTGAAAGTGTTTCTGTTTCCATGGAATTTGTACATTTATGTAATGCTTGTAATATTTCATGTAGTGCTGTGATGGTGAACCTATGGCACGTGTACCAGAGGTGGCACTCAGAGCCCTTTCTATGGGTAAACACGCTGTCACCAACTGCTCTTCTGGTTTCCAGCCAGTTGGTCTTCGTGGGCGCTGGAGCACTGGAAAATGGGCCAAAAACGGCCTGGAAAACAGGCCGGAAATGCTCAGAAAAACAACCAGAAAATGGCCTCAAAACAGCCCCAAAACAGGCATACGTGCACTCGCCAGCTGGTCTTTGGGTTTCCAGTGCTCCGGTGCACGTACATGCACACGCATTCCGGTTTGGGCACTCAGTCCCCAAAAGGTTCACCATCACTGATATAGTGTGCTAATCTTCAATTCTTTCTATATAATGAATTTACAAGCTTTTATTCTGACACTTAATATTTTTATCTTTCCTTTTAGTCTCCTAATGTTATAATGACAACTTTCCTCCAAGCTTTATCGCTTGCAGTGGACAAGCAATTTGAAGAACGAGCAAAGCTTTCAGAATGTGTTTGATGTTCTGCTTCTTTACTCTATGTTTTATAGTAATTTTCTTTACATACAATCTAACTTTGTTTTTCTATATACCTACTGAGATTGCTAATTAAGAACCATGTGTTTTTAACCTGAAGATCAGTCCAGAATTTCTTTTTTCAACTATTAATGTAATAGTTGTAATGTATAATAAATTACTTCTATATATTCAAAGGTTTGATTTTGTTTGGGCCAAGGTGCCATGTACTATTAGGAGAAGTCATTTAAAAGCAATTCCAAGAAGTTATTATTCCCAATAATTTTGACACATTCTTGGAGTTGGAATGCCTATGATTTATATCATTTTGTATTGTTTCTCTGAACTAGATGACTAGTTTTTATATCTCTTGTAAAAAATATAAATAATCGTTTTTCTTTGTGTGTTTGTTTCGCTTTTCATCTAAGAAGCTTCTTCTGTACTGAACTGAAGAAACGTCTTGGATGAGAAATGAAGTTTTCAAAGAAAAAAAAACAAGGAAGTTCAGTTGCCTTTTGAAAAAAGGATCTTTGGAATATGCTAATTAAGGTTACTGTCCAATTAAAAACACATAGAAAACTACATATTAATAGAGTAAGTGGATGTTTTTTGTGGATGTAGAGTAAGTAAGATGTTTTTTGTATAGTATATGCAAGAGTCCAAGCCAGACCAATCCTAAAAAGAAACAATCTCATAGAATACCTGTTACTTGCCTTTTTACCTACAATTTAATATATATTTATTTAATTCTGTTCTAATAAGCAAAAACAGTTTAATCTAATACATTAACCAAATATCATTGGCAATGCTTAAAAATAAAACAAATTAAATTAGAGGCTGAAGCACTTCTGAGCTGAGCTGAGGTTTCAAGTAGATTGTATGAATGATAAAGCTTTAAAGATGTGTATTACAACTACAATTAAAAATGCTATTGGGACTCTCTGCTTTTTATTTTAGGAGGATTGAACAGTTTTTAGTTCGGGATTGAACACTGAAGGAACAGTACATCATAGAATACCTCTACCTTTATACCTCTAATACTGTTGCTATTTCCCTACAATATCTCAAATGTTGTTTCATATTGTTGAAACATGTTTGTTTCATGTTTGATTCATATTTATGTTTTGGCATCTTGGACTTTTGTTTCTTTAGTTTTTTATAAAATTTCTGAAAGCACCGCATTTCTACACCTGTTAATATTATATCCCAGCCTGAATTCTGATTGTAAAAGATCTGCCTAGCCTGCTTCACCCAGGATATATTTTTAGGGAAGATTGGAGACTGAACAGAGATTATCTAAAACTACTGGGTCCAATAATGGCCTCTTGAGGATAGAGACTACCATGGCCTCTTTCAAGGCAGGCAGGGCTATTTTCTCCCGCTAAGAGGCATTAACTAGAAATTGGACTCAGCTGCATTTATCTTCCTGACTAGCTTTGACCAGTCGCAGCAATAAGTATGTTGTCCAAATTCAAGCAACTTTGTCCAAGTATGCCTAAAGTGATTCCCATAGTAATCCTGCAAAGGCTCACCCTGAAACAGAGCTGTTAATCAGATACCTACAGACTCAATAAGAGCAGAGAAGTAAACACTTTGTGCAACTTTTATTTACCACAAAAGCCTAATAAACAGTCTTACCTGTGCCAAGTTAGTTTCATCCTTTGTTCCTTAGTCTTCCTTCAATGGCACTCTGAGCCTCCCTTGTATTTCTGCATCTCATGGAGCCCCTCCGCGAACCAGGAGGTTCTATTCATGACTACATAGACACAATCAGTTCAAACACGCTTGTCATATGTTCATTTCAACCCATGACTAAGTTTTGTCTAAAACATGTGCCAGAGAGTCAGGATTAACCCTAAGTTCCCTCTGAAATCTATTGGGTCCATCAGTCTTTTCTGGAGCAGGGTCACCAACCGGTGGTCTGCAAGAAAATTTTGGTGGTCCAGAGACAAATTTTCATATTTTTGCATTTTTTATATTGCACTCATCCTCAAGCTATGGCACCTGGGCCAAATATGGCCCAAGAGCAATTAATCTGTCCCGCGCGCAGGAACACACAGCTGCACCGCCCACATCACCCCGCCCACATTCCAGCCCCTTAAGACCAAGCGCAAACCTGACCTCGAGTAGAGTGGTGCGAACCACACGAATTGGAAGTGGAAGGTAAGAACAAGAGTTCGCCATGCTCAGCCAAATGGCTGCCCGGGGGGGTGGGGGGAGGTCTACATCTCTCCTTCTGCAAGGCCTCTGAGTTGGACTGTAGTAGTCAGAGGACTGGCCGATTGGTCATCCGAAGCAGCTTCTCCACCCAAGTGCACCAGCTTGCTGGGGAGCTGCCTGTTCCTCGGCAGGCCAGTGCACCTGGGTGGAGGAGTTGCTTCAGGATGACCAACCGGCCAGTCCTGTGAGTGAGACTACTACAGCTCTGGAATATAGGACTGGCCATGGCGGGGCTGGAAATCTCTGCCCTGGGGTGGCACGTGCAATGTGCAATTTTGTAGATGGTGCAATATGGAAAAAGGAGCTCAGCCCTCACCGTCCGGAATGAAATAATGGTGCTGTGGCGAGGGGGGAGGGATGGCACAAGCAGGCAGAAGCAGCAGTTGCGAAGGCTTGAAGCTGCAGGAGCGAAGCACTACTTTCATTTTCGCGGCAACAGCATTCTGCCTCGGTATATTTGCGCCAGCCGATGGCGCAAGGCAGTCCTCATCTGCTGCTTGGGACTTGGAGTGGTAAATGGTGTCTGGTCTGGGGAGCAGCCAGATTTTGCTCTCCATTGCAGACACCAGATTGTCCCCCTGCAAGCTCTCATCGCTTGAGCGCATCCTGAAGCGGCATAGGAAACTGGTCAGGCTCCTCAGGATGAGAGCTTGCAGGGGGCCGATTTGATGTCTGCAATGGAAAGCAAAATCTGTCTTCTTCTCTGCTGTAGTGCAGCATCAGGATTCCGCCTTGGTATATTTGCAGCGCAAGGCAGCCCTCGATTCCTGCCGCTTGGGACTCAGAGGGGTAAACAGCATCTGGTTTGGGGAGCAACTGGATTTTGCTCTCCATTGCGGACGCCAGATTGGCCCGCTGCAAGTTCTTGTTTCTTGAGCCCGACCAGTTTCTTGCACCACTTCAGGGAGCGCGCCTCAAGACGAGCTTGCAGGGGGCCAATCTGGCATCCGCAATGGAGAGCAAAATCCGGCTGCTCCCCGGACCAGTCACCATTTACCGCTTCGAATCCCAAACGGCAGGAGATGAGGGCTGCTTTGTGCCACCGGCTGGTGCAATATACTGAGGCAAATGCTCATGCTGTGCAAGTTCAAGTAGTGCATTTCTGAGAAGTTAAACACAATGTTTTACACACAGAACTTTCTAAAATAGAATTTAAATAGAAACAGCCATATGCACATAACTTACAGCAAAATTTTTGCTTGTGAATATATATGCTGTTAAAACTTACTTTTCATATTTCCACCCAGGTTATATTTATAGTAGTTTATATTTAGTAATACAGAAAAAAAATCTGTAAACCAGGTATCAGCAACTTTTTGGACCTCAGGGACCACTAAATTCATAATTTTAAATCCCACGGACCACTAATGATCTGTCTAATGACTGGCTGGGTAGGCTTGGCTAGATGGTCATGTGACTTGGTGGGCATGGCCAACTCAATGTTACTCATGTTGATATTGAGTTGCCAGCCACTCCTCACCTCCTCACCCGGATGGGGAATAGGCCTCGCCAGCCTTTTCTCACCCCTCCCGTCAGCCACTTCTCACCTCCCCACCCGGATTCCTTAGGACCCCAACAGGAAGCAGTTGCTGGAGCTAAGCAGCCACCATGAGAAAGAGTTGGCAAAACAGCTGGCTCAGTTCAAATTGGATCTGACCGAGAAGGAGGCTCAGCAGAAGTACCTCACTGAAGACTATGAGCATAGACTTTCCAAGCAGAGGGAAGATCTGCAGGAGTGCAAGGCCAGGTACTGGCGCCTGGAGGCTCAGCAGACTGAGATGGTCAGCCGATTCCAGGCCATGAGGCAGTCCCACTGGAACAAGGTCCTCCAGTTCTTCCCCACCAGTGGCGTTTCCCTCCAGCCTTTGCCCTCACACCAGGAGGCTGAAGCAGACCCCCAGTCAGAATTTCTGCCCCTCTCTGGCCCACACAAAAAGTCCCCGAAGGGGGAGATTCTGTGCAGCAACACAAACATTCATTGCATGTATCCGGCCCAGGGGCCATAGTTTGAGGACCCTGATTCAGTGCAATATAAAAAATGCAAATAATTTTTCTGGGAACCAAAATTTTCTCACGGCCCACCAGTTGGCGACCGCTGCTGTAAACCATTTTAAAAAGCTAAGTCACTACTGTTGGAAGATAAAATTGAAGAAAAGTTTCATACAGAATTAGCTACCAGACTAACATAAATGAAGCTAACTGATGTCTCTAGGTTTGATATGCTTATTAATAACGTTTTCTCAATAAAGTTGTAATTGCATTTTCATTCATCAAATCCTATAAATCTACAAGAATCCCTGAGTGATAATATCGATGATTATCTCCAAATGTGTATACATAGGATTACCATATTAAATTCTGGAAGGAATTTAAGAGAAATCACTTGAAGTTTATACAAAAGGATAGGAAAGAAACTGGGTGTGTATTTTTGGTGAGAAAACAATGGAAGAACACTAGCAAAAGGACAAATAATGGAGAAGATGGCTGGAAACTTATACTGTGAGCTTAATTTAAAGAACGTAAAGAGGTCTAATCCTCTTTTATGTTTGCTTTTACGTTTCTGTTGCTTTTCTTCAAAGGGAAGCTTTTTGTAAATTAAAAATTCTGCATGAAATAGAATCATTAAATCTTACATAAATATGAGAAATTGTCATCGGAATTGATTGATGTCTAAATTTATTTCAAAATATTTCAGCATTGGTTACACTGAAAATTCATATAATAGAGTGTCTTATAAGTCTTAAAAGTAAAACTAATACAAAAAAATGTTGCAAACGTGCAAAGCTGACGGACAGGAAACGGACAGGATTGTGCTCAAAATATTTTTTTTCTACATAAATCTATTAAACTTGAATGACTTCAATCTAGATTTTTCTGAAAAATTCATGTAAAATATAACTGAAATTGGAATGACATCTACTTCAGCTATACTTTATTTTATAGTGTAAAAGCAGCAGGTGTCCTTGGTACATTATGTCCATTGAAAGTTTCATTTTAAAAAAGCACAACATAACATTTAAAATACTTTAAACCATAAAATTGCTTCGAAAACATAGGTAACTGTGAAATTCTTCAGTGAACTATTAATTCAATATTTTGTCCTCATTTTTCAGAACCAGAAAATGTAATGGAACAGTGTACAATGTTAATCCATTTACTAATATTTAAACATTAGTTTTTTCAAACAAAACTGTCTAAAATGAAGGATGGAAATAGAAAAATGTCACTGCTTTGTTATTTTCTACTTAATGTTAGCACTTAATAATAATCAACAATTTACTGTACATTGCCCAATTGTATACTCTTCAAATACATAATCAAGAATATATAGAGAAATGAAGACTTAAAATTGACATGTATACAGATTCTCAAAATGCATCAATCTGTTAAGAATGTCTTTACCTTGAAAGGTTCTTGAAAGGCAAAATAAATATATTTACCAAAACTATCAAAAAATAAAAAATGAACAATTTTGACAAAAGCCATCAGCCAGCTAATCTATTATCTGCTTAATTGTGCAGATACTACTCTCTGCATATGCCCATTAAAACTTGCATTAGGCAATTATGTGGATCCTTCTGTCCAGAATGTATTAGGTGGCCTTCCAATAGGAAACTCAACAAAAAAGTAGTTTAGCAAGAATTCCAAGTAGCAGAGTGCTTTGAATTAGAGCTAGCTAAATATCAGCAATGTTGCAATTGATCAGAACAATACCATACTTTAAGACACATTAAGAGAAACAAAATACTCAAGCTTCATAACATTTTGAGAAACATTAAATATAGAGGTAAATATATATTTTGTCATGAGGTAATTTAAGATTAAAGCAGTATTTTAAAAATATAAAGATACTTGTGAAGCTGTTTTAATTTGTATTTAGTACAATGCAAATAGGCTAAATGAATTCATGGAGTTTGGTTTGCAATTCATTTTTTAGAACAACCATTTTTGTATAGGTTTGTGAAAAATTAAAAGATGGGCACCAATTGAAGTATTTAGTAAAATTCTTAATTTTTAAGTATTTGATTATTCCTCCAGATCATCATGTAAATGAAGTTCAATCATCCAGGCCGAAAGTATCTTAAAAGATTAAATCATGGCAACTGGAGCAAAGCTTGTTAAAACAGATGTTTGTTACTATCCATGTAACCAGTGATAATGAGAATTTGAATAGGCAGTGTTAGGGAGTCGTTGGAAAGAAATTGAATAAATTAAATAAAGAATAAGGAGTTGAACTTGATCCAAGTAGCCTAAGCCTAAACCTAAATTTAAGATTTTTTTGAATTGTGGAATTTTGTTCCTTAAAATCATTTTATAGATAAGCTGATATGATCAGTATCTCTATAATTTTAAATATTACTAAACAGCAAAATTACCACCTTATAATATCTACTGTGTAAACATTTAGGCTAGCAATGCAGCAACAGTAGGAATCAAAAGAATGTATTCTATATCTGTATATAAAGGAAACAAATTATAAAGATCCAATACTTGTGAAGTATCAGTAGGGGTATAGGATCCTTAAAATCTCTTTAAAATTAATTATTTTTTAAGTTTTCACTATTTTTAATTTAAATTAATTGGTAATCAGTAGAATCTGAGAAGATGCCCAAATCTGCATGTTATCCTCCAATTACTATGACGAGAAAACTATTTCAGTATTATCTTTCCCATATAAAATAGTTGAATGCTGGACTACTTGGTCCATTAAACAAGAGTACCATCTTTGAAAAGAATCTTATCAAGCTAGTTGTTTAGAGAATTTTATTAGAAAAGATGTTTATCTAAACTAAGTTAAAACAGTTTCTAGGACTCTTTTAAAATATTATTGATGTAAAGGAGCACACTTTTAAGAACTTTCACTGCTGCCATATGCTTTTTAATTTTGACCAGGATGGGGACAGAAAAGGTTCAACCTTTTCTTCTGTTCAACCCAGTGTATTATGTATTTCTTTTCCAATAGACAGACTTCCTTAGGGTAGATGTTTTCTCCTTGCCAAGGTTGAGTTGCCATCTCCAGTGTGGTATTCCCCCATTGGGTCCTCAGGCCAACTTTTAGACCCAGATCTTTAGATTCTTATGGAATAATAGGAGGCTGAGGGCAGATCTTTACCCCAAGAGGCAGAATGTTCCAATAGGCATGTGAGCAGAGAAAGCTCTTCTGGATCCTGTCAGCTGAAGTTCTTTGACCAATGGGATCTGCAGTAGGCCTCAGCTGGCATGAGTGGGGTCGGCATGACAGGAAGAGAATGCCTATACTCAGCTTCTTCATTTCTCCAAAGTTCATTATCAGTCAATGAAAGCCAACATTAAGAATTGTGTATTGACCAAATCTACATAAACAACTCTAGATACTAGGAAATTCCTATTTGGCACATACAGAATAAGTCCAGTAAGATTATTAACAGACCACATTTTTCTACATGGATCATCCTCAGAAAAGCATTTAGCAATGATCAAATTTTAGCAAAGTAGTTTTCACTGCACAGAAAGAACATTTTTTTTCTGCCAGAATATTTAAGAGGGTTTATTTTAAGAAGTTAGTGTTCATACTGAATGTAAAAAAAACATTGAAGTATTTTTTACAGGTAAAGCTTTTTCAGAGTTCCATATCTGATACCCCTGTTCACTGTTTAATATATAAAAAGTATAGGAACAGCACATAATTAATCTGCATACTTCAGTTTCTATGCTCTAGAGAAAAAAACATTTCATAAAAAGAAATTCATGCATGAGTGTGAAATCATCCTGTAGCCAATCAGTCTGGTACCATCCTACCTGGTACCATCCTGTAAGTTAGGATTCCCAATTAGCAGAAACTTGGTAATGCTGCCTTGGAAATCCAAAAATTTGGTAATATCAAAGTATGTAGAAGCCAGCAGATTAAATACAGATTTACTGTCATTTCACAAGGACCAAGATTTTGTATATCCTAATGAGCAGCATCAAGATAATTTTAAAAATGGCACTTATGCATTACAATGGTTTTAAAGGCAAGTTATGATATGTAAACGACAGACATATAATACAAAGTATTGCATAAACTGCAGGTGTGTTCCAGATGAAATAAGGTCATGTGAGTAAGTTTCAATGAAAGGCATTCAATAATAGCATCTTAATATCAGAACAAAACAATATGACAATATACAGCGTACCATCATTATCATATCTTTCCTATTGTCCTTGAGCACCATACATGGCATACATAAGCTCCACTCTCAAGCTTATTTTTTGTGTTTTGAATATAATAGATACCAATGTGACTTTCAAAAAAATAATTAAGATTCTATACAACAGTTTACTGCATCTAGAGAAATCCTGGACTAATAACTGATTATCTTATTGTATAAAAGGCAGCAATATTCTTCTGTTCCCTCAGTGAGGTAGAACAATGTTTAATGTACAAGCCAGGTGCACAGATTGGTGTTCAAATTGTTTTCTTGAACACTATTTCCTAAATCACATTTTTATTCCTTCTTGCTGACTGAGTTGTGACAGAGTTTTCTTTATCCTTAAAGCTGTTAGTCTAGCTGCACCATTGGCATACCAGCATTCTCGCATAATCTTGGCCATTACTCGTAATGCCTGCAAATAAATAAAACAGAAAATATTTTGTGAGCCATTATTTGATATCACATAGCAAAAAATTTTTAAAGTACATTTATCCATAAATACAAATACGAGTCCATAATCTTAAACAAAACTGTCCTGACATTCATATTTCTTTCAATTCAAATTCTAAAATTAAAATATTTATTTTTTAAAAAAAATATTGATTTATTTTTAAAAGTATTCTAAAACTTATCTAAAGAAAAGAATCTACCTCACAACTTTGCCATCTGTTTGGAGTATTGGGTCGTAGCTTCTGTTCACAAACAATTCTCCTCATTTCCTCAACTGAAGGATCAGAAGGGACAAGGTCGTAATATGGTAACTGATAATCTTCATGGATTCCTGAGATATATAAGCCAATATATAATTTAAGCTTCATTTCTGATACTGGTTGAAGTTAATTGGTTGGGATTTTTTTGAACCTACCACCAATTGAACATCGACGAGCTATTTCCCAAAACACTAGTCCCATTGCATAAATATCTGCTCTTTTGAAAGATTCAAAATGCTTCATGTTTATCGAATCATCAAGTACCTCAGGAGCCATGTACCTATGAATATAAAGACCAATATGTATTATACAGCAATGCTGCTTGAACGTTATTTAATTTTATTTTTTAAAGCCATCATAAGCAGCTGTAAGCACTGTTTCAATTCTACAAAGTAATCATCTGAACTTTATACTGTATACTATTTATTACTAGGGACATGGTGACTCAGTGGCAAAGATGCTGAGCTCCTGGATCGAAAGGTCAGCAGTTCAGCAGTTCGAATCTCTAGTGCTGCGTAACAGGGTAAGCTCCTGTTACTTGTCCCAGCTTCTGCCAACCTAGCAGTTCGAAAGACATAAAAAAATGCAAGTAGAAAAATAGGGAGCACCTTTGGTGGGAAGGTAACAATGTTCCATGTGCCTTTGGCGTTTAGTCATGCCGGTCACATGACCACGGAGACGTCTTCTGACAGCGCTGGCTCTTCAGCTTTGAAACAGAGATGAGCACCGCCCCTAGAGTCGGAAACGACTAGCACATATGTGCGAGGGGAACCTTGACCTTGACCTTTATTTATTACTGGCTACTCTAATGAAATCCACAAAGTTTTCCTTTTAAAAAAACTTTGGAAAACTAAACCAGTTATTGCAGACTAAGTTAAGCGCAGTAATTCACAATAACTTATCACTGATTTTGAAGCCGTAATTTCAACTAAGTACACATGACAACTTTTAAAAACTTTGATTTATAAAATCAGAATCGTATATATCTATTCAGGACTGTTTTGAGAGTATTAATCTACTGACTCAATAGCTATTCCCAAATAGCTAAGAAATCACAAATAAAGCAGCATTTCTGGCTTGGGGATGTACATTCACTGCTGTTTGGGATCTGGGATCAAACACTTTCCTTTCTTATACGGGGAAAAATGTACTTCGGCTATGAAAGGATAATAATCTGCCTTTCTCTAACTGGGTTAAAAGTTTAAAACTGCCTCATTCCTGTTCATCTCAAGATAGCTCCACCTCAGGTGACCCAAGTGATACTGCAGCTGCCCGCTTGCAGTGCCTGGAGACTGTGGGGGTTTGGATGAGGACTTCAGTTGAAAGGAGCTAAGATGGGTTCAAAGGGCTTGGGACCTGGGAGTTTATCATCTCTAGTTATGAATGGGGTTTAGCTATCTCAGATAGATTTTAGGCACAATCTGTGAGTTCTCCTGGACTCACATCTCCTGTTCAAAGAGTAGGTGGCAGTAGAGTCTGTAATTACCTTTGTTCAACTTCATGTTGTGCCCTAATTGCACCCATTCCTGGATCATGAAGTCCCGCGCAGAGTCACTTATACTCTGGTCATCTCTCATTTGGATTACTGTAATGCATTCTACATGAGGCTATTCCTGAAGAATATTCAGAAGCTAAAACTAACATAGATTGCAATGGCACAATGGTTATATAGGCCCCTCAGGTGGCATATATAACAATGTGTGAGCTGCACTCGATGCTAGTCTGTTTCTGAGTCTAATTTGAATTGTTGGTTAACACCTCTAAAGCCCTTTAGGGAGTGAATCCAAGGTTACCTGAGGAGATTCATTGGCCTATTCCACTTGCTCCAGTGGAAGTTGTCTACTTCAGATTCCATCTACGAAAGAATTTTGGCTGGCGAGGTCCAAGAAAAATGGCCTGTTATCTTGGTTTTTAGTCTTTATTTAATCTCTCATAATTTTAATTGTTTTATATTATAATCATTCTGTAGGCCACTCAGTCACTGTGATAGTGAGATGGACAGCACATAAATTAATAAATTAATTAAATAATAGCTATTTAGAATTGTTGGCTATTTATAAGTTATTGCAAATAATTCCTACTCATCGACGAAGGAAACAGATGCTTGTACATCATTTTGAACAATAGCTACTGTTGTGCTATTTGAGTTAGAAAAGCTAGAGACCAGTCAAGTTTGGCTACCTGCTGCCACCTAGCAGGACTACTTCACATATAATATTATGTTTTAATTATTTCTGTGACTGAATAGAATCTTCTGTAAAATTTCTGGAAAAATAAAGCATTGAGCGAGATGAATAACTAATAGATTAAAGAAAATAATTGATTTTCACTGTATCAGTCTGCAGATGAAGGTCTTTTTCTGACATAAAACTATTCCATACAGAAAACTCATTTGTCAGAGAAAACTACACTGGAATTGTATTGTTGCACATAAGACTTCATCTGGAAGCTAAAGTAATACAATATATTTCAGATAAAAGTTTATCTGTCATTGGTTAAAACAAGGCTCATACATTTAACTAGAAACCTGATTCCTCGTTAATATTTACATGAATTTCCAAGATTAAAAGATTACATATTAATAGGTTAGCAAGAATGATAGAAAAGTACAAGTCCAAAGATATATCTTTCTTCTCCATTTTATTTATTGATCTATGGAGAAGAGGGTCACCTTTCAATCACTTATGCCTTCACTCTTAAAGAGGGCACTACTCAGCAGTTCTGGGACACTTACTGGAGAAGAATAAAGAAAGAAAGAATAAGGCAAAGTATATTATTTCCTCTCATTTGTGAGCATGCAGCAATATGTTTATATTTTTAATGACTTATATTCAATAAATTAGGATGATAAACAGTAACTTTCAAATGAGTTCATACTTATTTGTGTAAATCCAAATCCATGTTCAATATGAGGACATTTTATTATACTGGTTTTCATAATGTAGCAGTAAGAGAGTTTGTGAAATATACAACTAGAATCTTTTTATCACTATAGGTCACATTACAGCAAGATTCTAATGGGTTCAACAGACTTTCTCCTGTTGCTGTAGGAATCACTGGCTTTAACGTCTACTGGTTAGTTTATTTTCAGTTTGATTGTGTAAAATATTCCATTAAAAAAGCATCAGTTTACCTCTTTGTTCCCACTCTGTGATTTGGTGCAATATCTATTGTATCTGTAGCTGAATCATGCCTTACTGCCAGACCTAAATCTGCAATGCAACATGTTCCATTTTTCTTTACTAATATATTTTTTGATTTCAAGTCTCTATGAGCTATAGCTGGTTTACCTGAAATTAAAACACACAGAAGCACTATTAATATCATTGACTAAATCAACCTGAATTTTAACTCAAGACACAAAAGATGATGCTCATAAAGTAACAGAGCTGGAAGGGACTCTAGAGGTCTTCTGCCTGTGGATCCTTACTCCATCCCAGATAAATCTTTTCTTGTCCAATCTTTTCTTGATAACATTCAGCAACAAATTATTATTTCTGCTGATGAAGGTCAAATTATTCCACTCTGAATAAACACTATATAAAAACCTAACTCTCCACGTAACACTCTAATGCTGGGAAAGACTGAAGAAAAAGAGAAGAGGATAATCAGAAGTAAGATGGAAGAACATTATGGTGCTCCACTGGAAGACCTAAAAGTCCATGTTAGAGACAAATCACAATGGAGAAAAATCTATCTAAATCCTCAATAAAAGGTGATAAAGACTTGATGGCAATTAAACTAAAATAAATTTCTTATTATATATTAAAATTCTGATTTGTTAAAATTCTGACAATATATTAGGAATTACTAAATGAAGATAAACAAGCTTTAAAACAAGGTTTCCAAACTATAAGGTACCTCCCTTGAGATGCAGATGTGGTCCAGGGGAGATATAAGAATATTTTAGTTACATTGTTAGAATGATGGGAAAAATATAGATGGTTACCTGAGATTAACAACTATTTTTGAATCTAATTCAAATTTCATAACATAAAATTCACAAATAATGGTTCCTACACTAAGCTACAATTTCTTAAAATACAGTATATTGCTACACATGGTGACCTCAGTGATACTGTGGCTGCTCTCATGTGATGTCTGAAGGTAATAGGGCTCTGGATGGAGAAGCAACAGACTTCAACTGAATCCTTGCGGAGTCAATGAGTCCCAAGAGCCAAATGTTTGTCATCTTTAGATATGGACAGAATTGCACTATCCTGATCAGACCCAGCACAATTATTATTATTATTATTATTAAGAGAAGATATAATAAAATAGAGCAAAATAAATACAGTATTATTAAAAAAATAAAAACTTAATTAATGATGCAGCTTATTGATCAATGGTAGTCCAAAATTGGATGAATGGGAAGATATTTTGAGCCTTTTTCGGAAAGAAGAAACATTAAATGGAAAGAAAACTCGGTACGCAGATGTTTCTTCAACATAGAATTAATGAAGATCTGCCTAGAATCATTGTATAGAAAGCAGCAATATAGAACCTCGCTTAAGAGTTTCTCTTAAACTCTCTGTAGTTTTACCACACAGACCTAACTGAAGATACAAAAGACTGCTGCAGGCAATGCATCCAGCTAGTGAGTGCTTATAGAATTTCAGAATTGTAATGGATGATAAACAGGAGGCTTGCACAAATCATTTCAGAAGAATATGATCAATATTGGGGTATGGCATTTTTCTTAAATTTGATTGGAGATCTATATACCAAATTCATTGTTTTGAGGACAGTTCTAACATTATAAAAACCTAATAAGCACAAACTTTCTATATAGAACCTCAGAATCCCATATATGAATTTTATCTAAGGTTTTTTAAAATGATCTCTACATATTAATGGGCCAAACCTAAAGGAGATAGAATTAACATGAGTCAAAAGATAATTAGAAGAAACCATGCTCTATCATACAACAAGACCGTGCTTGTTGTCTTACATATTTCTACATGTAAGATGGCTTTTGGAACTATCCATATGTCTCAAATTAATGGTTCTAAGAATGTTAATTTTTGAAAAAAGAGTAAATTTAGGAGCTATAAGGAATCTGAAAGATTACTTAGTTTGGAAAAACTTAATTTTAGCTAAAATAAATATACTAGACTACAGTAGATTTACAATTCTTTTACTAGATTTATTCGATTTTTTAAAAATCTGGTTTGCCTCTCACTATTTTTACCATGTGTCTCTAGTACAACTGGTAAAAGTATATAGAAAATCTTATTTTAGAATAGATGATTAAAAGTTAGAAAAAAGGATAAGGACTTTCAGAAGGAATATTCATTAAAATGGTGTCCTGTGGGTTCAGGAGGAAAAACTATAGTAAGAGGAAAATAGTGAGGAGGGGTGTTTCCCACTAAAAACTTTAATTAGTAGATTTTCAAAGGTATTATCGATGCAATTACTTTTTTAATCTAAACATAAATCACATACTGTAAATTAAATGTTAAAACAAATTAAATTGCAATGAAGATGATTAAAATGATTTCAAAATGCATCCTACTGAGAGAAGATGTACATTAACAACTGAAACATTGGGATTAAGTTACCTTGTGTGCCAACAATCTCCATGTGAAGATGTGCAAGTCCACTAGCAGTTGACAATGCTAGTTTTATCATTCCCTCTACAGTAACAGTGTACCTGTTCAAATAATCAAAAAGAGAACCATGCTCATGATAATCTGACACTAGCCAGAGTTGTGTCCATGTACCATTATCTGCAAATCAAAACAGAAAAGGAACAATTAAAATTAAGGGAACAAAATAAATAAATTGGAAAAATGACTCCATATTTAGAGATATCTCTGTTAAATTATTGAAGTTTGCAAATGATATTATGTTGGTCGTGGTCTCATAAAAGTTGGTGATGAGTCTGCCAATAGACAGGAAGCTGAACAACTGGCCCTATGGTGCATCTGGAACAATCTGGAGTTGAACATGCTTAAAACTGTAGAGATGAGAGTGGATTTTAGGAGGAGCCCTTCTACTGTACCATCTCTTATTATATTCGACAGAACGGTATCAGAGTAGATCCTTCAGGTTTTTGGGTTCTATAAGTTCTATAATTTTCCAGGATTTGAAATGGACACTAACATTAGAATCAACATTAAAATGGCACAACAAAGAATGTTCTCCCTGTGTCAATTCAAGGAGTTCAGACTGCTCCAAGAGCTGTTGATAAGAGTTTTACAGAAGAATTATTGACTCTGCTATTAGTATTTCTATATTAGAAATACTATATTAGTATTTCTATAATTGTCTAGTTTGGTACAGCAATCAAACTGGACAGGTACAGACTCTAATGGATAGCTAGGACTGCAGAAGAAACAATAGCAACCAGCCTGCCTTCCATAGAATATTGTGCAGGTCAGAAGGAGAGCTGAGAAAATACCTAGACTCTTCACATTTTGGGCATAAAGGTTTTCAGTTCCTTCTCTTGGGACGTTGCTGTAGGACACTGCAACTACAAGTTGCCAAATACTGCAACACTGCAAGTTACCAAAACAACTAGACACAAAGATAAGATTTTTTCCCTCATGCTATCATTATGCTGAACACCTAATTCTCACAATACTGACTTACGTCTAAGAATATTTATCCATCTTATTTGGCTGTTTACTATCTTTTACTAACTCCTCTTATTGGGTAATATTATTATTATTATTAATTATTATTATTACTCTGCTGTTGTGCCATGTATAAGAGCTTCTGAGTTGGAGACAAATCCATTGTATGTCTAATCACATTTGGACAAATAAAGTATTCTCTTTTCTATTCTATTCTTATGAAGAATATTAACTATGTTATTGCGGTCTACTTGTATCAAAAATAGCGATTACAAAATTACACACATCAACTGTTTAAATCCTAATGAAGTCATGCAGATTTAAGTAACCCATATCTCACAGCATTGAATTTGTAATAAATATACTTTTTAAAAAATCCAAGATGAAAAACATATCTACAATCCAGATAAAAATATTTGTTAAATCGTTGCAATATAAGCCAAAGTCCTCATTGCAAACAATTTGTCTTTAGTTCTTTAGTTCTATAAAATTACTCACACTTGAAAGGTAAAGTTTCTTCAAATTGATGTTAACTTCTTGTAACTTGATGGACATAGCCTTTGGAAACAATCTGAAAATAACTTGCTATGCCTTCCAGGATTTTTTAAAATTTCCCTGTCTAGGTTATATTCTTAGTATCTCCTTGTGATCATTAGTACTCAAATACTTGATTGGCAAGTGCTATTATTCTGTTAGCCTTACAAATAAATCTAGGACAATTTATTCCAGATAAATATCTCCCAGCCTTGGCAATTGTCATTGAGTACGGGTTTCAACTCTTAAAATCTTCTACAATGGCCATGCTTGTTGAGGAATTCTGAGTCTTAAAATTTGACATAAAAGAAGAACACCCAATTTAGGAGAATAAGAGATACTTAATATAAGCATTTAAGACAGATTTTAACATAAATACAAAGCCATTACAATTTTGTTTTTCATGAAAAACATTTTTCAAAAAATTATAATTTTCCAGATTTTTTGAGTATGTTTAGGTATTATGTCATTAATATTTCTCATTGAGAAATCCTAAACTTATAATTATTTAGTGACTGTTCAGTTATAATGGCACCTAAAAAATGACTTATGTCCAACTCTCACTTATGACCAATGTAATATTCCCATTGTCACATTATCAAGATTCAGGTGCTTGGCAAATGGCATGTATTTATCATGATTGCAGCATCCTGAGGTCATGTGATCACCATTTAGGACCCTCCTACCTGGCTCCTGACATGAAAAGTCAATGAGGAAACCAGATTCGCTTAATGAATACAATTTAACAACTGCAATGATTTGCTTAACAACTATGGCAAAAAGATCATAAAAATGGGGCACAGCTCACTTAACAACTGACTTGCTTAACAACCAAAATGTTGGGCTCAATTGTGGTTGTAATTTGAGGACTACCTGTATATAATAACAAGTTACTGTATATGATAAGCAAAATATTTCTGGATTGTGACCACCTTTATTGTCTGCAGCTATAAATCCAAGAATATTCTCATGGCGGAGCATAACTGTTTGATAGATTTCAGCTTCACGAAACCATGAGCGTTCTTCTCTTGAAGAGAATATTTTTACTGCAACTTCTTCTCCTCTCCATTTTCCTCGCCAGACTTCTCCAAAGCGACCTTTTCCAATACTTTCTTGTAGTACAATTGTTCGTGCAATTGTTCTCTGAACAAGTAATGGCAAACCTAAAAAAAAGTTTTCTAATCAGTGATAAAGAACCAATTAATCAATCCAGGTTTTGATCTACAAGGCTTTTCCTCCTATCAAAAGACTGTTAAAGCCTCTAGCTATTACTAATTCTAATTGGCCCTACTTTCCCTTTGGTCATAAATAAAAAAGACCAATTCTGCTTTGTTAAAAAAAAGGCGTCTTCAAATAATAGTTTAATTTCCAGTAACAATAATAAATTCTTTGGGGCAGCTCTTTGGCTGCATTAATCTCCAATATTATGCTATTGCATTTGCTATAAACACACAAATACTTCCACAATTTTTTAATCACTACTACTTTCTATTCCCATATCTAAGAAGTTGTTATCTCTAAAGAATCTTACCACATTTCCACTAATATTTGAAAGTGTAATCTAAATCAATTAAGTGAGTCACAAAATCTGTTTAAAGCTGAAATAATTTTCCAATTGGGATCTAACCAAATCTGGTTTGTACATACCTGTTTGTCCTTTGAAATAGACTAAGCAAAGAAATATACTCCACAAGTCTGGATAGAACTACATTTTATTGATATTAGCTTGAAGTGGTTTTTTTCACTCGTCTCCTCTTATATTCTACATATTCTCAGATTTCAACAGCTGTTGGTACTAGGATTGCTGTCACTTGTGTTTGTAAAGTGAAATGTGGTATCACTTACTAACAGCAACTCTGACAGTCATGACTGCTGTCATAATTCCAGGACCACACAGATCATTAAACAGGGAGAGATTAGAGTCCTAGGGAAGGAGTATGGAGAAGCTGCAGGAAGGGGATTGTGGTTGGCTCAATGAGGGCCACAGATGGATGCTATAGATACAGGTCGGCCAGCAGAGGCTATGGGAAAGTGCCATGGATGCAGACAGGCTGGTGGAACCCATGGAAAGGCCACCAGAGGCCATAAGTGAGGAAATGTGTTGCTGCTGGCAGGCTATATGACAGAATCAGGGTAAGCAGGAGGTGCTACAGTGTACAATAACTTGTATTCCACAGCAAACGCCTTGGAAGGCAAAATGGTGGGAGAAACTTGTGACCTTTTCTAACAGTTTCTCCAGTGATTTTGCTTGTGGGAAGCTGCAAACAACAATCTTGTGACTGGTTAGCTGCAACACTGCAGTTGCAAGCTAGATACCCTCACTATGTAGGGATGTAATGATGACTGGATTTTCTAGGTCCAGTTATAAATCCACTGTAAGTGCCACTGTACATGTCACTGAATGGTTGCTAAATGAGTGGATATAAACCAGAGATCACATGTAGTGAATTATGTCATCTTAGCTCTTAGCTCTTTTGTATGCTTTCACTGTCTCTTTTGAGCATGTTTTTGCAACTATTATCAATGCCTTGTTTCTCCAAGGATATCTGCTTGGTTTCTTTATAGTGTTCAAAATACATGACAACAATGCAACATGGTAGTTAAATGTTGGGCTAAAGGTTCTAATCTACCTTTAGCCATAGAAAACGTTAAAAATTGACTGTGGGCCAATCATTCCGACTAGCCCAAAAAGGATTGTTATGGGGCAAAACAAGAGGAAAGAGCTTGATGTATACTGCCCTGAGTTCCAGAAACAAAATTGCAAAGTAAAGATAAATATATTAATAAGTAATCCTTGCTTAGTAACCACTTGTTCAGCAATTGTTTGAAGTTGCAGTGTTGCTAAATGAGTACTATTTACAATTGGTTCTTGAAGTTCTGGCTGTAGTATAGCCTTCATAATTGTCTGTGATCTGTGGGCTTGGCAACTGGCTCACACATTGCTTGCAATGCCATTATGAGTTATGTGATAGTTATTTGCCACCTTCCTTGCCACTTTCCACAACCAAGTCAATGGGAAAGCTGCCAGGAAGTTTGCAAGTTGTTCTAGTAAATCTCTCCCACCTTGTAGCAATCCTCAACCCAAAATCGCACATACATCCTGTCTCACCCAACAGCAGCCACCCTTAGCTCAAACAAGATTGTGCACCCTACTGCAGACATGTATACTCTCTCTCATCTAGAAGCAACCATTTATTTTTCTGCTGGCCTGTTTATGAGCTATCTGGGACTTCCTGCCATCTTCTCAAATGATATTGGTTGGTGGAAATCAGCAGGAAGTTGGTCCTTGTTAATGATCCATGCTTTCTGCTGAATGAGAGCAACAGGGACTGCCTGTATTGTGGTAACTAAGTAGTGTGATCACATAACTTTGTGCTTTACAACCACATTGCTTAGCAACAGAATTGCAGTCCCAATTATTGTTGTTAAGTGAGAATTACCCATGTGTTATAAATTTTAAGGATAAAATATGTTAGGTTAGGGTTTTATCTACAACAGGCATTAAACTCAGAAATACCATAACACCTAAGCTTCAAATATTTTTTTATTCTGATATGAAAGTTAATCAAGAAAGGGATTTCCTTTTCCATTTGACAATATAGGATGCAAAAGATTCTATGAACAAAATAAAATTTTCTTATTGGCATAACACATGAAACTCTCAAACCCCACCCCCCCAAAAAAAGGCCTACAGCTAAATGTTTAAACATTTGTTTAAAAAAATTTCTCCTCATAATATAGGAAGTTTCTATTTGTCCATAGCACTATTAACAGGATAACTTTTTAAAAATAATTTATTAGAATATGAGAGCTTATTACCTGATCCTGATCCCGAAGTGGTCATATCATAAATTAAATCTTTTAAAGTAGTTCCCTCAGATATAAATGGTCGCTCCATTGAAGGATCTTCTTCACTTGGAACTCGATGGTGTATGAATGTACGATTATGGCAGATATAAAGAATCAACATAAGTGAAATACAAAGAAAGCAAACTGGCCCAGCAATGGCAGCAGCTAATTCCACTGGTCCTAGTGTAGAAGAAAACTTCCCTGTTACAGGACCTACGAATGTAAAAAAGGAGCACAAAAGATAAAACAAGGAACTCGTTAGTTAAATAGTATATTGAGAACTTGGTACTGTGTGACATGAAAGACAATAAAATTGTGCTTTATAGCCATATTTGATTATAGCAAATTCTCTCAGCTATCCATTTTCAGCTAGTAAAACAAAAGATTACCTTGTGTTGGAATTGGGAGTTCTATTTTATTGCAGAAGTCTTCATCACAGCAATGAGGCACTGTAATTCCTCCTTCACTTGTGGAAATAGCACAAACAAATGGCCTGTCTTTGGGAAATAGATCAACTTTTGCAAGACATATACTATTGCGTTGAATTTTGTTTCTATTCCGTGTCACTGAAGTAAGACAGAGCCCATCTGTTGTACATGTAAAGTTGTCTTTTGTACAGTGAAGACAAAAACATTGTAAGGCTGTTTAAAAGAAAAATGTTTAATATTAGTGATATTTTAAATAATTAAATAGTATCAAATTAAATAACAGCATTAGACTCCAAATTTACTTCATAAATAGCTGTATTCTATTGAAAGTCTCTAGACTCAGAGACAAAATGGCTCGTGTTTTCACATGAAAACTCCTTCTATCACAGTTCTGGTCATTTAATAGGGGAAAAAATTAATTTAATAGGAAAAATACAACATTCCACACCAGTGGTGAAATCCGAACCAGTTTGCTACCGGTTTGTGGTTGTGCATGCGCACTGTGCACTAAACGCGCGCTGCAGGAACATGCACAGCAAAAGGAGGCTTGGGAAGGTAAGTAGAAGCAGGAGGGATCAGCTGTGGCATGAGATTTAGCTTTGCTAGAAAGCAGGATTTCCTGCGCTGCACAGCTGACACCCCTCCCCGCTCTACTTACCTTTCCAAGCCTCCTTTTGGTGCGTGCTATGTGCATGCAAATGTGCAGTACGTTCCAAAAGGGGGCTTGGGAAGGTAAGTAGAACAGTGAGGGGGAGGGATCAGCTGTGGTGCGCGGTTTAGCTTTGCTAAAAAGCAGGAAATCCTAAATCCCGCTGCACAACTGATCACTGGAAATACTGGTTCCTTTTTTAAACTACCGGTTCGCCCGAACCGGTAGCTTTTTAAACTGCCAGTTCAACCAAACCGGTAGCTAACTTTTTTTTACTACTAGTTCACCTGAACAGGTAGTTTTTTTCACTACCAGTTCGCCCAAATCAGAGCAAACCAGTAGCATTTCACCCATTCCACACATTTTTCTTTAGTATAAACTACATTGCTATTAACATTCAAAGAATGGTAAATTTAAATCTATAGATTGGGGAATAGATTCCTATACCTATATGTGTACATATACATGTGTCTCTTTGTGTGTGTGTTATGTGTGTGTGTGAGAGAGAGTGAGTAAACCATCTTGTCCAGGCATTTTCCTTATTTTTGTCTTTTTTAATGGCTTTAGAAACTTCTGTTGATTCTGTAATTCTCAAAAAGCTAATTTTCTAATAGCACATGCAATTTTGAATTTGAGGGAACAGAATCAAATCTTTATTACAGTCAAACACTAGTATAGGAAAGATAGGGCACAAAAGTTTGAAAAGCATAAAAAGTACATCAAAATAAAAAAATATACATAAAAAGCTAATAATATAAAAATAAGCATCTAAAAGGAATTAGAAGCAGTAGATGAGTGTAGGGAGCATGGCAAGCTACTATTATATTACTAGAACAGGGGTGTCATACTGGATTTCTTCAATGAACTACAATGCCGGATCAGCATTGTAGTTCTCCTCCGTGGGCAGGCAGGGGGAGGGGATCAGGGGGCAGACAGGACGGATACCACCTGCAGCACCCTGCTGGCCAAAATGGGACACCATTTTAAGTCTGAATGGCCTCCTGTAGCACTTTGCTGGCCAAAAAAGGGCCTTGCAGAGGCCTTGCAATGCATGGCCCGTTTTTGGCCAATGGAGTGCTATAGGAGGCTGGGGAGACCAAAAACAGGCCTCACAGGGGCCGCATGCTGCCCGTTTTGGCCGGCCAAGGCACTGGTTTTAAATCTTTGTCTTAAGTAGGTACAAGATGAATCATGCAATAATCAGAGTATCCCACAGCTGCTCGTGATAAAGACTGATAATAGTAGTGGTCTGAAGTATTCCTGCCTCTTGTGAGACAATTGACATGCTGAAAATACAGGTGAAACTTGAAAAATTAGAATATCGTGCAAAAGTTCATTTATTTCAGTAATGCAACTTAAAAGGTGAAACTAATATATGAGATAGACTCATTACATGCAAAGCGAGATAGTTCAAGCCTTGGTTTGTCATACTTTTGATGATTATGGCTTACAACTCATAAAAACCCCAAATTCACAATCTCAGAAAATTAGAATATTGTGAAAAGGTTCAATATTCTAGGCTCAAAGTGTCCCACTCTAATCAGCTAATTAAGCATTAACACCTGCAAAGAGTTCCGAAGCCTTTAAATGGTCTCTCAGTCTGGTTCAGTAGGAATCACAACCATGGGAAAGATTGCTGACTGAAGTTGTGCAGAAAACCATCATTGACACCCTCTATAAGGAGGGAAAGCTTCAAAAGGTAATTGCAAAAGAAGTTGGATGTTCCCAAAGTGCTGTATTAATAGAAAATTATGTGGAACGGAACAGTGTGAAAGAAAAAGGTGCACAAGCAGCAGGGATGACCGCAGCCTGGAGAGGATTGTCAGGAAAAGGCCATTCAAAAGTGTTGGAGACTTTCACAAGGAGTGGACTGAGGCTGGAGTCAGTGCATCAAGAACCACCACACACAGACGGATCCTGGACATGGGCTTCAAATGTTGTATTCCTCTTGTCAAGCCGCTCCTGAACAACAAACAACGTCAGAAACGTCTTACCTGGGCTAAAGACAAAAAGAATTGGTTTGTTGCTCAGTGGTCCAAAGTCCTCTTTTCTGATGAGAGCAACTTTTGCACCTCATTTGGAAACCAAGGACCCAGATTCTGGAGGAAGAATGGAGAGGCACACACTGCAAGATGTTTGAAGTCCAGTGTGAAGTTTCCACAGTCTGTGTTGATTTGGGGAACCATGTCATCTGCTGGTGTTGGTCCACTGTACTTCATTAAGTCCAGGGTCAACGCAGCCGTCTACCAGGAGATTTTGGAGCATTTCATGCTTCCTTCCTTATGGGGATGCTGACTTCATTTTCCAGCAGGATTTGGCACCTGCCCACACTGCCAAAAGTACCAAAACCTGATTCAATGACCATGGGATTACTGTGCTTGATTGGCCAGCAAACTCGCGTGACCTGAACCTCATAGAGAATCTATGGAGCATTGCCAAGAGAAAGATGAGACACATGAGACCGAACAATGCAGAAGAACTGAAGGCCGCTATTGAAGCATCCTGGTCTTCCATAACATTTCAGCAGTGCCACAGGCTGATAGCATCAATGCCATGCCACATTGAGGCAATAATTGATGCAAAAGGGGACCAAACTAAATACTGAATACATATGCATGCTTATACTTTTCAGAGGTCCGATATTATTCTATCTACAATCCTTGTTTTATTGATTTCATATAATATTCTAATTTTCTGAGTATGAATTCGGGATTGTCATGAGCTGTAAGCCATAATCATAAAAAGTATGACAAACCAAGACTTGAACTATCTCGCTTTGCATGTAATGAGTCAATCTCATATATTAGTTTCACCTTTTAAGTTGCATTACTGAAATAAATGAACTTTTGCACAATATTCTAATTTTTCGAGTTTCACCTGTATTTTGGTAGCTTTTTCCTTAAACTGGCTTTGTTAGAATCTCCTGAAATAATAGGAAGTGAATCTGGGTATTTAACTTCAGCCCACATCTGTTCAGCTAGAGTTCGTAATGCATTGTTTACACAAGCTTGTGAAGAAACATAGACAGCTATAAGGAGAACTGAGAACTCTCATGGAGAATAGAATGGTTTGCAATTGATAATTAATGTCTCTAGTCCACATCACAGAATTTCTTTAGTATAGTATAGTTGAGAGAACTAGTTATGTCTAGCCTATCAAAGAGAAGAATTAGGGTGACATGATTCCTGTCTTCCAGTACTTAAAAGGCTATTATAGAGAAAACGGGATCAGTTTATTCTCCAAAGCACCAAAGGACAAGACAAGAAGCAACGAGTGGAAGCTTGCTAAAGAGATATTCAATCTAGAATTAAGGAGAAAAATTACTGATAGCAAAAACTATTAATCAATGGAATAGCTTACTTCCAGTTACAGGAGCTACATTACAGGAGGTTTTCAAGAATAGGCTGGATAACCATTTGACTGGGATGATACAGTCATTCTGAAATTGTATTTGTTTTCAGTTTGAAGAGATCTATCATAATCATCAAAAGCTCAAAGATGTATCCAAAGAAACTCAGAAAATTCATTGTTCAAAAATGTTACAGTATGTTATTATCCTTTACAAGCCTGTATCTTTACAATCAACACTGTTCCTTTAGCTTAAGTTCCAGTTGTAATTATTCTTTTTATTGCTTGTCCCGTGGTATATGTTGGACACAAATTAAGATTAAACCCCAGGTAATAAAACTTAATTTCTCATCAGCTTTCCCCTTTCAATATTTTCTGAAAGTTTTAAGGGATCTCTTTTATTGTTTCTCCTAACAATTGTAAGTCTCACTAAAATAGCATTATTTTCCCTTTAAACTATTTATTTTAATTCAAACAATTCTCCAAACTAGGGATTTTCTTTTAGGTTTGTGGGATAATTTGAAAACAAAACAAAACATGGAATTTTCTTATGTATGACAGCAGCAGGAAAGCTTCTTTATATGCAGTGATGAAAGGACTTACAATGTGTATAACGGAGGAATGGATGATAAAATGAATGGAGGTGGTGGAGATGGCAAAATTGACTGCATTGATTAAAAGACTTTATCTGACTTAGTTTCTACATAAAAACCATTTTTTGATTTGTTTGCTTGAAACTGACAAAAAATCAAAACTTTAATATTGGGATTTAATAATTATAGAATTACTATGTGCTAAAATTCATGATACTTTAAAGATTCATTGTATTTTATACTTTTATCTGTACCAAAGTGAAAAGTACTCTTTTCTGTACCTTTTTTTTTTTGCATTCCCAATTTTGCTTTTTCCCTGCTCTTTCCTTTTTCCTTTAACTTTTCTTTTCTGTATCAATTAAAATCAAGGATCAATTTTCTTGACAATATTATATCCATTCTTAAAGCCTAAAATTTTGTTACTATTGCAATAAAAGTTTATGAGATGGTTATAAACTGATATCAGGCAGATATTTGTGACATGAAGATCATACAGATCTCAAAACAATGTTTCAAATTTAATTCTTTATAAGTGATGGCACTTCGAAGAAATGAATTACAATTTTTATTTTTTCCTTATCAAATTGGGGGTATCCAAGTAGATTTATAATGTTAAATGTAAAAATTAGTTTTCATACTATAGACCACTGAAATTGATTTGAGGATGCATTATAAAGATTTATAGGAACAGTCATTTTGTATTAGGTTCGTGTAGTTATCATAAGCCACGGTAGTGCAGTAGTTAGAGTGCAGAACTGCAGGCTTCTTCTGCTGCCTGCCAGTTGCCTGCAATTTGGCAGTTCAAATCTCACCAGGCTAAAGGTTGAACCATCCTTCCATCCTTCCGAGGTGGATAAAATGAGGACCCAAATTGTTGGGGGCACTATGCTGACTCTGTAAACCGCTTAGAGAGGGCTGTGAAGCATTATAAAGTGGTATATAAGTCTAAGTGCATAAAAGAGAGAAAAAGTGAAGAGCAATGTCTGCAAATCCAATACTTAGACAAGTACTCATCCATCTTCAAATAATGTATAAAAAGATTGAAAAAGAACTCTCTTTAGTAATGATGCTTAGTATTCTTTAAGAAAATTCAATATAATTAGAATGCAGAATAATTAGTCTTAGTATCAGGATAATGACAACAGCTACAGATGGACATGAGATGTTTAAAATCAACAAGAAGGAAATTGAATTAATTCGAGAATTTATCTTCATTGAATCCAAAATTATTCACAATGGCAGTTCTATTCCTGAATCAAATGCAGGATAATCTTAGGTCGTGCTAACATGAATAAAATCTGGAAAAACAGAGATATTGATATAATACAAAAAATCAGGCTAATTACAGCAGTAGTCTTCCCTATAATGATGTATGGGTATGAGAAGTGGACACTAAAAAGGGCTGATCAAAAAGAAGTGACACCTTTGAACTGTGGTGCTGATCATAAACTATCATGCCTACCGTAGAAAGCCCAAATAATCACTAGAAGTGAAAATCATAAGACTACATTGTTTACTTTGGCCATGTCATGCCTGCAAATTCATTGGAAAAGGCAATGATGCTAAAAATGGTTAGTGGAACAAGTGGAAGAAGCAAGCAAACAAAGTGATGGCTTAATAGCATCAAATCTGATTCAAAGTTGACCATCCAACAATTGAAAGAAACAGTGTTTGACAAGATAGCACGGAGAGCACTTGCCTATAAAGTCGCCAAGAGTCAGACCCGACTGAACTGTTAAAACAACATTCATTTAGATGAGGGATAGATGAGGAACTTATCAAATTTGCAGATGACACCACGCTGGCAGGAATAGCCAACATGCCAGAAGATAGGCTTAAGATACAGAAGGATCTTGACAGATTTGAACACTGGGCGCTATCTAACAAAATGAAATTCAAGGATGAAAAAAGTAAGGTTCTACATTTAGGGAAGAAAAAAAATGCACAGGTACAGTATATGTTGTACCTAGCTCAATAGTAATAACTGTGAGAGGGATCTTGGCGTCCTAATGGACAACCATTTAAATATGAGCCAGTAGTGTGCTGCAGCTGCTAAAAAAGCCAACACATTTCTAGGCTGCAAAAAAGGATAGAATCAAGATCAGGTGAAGCGTTAATACCAATTTATAATGCCTTGGTAAGGCCACACTTGGAACACTGCATTCAGTTTTGGTCATCACGATGTAAAAAAAGATGTTGAGACTCTAGAAAGAGTGCAGAGAACACAACAAAGTGATTAGGGGACAGGAGGCTAAAACATATGAAGAACTGTTGCATGAACTAGGTATGTCTAGTTTAATGAAAAGAAGGACTAGGGGGAGACATGATAGCAGTGTTCCAATATCTCAGGGGCTGCCACAAAGAAGAAGGAGTCAAGCTATTCTCCAAAGCACTTGAGGGTAGGACAAGAAGCAATGGGTGGAAACTAATCAAGGAGAGAAGCAATTTAGAACTAAGGAGAAATTTCCTGACAGTTAGAACAATTAATCAGTGGAACAACTTGCCTCCAGAAGTTGTGAATGCTTCAACACTGGAAGTTTTTAAGATGATGTTGGATAACCATTTGTCTGAAGTGGTGTAGGGTTTCCTGCCTAAGTAGGGGGTTCGAGTAGAAGATCTCCCAGGTCCCTTCCAACTCTCCTCTCCTCCCCTCTCCTCTCCCCTTCTCTTCTTCTATCTAAAAACTAAACTAAGCTAAACTAAAATATAAACTTACCATTGCCTAATAACATACTTAGTGTTATCTTGCAAGCTTTCTGCATTAACAACTATGTATGAACAACTGGTAAATTGGTAAATTGCCAAATATCAAAACTTTGGGGGAATTAATATAAATATTGAAATCAGTCTTATCAGTGAGGTGGGTGGTGTATGAATTTAATAAACAATTAAAATGTGATACAGATTTCAGGCACCACTAATGTTTGTAATACTTTTAGGAAATGTATTAAACATTGCAAGGAGAAGCTGAAGGCAACGTTTGATGCCAGATATCTAACAACTTTGACAGTGAATTGGTAAAGAAATCAAACTCAGACTCTAATTCCCACATTCGGTCCTTAGATAGGAAGTATGTCTATATTAATAAACAAATACCATATGCCCTATCCTGCAAGACAGAGGAGGAGAAGATACAATAAGGAATTCGGGGCTCTCCTTGCCTGCACAAGATTTATTCCAGATGGTACAGTTTCTACCAATATAACAGCAATGTTCCATGCTGAATTGCGCAAACACATAACATTGATATGATGCATTGCGTCCACGCTCTAGAAAAGGAGCATTCTAAATTTTCGTTTTACGGGATTCATTTTCTAAGAAAACGGAGAGGACAAGCTCTTGTCGATGACCTTTTGTTTGCTCGCCTGCTTCGGGCACAGAATGGAATGATAGAACGAAAAGACTGTATAACTCCATCCGCTACAATTATGCTTAAAGGAAGCCGTTAAATTGCTTTGAGCAGCTATTGTCCAGTCTGCCGCCGTAGCGGTTCCGTCTCGATGAAACGCTCACTCTCCCTCCATCGACCATCTCATCACACTCTGTTCCCCGACGCTCTTAGTCCTGGGCGGCTGAAGAAGCGCCATATTCCTTAAAGGGAAGAGACTGGACCGGCCCGGTTGCTCCCAACCTGGCTCATTTTAACTATCATACGCAACTCACCCGTTGCTGCTTCAGGAAGAAGGAACAGAAGAAAACCAGTTGCAGTTGTCATCGTCAAAGCAACTGAACAGCAAAAACTTGCAAGGAAGGCCTGTAACAACCTCCGAAAAGAGACTGCTAGCGCCGCCATTGTCCCGTCCAAATACCACAACCTTCTCCTCCCCTCGCAAGCAGCTCGTAGAAACAAACACAACCCTCGGGCGCCGCATCCAAAACCCTCCCACTTTTTCAGAACCTCCCTCCTGCGCGACAGACAGGATAGCAACCTTTCTTTCTTGCCAGACACTGACTAATACAAAATAATCCAGCAAGAAAGCAAGGTCATTTCATGATTGGGCAATTCCGTCACGAGGCTCCGACCGCATTCCTCCCACCATCTCCTTTTCTTGCTAATAGCAGAAAAAAAAATACAGAACGAGCATCGAGTTCGACGTCAGAGATGAAGGCCTAAATGAAATACTTAATTGCAGTGTGGGCGTACTTGCCCGGAAAAGATAACATTACATTAAGGAAAGTTTGTAAAGTGCTCTATAAAAGCTCTCTTCTCCTGTTTTTCGTTATTCCATTAAAGTAATAAGGAATTTATAACCATGACAATTTTGTTACGTGGTCAGAGATCCGTTAAAACTACAAGGAGGCCAAATGTCATGCTTTTCAACAAAGCAGGACATATAAATATTGTTAAAGCTATATAATTATAGGATTAGTAAAAGTGATTAAATTAAAAATATCTAAAAGGTATAAATAATCTAGGGAATAAACAGGAAAAGAACCTAGGGTAACAATTTTTGTATTCTAACCTGCGAAGAGATGGGTGGCTATAGAAATTAAATAAAATCAACTTAAGTATAACAGTATAACAGTAACAGTAAGTATAAATAAAACACAGCAACGCTATATAAGACAGCAATAAAAGTTAAGAATGTAGGTAAATTAAGAATGTAATTAAGACTGTATACCTAAAGCAAGTTGACCTAATCACCAGTTTATAAATCTGTATAACTGAGCTAAACAATTTAGTGACTGTTTAGTTTAGTGGTTAAGGTATCAGGGTAGAAACGGAAAATTCTTGCCAAAAGATGGACTTGCCAGGCAATAGGACTTGATTGTATGGAACAAGAAAAAGGTTTTATATCCTTCTGTTTGTATGTCCCAATCATGGGTTCCATCCCACCAAGTTTTAAAATAGCTACAATATCACACTTTCCCTCAGGTATTAGGATTTCATGGTCTCCCTTTTTCTTCCCCCATCCTATGAGCATTGTTGTACAGGCAATTATGATTGATTCTAGTTTTGCTTCCCTTATCTCCTGATTTGTAATTGCTCCTTCTTCACCACTCCTTTTCTCATTATGATTTGTTGTGCTGAGACTTACGCTTTGTGATTAGTCCTATAAACTGGTATCTTTCCTCCTCCTGTTTTAGCTTAAATCCTTTCAGATAAGCTAAGTGAGTTTTTTCCCAAACACAATCTTGCCAATCTTCATGAGGTGCTAGTAATCCTTCATGTGCATAGTGTAATCCATGATCCAGAAAACGAAAGTTCTAAGGACAGAACCATGCTTTGAGCCAGCAGTTTACTTCTAAAATCTTTTGTTCTCTGAGTATCTATTATTTGGAGTATAGATGAGAAAACAGTCTGAAGAATCAAGTCTGTTGTTCATAGACTTTTGAAATTGATTTCAGGCTGTTAGTTGTAGTATTCATGCCAACACGAAAGAGGAAAAACAGATAATAATTAATGGGCTTGAGTATTTCAGCAAGCCTCTCTATCACATCTTTAATCATTGCACCTGGGAAACAACACACTTCCCTTGAGAAACTGAGTAATCTAAAGATTGAATAAAGACACCAATCAATCAGAATAGAACTGGAAAGGAACTTGGAGGTCTTCTAGTCTCCTGCTCAAGCAGAAGACCCTATACCATTTTAGACAAGTGACTGTCCAGTTTCTTCTTAAAAACTTCTAGTAATGAAGAACCCCCAATTTTTGAGGAGAAGCTGTTCCACTGGTTAACTTGTTCACACTGTTAGAAAGTTTCTCCTTAATTCTAGGTTGCTTCTCTCCTTGATTAGTTTCCATCTATTGTTTCTTGTCCTGCCCTCTGACGCTTTGGAAAATGTTGACTCCATCCTCTTTATGGCAGCCTCTCAAATACTGCAATAGCTGCTATCATGTCACCCCTAGTCCTTCTTTTCTCTGGACTAGCCAAACTCAAATTCTGCAACCGTTCTTCATATGTTTTAGACTCTAGGCCTTTAATCATTTTAGTTGCTCTTCTCTGCGCTTTTTCCCAAGCCTCTTTTTTTGTAATGTGTTGACCAAAACTGGATGCAGTATTCCAAGTGTGGCTTTACAAAGGCTTTATGAAGGGTACTTCATGTGATTTTGATTCTATGCCTCTGTCTGTTCTGTTCGGTTCCGTTCCGTTCCGTTCCATTCTATTCTATTTATACAAACAAAGATTGTATTAGCGTTTTTGGCTGCTGCCCAACACTGTTGGCTCATGTTTAAGTGATCATTACTAGGATTTCAAGGTCCCTCTCACAGTTACTGTTTTTGAGCCAGGTTTTGTCTAATCTGTACTTCTACCTTTGGTTTTTACTGCCTAAGTGTAAAGCTTTGCTTTTCTCCACATTAAATTTAATTTTGTTGGATAGAATCCATTATCCAAGTCTGTGAAGATCTTTTTGTATCCCAAGCTTGTTTTCTGGGCTGTTAGCTATTCCTGTCAGCTTAGTGCCATTGCAAATTCGATGAGTTCCCCCTTCTGTTCCCTCATCTAAGTCATTTATGAAGATATTGAAGACTACTGAGCCTAAGACAGAACCTTATGGTACCCAACTGCTTATTTCCCTCCACATAGATATAATATCATTAAGGACTATAGTTGATTTTGGTTTTTCAGCTAGTTACAAATCCATCTGGTGGCGATGCTGTCTATCCTACATTTTTGTAGTTTACCAAAAAGTAGGTTCTGGTCTATTTTGTCGAATTGCAGAAGTCTCACTATACTGTGTCCATAACATTTTGCTGATCTATTTCATTTTATTTCATTTATTAAATTTATATACTGCCCTTCTCCTGACGGACTCAGGGCGGTGAACAGCCAAAAATTAAAATACATACAATATAAAAGTTAAAATAATTTAAAACATAATTAAATCAATTTTGGCTTCCCCCAAATTTAAACCCCCTCACTAAAATTAACCCAATTAAAATCTTTTTAAGCCAGCCCAGCTTGCTGAAATAGAAAAGTCTTCAGGGCCTTGCAGAAAGTACGGAGGTCTGCGATCAGTTGTATTCCTGGGGATAGCTTGTTCCAGAGGGCAGGTGCCCCCACAGAGAAGGCTCTCCCCCTGGGGGTCGCCAGTCGACATTGCCTGACCGACGGCACCCTGAGGAGATCCTGTCTGTGAGAGCGTATTGGCCGGTGGGAAATTATCGGTGGCAGAAGGTGGTCTCGTAAATACCTAGACCCTAAGCCATGGAGCGTTTTAAAGATGAGAACCAATACCTTGAAGTGCACCCAGAAGACCACTGGGAGCCAGTTTAGCTCGCACAGGAGAAATGTCACATGGGAGCGCCAAGTTGCCCCCATAATCACCCACACGGGCACATTCTGGACCAGTTGGAGCCTCCGGGTGGTTCTCAAGGGGAGCCCCATGTAGAGAGCATTACAGTAGTCCAGGTGAGAAGTGACGAGGGCATGACTGACAGTGCATAAGGAGTCCTGATCCAGAAAGGGACGCAACTGGTGTATCAGGCGAACCTGATAGAAAGCCCTCCTGGCCACGGCCAACATGCTCTTCTAAAGACAGTCGTGTGTACAGGAGGACGCCCAAGTTATGAGCCCTCTCTGTAGGGGCCAAAGACTCGCCCCTAATAGCCAGTGAAGGCACCAGCTGGCTATATCGCGATAGCGGCAGCCACAGCCACTCAGTCTTGGAAAGGTTGAGTTGGAGCCTGTTTCTCCCCATCCAGACCCATACGGCCTCCAGATACTGGGACATCACTTCAAGGGCATCATTGGGGTGGTCCGGGGTGGAGATGTATAGCTGAGTGTCATCAGTGTACAGATAGCACTGCACCCCAAAACCACGGATGAACTCACCCAGTGGCTTCACATAAATTGAATAGGAGCGGCGAGAGGATTGACCCTTGTGGCACCCCACAAACAAGGTGCCTCGAGGTCGACCTCCGCCCCCTGCCAACACGGACTGCGACCAGTCGGAGAGATAGGAGGAGAACCACTGCAACACGGTACCTCCACTCCCAATCCCTCCAGCTGGTGCAGCATGATACCATGGTCGATGGTATCAAAAGCCGCTGAGAGATCTAATAGGACCAGAAGAGAGGAACAACCCCTATCCCGAGCCCTCCTGAAATCTTCAACCAATGTGACCAATGCTGTCTCCGTGCTGTACCCAGGCCTCAAGCCGTACTGGAACGGGTCTAGATAGACAATTTCATCCAGGTATTGCAGGAGCTGTCGCACAACCACACTCTCAACAACCTTCGCCACAAAGCGAAGGTTGGAGACCGGATGATAATTTGCCGGGTCGAGAGAAGGCTTCTTGAGGAGGAGCCTCACCACCACCTCTTTCAAAGCGGGAGGCAAGAAACCCTCACTCAACAAAGCATTTTTAATCCTCTGGAACCAGCCTCATGTAACCTCCCGGGTAGCCAGCACTAGCCAAGAGGGACACGGGTCCAATAAACATGTTGTTTAACCTCCCCAGGATCCTGTCCACGTCCTCAGGAGTCACAGGATCAAACTCGTCCCAAATTCTCAAGACCCACCTCAGACACCTCGCCAGAACCTACCCAGTCAGAGTCCAAGCCTTCCCGAATCTGAGCGATTTTATTGTGCAGATACTGTGCAAAGTCCTCAGCTTGTCCTTGCAAGGGGTCCTCCCGTGCTCCCAGATGGAGGAAGGAGTGGGTCACCCTAAACAGGACAGCTGGGGGTTATCTGCCGATGCAATAAGAGCGGAAAAGTAATTACGTCCTAACTAGTGCTCGGTTGGATTCGGAGCGAGTAGCCCTCCAACCACTCTCTAGGCGTCTTTTCCGGTGCTTCATCTCCCTCAGCCCATCGGAGAACCAAGGAGCCAGGAAGGTTCGGCGCTGGGTCAGAGGCCGCAAAGGCATGACTCAGTCCAGAGTCCCGGCGGCCGTCCCAGGCGGCCACTAGGTCTTCAGTCGAGTCATGAGCCAGAGACTCAGGAAATGGCCCAAGCTCCATCTGGAACCTATCAGGATCCATCAGGCACCTGGGGCAGAACCACCTAGTCGGTTCCACCTCCCTGCGATGGGGTGTAGCGGTCAGAAAGTCTAGCCTCAGGAGAGAATGGTCTGACCATGATAGGGGTTCAATAACTATATCCCTATAACAAGTCCATTCAACCACTGCCCAGAGACAAAACCAAGTCCAGAGTGTGTCCTCCCATGTGAGTAGGGCCATGAATTAATTGAGTCAGGTCCATGGCTGTCATAGAATGCCATGAATCTCAGACGTTTCGCCGATGGATGGCAGGTTGAAATCCCCCATAACCAAGAGGTTGGGGGTATCAACCGCCACCCTGGCTATCACGTTGAGGAGCTCGGGCAGGGCCGCTGACACGCGGCAGGAGCCAGGTACGTAATCAGCAAGCCCACCTGCATCCCATGGCCCCACTTCACAAGGAGAGACTCGCATCCGGCTATCTGAGGTACAGTGGCCTCCCTAGGATCAAGACCTTCCTTTATAATGACCGCCACCCCCCCACCCCTACCCTCAGCCCTTGGCTGATGAAATGCACAGAAACCTGGTGGGCACAACTCTATAAGAGGGACCCCACCCCTCCTGGCCCAACCAGGTCTCTATAATACCCGCCAGTACGCTCCTCCCTCCTGAATTAACTCACAAATGAGGGAGGCCTTATTAACCACGGACTTGGCGTTGCACAGCATCAGCCTAAGGCTTGGGCTCTGAGACTCTGGACAACCCAGGGAACGAGAGGAGCCTTGGGGGCCGAGGCAATTAATTTGAGTGCCTAAATCTATTAATTTAGGCACTTTGTCAAAGAATGAAATAAGATTGATTTGGCATGATCTGTTTTTAACAAACGCATGCTGGCTTTTAGTTATAACTTTATTTGTTTCTAGATGTTCACACATCTGTTTTTTTATTATCTTTTCCAGTATCTTCCCTGGTATTGAAATTAGGCTGATTGGTTTGTAATGAGCCTGATTGCTTTTCCTAGGTCTGTGTTTCTTTTTCTTTTTTTGAAGATGGGAACCACATTGGCTCTTTTTCAATCTTCAGGTAATGCCCCAGTATTCCAGGATGTTTGAAAGATATGATACAATGGTTATGAGACAACCTCTGCCATCTCCTTCAGAACTCTGGGATGTAATCCGTCAAAGAATGCAAAGAATGACTTAAGCAGTTCTGCTTTCTCTCTGCTGCCTGTTTCTTCTTTGCCATCTTCTTTCTTTAGTGGATATACTGTTTCATTGACTTTTTTCTTGTAATTTATATATTGAAAGAAACTTCTTTTTATTATCTTTTGTTGCAAGTCTTTGTTCTTTCTGAGCCTTTGCTTTCCTGATTTCATCTTTGCAAATTTGCATGCCTTATATTTTGCCTTAATTATATGTCTTTCCATTTTTTTGCCCTTGTCCTTTTTATTTTTCAGTTTATCAGAAGGATCTTTGGACAACCAGGCTGGTTTCTTCTTAGATTTCTTGCTTTTCTTTTTCAGTGATATGTGTTGGATTGGGTTCAGAGGTGGTATTCAACCGGTTTGCACTGGTTTGCATGAACTGTTGGCAGAAATTTGGCCAAGGTCACCAAACTAGTACTGATGGCCAGCTGGCCATGCCCCCAAGCTGGTCCCCCAATTGCTACTCGCTTGCCCTGCCCACCATGTTTATTGCAGCCATGTTCTTTGCGCACATGCATCCCATTGCCTTGCAAGTCCAATGGGATGTACATGCACGAAGAACATGGCAACGGCAGCAACTTTTTCCGCAACCTCCCTCCAGTACTTTTTGGCGGCCTGCGGTAAGTCGCCAAAACCCCAAAGTGGCTTCTTTGTCAGCCATTTTCCAGCAGTGGTATGGCTAGGGGCCTTCCAGACTCTGGACCAGCCGCCATGGAAGGTAAGCAGCCCAAATAAAGAGGTGGGGGGGGAGGAAGCGGGGCTAGGGCCAGGACCACTAAAGGAGGGGAAATGGGAATAACTGGTGAAGGAAGGGTGGGGGTAGATAGGTGGAAATTCCAAAAAAAATCCTACCTTTTCCTGTGGGTGTAGCTAGGTGGAGGGGATCATGTGACTGAGTGGGCATGAGCAATGTCAAGTTGGCCACACTCAGTCACATGGCCCCTTCCACCTAGCCACGCCCATTGAATCGGTAGCAAAAATTTTTGAAACCTACCACTGACTGGGTTCTTATTGTCCAAGTTTCCCTGAAATGGGTTGATGAATAGTGAGTCACCAATCACCAAAGCATACCTTTTTTTCCTTTGGGGAAGTGTGAGCTTTTTTACTTCTTACCACTGGAACACTTGATAGTTTAGATGCCTGCATGTTTCCTTCCTGGGTGAGGGTATTAAATCAATAGCTTAGTTTCATAAAAGGATACCTTATGGGTAATGAAATATTTTTCTTACATAGGAACTCTTGTATAAGACTATTAATAGATATTCAGAAATTAATTAGACCACAGAAAATTGTATAAACACCTTTTCCTATTTATTTCTAATGTAACTCTTGCAATGTGGCACTTGAATCTCTGTGTAAATTTGTTGGCTACATGAACATCCTGCAAGGAGATTAGTAGCTCATAACCTTCATGTTATATGGCAGAGTGTAGTTGATGCTCCAGCTTGTTTTCCAGGCTTTGGTGAGCTTCATTAATTATACTAAAAAAAGAAAGACGTATGTGACTGGAGAGAAATCCATACATACAGCTCAACATGAAAAGGAGTAATTAGACAACTGGCAGAGTGTTAAATTGGGGGTCTAGGGAGAAAAACTAAGAAATCTGCAGAATTTCTCTATGCCCAGCAACCAGTGGCATTTGTATTTCTGCTAATAGACAATCCCATCAAAAAGTTCAAATAGAACAGAGCAATCTGGGCAATAAATCAGTTTTTAGTCCTGTGCATGTATAGGACATAGCACTTGAGCAAGCTGCTTATAGCCAGCAAACATGGACAGAGGTCCATTAAGTCTCTACGGCTCAGGCACAAGGCCCTTAGTCCCTCACCTGATGCACGGTATAGCAACCCTTGATTGGAAATGATGATTGGAAGATGACACACCTGGGTGGTGGTTGGTACAGGGTTGCCTTTTTGCTCCTTGTTAGACATCCCCCTGTCCTTCCTCTTCATCTTCCGTGTTGTGGTTTGTTTGGATAGAGATTTCTGATGTTAGTCTTTTTGCTCTGCTATCCTGTCTATTTAACAGTTCCAACACTAGAATAAATAATAAAAGAGATAAAGGAACCCCCGCCCCCTCCTTCTTGTTCCCTTCTGGATTTCACATGGTTTTGTAAAGACAGAACTGCCTAGGTGGTCCTGTTCCAGGTGCCCGATGGATCCTGATAGGTTCCTGACAGAGCTTGGGCCATTCTCTGAAGCTCTAGCTCACGGCTCGACCGAAGAGCTGGTAACTGCCTGGAAAAAGGCGGCCGCTAGAGCTTTGGACCAAGTTGTGCCTTTGCGGCTTCTGACCCGGTGCTGATCCCATCTAGCCCCCTGGTTCTCAGAGGAGCTGAGGGAGATGAAGCGCCAGAAAAAATGCCTAGAGAGTGATTGGAGGGCCAGCCATTCCAAATCCAACCAAACACTGGTAAGATCTCATATTAAGACCTACCTAGTGGTGATAAAAAAAGGAAAATCAAGCTATTTTTCTGCTCTTATTGCATCTGCAGAGAACCACCCAGCCGCCCTGTTTAGGGTGACCCGTTCCCTCCTTCATGTGGGAGCGTGGGAAGACCCCTTGCAGGAGAAGGCTGAGGAATTTGTGCAATTCCTGCAAACAAAATCTCTCAGATTCGGGAATGCTTAGACTCCGAGTGGGTAGATCCGGAGTGGGACACGGGGGTGAGTTTTGACAGTGTTATCTGGGAGGAGTTTGACCCTGTGGCTCCTGAGGACATGGACAGGATTCTGGGTAGGTTGAGCTCTGCCACATGTTTATTGGACCCGTGTCCCTCCTGGTTGGTGCTGGCCTCCCAGGAGGTTACACGAGGCTGGCTCCAGAGGATTATAATGCTTTTTTGAGTGAGGGGTCTCCTCCTCGCCGCCCTTAAAGAGGCGGTGGTGAGACCCTCCTCAAGAAGCCTTCTCTGGACCCGGCAATATTGGCGAACTATCGTCCAGTCTCCAACCTCCGCTTTGTGGTGAAGGTTGTTGAGAGTGTGGTGGTGCAGCAACTTCCTCGGTACCTGGAAGAAGCTGTCTATCTGGATCCGTTCCAGTCAGGATTCAGACCGGGATACAGCACAGAAACAGCATTGGTCACATTGGTAGATGATCTCTGGAGGGCTTGGGACAGGGGATGTTCCTCTGTCCTAGTCCTATTGGACCTCTCAGCGGCTTTTGATACCATCGACCATGGTATCATGCTGCGACGGCTGGAGGGGTTAGGAGTGGGGGGCACCATGTTGCAGTGGTTCTCCTCCTTCTCTGGCCGAACGCAGTCTGTGTTGGCAGGGGGACAGAGGTTGGCCTCGAGACACCTTATGTATGGAGTGCTGCAAGGGTCAGTCCTCTCGCCCCTTCTGTTCAACATTTATGTGACACCACTGGGTGAGATCATCCGTGGTTTTGGGATGGAGTGTCACCTGTACGCTGATGACATTCAGCTGTACATTTCCACCCCAAACCACCCCAATGAAGCCCTTAATGTGATGTCTCACTGCCTGGAGGCCGTGCGGATCTGGACGGGGAGAAACAGGCTCAGACTCAACCTTTCCAAGACTGAGTGGCTATGGCTTCTGGCATCCCGATATAGCCAACTGGTTCCATCGCTGGCTATTGGGGATGAAACTCTGCCCCCCTCAGAGAGGGTGCACAATCTGGGTGTCCTCCTGGACGCACAGCTGTCCTTAGAAGAATATATGACAGCTGTGGCCAGGTGGGCTTTTTATCAGGTTCATCCGATGTGCCAGTTGCACCCCTTTCTGGATCAGGATGCCCTACACATGGTCACTCACGCCCTCATCCCGTCCCGTCTGGATTACTGTAATGCTCTCTACATGGGGCTCCCCTTGAAGAGCACTCGGAGCCTCAGTCCAGAATGCGGCTGCGCGGGTGATTATGGGTGCGACTAGGTGCACCCATGTGACACCACTCCTACGCAAGCTGCACTGGCTCCCAGTGGTTTTCCGGGTATGGTTCAAGGTCTTGGTTACCACCTTTAAAGTGCTCCATGGCTTAGGACCCAGATATCTACAGGACTGCCTTCTGCCACCAACAGCCTCCCACCGACCAATGCGCTCCCACAGAGAGGGGCCCCTTAGGGTGTCGTCAGCCAAACAATGTAGGCTGGCAACCTCCACGAGGAGAGACTTCTCTCTGGGGGCACCCACCCTCTGGAATACACTACCCCCTGGGATATGTATGATTCCTGACCTCCATACCTTCCGCAGGGCCCTAAAGACCCTGCTATTTCAACAGGCTGGCCTGGCTGAATAAGAAATTAGATGGGATTTTAAATTGGGGGGTTTTAAATGGATTAGGTCAATTGTTTAATTCTTTTAATTGGTTTTAATTTTTGTATGACTTGGTGTTTTATCATGGCTGTACACCTCCCTGAGTCCTTCAGGAGAAGGGCGGTATACAAATCCAATAAACCTAAACCTAAACCTAAATGTATAAAGTATTTTTAGATAAAAACAGAAGGGTTTTTGAAGTAACAAAAATGGAAAATAAAAGAAGTTAACTAATATAGAGGACTGATGTATAGGTGGTTCAAAATGATATTTTTATGAAAACATAAGCGTATATATTAATATAAGATAAATCTCCAAACCACTCCAAACCATCTGTCGCCATCGGGCAATCCGGTCCAAACCAGGAGCATTTCATCCCTGGTTTTGGCTTACCTATCTGGGAACTTTATTACCAACTGACAAATTTGATGTGGATTAAAGAATGGACAACATTAAGGAAAACAAGACTATTGAATCTAGAAGGTCATGATTTGTTGATGGGGTGGCATGCCTTTTTATGGAATAAGGGAACAAAAATACAGGGATATTTTAGAAGACATCATATATGTGAGGCTTTGTTACTGAATTGGGAGAAGATTAAAAAACAACTTTATTTGAAAATTCCAGCCTGGGTATCAATGATTGAAGCTTTTTCATATTCAGTAATATTTAGAAGAGAACAAATTGTTAGATATAGTGAATTAATGGATGAAAAGGGTGAACTTAAGTCGAAGCAAGATTTAGAAGAACAAGATTTTAAGTTGGATTGGTTTTCTTATTTGCAAATACATTCTAGATATGAAGAAGATTTTAAACAAGAAGGTTTTTACAATGCTTTGATGAATTTAGATAAGATATTAACAGGATCTGATGACTATGTAATTAAAAAATTTTATGGTTATTTATTAGAGGTAAAATTGGAAGAGGAACAAGTTAAAGGGACAATGATAGCATGGGGGAAAATTTTGGTCATGGGATTGATTTAGAGAAATGGCAAAAATTGTGGCTGCAAAATTATAAAATGACAATGTTTACAGCATATAAGGAGAATTTGTGTAAGATGTTTTACAGGTGACACCTACTCCCAACAAGAATAGCCAGAATGTTCAAGAATAAATTGGAGAAATGTTGGGAATATCATCAGTCTCCAGGATCATATTACCATATGTGGTGGACATGCGTAGAAGCTAAAAGATACTGGACTAAAATCCACACATGGTTGGAAAAAATGACAAAGAAACACATTGACTTTAAACCAGAGATATTTTTATTAGGGATTTTATCAGAAATGTATAACAAAAAACTGAGATATTTAATTGTGAATGTATTAACAGCGGCTAGAATTGTATTTGCTAAAAATTGGAAAAGTGAGAAGATACCTAATGAGGAGGAAGTTATTAAAAAAATTATGGAGTGTGCTGAAATAAGTAAATTGACATTTGAAATTAGAGAATAGGAAGATAAACAATATTATTTGATTTGGGATTTGTTTATCAATGGCTAGATAATAAAGTATGGAGATGAAAAATGAAATATGAAACTAATGTAATAGTAAAATATATGAATTTTTTTTGTAAGACAATGGCTAAATGAGTATAACATAAAACTGTTAAGAGAAATTAAATAATTGGTATTTTGGGATAAGGGATTGAGCACAAAAGAATGTTAACTGATCGGCACACTGTTTGCAATTGTATTTGAATGATGGTGATTTTATGTTTAGTTTTTGTTTTAAATAAAAAAAAATTTAAAAAAAGATGTGGGACCAAAGTTAAGGTGTAAACTGGTGTAAAGACACTGGATAAAGACACAATATTTTTTTGAAAGAATAATATTCAGTTGCTTTGTGAAGCAGATTTTTTGTAATCCAAATCATATCAATTATAGAAAAGGATTTGTAGCTCTCTGCAAAGAAGGTAAAGTCTTTTGTTAGTCCATTTTTACACATCCAAACATTGATCAAACCTAAAGCATCAGTCAGCTAAAAAAAAGTTTGGGGCATTTCCCTTGAGTTTCTTTAATTCCTTTATCAGATGATAAATTAAAGTGCATAATTACAACATTACATGCATTTACCGATGATTTGATATTGATTGTGGAAGACCTGCTAGAGAACATTGAACAATTATGAGGAAGATTAAAATGTTTGGAGGGAAGGCAGGTTTAAGAATAAATAAATCAAAGATGACTATCCTGACTAAGAACATAAACATCAGAAGAAATTGGAATGTAAAACTGGTTTTAAAGTTGTGAAAAAGTACGAATCTTGGGGGTGTATCTTACTGAGGAAAATCCTAAGCTTTACAAAAACTGTGGTAAAATATGGAATGAGATATAATTGAATTTAAATAGAAGGCAAAAATAGGATTTGTCATCAATGGGAAGAATTTCAGTAATTAAAATGAATGTACTACCTAGATTGCTATTTTTATTTCAGACTATACAGAGTTTGCCAGATCTTAGATTATATTATGATGCTTGTTGTCTGGTATAGTTAAAAGGTTGGATAACTTTAAAAAAATTCAAGAGTGTTAGACCTCGAAGGTTTTGATTTTGATTTGGCATGCCTATCAGTGGTATGACAAGGTAAAAATTAACCCTGGGTTTTAAGATCCATGCTATTGGGCAATCGATTGCATGTGTATGGTGGGTGTATAAATGAAGATTAGCTGATAAAGTGCCACTTTGGCTATCATCTCATGAACACTACATAGAGGAGAGATGATTTTGGAATGTAAATGGATGACAGATTGAGACTTACTGATGTTTGAAAAAGAGGGTTTAAGATAAAGACAAGAGAACAATTAGTAAGTGAAGAATTCGCTTGTGATTAATTTTTTTTTTATCAAATTTGATTTTAAAAAGTTATGTTTTCACAGGAACTAAATTGGACGTTAATTTATGTTCTAGAGATTACTACTTGATTTCTAAAATATATAAAATGTTACTCAAAATGAATCTAGAAGATGAATACTTCAGAGTGTATGGTAAAATGTGCAAGAAACTTTTGGTAGAATATAACACTAGATAAATGGAAAAATGTTTGGATGAATGGACTAAATTTACATTAAATTATAGCTTGAAAGATTTTTTTATAAAATGATGTATCATTGGTACTTGATCCCAGATAGCCTAACAAAAATGTACAAAGGGATTTCTAGTAAGTGCTGGAAATGTAGTCAAAATCCAGATTCATTTTATCTTATATCATGAAAACATACTATAAAAACATAACTGACGATGCAAAAAAAATTAAAATACAAATATTAAAGAAACCTGAAGTTTTCTTTTAGGTAAGATGGACAAGCCAATAGAAAAATAATTTAGGGTGCTATTCCTTGCATGGAGATAGCTTCAAGGATTGTACTTCCCAAGCACTGGAAAGAAAAAGAGATGCTAACCATTGAAGAATGGATTTTGAAATTGGCTGAATTAGCAGACATGGTAAAATTAACTGCTTTGATTAGAGATAATGGACTAGACAGCTTTATAAGAGACTAGAATCCATTTGTAGACTTTCTACATGCTAAATATAATAACAGATGGTTAAAAGGGGTTCCAAGTAATGTTTATTTCAACCTGTTGACTGTTTTTTCTTCTTTCTTTCTTTATATATAAAAGGAGAGAAGAATTAACTGCTTTTTCTTTTCTTTCAGCAACCAGCCAGGGTGGATCCGACACATTAAATATTAAATTTAACTGACCATTTTTTTCATACACTATTATTTTCTTTGTTGTTGCTGTTAGGGTTGAATGTATGCTTTTTTTTCATTTTGTTCGTTTGTTTTACTGTTTTGTATTTTATTTGTATTTTATTTCCTATGATAAAACAATTATTTTCTTTTTTGTTGTTGTTAGGGTTGAATGTATACTTTTTTCATTTTGTTTGTTTTACTGTTTTGTATGTTATTTGTATTTTATTTGCTATGATAAAACAATAAATAATTTAAAAATAATTTTTGGATTTTAATAGGAGTTCATCATATTCATCATATTGATATTCTCAGTCATATCTTGGCACTTTTTTCCAATGTGGTGCAAAATTTGTCTCACAACCATAATTTATCTTAATAAATTATGATATTTTTATTGATATGTTCTAAAATAATACATAGTAAAAATAATTGTGGTTTTATTTCAAACTTGATTTGAAAGATTCTTAAATCTTTGTATATATCTTTCCAATACTTTGGGGAGTTGTACATCTACCCCTTGTGGTAGGATATTCCTTCAGTCTTCTGTCTCCAACATTTATTAGTATATGAATTGCTGATCTTGACAATTATTGATTGAGTTATATGTGATCTGAAAAACATTTGTACAATTTTTTTCTTAAATTATAGTTTGGGCTAAACTTTATAGATTTATTTCACAATTCTTCCTGTTGTTGTATTGGGATTATTTCTTTAAAAATTTGCAGCCAATTTGTGATACATTTTTATATGCTTTCTCTCTCTGTATCATCAAAACTAATAATTTTGAATTAATTCACAGAATTAAATTCACTTTACAGACTATTCATTATGTCAGAACTGAGAAATTTTGCAGATCTACTTAGCTGCATATGGTAAAATATAATAAGTTGAAATTACATCTTCAGTGGTACATCAGTTATTTATTTATTGGAGTGTTTGGTTCTCCCAACACACACAAACACCCAAATGTGATTCAATAGAACAGGCAGGCCTCATAATTCATTATCACAAAAATATTTTTATTGTGCCCACTCTTTTTTATGGCAGCCTCTCAAATACTGGAATACTGCTATCATGTCACTCCTAACTCTCCTTTTTTTTACACTAGCCAAATGCAAATCTTGCAGCCATTCATATGTTTTAGTTTCCTGATCTTTGATCATCTTAGTTTCTCTTCTCTGAACTTTTTCCAAAGTCTTAACATCTTTTTTCTAATATTGTGACCAAAATTGGTTGCAGTATTTCAGGTGTGGTCTTACTAGGTTTTATAAAGTGGTACTAATACTTCACATGATCTTGATTCTATGTCTCTGTTTATACAACCCAGGACTGCATTAGCCTTTTTGGCTGGTGCTGCACACTGCTGGCTCATATACAAGTAATCATCCACTAAGACTCCAAAGTTTAATGAAAACTTGTTGCCATACTGCAATATACAGTAGAAAATACTGTACTGTATAATGATGATAATAATATGATATGCATTAAGATGGGAAACTAGAGAAAATTGCATTTCTGACTTCATATAATTTTGGTAATTTCTTGTATGGTGGTGTATACTCAGAGACTTTATGATTTATTGATTGGTTGACATATATTTGATGATACCTTAATTTATTAATCCATTCTCCAAGAAACTGAAAAGTATGAAACAGAATGCAGAAAGAATGATGTGACAAATTAGAACAGTGTGCATTCGATTTGTGCCAAATTTTGGGGAAAACCTTATCAAGCTGATGTAGTACAATCATGGCATTTGCAGCAATATTTTGGTGGATTGTTGTGACTCTAAGTAGCCTAATGTAGCATAAATGAGCTAAGCCCATAAATGGAAAATGGAAGGATCTTAAATTTCCTCTTCCAGAAGCCATCTGTTTTTTTCTACTCTTAACACCATCTATTTTTCAGATGAGCATTTCTACTTGACCCATGTAGATTTGAAAGATAAAACTCTCAAAATTTGTCCTACATTTATGACATTTAAAAGTAAAATAGTAAAACATGGGAAACAGGCCCAGTACTCTTCCATAATTCATCAATGATTTAGATGAGGGGATAGGTGGGGAACTCAACAATTTGCAGACAATAACAAGCTGTCAGGAATAGCCAAACACTCCAGAAGATAGGCTTAAAATACAGAAAGATCTTTAACACATCTAGCAAAATGGAATTCAGCGGTGAAAAAAGTAAGGTTTTACATTTAGATAAGAAAAACCAAATGTACACGTATGCTATAGGTGGCACCTATCTCAATAATAGTACCTACAAGAGGGACTTTGGAGTCTTAGGGTACAATCATTTAAATATGAGCTAGTAGTGTGTTGCAGCTACCAAAACAGCAAATACATTCCTGCATTAACAGAGGAATAGAATTACGATCATGTGAAGTGTTAGCACTACTTTATAATATCTTGGTAAGACCACCTTCGGGATTCTGCATCCACTTTTGGTTGCCATGATATAAAAAAGATGTTGAGACTCTAGAAGCAGTATAGAGAAGAACAACAAACAAAGATGATTAAGAAGCTGGGGGGAAAATATATGAAGAATTATTGCAAGAATTGGGTATATTTAGTTTAATGAAAAGAAGGATTTAGGGTGATATGATAGCAGTGTTCCAATATCTAAGGGATTGCCATAAAGAAGAGGGGGTAAATCTGTTTTCCAAAGCACCTGAATGCAGGACAAGAACAATGGATGGAAACTAATCAAGGAGAGAAGCAACCAAGAACTAAGAAGAAATTTCTTGACAGTTAGAACAATTAATTTACAACTGTTCATTTAGTGACAATTCGACATTACACAACACTGAAAAAAATGACTTATGAACATTTTTCAAATTCAAATGCTTAGTAGCTGATTCATATTTATGATGGCTGCAGTGTCCCAGGGTCATGTGGATCACTTTTGTGACTCTCTGACTAGCAAAGTCAATTACAACTGCTGTGATTCACTTAACAACTGTGGTGGGAAAGCTTGTAAAGTGGCATAAAACTGACTTAACAAATGTCTCACTTAGCGACAAGAAATTTGGGGCTCAATTATGGTAGTAAGTAGAGGGCTGCCTGATATTACTGAAATGACTTGCCTCCAGAACTTGTGGGTGCTCCAACACTGGGGTTTTTAAAGAAATGTTTGAATTTGTTTGAAATGGTGTAGGGCAGTGATGGCGAATCCTTTCAGCACTGAGTGCCCAAACCAGAACACGCATGTGTGGGTGTGTGCCAAAGCACAGGTAACCTGAAGGCCGGTGCGTGCATGCCTGTTTTTTGACTTGTTTCCGGGCTGTTTTTTGGGTCATTTTCAAGCTGTTTTTTGGGCCATTTTCAGGCTGTTTTTTGGAAACCAGAAGAGCACCTGGCAACAGCGTGTGTGCCCATAGAGAGGGCTCTGTGTGCCACCTTTGGCACATGGATTCGCCATCATGGGTATAGGGTTTCCTGCCTGAGCAGCGGATTGGACTTGAATACCTCCAAGATCCCTTCCAACTCTATTATTCTGTTATTCCTGTAGCTATTTTAGTGCTGCATGGTCAGTTCTGTATTCAATTTAATTGCTCCAGAGATAGTGATTCCTCAGTTCTGCTTTTTGAGGCATAAGTAATTAATATGAATCATTTTTGAAACTCTGAAGCACAAAAGAGAGTTACTTTTAGTTTCTCAAACTCATCCTAGCACTTCTCAGCACAATCAGTTTGTTCTAGAGGATTAACTCTAGCAGCAGTCCTGAAATTTGGCTGTACTTGGGAACAAAGATTTGACAGTAACCAACAAGCACCAGGAATGAATGCTCATATCTTTACTTTGTAAGAGAGGACAATTTCTGGACAGACTGCATATTTTTCTCCAGCTTTGATGTAGCTCTACAGCTTACCCTCTGTCCCAAATGTACTGCCTGACTTAGATCAATTTTTTTCTCTCTCCAAATTGAATTGCTTGGGATATTAAATGCAATGCATCTCTTTCTCATAGATATATATTGAGTGTCTGAGCCCATCTGACAAGCAATCTGGAATATCATAAGTGTCTGTCATAATGTTTTATATCCACGATAATTATCCAGATTGCCTCAACTTTAATTCATTTACTGTAAATCAAGTTAATGTTCTATTAGAATAAGTAGGCTCAACATTACTTTAAATAACTCAAGCATCTATTTATGATTTGCTCAATAGTGGAATATCCACAACTTTTTACCTCCTTTTTTAAGATGGATGCCTGTGATGTAGCTAGAGAAATGATCTTTTACAACCCTTATATTCCTGGGTATATAATTTCAGAAATTAAAATACTAAACTACAATGACTAAACATGCCAATGCATTCTTGAACTATATTAATAGAGAATCACCCAGGGGATAATAATTTCATCATTCTCCTCACTAATTCATTAATAATTAGACAACTAGTTTATTGTTTTAGGTTCTTCACTATAAAAAGGAGATGAAGAAGTAGGAGATGATTCAGAAGAATTAGTGAGCTAATAAAGAATATGGGAGCAAAGCTTGTCAAAAGCATATGTTTAGGATCATTCAGACAGACATACTTTTTTCTATGCTTGATTACAGTATGGAAATGCTTTTGCTGGAAAAAAAAATCTCTAGCTCATTCATTCCAGCCAGGACGATGCGATTGGCACTGATGAACGAAATAAGACTGCTGGAAAGGAGGATTTTATTTTGGAAGCCAGAAAACTGCAGTGACAACAGTGGTGGGTTCCAGGTCAGCTGGCAGACTGAAAAGGTGAGTAGGATGGTTTTATATCCTTCTGAACCTTTGTGATTGAGATGCCTGATGGGGCATTTGATTAGTAGTTTAACAATATGTCTTTTGGTATTTTGATTAGCACTATCTGGCTGTCTGAGATGTGGAAGGGGTCGAGTCCAGCTTTGGGAAAGGGAGGAGAATGTAAATCTAGTGGGTTTTTGTATTTACCTAGCTTAATGCTATCAATTTGGTTTGCCTCCGTATCTTCTTACATTCTTGCAGTTACAGTGTATCCATTTGTAGAATGCTCTTATTGGGTTGCCTGAAGCTATTCTGTTTGGCTAAGAGGCAGAGTTCTTTTTCTCTCTCTAGCCTTCGCAAATGGCTTCCCCCCCCTCTTTTTTTCCTTTTCCTGGGGTCATGGAATGAGGGTAAGGGGTGTCTGATGATACTTTCTACTTTCTACACTTTGGAAGCTGTTCTCGCTGCCTCCTCATGCAAATGCATACATACATACATGCAGTACTTTGTAAAGCAAAGAATGAAGAGACTGTCACAGGGAATGTTGGAATCCATAAACAGAAACAAATATACCGTATTTTCCGGTGTATAAGACGACTGGGCGTATAAGATGACCCTCCTCAGAGCCATTTAAGGCTCGTCAGAGCCTTATAGGCTGGTCTGCCTGGTTACAGGAGAATGAGACCCGGCGTATAAGACGACCCCCGACTTTTGAGAAGATTTTTGTGTGTTAGAAAGTAGTCTTATACGCAGGAAAATACAGTAAGTTAAAATAGAAAATGAGTACAGGTAGTCCTTGACCTACCCCCACCATTGAGCCTAACATTTCTGTTGTTAAGTGGAACATTTGTTAAGTGAACTTTGCCCCATTTTACAACATTTCTTGCTACAGTTGTTAAGTGAATCGTTGCAGTTGATAAGTTAGTAACATAGTTGTTAAATGAATGTGGCTTCCCCATTGATTTTGCTTGTCAGAAGGTTGCCAAAGGGAATCACATGACCTTGGGACACAGCAATGGTCATAAGTTGCCAAGCATCTGAACTTCATCACATGATCATGGGATACTACAAAGGTCGTAAGTGTGAAAAATGGTCATAAGTCACTTTTTCCAGTGCTGTTGTAACTTTGAATGGTCACTAAGTGAAGTGTTATAAGTCAAGGACTACGTGTACTTGCACATTTGTTGTATTGTTTCACCAGGTTAAAAATTAAAGTAAATGGAGAAATGAAGCAATATCGATATTGTTGTCTACTGTTACCTACATAGCAATGGAGAAATCCTGGATAATGTCTTCCAAAAGTCAACAATATATTGTGCTATATTTGAAGTTGTACTGATGGAAGGTTTTAATTATCCTAATATTTGTTGGGAGATAAATGCTGTTTTTTTAAAAAAATTAAATGAAGGTGAAACTGAATTTAGTTAACCATCTGTTTTGGCTTCAAAATAGTAAATTGTAATAAGGACTGAGGGATAATAAGTAGGATCCCATCAAATGGGGGAAGGAAACTTTCTAAAGGAGGAGATATAAAAGCTTGGAATTGAAAAGTTTTTGTCAGAAAAGAAAAAACTTAGAATAAACCAGAGTTAGCAAACATTAAGAAAAATCTTTAGATTTGTTCAATCTAAAAGAGATTGACTTTATCTTGTTCAAATTAAAAGAGAAAAATAACAGCAATCAGGATACCAGCTGCTCAGGAAAGAAATAAAATTGCTAAGCAAAGAAGTGATGCTCGGCTGAACCAGTAACAGTAGCTTCGGGAAGCTTTGCCCACCCACGCAGACATCATGACATTGCTTTTTAAAACTTCTGCGCATGCGACACGCACACACATTGGCGAACCGGCAAGGAAGCTAAGTAAACTTTACCCCTGGATAGAACCATAAAAAGTCTATTTTAAGTTAGTTTTTCCCCACAAAAACCTATATCCTCCATCACAAAAGGGTGAAAAGAAGGTTGAAGAAATAGATTTACAGCCTGATAAAACATGATAAGAGAATACTAGATTATACTCAGTTGTACCTTATGGTTCGAAAGGTACTAGCTACTAATTGGCTAAAATATAAACAATGCAGAACAATAACAAAATTAAACAATTCAAGGAATTTTTAAAAAGGATTTCCTCCAGTCTTAAATACCTTAATACATTACAGTACCAAAGCATTAAAAGTCAAACCTAAAGATCCAACATATATGTTAAACTATAGATACCAGTTTACAACTCATATTTCTTGAATTCAGCAGTGCTTTTGATAAAGTATTGTACCACATAACTTGCTGACAAGCAAAGTAGTGAAATGTGAGCTTGGTGGCATTAAATTATGCTCACCAATGATTCCCCATCAGACTAGAGAGAAGTATCAAATTAGATGTCATTAAGATCAGTCCTGGGCCTTCTGTTCTTTTAACATTTCATTAAATGCTTGAATAAAGGGACAAGTAAAATAGTCTTCTCAAATTTTACATATGATACAAAATTCCACAGAATAGATAAAACCAAATTAAAGAAATTAAAAATGTTTTACTGATTTGGAGCAATGGGGTGAAAATAATAGAATTAAATTTTACAGAAAGAAATGTGAAGTTTTTCATTTTAAGAAGTAAAAATAAATTTAAATAGGGATACTCCCACATCACTGGATGTGTTCAGAGGCCAGACATTTTTCTGTAGTGTTTCAGACTGCTGTACTTACTAATCAGGGCATTGCACTAATCATCGTTTAGGTGGCCTCTACAGAGTTAAATGTCAAAATGTAATATATACGCTACATAGTATTAACAGTTTTCTCAAATGCTTTTAATTTTTCTAAATGGAACCATGATTTGCATGTCTTTGAGTCACTCCTTCACTTTTCTTCATCTAATTCTTAGGATAATTATACAGATGGGAATTATAATTTCCTTTCAGGGACAAATAGACCGGCAAGAAGTTAATTTGATATAAAAGACTTTATAACTTTTGTATAAAACTCGCAAAAAAGGAGCCTGCCAATATCCCGATCGCTGAGAATTTCGCGAAACAGTAGAGAAGATTCGCACCGCTTCCACCCCCGGATTCTTAAGGGGTCCCTCCCTAATAGATTTCTATCCTCTCTCAGACTGAACAATTGGCCGGGACTGGAGGGGTCCGTCAGCCAATGAAAAGGAGCTCGGGTAGCTGGCGGATGGGGCGGGCGGCAGAGAACAAGCTATGGCGACTCGAGGCGTTCGTCCACAGCGGGAAAATGGACGAAGTCAGACAGACCTGTTGATCATCCCCGTGTTACTCTTGTTCCTTCCAGGCATGACGGGTAAGTAATGGCTCCTGGAACAATTAAATGGTAGGCTAGGCAGCTATGCATTCAGAACCATATCAACCAACCCGCTAATTAACCGGGGGTTGCAGGGGGTGGGGCTGGGGCTGGGGTGGGGGGGTTGGCTGAAGTTTGAAGGAATTTGCTGATAATGGCTTTTAAATATTTTTTTAAAAACAAAAATCAAGGATGTCGATCGAATTATGTGTGCTATCTCAGACGTCCATTAAAACAGAGTTTAGCATAAAATTCCTTGGAATTTGAATATGTTTACTTTGGTTTTTTTTTTCTTAAAGTGCTGTCTATCCATTTATGATACATATCTTCTTAAAATTTCACTTGGAGCTGGATTGGAGCTATCCGAAGGCCTAAATCAGAGAATGAGAAATTAAAAATGCTATTAACATAACTGTACTGTAAAAATCAAAACAAGCTGCAAATACACACACACACAAAAGAAAACAAAACAGCAGATCCTCCAATAGGAATGGAATAGAAATATTTTATTATGCTTTCTTTTATTATTTTAAAACTTAATGTATACCATGAATAATGGTATACAGATTTTTTTCAGTTTCTTATTTTGTCTTAATTTAAATATGTTTGTTTTAATATAATTAGAGTGTATTCTGTTTATTTTCCTTGGATTAAAAAACAGGATTTAGGGAACAGTCCTGAGCATAGACCACCAAATAGAAAAGAGAGTACTGGACAGATTAGAATAAAGGCCCAGCTCCAGAGAATAGAATTATTATCCCTAGGATTAAGATGGCAGGTCTGGAACAGGAGACTTGCATTTTAGAACTGCCCGATATATCACTTATGCTTTGGGGAATTCTGAAACCACAAACAAATCCTCTGATTTATACCCAAATTGGACATTTTAAAAAACAACCTTTAACATCATTTTACCCCACAGGTTGTTTTTTAAAATGACCAATTTGGATATAAATCAGAGGATTTGTTTGTGTATAAGGGATTTTCTGACAGGTAGACCACAATCAGTAAGGATGGGATCTGCTAACATGCTTGTGAAGAAGAGGCTGTACTTCCTGAGAAGTACAGGAAGATAAATCTACCTCAGCATCTACTTCTGTCCTACTGTCGCAGCACCATTGAGAGTGTCCTGACATACGGCATTCTTGCATGGTATGGGAGCAGCTCTGTAGCGGACAAAAAAGCTCTACAGAGAATCATTAAAACTGTCCAGAATATCATCGGACTCCAGCTACCAGTCCTGGACGACATTTTTGAATCTCACTGTTTGAGAAAGTTGCATAACATTCTCAGAGACTCTTCCCATCCTGTTTACAATCTTTTTGGGCTGTTGCCTTGTGGCAGAAGATACAGAATAATTAAAACTCGGACCACACGTTTTCTGAATAGTTTTATCCCAGAGCTATAATTGCACTCAACAATGAACTAAAGGGGCTGTTAGACAGTATTACTTGGTCTGTTGTGTGGATGCATGGGTGGTTTAGGGGTGGGGAATTGTGGTGGGTGGGAGTGTGTTTGGGAATGGTTATGTGTCTTGGACCTGCTCTTTGGATGTTAAGTGAATTTCGTTGTATGGGTATACTGTATATACACGTACAATGACAATAAAGTTATTTATTTAAACGCTGTTATCGTCCTGTGATGGACAAAATTAAATTCAATGCAGAATGCTATAATTATCCGTATTTCTAGACTTCTATCTTTTAAAATTTCTGCTCCAACTTCTTTTCAAAAACCAAGACAGGGAATTATGTTGGTTCTGTTTTGATATTTAACCCTGTAATATGATGGCAGCAGCTACTGTGGATATAGGATGATATCGGTGGATTATAATTTATAGTTTACATTTTATGGCCCAAATATCCATATAAGAAAACTGACAGACTGGGCAAAGGGGATTTTCATAAAACTGCCATAATTCAGTGAGAAATTTCAAGACTATTTAAACGATTAAATCCAACCTCTTGAAGTCTCCTCTGGCTAATTGGTTCCTCTGTAAAACTGTTCTTACTGTTAGGAATTAAAAGATTCAATCACTGTAACTTAAGTATGTTCTGCAAAGACTTTCATATAGTGCTCTTTCAAGCATTTGAAAAATGTTATTGTATGCTCTCTCAAGTCTGCTTTTCAAATGTCAATAAATTGCTTCTTAGTTCTAGGTTGCTTCCCTCCTTGGTTAGTTTCCAATCATTGCTTCCTGCCAGTTACTGCTATTGAGCCAAGATTCAACTAAACTGTATCTGGTTAGTTTTTCTTTCCTAAGTGTAAAACCTTACTTTTTTTCTACATTGAATTTCATCTTTTTAGATAAGGCCCAGTGTTCAAGTCTCTCGAGATCCATCTGGATCTTGCTTCTATGTGTTTGCAAATCTGTTTCTTGTTTATCTTTTCCAGGATCTTCCCAGGTATCGATGTCAAGCTGATTGGTTGTAGTTTTCTGGATTTGTTTACCCCTCCCCCACTTTTGAAGATAGGAACCACATTAATTTTTTTTCAGTCCCTTGGTAGTTCTCTGGTGCTCCAGGATCTTTGAAAGATCTGGTTCTGAAATCACATCTGCTAGTTTCTTCAGAATCCTGTCATGTAATCAGAATAGTTAACAGAATAACAGAGTTGGAAGGGACCTTAGAGGTCTTCTAGTCCAACCGCCTGCTCAGGAAGGAAATCCTATACCAGTGATGGTGAACCTTTTTGGCACCGAGTGATGAAAAAGGAGCACACGCATCTGCATGCGTTCATCTGGGCCACAACCTGGAAGATGAGCTGCCCAGGGCACAGGTATACACCTGAAAATATACTTCCGGTTTCGGCTATTCAGCTTCCGGTTTTAGCCTGCTAGTCTTCTGGGTTTCTGTCATGCATGCACGTGCGAGATCAACTGGCTGGTGCGGATGAACACGCAGGAAAATGGAAGATCAGGTCTTCCAATTTCTGGCACTGCCGCACACATGAAGGCCAGCTGATTGCCACGCACATATGCATGCCAGAAACCTGGAAGACGAATAGGCAATGCAACATGTGCCAGGTGACATGACTCCGCATGCCACTTTGAGCATGTGTGCCATAGGTTCGCCATCACAGCCCTATACCATTTCAGACAAATAGTAATCCAATCTCTTCTTTAAAATATCCACTGTTGGAAGTTTTGGAGTATTCACAACTTCTGAAGGCAAGTTGTTCCACTGATTAATTGTTCTATCTGCCAGGAAATTTCTCCTTAGTTCTAGGTTGCTTCTCTACTTGATTAGTACCCATCCATTGCTTCTTGTTCTGCCCTTAGGTGCTTTGGAGAATAACTTGATTCCTTCTTCATTATGGCAACCCTGAGATATTGGAACATTGCTATGTCACCCCTAATCCTTCTTTTCATTAAACTAGACATAACCAATTCCAGAAATCGTTCTTTATATGTTTTAGCTTCTTATTCCTCATCACCTTGGCTGCTCTTCTCTGCACTCTTTCTAGAGCGATCCTTCACCAAATCCAATCATACCAGAGGAGCCACTTGGCAGGAAAAATTTCATTCCGCATAGCCTCAGCAACGAATTTCTCCCACTTTATGTGGGAGAAACATTAAATCAGAGGAGGAAGCTGAAGGGAGGATGCTGCTATTCGGCCCCGTTTGGCCTTATCTAGAGATACACCTTTTCCATTCCGTTCAGGGCCAAAACGTAAGATGGAAAGTTCCTCATTGGGAAGCGGCAGTGGCAACATGACAGACAGGCCCTCTCTATCTGGTCCTGATGATTTAACTTGTCTAGAGTGGACAGCATTTTCTTGCCTATTTTAATTTGTATTCCTGGTCTGTATTTTACAGTTCTCTTTTTGGTAGGTTGAGCTATTTTTTCTTTTTGCATGAAAACAGATGCAAAGAAAGAATTAGGGATGTCTTTCTCCCTGCTGCCTGTCACTTCCTTGCCATCTTCTTCTCTCATTAGTGGACTGATAGTTTCTTTGACTTTTTTTTATTTTTTATATGTTGAAAGAATTTTTAAAAATTATTTTTTACATTTGTTGCAAGTCTTACTTACTTCATTCTGAACTTTAGCTTTCCTAACTCCAACTTCACAGATTTGGACTATTATGCTGATATTCTGCCTTAGTTAGGTGTCCCTCTTTCCATTTTTTATACTTATTCTTTTTGTCTGTCAATTTATCAGAGAGTTCTTTGTGTAACCATGCTGGGTTTTCCTTGGATTTCTTCTTTTTCTTTTTCAGTGGTATTGGGCTGGACTGGGCTTTTGTCATCATATTTTTCAGAGTTTTCTAAGCTTCTTGAGTCATTTTCCCCTTTAAGATTTTCATCCCTGGAATGGAAAAAAATCCATGAAATCCATGGAATGGAACAAACTCTTCTTTTTTGTACTTGGTACTGTACTGTTTTTATCTGAATAAATCTTCCTTTTGTCTACTTTGTTAAGGGAGCTTCTTAAAACAATTTTAAAAAAATCACAAAAATAGCAGGCAGCAGCACATGCACATGTGAAAAGTTTTATTGAATCAAGTACATATTGAAATAGCAGCATCTAACAGTAACTTGATAATCTCAACTGCATATGAGCTAACTTCACATTGACTGAACTTTGGTTTGCTGTAAATGCAACCTGAGATCACTGTACAATTTATACTAAATTGAATATTGCATCATTCCAACCTATATTAATCACAACCTTGCTGTATTTAAAGTTATTCAGGAGTAAGATACATTTTGTTCTTTAATGTCCCATGATGGATAATAGTATTAAGTTGCAAGAAGGCAGATTTCAAGCAAACAATTAAAAACAAAGAATATTATAAATTGCGGAAAGTGGTTGAATATCTGTAACTAAATATTTTCAAAGCAAATTTGGGCAGCCATTTGTTAAGAATACTTTAATGTGAATTCTTGTTTTGCTTGGATTTGGTGGTTTAAATATCAATTTCAACTTCAAAGCATTATGCAAAAATCTTTTTTAAAAGATTAAAGTAATCAAAGCTGATTTTAATATTTTCTATGACATAATTTTAACTTTTGTAATTTGTTTTTGGTTCGTTGTTGCTGTTTTTGATACTTATCATAGAGTCTGTTTATGAAGGCTGGGTATATGTGGTATAATAAATACTCAATTCAATTTTTTGTTGCAATCTTCTATTGCCTGAACATTGCCAATTGGTAATATTTTGAGTACAGCATACATTCTTGCATCAATTGTTCCCGCAAGCCGTAGAAATAAAGTTTAAAAAAGGAAAAAGAGAGAAACCAAATCCCAAATCGCTATATTGTTGGACTTCTGCTTCAGATTTCAGTTTGTGACATTTAGTAAATAACAAAGATTCTCAATTTTATTCTTAGGATCTTTCTTAAGCCAAAAACGGGATCATGAAACCAGGTGATTTTTCCTGATTCTCCTTGCTGAGGAGAACATGACAGCTCTTAAACTCAAAACCCCGAGGCTCATGATATTCTAATTTATACTTTAGATCTATAGAAAATAAATTAAATATTGCAACTGAATTACTGACTACAGAAGTGGGGTTGATAAGAGATTTGATTTCTGGAATCATGGTTTTCTTTTTACTTTTTAAATAAATTTTATTTCCAAAATACAAAATACAAGGAAAAAAGAGGGGAAAAAATGTGTATAAAAACAAAATAACAAACATACATATAGGTCAACCTCCCTGGTTGAATAGTGATAAATATATTTCATTAACAATAGTTCTCTAACCTTGCAAAATAGATCCACAATTTATGAGCTTCTATATCATAGAAATATAAATATGAAATATTATCAACCAATTTGCCTAGCATCTGTTTACTGCATTAAAGAACAGGTAATTCCAACAACAAAGCTAAACTTCAAAACTCTTTGTTAATAATTTATTATTTTTGTTTAAGTCACAGAAAGTAGAACTGGATGGGACCTTAGAGGTCTTTTAGTCTAGCCTCCTACTCAAGGAGGAGACTCTATACCATTTCAGACAAGTTGCTGTCCAGTCTCTTCTTAAAAACCACCAGTGATGAAACACCCACAACTTTTGAGGGGAAGCGGTTCCATTGGTTAATTGTTCTTACTGCCAGGAAGTTTCTTCTTAATTCCAACTTGTTTTTCTTCTTCATTAGTTTTCATCCATTGTTTTTTGTTCTTCCTTCAGGTGCTTTGGAAAATAATCTAACCCTCTGTTCTTTGTAGCAGCCCCTCAGATACTGGAATATGGCTATCATGGCACCCCTAGTCCTTTCCTCTACCCTAGTCAAGCCCAAAGCCTGCAACTGTTCTTCATATGTTTTAGTCTCCACTGCTGCACACTGCTGTACACAGCTGCACACTGCTGGCTCATATTTAAGTGATCATACATTAGGACACCAAGGTTGTCCTAAAGGTGCTTTTTCAAGAGGCAACTGGACTTTCTTGTTTTTGACCTTTTGCTTCTTATCCAAGAAGCTTCTTCAGCTCTGAGTGGATATTGGTGAATGGAAGGTTTTATATTCCTTGCAGACAGCTGGCTATTTGCATTCTTTTAGAGAGTCGTTGAGGTCACCTGGAGGTTTGTCTATTTTCCTCAGAGTCACCTGAGTAGTGCAAATGGATCAGGGTTGTGGAACCTTCTTGGAACTGATGAAAGGACTATATTGTGGAACTGTGCTTTCTGCAGGATATTTTCTGCCCTGTATCCCTTCACTGTTGAACACAGGTGCAGGCTGTTGGGAATGAGTATGTTTTGTCTGCATCTCATACTGAATGCAAATGGTTTCTTGAAATCCATTTATACTTCTACACTATTCAAAGTGTGTTGATCCCAAAGTGCATAGCTAAAATGTCTATGGAGATTCTCAGTCATCCAAATGTCCCTTTCACAGTTACAATTTTTGAGCCAGGTTTTGCCTAATCTGTACTTAGGTTGTTTATTCCTACCAGCATAGTATCATCTGCAAATTGGATGAGTGTCCCTTCTATTAGTTTAGTTAGTTTAGTTTAGTTTATTAGATTTATATACCGCCCTTCTCCTGACGGACTCAGGGCGGTGAACAGCCAAACATTAAAACATTAAAATACAAGCAATATAAAAGTTAAAAATAATCTAAAAATGTAATTAAATCAAATTTTGGCTTCCCCAAATTTAAAAGCCCTCCTAAAATTCACCCATTAAAATCTACGTTAAGCCAGCCCGGCTTCCTGGAATAGAAAAGTCTTTAATGCTTTGCGGAAAGTGCGGAGGTCTGGGATTGATCGAATCCCTGGGGGTAACTCCTTCCAGAGGGCGGGAGCCCCCACAGAGAAGGCTCTCCCCCTGGGGGTCGCCAGTCGACATTACCTGACCGACGGCACCCTGAGGAGGCCCTCTCTATGAGAGCGTATTGGCCGGTGGGAGGTTATCGGTGGCAGAAGGTGGTCTCGTAAGTACCCGGGCCCTAAGCCATGGAGCGCTTTAAAGATGAGAACCAAGACCTTGAAGCGCATCCGGAAGACCACTGGGAGCCAGTGCAGCTCGCGCAGGAGAGGTGTCACATGGGAGCGCCAAGTCGCCCCCATAATCACCCGCGCGGCCGCATTCTGGACCAGTTGGAGCCTCCGGGTGGTCCTCAAGGGGAGCCCTCATCTACGTCATTTATGAAGATATACTGGGCTTAAGACAGAATCTTATGGTATCCCACTGCTTACTTCCCTCCATATAGATGTAGTACCATTAAGAGCTACTCATTGAGGATAGTTTGTCAGCCAGTTACAAATCCATCTGGTGGTGATGATCTAGCTCACATTTTGCTAGTTTACCAAGAAGTAGATTGTGGTCTACTTTGTCCATAAATGATTTCTAATCTACCAATAACCCACTGCAATCATTGTCTCTGATCTGTCCAGGATCAAATATTGACTGATTATTGATAATAATATTTTTCCTTATATCTCCACAGCACTTGTATCTTTCCTACAAATTGAAACATATCATTTCTTAACAGTTATCTGGTTGCATATAATAAGTCTATTCTTCAATCTCCATCAGAGGACCTTTCCTATGAAGGTCCATCACATACCATAATATAAAACAGATTTTGAGACTCTGAAATGAGTGCAGAGAACAGCAAACATAAATGATTAGGGGGCTAGAGGTTAAAACACATGAAAAATGCTTGCAGGAATTGGGTATGTCTCATCTAGTAAAAAGAAGGACTAGGAATGGCATGATAGCAGTGTTTCAGTTTCTGAAGGTCTGTCACAAAGAAGAGGAGGGTCAACCTATTTTCTAGCACCAGAAGGCAAGGCAAAACAAGAAGCAATGAGCGGAAACTAATCAAGAAGAGAAGAAACCTAGATCTAAAGAGAAATTTCCCAACAGTGAGACTATTGCAACAGATTGTAGCGAGATTGGAAAATTCAAGAAGATTATGCTAGATATAAACAACCAATAGATAGGAGAGGAGTTGATTAGTAGTTTACCTCATAAAAGACAAGTCAGCCTGGCTGAAAAAAGCTTGGGAAGAAAAAAATTAAAACGTTGGAAGAATTTCTACCTTAATGAATTCAATAATAAATAAAAGGATCATGGAGGTCTATTGTAGTGTCCAATATTTTGTTTTTTACCCCTGATCTTTGAATTAAACATCTGACTTGAGTTTATATAATTTTTACTGCTTTGATCATGTGCTGTTGTAAAAGCTTGGCAATGACTGTCATTTCAGTGTTCAGTTTTAAAGTAGAACTTTAGAAAAACAGCAAACATAAAAACAAAAAAAGTTCCATTAGCATATTAAAATGTAAATATTTACTGAGGTTGAAAAGTATGTTTTCCTACAGATGCATCATGCTGTTACCTTGCGAAGAATAACTTAATGTGTCATGATGTTTGTGAACTGGTAAGTTGGTTCTTAATTTATGCCTACATTTGAACTGGCATTGTAATGTTATATATTACCATATGTTTATCACCTTTAATGGTGAAGTTTTAAGCTTGTGACCTTTAGTGTCACCCAGATATTTTCATGAACATATTTTAATTATGAGTGTATTTTAATGTGTAACATAGTCTTGGTTCTTTCATTCTATGTGGTGGCCTAATTTATAAACTGGTTTATATTTTTAATTCTGTTTTGTATTTTTTAATTCTTTGTATATCACCTTCTTCCTTGCTTGAACCCAGAATGCTACCTGGTTCTCAGTTTCACCAGATTTTTGGTATTCTGAAACGCAGCTGAAAATTTTAAACAGATAACAGTTTATGTCTATTGTTACATATAATATGTAAAAATCTTCAGAAACATATTGCTAATAAGAGGCTGGAAACTAATGCATTTGGCAGTTAGACCAATAGGTGACAATGGAATTAAATTAATATGAACCATGGATAAAAAATTGTAAAAAAAAATAAATGAGTTCATTGTGTTTATCTTCATAGTTGAATGTTGGGGATATAACAGGCTGATACTTCAGAAAAAATGGTATATTAAGGTTATATTTAGCTTCTAAGATCGGGCAATCACTTTCCATCACTTTCAAAATGGTGAACTATATTTAGTGCTTCCTCTTTATCTCCATCTAACATGCTTTCTATGAGCTTAAGCATTTATATAACCATCCATCTTATATCGAACTCCAAGCAGCTCCTAATCAACAATTAAAACAACATCAATTAAAAAGTATAATACATGCATCTATAAAAGCCATAAGCATTAAAAACCTGGCACCAAAATTAAGCTTCCAATATCCTTCTTAAATCTTCTCATCCATCTCACCCAATCCCAGCACTTGGGAGAAAAGCAAGGTTTTGCTTTTTGGAAGGCTAGGAGGGTAGAGGTTTGCCAACCTTCAAAAGAAAGCATGTTTCACAGGGCAGAAGCTGCCACAGAAAAGGCATACTTCCTAAATCCCATAAAATGTTTAAGGGAAAAAACTAAAAGTGTCCAGCTTCCTAGGTACAAAAGATAGATGTCCTTACGGAGTCTTGCAGATAAACTGCCCCACCTTATTACTCTTTAAAGGTAATAAGTAGCATCTTGAATTACACACAGAAGGATATTGGGAACCATCGCAGCTTGTTCAACAGAGGTTATATAGGCAAACCTAGGGGAAACCCATCACTGCATATGCTGCCATATTCTGGGCTAGTTTTTAGCTTCCAAGTCATGTTCAAGGGTTGCCCCATGTAAAGCACATTGCAATAGTTCAAACTGCAGTGCTAGTTAGATGATGCTCATCAACTCATCTGTGATAGAATTATCAACAAGCAGTGTTCTCTTCCTGCTAATATGAATATAGTATGAGAGAATATTGTAAATATTGTATTGTAAATCAAGGACTAAGTGTAAAAAAATCTGAAATTATGCTAAATGGGCAAATAATCATACATATGACATGTAGAAAGCACCATCTAGGCTGCTGGTTTTCTGGTTTCTTATTAATTATTATTGGCAACTTCCTTCTTAAGAAATATTTAATGTCAAAAATAGATATATGCTCTTCTTAGCCCGTGGAAGGCCAATTTAGGCATTAACAGAATTGACCATGAAAAAGTGCTAGGGTGCATTAGATATTGTAATACCTTTATATACATCTATATATTTAACTATGTTTAGTATGACATGTAATTCTGGATGCTGCATTCAGAAATGATGTTGCTAAACAGGGAAATATGCAGAAAAAGGCAAAAGTAAGTACACCTAAAGATGAAGCAACTCTGTTGTGAGGAAAGTGCAACAGCTGGAACTTTTTACCTTAGAAGAAGATTAGGTTTGTATGGGGGTTTTAGATAACAGAGTGGTAGTATGCTTGGTTTGGAAAGCCTAGATAACGAGAAGTTTTCTTTCCTGTTTCCATATACTAGAATTTGGACTTAGTTTTGGAAGATAAAAGATAATCCATCATGATTGAAGTGATATATATATATATAAGTTCATTTTCCCCCCCTTCCATTAATTTGTGTCTAATTCTGAGTGCTTGCCTGGACAACTATCTGCAGTTTTCTCAACAAGACTGAGAAAGTGAGTCAAAAGTGAGACGAAAACCTAAGGCAGTGATGGCTAACCTTTTTGCCTTCGCGTGCCAGGAGCAGGAGTGGTGGTTGCACGTGTGAGTGTCCACACCCATAATTCTATACGCCTGCCCCCGTGCATGTGTGCACAACCTCCCCAACTCCCTCCGCTCCTGGCATGCGATGGCACGGAGTCTGGGGAGGGAAAAAAACAGGCCCCCCCCCGGAGGCTGAAAACAGCCCTTTTGCCAATTTCCGGTGGGACTGAAAATCCCATTTTTTGCTGTCCACAGCCTCCAGATCCTTTCTAGGAGTCTGGGGAGGGCTAGAATGGCCTTCTTCACCCCCCCAAAGCCCTCCAGAGGCCAGAAACGGCCCATTTGCCAACTTCCGGTGGGACCTCTCCAGACTCTTAGAAAGGCTCTGGAGGCTGGGGAGAGAGAAAAAGGGCCTTCCCCCCACTTGAGGTCTTCCAGAGGCAGGAAGCCTGTTTCTCTACTTCTGGTGGGCCCAGAAGGCCTGAAAATCAGTGTGCTCCGGAGCTAAGCTCACATGCCCACTGATAAGGCTATGTGTGCCACCTGTGGCACGCATGCCATAGGTTCGCCATCATGGACCTAAGGCATTTAATAGCTGAAGACTTACAGAAGACCAGCCATTTGCAAAATCCTCTTTACAAAGAAATTTGAAGATGAGTAAAGATGGAGAACTGGCTACTAATTGTGATAGCTATATGTTATCTCCGATAACTAAGTATTCTTTTTTCCATTGCTCAGGAACAGATTCCACTTCTGTCTCTATTGGGGTCTAGGACAATTGACTGCAGCTGCATCACTCCGTACACTTCACCACAGCCCCCAGTTGATTCACCGCATCGCCCACTCCTCCTCAGCACCACCAAGGCTGCTCATCCACTGGTGTACCACAACAGCCTTCACACCCTGGGCATCGGCCCTCCTCTTATGAGAGGGCAAACGGAAGTCCACACTCCCTTCAAGAGCTGGCATGAAACACTCCCTTTGAGCTGCATATCCCCAAAACTGAATAGATTTTCCTCCCTCCCACGGCTGACTGAGAGGGAAAAAACGGTTTTTCCTCTCAGTCAGTCTTGGGAGTGACTAGAAGAAGCAGAAGAACCAATGAGAATTCTCTCTTCTGAAGCATTTTTGGTCTCTGGGCAGTCTCTCTTGATCCACCCACTGGAGAAAGCACAGAGAAAGAAGTGGAGAAAGTGGGAGGAAAATCCATTCAGTCTTGGGAAGGCTGTAGCTCAAAAGAGTGTTTCATGTCGGCTTCAGAGCGGAGTGTGGACTTCCCCCTCATGGTTCTCAGCCATAGTTTCCTTTTCTCTATGTGTGTGTGGTGGTGGTGGTAGACTTGATGCCCTTTTAATTCCCTCAGTGCCCCAGAAGAAGTGCAGGCTGCCGAGACTCTGAAAGGGCAGTTTGGGAGAAGGAAGGAGAAAACCCTCAGCAGAGGCTGGATCATGTGCAGAATATGGGGGGGGGCGGGGGGGGCGGGAAGAAGATGCATGGGAAGTGGCAGCTCCACAGCCAGTGCCTGCTGCCTGGGGAATGCTTGGATGCCCCCCCCCCCACACACTTTGGTTTAAGAATAACTGTTAATCTCAATGGCGGAAAATCAGAGGGGAAGAATGGCTTCCTTCCCTCCCTTTCTTTCTGCATCATTTTGAAAATCGGTTGTTTTACATGTAAAAGTAAAGTTCCTTTCCACTAATTTAAATCTTTCAAATTCTTGAGCATGCATAAGCCACTGACAAATAAATTCCTCTTTCTTCAAGTCTTCACATGCTTTTAGTGGATTTTCTTTTAGCAAATAGTTTGATATAGGTCAGTCAAGTGCCTTAAACTCTCATTTCTCTTCTGATAAAGGCTTCCCATGGTGACAACCACAGAAAAACATCTGGAGACAATCTTGCTTTATATATCCCCCAAACTCTCAATATTGCATGTCTAACAAAGTAATTCTTAAACTCTATTAATCTTACTTTTATCATGCCATAAATAGCAGTGCCATCCAAATCTCAAGTCATAACCTTCTAGCTCCAATAGTTTTTTTTTTTTTTGTAGAATTATCTACTTCATTGGTACCCAGCAACATGTCTCAGATTTTACATTGGAATACTAATCTTCCTCAGGGGCATATGAGTTTTAAAAGAATTGAGTGTTTATTTCAGATATTAGATTCCCATATTGTATGTTCCATAAGAACAGAGGATCCACTGCATGGTCAGCAAATTTTTGATAGACCTCTACAATTTATAATAAAAAATGGTACGAGTATCAGCTTTTAACAAAAGTAAAATTTTAGATCCTAGTAATTATATAAAGTTATTTTACTAATATAAATTGTTTCTGAAACAAATTGCAGTCTTTGGACTTCTAGACCACAACATGGACTAGCAATATATACTAACATTTTACCTAGATCAGTAAAACAATAAAATGTAAATGTTATATTAAATATACAGTATATGTTAAAAAGATTTATGTTCAGATACAAATATTGAGACCATCTAACCATTGAAATGCAGCATTGTTTATATGAAAAAAAATCAGATACTGGACTGGGATATCCCCTCAGTTTACATCTGGTCACAGTGTGGTTTACAGTTTGATATGGGATCCAGCAATCGCATTAAGGGGAGGATACTATTCCCTATTCATATAGTGAGTCCCAGCTGATGCCTTGTGTGATGCAAATCTTATTCAGGAGTGTTCATTGCTGTATGGTAATTCAAAGCCTGTCATCTTTTTTGTGGGGTCACTTATATGTCTTCCTATATCTGGGTGTTTAGCATCCTATTTGGCTTTCCATTTGAAATACATGTTAAAGTTGTTAGACAGATGTTGTGCAAGTACCATTGGGGGTTTCCTGGAATTGAGCTCTTCTGGCTGATAAATAGGAAAGGTCATCATGCACTTGGAATGAGTTGTTAATAACTTTTCTGTATTCTATCACTAGTGCATCTTGCCTTTGTAAAGCTGGTAGTGCTATGTGGTTCAGAATAAGAAGCCAGCAATCTAGAATGGTTTTGTGTTGATATTAGAGTATCAATGCAATTTACACTGTATAGCTAAAACACTATAAAATATGTCTACATATACTTTTGTTTGCATGCAGATTTTATTGAAATTAAGTTGAAGTTCAGCCCCGATGGGTCAGTGGTTAAAGTGCAATATTGCTGGCAAACTGCCCACAGCCTGGAGTTCGACCCTTTGGGGCTCAGGGTTGACTCAGACATCCATCTTTCCAAAGTCAGTAAAATGAGGAGCCAGATTATTGGAGGTAATATGCAAATAATGCTTCTACACTGTAAACCACCCAGAGTGCTGTATAAGTATTGTGAAGTTGTATATAAGCCTAAAATGCTATACTGTGCTATTTTTACCATGGATTATTTTCTTAACTATTCTTTTAATAGATTTTGGCATCTAAGAGCGATTCTCATTTGAAACACCTATTGCAACGTGCTCCTGAATATTGTCCAGAATCAATGGTAGGTATAATTGTTCTTGGTTAGTATATAATGAAACTGTATACTGTACTTTATTTCAAGATACATGGAATTGAGGTAATGTTGGCAAAGAAGATAGGAAGAGTCATTGTTAGTATCATTGCTGCTGGTGTTTTAATATCAGGTAGAGCTTGTGGTTGCTTCAGCTCTTGGCCCAGATGACTGAACTATTGGGTGCCTTGGGTCCCAGATTATAAAAATTGAGAGCCCATTTCAGATATCAGATTCCAGGGTTGCATGGTCAACAAATGCAGCTGGTGTGAAATAAGTTTAAAGAATACTATTTATGCAATAAGAACTCAGTCCTCCAAATAACTAGTAGCTCTGAATCTCCTGATAGTTCTGCTCAGCATTCAGTACCCTAAGTGCAGCTGAACTATATAAATTAGCTATTCAGATGATAGATGGACAGGACAGGACGGCAAGCAGGCAGGCAGGCAGGCAAAGGAAGGCAGGCAGATGATAGATTGAGCCAGTCTAGCTGCTTCCATCCCAGGCATATATTCCTATTCAATGTTTTGCTATTCCCCAGCAGAGAAAAGAAATACAAATTAGGACAAAAACTCAGTGCATCTGCCCCCCACCCTGATTTCTATTCTGGACAGGAGTAGGTGATCTCTTCTCTACCTTCCATCAAACCATCCAAATTATTGAGACCCGTGGTTCCCAAATTGTGTGCAGTGGCATCCCAGTGAAATCACAGGTGCTTTGGGGATATTTTAAATTTTCAGAGGAAACACAACTGTTAGGTACTTTTTTTCAGCTTACTGTGAAAAAATTATAGAAACATTAAGAGTGCTATGAATTGAGAGAATTTGGGAAGTATTGATCTACAGCAGAGCAAGAAAGATGATAAAGTGTCTGGAGGCTAAACTGTGCAATAAATTGTTGCAGGAACTAGTTATGTCTATTCTAATGAAGAAAAGAAATTTAGTGACATTATAGCTGTCTTCCAGTACTTGAGGGGCTGTCATAGAGAAAGTGGGGTTGGCTGATCTTCAAAACATCTGAGGGCAAGACAAAAGTAATGAGTGGAATTTTAATAAAAAGAGATCCAAGCTAGAATTAAGAAGAAATTTCCTGACAGACAGAACAGTTAATCAGTGGAATCCAAAAATTGTGGATGCTCTTTCACTGGATGTTTTCAAGAAGAGGTTGGGCAATCATTTATCTGGTGTAGTATAAGGTATCCTGCTTGACAGCAGGTTGCACCTTCAAAGTTGCTTCCAACTCTGTCATTCTGTGTTCTATATTCTATGTATGTACAGTCTTCTTAATTAGGTCTCAGGGCAATGGTAGAATTCTTTTTTTTTTACTACTGGTTCTGTGGCGTGGCTTGGTAGGCATGGTTTGGCTTGGGCATAGCTTGGTGGGCGTGGCAGAGGAAGGATACTACAAAAACTCCATTCCCACCCCATTCTTGGGGGAAGGATATTGCAAAATCTCCATTCCCATCCCACTCTGGAGCCAGCCAGAGGTGGTATTTGCCGGTTCTCCGAACTATTCAAAATTTCTGCTATCAGTTCTCCAGAACCTGTCAGAACCTGCTCAATTCACTCTCTAATTTCTGACATGCTGTATATGGAAAAAAAATTGTACAAACCAAGTATAAATTTGTGGGATTAATTCATGGTCTCCAAGTTTCTAGCCTGATTCTTTAATCACTACTTTTAAATATGCTAATGCTTCCAATACAAATATTTATCTTGTTTAAATATTTCTTTTAAATTTATGCTTTATTTCTTAGTAATAATAAAATTGTTCTTTACAGAGAGAGGTTTGGGGCTGTATAAATTCCTCTTTGCCAGGTAAGATTATTATTATATATAAACTTAATAGGGTGCTGAACTCCTCATGTTTTGGTTATCAGGTTTGTACTTTATTGGATTTCTTCTTTTTTCTACATGAGCAGCTTAATTGTGCAGTAGATACTAAGTAATTTTTTTTCATAGAATTTAGGATACAGATCTCTTGTACGGTACCAAAAATCACAACTGTGGCCACAGATATATGCATTGGTACCCAGTAGCCTCTCTTTCATTGCACATATTTTGCCTATGTATATTTCCTTTCTGTTCCATGGAAAAGGTATAAGTAGTTCTTGACTTATGAACATTCATTCAATGACTGTTTAAAATTATGAGTGTGCTAAAAAAGTGGACTTATGATCCGTACCCAAAATTATAGCCATTGTAGCACCACCATCGTTACATGATCAACAGTATTTTGACAGCCTACCCACATTTACAACTGCAGAGGACTGCTACCTCTAACTCCCATCCACTCTATGCCCTTTTGGCTGCTTTGCACAGTGACAACTGATGACAGTACTAGGGCTGGGGCTGATTAGAAGTCTAGGGCCTAAGGCCCTCAAGTCACTACTGAAGCTTTAGTACTGCTGCTGCCACAAAGTAATACCCTCTCAAGCTTATACCACAGCCAGTCATGCTAGCACCATTGTGCAAACCTCCAATTGCTCCCTCTTAGACTCTGCCACATTTCATGGAGCTTTGTTTCTTCACACTATTCTCTAAGATATCGTCTTCATTCTTTCTCCAAGTCGCATGTCTCATTTCTTTTCTAAGCCATGGATTGTATTCCTTCTGCAACCTATATGCCCCATTCTTTCTGTAAGAAGAAATTAGTTTAAATGAAAATAATGTGCTATTTGGAGAAGGAATGGTAACTTTAGAGAATTAGGTATTATGAGAATAAGGCTCCTGAGAATGGTGGAGCTTCGTAGCGTTACCAGTCACAGAGAACGGAGCTCTTACAAACAGACTTCTCCCTGTTTGTGGGCTTCGAAAGGAGCCAAAGCCGCACTGTAGGGGCAGTGAAGTTAGGGAGAGGCACTCTGAAAAGTTGTAGGAGACATCACAATTCTCCTGCTGAACTCTGGGGCTTTTTTACCTCTCTGCCATGATGAGGAGAAGATGGCTGCCATGAGGCTGGGACAGCTATTGACCATCTAAGCACAGTGCAGGAGTGGACTTGTGTGAACTGGGTGAGAAGAATTCTTTTTATTCAAACTTTTATCCAAAAGAATATCCAAGAAAAGAGAGGCTCACAACTATTTTTAAAAGTAGCAGCGACCTAGCACTTTGAGAAAACTTTAAGATTGAAATTGAAGGAATAAGAATTAAAGGGAAAAAGACAGAAAAATTGTTAAAAAACAGAAAATTGAACTTTCAAATTGGATAGGCACTGCTTTGGAATTATCTACTTAAAAAACAACACTATTTTTACATTGTGGAAAAATGGAAAAACTGGTTAATATTGAAATCCAATCTAAGAGTGCCACCTGCTGATGAAAGGAAGACTAACATACTCCCAAAATCTTGGAAATATTTGATTCTGGGGATTTAAATGTGATAACAAGAAAGATATTATCATTAAAATGACCACTGAAGATTACAATACAAGACTGAATTTATAGAGGGACCTTAGGAGGTTCTGGAAAACTTATGGGGCTATCCAGAGGAACATGTTGATCAACTTTGGGATACAAAGAGCTAAGAATATTGAATTTTTTGAAAAGTCACTATAGGTTTTGAGTATGTGGTCTTTGGATTATTGGACAAAAGAGGGACACAATAAAATTTAATGAGATGTTTCATCAAGGAGAAAGGAGTGGAATTTGGGAAGAGATGGTATCGGCAATTCAAAGTACAAGGGAAACACTGATAAGACATTTTAAGGAAACTATGAACTAGAGAGCATGGGTGGAATGCCGGGAAATATAACACAAAGGACAATGAGTGATCAAGATGTCCAGGAATAGGAGGAGCCAACTGAAAGAATAGATGAAAAAATGGAACAGATAATACAAATGAAACAAGATGATAAGGAGGAGATAATAGCAAAAATAATGATTGATGACATAAGCCAAGAAGAGAATATTCCAAGGGAATTAAAAAAGGAACCAGAGAACCAGGAAGATTCTTATGGGAGAGAGATAGGGGCAAGAGTAGATATTTTGGAAACTGGACAACAGAGAAGGGCAGAGAAGGGAGAAATGTTTAAATTGAATAGCCATGATGTGGAAGAAGACAGAAATAAAGAGCCAAGAGAGGGATACTGGAGCTAAGAAACAAACATTTAAAGCTTTAAAACGGGTAGAGATGATGATTAGTAAGGGAATATATTTAAATACAGTAGTGGCATAATCAAAGTTAGAATAGGGGTGGAAACTAGAGAGAGGGGGATTAATAGAATACACATTCTTATATAATAAGGAGAAGTAATAGGGGAAATTAGAATTTGAATGACGGTATTACTAAGTATACTTAAATAATATGGTGACTGGCATAAAAATAATATATTGAATTATTGATTAAATCAATAATGAAAGATTATAATTCAATATGAATATGTATGTTTGCTAAATGTAACAAATATGATTAAAATATTTGTATTAAAATGTACGACATGCAGAATATGGTGATTGACAAAAAAAACATTTGAAATATTGAATAACTAAATAATGAAGGATTATAAATTGAACAAGCTAATAATGGAAGATTTTAATTTAACATAAGTGTATTATTATTATAATTATATAAGCTTGCTAAATGTAATAGATACGATTAATAATCTATTTGTATTAAAATGTATGACTTATAATAGGAAGATTGGCATAAAAATGACACATTGAAATATTGAATTAATAAATACTGAAAGATTATAATTTAATAAAAATATGTATATTATTACTAGAATTTTGTTAAATGAAACAAATATGATTAATACTACTTTATTTGTATCAAAATGTATGACTCTCAGGTGCCACACTGTTCACGCATTGATATATTTGTAAAAAATAAAAAACTTGGGGGGGGGGGGGAGGAGAAAGAAAGAGAATAAGGCTCCTGCCATTTGCAAATAGTGTGCCTGTTCCATGCGACCTGGAGAAGACCATGGGGTTTCTAAAAGTTAGAAGTGAGTGCACATATTAGAGAAGAAATGGGATGTGCTCATAAAAGGAATAAAATAATCTGCTTCCTTCTTTCTTTCATATTTTCCTGCTGATTTCTTCCTCCATTAAAAAATATTTTTGTTAATGCTCTTAACAACTAGCAAAATAAACTTTATTATAGTCAGTGTCCAGTGCAAGGAAAAAATATTGCAAAATATCTATTTCATACACATTTTAGGTAAATTTAATATGGCATAAAAATATAGATACAATCCCTATGAAACCTGTTGAGCTGATCTCATTAACTAAACTTATTAAATCTACTATATATAGAATAGAATAGAATTCTTTATTAGACAAGTGTGATTAGGCACACAAGGAATTTGTTTCCAGTGCGTAAACTCTCAATGTAGATATAACAATAGTGATAAGCAACAAAGTTATAGTCATAAGAAAATAAGGAGATAGGTAATAGGGAAGATGAGAATAATGATGGTAATACTGCCTTTTTAGATAGTTTGACAGTGTTGTGGGAATTAGCTGTTTAATATAAAACTAATAAACTGTATAAAACTAATCTAGTTTACTTGCTAATTTATTATAATCCTTCGTTGAGTGCGCATCAGAATAAGTTAAGAAAAATAAATGATAGCTTTATCACATACAGTATTAAAGTAGAGAAAACATAGCCCAAGCTGACTTGCTTATCAGAATAGCAGACCCTTTCTGTTTTCCAGTCTTGAACTTTTTACCTTTAATGTCCCAATGTCCTACTGAACTTTTAAACCCACATCTCTCTAAAGTTGCTTTCTCTTCAAAATCAACACTATCCGTGTTTCCCTGAAAATAAGACTAGGTCTTTTTCTCTTTTGGGTCCTAAAATAAGCAGTAGGGGGGTGTTTTATTTTTTTCCCATGTAAGTGGGAGGCCCACTTCTGCTTGCTTGCAGTGAGCAGGGGGCCATGCAGGCCGTGCGGTGAGCCAGTGCTGCTGCCACAAGGCAGAGGGGGTGGAGCTGCCCCTTGCGCCTTGCACCAGCTTACCTAAGGGCCCCTGCAACCAGGCTATCCATGCCCTGACACCTGCCTCACAGTGGTAGCACCGGCAGCCATGTGCAGTAGGAGTCCACGTGGCTGCTGGCCCATTTCTTCTGCTTGCTTGCGGCTGCAATGGAACAGGGGGCCAAGCAATGCACTGGTGCAGTGGCCACGAGGTGAGGCAGGGGGTGGAGTTGTCCCATGCATCCCACACCAGCTTATCTCAGGGTCTCCCGCAGTCAGGCCATCCACACCTCGACACCTGCTTTATTTTGTGGCTGCAGCACCAACATACCACTCCTGCTCTGTTGCGGCTGCAAGCAAGCAGAAGAACTGGGCATACAGCCACATGGGCTCCTACTGCACATGGCTGCTGGTGCTGCCACTGTGAGGTAGGTGTCAGGGTGTGGACGGCCTGGTTGGGGGCCCCTGAGGTAAGCTCGTACTATCAGAATGATGTCCTCGGCCATGGCACCATGAACAACTAGATGGAATGGGCAGGCGGCCAACTGCGCAGGCTCTTTAAGTGGGTGGGGAGGGCTTATATTAGGGGCACGCTTAAAACATGCTAGGTCTTATTTTGGGGATAGGTCTTATTTTCAGGGAAACAGGGTATCTCCATTAGTTTCTTACAATCATATACCAGTTGGCATAGATATCTAAGTGAGAAACCTTAGGAAATGTACTTTATTTCAATTGGCAACAAATTGCCAATTTTCTTTCCAAGTATAGGAATTAATATTTTTCTTATTTTATTTTGAAGTTTGTATAGATCTTTTCTTTCTCTTCTAAAATGCCAGCAACTCATAATTTTGTTTCAGTTTCAAATTTCATAATCATTTTCTCAGTGCCTTCATTTTGCTGGTTCAAAATATGCTGAACAAAGAGGGCTCAGAACAGAGCTGTTGTGTCTGGGTGTTTGAGTACTCTTCAACCTGACCTAGAGCTATTTATGGCATTTTCTGTGGGTGGTCATACAGCCAGTTATATTTAATTCAAATATTAAACTAACAGGTCTGTATTTTCCAGGTTCTTCCTCCTTCTCTTTTTTAAAGATTGGGCGAGGGGGGCGTTTCTTCCAGTCTCATGATATGTAATTGATTTTGTCTTTAAAGATGTTAGTATAAAAACTATAAACTGTTATAAAATCAATTATATAAATAGTAATAGGGTTAACTAAAAATTAAAATATTTCATTAAATTTCAAGCATTAAACAAAATACTACTGAGATAATGTACTATGTTAAAAAAATTAACTTTAGAGAAGCATTTTGTTCCAATGGCTGAGAAACCAAAGAGTTTCTATTCTTCCTTTGGCGGCAGCAGCATACTTTATTGCAGTCATAGACCAGAAAGACCAAAACATCCAAGACACATAGCTGGCACACGACCAGAGTCTTCCTTTAGCATGAAAGCCGGCTGGGTGACTTTGGATCACTCATTCTTTCTCAGTCCAACAGAGTTGTTGTTGTTGGAGGGAAAATAGGAGTAGGAAGGAGTATAATCACTGGCTTGAGTTATTTATAAAAATACCGTAATAATGGCAGGATTAAAAAATGTCTAAAAACATTTAAATCTAAAAATCAAACTGAATAATTGGAAATTACATATCCTAATCCGGCATGAGCCATGTGAAACAGGATTATCTCTACAATATCGTATCAAATGTGTGCTGCTGCATGTTGTATATGTCATGATAAGGTTACGGTGACAAATTATAGAAATGCAAAATTGTTATATACAATCCAGTAAATATTGTGAAAATAAATAATTGCAAATTTCTCTGTACAATGAGGAGAGGAAGCTAGGCTTGCAGTTTCAACTTGTGTGGTATTGTACAGCCCAAATTTTCCTGGAAAGGGATCTGTTTAGTGATTAATCCATAATTAGAGGCAGGTGTTAAAAGTGAGCGTGAACAAAGGCGTTCTCAGGATGGATTGAGAAATTAGGCACTTCTAAACCCATATACAAAGAATGCCTCTTGAATTTAGTGTGGTTTGTTTTGGCAGCAGTATATTAGATTTGTAGTACAATGTTTTGTAAAGTGTGCCTTTTCATTGATTGATAATTATAGGATATACTTTTAAAATATACAATATATAAGAATTATTTCATAATATATATTTTTTTCCTTCAAAGGTGTTTTGAAAAAATCTGATGGCTGGGTTGGCCTAGGGTGCTGTGAATTAGCCATTGCTGTAGAATGTCGACAAGCATGTAAACAGGTACGTGTTTGTTGGACTCTCTCTTTTGGGAGATGTATATGTGGTGCTAATATAAGGGGGAAAAAAGCAAAATTTAACAGCACAGACCTGCCTTCTGAAACATTTCTATTCTTCAAAGTCTTTTCTCCATGTTTTCTGCTACAAATTGTTTTGAGCAAGGAGCATTACAATATGTAAATGCCTTTAACAAGTGTCTTTCACAAGCCTTTCACAAGAAGACTTTTTTCAGTGGCTTTGTTCTTACAAAAGCAGTAATCTATAAAAAGGGGTTAATCTATAAAAAGGGGTTAAGAGGAAGGTGTGTCCCACCTTCTTACTGTGTAATATATTGTTTATTAATCAGAACTAGAGAATTATCTATGGCTTAATATGTTGGTTGGACCAGACATGGGGATTGGAATGAGGACCTCCGATGTCCCTTTCAACTCCCAATTCTATTTTGTTATTCTGTTGTTCTTTCTATGATCGGGTGTATCCATCCTATCAAGCCCAAGGAAAGTCTGGCCTTGTATAGGTTCTCCTCCAAGGCAGGGATTGGTCTAGGAGACCTCCAAGATACCTTCCAGCTCTGTCATTCTGTGTTCCACATAATCTGAACTCTGAGTGAATGATTTCTATGGAAATTTGAAGTGAAACCTACAAAAAAATTGTTTTCAGATCCTGCTTCTGAAGATAAAAAATAACATTGTTCTGAAGTTCCACAACTCTTTAGCTTTTTCATTTTCAGTTATTTTATTTTGTGGTGCCATTAATTCTTGCTTTCAGGTGAGTGATATTTCTTGCAGATACCCCAGAGCACCATTATTGCCATTTTATTTGTAATCAGTCTGTGCAATCTTCTTGCAGATTATAAACAATGATATAAACCAGTTGCCATAATGATTCACTAGAACACAAAAATTATGATGTGCTTTTTAATGAAAAATTAGAGAAAGTTGGAAAAGTAGCAAAAAATGAGTAGTTGGAAAAGTAGCTGAAAATGAATAGATTAAAATTTTGTGGGATTTCTGAATTCAGACTGATCTTGGCTCATAACACACCAGATATAACTGAGGTTGGAAAGAAAAAGGTGTTGATAAGAGTCAATACCAGGGAGTAACAGAATAGAAGACAAAGAATTTTAGAAAGTATCAGAAAGTATCAAGATCTGAAAATTAAAATTAAAAGATTATACCATAAATTTGCCGTGTTGGTCCTAGTGGTTATCAGCACACTGTGTGCCATATCAAAAAAATTGAACAGCAGTTAGAAAATCTGCACATTGACAAAACTTCCATCTGCGAATTGCAGAATGTCACACTGCTTGGATCCACATACACTACATGGATACAGTACAACATCCTAGGTTTTTGGGAAGAATTTGATGTGTATGAAGGCCAACAGTAGCTAAAGATTTGGCAGCTGTGGCTTCATATTGTGATGGTGGTAGTGATGGTGATGATGATGATATCTATTGAGTCATGTCTGACTCTTGGTGATTCTATGGGCCAAATCTTTCCATATCTATGATCTTTGAGTTTTTCTATGCTCTGGGTGATGTCAGCTTTGATAGTGTTCATCCATCATGATCTTTAGCAGCTTGGTTTTCTTTTATCACTAACTCTTCCCAACATAATTGCTTTCTCCAGTGAATTCCCCCACACGATGACTCAAATAAATTGGACACAATTTTGTAATTTTTCATTCCAGAGGCATGTCTGGTGTTATGCAATCCAATACTTGCTTGTTGATCACCTTTGCTGTCCAAGGAATATGTAGGAGTCTTTTCCAGGACCCAGTTATTTCTGTCTTGGTTTTTTAAAGTCTAACTTTCACAACCCAATGGGGAATACAATAATGTGGACTAACCCAGCAACCCTCAGTCTTTTGGGCACCAAGGACCGGTTCCATGGAGGGAAGTTTTTCCGCAGACCGAAAGCCTCTCATGCTGACTGCATCCCACAAATGGGGCTTCACTTCTTGGCACAGCCTGGTTTCTGGCATGCCACAGCCCAGTGTCAGTCATGGACTGGGATTTGGGAACCCCTGAACTAACCTCCCTTTGCTTGTCAAACTGATGTGATTTCTGTTCCATATTTTCTCATGTTCATAATTGCTGTGTGGCCCAGTGCAAATCCAATATTTTATTTTCGTGCTGCATTTACTACTTTGAGTGATCTGCTGAAAACAGTAAATGCAGCACAGAAATAAGGAAATATAACAAAGTATTTCAAAGATTGTTGATGTTTCTTTCTCCAATCTTTACCCTGAATTTTGATTTTTCAAAATCTAATTTCCTCATGATTCATTTTGGCATACAGGTTGAATAAGAAAGGGGAGAGAAGTGCTGGTATTCTCTAGTCGTATAGAACTATCCATAACTTTTCATGATTCACACAATGAAAATCTTTCTTGTAGTTGATGAAACATTTAAATGATCTGTTGATATTCACAAGATTTTTCCATAATCCAGTGCAGATTTGCAATGTGGTCACGGGTGCCTTACCCCTTTGAAAGCTGGTAATCTGGTAATTCCCTTTCGATGGTTGATGCTATTGTTGTATAATTTTAAGCATCATGTTGCTGATGTAAGGAATGAGAGCAATTGTGTGATAATGGGACCAATCTATAGAGTCTTCCTTTTTCAGCAGGGGAATGAACACTGAGTGTTTCCAATCCTTTGGTCACATCTCTCTCTTTTTTTTTTAATTTTAAAAACAAACCTTTATTAAGACTTAAAAAAAATACATATTTAAAACACACAAATTCTTAATCAGACAAAAGAAAAAAGATAGATAAGAAAAGAAAAACCAAAAGGCAAAAAACAAATGTACTTATACCATTAGTCCATTACAAATATTAACTAATTTCTATCTTTTTTCCTTTTATATATATACGTATAAATATATACATATATACATTGTTCCAACTATATTCATCTGACAGTGCTATTTTGATTATAGTCAATTCCTTCAAAGTTCCATCCTACTCACTTTTCTTCTTTCTCTGTTTTGTCCATTGATACCATTTGTTCCATATAATATAATAGTCTGAGTCCTCCTTATCTTTTAATTGTAAGGTTAATTTGTCCATTTCTGCACAAGCAAATATTTTTTGTATTACTTCCTGTTCTGTTGTGCTAATGATAACCTAGCCGCCATAATTATATGCAAAATTAAATACTTGATATCCTTCCTAATGTTCCCTTTGATCATGCCTAATAGAAAAATCTCAGGTTCCAATTCAATTTCATATTTTGTTATTTCTATTATCCATGTTTTAATTTAGTTCCAAAATTTCTTAACTACTGGGCAAAGCCACCAAACATGATAAAAAGTCCCCTGCGTTTTTTTACATTTCCAGCAAGTTGGATTTACATTTGGAAACATTTTAGCTAATCTTACCGGGACCAGATACCACCGATACCACATTTTATAATGATTTTCTTTGTACGCTACCGATTTTGTCATCTTATAATTGCTTTCCCATACCCTTTCCCATTCCTCCAATTGTATACTATGTCCTATATTCCTCGCCCAGGCTATCATCTGACCTTTGACCAGTTCTTCTGCCAAATCATATTCCAGTAAATATCTGTAGATTTTTGAGATCAGTTTTGCTTCTTTAGATTCTAGTAATTTATCCAATTGGTTTGGTTTTATGTCAATTCCTTGTTCCTCCTGGTCTTTTCTGTATCTTGTCTTAATCTGTGAATAGGGCCACCAATCTATTACTATTCCTTGATCATAAAGTTCTTCTCTTGATTTCAATTGTCCCTGTACATCTAATATTTCTCTATATCTTAAAATTTTGTGCTTCGTCAATGTGTTCGGGTGTGTTATTGCCTCTATTGTTGATAACCAACCAGGTATTTTCATATAATGTTTAGATTTAATCTGTTGCCAGATATTTATTAAGGATTTTCTGATTGTATGGTTATTGAAATGTTTGTATGTTTTGTTTCCGGGGCTCCATATAAAGGCATGCCATCCCTTCAATAAATCGTGTCCTTCCAAATTCAAAAGTCTAGGGTTATCTAAGGTTATCCATTCCCTGATCCATGATAAACATGCCGCCTTATAATATTTTTCCCATGCCGGGAACCCAAATCCGCCCCTCATTTTATCATCTTGTAATATCTTTCATTTTATTCTTGGTTTTTTCCCCTCCCACACAAATTTAGTAGTTATTTTATCCAGATTGGTAAAAAATTTCTTGTCTAATTTTATTGGAATCGTTTGGAATAGATAAAGGAGTCTTGGAAGTATATTTGATTTTATCGCCGCTATTCTCCCCAATAAAGATAAATTCAATTTCCCCCATTTATTTAAATTTTCCATTATTTTCTGTACTAAAGGTTCATAATTATTTTCTTTGATTGTCACAGTTTTAGTTGTCAAATTTATCCCTAAGTATTTTACTTTTTTAGTTGGCTGTAATCCTGAGTCTTTTGATAGTTTATCTACTTATTTAACTGTCATATTTTTTGTCATCATTTTCGTCTTTTCTTTATTAATTTTTAATCCTGCTACTTTTCCGAATTTCTCAATTTCTTCTATTAATTTGGGAGTTGTTTCTATTGGGTTTTCTATGAAGAAGACAAGGTCGTCTGCAAACGCTTGGACCTTGTATTCCTCTTTTTTAATCTTTAGTCCTGTTATTTCCTCATTTTCCCTAATTCTAATTAACAAGTTTTCTAAGTTAGAATAAACAATAAAGGTGATAATGGGCATCCCTGTCTTACTCCTTTATCTATTCCAAAAAATTTTGTTTGTTCCCCGTTTACCAAGATGCTTGCCTTTTGATTCTGATATATTGATGCAATCATTTTTGTGAATTTGTCTTCAAAATTCATATTTTGAAGTTGGTGTATCATAAATGTCCAGTTTACTTGGTCAAAGGCCTTCTGTGCATCCAGAAAGATCAGTGCCGCCTGTCTCTTTGGATGCACCTCATAATATTCTAGAACATCTATTACTATTCTTAAGTTGTTTTGGATTTGTCTGGAGGGCAAAAAACCATTTTGATCTTGATGTATTTTATTCTGTATTACTTTTTTCATCCTATTAGCAATTATACTCGCAAAAATTTTATAATTGGTATTTAACAAAGAAATTGGTCTATAATTTTTTATTAATGTGGTATCTGCTCCTTCTTTAGGTATTAAGGAAATGTAGGCTTCTTTCCACGTGTTTGGTAGCTTAGCCTCCATCAAAGCTTCATTGTATACCTCTAATAGAATTCCCGTTAGTGATTCATCAAATGTTTTATAAAACTCCATTGGCAACCCATCCATCCCAGGGGTTTTATTATTTTTTTGTCTCTTCAGGGCTTCTCTTAATTCCCCTATGGCAATTTCCTTATTTAATAGGTCTTTTTCTTCTTCCGTTAACATTTTCAATCCTTTCTCTTTTAAAAATTGTTCAATTTCCTCCTCTGTTACTATTTCTTTTTCATAAAGTTTTTGATAGTATTGGACTATTATCTCTTTTTTCTTCTCTAAACTATATTGAATCTTCCCCTCTTCGTCCTGTATTTTCTGAATTGCCCTTTTTTCTCTTTCTTTCCGGAGCCTGTATGCCATCCATCTCCCTGGCTTATTTGCATTTTCAAAATAATTTTGCCTTATATATTTTAATGATCTTACATATTTCTCTTGTTCCAATATATTAATTTTATGTTTTGCTGCTATCCAATTTGTTCTTATCTGTTCGTTCCCTGGGTTCCTTTGTAATTTAATTTCCCAATTTTGTACCTCTTCTTGTAATTTATTATATTCTTTTGTCTCTCTCTTTTTTCCGTTTTACATTGTAAGCTATTGTAAGCCCTCTTATATATGCCTTGTTGTGTCCCATAAATTTTGTAGGGATGTTTGTTGTTTTGTATTTTCCTTGTAAAAGAATTCTAACTCTTTTTCTATATATTTCTTATACTCTTTTTCTTTTAGAACCTGTGTATTCATTGTCCATCTATTATTTTTCCTTTTTTTTCCCTTCCACGTTATCATTATTGGGTTGTGGTCTGCCCAATTATTTGGTAATATTTGTACATTTTCTATTTCCATCATTAATACTTTGGTTACCCATGCCATGTCTAACCTTGACCAAGACCTGTGTGGGTTCGAATAATATGTAAAGCCTTCAGTTTCAGGGTTATAAAATCTCCAACTATCTGTCAAATTTATTTCTTCCACCATATGGTCACATATCTCTAATGACACTGATCTCGGTAATTCTGCAGGGATAGTGTCAACATCTGGAGCCTTGTTGCTTGGCAGTTAGTTCGTCACCATATGATCCCCTCCTCAAGGATGGCTGATTCTTTCTATTTCTCTTTTCTTGCCATCCTTAGGCTGGGGCCCTTTGCTACCTGCATACAGCTCTTCTGTATATTCTCTCCTTCTGTTCTTGATGCCTTGTTGGTTGGACAATTCTTTCCCTTGCTTGTTTTTAATTATGCCTTTATGAGCAATAAATGGTGTTTATATCTTTTTGATTTGTATAAATATTTCTCATATAACCCTTCATATGGTCTGTTTCAAGTTGTTTACATCCCTCGTCCTTCACTGTCCTTCCTTTGTTGCCCTCTGGAAAGCTACATTCAGTGTCCTTGCTTTTTCCTATTTCCTTGCTGCTTGGTTACTTTTCTATGCTTGGCTATTATGATGATTTCGTCTGAGAGCAACTTGCACTTTTTCTCTGCTTTTTATATGGTATGTATTCTTTTGCAATTTTAATGATGGTTGATTGAATTTCCTACTACAGTTCATCAGACATCTTCTTAGTAGTGAATTCAAATCTTTTTTTCCCCTCAGATGTATATGTAGTAGTGATTGTGTTAACATCAAATTTCATTTATGCCTTTTTTATTTAGTTTGACTTTAACCTTTGCTATCAACAATTAATGATTTGAGTTGCAGTTAGTACTTGGATGTATCATGAACAAGGATTGAACTGGCCATCTATAACTGCATAGAACATAGTCAATCTGATTATGGTGAAGTTCATTCGGTGAGGTCCAACTGTATGAGCGCTGGTTGTGCTGTTTGAACCATGTACTCATGGTCCTAAATAGATTTTATTGGCAAAATTGTACCAAACAATCACCTACATCGTTCCTCTCACTTAGTCCAAAATGACCAGTGATGCCTGTCTCTGCTTGTTTGTCAGCTTTTGCATTGAAGTCACCCAAAATGTAAACAATGTCTTTTTTTGGGCACTTGTTTCAGAATTTCTTGGACTATGGCATATAAGCCCTTTATTTCAAGCTATGTTGCAGTAGTTGTTGGGACATAGCCTTGGATAACTGATGTTGAGGGGCTTAGCATGAATTTTGACAGTCATAATTTGATCATCAAAAGTTGAGAAGCTTTCCACTGCTCTAGCAAGTTTCTTGCTTACAATAAACATCACTATGTTTGTTTTCCTGGTATTGTGTCCTGAATAATACGCAGTGAAATCCTCAGGCTGGAAAAAGTCACTGTCTGACTAGTGTAGCTTACTGACATGAGATCAGTTTCCAACCTGATCATCTCTCATTTGAAAATATCTAATTTATCCTGATTCATTATTCTGACATTCCAGGTGGTCATCTGATATATCTCTGTACAACACAGACAATTGCTTACACCACTGGCTCCCTCAACAACTAAGATTCCTTTTGTCCTATCGTTGGGAACACTATCTGATATATTTGAGAACCTTTCCATAGAAATTTCTTGGCACGTTTTTTGCGAAGTAGTTCACCAGGTCTTTCTTTAGCCCTGTAACTCACTTTTTGACAGCTGCTGCCGTGATTCATGTTAACCCAAGCGATGACCAATCCTGTATGGAATTTCTTTTCTGTTGTCTTAGCATGATAAATGGGTTGTGGATACTCTTAGTTGAGACCTGTTTGACTGTGTAACCCTGGTGACATACCTCCAACATAGCTCTCAACCTTAACAGAACACATAAGCCTCTCTCCCACAACAAAGGGCATTTACATGGAGGGGATGTTGTGAACAGACAATAATAATTTTATATAAAATTATTGATTTTTTGTTGTAACTGACATTGGGGAACCTATTAAATTCTACTTCATATTTGCAATAGTGATGAATATCTGTAGCTTGGGTGTAGGGTGAGGGTGAGGGTTCATTCTCCAGGCTTGTGGATTGGTTACCCATGCTAGGTAACATCTTCAGCGGAGTTTAATTCTGCTGAAGATATTACCTAGCCTTATATTGAAACAGTTGGAAATCATCCCACAAGTTCAGAGAATGATCCCTTACCTTCACTGCCTCATATTTTCCCTAACAACCACGTGAAGTGGGTTGGACTTAGACTGAGTGACTGGCGCAAAGTCAGTCAACCAGCTTTCATACTTAAAGGAGGCCAGACTCCAGATTTCAAGTTCAGCACCTTAATCATTGCACTGAAGTGATTTTCAGACTCTTACTTTGTCTTGTACTTTAATTTATAAGTGAAAACGTAAGATCAAGGGTGAGGAACCTACAACTCTCTGTATTTTCCTGGACTACTTTCACCAGCGTTTCTCTATGGCTAGAATGATAGAAAATATGTTTCAGTAGCATATGGCCATGGTGGTGAGTGGGGGGAGCAGGAATCTTAGACATTGCATGTGTATTCATTTTGTGTTGACTAGGCACCCTCTCAAATCTCCTTTGTAAGCATCTGCGTTCCTAAATTCATTAGCATCTCCCAGTTATTCATTAGCATCTCCCAGTTATTCATTGGCATCTCTAACCTATAGTCACCTGAACTGGAAGGATTAATTAAATTCCAAAATTTAGAATCATGTAAATAATTAAGATTTATTGTTATGGTAGAAATATAATTGGTGACATTTTAAAGTGATCACAGTTCTTATCTTTCTAAATTCTGTTTTTGAATAGTCTGAAAAACATATTGATAATAAAATTTATTTTAGGCATCTTCAAAAAACGATATTTTGAAAATTTGCAGGAAAGAATATGAGGTAAGCATTTTGCAGATATTATTTTTTTCATAAGTAAGCTTTTTTAATATAGATTGATTATAAAGTCTGTCTACAGTTTGTAGAAGAAAATCATTCCATGTTTAACATTGTTAGGTTGACTTTTGGCAATCTGATTTGCAAATAAGTGCCAGCAAGGTGAACCTGCATTTTTTCCTGCTCCTTCCTCTTTACTCTGTAATGTTTTGTTTTCTTTTTAATGTCATAATTACATATAAGCTATACAGCAATACAAACATAACACAAACACATTAATGATTCATATGTTCTTGAAATCTGGAAAATTGTAACCATAAATACTTGTTTGTGATCTGATGTGTATAAGCCAGTGGTTCTCAGTCTATGGTCTGCAGACTCCTGGCAGATTGCTATATAATCATAGCTGGTCTGCGAGGACTTGAAGAAATGATATGACTTAAATCTTAAATTAAGTCTTGGGGGGGTCCGTGGCCATGGTCCATGGTCATAAAAGGTATTTAAAGGGAATCTGTAGTAAAGAAAAAATTGAGAACCACTGATAATAAGCATGTATTTGATGTTTTGAATAAGAAGGCATATTGTGATTTAAAAATCTTGCTCAAACCTTGAGTGGGTTGCATATTGGCCCTATTCCTTCTTATTACCAGCCATACTAATCTTGCTCCCTCTACCACTTTGCCCAACCTAAAAATGATTATTTGTGTGCACCTTTCAAGGTCTTTTTTCCCTACTACTCAAGGGAAGACTATGTTCCAATCAAAGTTTTATTAGTCTTTAGGAATAAAAATACTATATAGACTTTTATTATAGTGTGTTTATGGACTAGATCCTGTGTCATGGAATGAAAAATAAAATAAATTAAATTGAAGAGCAACATGAGTGATTATTGCCTTGTGAGGCTGTCTTCTTACTAGGTCTGAATTAGCAGAAATTGATTTATTAAGCAACCTGACAGAAGGCACTCTTAGTAGAGTTGTTCCAATCATGGAATTTCATCTGTGTTCATTTGCAGCTGGCTCTAGGTCTTGTAACTATTTAGTGTCAGCTGAAAATTATTTCTTTATTAGGCCTTTACAGGCAGTTCTTGATTTATGACCATAATGGATCCTGGAATTTTGGTCATAAATAATTGCACTCATTAAGCAAGGTGTCCATGTGACCATCTCACTTAACAATTGCAATTCAAGCACTCCCTGTTGTGGTTATTAAGCACACAACAGTGCCTGGGGTGAGGGAGACCAGGCGCCCAAGGGCATGTGAAAACCTGGTTTAGGCTAGAGGTATCTGCCATTTAGGGCCACTGGTACATGGACTCTCTGTTCATCTCACCATGCTCTGGTCCACTTATCTTTCTGTTCCCTAACTTTATCGTGCATGTGAGCTCCATTCTTGCAATGGTTTCGAAGGCTTCTTCATGAGATTTCCAGATCATCATGAAAATAAGGCATTCACTAGTGTCTCTCCTCTGAGAAGAAAATGCTGGTAAAACTGGCATTTTGTAAGACTCTGGGCCTCAACATTTCAGAATGCTGAAATGTTAGCATTTTGAAAGGTTCTGAACCTTAGCTTTCTCTTCTGGAATCCACTTCTTTTGCTAACATACTTCTCTCAGAGAAGTATGTCAATCTGAAAGTCTTATCCATCTGAAAAGATCTTTAGCATTTCATCAGATTTTAGACCTGTCCTCCAGTATGCAGGAAGATTTCCCTTCCCTTCTTGGAGGAAGGGAAATCCTTGATATGCTATGAGAACAGACCTCATAATCACGGGGCACTTGACAATTAATTGCAAATATGAACAGGTTACCACATGCCTGAAATATGATAATGTGAACAAGAATAATACAATGTTTTATGATGCCCAAAAGTGTTTTATGGGTCACAAAGCACCTGTTCTGTGGTTGTTGTAACTGTGAACTTTGTCAAATGATCTGGCATAATTTTAGAACTAGCTGTACTTATTTATTTATTAAATTCATATGCCAGTGATTTCACAATTGAGTGACTCTGAGTGGCTTACAAAAACAAGAATAAATATTAAAACATTAAAAAATACTAAAATGTTTACATTAATAGGAAATTGGGTAATCAAGGACCCATTATATGAATGAGATAAGATGTTCACTAGCTAACTCCAGTGTGGAATTCCCTCATTGGGGCCCTGGGCCATTTGATAGAGCCAAGTTTTGAAGCCCTTCCAGAAGGCCAAGGGGTCCAGTGGATCTAATCTCTAATATGTTCCGGAGGGCAGAAACCATGACAAAAAAGGCTCTTATATCCAATGTATTTCTTTCCTGTTCTGGTTTTAAGAGATTAGAATTATTCCATTTTAAAGTGATGAATGTTTTTATTTTAATATCATTATATTTGTCTGATTTGATATTGATAGCTATAAAAAGCAAATTATAGAAACTATAGTAACTATAGAAGTTGAGCAACTATAGAAAGTATTAATAATATTTATTAGTAGCTTCTTATTTATAAAATATTGTTGAAAATGGCACAGAGATTTTTATACTTGTGAATTGGTGAATATATGTGTGTTATTCTTCTGTCCCTGTCATATATGGACTAGATCCGTGATGGCGAACCTATGGCACGTGTGCCACAGGTGGCACACGGAGCCATATTAGTGGGCACGCGAGCTCAGCTCCAGCGCCCATGCATGCACCAGCCAACTGATTTTTTTGGCTTTCCGGTCCCACCGGAAGTCAGCAAATGGGCCGTTTCTGGTCTCTGGAGCAGGGTGGGGAAGGCCGTTTATGCCCACCCCAGGCTCCTAGAAAGCCTCTGGAGCCTGGGGAAGGCAAAAAACGGGCCTACCGGGCCTACCAGGCCATCACATGCCAAAAATGGGAAAAGTGCGGGGGTGTCGCGCACACATACTCAGGGGTGAGGCACATAGAATTATGGGAGTGGGCACATGCACATGCGACTTCCCTGCGCTCCCCCCCACTTTTGGCATGCGCTGGCAAAAAGGTTAGCCATCACTGTACTAGATTCATACACTCCTGGCTTTTATAAAGAGTTGATGGTATGTGGTTAGTGGATCTTGGAAATGATCAGTTCCTCACTTTAGGAGGGGTGGCTTTGAAAGACATACTAATGTTTCGTCCAGAAGCCTCCTTAGATTCAGCTGTAATCTTCCCTTTTGTTAAAGAAACACTCTTTTAAAGAAACACTTTAGGGGAAATATATTATATGGATTTTTTTTCAAACAGGAGTTCATGATAAATACTTTAGCTGAAGATGAGATGAAAGCAAAAAGAAATTTACCAGGAATGGTATGAGCTAGGCTGAAAGTTGGTAAAAAAGAAAAGAAAGTTGTTGACAGAAATTCCCTAACTTTTCTTGGAAGGCATAATCCCTAGACAATTATAATAAAGGCCAGTATTTTTTACACATGCTTTTAGAGATTTAGCTAATTGGTAACATTTTTAATGTTCTTTTCTCTCGCTAGTAATTACTTTCTAATTAAAAATCTTCTTTACTAATATGCATAAAAAGTATGATTTGATTTTTTTTCATAGCATCATTTTTTTTTTAGTCAGATCAGAAAAAGAAAAATTATTTGAAAATAATCTCTTGACTTCTATGCTGGGTAGAGTGCAAAAAGCATCCAAGGATTGTAGCAATGGTTCTGCATTTTTTCTCAGATGATTAATGGTTACTTAACTACATATCAGACATTAACCCAATTTGATATTTCAGTAGAATCTAGGATTGGACTAGATTAGGCAAAAGATTTTCCTTTTTAATCACAGCCTTATTGTTTTGCAAAGCTTTGGTTTAAACCAAAAGAATATGTTCCTAGTATCCTGACTTAGAAAATTTGCTTTTAATTTGAAGAAATACTACCAAACCTTTTGATGAATTGTAATTTAAACATTTGCAATGAAATAGACTTTTGCTATTACAGGTAGTCCACGATTTATAATTGATTGCTTAATGGAAGCAATTGGAAGTTAAAATACAAATATTCCCTGATTTATAACCATTCCCTTAGTGACTGTTTGGAATATAAAGGAGGGGTGTCAAACTCATGTTGTCATAGCAGTGTCACATGACTTTTTTCCCCCTTTGCTAAACTGGGTGTGGCCAGTGCGTTTGACAGCCCTATTATAAAGGCACTGAAAAAAGTGACTTACAACCGTTTTTCACACTTAAAATTGCTGTAGCATCCCTGTGGTCACATGATCAAAATTCAGATACTTGGCAACTAGCATGTATTTATGACAGTTGCAATGGCCTGGAGTTATGTGATCACTTTGTGAGCAACCTTCTGACAAGTAAAGTTAATGGGGAGCCCAATTCAGTTAATCATATTACTAATTTAACAACTGTAGTGATTCACTTAACAACTGTGACAAGAAAGGTAATAAAGTAGGCTAAAATTCACTTAACAACAGTCTTGCTTAGCAACTGAAGATGGTGGGCTCAATTGTGGTCATAGGTTGAGGTCCATCTCTAGTATACTTGGGTTTTCACAAGACATTTGACAAATTAGGCACAACATACTTTTGGATAAGATAGATACAATGTGGGATAGATAATACCACCACCACATGGATACACAATTGGCTGTCTAACTGCCCTCTATCTTCCGTGGAACTTCATTTACATGGTGAGGAGTATGCAGTGGGCTACCTTAAAGTGGCCCAGTAGTTTTTAATGTCTTCATAAATGATAAAGGGGACAGAAGGAGAACTTAATCTGGAACTGGAAATTTCCAAAAACTTGGAAATGAGCAATTTCCTGATGGTGAGAACAGTTAATCAGTGAAATAAATTGCCTCCTGGAGCTGTGGTGCTTCATCACTGAAGTTTTTCAAAAATATACTGGATAACCATTGATTAGGCTGGTATAAGTCTTCTGCCTTGAGCACAGCATTGGACAGGAAGACCTCTTAAGTTCCTTCCAGCCCTATGTTCTCTGGCCTAGTGTGGTGGTTTCCTTCTACACATGGAGAGGAAAGGAAGGCCTGCAAAAGGCGGTAAATCAAAAATCAGATCTTTGATGAAGGCTGCACTAGGTGATAAAGAATCTTTCTTTCTTTGGCCCAGTGTAAGAGGTCCCTAATGCATACAGAAGAGAGCTGCCTGCACTCTTTTTCTCCATCTTGTTAACCAACCATACTGTCACCTAATGACCGCAACTTTGTAAGCCTCCCAGAATGACTGGTTTAGTTGAGCAACTATAGAAAATAAATAAAGGAAGAGCTGGGATTGCAGTTGTTGAAAGAAGCATCATTTGGGCATCTTGCTTTGTAACAGCAAAGACTTAAAAATTCTAAGTCCAACTGTAGTTGCACATTGAGGACTGCCTGTACTTTGGTCAAGAAGTGCCTTCATTGATTAAGTATTAGGGAAATTGGTGTCTCTCAGTTGTGTGGAGGGTGGAATGTTTTCATATTTATGTCATACAAGTAGTCCTCAACCTATGACTACAAGTAGGATCAGAATTTTGATTGGTAAAACATGATGTCACCTAATTGTATCACCTGGCAACTACAATTATTATTGGCATTATTAAACAAATTTCCCAGTTTTAGCCAAAGATATACCCTAATACAGGTTATTTTGGGTTTGGTCCCTCCCACTCCTGAACCTCAGTAAATTAAAGGGTTTCCCATATTCGTGTCTTTCTCTCCATCCATCTCTGCCTTTTGACATGTATCCTGCCTTGCCAGCAGCTTCAGAATCACATGGCTCTGGAGTTGCTTGTCATACCCTGGGAATCCACAGATGCCCTAAACTACTCTCAGTCACCCTCACCATCCCATATTCCTAGACCCATGCTATCCTGCAGTTTGCTGCCCCAGTTGACTTTCTTCACTGCCTTCCTGCTCTCACTGCTTCTAAGGCATGCTTGGCCTAGCTGCTGGATCTTATGGGGATGGCTTCACGTGGCAAAAATGAAAATTCAAAGCAACTTACAGGAGCTATAATACACCTAAAATATTCTTTGTATTGTCCTCTGGAGTATATTGGGGCTGATTTTGTATTGTGAATAGAGCAAAAGAAAAAATAAAATGGTTCCTCTTGAGCTGGAACATGCTAAAACACTCCTTTTTGCTGTGTTCCTAGGCCATACGGGGCCTGTAAAAAATGGAGCAGGAAGCCAAAAGCCTGCCCCCCTTTTTCATAATGCAGTGTTAGTTTCAGCCCTGCCCGGGAATTCTTTGAAAAAAATTCCCCTTGTAATGTTTTATATCACTATGATCATCTGATTATGAGCTCTAGGTTTTGTTTATTGGATTCAGTCTTGTCTTTCTGTTACACATTCCAGGCACAGATTAGATACAAGATATCTAAACAGACAAAGGAATTCATAGATAGTTGAAAAAAAAAGGACAAATAGATTTAAAATTTGTATTTACATTCATTGGATAGGAAGGGACTACAAGTGATTAAACAGGCATACAGATAGCTCTCAAATTATGACTGTACTTTCAATGATCATATGGAACAAGGGATTTACAATTCCTGCCCAAAGTTCTGACCATTGCAACTTCCTGATGATCATATTATCAAAATTTGGATACTAGGTGGTGCACCTATCTTAAGACTGTGGGAACATTGCAACTCCCTCTTCCCATTTTCAGAAGGCCTTGGCCAGCTAGACCCTCTCCCCGCTTCTAAGAAGCCTTGGTTTTTTCCTCTTTCTCTGTTCCCAGAAGACCTCAACTGGCTAGGGTCACAGGGGTGAGGAAATCTGCTGCATATCAGAAAGGCCTCAGCCAGCTAGGCCCAGCAGCAAACAGAACTGGTGCTGGGCCTCCCAAGGTCCCCTCCATCCCCTGAGCTCCCCCTCACAGTTTCTTAATGAGGCCCAAAAGTGGAAAGTTGGAATTGTGGTGTTTGAGCTTCGCAAATCTTGCTTAACTATCACAACAATTTACGATCAAAATTCCAGGTTCAATTGCAGTCATAAATTGAGGATTATCTGTACAATAATGGACTACACACATTGAGAAGAACATCCTAGTGCCAATTTTTTGAAATTTTGAGAGGCTGAAAGAAACATTATCCTTGATATAGTGTACACAGATGCATTGCAGCCTTCTCCTGTTCTTAAACCAGAACTTGTTGCTGCACCAATCTCTGCTTCATAAGTCAACATGAAGATTTATCTGACTCTCAGCACTATCCTACTCGAATTCAGTTACTCGTTGAATTCAGTTGTTCTATGTTAAATAGAACCAATTAAAAAAGAAAAGTGAATAAGAAATATAATGATGAATATAGAATTTCATGGGGCTACAGCCTCTTAAAATGTAGAGATTTTTATAAAGATTCCTGATCAGCTAGTTTATTGCTAAAATTGTTACTATATCAAGAGATACGGAGCCTGAGTAGCGTAGGGGGCTAATGCCTCCTACTAAAGGCAGTAATTAACATCCAGCTGCCTGTAATTCTGTGAGTTCAATCCTAGCCAGGCTCAAGGTCGACTCAGCCTTCCATCCTTTCTAAGGTGGGTAAATTGACGACCCAGTTTGTGGGGGCAATAATATATATAAAAGTATGAAGGCTATTGCTTAATGCATTGTAAGCCACCCTGAGTCTCCGAAGAAGGGCGGCATATAAATCAAATTTTTTAAAAAAAGAGATTCGTATAATAACTCCAGTAACAAATATATAATTTTGAAAGCTGCAGTAAGAACTGCTGGAAGAAGTTCTTAGTTTAAAGATTCCGAGATATTTCATTCTGTATGTCATCTTAATTTTCTTCTATAAGAGTCCATTTGACCTAGTGGTTAAAGTAGCAGACTAGAAAGCAGAAGACTTGAGTCCTAGTCTTTTTCTCAGCCCAACTCATCTCTTAGGTTAGGTTCAAGAGAAAATAGGATGAAGGAGGTGTATTAGATATGTTCAATAATTTGAATCATTTATAAAAATAATAAAGATGCAAGCAAATAATTTTTTTTGACTACTAAGGGTACTGTTTTTAACCCTAAAATATATTTTTGCCTCAAGTTTTTTTGACCCTGCAAAAGTGGACTAAAGTGGACATGATACATTCTAGCTTAGTTCAATAAATTGAACTAAGAATGCTGATAATAGCTCAATTTCTGCTGATAATAGATATTTGAAAAGATAGGGCTTTTCTGCTACTGAGGAGGTCATAATTTTGAATATTTCTGAACCATAGCCTTCAACTTAGAGCTTTATCTTTTCTAATTCTGTATTATACTATTCCTCTATTATGCTGTGTTTCCTTCTCTTTTCTGGATTTCTGCATTACTGTAGGAGATTCACCAATTTTTGTTGGAGAACAGAAAGGAAAGGTAAGAAAGTTTTCAAAAATAGGAGTGAAGTGATAGTTTCTCATGATAGTCTATCTCATGAAGTGATAGTTTCTCAAAATTTCTTTTCCTAATCCTTATTCTCTTTGCTTTTATTTTTCTTTTATGTCATTTCATTAGTTTTCTCTTACCTTAGAGTTATTTCAAAAATGTTAGAAATGTAAAAAGCAATAAATTTAATTATCTGGTAATATTTTTCCATATTTGTCATGATGTACCTATTCTTACATGCTTATATACTTCTATGTACCATAGTATTTTTACATCTTAGGTCTTTTTATAAGTTCATGATAAAATCATTTGACGGCAAACTGCCAGTACAGTTTTCTAGATTTGGGGATAAATCGTAGAAATCTGTAATAGTATCTGTTCATGTTGCTAGATAATCTTCAAAAGAAAATATTTTAAAATAAAATACTATAGAGTGGAGTAAAATTTAGTCTGACGTGAAAGAGACATGAGAGTTTTTTAAATGCATTTTCTTTTAACTAGGGAGTGGGATATTGTGATTATGATTGAGTTCATTGATAATTTCTTCTTGTAATAAAAAAAATAGTGATTTAAGAGCCACTATACTTTTAAATTATGTTATGAATATGATGATAGGTGTATATTTTTGGTAGTATTGATGGAGTAGTATAGAAATAAATGAGAAAACAGTCCTTAGGGCCTTCATAGGAAAAGTCTCTTATAATCAAATTAAAACATCTCCCACAACTTTAGAACATATTATAAATAAAGCACATCTAATTAATACCAGGAAATAGTTGGATAAAACAAGAAAAAAGAAACTAATAGACTTCAAAACAATACTTCAAGTAATAACTAGAACTAAAGAAAAAGGTATTATTATTGTTAATTAAACCAGTGAATTTGTAAAATGTTTATTTTTAATCCATTGCATTTACAACTTTTCTTATAGTTTATATATTACAAAAAAACCTTCTTGAAAAAAATTCTTTGTGTATTTATTTATTTAATTAATTTGATTTGCATGCCACCCTATCTCCATAGGACTCAGGGCGGCTTACAACAATCAAAATACAATCCCAATCCAATAAAAACATGTTAAAAATACATATTAAACCCATAAAACATGTTAAAAATAATCAAAACCCCATCAATCCAGGCTGGGCACTTAGAACAACCATGTTTTTAATTCACGGTGGAAAGTGTAAAGGTCAGGGGCCAACCGGAGCCCCAGAGGGACTTGATTCCAAAGGGTGGGTGTGCCCACAGAGAAAGCTCTACCTCTGGGTGTCACCAGCCAACATTGCCTACCCGACGGCACCCTGAGTAGGCCTTCCCTGTGAGAACGCACTGGGCGATGGGAAGCTGTTGCTGGTTGCAGATGGTCCGACAAATATCCTGGGCCTAAGTCATGTAGGACTTTATAAGTCATCGCCAGCACCTTGAACTATTTAGAATAGTTTTATGAAATAAGGGTATTTCAGCTCTCATTCTGTTTTTTTTCCAGCATTATTAATTTATGAGTAATTCATGAATTTAAAGTATTGAATTAATATTTTAAAATATTTTATTAGCTTTGGGAAATGAAATTTTGAATGGACTTCCAATGCTCATCATGAATACTATATATATATGTATATGTACACGTATACGTATATGTATATGTATATACACACATACAATTTATTTGGATTCTGTTGCTTATCAGGTACATATTCATGCATATGTACCATTAATTTTTTTACTATTAGCTGTTAATTATACTTTTTGTTTTTATTTTTAGAACACTCTTTTTAGTTGTATTAACAAAAATGAAAGTAAGTATCTTATTTTTTAAAAAAAACAGAATTTTGACTTTTTATTCTCTCCTTGATTTCATTTTACCTTAAAAAATAATTTTTCAAGAGGATATATCTGCTTTACATGTGTAAAACTGACTCAAGCAGAACAAATTGTATTTCTTCTAAATTTTAGTAGTCTTTTTTATGTATTTCAGTATGTTTCAAAATATAGAACCTTTTGGCCAAATATTTCTATATAGTAGTAAGAGCAATGTTTGTTAGTTCCTGAGATTCTAAACAAAATAGTATATTCAAAATTATCAGCAAAGGATGAATATACTTTTTAATAATAAGTGATAAAATCTCTTTTTTTCCTTAGTGGGATCAGTTTGTTGTAATTATGCTGGCCATCAAACAAATTGCTGGGAATACTGTCAAGCAATCTTTCGAACAGATACTTCTCCGGGGCCTTCCCAGATAAGGACTCTTGAAAATTACTGTGTTTCTGTGAGCCCAATGTTACTCAATTGTGTGAATAACTATACACAGTCATATCCAATGAGAAATTCTACAGATAGTAAGTATATGGCAAAGAAACTTTGACATATAATATTCTGGTCAACTAATGCATGGAAATAACACAATAAGATTAAACATTGTTAATTCATTTATTGTTTGTTTTGTTTTTTAAATCCATACAATTCTGTACTCTAAAATTAAGGATAATCAAATGTCCTGGTTATTCTACAGGGAAAAGCCACAAATCTCTTAATAGAGGATATGCTATGCATGTATATTTCATAAGTTATCTTCAGCATTAGTAGTAAAAATTCCTGCCTAATATCTGAGGAACTATTGTTAATCCAATTCAACTTTATTATAGCTGTTGTAGCCAGATAAAAACAAAATATTGAATAAAATTAGTATGTTATTGAATAAAATCAGTGTGTGTGTGTGTGTGTGTGTGTGTGTTTGTTTTCTTTCCTTTTCGTAGGCTTTATGTGTATTTCTCTTTAGCCAGGTTCTTTCTACGTAAACCAAGATTTTTATGCAGTCCTAGTTTAGTGAAATCACAATCCACTAGTTTCTAGGCTATTTTTCTGCCAGCCAGCAAACACTCTGCTGCCCATTGGGAGACTAAGTCTGGCTGCCAGAAAAAAAGCCTGGAAATTTCTTCAAGAGAAATTTAACGGTCAGTCTAGAGTTTTTATATAGAATGCAAAATAAGAGAGCTAGAATGACTTTGAAAGTCTTCTAATCCAACATCCTGCTCAAGAAAGAGACCCTATACCATTCCAGACAATGGCTGTTCAATCTCTTTTTAAAAACCTCAAGGGATGGAGCACCCACAACTTCTGGAGGCAAGCTGTTCCACTGATTAATTGTTCTAACCATTAGGAAATGTCTTGTTAGTTATAGCGAGTTAGGATAAATTTTCATCCATTACTTCTTGCCCTCAGGTGTTTTGCAGAATAAGTCTACCCCTCTTTTATCTTTGATAGCTTGTCAGATATTGAAAGACTGCTATCATGTCACCCCTGTTTCTCTACACATACCTAGTTCCCGCAACCATTTGTCATGTGTTTTAGTCCCCAGTTTAATCAATTTTGTGGCTCTTTTCTGCACTCTTTCTAGAATCTCAACGTATTTTAGTATAGTGGTGACTGCATTTGGATGCAGTATTCCAAATGTGATCTTAATCAAGACAGTATAAGGCGGCACTAATACTTCACATGATTTTGGTATGTGAAAGTTGTTGATGCAACCTGGGACTGCATTGGTGTTTTTTTTGGCAGCTGCAGCACACTGCTGGCTTGTATTTGAGGGCTTGTCCACCAGATCCTAGGTTCCTCTCACAGTTACTACTATTGAACCAGGTTCCACCTATTCCATACCTGTGCAGAGGGAACAGTATAATAGGATGTAGCCTAGAGATTCTGTTGAGCCATCAACACATGGACCTTACCAAAAATGAATAGGAGAATCCTTAAAATGCCCAGGAAGCACTTGGTGAGAGCATAATTTCTAGCCTGGCTAAAATGAAGGCCTTGCAAAATTTTAAAATTGGAACTGATGATCAGTATGTGGCTGGAAGAGACTGTTTTGGGAGCAGTGATAAACAATGGAATGTGACACCTTACTTACACTTGTTTGATGGAAAACTATGTACCAGCGGGTCTAGCATTATCAGAGCCTAATGTGCACGTATCTTCTATAGAGAAGCCCAGCAACTGAATTTGATCTAGAGCTTTTTAAAGCCATAATGATTTCAAGCTATCACTAAATACTAATGGGACCAAACTTATAAGGAATAGAATTAATTTTAGCCAGAAGGTAAGAAAAATATACCATGTTCTGGCACTTATTGGAATTATGCCTGTTTCTAATCAAAATTGTCATATTTTATTATATAGGACTATTGAAATTATTCTAATAAACTTATTTTGTATGGTTTGGATGATATTTGTAAAGGACTAAATTTGGAAGCTATAGAAAAGTTGTGGGACTACTTAGCTTGGTAGACATTGTGAGCTGCAGGAATATAATGATCTGCTTTTGAATGGTAAAATCTTACACTAGCTGTAATCCTTGCCCAGTAAGAAAAATGATCATGCCAGGTTAAGGGAGGTATGAAACTGCAATCCAAGATATTTATAGGTGCATACTTGTTTGATTGGAGTCCCATTTAATTGCCATTTGTGAATTTTATGATAATGTCAGGCAAAAACTGACATCTTGGCTTTCTGATAATTAATTTTTTCTGTAGAATAAAGTTAATGCCTTAAATGCTTTTCCTATTCTCATCTGTGAGATAGACATAATCATATCATTGATATAAATAGTGCCTAGATTGCACGATTAGCAAAGTGGGTAGAAGATGGGTTGAAACAACAAGGAATTGAATTATTGGATTTAAATAGAAATTGAATAGTAATGGGAATAATACACAATCTTGTTTTACACTCCTGTATGTTGGAACTGGTTTAGATAGCTATCCCTATGGAGGATATCTAATTTTCTGTGAGATGTTAAAATAAAATGACTGAATAGCATGAACAGTCTTTTGTCAATATGAAATGTCTCAGACTACTCTCTTGGTATTAAATCAAAAACTAATTTAAAAGCAACAAAAGTTGCAAAAAAAAAAGAGTACTTTTCTGCCAGGCAACAATGCCCATTCCTCTCTAAATCCAGTCTGTTCTTCAGTGATAATATTTTCATTTCATACACAATCTACTTATAGACATTTAGTTTTAGGCATAGAAATCTGGCATGAATATAATTTATTGTGTTTAATAAAGTAATAGACCTAATTTGTAGGGTCATTCTACTTCATATATTTCATATGTGTATTGGTACCATAGTGGCCTGTTTCCAGTCAGATGGGAATTGTCCAGTGTTTTAATATGTGTAAATAAGGTGGCCCATATTAGAGTCACCAATCTTTATTTGTCTTTATTTTTGACAGAATAAAATCACCACTAGATGCTTCTCCTGATTTTATTGGACAATAAGATCTTTAATATCAGTTATGGACACTGGTGGCCATTTCAGAAAGTCACTGCAAGACCAAGAGATTATAGAGGGCTCCATTTGAAGCCCTCTAACATTTTGAAGATGTTGTAAAAATCCTCCATTTATCCAAAGGTTCTTGTGCAATAACATCATTACGTCTATCTGTAAAGGATTGATTTATTAATCACAAAAATCAACTGGAGTTCTTAAATTTTGCTGCTAGTATTATTCCTCCAATTCTCTCTTGTATCCTACCTTTTCTTTATTTTCAGAATGTCTTTGTAATTCTTTTTTTAAATCTTAACTAATATAAAAACATTCAAAAGAATTTTCCTGACAAAGGAAGGATAATTAAGATAGCCTTTTTAGGTTTAGTGCAATCATTATCATATCAGGATTTGGGTCTTTTTTGTGCACAGATAGCATTTGCTGTTGAAAATTTTGGCAGGGGATCTTGGAGATTCATAATAATTAATTGGTATAGTGACATTATTTGTTCATCTGAATAGTTTTGGATATATATATTTGAAGGAAGGACTCAAAGGCCAAAAGTCCAAATATAACTTTAGCCAGATTTGAGACCATTTATTGTGTACTTGTTTTAATGCCAGTGGAGCGGTGAGCTACTTCTAATAGTTCAAGGTTTGTTTTAGGGTAAAAAAAATACTCACCCACCCCTCCCTAAGATTGAAACTATCTATTGGGAAAGAAGCAGAGCAATTAATTTTTTCAGTGCTACTTAGAATGCATTCAGATATAGTAAATCCTGTTGTTACATTTTTGAATGAGACAGCTGTGCAAGAGAGTTGCATCATATTAAAAAAAAATGACCACTCCAAAATAATTTGGTTTCAGAAGATTAAAAACATTGCAGATGAGCCTCTTGTTGACCTGACAAAGATATTTTTGCCTTTGCTTCACATTAAACTTGAATTGATGAAAAATTTGTGAAAGTGATAAAATGGGGAAGGTTAAGTTTTTTGTTATTTGAGACAGATTTTTCCAAGAATAACTGATGCGAAGGTTAAGGAAGGTTATCAATGAAAAACAGTTTGAGGATCTATTAATGGGGCCAAAGAAAATAGCCTGGAAAGCATTCAAGAATGTCACTGAGAATTTTCTTGGCAACTACAAAGCACCAAACTACATTCAGCTGGTTGACAAACCTGTTGAGGAATACAAGACTATAGGGTGCAATATGTCACTGGAGATTTCCTTTTCTGCATTCACATTTGGCTTCTTTCCTGAAAATTTAGATGCAATCAGTGACATATATGGTGAAAGTTTACAGGAGGACATTACCACAATGGAAAAATGGTATCAGGGCAACTGGAATCCATCAGTACTGGCAACTATTGTTGGACACTGTAGTGAGATGCATTGGACATTGAGTACAAATGAAAATCAGCAGTAAAACATCTTTAACCCTACTGAAGTCATGCAACAGATTAGAAACATGCAATTAAATACATTATAGCAATTTAAATTAATATCATATTTCTCAAGATTCCTACATGATATAGTCATTCTGAAATTATATTTCTGTTCAGTTTGAAGGGGTATATCATAATTACCTAAAGTTCTCAAGAAGCAGAACTTTTGAAAAATTTGTTGTCCTATGATTATTTATAAATAGAAGATAGGGAACTTAATGTATTTTCTTTATCTAGATTTGACTTTCCATGCATTAAGAATGAATTTCAAAATAATATGAGCATCTGAGAATATTAAATTTAACAAATTAATATATGAATTAATTTCCTTTTTGTAAGAAACATTTATACTTACATGATAAATCATATTGAAATGAAGCATTAATTTCAGAACATGATAGAAAAAGTTTCAAAGCATCCCTTTTTCAAAAATATATTTCACAATTTTTGAATTTTGCATATAAAGGAGAGTTTCCACTAAGGGGACTCATCCAAAAATGATGCTAGATAATAGAAGTACAGAATTTGGAAAGAGTATCTCCTAAAACTTCATCCTTTAAAGTACTCCTCAGAATCAAAGATTCAGTAAGTCTGAATATCTGATAAACTCAAGAAACTTCTGGATTTCAGGAAGGCATTATCTAGGGAAAAAAACCCTTTATATTAAATTCAGAGCAGTGATTCAAGACCAAAGAATTTTATATTTTGCCAGCATTGTAGTTTCTAATGCCTGCACCCATCATGAAGTATGTTGACTTCATTTTCCCTTCAATGCAACAGCTGACTGAAAACATGAAATAGATTTCTGAGAATGCTTCAGAGTCTGCTTGAGGGGGAAATTTTTTTAGTAAAGAAATTATTTTTGCTCAGAAGGAAAAAGCTGGTACGTTCTTGCTAGCTGTACACACACACACACACACACACACACACACACACACACACACACACACACACACACACAATACCAAGGCATAAAATAAACAGTTCATATTAAATTAATGAGGTTTTGAACCCATAGCAAGAATTTAATGTAGATTAAAAGGATAAACGGTAGATACCTTTAGTAGAAGGTATCAGTACTCGGGCATGTGCACAGAAGTGACAACTAACAATATTTGTTTTTCTTCCTTATATAGGTTTATACTGTTGTGATAGAGCCGAAGATTATGTTTGCCAAACAGCTTGTAAAAGAATACTGATGTCAATGAAAACAGAACATGAAATTGTGGATGGGCTTATTGAAAGCTGTAAAACAATGCCTCTTCCACAGGATCCACTTTGGCAATGTTTCTTGGAGAGCTCAAGATCTGTTCATCCTGGAGTGACACTGCATCCACCACCTTCAACGGTTCTGGATAGTGCTAAGTTGCACTGTTGTTCCAAAGCAAATACTTCTTTGTGCAGGTTTGTCCTCCTTTGTTTTAGTTCCTATAAGCTTTTGTTAAAAAACAAATTTTCATTTAGGCATTAATTTGCTAATATTTAAACAGTGTACATTTTTTTAATGAAGTGAACCGATTTGAGAAAGCTTTGGAACTTCTATGAATAGTTTAATAAGAGGCTTTCTTATTTACAAAATGAAAGGAACAACGTAACAAAATGCCACCACTTTCGTTAGACAGTTTGCTAATGTCAAAAGAAAGTGTGTTCAAAATTCTATATAAAAGTCAGAGAACTACATACTACTAAAATTCTCATAGTTATCCTTAACTGTGTCATCTATCTCACTTAAATTGATTAACAAAGATACCTAGCTCATTGTTGTTCCAAGATTATACTTTACTGAGAACAAAAGCGAATTTAGAAGTAGCAAGGCAGAATCTCTTGGCTTGGCATGAAGAAAATGTAGTTAATTTCACCCCTTTTCCCCAGCCACCCCATTATCAGTCAAAGCCCAATTAGAAGTTCTCAGATTGTTTAGAAGATGGACCCAGAAAGTGTTTGTACCTTCTGCATCTCCACATTCTTTTGGCTGACCTTATGCTGGATTGGTGTAACTCACTTTCAGGGCTGGCACAATTTCACTCCCAACCACCCACCTCTCCTTGTCCAACCACATTCCAATTTCTCTCCTCCCCTCCTGCTAATGTCAGGCTGGCAAGATGTGATGTAAAGCAAAAGGAGAATGACATGCCCCGCCAAAAAACGAATATGCCTACAAAAGAAAAAATAGAAAACACATTAGTTACAGCATAAATCAGCAGATCACTTTTTGGCTTACTGGGATATTTATTATGAAATTGGTGGGTATACAGGGAGGGCAGGAAAACAAACATTGCTAATCTCTGCGGGAGGGAAATCCATCCACAGAATAAGACACTGTAACCTCCCCATATGGAGTCTAAAATTCAGGATTTATTTAATCTCAAAATGTTGTTTCCTTTCTATCATAACTGGAGATGGAGGTGGTTTTGTGTCAAGCCACAACAGCGAACTAGAGACAGACTTCAATAGACTACAATAGAAAACAGGATAAATGCACTTAAGTCTTTTTGGCAGTTTTAATTTAACTGTCTCTGGATTTATTAACCTGGTAATGGGGAAAGGCCCTATATATTTTGGTCCTAGTTTTCTGCAGAGTTGTCATGACTGTAGGAACTTAGTGGAGGACTAAACCTTATCTCCTACTTTTAAAATGCTCCAGTTTAGCCACATCATCATAATAGAGGGCTACCAGCCACTACACCATGTCTTCATCTAGTGCCAGGGCCACACAGTCAGTGTGGATGGCATAGTCTGGATATGTGGTCCCGTAACATTCTATGTAATGCCAGACTTTGTGCCAGCTGCTTTGTGGTCCCATCAAATTTAACTGTCAATGGTGGTGGACAGTGATCTCCCTGACCTAAGAGTGGGGCCTGTGCTGGCGGGGCAAACATCACCAGGGCAGCTGCAAGGATAGTGGTTGCTAGGACATCTGGCAGAGCTAGTACAGGCATTGGAAGTGTCACAGGCACAGTAGGGGCTGTGGCAGGCATGGATGTAGAGCCTGGTGGTATTGTGGCAGTTCCCTGCACTGGAAAGTTCAACATTTACAGCACCTAGAATTTCTCCTTTACCTACCTCACTGCTGGGCTGGAAATGGGATTTGAGAGCAACATTTCTTCAGGAAGCGTTATTAGCCTGGCATGCAAGACATTTTTTGTTACTCATGCAGCCTCCATGCAACTACATTCTCCTGGTAGTGTCTACGATTGTCTAGATTTCATGGTTTCCAGGCAATTTGAATGCAGTTGTTGGCAACTGAGGTGCAGGAGATGCTGGAAGACAATGGGTGGACCATCTGGAACTTGCCAGAAGTCTTCAAAAACTCATATTTCTCCTTCCAATACTCCACTTCCTCTCTTTCTAAGAGCCTGGATAGCTCAGCAGACTAATGCATTGTGATTAACTCCAACTGTCTGCAATTACTGTAAGTTCGAATCTCACCAGGTTCAAGGTTGACTCAGCCTTCCATCCTTTCTAAGGTAGGTAAATTGAGGACCCAGTTTATGGGGGAAATAAGCTGACTTTGTATAAAAATATACAAAAGTATGAAGGCTATTGCTTAATGCATTTTAAGCTGCCCTGAGTCTCTGGAGAAGGGCGGCATATAAAATAAATTAAAAATAAAAAAGAAATTCTCGTAAGAGATTTTTGCCTATACTTGCAGGACTAGAGCTACCATAGGCAGAGTTGAGGACTGCATTACTAGCCATTTTGCAGTTGGATCTGCATCTTGATTCTCTTTTGTGATTCCCTTTGGTATGCACTGCAATGAAGGATGGAGAGGTTTCACTCACACACTCAACATATAGTCCTTAATGGAGCTGCATCTATATGGGGGGAAGTAAGCAGTGGGATACCCCAAGGTTGCGTTTTAAGTCAGGACTCTTTAACATTTTCATAAACTATTTAGATGAAGGAATAGAAAGGGAACTCATTACATTTGCAGATGTCACTAAGCTAGCAGGAGTAGCCACACCCCAGGATATATGTTCAAGATCCAGATGGGTCTTGTATGATTTGTATACTGGGCCGTATCTAACAAAATGAAATTCAATATAGAGAAAAGTAAAGTTTTATATTTAGGCAAGAAATACCAAATGTACAGGTACAGATCAGGTGAAACCTGGTTCAGTAGCAGTAATTGTGAGAGGAATCTTGGAGTCCTAGTGGTGATCACTTAAATATGAGCCAGAAATGCAATCCAAGGTTGCATTAACAGAGGGATAGAATCAAGAAAGAGTATGTGAAGCATTAGTACCTCTTTATAAAGCCTTATACTTCACATACTCTGTGTCCAAAATGCACCATTTCTAGAAGATGAAACAAAGAGGCAACTCATCATCTAGTTCTGAGTTTGTTATCTGGGAAATATGAGTGGTCAGGCAATTGTGAAGAACAGTCTGTTTTTATTTTGAAAAGGTTATAAATATTTAAAACATCAGCTGTATTTAGTAATTTAGGAAGAAATAGGAACAGTGTCTTCTTTAAGACACAAGAAGAAAATAATATGGTTCTAGAAGAGGTCCTAGACATTCACAGATAAGACTTGGTAGGCTCAGTAGAACCTAATTTCAGTAATTATTCAAAAGGTTATTAGCAACTCTTTTTAGTGATTATATCAATAATGGCTTGGGCATAATTAAAACTCTACAGCTTCTTGCAGCCCTAATACGTTTTCCTTTCTATGTTTGTGACAAAAAGTCTTATGAACTATATGCTAAAGAACATTTAAACTTATAAAACATTTCATTTTCATTTCATTTTATTTCATATACATTTGTTCTTCTCTTTTTAGAGATGTATGCACTAAACTTTATACAAGCAGCTGGGGCAATACTCAAAGCTGGCAAGAATTTGATCGTTTTTGTGAATATAATCCTGTTGAAGTTTCCATGTTGACTTGCTTAGCAGATGTACGTGAACCTTGTCAGCTGGGCTGTAGAAATCTTACTTTCTGCACTAATTTTAATAACAGGTAAATTTTTTTCAATATTTTTAGACTATTGTTTGGAAATGTATAAGTATGTTAGAGAAGATATGGTTGCTAATTCTGGATCTGTATAATTTGAAAAATATTTTCCTAGATATTGCAGAGGGATAATTGTCGTCCTACAATTTCTAAATCTTTTATATCTTTTTCTAATTCAGAAGTCCATATACAGTATGCATTAAAATCATAAAGAAATGAAATGAGTTTATGTCTATCTTCTATTTTGGTTTATTGGAGAAGAAGATACCTGCCCCAAGTATGTGCATTGCAGCAATAATAGCCTGACAGGCTTGCCGACCAGTTTGTGGATAAGATTACTTGGGCAAATGCCAGATTTATGATGACTTCAGGTGCAGTGTCCATAATCTACTCTAATTTTGTAGGATAGTGTGGTTATTGCTAGAAGGTAAAATGTTGTTTGTAGTTATAATGCGGATTACCTCTTTTGATTTCTGTTTATTATGATAGCTGGGCATAAAATTGATTTCATGAGCCTAAAATACATTGAACTCATGAGAAAATGATGCCATTAGTCTTAAAACAGGTAGTTATAGTGCTCTACTGGAAAAATCTGCTCTGGAGTCATTTGCATGGACAGTTATCATTAACTGCCTATTTACTTAATATAATTAAAAGAATGATAGTTGTCCATCTGCAAATATGCTAAAAAAACTTTTTTCACAATTAATTCCAGATTGAGTTCTGATCTCGCTTTAAGACTGAAGTAGTCTTTCTCATTCTGTGAAAAGGACAGGAAGAATGAAGATCTATTCTAATTACTAGTCATTAATGTCTCAATAAATAACCTATACACTGAGAATATGGTTTATTTTTGGCAGTGATCCCATTGCTTGCAGAATTCATTGCTATGTATTTCACAGGATAACATCTTTTAAATTCTTTGGCAAGACGACAACTTGCTGCACAAATGGTATTGCCAAAAAGGCTTTGGATTCTAAGACTGTGACAGGATCTCGGAGTCCTAGCGGACAATCACTTAAACATGAGCCAGCAGTGTGCAGCACTAGTCAAAAAAGCAATACAATGCTTGGTTTATACAATGCTCTGTATAAACAGAGGCAAAGAATCAAAATCACGTGAAGTATTAGTTTATAAAGCCTTTGTAAGACCACACCTGGAATACTGCATCCAGTTTTGGCCACCACATTACCAAAGAAGGTGTTGAGACTTTAGAAAAAATGCAAAGAATAGCAACTAAGATGATTAAAGGCATGAAGACAAAAACTTATGTAGAATGGTTGCAGGAATTGAGTATGGTCAGTCTAGGGGGAAAAAGGACTAAGGGTGATATGATAGCAGTATTCCAGTATTTGAGGGCTGCTACAAATAAGAGGGGGTCAACTTATTTTCCAAAACACCAGAAGGCAAGACAAGAAACAATGGATGGAAACTAATTAAGGAGAGAAGCAACCTAGACTTAAAGCGAAACTTCGTAACAGTGAGAACAGTTAACCAATGGAACAGGTTGCCTTCAGAAGTTTTAGGTGTTTTTAAGATAAGATTGGACAGCCACCTACCTGGTATAAAGTCTCCTGCTTGAGGAGGGGGTTGGATTAGAAGACCTCCAATGTTCCTTCCAGCTCTAGTTTGATCGATTGACAGTGGCATCTGAGATCTTCAAAGGGAATAACAGGTATAGGCTAGCGCTAAATATGTACCTAAGAATTGGGGCTAAGAAAGAAAAATATCCATCGACACTCAGTTGCTTCAAAACCCATCAAATCGGTTTTCAACAGATTTTGAAGCAGAAATCTTGTCCTGGTGCTCATCTTTCTCTTGGTAGTCAACATAAAAGAAAGAAGTTGCTAATGTTGCTTACCTCTCTATTCACTATTTCTTCTGACCAAAATAGCAAGTCACATGGTAAGTCACATGGTTTTCTTGAAACCTATCAGTTTTAGTACTTGGCGTGTCTACTGGAATGGATTATCGATGAGGATCGAGGTACCACTGTATACAGCTTTCTGGTGGAATGGAAATTTGAATGACTGTCTGTTTGATTTTCTACTCTCCCTTTTAAAAAATATTTTAATTAGAGCAAAATTGGGTAAGCCATTTTCACAGAAGTTCCGTTTGTTTTTACTTTGTTAAGGGGTTCTTTTGAACTGTATTAGCAGAGTCAATGTATTAGCAGAGTCAATCATACCTTGAAGGCAAAAAACCTTCAAGAACCTGGATAGCTCAACAGACTAAAAGCCTGTTATTAACATTCAGCTGCCTGCAATTATTGCAAGTTCAAATCTCCCCAGACTCAAGGTTGACTCAGCCTTCCATCCTTTCTAAGGTAGGTAAATTGAGGACCCAGTTTGTGGGGGCAATAAGCTGACTTTGTATAAAATATACAAAAGTATGAAGGCTATTGCTTAACGCATTGTAAGCTGCCCGGAGTCTCCAGAAAAGGGCGGCATATAAATCTAATTTAAAAAAAAACAAAACAAAAGAGCATTTTAGTCTGTCCTCCGGAGAGCAAATAGTTATCAAAATAAAGCTTTTTCTGCTATTGTGTTTCCTGGAACTGAAATTGAATTGTGTCCTGTATCTTAAAGTTTACTTCAATTGGAGGTTGAGAGTTTTGTTCAGAATAAATAATTTGTAGACAATGTGTTTTAGTCCCAAGTGGGATGGGGGAGGCGGGGGCGAGGAGAGGTTTAGGGTATGCACACCGTAGAATCTCTTAGAATGTATCAAGTAAATAAGCAAGTTGTAGCTTTAGTTTAACAAGATTCTGCCCATTAGGCATAAGCAAATAAAGAATTAAACTTGATTGGATCTTGCTGGGCTTGCATCTCTCGGTATTGGCCTGAAAAAACCTCACCAAAATTGTAACTCTTTATTATAATAAAACCTTATTTATATGCCAGAAGCAATAATATATATATTACAAACTAGACCATTAAACCCAGTCCATCAAAGTAACTATTGAACAGCACCAGAAATACCAACCTATTATTGAACCACAGCTCAAACAAACAGGATCTGCCTTTTTCTTCTTCCTCCAATAAATCTTCAAGTCCCATATATCAAATTGTAACAAAGTTTAGGATTCTTACCCGGCCGTAAAATCAATCTCACATATAGTTCATAGAATGATGATGGCAATGATGATATTGCCTGAAAAGAATTCATTATATACTTCCAAATATATAAGTACTATCAGACTTGTAAATGCTTTGTACTATTTCACTGGGTCATTTTGCTATGACTGAATAAAACCTAATGGAATAGCAAATGTGCTTTCAATGTATCAGTATTATTTAACAAAAAAAAATTAAGGTCTACCTGACTCAGCACTAGATCAATCTCATTATGGCCTCTTACCATCCAAACTATAAACACAGATAGTCCTGTGATTTGTGTTTACTTAACAACTGTGTTACTAATTTAACAATTGCAATGATTCAATTAATAACAATAGTAAGAGAAGTGATAAAATGGGGCAAAACTCGCATAACAAACGTTTCACTTACCAACATAGATTTTGGGCTCAATTGTATTCATAAGTCAAGGATTACCTGTACTTCAGAAATTAAGCTTTACTGATTTGTTGCTTCAAATGATGAGTTAGCAATTTATCAAATCTGATTTTAATCTCAATGAAAATTATATCTTCTCAACATAGAAAGATTAAGTGGAAAAAAATAAAAAGCAGAATATAAAGTGAGAAATGGGCTGGGAAGTATGGTTTTGGATAATTGGTAATACTCAAAACCGTAAATGTTACTACATTGAAGCAAAGAGTATAGGTAGGCCTTGACTTAACAGGCCATTCATTTTGTAACCCTTAGAAGTTACAATGACACTGAAAAAAGCTATTAACAACTGCTCTTTGCATTTACAATCAATTGTAGCATCCCCATGGTCACATGATTAAAATTCAGGTACTTTGCAACCAGCATGTATTTACAATGGTTGCAGGTACCAGAGTCAGGTGATTGCCATTTGTGACCTTTCTAGCTGGCTTCTGACAATCAAGGTCAATAGGAAATCAGATTCATTTAATGACATGATTAATTGCTGTGATTTGCTTAATAACCATGGCAAAAAAGTCAGGATAACTTACAACTACTAACAATTACCTTGCTTAGAGGAACTTCTGGTGTGATGTCATGCGGTGTGGGCGAGGGAGAGTTTGACAGCTCCCATAAACCCAGCTAATCCTTGGATAGGAGCCCCATAAGGGCAGTTCCAGACCTGGAGACTCCAGAACATCAAAGGGGAAGGTTTCAAGCTTCGGAAGAGGCGCTAGTGTCCTGGAGAGTGAAACCAGACCCCTTAAATCCAGCAGGGAAAAATCTGCCTCTTTAGGCAGATCGGAAGTGATGGTGGCTGCCTCAGAGAGAAAGTAAAGAGTGATTTCAGCTTCAGCGATTGAAGGTGGAGGAAAGAAGAAGAGGAAATTAGTGGGATGGCAGAAAAATAAAATTGACATTGAAAAGAGAGTCGCAGAGGATATTTAAAGAAGCGATTACAGAGAAAGGCACTTGGCGGGAGACGATCGAAAGAAGTTAACAACGTAGTAGAAATAGTGAGCAGAATCAACAAAAGAAGCTACAAAGTAACTATCCTGAACTTTCTGGATTGATACAGAGGAGACGGCGGAGAAAAGAGAGGATAATTGTAAAATGGTGACTTTGTGTTAACAGATACTTTTGGTGGGCGATTTTGGAATGACATATCTGATTTGATTTTGGAAAGGAGATTTTGGACAGAGCCAGAGAAGTAAGTAAAACAACTGATTACTGTGGATTTATAAATAATAAGAACGACAACAAAGTTTGAGACTGTGTAGGACTGGAAATAGTGAAGAGTGGGGGGGGGGGAATCTGAACTGGACAATCTGATGCAATAAGGAACAGAAGGAGCGGAGGAAGGTGTTTTGGGGGAAAAAAAGACTCTGGTTTCGAATTGGACTTAAGCAATTATTAGTAGCTATTATTAAGTAATATTTTCAAACGAATTTTGTAAATTGGGAAAAGGGGGAATCTGTTATGCTGATTATATGAACAAAAATTACAGGTTTTATAGAAAGGAGTAAGGACTAAAGAAATCAGATAGTGGTGAAAAAAGGGAGTGGTTTAAACAGCACAGTGAGAAGAGGGGGGAGAAGGGCCGTAACAGTTGATAATTGCAGTTTGAAAGTTATATTTGCGAGAGATAGTGATATCTTAATTGAGTACTAATGTCACAAAGTAAAGTAATACCTAAAAATTTATGATATTGTGGAGGAATTGGACTAAAAATATAATAATGTCAACAACAGCAACAACAATAACGAAAACAGGAGGCAAAAAACTCATAGCAAACTCAACTGCGATGCCCTCACCTACAATGCAGCAATCTATTGAATCCATGCTGGAAAAAGAAAAGGATAAGATAGAACCATCTATGAGTAGCATGCAAAATATGCTACAAACAATTCAAGAACCTTATTGAAATCACAAGAAAAAAATGGCAGATCAGCAGGAGGAAGCTAGAAGAATCACCAAGAAATTAAAGATGAACTAGGTGAGCTAAGGGATGATTTGAAAAATATGTAAGAGAAGATGGAGAATATTCAACAGACAGTAGCAGAGAATGAGCATAAAGTAGAAGATAAAATAGATCATTTGGATTTAAAGTTAGAAATGGCAGAACAGAAATTACAACAACAAAATAAAGAACTGGCTGACTCAATTACTTTCTTAGAAATGGAGAAAGTCTCTTTCTTCCTACGCTTCCAGAATGTTGCGGAAGAGAGAGAAGAAGATTTGGAATAGAAAATGAGTGATATAATTGTGGAAGTAATACAGAAAGATAAAGTAGAAGAGAAAGACTCAATTGATGAAACATACTGAGTACACAATAACTACCGATTGCCACAGGAAATACATATCAGATTTTGTAAAAAAACAATAAGAAATGAAATATATAAAAAATCAAGGGTTGGAAAAATAACATATAATGGGAAAGAAATTATTATCTTAAAGCAAACACCATGAGAGTACGGGATCAAAGACAGTTATATTATTTCCTGACATCCAAATTAATTCAATACAAAGTAATGTTCTGTTGGATCATGCCGGAAGGAATACTTATTTATTTATTTATTTATTTATTTATTCAATTTCTATACCGCCCTTCTCCCGAAGGACTCAGGGCGGTGAACAGTTAAAATGACATACATATGAATATAAATAATTAAGCCAGTTTGGCTCAACAGTAAAGAAACTTCAGCATAAGATTTAAAAAATTAGAAAAGATTTATGCCAGACTGGCTTGGTGAAAAAGAAAGGTCTTAACTGCACGACGGAAAGTACGAAGATCTGGGATCATTCGTATCCCTGGGGGTAACCTGTTCCAAAGGGTAGGTGCCCCAACAGAAAAGGCTCTTTCTCTGGGAACCACTAGTCGGCATTGCTTTAGTGATGGCACCCTGAGAAGGCCTACCCTGTGGGAGCGTACTGGTTGGTGGGAGGTTATCGGTTGCAGAAGGTGGTCTCGTAGATACCCAGGTCCTAAGCCATGGAGGAGTTTGAAGGTAAGAACCAACACCTTGAAGCGCACCCGGAAGACCACCGGAAGCCAGTGCAGCTCGCGTAGGAGTGGTGTCACATGTGAGCGCCATGTCACTCCCAATATCACCCGCGCAGCTGCATTCTGGACCAGTTGGAGCCTCCGTGTGCACTTCAAGGGGAACCCCATGTAGAGAGCATTACAGTAGTCCAGATGGGAAGTGATGAGGGCATGAGTGACTGTGCGTAAGGAGTCCCGATCTAGAAAGGGCCGCAACTGGCGAATCAGGCGAACCCGATAAAAAGCACCCCTGGCCACGGCTGTCATATGCTCTTCTAAAGACAACCGTGTGTCCAGGAGGACACCTAAGTTGCGAGCCCTCTCTGTGGGGGCTAATGACTTGCCACCAATAGTCAGCGATGGTATCAGCTGGCTATATCGGGACGCCGGCATCCACAGCCATTCAGTCTTGGAAGGGTTGAGTCGGAGCCTGTTCTTCCCCAATACTTATAACTTATACTTATAACATGGCAAGACAAAAAATTCAAAATAGACATGATAAAAAAGGCACAGGAGTTCTATAAAATTATTTAGAAGAAGAACAAGAAAGTAAGGAAGAAATAGAAGACAAAAGTCAGGAGGAGGAGCAACAGGAAGAAATAGAAAGAGAAGAAGAACAAAAGAAAGCCCAAGAAAAGGAGAGAGAAGAAAGGGAACAAAAGAGTTAAAAGAGCGACAAGAAACACCAGAGGCAAGCACAGTAAGAGATGGAAGGAAGAATATCTCTATTCTCAGTAAATATTAATGGCCTAAATGCCCAGAAAAAGAGACTCCAGATATTTACAAAATTAAAAAAATTAGACATGGATATGATCTGCCTACATGAGGTCCACATAAAGTAAGACTTTCAAAAATTATTGGAAAATAAGAAATTAGGAAAACTATATGTGTCACTCTCCAAACAGAAAAAAGAGGAATAGCAGTGTACATAAAAAAAGATTAAAATCAGAATTGAAGTATGCAGATGATGAGGGAAGAATTCTGATGATCAAATTAGATACTGAAATGAAATAATTTTTATTAGTAGTGATTTATGCCCCTAATACAAACCAAAAAGATTTTTATAAAAAACTACACAATAAAGTATTAGAACAAGAAATAGAAAATATATGTATAATAGGAGATCACCACACGATAGTCGACACTAAAGAAGATTACTATAGTGATAATAAGAGTAAAAAAAAAAAAGGAAACACTACCAAAAGAGTTTTTTAATATGACATCAGAATTAGGCTTAAAAGATACGTGGAGAGAAATCAATAAAGAAGAAAGACAATACACATACTACTCCCACCCGCACCAATCGTGGTCCAGGATCGACATGGCCTGGATGACAGCGCAATTGCAATTGGAAATAGAAAGAATAGATATTGGATTAAACGAATGGGTGGACCACAATCCTATAATAATACATTGGAAGGGACAAAAAAAATACAAAAGATGGACTCTAAGCCAGTATTTATGTAAGAGAAAGAATACAAACAACTAGTGGGAAAAGAGATAGAGATCTTTTTAAGTATAAACAAAAAAGAACACACCTCGCCCCAAAATTTTTGGGATACCTTGAAAGCCTACATTAGAGGGGTGTCAATTGGATATATTGCAAAGAGGAACAAACAGAAAAGATACCAACAAAATAAATTACAGGAAGAACTCCAAAAAGTAGAGGAAAAACTATATAAAGATCCACAAAATAAGAAATTTAAAGAGGAATGGAGAATAATTAAACACAAATTAAACTTGATTATACAAGAATAAATTGCTTTGAAAATAAAGGCAGCGAAACAAAACCATTTTGAGCATGCAAACAAAATAAGTAGATGGCTAGCTTATAAACTGAAAAAAAGAAAAAGAAAAAAGAATGATACAATATTTGAGGAATGAGGAAGGGGAAGTATGTTACAAAACGGAAGAAAAAAAAAGAATAGTACATAACTTCCTCTCTAGATTGTATTCTCAGGAACAAAAGAAGGAAACTGAAATACAGATATATATAGAGGAAATAAATGTTTGCAAGCTGACAGAGGAACAGAAAGAGGCATTGAATAGACCAATCTCCGAAACTGAATTTGGAATGGCAATGAAAAAACAAAAAAATAATAAATCCCCAGGTCCAGATGGATTACAGATTGAACTGTACAAAAATATGATAGAACAGACTGGAGAATTTATGTTAGAAATATTTAATGAAGTATTGCAAGAGACAAAAACACCTAAATCCTGGTCAGAAGCTCTAATCACATTGATTCATAAGGAGGATTCAGACCTGCAACTAATACAAAACTACAGACCTATCTCTATTGAATTCTGATTATAAATTATTTATGTCAATAATTGTGGATAGACTAAAGGTGATTCTGAACAAACATATACATTTGGACCAAAGTGGTTTCTTGCCAGGATGGCAAATTAAAATAATACACGGACGATAGTAGATATACTAGAGTACTATGAGGTATACGTAGAGAAACAATTTTCACTGGTTTTCCTTGATGCGCAAAAGGCCTTTGACAATCTGAACTGGAATTTTATGAAACAATTAAATAAATTGGACTATGGACAAAAATTTGGACAAATGATTGGAAAAATTTATTCAAAACAGATGGCAAAGGCATGGGTTAATCAAGATATGACAAAAGGCTTTGAAATAACTAAAGGAGTAAGACAAGGCTGCCCACTCTCCCCACTTCTTTTTATTCTAGCATTGGAGCCACTTTTAAATAGAATTAGGTAAGACAAAGAAATAAAGGGTCTGAGAATTAAAAGTGAGGAGTACAAAGTCTAGGCATATGCAGACGATTTGGTCTTTTTAATTGAAGAACTTTTAGAATCTGGCCCCAAATTGATTAGAAAAATAGAAGAATTTGGTGAAGTAGCAGGGTTAAAAATTAATAAGAACAAATCGAAATTACTAACTAAAAATCTTACAAAAAACCAGGAGACAAAATTTAAAAAGATTATGAATATCCAAGCAACAACAAACAATTAAATATTTGGGAATTTGGCTCACGGTAAGAAGCTCCTCAATTAAAAAAGAAAATTATGATAAATTAACTGAGCAAATTAAGAAAGATTTGGAAAATTGGACAAAGTTATAGATCTCATGGATGGGAAGAGTGGCAGTAATGAAAATGAACATCTTGCCTAAAATTTTATTCCTCTTCCAGACTATTCCAATAAAAATGGGGAAACATTTTTTGACTTATTAAATAGATTAACTACAAAATTTATTTGTCAAGGAAAGAAGCCCAGAATTAGATTAAAAGTATTACAAGATAGCAGAGAAAGAGGAGGAGCCACCCTCCCAGATTGGGAGACCTACTATCAAGCAGCAGGATTAGTTTGGATAAAGGAGTAGATGGAATTGGAAAATAAAAGACTGCTAATATTAGAAGGACATGATCTAACTATAGTGTGGCACTCATATCTGTGGGGAGGAAAACAAAATATTTATGGATACTTTAGAAGACACACAATTAGAAATTCCTTACTAATAATTTGGAATAAAATTAAAAAAACAACACAATACACAAATCCCATCTTGGATCTCCCCAGAGGAAACTTTAATATAGCCAAATTCAGTAGACTGGACAAAATTAATTAGATATAGAGATATGATAAACAAGAGGGGAATATTAAAAACCAGAAACGAATTGGAATTGGATTTAGGAAGAGAAGTGCAATGGTGGATATATCTACAAATAAATTCAAAGTATACAGAGGATATAAAAAAAAATCAAGTTCAATTAGAAGAAATAGAATTAGATAAAATCATACTAGGGAATGAACTAAAACTAATAAGTAGGCTGTATAAATTTCTAATACGGTATAAAATGGAACAGTGAAAGACACCATGAACAAATGGGCACAAAATATTAACCATGTGATAGAACTAGAGAAGTGGAGAAGATGTGGAAAATGAACATGAAACTAACAATTGCAATGGCATACAAGGAAAACCAGATGAAAATGTTTCATAGATGGCACCTCCCACCGGCCAGAATTGTGAAGATGTTTCCCACCAACTCCCTGAAATGCTGGAAATGCAAGACTGGCTATGGTACATACTATCATCAATGGTGGACCTGCACGATGGCACAAAAATTTTGGAAGAAAATTGAAACTTGGATAGTAGCAATAACTCAGAATCCAATAGAGGGAAAATCTGAATAATTTTTGTTAGGAATTTCAATAGATAATTATACCAAAGAAATATAATATCTTATATTGCGTATATTGACAGCAGCATGTATTGTATACGCGTAATATTGGAAAAAGGAAGTATTACCAACGGAAGAGGATTTAATTAAAAAAAATCTGGAATGTGCAGAATTAGATACATTAACTAAGGAAATTAAGGGGAAAGAAGAATCAAAGTATTATAAGGTTTGGAGTAGGTGGTATGAATGGTTGAAATATAAGTAGATAAGTTAAATGAATGAAGAAAGGAGGGGAAAAATGAGTATGATCTTTTGTTAGTAAAGAGGAAATGATACAAAGTAGAAAATGAATGTCAAATAAGTTAATATTAAAATATTTGTAAATACTGATGTATAGAAAAAATATAGCTGTATATAGCTGGGAAAAAAAAGAAAAAGTGACATTTTGCTTTATTATGTTATTTCCTGTTGTATGTATATGTTTGATTTTTAATGTGTTTTAATGTTGTTTAAAATAAAAAACTTTTTATAATAAAAAAAACAATTACCTTGCTTAGCAATGGAATTATGCCTGCAATTTAGGGATTAGCTAAATCAGAAAGTCATATACCGAAAGTCATATACAGTTCTCAATTTTGAACCACAGTTGGGAGCAGAATTATTGTTGTAAATTGTTGCAGTAATAATGAGATTGATTAGATGATTCTTCTGATTGGCACAGAATACTGGAATGAGAGTAAGGGAGTGATTTCCCTCTATATAAAGGAAAAAATATTCTTGCAAAGAAATTCAAAGCATGAAAATCCTATTGAAATTATTTGGGTAAGAATATAAGAGCTGTCTAGGGAGTATACTGTAGACCTAGATTAGGCTAAAGATATTGGTGTGGTCTTTCTTCATCACTTCAAAGTGGCATGGATATTATTGAAGTAGTCCTCAAGGATAGACTTGATCAAACAAATCTATAAACCCTAAAAGATTTCAGATGGGGTTTTGTATAACTGTATATGTGAATTAACTTGAAGATCTATAGTAATGTTGTATGATTTTTTTTATATTTATGAATGCTTTCCTGACTTCTAATTCTTCTAATTACTATATAAATACTACTACAGGTAATCCTCGTAGTGGACTATTAATGATTTAGCAATCGTTTGAAGTTACAACGGCACTGAAAAAAGTGACTTATGACCTTTTTTCACACTTATTACTGTTGCAGCATCCTCATGGTCACATAATTTACATTTGGATGCTTGACAACCGGTTTGTATTTACGCCAATTGCAGTGTCCCGGGGTCATGTGACCATCTTTTGTGACCTCCTGACAAGCAAAGCCAATGAGGAAGCCAGATATATTTAACAGTCAGGTTACTAATGTATCAACTGCAGTGATTCAATTAACAACTGAGGCAAGAAAGATTGTAAAATGGGGCAAAATTCATTTAACTAATGTTTCACTTAGCAGCAGAATTTTTGGGATCAGTTGTGGTCATAAATCGAGAACCACTTGTATTTGATGAGAATTATCAAAAATGGACAAAATGTTATGATCCAGGTCATCTAGGCAGAGGCAGGCATCATTCGAGTCCTTTACTGTTCTGATTAAAGGCCACAACAAATGGCCCTACAATGGCCCGGTCAGTCTCCATCCCACTTGAAGAAGAAAGCCACCCTCAGTCCTCAAAAGTCAATAAATAACAAATGAAGTTCAAAGAGACGGTGTAAGTTCAAGAGCAAGGTCCAGAGTCCAGGTACAAAGGTGGCAAAGGCAAGGCACAGACAAGTCAAAGCACTGGCAATGTAAGCCAAAAGAAACAATTGTTCCTGGCAAAGACAACCCCCCCCATCCCACTTCTCCTTAAATTAACCAACAACAACTTGTGAGATGGGGTGGGGTGATCTCCTGAGTTTACCTCTGCTCTACTCTCCATGCCCTTGGATTGAGTGGGGGAGGCCACTGTTCTTATCAGAGGGGATCTGCTGCCTAAGAGTACGATTGCCTATCTGCAGCCGATTCTCCCCTGTGTCTGTGAGGGTAGACAACTCTCCAACCAGTCTCCCCCACTGCCTGAGGGGCCTGAGACAGCATTGTCCTCAACTCCTGGCCTCTCCAGCCTTTCCAAGGGAGACATGCTATCCCCATTAGATAATCCGGATTCCAACTCCTCTTCCTAACTGGTCTCCAGTGTAATGGTCTCCAGTGGGACCATTACAGAAGAGCTGCCACTGGTGGGATTAAACGAGAAGCTCCCTTCCAATTCTGTTATTATTTTATTCTGACTGCTCCCATTAACACTGACAGGGCAAGCTACTAGAATATAAAAATAGAGCAAACTCGATTGCCTACTAGCACTTATGATGTTACTTAGTTTGACTAATGAAACATCTGCAAGAAAACAATCAAGCACAAGGACCACTCCATATTCCATATGCCTTGTCAATTTTCTCTGCTAGATTGGAGCACATCTAGAGCAGATTTGTATTTGTCTGTGTACATGTGCGTGTATAAAAAGAAGAAAGTAAAATCCAATGTTCATATAACTTCCATTCAAATAACTTGCAACTCAACAACTTGAATCTTGTCTATAGCAAGATTTGAAATAGGCTGTTCTGGCTGGAAGCATGTATTTCAGAACATATAAACACGAAATCAGCTTTCTGAAGAGATGTGTATCTTCATAGTTAAATTAATAATTCATTGCATCTAATATAAGACATTAAAATCAGATTCTTATACCTAATAGTTTTCATTTTGGGATTGTACTATTAAAATCTTATTCCAAAATTGTATTATTAAATTTTTAAATTATATTTACTATTCCAAAACATAGGTGTGAATATTTCAATAGAGATTATCCTCTCTATTAATTTATTCTCTGTTCAATATTTATAACGTAAAACCATCTACAATATAGTTCAATGAAGTTCCTGTCTTAAGAATTTTTAATGTGGATTGTATCACAATTGTACAACTGTACTTCTGTAATTGTATATACATTTAGCTAGATGATTTCCCTGAAATTTCTGATCCTAATGAAATTCCTTGTGTTTCTCTGATTTTTTTAATTAACATAGTCAAAATAACAATATATCTAGGTACTGCTTTCATTTCCTGCTTTAATACATACATTCTTTCTGAAATTCTTTTCAAACTAAAATCTAACTTTTCTTCAAACATCTTTAACGCAGTTCTTGGCTCTAAGGAGTGAGGTGGCGCAGTGGTTAGAGTGCAGCACTACAGGCTACTTCAGCTGACTGCTAGCTGCAGTTTGGCAGTTCAGATCTCACTGGCTCAAGGTTGACTCAGCCTTCCATCCTTCTGAGGTTGTGAAAATGAGGACCTAGATTATTGGGGGCAATATGATGATTCTGTAAATCGCTTAGAGAGGGCTGTAAAAGCACTATGAAGTGGTATTTAAGTCTAAGTGCTATTGTGATTGGTATTACTGAAATCAAATAATTTGAAATATTGGGCTCAATATTTCAAATTTAGCATTGGGTTGCAATAATTCTTTTTATTATGTAAAGCATGAAATCACTTTTGGAAAACTCTAAATAACAGATTAGGAATAGATCTTCACGGAGAAAATCTATTTATTTGGTTGCTAGAAATTGAAAATAACATAATGACACAAAATATACATCAGTCCTTTCTCCTCTATTATAGGCAAACCCAGCTTTTTATTTAAAGATGTACTTTATTATTATTAATTATCTTTATCTAAAGATCATGAAATTGTTGCCTTCTGTTTGCATGAATTTTTCTTGAAGGCCTACTGAACTCTTCAGGAGCTGCAATGCCCAGTCAGATCAAGGAGCTATGAATGATATGAAACTTTGGGAAAAAGGAAGCATTAAGATGCCTTTTATAAATATCCCTGTACTTGATATTAAAAAATGCCAGCCAGAAATGTGGAAGGCAGTTGCTTGTTCACTGCAAATTAAACCTTGTCATAGTAAATCTAGAGGAAGTATTATTTGCAAGTAAGTAGATTTTTAGAGTTTTATAGCTGCCTTCGGGCATTTTTTTAATGTTAAAACTAGATAGCAAAAGAGGTTCCATGTACATCCATACCTTCAGCTGAAAAATGTAGAGGCAAGTATGTTAATGTGTCATATCTCATAGAAGTCTGTGTTCATCTTCATCCTAATGTAAGGGCAGCTGTCATTTAGAATTTTCAGCTGACTATGTGAAGATCTATGTGAAAATTGTGTGGATGTTCTTGATTCACTTTTTTTTCTTTAAACGTGGTACTTTTGGAAATTCAAACAACAATTGGGTTCAAACGTTTGTGTAAGTTAGAGTTATCAAACCAAGTTCAGGTTTGATTTGACTTTCAGATAAGATGGCTACAAAATTACTTTTTTATAGATTTTTTTTTTTACTAAATTGTGTAAACCTAATGTATTATATAATTGCATAGGGTCTAGTCAGGTTCTGCTTTGCAGTTCCAAAATCCATTAAATTGTAGAGAGGAGTAAGCCAATAGACAATCATAATAATGTTCTGTGCAATGTATATAAAATACTTTGGCTAAACTTCTATTCTGCTTAGTGGTGAATTCCTCTGAGCATTGTTTTTGGACAAATACAAGAACTATAAAGGACCCATAAACTGAGAGTTCATCCAAAATATATTTAACTGGAAAAATATCAGTACAATAAGAACTGGCAGAATTTATACATATTTGTATGCAGAATGAAGTTATTAGATTCCCCTGCCTCTATAATTTTCACCACGAGGCAAGATGGATGACAAATAAATTTAATAAGTAAAATAATTTTAATGAAATCCCACATGCAATGTGATAATGCATAGTTCACTACTTATGTAAGAGTTCAAGGTTCATGCTATATGGGAATTTATTATAGAATAAATAATTTAAACTACTAAATGCAATAATAGTTTTTTTAGGCAAGCATAATTACACATCATATTATATAGGGCTGTGAAAATCTCCAGAAAGAGGTGCTTTGGAACACATGGAAAGGCTACAAATTTGTTTTCTAACATTTAATTTGCTGTGTCTTTTTTCAGACTTGTGTAGCAGCTATGGAAAGATTTTTAAAATCGTGTGTGATTCCATACATTGGAAAACACCTCTTTCATGTGATTTACAGAGACCTAATGTTACATAAATAGGGATGTAGATATTTGTTTGTAAAATTGTATGTTATTTTTATATGTGCACCTGTATGCTTTTCTTCTTAGTTTCAAATACTGTGCACATATATAATGTGCAAACATTTTGTTTTCTTGAAGGTCAGATTGTGTAGAAATTCTCAAAAAATGTGGAGACTTAAGCAAATTTCCTGAGGGACATATGGCTGAAAGCATCTGTGAACTTTTATCTCCAGCTGATGATTTGGAGACTTGCATACCTTTAGATACCTACCTTCGTAAGTACTGAAGAACAGGCCCAGTGACAACTTTAGAAATCAAAACAGTTTATTTCTAGGTTTGATTAAAAAACAACAACGATGGGAGCAAAAGCCTTGGGATAATTATAATTTATAATTATTTTATTGTCATTCAGTTTAATTACCTCTGTAATAGTGCCATCTTTCTGATCCCAGAATTGCTGGTCCTTCACAGTGATTGCATATAGTTTTTTTAGCCCATGCAGAGCTCTGTTCTAAACATCTCAGAAGTGGTATTCTAATTGGCAGTCTTTCACCTTGTCTGTATTGTATTGCCTTTTAAGTATAATCACCATAAGTGGTTCCTATTTCTTTGCAACAGTGATACTATGATTGATTCTTTTTTCTGGAGCCTTTTTATGTTCCTTCTGCGTTTAGATTTTCCAGACTATTGTATTGTTTATTTTATTTGGTAGACTCTTCCAAATTTCTGCCCCAAATTGTGATTTCCCAAGCATTCAGCACACCATTATTCCAAGCTATTTTATCTTCTGCGTCTTACATTTATGGCATGCTACAATTGCTGCAAATACATGTCAGTTGCCAAGCAGCCAAAAATTGATCATGTGATCATGGAAATGCTGTTTTGGTTGTAAGTGCGAGGACTGGCTGTAAATTACTTTTTTGAGTGCTGTTATAACTTTGAATGATCACTAAATGAATGGTTGTAAATCAAGAACTATCTTGACTTAAAGTAAACCAGTTTCTTTTAACCAGATGCCCTACAACTATGTTGGGAATAAAAGTTCAGTGTTAAAATTCATATTCATTAAAAAATCTAGGATTTCTGTAGGGGCACCAGGATGGAGAAGTTTGATTTGAACAGTTACTAACTAATTCCCCCCTTTCTCTGGAAATTCTAACAATCTCTCATATACTGGTAACTTATTACTATTTTCAGTGAGCAATACACCAAAACAATGTAATTGTTTGGATAAAGGAAACCCTATTAACCATAACTCTACTTCTAGTACTTCAGTGTTTTGGTTTTTGTTGTATAAGTGATGGAGGGTTTTTTTTTTCTAACAATATATCTATCTGGTTACTACCCATAAATGAAAATCGAATGTTGGACTTGCCTTCTTTATTGTGACATCACCAGAGCCTCATGTGCCATTTAAACCAAACCTGAAGTGATAACTACATGCAGCTGTGATAGGATTAGAAGGCAAATTGAGAGTTAATGAGAAAATTTTCAGTGTCACTTTTGTGCATTACCATATAACTTTCAATTCAATACCCAACAAGTTTTATCAAATGATTGCACATCCAATTCTGATCAGGCTGTGTGCTATATTGTATTGAGTAGCAATAGAAATAGCACTTAGACTTATATACCACTTCATAGTATTTTTACAGCCCTCTCTAAGCGGTTTACAGAGTCAGCATATTGCCCCCAACAATCTGGGTTCTCATTTTACCAACCTTGGAAGGATGCAAGGCTGAGTCAACTTTGAGCCGGTGAGATTTGAACTGCCGAACTGCAGCTAGCAGTCAGCTGAAGTAGCCTGCAGTGCTGCACCCTAACCACTGTGCCACCTCAACTCTTAAATAGTTAATAGAGCTCATGAATAAATAAGAAGGGACAAGGCTTACACTTTAAAACATCTTTAATAACATAATATTTCATTAACATAATACATAATAATAATATTTAATATAAATATTATTGTTAAGCAGAATTATTTTGTTACAGTGCAAAAATAAAAAGAGTACAAAATCAGATTTTCCATTTGCAATACATTTCCTATAAACATCAATATAAAATTAATCTTTTTCTGTGGGTTATTTTATTAATGATGCAAATGCTGGCACAGCGGGTTAATGGCTGAAAATTATCTTGGTCTTCTATATCCATGGATTGGGAGAATGATGGGAATGGAAGGAGAGTTGAGCAAGTCTTTAGTTAACTGTTAGTTTAAATGTGCTTTTCTTATAATTTTCGTCATGTGTTTCATAACACTTCCAATATTTCATGTATTTTCCAATGTAACTTTCCAAATGTTCTGTTTGGATTCCTAATTTTGACAAATTTTCGTTAATCTTCAGGAAACATCAAACCATCAGCCAAGTTTTCACACTGAATTTTTTGGACCGAAAAAGTCCTTCTTCTCCTTCTCTTTACAATCTGTTCCATTTCTTATTTCATTTCAATTAAATCTTCTTTTGAAAGCTCTCCCTCAGAGTATTCTATCAATTTTTTTTTTTACATCATCATCATCTAACATAAATCAAGGGATTTGTGAATGTCAAAAATGTTATATTTCATCCAAAAATTCAGTATGGATGAACCAAAATTATTGACAAGAATAGGTAAACAGGATGGGGAAAATTAGATCAGAAAATAAAGAATTTGAGACTGGTAATTGGAACTGGAATTGAAAGCTATGAAAATAAAATATTAAAAAACTGAATAGGAAGGATAGAAAGTTTTGAGGATTGTATTTCAGATTGTATCTTTGGTATACAGTAGTTATGATGCCTTATGTTGTATAATTTTAGTGTTTATTTAAGGGTTTCAAATTACTATAGTTGGTAGCAGAATCAGCTAGATATTTAGATTGGATTTGACATTTTTATCCACTTATCAAGGATTTTGTCTACTTAACAAGGCCTTCCAACCTGTCTAGCTACGTTTTGCAATTGTCTATGATTTATCAACACTGAATGTGTTCAAGTGGTACTTCAATTGTTTGGGATTGCACACAAGGAACCTGCACTATTTTGAAAGCTATGCTTTCTTTTGGCATATTCTATTTCTATTTGCAGGTCTTTCTGTATTGTGTTTGCCTGTACTCTTCTCTTCTTTAGAGTAAAATTACTCACTCAAAGAGTTTCTTCCAGGTTCCTTATTCTAGATCAGGATTGTCAAGCTCAAGGCCTGCGGATTGGATCCGGCCCACGGGATACTTAAACCTGGATCATGGTGTTGACCTGGAAATAGCAAAGGATTGGCCCGTGGTGCCCCTGGCAGCCAAAACATGACAGGGGGGGGGCTGCGTAAGGCCCTCTTGTGCCTCATTTTAGGCTTGGTGGCTTCCTGCAGCGTTTTGCTGGCCAAAACAGGGCATGGGGAGGGCCTCGTGGGAGCTCCCATGCCCCATTTTGGCTGGCAGGGTGCTGCAGGAGGCATTCATCCTGCCTCTTTGACTTCCCCCGGCCAGGCCATGGAAGAGAAGTACAATGATAATCTGGCTCTCAAAGAAATCCAGTTTCTAATTTTTTTTTTTTTTTAACATCCTCCAGCTTGAGACATCCATGCTGAGATATAACATCTCTGCAAATTGATGTTAAATTTAAAAAGCAAGTACAAGATTAAATAATATACTCATGGAAAACAACTGAGACAGAACTAAATCCATATTAGGAACTGAGGTTTGATGATGGTTATAAATGGACACTAGAGGGAACTAAAGAACTAGCACAAAAAAGTTAAAATGGCTAAACTGGCTATAATTTTACCTAAACATAGACATTTTAGATCTTGAAAGCATGGATGACAACAAAATTGAGATCATCACAATAAAAATACAAAAAACAAGGATTTCTACATGGAACAGCCATGACAAGAAATTCTGGACAATGCCTTTTTATGGAAGTTACAAAATATTAGAAAATAGGCATAGAATAAAGTAGAAAACTTTGAAGACTCCTCTTGAATGACTAAAATTAATGAAAGTTCAAATCCTGCGATGCCATTAGAAGGATTTAAAGGTAAAACTTGTGAACTGAAAAAAGAACAAACATAAAGTTGGACTATTTTCTTAGGTATAAATTATTTGTTTATGATTTCTTATAACTTCAATAGATTTTTGAATGAACCCAGGACTGAAAAGTTGGCAATTTCTGGATTGTGTTTGGATAAAGTTAGACTTTTTATTTATGATTTTAAAAGAGAGTGAAAAATTATTATGTTAGCTAATGCTCAATGTGATGAGAGTTGGAAGTCACTTCTTTATTATTGACTTTGTTGCCTTTTTCTTTTTTACTTTTTCTTTTCTTTTTGCATCTTCTGAATTTTTTTCCTTCTTGTTTCATTCTATTAGTTTTTACCATATTTATGAAAAACTGAAATAAAATTAAAAGAAAAACATTAACCAAGAGTTTAGGAAGAATCTATGAATGGAAATTCTAAAGGGGAAAACAACTGGAGATACTTGGAAAATCCTGAAAAAAAGAATTTTAAAAGCCCTATCTAAAATAGTATCACAAAGAAAGAAAACAGGAGACACCAGACAAAACCAACAAGATAGCATAAAGACTCTCCGACAAACTGAGAGAAAAAGAGGACAAGTATTAAAAAATGGAATGAGAGATAGAAAATAATGCCAGCAAAATGCCCAAATTAGCGGTGTCGAAAGCAGGAATGCTTTTGACACTTAATTCACTTTAAGGCTTAATTCACTTTAAGACTTAAAGTGAATTAAGACTTGTAACAAATGCTAAAAATAATTTTTTAAAGTTTAAGGCTGTAAGAAACAAGAAAAAACTCAAGAAAACAATCTATTTAATGGAAGAATATAGCAAAGAGATGATAGGCACCAAAGAGAAAGCAGAATTTGTTTGAAAGATCAGTGCATTATAGTTCTGTTTTTAATAGAGACCTGAATATCATTTTCCTGATGATGCCAATCATATTAACAGTTGATGCCACCATCATAGTTGGGAAATGTTCAGGAAATAAGATTCTCATGGATAATTGTTCAACATAAACACAAAGCTGTCCAATTAGTACTTAGAAGTTATCAAACCATCTATTAAAATTCACTGCCCAGATAAACCATTTCTATTTGCTCTACACATGGCTTGTCCTTGAAGTGTATTCAGAAGGTTTAGTTGTTACAAAACACAGTGACATAGGCAGAAGGTTTAGTTGTTACAAAACACAGTGACATAGGCACAGTGACATAGGCACAGTGACATAGGCAGTGCACCTGGAATAGCATAAATTTCATCTCTGCTCTGAGAAGTGCATTGTTTCTAGCTTGCTTGCAAGTCCAAGGGTACTAGTATTGATCTTTAAAAGTTTTCATGGTATGGGACTAGTTTATTTGTGGGACCTTCTCTTCCTGATTACATTTGCCCATCATGTCAGCTCTGTCAGAAAAGATATGCTCGCAGATCCTGTCCATTAAATAGTTGAATCTGGCAATCTGCATAAAACTGAAATGCTTGAAAACCTTGATTTCATAAAACAGACGAAAATGACATTGCCATGGTGTGTTGGTTCTTTAAAAAAATGTTGATTTTTAAAAAAATAATATGTACTTTTTCACTTACTAAATAAAAATGACACATTGGCTTAAAAATTAATACACAAGTCTGATTCTACACAGTATTAATATTTCCTGTTTTTTGTTTTTTTCAGGTCCAAGTACATTGGATAACATTGTAGAAGATGTTACACATCCCTGTAACCCAAATCCCTGTGCTGCAAATCAATTGTGTGAAGTAAACAGAAAGGGATGTCAGCCTCTTGAACCTTGTCTTCCCTATTTTTGTATTCAGGGTAAGCCTTTTTAAAGGCTAAACAAATGTCATAGGATTCCTGATAATTTAACACTTGCCTTTCTTGTCTTTGAAAATATTCTTTCTTCAAGGGGATTGCTATTTCAAAATATAATTTCACTTTATACTAAAACTGGAAAGGGAGGGTGACCAATCTTTAGGAACTTTAGAACCTAATTCTAAGCATAAATCCCAAGATAACCAATCAAACAAGGAAATAGAGACTGCTGAGAAGTAAGGAGAAGTCAGATATAAAATAGCAGATGGAAGAAGTAAATGCAGGGTCAGCCATAAAGGACTTGGATGTCTAATTTAATGCTCAATGTATGAGGAACAAACAGGGTGAAGTTGAAGTTCTAGTATACGAGGGCAAGTACAATATTACTATTACTGAAATTTGGTGGGATAAAATTAATGACTGCAATGTATTGCTGGAAAGATATAAATTGTTCAAAAGGAACAGACCTAACAGAAGGAAATCACTACACCTCCAGAGAAATGCATAAAACTGAAATGCATAAAACCAAGGATGAAAACCTTGATTTCATAAAAAGGGAGAAAATGACATTGCCATGGGTGTGTACCCAACCGTGCAGAGGAAATAGATGAATGTTTTGCTAATCAGCTAGCTAGAATGTGCAGGAAACACACCACAGTAGTAATGGGGGCTTTAATTAACTTGACATCAACTGGGAGCCAAAATGTGCATCCAGTGGGAGATCAAACGGCTTCCTGACAAATCTAGCTGACAACTTTGTCATCCAAAAGGTACCATGTTTCCCTGAAAATAAGACCCTGTCTTATATTTTTTTGAACCCTGAAATAAGCGCTTGGCCTTATTGCCATGCGCTCAAAAGCCTGATTGGGCTTATTATCAGGGGATGTCTTATTTTGGGGAAAACAGGGTAGAAGAAGGTACTTGGAGAGATAGCTCTACTGGACTTAATTCTTACTAATAGAGTTTAAATGATAAATGGAAGTTGTGGAACTTTGGGAGAGAGTAACCATGCCATACATTAGGCAATAATTGAACAAAGTCTAACTATGACCGTAGACCTTAAAAAACATGACTTTAACACACTAAGAGTTTAGGAAGGAATCTATAGATCGACATCCTAAAGGGGAAAACAACCCAAGAATTGAAGAAGCTTCTTGGAAAAGAAATGAAATGTCTTCAAGAAAAAACAAGGTTCAGTTGTCTTTTGAAAAAGTACTTCAGAACAACTCAAGATACTTGGGAAAAATGAGATTATAACAGCCCAATGTAACATAGTACCACAGAGAAAGAAAACAGGAGATCGCAGACAAAGTCAGCATGATTGCATAAAGAATCTCTGACAGACTGAGAGAAAAAAGAGGACAAATATAAAAAAAAGAAAGAGAGATATATAAGTAAAACAATGCCAGCAAAATGTCTGAATCAACAAGGACAAAGGCAAGATTGCTAAGAGTTAGAGTGAACTAAAACTTGTAACAAATGCTAAAACCATGTTTTCAAAAGTTTAAACATGTAAGAAACAAAAAAAACCCACACATAGTCAAAGAAATCATTGATCTACTAATGGAGAAGATGGCAGAATTGCTTATTTCTTTCTTTGAATCTGTCTTCAAAGAAAAAAACATTTCAGCCAATCAAAGGCGGCATGTAGGATACAGAATAGCAATGTAAGTCAAAATAATAAAAAATATTGTTCAGTTTAGATGAGTTCAGATTGCCAGAATCAGATGGATTACGTCCCAGGATTTTGAAGGAATTGGCAGATGTGATATTGGAACTACTGAACTTTTTTTTTTTTCAAAATTTCTGGAGCACCCAGGAAATACTAAAGGACTGGAATAGAACTGATGTGCTTCCAATCTTCAAAAAAGGAAAAACATGAATCCAGGAAACCACAGGCCAGTCAACCTGACAACAATACCTGGGAAGACCCTGGAAAAGATAATCAAACAGAGGATTTTTAAGTACCTAGAAATGAACAAGGTGATTGCTAGAAGCCAGCATGGGTTTGGTTAAAAACAAATCATGCCAGACTGACTGTATTGTCTTCTTTGACCAAGTGACTAAATTAGTTGATAAGGAAAATGCTATGGACATAGTTAGACTTCAGTAATGCATTTGACAAGATCACAGCCTTCTTCTTGGTAAGATAGAGAACTCATCAAATTTTCAAAAAAAAAAACCAAGTTGGGGGAAATTGCTAACATTTTAAAGGATAGACTTAAGACAGAGCATCTTGACAGACTTGAACAATGGGCCCTATCCAACAAAATGCAATTCATTGATGAGAAAAGTAAGATCCTATACTTAGGCAAGAAAAACTAAATACAAAGTTATAGAATAGATGATATCTGGCTCAACAGTAGCAATTATGAGTGTAATCTAGGTGTCCTAGTAGACCACTACTTAAGAATGAACAAGCAGGGTGCTGCAATTGCCAAAAAAGCCAATGCTACCTATAACTAGGAGACATTTTCTAACAGTGATAACAATTAACCAATGGAACAGTTTGCCTTCAGAAGTTGTGGGTGCTCCATCGCTGCAGGCTATTAAGAAGAGACTGGACAGCCATTTGTATGAAATGGTATAGGGCAATGATGGCGAACCTTTTTGGCACCGAGGAGCTGCCCAGAGAGCATGTGTGCGCCGGAAAATGAACTTCAAGTTTCCAGTAAATGCATGTGCCAGCTAGTCATCCAGTTACTGGTGCGTATGTGCACGCGACAATCAGCTGACTGCCGCGCATGCTCATGCCGGGAAACAGAAGACCAGCTCTTCCAGTTTCCGGCACTGCCGCATGCACAAAGACCAGCTGATCGTCGCATGTGCGTGTATGTCAGAAAAACGGAAGAGGAACAGGTGACGCCACGTGTGCCAGGCAACATAGCTCCATATGCCACTTCGGGCACACGTACCATAAGTTCACCATCATGGGTATAGGGTGTCCTGCTTGAGAAAGGGATTGGACTAGAAGACCTCCAAGAATACAGATACTATGTTCTAAGGTTGAATGATTGCTACAATAAATAAATGGTGTAATCTAGATAGTAAATGCCAAATAGAGTATGTTGTATTTTCCTATAATGGGGGAATCCTACAATGGGCTTGTTCCTTTCACTTGTAGTAAGTAGTATCAGAACTTTTAGCTTTTGTCATTATATAAGGAAGAACTGACCTGTTTACCTCTCCTCTTCTCTCCTCCCCTCCCCTCCCCTTCCCTCCCTCGTGTCTCTCATATACACACACACACACAGTATTTCCTCCAATGTTATTTGATGCTGCCCCATATTATCAGTAATTTTATTATCTTTGCCTTGTATCTGTCTTTCACCTCCAATTTCATTTTTAAGACCAGCTGACCCTACTATGAATATGCCTTTGTTTAAGTGTAATGCTCCATGTCTCTGAGTAAACTGTAATCAATGAAAGTTTAAACTCTTTCTTAATTTTTAAGAGGTTACAACACTTATTCCTTCTAGAATTCATAATTCACTAACATTTGTCTTTTCTGCATATTAACACAGGCTGCAAATTGGGTGAAGCCTCCGATTTTATTGTCCGTCAAGGTACACTCATCCAAGTACCATCTTCTGTTGGAGATGTTGGTTGCTATAAAATTTGCACATGTGGGCAGAATGGTTTGTTAGAAAACTGCATGGAAATGCATTGTATTGATCTCCAAAAGTCATGCATTGTTGGAGGGCAAAGAAAAAGTAAGTACTAGTACATGGCGTTGTTTTTATAATAAGGTTTTAAAATTCTGCAGATTATAAAATACTATGCTTTTTGGAATATAAGACACATTTCCCCTCCCCAAAAGAGGGTAGAAATGTTGGTGGTCTTATACACCAAATACAGCCATTTTTGGCCTCCTGAAACCCTGCCCTGTGTGTCCGGTTTTTGCCAAAAAGAGGCCTGTTTCTTGCAAAAATGGAATGCGCAAATGGTTTGGGAGGCCTGCAGAGTGTTCCTGGAGGCTGGGGAGGGCAAAAACACGATGCATGGGGGGGTTTGTTTATTTTTTGCAGAATTCTATAATACAGCTAGTCCTTGACTTATATCAATTCTTTTAGAGACCATTAGAAGCTACAATGGCACTGAAAAAAGTGACTTTTGACCATTTTTCACACATTATTGTTGCAGAATCCCCATGGTTACTTAATTTACAATTGAATACTTGACAACTGGTTCATATTTATGCCAGTGTTCCGGAGCCATGTGACCATCTTTTGCGACTTGACAAGCAAAGTCATTGGGGACGTCAGAGTCACTTAACTGTGTTATTAATTTAACAACTTCAGTGATTCACTTAACAAATGTGGCTAGAAAAGTTGTAAAATGGGACAAAACTCACTTAACCAATTTCTCACTGAAGAACATAAATTCTGGGCTCAATTGTGGTCGTAAGTCAATGACTGCCTGTATTTCTACAGTATGTAAATGATGTGTAGACTGATTTCATTTAAGCAAATGGAAGGTGATACAGTTAATCTAAAATAGGCAGAGCAGTAAAATAAATCTTAGCAAATATGTAGAAATTTCAATCAAAACGATAATCAATTAAATCTAAATAAAGTATGAGATTTTTTTTAAAAAAAATTTAGCTGCTAATCTGGAAACCCAATTATAATTCCATCCTGAATCATTTAAGATCTTCGAGTTAAGCTGGCAACATCCTGTCGGCATGGTAGAGTTACTGTGAAAAAAATAGAGTTATCTATATTACTGTGAACTAGAGAAAAGATAGGATATACATTGAATAAATATTTTTGGCTCAAGGGCAGTATTTCATACTAATGATGCATATATTTAAGTAGTTACATTTTGAATCCAGTATTTATTATATTTCTTTTATTTTAAGGCCACGGAACATCTTTTAATATAGACTGCAATGTCTGTTCATGTTTTTCTGGGAATTTGATATGTTCCACTCGTCAGTGTCTCAATGAATTAAGTTCAGATGATGAACGTCACCTATTTACAGGTAGTGCTTTTAAATTTTAAGAAACTTGAAACTTATCAGAAGCAATGTAATGCTGAATTTTAGTTTTCTCTGATGATACTTTGTCTAGATATTTCATGTGACAACTTTTTGTAGTCTGTTTGCCTTTGGATTTATTCAGATTGCCAATATTGAAGCAAATGGTTTGAGTTATATTGCAGATTGAATACAACGTAAGAGATAAATGAAATTCAAAACATACAGTTTTCGGAGAAAAAAAATTATAAGAACGTTAAGAAGCTATTACAATGTATTTTTAAAAATTGGTTTAAAAAGATTAATGCAACTTGATATTACTATATTTTTTCAAAAGAAAGACAATGCTGTATTTAAAATGGAAAGACTGGGCAGAAAAGCAGTTGTAAATACAAATTAAAATTCTGTACACTGTTTAGCTTCCTCATATTTAAAAAGTAGTGTTTCCACTGACTTCAGTTTTATAGATTTTTTCCCCATTAATAAATATAACGTACCACATATGTTTGTGTACATTTATATATTTATACATGCTGGCCAGAGGCTTCACTTCAAAAAAGAGAGGAGAATGAAAATTAATATTACTTGATTAAAATTCATTTCCTGGTAAATATACTTTGTGTAAATTAAATGATCCTCACTCACAGTTGTAGATCAAAATAATTGTCTCTCCTCACAAACTATTGTTTTATGTGCTCACATACATAAAACACAAAGAAAAATAAAGCTTATTTGCCTGCAACAGTATCCTTCTTACTCTGTAGCAGATTTCCTTGAGTTCAATATGCACTGGTTGATTTTGTTTCAGGAATGGATCTGTTTAATTTGTATACCCTCCATAAGTAATGATAGACTGAAAACCTTGAGAAACTGACTTGTTTTTCCTTCTGTTAGGTTGAATTGAATGATTCAAAATTGAATGGTTCAATGCAGACTTTTCTGCTAGGCTACAAATGTAAGAAGTCTATTCGTTCTTATTCTGTAGTAGGTTTAATAGGATCTAGTAGCTGTTGCTCCCAGTTATGTATGATTGGGGTTTCTAGACTTCATCAGTTGAGTATTTTCATTTCCAGAGTACTCAATCCATAAATAAAGGAGTCTCCCATTGTAGCTATATACCCTCTTTATGTGAAAGATAAATAGAGGCAGGGCTAATATGCTCATCCCATCCTACCTATAAAAGGGCAGAATCCTTGAGTTGAAACACAATGTAACACAGTTGTAACTTCTTGAATAAATAAAAAAAAAAAGAAACCAAAAATTCCAATCCACTAGATGGCAGTATTAACATACTCTCTTCCCTTCTCCCTGCTATTCAATGGACTTTAAAAAGTAAAAATAGCCAAAAATAGCCAAAAAGAAGAGAAAGAAAGAAAAACAGAATAAAATCTGAAAGCAATTATAATAAAAAGGCAATAAAAATTTAAAGGTGCAATAACCAAGTGAAAGATCTACAGTCCAAACCAATCCAGTCCAGGTTAAAAAGTAAAAAGTACTTAAATATCCATGAATGCAAGTAGTTTAAAAATAAATAAAAAAACCACCATAGAAACAGGTTTAATTCCGCCGCTTACTTTTCTTCTGTCTTCTGTTCGATCTTTCCTTCAATCTCAGGGTGCTCTCTTACATAGATTATGAATAAAATCTCTCACCGAATCAACACAATTCCTTCCAATCTTCTTCCATTCCGGAGCAGTTCCAACTTCAGCAGCTACAATGGCTGCCACTGCTGGAAAAAGTGCTTCTCCTGGATCAACTAGGGACTTTGCGATGTCCCTGGGATCAACAGGATGTGCCCTCCACTATCACAGTCTCAACGGGACAATGAGGTCCAAAAAGGACCGCCAGCAACGGGGATATTGGCGGTGATCCTGGAGCCCCAGGATCTTCCGTCTGTGCTGTAGCGACGTCAGCTTGTCCCCCTGAGCAAATGGAATTTGTGAACTCTGACAAGGAAGGGGAGATCAGGGCAAATGGACTTTGTAAACCTTCGGAATAAGAAGGCAACCCACCCACGGACTTGCAGGACTCAAGCCTGCTCCAGGAAATTCCCATTTTACCTTTCTGTTTTTTCAGCTTCTAAGAAAAGCAGCTGACCAAATACAGGGTCAGTTTCTTACAGAGTCATATCAAACTCCTGCTATTTAGCAACAGGTTCTATTCTCAAGATATTATAGAGGGTTTTTTTTAGAGAGGCGCCATAAACAGTACAAACAAATGGAGCCTTCTTAAAAAGTGGAGCATCCTAAAGATTGCTTTGCTTAATGAATGTCATGCATGTGACTATAGTGGACAGGCTCCATTACAGTTGTATCATGAGGACTACCTGTATATTCATTCAACAGAGTCTACTTCTTTTACCATGTTTTTATCCAATGTATGATAATCCTTCCTTCAGATAATTATTTAAAGGGCAAACGCTTCATTTTCCTTCAGAGAAAAGTAATGAATGGATTTCTATAGGGATGTAGATATAGACAATATCCTAACTGAGATTTACGTTTTTCAGGTCTGCCATGTAACTGTGCTGATCAGTTTGTCCCAGTATGTGGGCAGAATGGACGTACTTATCCAAGTGCATGTATAGCACGTTGTGTTGGGCTACATGATAATCAGTTTGAATTTGGGTCCTGCATTTCTAAGGATCCTTGCAACTCTAATCCCTGCCCCAAAAATCAGAGGTAAATGTTTAAGAAAATCTACAGAAATTATTTTACTAGACCAGTTAACTTTCATGAAAAATAAGTTTTATCTTAATTTCTGTTAACAGAAACACATGAATTGTAGTAGTTTATATAATAGATATCAGTGTTATATAAAGTATTAGAAATATTTTATATAATGAATGTGTATTATTAAAATTTGAATTTTGAAAGCAAGATGTCATGAAAATTTTATATTTAAATCCATGCTTTAATTAAAATTTAAAAAAAAACTTTTAAAAGTTCTTAAACATTACATATGCTTTGCTTTCATGAGTTTAAAGATTTGGAAATCAGGATTAAAAAATTTCTTGTAGAATGTATCTCTTGTCAATGACCCAATTGTCTTCTTCAGTTTGACAGGTAGATAGCTTTTCTGTAGAAACTTTATTAAAAAGAAAGGAACAGCATATTGAGGAACCAATCTAAGTGATAATCTATTCCAACTCTCCAGTATCTAATCATTACACCAACTGGATGAAAGATATAATTAAAGTTGAGTTATCTAGATAGTGCCCTAATACCATATCCAACCCTCCCCTGACAACTTGAGAATCACTTTATATTCCAGTTTGGATATCCCAATCAATTACAGCAGAAACTCCACATATAATTAGGGAGCAATCAAGAATAGAATATTTTACCCCTTAGCAAAGTGCTGAGAGGCTAGGAAAGGCTTAAAGAAAGCTTATGCTACAGGACTGTAGTATTTATATACGTGTACGCAATAATCCTATTTGTACCTTTGCAACTCCCCATATTTATGTACAGACATACAAATTTTTCTGATCCACAGTATGAAATGGAAAAATAAACAAACCTTTTCATTAATTTATGGGTTATGAGAGCCAGTTTGGTCTAGTGCAGGGGTCAGCAATCTTAAACACTCAAAGAGCCACTTGGACTCATTTCCATTAGAAAAAAAACACACTGGAACCACAAAACCTTGGTGGGCGTGGCCAACTCGATGTCACTCATTCCCACCTAGTCACATGACCCACCCCCTAGCCACATCTACCCAGCCACAAAACTATTCTGTCTACCCCCCCCTCTCTCCCCCCTCTCTATGTATGTCTCTCTCTCTCCCTCCCTCTCTCTCTCTCTCTCCCTCCCTCCCTCCCCCTTTGTATATATGTGTGTGTCTCTCTCTCTTCACTCTCCCTTTGAACAATCGTCCCCCCCTCCTCTTGTGATGCCTTGGCCCGCCGTGGCTGAGCCAGGAGCGTGCACATGCATGGGGAAACAATCCCCAGGTGAGCGCCAAAACTGCTGCTCACTTAGAGTCTTAACAGGATGCAGCTTCTCTCCTACACTGATGCTGTGGTCATCGCCTTGCCATTTCATCCCCCACCCCCGACAGCTGTTCAGCCGAGTGCGGAGAGTACAAACTTCAGCCTGAAGCAGCAGGAAATGAAGGCTGCCTTATGTGCAAATGTGGCATGAAGGCAGGTACAGGGAAGCTTCGCTCCTGCACTCTCCTTCTCTTCCCACTCTTGTGACACCCTGGCCGGCTGTGGTTGAGCTGGGAGCATGCGCACATGTGGGGAGACCCTCCTTAAGCGATCCGCTGCCTGCCCCATGCGTACCTTTCCTAAGCTTTGGTGCTTACTTGAGGTTCTCTCCGTGCATGTGTATGCTTCTGGCTCAGCATAGCCAGGGTGTCATGAGAATGGGAGGAGGAGATCGGGCGATGGCCGGATAATTAGTGCAGGAGAGGAGCCGTGACCCACTAAGACCCTCCTAAGCAAGCAGCTGCCCACCCCAGACGTGCTTTTGCTCGCTTGGGGATGGTCTACCCGCACGTGCGCACACTCCTGGCTAAGGGTGGGAGGAGAGTGCAGGAGCGAAACTGCCCTGTACCTGCCTTCGTGTCACATTGGTGTGTAAAACAGCCTTTGCTTCCTGCCACTTTGGGCTGGAATCCAAAAAAGAAATAAGAGGGGCGAGAGGCGAGAGGCGGGGCCAACCAACGATTGGACAGGGAGGCATGGCAGAGGGCCCAAAGAGCCGCATGTGGCTCCGGAGCCGCCAGTTGCCAACCGTGGTCTACTGATTAAGACATTGGGCTTGATACTGGGAGACCATTCTAATCTTGCCTTAGCCATAAAAATCAGCTGGGTATCCTTGGGCCAGTCACTGTCTCTCAGCTCAGCCCACCTCACAGGGCTGAATCTTACTGCACCCCTCACCCCATCCTCACCCATGCTAAGCCACAGTTTCCCTTCTTTTATATTCTTCTGATGCAGCAATCATTTCCTTATCACAAGCGGGCCTGAGAGTTCTCATATTCTGACCTGTAACAACAGAAAGAAGCAACTTTTAATATCAGTACAATAACTGACGTTATTGTAACATCAGTTACAATAAAATTAAAGAAATTGCTTCTTTCATAGTTCTAGTTATAAGTTTTGGAAAATTAATGGCTTTGGTGTTAATCAAGTTATAATTAAATTACTTACGGTCTCCTTTCAAACTTCAGCAACCTCAGATGATATATTTATAGGGAGAATAAGTTATGTATGCCATATGTGGAAACTTCATGAGTTTTCAGTAAATCCTCCTTTCTTACAATAAAACTGTTTTAAAACCAAATACTACCTTTTCCTCAAAAACTGTTGTATAAACATCCTGCTGATATTTGTCACTTCTCATTTATATCCAATTCACTGCAACATTCTAGTCTTTGAATGCTCTCAACAAGTTACTTTACTTGTCATTGTTTGTTATATAGATCTGAAGAACTTACTGGATTGATTGCAATATTTTGCTCAGTGTATGATGGTGCAAAATTAATCTATACCACTGATTATTTATAGCAGGGGTTTCAAACCCCTGGGCCGTGGCCCACTTTCAGGTTTGGAACCGGGCTGCGCAAGTGGTAGGTGGGTGCACATGTGTGTGCAACCCCACTCATGTTAGTGGTAGGCATTTGCATGTGAAGCTCCACTCACACAAATGTAGCTGTACGCACACACACACTTGCTATTCTCATAGAACCATCCCTTCTCCCCCCACCCACAAGTCGGAAAAGTTGGGGATTGATTGTTTATAGTAATCTTTGCTAGTGAAGTTGTTTCCATGAACATTCCAAGAAAGAAATTTGCAGATCTGCATCTGTGTTGCAACCTGTCTTATTATTTGATCTTTGCAGAGTAAATATATTTGAGTAACATTCACAAAAATGAATGTTCTGCCCTGAAGTTGATATCTCTTGCAGAACTAATGTATTGCTCCTCGTGGCTTAACCTAGGCACCTACTCAACTTTCACCTGAAAACTTGTTAGTATGAGTGATGCAGAGGGAATGTAATGAGGAATGGGTTATTTACCTATAATTGGTTCTTAATGACCATCTTCGAATTTGCACAACTGGTTTACCTTCTCTATAGATCCCTACAATAATAGATAGCTCTGGATAGGAGAAAATTGCATTATTTCTAAAAAACTGAAGTGACAAATTCTGCCTCTGAGCTTAGATGTTGGAAGTGGATTTCCTTCCAAAATTCTCGGTAGGTATTAAAGATTCCTAGAGAGATTTCCATGCAAGCCTAGATCCAATATGTGCTATCATATGTGTGACCCGGGTAGTTCTCGACATACAATAACAGTGAAAAAAAGTGAAATGATTATTTTTCACACTTATTGACCACTGCAGCTTCCCCACAATTATGTGATCAACATTGGAACACTTGGCAACTGGATTAGATTTATGATCATTGCAATGTCCCAGGATCACCTTTTGCAATCTTCTGACAACCTTTTGCTTCTGACAAGCAAAAGCACCTTTTGCTTCTGACAAGCAAAATCATTGGGGCAGCCAGATTCAGTTAACAACTTGTTACTAAATTAACATCTGTAGTGATTCATTGTGGCAAGAAAGATTGTAAAATTCAATTAACAATTTTATAACTTAGTAGCAGAAAGTTTGGGCTCCATTGTGGTCATAAATCAAGGACTACCTTTATATGACCACTTGAAAAATCACAATTACTGATAAACAACATATGCACTATCAGAGGATGTAATCCTCAAATAGGATATTGAACAATAAATCCTATTTTCTGGGAGTGAGTTTTTCATTTTTCTCTTTAAAACAACTTGTTAGAGCACATATAGCAATATGATGGAGCATATCAAGCTTCTATGGGTGTTGTGCTATAAAAATTTAGTTAGGATTGTTTACTAAATGACAAGTAGCTTCCTTATATATTTCTTCAAATAGTTTTATTAATCTAACTCCCAGAAGGTTGTGTGTGTGTGTGTGTGTGTGTGTGTGTGTGTCTATGCAGGTGATTTCTCTCCAACTGGAAGAATACTATTGGAAAAAAAAATCTAAGCAGCCAAATCTATGGAAGACTATCCCTATTAATTTGAAGCAAAATTTAGGAAGAGGTAATGAGAAGAATTCTTAGTAAGAATCCTGAAAGGTAGAACTATCATTGTCCTATTGGATCTAATATACTGGATATGTTTATTAAAATATAGTTTCTGTGAGTTGAGCAGAATAAATTATTATTGAGCGGCATAAATAGAATAATCCCACAAAATAGACAAAATAATAGAAAATAAAGAAGTTAAAGTCTTTGGGACATTAGGAGTCAACAGATAAGCATCTGCAACGTGATATTCCCGTTCTAATAATTGTTAGAAAAAAGTCTGGATAGTGGACATGTAGTACCTGGAGTCAGAGGAATATAAGAAAAAGAACTGGAGAAAATCACAAAATATAAAGACTGCAAATAGAAGTAAAATGACGATGGCAAAAGAAAGCAAAGATAGTACCAATAGGAATAAGATGCCTTGAGTGCAATCCTAAAACAAATACACCATAACCTGAACACGATCAGCATTGACAAAATCATCAGTCAATTGCAAAAAGCCACTTTACATGAACATCGTACACCCTTCAATGATACTTTAACACCATCAAACACCATCTGTCTATCCCAGGTGCTTGGGAAGGACTCAGTTGGTGGATAAAAATGTCAAATTTAGTTTAAATGTCTTGCTGAATATGTGATCAACCATAATAATAGGTGTAGACAATACCAATAGTAATAGGCACCTTGAGTGCAATTCACTGGAGCACCACTTGAACATGATTATCACTGACAAAAAAAATCCTGCATCTTTAACACTATCAAATAACATCTGCCTCTCATAGGCCCTTGGAAGAACTGTATAGGTAGATAAAAATGCCAAATCCAGTCAAAATATCTGGCTGACCATGCGACCAATCATAATAATTGGCTGATGCTTTGGCTGGTATTAACCTTCATATGTATGTGTTCTTCCCAAAAACTCAAGATGTAATGGTGGAATAATTATGGATCCAAAGCAGTGTGGCCTTTTTATAATTTACTGGAACTGTGGTCAATGTGAAGATCCAAGATCTAAGTGCCACCCAAGATTTTTGGCGCTTATTACCATCACAGAGGATTTATAGTATAATCTTTAAACTTCCATTTTCAGATCTTGATACTTTCTGATGTTCTGTATTCTATTATCTCCTGATATTGCTAAATCAGTTATCCACACTTTCTTCTTTTAAATAAGTTAAACACTTAAATCTGGTGTGTTATGGACTAAGAACTTAGTCCATAACACACACACTTTGTATTTAGAAATCCAACAATATTTTAATATGCTCACTTTTGACTACTATCTCAATTCTTTGGTCCAACCAATTTTTCATTATTGCCACATGATAATTTTTATGGATGTTCCAGTGATCATTTTGGCAACTATGTTATGTTATGATTTATAATAGTTTGTGTGATCTTCTTGCATGAGCTCAATATATGACCTACTATTTCTTCTGCCTCTGCATAATCTGCACTTTTTAAATTCTGTCCTTGATTGCATTAGTTCAAATTATATTGGAACTTGAAGATGTGTTTTTCCTTCTCTGTGGATACAGCTGTTTTGAGGAATAGCTAAAGCCCCTAAAGTCCACATGACCTTCACCTTATTTTTGTTTGGGGAAGCCTTAAATCATGGTTCTTTCAGCAGATCATGGGACAGCGTGCTTTTTTATTCCATCCTCATGCTGGGATTTTACTTCTCAATCTTCCCTGGAAGGAAGCATTATAAACTAGGGGTGTATTTTATGTCTTGTGTTGTGTTTGTGTTGTTGTGTTGTGGTATGGTATGGAATGGCATGATACAGTATGTATAGTATGGCATATGTATGTTTATTACTATTTTCAATTCATTTTTAGGTTCTAAATGTGTTGTTTGGATGAGTGAGGCAGCTCATAAATTAAATAAATATTACCAAAACAGTTGGTATTCCAAAACCTCACTCCCCCCCCCCGCCCCCCAAAATAACTAAGGGCAATGGGAAATTTAGCTAATGATTAAGTGGAATGAATCAGGTTTTTGGTCTGCTGGTATCAAATCAGTACTGCTTTTTTAATTTTGGAATCCATGATATTGCCTCTAATTACAGAAAGGTAGGAATGGAAATATATTAGAATCATAGAAACAGAAGGTCCCATTTGGGTTGGTGGATCCAATATCCTACTTGGAACAATAATCCAAATTAAAGTATTCCAGGGAGATGGCTGATGTCCTCTGATTGAATGCTTACAGTGAAGTGGATCTCTCTGGATGAGTAGATCCATTGTTGAATAGCTCTTTCTGTTGGGCAGATTTTTCTAGTGTTCAGTAAAGATCTACTTTGTATGGGCTAGCAGTAGTAAATGTAAGTTGCCTAACTGGGAGCTTCTTGAGAAAACTTCCCGTTTGATAGAACACTCCAGGAAGAATAGAAGAAGGCTGTCACCTGACTAATGGTGAGGTAGGTTATTAAAGTACTATACAACTGAACTAATTGAGATGTAGCTTCCCTCACAATATCTCCTATCCTTTGGAAGGATTGCAATAAGATAGACCTTTTATAACACATTTGTATCCATTCTATATTTGATGCTTATGACCTAAAATATTTATTATATTTATTAACATAATTGTTTACAACTTTTTAAAGAACAGAGCAGAGTCCCCCAGGGATACGAATTATCCCAGATCTCCGTACTTTCTGTCGTGCTATTTAACTATTCTATTTCTATTTCTATTTCACCAAGCCGGAGTGGCATAAATTTTCTGTTTATCTAAACTCTACGCGGAGGATCTTAATACATGAGCCAATCAGTTTAATTATTTTAAATTAATTTTATTTCAAATTATATGTATGTTATTCTGACTGTTCACCACCCTGAGTCCTTCGGGAGAAGGACAGTATAAAAAACTAATTAAATAAACAAATAAATAAATAAACAGCAGATTAGTTCCTTTGTTATCATATTTCTATTGCTTTTGTTTTTCTTTTGGAATAAATATTTGAAAATACTTTCTCCAGATGTTTACCAAAGCCACAGGTTTGTTTAACAAGTTTTGAGAACTTTGGATGTAACCAATATGAATGTGTGCCAAGACAATTCAGTTGTGGTGACCAGTTGCGAGATCCTGTTTGTGACACAGACAATATAGAATATAATAATCTCTGTGCTCTGCATCAAAAAGGAAAAATTATATCATACAAAGGTCCATGTCAGGTATGAAACTACTTTTTTGTTGAATTCTGTTGCTATATCTAATGTTGATTTTTTTTCCTTTCTTTCTTTTATTTATTTATTAGTTCAATTTATATGCCGCCCTTCTCCAGAGACTCAGGGCGGCTTACAATGCATTAAGCAACAGCCTTCATACTTTTGTATATACCTGCTTAGTAGGGCTTTTGGCCCCTCCTAAGCGGTGTTCTTTTTTATATAAAGTCAGCTTATTGCCCCCACAATTCGGGTCCTCATTTTATCTACCTCGGAAGGATGGAAGCCTGAGTCAACCTTGAGCCTGGTGAGATTTGAACTCGCAGTAATTGCAGGCAGCTGCAACTAAGTGCTATTTAACAGCACTTTAGTCTACTGCGCCACCAAGGCTCTATGCTATTTATGCTATTTAAACAAGAAAGTATAAACTTCTAAAAAGGCATTTCTTTCTTTGGTATTGATTTGGCTATTGATTACCTGGGCTAATTCTGGAAATCCCTATGAATAATTCTGTACAGTCTATATGAGGATTTACTTTACTATTTTATTTTGTTTGTTAGAAATTTAAAAGCGCAGCCAAGGAAAAAAAAATGAAGAAATAAAAAAGGGATCTACAAGCTTTATTAAATTAAATAAGAATTTTAGTGCTACTTAAAAAGTTGGTCATATCAATTTAGCAGTTTAAAAACATAGTTAAAATCAAAATTATAATACATACTTTCCAGATTACATGAAATTCAATATCTAATATAATTTTAATGTTATATTTATTGTCCTAGTATTTTAATCTTTGTAATTTTGTTTTATCAGACTGTAAACTGCCCAGAGTTGCGTTAGAGCAAAATGGATGGCATATAATTTTAATAAAATAAATAAATGTCCTTTTTAAAAAAAATAAAAAGTTATATTTAACGTTGATGCATATTCCCATTTTCCTTAGTCTGGTATGTCTCCAAATAATGAATTATATATAAATTAATACAAGCATACAATCCTAGCAGCTGTTGTAAAGGATCAGCAGTAAATCTGATATTTATCTTCCATTAGTATACATATTGTTCCATTTTAATTCTCTGTTTAAATACTGTATCAATATAATCATACAATCTTTTATTTAGTTTCTAAATCATTTTTCAGTAAAACCCTATAAATAAGCCTTAGCAGATTTTCTGAATTTTATTTTATAGACTTTTCAAATTTGGCTAGAAATTCATCTTATTTTATATTGTATTTTATACTAGAATTATCACTTATTTGAAAATACTAGAACCATTGAAGTATTTCTAAACATTTCAAGAAGAAAATTTTCACCTCTGCTTTATCAAAGAAATCTTGCTATCTGTATCAATTATTCTCTCCACTGATCAAAAGCTTTTGTACATTCATCTTCATAAAAAGCTTTTATTGAAGTAAGGGCTGTTATTAATTTGATTTGTGCTATCAACTGGATGTCTTTTCTTAGCATCCATAGAGATTGGCTTTCTTAAAGATCACCTATTCCTTAAAGCAGGGGTGTTAAACTCAATTTCATTGAGGGCGCACCAGGATTGTATTTGACCTCAGGGGAGGGTGGGGGGGCATGACTAAAGTGGGCATGGCCAAAGTGGGTATGGCCAGCATGACATCACTCGTGACAGGGGCACCCATGACCCAAGCACTCTGCCAGCAAAAAACAGGCTCCTGAGCTCCATTTTCAGCTGGGATGGCCTCCTGCAACCCTTTGCCAGTGAAAGTCCTCTGCCGTGCTCTATTTTCACTGGCAGAGGCACTGCAGGCTGGTCCTTCATCGTTTCCAGGGCGGCCTCACAGGCTAAAACTAAGCACCCTGTGGGCCAGATCCAGCCCGCGGACCTTGAGTTTGACACCCCTGTCTTAAATCTTTCACAGATATGCTTACTCCTAGTTCAGCCACCTTGCTGCTGATTGTCCTGTTTTTTTCTTTCCTTCCATCTCTCACAGCATTGTAGACTTCTAAAGAATAGGTTTTCGTAAAATGTGTCCAAAATATGATAGTTTGATCTTGATCATTTGTGTTTGGAGGACTCTGGATTGATTTGTTCTGTGATACTTTTGTATGTTTTATTGATTATCCATGATATTCTCATGAGTCTTCTCCAACACAAATGTTCAAAATTGTCAATTATTTATAACCTGTTTGTTTAAAATCCAACTTTCATTTACACAATACCACAGGAAAATCCATTGCCGGATGATTCTGATAGAGGCATAACATCTGAATATTTTCCCAAAGCCTTAACTGCTAGTCTACCAAGTGCTAGTCTATGGTATATTTTACAACTAAATCTCCAAGTTTTAAAAGAATGCCTTCTAATTAAAATATTGTATCATTTGTTCTTGTATATATTTAATGTGTTAGATTTGTCTCTAAAGGAGTGATAGATTAATAGGAAAACTACTTTTTGTTGATTGTTGCTAGTCTTCCCCTATTATTATCAAGTTTTCTTTACTCTGGCACTTACTTAGTTTTAACAAATGACATACAATTTTATCTTTTAAAATGCTTTTTTATTAAACAAATTCAGAAACAAATATACAGTGTTGTAATTAGATATTAATTACACTTCATAAAATACTTAAATGTCGTATGCAATGAAGTGTAAATAAAAAACTGAAAATATTGCAAGACCTATCATTTTATTAGTAATAGTAATAATTAGTTTATTTAGTTGTGGCATCATACCCAGTTCTTAAGGTGGGAACTCACTTTGACAATGTCTATTGAAAATGTTGTGTTTTGGGATAATCTCTATGCAGAATATCAGTAGAATTAAAAATAAGTCCAAATAAATAAAATAAAATAAAGTTTGTCTAAGTAGATCTTCAATAGAATCCTCAAAAGAACTCTTAATTTCTCTGTGAAATTGGACTTAACAATTTAAGTAAAGATCCCTAATAACTTACCAAAAGCTTCTCTTCTCAAACAAGACAATTAGAATTGGCAAAATAAAATTTGTACTATAAAATTCCATTTGCTGGAAAAAATAGAATTAGATACAAAATTAGATATGTTCCAGGTAAATGGAAGATAAAACAAGTAGAATTAATCAAAGCACAATCATCCTTGAGCCATTTGTTTACAATCTGGCAAAAAAGAGATTATAGCTAATTAATCTAATTTATTTGAATCAATATTGAATCTTATTTAAGTTTCTCAAGTAAATGCAAAAATTGCAAGCTCTCAAACTATATAGAATGTTTTCAAAATATCCTTTGACATTTACAAACAATTTTGAGTTGCAAAAAACTAAATAAGAGAGTAGATAAAGAAAGATAAAGAAGTTAGTTTATAGAGCTTATAAAGCTGTTGTATATCATAATTCATAAATCTTAAACCTGAATACCTAAATCCCAAAGTTGTGAAAAGGGCATGCCATACAATAGGTAAAATGCAACAAAAGGTATAATAAATATCAACAGCAGCAGCAGCAGCAGCAACCATAATCATTAACATCATCATCATCATCATACATTTTAAGAAGATACTTGGTTGATACCTAGGATGCTGACGGCAACCCATATCTACCATCAGCGCCAGTCAATGATATTTGTGATATGTTTTTGAATGTCCAGTTGACTGAGTTTCATGTTTAATGAATAAAAGATAACAACAACAACAACAATAAGAATAACATGCTTTTCACTCTCTGAATAATCTTCTCATCATTCCTATCACCCATCTCCTCCCACTCATGACTGTATGACTGTAACCTTGTTGCTTGTATCCTTACGATTTATATTGACTGTTTCCTAATAAGATTTGATTGCTTATGTGTTCCTTGTGACTATCAATATTTTAGAGAAGTATCTAAAACTCAGAATATAACATTTATGGCCAAACATAATGTTATGCTTTGCAAAATTGAGGAATTGGTCAAGCAATAATTTAAAAGTAACTTTTTTTAAAAAACCACATTAATTTGGTATAATAGTTAAGATATTGGCTTCGAAACTAGGAAACTATGAGTTTCCCCCTTTTATTTTATAGTTTAAAATTGAATTTGTTTTTCTCTTGTATGTTTATCTCTGTTTTACAGGATAGTGGATAATGTAAACAATGAAAAATCATTACTGTCTTTGCATATAATTTGATAATTCTCTTCCGATTTTGGAAATAATTTCAAATTTCTCCCCTCAACACTGTCAAACTATTTACTACTATTAATCTTCTCATCGTTCCTATCACCCATCTCCTCCCACTCATGACTGTATGACTGTAACCTTGTTGCTTGTATCCTTACGATTTATATTGTCTGTTTCCTAATAAGATTTGATTGCTTATGTGTTCCTTATGACTATCATTAAGTGTTGTACCTTATGATTCTTGATGAATGTATCTTTTCTTTTTCATACACTGAGAACATATGTGTCCAATCACACTTGGCCAATAAAGAATTCTATTCTATTTATTTCAGTCCTTTTGCAAATCAGTAGATTTGGTATGTGGCCATAATGGGGAAACTTATAGCAACATCTGTGCTGCTTTTTCTGACCGTGTGGCTGTTGATTACAATGGACTTTGTCAAGCTGTGGGAGTCCTTTCTGACTACAGTTATCAAGGAGAATGTGTATCTGTTACATGTTCCCGTCTTTCGGCAACAGGATACAAGCCAGTTATTCCACCAGGTAAAAATTCTGACATTAATATTTGATTGACGTTTGAATTATGCACAGAAAATATTGCTTGGGATCATCTTGGAAAATGATACAATTTTGGATTTTTGCATACATAAAATGAACTAATTCTTCATTATGGTCTCTAGATTCACACTGAAGGGATTTTGGATCTTTGCACTATCTTTGTTGCAAAGCTGAACTGAGCTTTGTCTCATTTTGCCTTAAAGCCTACCAGCCAATTGAAAATTATATATATTCTGGATTTTGGAGATTTGTATCAGTGATAGACATTTTATCCAAACAAGGATAAACTGGTCTTTGCTCAATATTTCTGTCAGTTGTTTTAGTCATATATTTGTGCAACAAACTCTGCACAATAAAAGACAATAAAAGATTAAATACCAGCTGTCCCCATCTTTCTTCTTCTATTTGAGCAACGGCAACTTCAGTAGTATGTTGTATTAAGTCTCCCTCCCAATCATAAGCAAATCTGCAATGAATTGTTCATGAATTCAGTTTTCATTAAATAATGATGTTCTATGTCAAAAGGATGCTCCTCAAATAATGTCCTTTTGGTTTCCTAATAATACTATCTCTTCCCCAGACATTTAGCTGATTACTTTATTATCAGTGTGAATTATAAAGGCCACAGTCAAGAATAAGTTATTTGTCTGTAACTCTAGTAGTGCATATGTCAACTGTAAATTTATTCTTGAACAATTTTCACTGTCTACCCTTCCTCTATTTTGGACTTTAATTTTCTCTTGATGATGATATATGATTATCAGTGATAAATAGAATTCCATCATGTTAACGTTCTATATTGGTAGATGTTCCTAAAGAAAGATATACTAAAAACTAATTGCAAACAAGTTCATTGTGGAGGAAAGTATATGAGATCGTAGATAATGAATCAGGAATGTAAAAGCTTGGATAAAGCTGAGGTTAATAATTCTAATATTAATAAAAAGGGCTTATTTAAATACTGTGTGTTGCTCAGTGAAGATGAAACATGTTCTTACATTCCTCCAGGATTTTTAACTATCATACATTATTAGAAGGTTTTTAAAAAATACATTTTAATCTGTCTTTGTGTATTTGCTGTCTTTATATTGTGCAGGAGCTTGTTGTCCTTTGTACGCAGGAATATTGAGGGTCTTATATGACAAAGAAAAATTGGATACTTTTGCCAGGGTAAGTAAACACTGTCTTTTTTATTAAAAGTATTGGGAATGACCATCTATTCTGGACTTGCAGATATTCAATAGGATTTATAACTGCAAATGGGGGAATAGGAATGGGAAAACAATCATTTACTGGATAATAAATGATCTTCCTTGTAGTGATATAAGACTAACTTACGTGGCATTAATTGTGGTATTTTTTTCTGGGCTGTAGTTAGTAGCTGTGATCTAAAATAAATATAGATTGCACTGAACAAGTGACTATATACATTCATCTAAGAGACCATCTCTCCCAGGTCCATCAGATCTCACAGAGAAGGCATTCTGCAAGTGGCTAAGGACTTAAATCTGGCAGATCCCAGGACATGTGCCTTTGCTACGGCCAACTACTATCCTTCCACCTGAATTTAGATTGGCTTCACTCCTTTTGATTTTTCAAAAGGCTCTCAAGAGATATTATGCTGACAGACGTAGGGCTCCTGTGGAACTAGACGGGTTGTTTCTATCATTCCATTACTAAGGCAGACATTGTTATCCCCCCTTTCCCCATTGTTAGTATTTTTGTTTTTATATTATTTGTTCTGTAGGTTTTAAAAGATTTTTATCAGAATTATATTGGAAGTTTTATTTAAGATTGTGCACTACACTACTGTCACCTTTGGTGAATTGGGGTGGGTGGGAGAGCGCTGTATAAAATTGATTAATAAATTAAGTAAATACATAAATGTTGCCTTGCCACTGGAAAGTAGCTAACTCCTAAAGTAACTTGTATTTAACCAGGGGTGCGGGTTTCAGAAGTATCAGGCAAGAAAATTTAAAAAGGAGATAAAATAAAAGAAGAGCTAAATAGTCTAGTACCAATGCCTCTCCATTCTATTCTAGATTAGCAAACCATCCAACCTGTGAGAGATTATGGGGAGGCTAAGGAAACTAATACAAGGAAAATTAGACAGAGGAATAGACATGAAATAGAGGAGTCCAGCTTATTTAATTAATGGCAACTCAGATGGCAAGAAACATGGGAAGAAATTATTCAAAAGCATTCTGAGGAACTTCATCATAACAAACTCACTAATAAATAAGGGTTGAAAATCTATGTTTAGACTTCCCTTCCCAACACTAACAGTAAAGATAACTGAAGTCTTTGAAGTCTTCTTCATCCTGGCCACCTATGTGGAACTGGACATTTTCTTATACTATATTTATATACCACCTTTAACATTATCTTTTGTTTTTTAACATTACCTTTTGTTCTTTAAAGAGTTATATTAATTATGACTCTTTTACTTTCCCTTTAAGTTGTTATTATTTTTTTATATATTTATTTGTGATAGAGACTGAAAGACATCATTGCAGTTATTAAATGACATAAAGGAAATCAATATGAAAAATTTCCAAAGATGAATTGAGAATATTAGAATAGTTAGGAGAAATACATAGGAAGAACTATAGATTGAAAACAGAAAATACTGAGATACTTGCTCAGGCTACATATCTGCAACAAGGGAGAAAAAGAATTTTAACTATCAATCAGAATAGCATAACTTTTAAAACAGTAACAAAATACAAATAAATATTAATAAGTAAGCAATAAAATAATACAAAAAGGGTGTGGGAAGTTATAAACTTGACTTACAAGCCCTGTCAAACCTGAGAAAGATGTAAAGGAGTCCTTTCTTAACAATCCTAATTGGGACTGGAATTTCTGTCACTAAACAATGATAGAATATAAATGGCACTGCATCATTATGTAATAGTTGCAGTTGTTAGGCCAGGACTACCTCACCATTAGGCAAATATCTCACACTTCTCCTACCCTTCCACCCTCACCTCCACTTGGCTACACCCCTGTCATCCTGAACTCTGCCTTGTATCCCTACTGCCCTGCATTCTTCCACATTTGTTGATCCCATTTGACCTTTGACATCTTCTGCTTGTTGTTAACAAGGCCCATTCAGGTAACTCTTTATGAGCCAAGGGCAGTGGAGTGTGCAGGGTTGCAAAAGCAAACCTGGACAGGAGAAGCTGAGTAGGGGGAGTTGAAGCACACCTTGCAGTTATAATAGAATAACAGAGTTGGAAGGGTGAAGGTCTTCTAGTCCAATCCTCTGTTCAAGCAACAGACCCAACCCCATTTCAGACAAATGGCTGTCCAGCCTCTTCTTAAAAGCCAACAGTGTTGGAGCACCCACAGCTTCTGAAGGTAGTCTGCTAAGTATTCGGATCTTGATCATATGTCCCTGTGGGTGCTGTAACAACTATAACTTTATATATAAATAATAGTATTCAAGTGTAAGTAGCATTCAAGTGTAAATAGCATTCATTGAACACTATCGCAACTTTGTTTAGTTGCCAAATGAATGGTTGTTAAGCAAGGACTTCTTCCGTTACAATAACTGGCAGTGTTATTTGTGGCTATCCAAATTCAGGCAGCTTTAGTTGCTCTTTATTATCCTTTATCTGATCTTACAGTTAAAATAATACCAAGAGACTGTGAATTCTAAGTCTCCTTTTGGCAAGAATCAGCTGAGTGACTTCGGCCAATCAGTCTCTCAGCCCAACCCTCCTCACAAGTTTGTTGCTGAATTGCTATGACAAAAATATTTGATGGAATATTTGAAGTTTGCCACTTTGAATCGACCTCTTTCTTGATACACAAACACAAAAACACACACATTCAGTTGCTATGGAAAAAATAAATGACAGGAATTGCGGGTGGGGTTAGCATACAAGGTCTGAAGATTATTCCCGCTTAGCAAGAGAGAATATAAAATATTACTTTTATTTAACTCACTAACTGGCTAAGTTGCTTCTTTGCTAAGGGTTTCAGGTTTAAAGTCCCCAACTTTATCTCTTTTGTGGTGTCCATGTCTCCTTTCTCAACGGCTGAGCAGGGCGGGTAGTGGCACAATATCTCCTAAATCCATGGAGAATTAAGACAGCTGGAAAAAATTACAAATCATCAAATGTTTCAACGACAGAAAGAAAAATAGCTCAGACTTCTCAAAGGGAAAAAAAAGCATGTGTTGGTGATTGACAACTCATTTCTCAGAGGAAGAGAATCAGCAATTTGTTGACCAAATAATTTATCAAAGGAAGCATGTTGTCTTCCAGATGAAAGGAACAAAGATGTGACAGAGAGACTTAACAAAATAATCAAGCCCACCAATTATTATTGCTTTCTCATGTTTCATGTTGAGATGAATGATGCAACACAGAGTCAAGAACAATATCAAGAAACTATGAGCAAACGGGAAAGGTCACATGAAATGTTAGTACCTCTTTATACTGCACTGGTGAGCCCACACGTGGAATACTGCATCCAGTTTTGGTCACTACAGTACAAAAAGATGTTGGGACTCTAGAAAGTGCAGAGAAGAACAACAAAAATAATTAGGAAATTGGAAGCTAAAGCATACAGTCTAATTTAATGAAGGGGAGTATTGAGGATGATATGAAAGTAGTCTTCCTTGTTTGAAGGATTGTCACAGAGAAGAGGGGGTCGATCTATACTCCAAAACACTTGAGGGCAGAACAAGAAGTAATGGTTGGAAACTTATCAAAGAGATATCCAACCTAGAATTAAGGAGAAATTTCGATGAGAACAATAAATCAGTGGAATGGCTTGCCTCTTGAGGTTGTGGGTGCTCCATCACTGAAGGTTTTTAAGAAGAAACTGGACTGCCAATTGTTGGTAGTATAGCCTCTCTTGCTTGACCAGGGGTTGGACTAGAAGACCCCTTTCAACTATGTTATTCTGTTATCGAGGAAACAGGAATGATATTTCTATAGGTATGTACTAGATGCACCCAACTAAGTAGAGAAAACAAATGAATTATTTGCTAATCAGCTGAGGAGTGCAGGAAATACACCACTGTAGTAATGGGGGACTTTAGCTACCCTGACATCTACTTTGTAAAAAACTCTGCAGCAAATGAGAGATTAAATAGGTTCCTGATGTGTTTAGCTGATAACTAGTACCTAGACAAAGTGGGATCTCCCTATGAAAAAGGAGAACGTCAAGATACAATTTACATTCCCTTTTATAGCTAATGCAACAAAGAAAATGCAAGAGCAAAGTTGATTGGACAGGATAAAAGTAACTTCCTTTGCATAGTAAATTAACTACAAAGGTTGTTTGAATTTCACGAAGAGACATACCAAATGGCAGTTTTGCACTAACAAACTTTTTCTTATCAGGAAATAGTATCCAACAATTCTTCTGTAGTTTATCTTTTCAGTTTAGGAATTAGAAGCTATCACTCAATCCATACAGTGCTGGGATAAACAGTTTTCCTACATTCCAGTCTATAGTAGTTTGATAAATCCTCATAAAAGAGAGAAGTAAGCTAAACTAAAATTTAACTAATTTAATTAACAAGTTACGAAATCCATATTATGTGCCCCTCATACATGAATCACTGTTGTCTTTTGATGGGATTATGAATTTCATCATGGCTTTGACCAAGTGAGGCTTTTCATCTAAATAAGAAAGGGATGAGCTCTGAACTTACATCATATGTAACGTTCTCTGCTAATGGTAAGGACAATTCCAGTAATATTTTACACTGTTGGTCAAGTATACCAAAAGCATAGCCAAAGTTCAAATATGCTCATGTTTTATGAGGATATCTATTTTACAGAAAGTAATTAACCTGCTAGAAAATATGTGTATTATACTGTTATATTAGGGATACTAGAAAAACACAATTTTGTAAAACATTATAAATTTTAAAATATTTGTGGGGATTTTTTGTAGATAACCAACCAAAAGCCAATCACAGTCCTAGAAATACTTCAAAAGATTCGTCTCCATGTTTCTGTACCACAGTGTGATGTTTTTGGATACTTCAGCATAGAATCTGAACTCATAATTCTTATCATTCCCGTTGATCAGAATCCTAAACCACTTCAGGTAATATATTACTTTTTTTGCATTTAATTTTACTAAACTACTAAATTTACTAAAGTAGATGCAGCAGGCTTTTCAGGGATGTGCCTGCCTTCCCTGCAGCTTGGCAGGGGGCCCATGGGGTTTACGCCCTCTTCTTGGCTCAGCTGTGTGGTTTACGGACGTTTGGCAGGCGTTTGATGGCTGTGGTCTTTGGCGGGTGTAGATGTGTGCCCCAGCTGGAGGCTCTCCTTCCCCGCCTCAATGGCAGCCCTGGCACGGCTGGCAACCCAGGGGCTGACAAGCTGATCTGGTAAAGAAGGCTTGCAAACAGAGCCACTAAAAGGTGGAGGGAAGGAAAACCTTTCTTATTGAATTTATAAAAAGATAATTTTGATCTTATTTTCTATTACATGAAAGCAGCTCTCTGAAAAGATTAGTCAATAAAGCCAAAAGTTGCATATTTTCCACAATGCTGTCCTTTTTACTATTCACTAAATTCAGTATTATGTTTTCCTAGATTGAAGCATGCAATAAAGAAGCAGAAAAGATAGAATCACTGATCAACTCTGACAGTCCTGCTTTAGCATCCCATGTACCTCTCTCAGCACTTATTGCAGCCCAGGTGGAAGTTTCATTCAAGATGTCTTCTTCCCATAGTCAAGTTATATTAGCAGACTATTTGGTCTTTTGGAACCTTGTGCTAATTTTTTTAGCTATCAATACATAGTAAAAAAAATATTCAAGTAGACTTTAGTATTTATTTTGCGAAAGACATTCAAATTTATTGAAGTAACAATGTCATAGTCTGTGGACCAATTTGTGGGTCCACAAGGATTGCTTCACAGAATTCCAGCTGTGGCATTTTAATTACAAAATTGGATTATTATTTGGCATTAACTTAATTTTTAATATACTGTAAAATAGCAAGCAAACAGTGCTGTAACCAAGTCCTGAACATAACAATTTTTTTCAGTAATGAAGATAGCATAAAATATTACTGTGGTGCTTCTGTACATACACTCCATTTCTTTTAGCCTTGTTCAGTCAGGCTTGTTTGGAAATATCTACTGTAAGGTTTTTAAATGTCCTGGCAAGGGAAGTTAAACTGGCTTCAGGCCTCTATAAATGGAAAATAATTTTTAGTCAGATAGCTTGCTGTTATTGTGGGTCTTGTTTCATATGGGTGTGTTCCATATGGGTGTGTTCCATTATTTTTTAAAAATATAGTTTTAATGTCTTAACCATGTTTGATCATTAGATGCCTTAATGCATATAGTTTTAGTGGCAAAGCAAGATATAAATTAAATCGATAAATTATTAAATGCTGTTGGATATTTTAAACTCACAATATTAACAGGACATATTAAATGAGTGTATATTTACACTCATTAACAGATATAACTCTAGCACATATTTTTCAGTTTTCTTTTGTCAGAAGCCTTAAACAGCACCTCAGCACCCAAATGTCAGTATAGAACAGGCAATTTTTTTGGAAGCATTACTTTTTTTATTAACCACATGCTCAGTTGCATTTTTACCATCCCCCTCTCCTGCCTTATATAATAATTCTAAAGCTAGCTTACCCAAAGAAAGTTACTAAGCAGAATTAGAACTGCGATGGAAAAATTAAAAACAGATGCCAAATAAACATATGCTTTCCTCTTATTATGAAGGTATATGTTTTTCTCTGTGCTATGCAAGGATACCATAGTGTATATGTCCATGCCAATTTCTATTTTTTACCCATGCATATAGGTCAAATGATCTATATATAAGAAAGATTAATCCAGGGCATAGTTTTGTGTATGTGAACCATCCACTTTGCATATACCAGCAATTTATTGTAGAAGCAAGGTTGGATTAAAATAATTGTTTTCGTTTTCTTTGAAGATGAAATAGGTGTTTGCATACGTATGTATTTTGTGTATAATTTTCACAGTTGGAACGTATTTTATAAAGTTAAGAAATTATTTTTATATTACTTTGGAGAAGGGGTGCAAAAGCTACAGCTGGATGTCATGTGCATCCCTCAGTGCAATGAAAATAACACTGCCCTGGTTTAGAGGTATATTATTCAGAATATCCATTTTAAAAATTATTTTTTGATGAATATTGCTGCTGCTTCTACTAAATAAATGTACCAAAAATGTATACATTTTCATGTAGAATCCTAGAATCATATTTCTGGAAGTAAATACATAATGAAGAATATAGCCATGAGCCTTGTTTTGCAAAGAATGTGAAGTAAAATTATTTGTGCACAAGAACGATTTGCTGAATACTGTTGTCCCATTATCAGTCATGTTTTAAACTAGTTTTCTTTGTGTTTAAAATATATAAAAGCTGCAGCTTGAATAACAAATATTGTTTACACCGACTTCCTTTGAAAATGATAGATTAAAATATTTGTGAATGACACTCAAAATAATGCAGTATTTGTATATTATATTAGATACTTAGGTAAAGATTTTATACTATTACACTTCTATTTTATGCAAAGTGTGTATTTTAAATCAGTGGACAAAATCCAAGAGGAAAGTTTTTGTATAAATCATGAACAGAAGCTCTTCAGGTGCTAAATAGAGATTTACTACATTATAATCTACTGGATTATACTCTTACACTTTTTGTGCACCTGATCTTTTCTAATATTTTGTTATCAGTATTATTAGACATCATTTTGAAGTATATGTGGATAGCACCATCTGTGCCAAATTGTTAAATATTAAAAAAATGAAAACTATTTTAGCATTTCTGTTAGCAATAATTTGTGGCTATTATCTTATTTTGATTCTTATAAATAAGAAGTCTTTGCAATGTAATATCAAAGCTTTTATTTTAATAAAGTATTTTTATATCTTATGCCTCATTTACAAATGTATAATTTCATAAAAATGGTACACTTTTATATTGATGGTTTTATTCTTATACTGAATAATAATCATATGCATCTTTTTCAATATTGTCACACATTCTCAGAGTGCACAGAGCTGCAACATAACCATGTTTTGTTTCTGAAATGTCTGAATTTTGGGCAGCTGCAGTGAAGAAAACTCACTGCATGAGGTCCCATCAGGATTGAAAAATCTATATATGAAACATGCTGCATTTATAAGAACAATATAACTCAATAAAATAGAAAAACAGTTGGATAATTTGAAAATAAGAAATGTTTAAAATTGGCAAAATATTCTAGGAGGAACCTTTTTCTTAAAAAGCATTTAATGGATTCTAAGCTTTTGTCTTTACTTATTAACAGTGAATGATAGATAAGCAAGTTTGTCAGGTTACAGAACCAGAAATGTGTTTTTTAAATTCTTAGCTCTTTTGGCCCACCATCTGATTCTGTAACCTGACAAACCTGCTTAACTTTGACCATATCTGGGCTCACTAATACTGTTGAATGAGTCCATACACTTAACATTTTTCAGTATTACATGCTGCAAAACACATTGCTTCTACTTAATACTTAGAAAAAAATAAATTTGATATTTTTCAGTTTCTCATCAGATTTAATTTGCAATACAGCATAAGACTTCACAAATTATAATTTCATTTGTGTGCCACTTCTTTTTTCCATAAGGCTTAAAGAAAATCTTAGTTCAGATTTTGATTAGATAATTTCGAAAAGAACTAATGTTCCATAACAATTTCATATTTAATCTGGTTAATTTGCCATTTTTAAATATATGTTCAAAGTTTTAATTTAACACTTTTTAAGTAACATAATTCATTTCAAAGTACTTTTTAAAATAAAATCCTGCCAATGGCTGATATCACAGCAGCTAGGATTGCTTATGCTTCATTATATTAATTAAGCTCTGCTGGGTGTGTTCCGGAGCATTTGTAAAGAAATTACTGTTGTTTTCCAAAGTGATTGATGACTTCTTTCCAAAATTAATTTCAAATTCCCCTGGTCCCATTTGATCAGGAGATAGACTTGTATCATCTGTGGATGCTTCTGTTATTTCACCATTGCTTAGTAATCCTATAGATTCTTCTTCTAAAAAGCTAATCTTATTTCTTTGTTGTTTGATTGGACTTAATTTATTTCTTTGTTCTTGAATTTCTATATCACTTGCAATGTTGGCAAATGCTTGCAATCGCTTCTTAACCTGAGATTCTGCTTCTTTTACGTATTGAACTGCTATTGTTTTTTTGCAGCAATTGATTATTATCCTGTATGAATTATATAGAAAAAAGTTAGAATTATAAATGAACATTGATGAACTATTCATATAAAGTCAGGCCATATAATTTGATTTGAAATTAGATAGAAAGATAAAAGCAATGTAGTGAAATATAGGATGGAACCTGATACCACTTAATATTTGCAAAATTGTAGTTTGGCATTGATGGTGTTCTATTTATTTATTGGATGGATGAATGGATTGATTGATTAGTTGATTAATGTGCCAACCATCTTGTTCAGAGGCAACTCTGGGTAGCTTAAAAACATTAAGACCAGAAGACTTAAGAAGATAAAATAGAAATAATAATTATATGCTTAAAGTGTCACATGCCATCCTTTTTTCCTATGGCTTTATTCCAATTTTATGGAAAACCAACAGCCATTATTATTGTGACTGGGGGGAGGGGGACTGGAGCTTTAAGAATAATAGAATTGGAAGGGACCTTGGAAATCTCCTAGTTCAAACCCCTGCTCATGCAGGTGACCCTATACCATTTCAGGCAGGTGGCTGTCCAGACTCCTTTTAAAAGCTTCCAGTGATGGAGCACCCACACTTTCTGAAGGAAAGCCATTTCACTGGTTGATTGTTCTTGCTGACAGGAAATTTCTAGATTAGTTCTAGATTGCTTCTTTCCTTAATTAGTTTCCACCCATTATTTTTTTTGTCTTGCCTTTTGATGCTTTGGAAAATAGATTTCCCTCTTTGTGACAGCCTCTCAAATATTGGAACACTGCTATCATGTTGCCCCTAATCCTTCTTTGCACTATCACAGATATATCCAATTCCTGCAATCGTTCTTCATATGTCTTAGCCTCCAGCCCTCTAATCATCTTTGTTGCCCTTTTCTGCACTCTTTCCAGAGACTCAACATTTTTAAATAATATGTTGACCAAAACTGGATACAGTATTCTAAGTATGGTCTTATTAAGACAATATAAAGCAATACTAGTACTTCACATGGTCTTGATTCTACCCTTCTGTTAATGCAATTTAAGATTTCATTGTCCTTCATTGCTGTTACCATGTAGATGTTACCACACATTACTGGCTCATATTTAACTTCCATTAGGACTCCAAGATCCTTCTCACAGTTATGGCTATTGAGCCAGATTTCACCTAGCCTGTACCTGTACATTTGGGTTTTTTTGCCTAAGTGTAAAATCTTTCTCGAATTTCATTTTAGGTCCAGTGTTCAGGTCTGTCAAGATCCATCTGGATTTTGAGCCTATCTTCTGGGGTATTGGCAATTCCTGCCACTTTAGTGTAATCTACAGATTTGATGAGTTCCCCTTTTATTCCTTCATCTAAATTATTTATAAAAGTTTTGAAGAAGACTGGGCCTAAAATGCCCAGTACCCCACTTTTTACTTCCCTCTGTGTAGATGTAGTTCCATTTAGTAGTTCTAAAATACCTTGGGGTACCCCACTTTTTACTTCCCTCTGTGTAGATGTAATCCCGTTAAGAACTACATGTTGAGTGTGGTTTGTCAACAAGGTACAAATCCATCTGGTGATGATGCTGTTTATCCCACATTTTTTAGCTTACCAATATAAGTGATATTTTGCCTATATGACATTGATTTTTTTAATCTGGTCTGCCTTGTATTGGGGATACTATTTCTATGGAAGGAGCAGGATGTTCTGTTTTGTCTTTAATAGTATTTTCTGTCTATAAGTTTTATATATATGTGTATCAGTGGTGGGTTACCCCCGGTTTGTACCAGTTTGCAAGAACCAATGGTAAAACCGGCGGGAGGCTCCGCCCACTGATCCGGACGTCATCATAGGCGATCTGCGCATCTGCAGAAGAGCGCATGTGTACACACAATGCAAACCGGTAGTAAAGGTAAGTAGAACACACCCCTGATGTGTATGAATGTATGTACATATGAAACAGGATGAAATAAGCCAAAATAAATACAGAAAATATATAAACCATCTATATGGTTTTTATATTTTTTTCAAACTGAACCACAAGCCAGCCAGCCACCTTTTAGTTTAATTTGTTACATAAATCTGTCAACCAAGAAAATTGGATTGATGATGAAATTAACTATAGGTAATGCTTTGGTATAAATATTGCCATATAGCCAATTTATGAATAAAGATACTGATTGCAATTTTATAGAGATTCAGCTATCCAAACAGAAGCTTCTAAGCAACAGTCAAACAATTCAGTCAAAAAGGGTTTTTGCACTTGCACAGAACTACTTTTCTTGGGTTAGCTGGGCTTTTCTGTTTTTATTTTTACCATCTGTATTCATAACAGCATGGCAAAACTCATAGGTAAAACATGGACATACAGTCATACAGGTAATGATCAGTCTTAAGCTGGATGCCTATTTTTTATTTTTAATTATCAGATTCATCAGGATTACAAGCTTTCATTTGTACTCCTTATATGAAGAGGAGTTAGAATTATTGTGTATCACATTATTATTGTGTATCACATTTGCATCCCAAAATACTTCCAGAGTGCAGAGCAGGTATATATGTTTTTCATATTGATACCCCGGGGTTGATAAAAATTTGATGGAATCTATGAGGTATTAGGAGTACATAAAGTAGGCAATTTGCACCACAAAGATGACACTGCCTACCTCAACTAATCCTATTAATTCCAGCCAAAAAGCACTGCAGCCACTACATGGCAACTAGGAAAAAAGTGACTTACAGCAATTGTTCACACTTGCTATCGATGCAGCATATCATGCGGTCACATGATCAAAATTCAGATGCTTGGCAACTGACTCATATTTATGACAGTTGCATTTTCCCTGGATCATGTGATCACATTTTGCAACTTCTGACAAGCAGTCAATGGGAAAGCCAGATTCACTTAACAACCATGTTATCAATTGAGCAACTGGAATGACTCACTTAACAACTGCTTGCAAGAAGAGGCATAAAATGAGGCAAAATTTCACTTAAAACATGTTTTGCTTAACAACAGAAACTTTGGTTGTTAGGGAAGGACTACCTGTAATAGCAAACTGTATCACTCAGCTTGCTACGTAAATGTTCTTAAATTGTGAATGATGAAATGGTATAAAATTCTAGACATGGGAATTAAATAGAAAATTACTATTTGCTTTTACATAATTTCATGGATTGCATTTACTGAATTCAATTTACCAAATTTACCAACAAAACTGGCTTTCTTCAGCTGCTGAAACAAGGGGATGCAGAGGTTATACTGATAAATAACATTTAAGATGTTTATCAACATTCAAAATAACATAAGTTTCTTACATCCATATTGTCCCAAGAAAAATACTAGTTGCTGTGGAAGATATTAAAAAGGCCATCCACATTGGTACAATTTCTGAAAAATAGAAACAAAAAACAGTAATTTTGAGTAAATTATTCCCCTAAAGTCTATTTGTTTTACAGTGTTTCTTCATTATATTAATTGTTCTCTTTTTCAAGTCCCCTCTTATCATCTGTTTATTTTACAATCAGCCATGTTTCCCATGGGAAATTTTCTAACAATTATTTTTGAAGATTTCATCTAGTGTTTTATAAAATTGTAAGCACCACAAAGGAATATTCTTTCAAGTCCATCTAGCCCTTAACAGTCCAAAATTGACATTTTGTCTCCTTTTGCTGTATTCTAAAAATTAAAGCTTCTTTTGTTAATCTTTACATTTATTCAGAGCTTCTTTCATCTATGATTGAAATAAAATCTCCCGATGTAGTACAACTTGCCTTTCAGAAACTTGACTCCAAAGAAATCAGTAATAAGCGACTTCCTAAAGTAATTAAGAGATGAAGTAGGTGAATTCAATATCTCTTTGAAAGGTGCCAAGAGTGACTTAGGCAAGATGGATATTCCTAAATCCCCCCGTCCTTTCAAATCTACTGGAGAATGCCATTTTGCAATTTCTTCACAAAGAAAATCTGTATGGAGTCAAACGTGTCAATTATCCAGAGGGGAGTTCTGAGGAGTCAATTCTTTCACTGGCTTCTATTTTAGCTATGTTCGTTGGGTGTTCAAAAAGCAGAATTGTGCTCAGCTTACCACACTGCTCTAGAATTCAGTGCACTTTGTCTTTTTAGGCTGCTGTGCCCTGATTAGGCCCTAGATTTCTAATATTTTGTCAAGCTGTTGGCACAAATATATATAAATTTATGCATAATAAATTTCATCAATATTATTCACATATTCAGCAAGAAACTGAGGCTATTACTACATTTTATACAGAATCTATCAGTAGAAAGCTCCAGTGTTTAAAACATGGAGCTTTTCTAATTTGTATAGCAGCTCCAATCTGAACTTAGAATAATAAAGTACTTAGACTTGATCAGTACTTATATGGGAGACATGAGGAAATTCTAGGGCAATAAATTATGCTTGCGACATGACTACAAATCCCTGATGCTTGTGAGATGACCCTCACATGGCTTGACCAGTCAGTCACGTGGCCAACTGACTGCATAAGAACTATAAAAGCAGAGAGAACTGAAACAAGACACTTCAACTTAACTTCTGATGATGATGTTACCTAGTTTGGTGATGAAACGTTTGGAAACTAAACAACAAGCTCGGAGAAAAAAACTACTACCAACATCTACTACCCATGCTACAAATATTTTCTTATATTTTATGTTTCTAGACTGCTTATCTCCCTCAAGGAAAATTAGCAAATGCCTGGAAAGATTTGATATTATGCTAGTGATGATGCATAAAAAGTAAGAAAAACAACTTATATGAAAATCAAAGCTGAATTAAGTATTTGGTTAAAAATCTGTCATGAGTTCCAATATGCTGCACAATTGCTTGAATACTTCGAGTTAACTTGTTTTGGCCTATTTGTGAATATAATTCACCAATAAAGAGAAGTTGAATCCATACACATTGTATTCGGTAACTTACTATGACATTTTTTTTCTGTGACTGCACCTTTTCCATCACTGCTTTGGTGTTTTGGACAATTTTCACAAGCTACCTGGCCATATTTTCCATTATAGGATCCAGCAGGACACAAAATACAGTTTGTTCCATATTTTGCACTGAATCTACCTGGTGGACATGTCACTATTCCATTAAAAACAAAAGCAAAATTATACAACACATAACAAATTATATACAATATAGCAATTTATATACCTCCCTTCCATTGATGACATGTATACTGCATGAGCCAGAAAGAGGGCTGTGAAAATATCTACAAGGGCCTGGTGGCTCAGCAGATTAAAAGCATTGTAATTAACACCAGCTGTCTGCAATTACTGCAAGTTCGAATCTCACCAGGCTCAAGGTTGACTCAGCCTTCCATCCTTTCTAAGGTAGGTTAAATGAGGCTCCAGTTTGTGGGGGCAATAAGCTGACTTTGTATAAATATACAAAAATACGAAGGCTATTGCTTAACACATTGTAAGCTGTCCCGAGTCTCCGGAGAAGGGCGGCATATAAATCAAATTTAAAAAAAAAAGACCCCTCACATTCTGGACATAAACTACTTAAACTTCTTCCCTAAAGATAATGTTATAGGGCAGTGATGGCTAACCTTTTTGCCAGCGCATGCCAGGAGGGGGGGAATGGGAGAGGTTCGTGTGCATGTGTGCCCACACTCATAATTCTATGCGCTCCGCCCTGTGCCTCTCTAGGAGTCTCTGGAGGCTGGGGACAGCAAAAAAATCACTTCCTATCCCACCGGGAGTTAGGAAATGGGCCCTTTCAGGCCTCCGGGGGGCCTCCAAGAGAGTTGGAAAGGCTGTTTTCACCCTCCCCAGATATACCGAGAGGATCTGGAGCCAGGTGAGAAAAAAAAACAGGTCTTCCCCACCCCCACCCCTCCCAGGCCCTCCGGAGGCAGGAAACAGCCTGTTTCCCTACTTGGCTACGTGTGCCATCAGTGGCACACGTCGCATAGGTTTGCAATCACGGTTATAGAGCATTGCACACCAAAACAACTAGACACAGTCCTCTCCCCATCCCATTACTCTGCTAAACAACTAATTCAAAAAAAAAAAAGTTTTATGCCTTAGGATATCAAACTATGTAGCAGGACTGGAGGACTATTACTCTTACTATTTATTACTCTTGTCATCATTCCTATTACTTATTCCTTTAGCATCTTATGATTACCAGTATCACTTTATTGTTTGTATCTTATGATTGTGTTGATTGCTTTTATTTAGTATCTTATGATTTATGATGGTTGTATTAGAATAGAATAGAATAGAATAGAATAGAATAGAATAGAATAGAATAGAATAGAATAGAATAGAATAATAGAATAGAATAGAATAGAATAGAATAGAATAGAATAGAATAGAATAGAATAGAATAGAATAGAATAGAATAGAATAGAATAGAATAGAATAGAATTCTTTATTGGCCAAGTGTGATTGGACACACTTGGCCAATAAAGGAATTTGTCTTGGTGCATAAAAGAAAAAATACATTCATTAAGAATGTAAGGTACAACTCTTAATGATAGTCATAGGGTACAAATAAGCAATCAAATCATATTAGGAAACAGTCAATCAATAAATTGTAAGGATACCAGCAACAAGGTTACAGTCATACAGTCATAAGTGGGAGGAGATGGGTGATAGGAACGATGACAAGATTAATAGTAGAGCAGACTTAGTAAATAGTATGACAGTGTTGAGGGAATTATTTGTTCCCTCAAATGATGAGTGATGGCGTTCAGGAAAAAACTGTTCTTGTGTCTAGTTGTTCTGGTGTGCAGTGCTCTCTAGCATTGAAACAATTTATGTCCAGGGTGCGAGAGGTCCGTAAATATTTTCACAGCCCTCTTTTTGACTAATGCAGTATACAGGTCCTCAATGGAAGGCAGGTGGGTAGCAATTGTTTTTTCTGCAGTTCTAATTATCCTCTGAAGTCTGTGTCTATCTTGTTGGGTTGCAGAACCAAACTAGACAGTGCAATTATAACCATGATTTATCACGTTGCTTGCAGGAGCAGCTTTCAAAACTCGTTACTGGTTCGCTCTTGAGTGCATGCTCACACGCACATGGGATGCTTCTGCGCAGAAGTGTCTGGGCGGGTGAGCGGAGCCTCCAGCCTCCGGCACCGATTCACCCAATGCGGGGGCGAACTGATAGCAACCCACCACTGGTTGCTTGTATGTATACTGAGTGTTTATGTACCAGAGACAAATTCCTCATGTGTCCAATCACACTTGACTAATAAATAATTCTGTTCTGCTCTGCTCTGCTCTGCTCTGCTCTGCTCTGCTCTGCTCTGCTCTGCTCTGCTCTGCTCTGCTCTGCTCTGCTCTGCTCTGCTCTTGAGCATCCAAAATGTGATCATAAGACTGGTGGGAGGTGACATCAAAACATTGAAACCAGGTTGTCAATTGCATTTGAGGGTCTGTTGTAATTTTGAACAGTGGCTAAGATGGTTATTAGTCAAGGAATAATTGTATCAATCTCATTATATTGGAAATGTAAAATAGGTAAGGGGATATACATTCATATGATATGAGCTTGCCTCAATATCACTATAGGTTTGGTTTAATATTCATAACTTGTTAATATAGCACATCAATCAAAGATGTGAATGTATTTTGGTTATATATCAAAATATGCTTGCTTTCTGCTCATGAACTAGTTTTAATGAAAGGATTAATAAAAACTGTTTGTAAACACATCATTAATTTATTGTCAAGTTAATGATGTGTTTACAAATGAGGTTGAATGATTTTCTCTATATACAATATGTTTTTGTTGTTTTTTGTTGCTTTTTTATATATAAAAGAAATATTTTTTAAAAAATAGCAGGCATAGGGATCTGCAAAACAAAGCAAAACAAAGCAAAACCAAAAAAAACCCAGGCAAATGATAAGACATGACAGGGAACATAAGTAGGAATCCTTTGAAGTGCATTGGGGTGCAATTTCAAAGGCTAAAGATTACACTGAGACGCTGTAACACAACTTGTCACTTCTTGTAATTTATATCAGCACTATGCAGCTACATTTTCTTGCCAAACCTTTTGCTCTCTTCCTAGCCTTTATTCAAACAAATAGTGTATTTGAACTCCCAGGTGTAAAATGCAACTACCAGACATTAACTACAGGTGTGAGGCTAGTTGTTAATTTGCCATTAACAAGTTATCCTTTTCCTTCCCTATCCTTCTTTTATACTTCTCTCTCTATAATTCTACTCCAAACCCTGGAAACTCACCACAGCATCCTGGACATATTGTATTGTTGTTCATGGTACTTGTGTTTTTCCCAAATCCTGGTTTGCAATGATCTATTTTAACACCAGACAGAGTACCAGGAACATAACTTAAAAGATCACCAGGAAAAGAATCTGGGTTTAGCACTTCAAAGAATTGCTTGATTTTGACATATGCCTACAATTTAAAAAGATGACAGCATTAATATTTGATTGTCCCAAGATGGATTATACATAGAACATAATGCCAGATACTCCTTTCTGCTAGCTAACATCATAAATTGTTGTTTCCAAACAAACAAAAATTACTTATGTGCAAACTGCATTCTGGCCATGAACTGGTTGCAATATCCTCAGAATGCATTAGGTTTTCTTGGTGTGTGGGGGGTGGGGTAGGGAGGGGAGACAGGCCTATCCAGCCATTCTAGAAAATTATGAACCATCAATGAAACAAAAATTCTACTATAGAAAGTGGTTCATAAATTTGTAAACAATGTTGCACTAAAAGTTATGAGATCTGTAGGTAACGAAGTCTGATAGGTGTAGCATACCTTAATATTAAGAAAAATGTATTGATGTTGTGGATTTACATGATTATCTTTTTTTTTTTGGACAAGGTCATGTCTTAAAGCATACTATTTTCAAATATGATAGTTTTTAAATCTTTTAGAATAAATGTACATTACCTTTCTGATGCTGCTTTTGGAATGTTCACAATGAGAAGTTTGACAAAAATCTCCTGTACCTAGTACAAGAGGAAATACTGCAAAAAATGAAAAAGTTAGAATGTTTTATGCTTTAATTACATTTTTGCAGATGATTTGGGATCATATCTTAATGTAATAATTTAATGTATCAGAATACAGTAATGTTACTACAGATAAAATCAGCCTGCAATACCAGGGCATTATCAAGTGGCAATGGTGATCTATGAAAGATACACTTAAAAGTTAGTTACTCAGGTATTGTTTTTTTTAAAATGATTGATTAACAACAAAAACCAGTACACAATTTAAATCTATTAAGGATTTAGTTCTGTTTAGTTCTATTTTAGAGATAAGATTTAAAAAAACCCTACCTCTTCCTTGCATATAAAAATAACAGTTAGGATTTAATCAGTGTTCTCCTTCTAGCCAACACAGCTGTGCAGTTGGGGAACCCAATGCAATAGCAGTTTTTGGGAGGGCTATGAGGAATAGGGAAATGGGAGGAGAATTTTGATAGTGGCAAAAGCTCATAGTTTTGCACTCTCAGGATATAGTATATTTCCCTGAACTATAAACAAAGGTGCTATGTCAACTGAAAAAACAATCTATGTTTAGATACAGTTATTCCTCGACTTATGATGGCAATTGGGACCAGAATTTCCATCACTAAGTAATGTGGCTGTACGGCGTGACAGCATCATTTAGGGATGGCAGACCCTGTAGTCCCAGTTGCTGTTGTTCATCAATCTCACAACTGTAGGTGAGGCAACTTCTTGCCAGTTTACCAAAAAAGGTTGTGTGAGGGTGCAAGGAAGGATCAGGATGTTATGGCCTCTTAGTGGCCAGCAGAGCTGGCAGAGATTCGGACAGTGAGGAGACTGGGGAGAAACATGGGCCAGTCCTGGAGTCTGGGGAAGGCTCTGACCAGTGCTCTGCATTGGAGGCAGAGAGGGGGCCAGGGCCATATGACAAGTATCAGCTGCCTTCGGAGTCAGATATCAGTGAGGCAGACAAACAGCTGGAGCCTGTTCCTAGTGTGCACATGCACAGAGTTGCTAGATGAAGGGAACAGCTAAGGAACAAGGGTTGACTTGGGAGTAAGGCCACAGGTGGACAATGAAGGGTCCTTCCCATAGGGAATAAAAGAGGAGCAAAAGGGGAGGAGTGTTTGCAGGAGACAATTAGTTCATTCCTGCATTCTTGCCAAGTATTGTGTCTGAAAGATATTGGTCTGGCCACTCTCCAAGCCTGATAAAGGTCACTAATTGTGAACTATCTTGAAAGACTGTTGGAGAGGAAAGACTTTGCTGGAGAGGAATTCATTGTAAATTAAATAAAAGAATGCAATGGGGCATGAAAGATGCAACATGGGTTGAAGAAGGTGCAAACGAATGTGAGGGGATGTGTAAGAAGTATGGCATGGGTATGGAAAGATGTGCAAGGCCATGGCTGGGCACATTGTGCAAGGATGTGAGTGAGGCACAGCTAGGGCTGGGAAAGGTACGCAACGATATATGAGTGGTTGGTGCAGCCCAAGTGCAGATGGACAAAGAGTGTTTCCTGATTTGGGGGGGGGTATTTAATCCAATAATTTGTGACCTTCTCTGTTACCTTCCCTATTGACTTCCTGGGGAAAACAGCAGAGAAAATTGCAAATGGCTATAACATGATCTCAGAGCACTGCAACCAGTTGTAAGTGTGAAGTGGTTGCCAAGATTGCAATCACATGATTGTGGTGATGCTGGAAGAGCCAGAATTTTGTGGACTAATCATGACCACCATTTTCTCATTATCATTATAACATCTAGCAGTCACTGAATGAATGGTGCTAGGTCAAGGACTACCTATATGATGATTTCACAGTTACGCTGAGAGATTTAGTGGTTAATTGCTTAGTCATTGGAGATGGTCTTTGTTTCAGCAGTTTGAGTCCTAGCATCATGTGACAGAATAAACTTTGGTCATTTGCCTTGGCTTTTGCCCACCTATCTGTTTGAAAGCATGCTATATGCAAGTAGGTAAATATCACTTTGTTGAGAAATATACCAGCATTTTGTGCAGATGGTTGGATCCCTGCCAGTACTGGATGTGCCTGGGCTGATTTGGAGAATAGTTGCTCATGTATTTTTGATACCTTTTTAATGGTCATATATATTGAAATAGGCTTATATTACACATGTTATTACTATTATTACATGTATTACAGAAATAATATCTGCAATATTTTCCTATTTGTGGTATTATAGGATATTGTATAACACACACACACAAACACAGAAGTAGTGAGCAAAGGTTTCACCTTACCTATGAACTGAAAGGTAAATTCATGTGTTATTTTTTTCAGTGTATCTGTAGCAGTATGACACTTGGTGTTCCATTGCTTGATTTCACAGTTAAGCTTGTAAATTAAGCTCTCTAATTTCTCTAAGAGATATTTTATATATGAGGCCACTGTACTGGTTTCACAGGTTCCACTTGTGAATTCTGATGTCATGTATATACTCCTTTCTGGCACATGATAGACTGTTAAGAATTAAAACAAATTATTTCTCTAACAGCTAACAATATACAAGTTACCAAAACGTAACACCAATGCATTAATAGTTCTATTGAAGAATTTATTCTCTTCTTTTGATAGTAACATGAAACAACAGGAATCATTGAAAATGAACTACAGTGTTTCAAATTGGTTGCCTCTGGTAGAATCTTATCTGAAACATAGACATATAGACTACTACTTGGCCTTCCACTTTTTCTTAATCTAATGACCTTGACAGAATGTACTACAAAATAACCAAGTGCAATATCTTCTGTAGAATATGTCTCTTGTAATAGAATGATGTTATATTTACAAATATAACCCCAAAATTAATTGTATTTACACTTAGAATGCCAACTTGCAATATTTCATAACCAGGTATTCAGCTCCTGTAAATGCCTCAGCTATCAATTATTAGGCATTAGTGAAGAATTTCTTGGATAACACTTCTTGTGTAGTTCTTCCAAATCTGGTAATGGTCCATCACAATCCACTGGGCCTGAAGCAATTACCCTTCAGAAGGGCTTGGGTAGGAAGGGGGTTCTTTTTCTGAAGTATGTTATTACATTTTTGGAGATTGTCTGTATTAATTTTCATCTTCCCAACTTTCCTGAGTTGTGTGTAGCACAGATGTGATCACCAAAGGGGTTGAAGTATGTTTTCTGAGATATGTGCCTGTAATACAATTAGTGGGAATCTCACTGTAGCTTCTTCCATATCTCTTCCTTCCAAATGCTTTATAATTTTCCTTTCCTTACTGCCTTTGAGTTCCATCAGGATCTCTTTTTGATGTTTCTTACTTGGTGATTGTGGCTTTCCTCCATGCTGTCTTGCTTTTGTCCTTGCTGTTATTGGAAGGCTCTTTAAGTATATTATGTTCTAATAATTAATTGGTAGTAGCTTGTGAATTGATTATTTCTGTGACAAGCAATTATATAAATGTTCAGCTATCTTTTGAATTAAATACATAACTTGTCTGAACTCTGCAATCTTTGCTACAATATATATATATTTTCCTATGACATCCTACGAAAAGAATTAAACAGATTATATTCAAATGTACCCAAGCAAGACTCTCTTCAGCTGCTAGAAAGACCTTGCTCCAACAAGGCCATAGATGAAGTGGGGGAGACTAAATAGCTTTCAATATTTATTACTCCAGACTGAAGTGAGCGATTATGGCTAGTATTCAAAGTTGATACTTTTTTTTAAAAAATTTGATTTATATGCCGCCCTTCTCCGGAGACTAAGGGCGGCTTACAATGTGTTAAGCAATAGCCTTCATACTTTTGTATATTTATACAAAGTCAGCTTATTGCCCCCCACAAACTGGGTCCTCAATTTACCCACCTTAGAAAGGATGGAAGGCTGAGTCGACCCTGAGCCTGCCTGGGATTGAACACAGAGAAATTACAGGCAGCTGGTGTTAATTGCTGCCTTTAGTAGGAGGCATTAGCCCTCTACGCTACACAGGCTCCTTGGACTTTAACTTGGCATAATGATTTAAGATTTTCTTATTTAAATGTACATGTATGGCAAATATCAAAGGTTGCCAGAAAAGCCCTCATTTTATGCAACATGGATGGAGTTGTATTTTTAAGTATTAACAGAACCCTTTGTTTGCTTTCCTAGGTAGTAACCCACTTTCCTTCAATGCAGGAATTGCCTTAAGAAGTATACAACAGTTATTATTAGATACAAAATTCTTCCACTTTTCTTCAGGAATATGTTGATTTCTAATCATGATTTGGGGATTTTTAAAACAGTTTTTGAATTTTTATCTTTTGGGGGGAGCATTCCAATTTTCCAATGTTCAGTATAGCTAAAGCTAAAGTTAAATATTATATTTCATCTCAACCACTTTCTTGCTGATCATTACCATCTGTTCAAATATTGTTATTACAATTCCATCAGTCAAAGACATTGTTTAGCAAGATTGTCTTTAACAGAATTCTTACATAGTGAGTCATTTTGTCTCTTTTGGAATATTTCATTTAAATCTGTAATCTCCCAAGAATACAGAATTCATGGGATCATGTCATTGAACCATGAGTCATTATCTCAAAAATATTCTTGGTTCCGGGGGTGGTGGTGGAGGAGAAAAGGCTACAAGTCATCATGTGAGTTTGGGTGGGAGATAGATCATTGTTGAAATATTCTTATCAGATTTCCACGAATTTGAGGCATTTATTTTATTTGGATTACTCATTGTTCCTATGCCAAGAGCAGCTTGCCTATTTTGAGATCTTTGGTACCTTCAGACATTATGGACAGCAAGGGCTAATCCTGGTTCACTTTATTTGTTCTCATAAAATGGACTATTAGAGGCTGTTAATATTCCAGAGAGTGTAAAGAAGCTAATTTTTAGAGATTGTAAGTTTTGCTCTCTGTTTTAATATTACTTGTTCAATAAATGATGAATGACTCAAAGAGAGAGGGAGCAAACTGTTGCTAGTAGCTTCAAAATAGATTATAACATGTAAGAATAGGTCCGCTAAATTAGCCCAAAAACTAGCATGCTGGTTCTGCTTACATAGTACACTTAGTAGATCATTGATGGAATTAACATGCTTGGGAACACCCAGATAGGCTCAATTCTCCAAATTAACAAGCTAAACCATGTGGATTAAATTTAATTCCAAACAGATTTTCTGCATATGCATGGTTCTTTTCTTTTTTACTGTTTTGCTTTTTTTTTTTTAATATTGTAACTGCATGTTCTCTTGTGAAATTGGTCTTCTAAATCCAGTAAATAAACAAATCCCATTAAAAACCTAAGATTATCAGAAATAGAAAGGACAATTCTAGCAAAATCCCATAGTTTATACAATTCATATATTTTACAGTGTTACTGTACTTTCCAGAATATAAGATACACTTCCCCCCCAAGAAGAGAGTGGAAATGTTGGTGTGTCTCATACACTGAACACAGCCATTTTTGGCTTCCCAAAACCCCACCCTGTGTGTTCCATTTTTGCCAAAAATAGGCCCGTTTTTTGCAAAAACAGGATGCGCAGAGGGTTTGGGAGGCCAAAAACAGGCCCATTTTCACATGGGCTGGAAGGTAAGGCTGATAGCGGGGAAACAAGATCCACTCTGGGCTTGCTGCACTCAGCCAAAGGACCACCTTGGTGCTGGTGGGGATGTGGCAAGGTTCAGCCGCCTTTCGGATTCAGCTTTGGCTTCCATGGAGCCTTCCGGGTGGGAGGCCTGAGAGAAAATGCCTCCACTGAGGGCCGCCTGCCCCCGAGGGCTGGCCTGGAAGCAGATGCTGGATGCGGGATCCGAGGCGGACCGGAGGTCGAGCAAGCAGCAGCCCAGAGCAGGGCCTAAAAGGCAACCAAGCCTTGCCATGTTCCCACCACCACCACCGATAAGCTTTCAGCCACCACCTGTTTGCCAGTGCGAGAAGCCTCCAGCCACAGATCTTTTTTTGGTGTGAGAAACCTCCAGCCATCAGTCTTTTTTGGTGCGAGAAGCCTCCAGACACCACTATTTTTTGGTGCAAGAAGCCTCCAGCCACAGTCTTTGCAAGCACAAGAAGCTTCTAGCCTCTGTTCTTTGCTGGCCTGAGGAGCCTGAAGCCACCGCTCTTTGCCAGTGTGAGAAGCTTCCAGCTAGCGCTCTTTCCTGGCTCGAAAAGCTTCCAGCCACCGCTATTTACCAGTTTGAGAAGCCTCCAGCTCTTGCTGTTGCTGCTGGCTAAGTTCTGGTCAACAAAGACGCAGTGGCTGGAGGCTGCTCGGCCTGGCAAAGAGGAAATGGCTGCTGCAGGCCCCTTGATCCGGCAAAGACGTGATAACTGGAGGCACTCATGCTGGCAAAGAATGGCAACTGCAGGCTTCTCATGCCAAAAAAGGCCAGCGTCTGGAAGCTTCTCACGCTGAAAAAGAGCAGCAGCTGGAGGCTTCTTCCACTAGCAAACAGGCGGCAGGCCAGTGTCTGAGGGCGTGTGCCCAGCTGCACCAACAAAGTCCAGAATTAGCTATCCGCCATTTCCTGCTGCAAAACCCTTTTTAAAAACCCTGATTGTTAGGCAGCGAGGCCCAGCAAGAGATTGGGTGTTGGAGAATCAACGTTGTTATTGCTGCACAAAGGAAAATCTAAGGCTCTGGCCACCGCTGCCGCCCCTTCGATCCACTGCGCCACCCCACCTTGCCATGAGTGACATAAAGTTGGCCATTCCCACTCAATCACATGACACCCCAGCTACTCCCAGCCAGTCTTTAGGATGAACCGGTTGTTAAATTAGTTGGATACCACCACTGGTCAGGTATCATTTGTATACCTGTACATTTGTTACTTCTTACCTAAACATAGAACCTTACTTTTCTCACTATTGAATTTCATTTTGTTGAATAGGGCCCAGTGTTCTAGTCTGTTAAGATCCCTCTGGATCTTGAGCCTATCTTCTGGAATGTTGGCTATTCCTGTCAGTTTAGTGTCATCTGCAAATCTGATGAGTTCCCCTTCTAATCCTTCATCTAAATTGTTTATAAAGACACTGAAGAGTATTGAACCTAAAACAGAATCTTGTGGTGGTCCACTGTTTATTTTCCTCCATGTAGATGTAGTTCTATTAAGGGCTACAAGTTGAAAATGGTCTGTCAATCAGTTACACATCCATCCAATGGTAATGCTGTCCAACCTACATTTTTCTAACTTATTGATTAGTGTGTTGTGGCCACTTTATCAAATACCACTTTATCAAGTAAATTATGTCTACAGCATTTCTCTAGTCCACTAATTTAGTCATTTGTCAAAAAACTACAGTAAAGAAATAAAAAAAAATCAAACCCACGTTGGCTTCTGGTTATAAATTTGCTTATCTCTTATCTCTTGTTCACAAATTTGTTGCTCGATTGTCTTTCCAGGATCTTCCAAGATTGCTATCAGGATCTTTCCTAAACCATTTTTTTATTTTTTTGAAGATGAGAAACACATCAGCACTTTTCCAATCCTCTTGTCATTCCTGATGCTCCAGGATTGTTGAAATATATGATTCAATGGTTCTGAGATTATGTTTGCCAGTTTCTTCGAAACTTTGGGATATAATCTGTCTGAACTTGGTGCTTTGAATTCTTTTAAGAAATAATTACTGAAATATTTAATACTTAAGTATTCTCAGAAATTTGTTATATTGAAAAGCTTAGTTTACTTAATCTGAGAGACTGATTCCTGGAATTTATAATCCATATCTGATAAGTTTTATATACAAATATATTTTATTCTTAATTCTTTATTCTGCTTCCATATTCACTTAAAATATTAACAGAATCTACAATGGTCTGAGAATCACTAGATAATCCACTAGATAATTAACAGTCAAGCTGAAACCGAGGTAATCAACTAAAATTAGCAAACTTCCTAAAACTCCCAAACAAATTATCCAGACCTAATCCATATATCAAAGGATAAGATCCGCAAACACAAGCAGAGTTAATTAAATTAGATCTCCCAGAGGAAATGCACATTCAGAAGAATAAACATACCTACACACATATACACCCCCTCAAATGTCACATTAGAATCAGCACATAGACACTTCCACACCCCAGATAAGCTTTCCCTATAAAGATGACATGCGTGCCAAAGAGCTGCATGTAGTCCTTCATTCAAGTAGGTCTAATCAAGTAGCTTCTTTATTCTAGTAGTTCTAATTGACTCTAAAGAGCTACCTTTCCACTCATTTTGAGCTAGTATTCTTCAGATGCTATTTGGGTTTATGGGGAGATAGTTATTATTTAACAGAAGCATTTAAAACGCTTGTAACTAGGATGAAAGGGCATAACTCTTTTGACAGTCCAGTCCTTCATGAATCAGTTTACCCTTTAAACCAGGGGTCTCCAACCTTGGCAACTTTAAGCCTTGAGGACTTCTGGAGCAAAGCTGGCTAAGGAACTCTGGGAATTGAAATCCTCCAGGTTTAAAGTCACCAAGGTTGGAGACCCCTGCTTTAAACTATTTCAGCTGTTGACCATAACTTCTGAATGCACAATTTTTAATTCCTGTGTACCAGAACATTGTTCATAAATCTCTCTATATTTAGTTTCAGTAGACCTAGGATGTAACATAATAAAATGTGATTTATTACTTTATACTACTTTACTTGCATTTGAATATCTGCGTGGTTTATAAGTTAATATCATAGTTAGAAAAAATATTGCTAAATCCTTACTTACCATAGAGCATAAAATGGATATTTGTAGTCAGTTGATCATTATTATGCATATAATTTGCTTTGCAAGTATAACTCCCAGCATCACTGCCTTTAATTTTATAGATCTCCAAACTTCCATCACTATTTAAAACAAATCTTTGAGATTCTATAAATAAAAATTATTCAAAATATAAAAATGTGTCATTAAATTATCCCAGACATTAAGTAATCCTAAATTCCTGAAACCCATTATGTAGCAATAGAACAGGCTATTTTACCCTGACTACTATTTTCATACAGCCCTTAATAAACCATACAGTAATGTATAAACAAGCAGAGAAGAAAATGTACAAAACCACATAAGAAAAGTATCAGTAATATGTAGTCCCGTGGCCCGAGTCACCAAATTTCCAATTTATTCCGTGAACACAATGGTAGGAAATTGTGACCCTAATTGTTGGTACAATTTCTATCATTTTGAGGCAGGAAGCACCCCTATATAAACCCTAAGAATAGACATAATCTCAATTGAGAAACCCACTGCAATATATGCTCTAAAATAGAGATAATATTATTTTAAAAAACACAGCACCACAAATTCTGCCTAGAGAAATCTGGCAAAATTTTAATCTTGGGAGTTTGCTTCTACTCTGTGTGGCCTTGAACTCTCCAAAACAAAGTATGTACTGCATGAGTGCTTTTGTGATTATTGATTCAATTCTATCATTCTTCTGAGTTAGCAATCAATATGTATTTATCACAACTGAAATTCCATGTTTTCCTAGCAAGTAAAATGGTGTTGGAGAAGAGCAAATGTACTCCTTCTCTTAAGGAAGAAAAAGAGGATTTCAGTAATTACTGATCAGTGAAACTAGTATTAATACCTGGAAAGATGTTACAATGGCTAATAAAACTGGCTGTTATTGAAAAGAATGCTGCAATGTTCTGTCATACCAGTCCTGTCAAAAACAAGTCATGTGAGAAAAACATGTCTCATCCTTTGATGAAATCTGATCTGAATGGAATGCTGTAGATACAATTTGTTTCAATTTGCCACAAAGCTTTTACAAGGTTCCACATGTGTGTAAAGTATAAATACCTAGATGTTGCTTACATTTCCTAGTAATAAAGTTTGTATATGGAAATTGTCTTTCTAAGCAAGCTGTAGGTTTTTCATCTTTGGAGATTTTAAAGAAAATGATGGACAGTTTTCTCTTGAGGATCCTGTGGACCAGGAACTTGAGGATCCTAGGTCCAAGTCCTGTGGACTGAACAGTGATCGTCAGACTCCCTACTCAATGTCTTAGGAAATTTTAACAGTGCTAAACTGAGTGGCTAAGGTGCTGAGCTTGGTGATTGAAAGGTTGGCAGTTCAGCGGTTCAAATCCCTAGTGCTGCATAAGTGAGTGAGCTCCCGTTACTTGTCCCAGCTTCTGCCAACCTAGCAGTTTGAAAGCAGGTAAAAAATGCAAGTAGAAAAATAGAGACCACCTTTGGTGGGAAGCTAACAGTGTTCCATGTGCCTTTGGCACTTAGTCATGCTAACCACATGACAACAACGGAGATGTCTTCGGACAGCGCTGGCTCTTCAGCTTTGAAATGGAGATGGCACTGCCCCCTAGAGTTGGGAACAACTAGCACATATGTGTGAGGGGAACCTTTACCTTTACCTTTTAAACTAAGCCAAGAACTGTCAAGATACACTCAGCATATCAGCTGCCTCACTAGAGGCAAGAACATGTTAGATAACTGCTACATAACATTAAAAGATGCTTATCGCTCTCTACTATAAGCGGCTATGTGCCACTCTGATCATTGTATGATTCCCCTTGTACCTGTTTATAGACAGAGACTTAAAACTATAAAACCGGGCTTCCGGTGGCGCCTTCCTCGTCGGCGGCGGGCTCCTCCATGCCCGCCGGCATCCCGCCGCGGTAGAGCCACCTCACAGCTGGCAGGCGGCTCGAACAACCTGCTCCTCAGCGGGAGGAGCAGGCAGAGCTTCTGGGGGTGAGGCAGGGCCCCCTGAGTCGCCCCAGGATCGTTTTGCTTGTCCTGGGGAGGGCTCAGAAGGATGGCCCCCTCCATACCTCCAGAGAAGCTCCGCGACGGGACTGTCCTCCGCTAAGCAATTAGCGGAGCCAGATGCTGGAAGCAACACCACAGCGTCTATGGAGTAAGCTGAAAAAGAAAGAAGCAAAGATGAAGCAAGTATGGTTTTTTTTTAACTGATTTTTTTACTGATTTTTTGGAAGAGTAACGAGAGGAGGGGGGAAGGAGAGGAAGAGAAGTAAAATTTTCTAAGAAAGTTTTTTTTTCTAAAATGGCGACTGGTCTTAATTGAAAGAATCCCAGAGCGATTGAAAACGGAAGCTTTGAAATGAATGCTTTGCTATGGGAGAGTCACTTAAAGTAAGAAGAAAATTTTTTTCCCCTTTTTTTTGGATATTCTTTTTAAAAAAACAAGGATTAAAGTAAAGTATGGCAAAGTGAAGTAAAGTATACTAAAGCCATTTAAAGTAAAATAAACATGACTAAAGGAAGGGGGGGCTCCCCCTTGAGCCAGTTAAAGAATAAAGCTGAGATGATGCAATTGTCTGGATTGGCAGAAGGGGACTTAAAAGAACTTATAACAACTCCTTTATCAAGTGTAGTTGACAAAATTAAAAACTCACAGAAGAATCTTATGGATTTGATTGCTGGAAAGCATGACCAATTAAGTCAAACTATTGTTAAAGTAATTTTAGACCTTTCAAATGTGGTGATTGAAATGGAGGAGAAAGTAACTGAAATTAGCAGTGAAATTGGCTCCCAGATTCAAGAAATACAAGAAAGGTTTGTGAAAGCTGAGATTTGTAATCAGACTATACAGAATGATATTATCATGCTTCAAATTAAAACCATGGCCTCTGCTATTAGAGTAAGAGGTATTAAAGAAAACCAGAGAGATTTAAAAGCAACTATTGCAAAGGTTCTTGCTGAACTACTAGAGCTTGAGGATGAGATAATTCTTGGTTGTATAGAGAAAATTTACAGAGTCAACTCACGAGTAGCCAAACAAAGGAACTTATCCAGAGATGTTGTTGTCTACTTTACTGATAAAAGGTTGAGAGATGACATCTTACAAAGGTCCTATTCTGCCAGAGTGCAAGTAGAAGGTGAACAAATTAATATTTTTAAAGAATTACCATCGAAGGTTTTAAAGAAAAGGAAAGAATTTGCTTTCTTAACTAAAGAATTGAAGAAAAGTAATATCCCATTTAGATGGGACTTACCAGCCGGCATAATTTTTAGATATCATGGAGTGAGATATTGCTTGAATACTATTGAAAAAGCGGAACATTTTTATAAAAATATTTTTAAGGGAGCTTCGAAAGACCTTAAGAATAAGAAACAAGAAAGAGAGCTTGTAAAAGGTAAACAGAAGGATGAGACTCAAAGAATGAACCAAAGAATGTTAAAAGAACAAGGAGTGCAATCTGGTTTCTCGGAGGATCTTACTATGGACTTTTCAGACGGGAAAATAGACCACACCAGTGAACCTAGTCTAGGAGCACCGGACCTTGAACTGCTGGAGCAAGATTTAAAAAATACTACAATTCAAGATGATCAGCAGCAGAGGTCCAACGCTCCGCAAGAAAAGGATGGTGATATCGAGCAGCAGGAACCAGACTTTAACGAGGAAATTCGAGAGGTAACTAATGAGTGTCGTAAAGTCCTTCATCAGATGCAGCTGTTATCAGAAAGCTTGGATAATTTTGGAAACTGGTCATAAAATTCCTAAAGTTTATATGGATTTGGATTTATGGATTATAAAGTCTTCATCCTGATTTGGAGTTTCTTTTTTTATTTTGAATTGGATTTAACATCTTGAGCAAGTTTAACAGAGGGCTGCAATGGTAGCAGCGTTCTGTGATTATCCTATCATAGTTTTTTTTTTTTGGAACTTATCATCTAAGAGGAAAGAATGGAAATGGGGATATCTAACAACCAGAAGGAGTGAAAGGGTGGCAGGATTTGAAACAGCTTTGTAAGAACATCTGGGAATGCAGTTGCTAGGATTTTTTTACTTTTCTTGATTTTTTTTTTTGTCATAAAGGTTTGGCGGAGCTGCATTGGGTTTCTTTTTGTTGTAATAGAATACGTTAGTTTGAATGTCTCTACCTAGAGGAGTGAATATCTTCTGGTTGGATGCTATCTATATAGTAGCAGTGTTTTGTGATTACCCAATCATAGTTCTTTTTTGGAATTTATCATCCAAGAGGAAAGAATGGAAATGAAAATGTCTCACAACCAAGAGTGAATGACAAAGGGTGGCAGGATTTGAAACAGTTATTATAAGAACATCTGGGAATGCAGTCTCTAGGATTTTTTTTTCTTGTTTTTTTTTTTGTTCCTAAGGTTTGGTGGAGCTGCATTGGGTTTTTTTTTTGCTGAAATAGAACACGTTTGTTTGAATGATTCTACCTAGAGGGACGAATACCTTCTTGGTTGGATGTTATCTATATAAAGTCACACGGGGGGTTTATGTGGAATGTTTTGTTTTACTGATGGGGGCAGATAGAAGATGAAGAGTATTGGAATTGGATACAGGTGAAGAAAGAAGATTTAACTTCAATCAGGAAGAAGAGAAGATTGTAATTCGAGTTATGGAAAATTATAACAATATATGTACAATTATATTATATTGTATACTTTGTTTTTTTTCCTTTGAAGGGGGAATTTTTGGGTTTTTAAATTTGGGGGAGTAGTTCGGATTAAAATATATGTGGCATTATTTAATATGAATAAGTAAGTTATATAATCTTGGAGTGATCGATTATGGTATATGATTAGTAATGTTAGTAATGTTATTTTTATTCTTCTTTTTTTCTGTCTTTATACTGGGTTAAATATTATAATGGCTGTTTTTTTGGGTGTTTTTTTTTATTACAATACTGTTAAGCTCAGACAAATATCTATGCTTATGGGTTTTTCTTTGTATTATTTTATTTTATTTTATTCTATTATATATATATATATATATTTCTTTTTCTCAAAAATTTTTTTTTAATTCTTTTCTTTCTTTCTTTCCTCTTCCTCTTAATTTAGAACTGAAGATATAATGGTATTTGCTTTTCTTGTTGTTATAAATTCTTGTTGTTTTTCTTTCTTAAGAAATGTGTAGCGGAAGTCAGGGGTGGGTGGGAGAGGGATGGGGTGGGGTTGGGGGGAGGTTGGGGGGCAGGAGAGGGTGGGGGAGGGGGTAGGGGTGAAAAAAGGGGGGAAAAATTTTTTATTGTAAAACTTTTTCAATAAAAAAAAAAACAAACTATAAAACCCATGGTTAAAACAGTGAAGTCTTGGACTGAGGAGGCAAAGTTAAAGCTACAGGCTTGCCTCAACTGCACAGACTAGAGCATTTTCGAAGCTGCCTCAGCAGACCTGGATGAACTCACTAATATCATAATATTGTAAGTTAGTTTTTGTGAGGACTTATGTGGGCCGACCAAAAGCTTACACATATACAGTAACAATAAACCTTGGTTCACACTTAAACTCAACCAACTACATTGTGCCAAAGAGGAAGCCTACAAGAAAGGATGTAAAATGTTGTACAATCAAGTCAGGAATGTATTAATAAATGAGATCAAGGCAGCAAAGAGAAGCTACTCTGAAAAGTTGAGGAATCAATTCTCAGCAAATGAACCAGCACATATGTGGAAAAGACTGAAAAATATCATTGTCCACAGCAGACCTTCTTCTCTTACTGAAAGGAATCGGTAACTGGCAGATGACCTGAATGCGTTTTATTTTAGGTTTGAGAGGAGATAATTGTCACCTATCGCTACCATCTCCAACAATACACCAACAATAGCCAATTCTACTATACCTGATATCCCTCTGAGCCTGCCACCACTGGTGATCCCAGAAAAAGAGGTGTGAGGTCTATTTCACAGGCAAAAGACTGAAAAAGCATCGGGCCCAGAGAAAATACAGGTAATCCTCAAGTTACAAGTATAATAGAGATTGCCAGTTATATTTGTAACCTGAGGATTTGTTAATTGCATCATGTTAAATTAATGTGACCCCTCTCTGCTTTCTCCAATGCATTCATTAATCAAATGAGTAGGTAGGTCATTAAGTGCACATGAGGTATCTCAGGGTGGGAAGAGCATAGGGGGCCTAGTGCTGGAACAGACCCCTGCTTCCAATCATCAAAGACGTCCCCCCACCCTCTGAGATATCTCATACTTTCTTGGAGTTTCCATATTTGCTTCCCCCCATACTGCTCTGCAGGGTTTCCACAGGCGCTGGGCCTGTGAAGACTCACTTATCTTTCGAAGAACTCCATGGTCAAGCAAGCTGTCTCCTCTTTATCCTCTTTGTTGCACAATATTTATGGCAGTGTGGTTTCTTTACTGATTGAAGCACTCCAAAAGTGGAGCGCTGAGAGCACAGGCAGAATGGGATGTGGTCTGCTAAGCTTGCCTGATTTACCAAGGTTGCCTGCACAGACCACATTATCCACTTTTAGAGCACCGGGTAACCTCAGTGAATCTGAAGGAGTTTGAATTCACCCTCCTTCGGGCTCCCTCCTCCACAACAAGTTTTTACAAAGGGGACGAAAGGAATTTTAGAATCAGGAAGGGAATTTGGAGGTCTTCTAATCCAGTGCCAGGAGATCCTATGCCATTTCAGACAAGTGACTGTCCAATCTCTTCTTAAAAACTCCAGTGATGAAGCACCCATAACCTCTGAAGGCAAGCTGGTTAATTGTCCTCTCTGTTAGGAAGTTTCTCCTTAATTCCATGTTGATTCTCTCCTTGATTAGTTTCTAACCATTGTTTCTTGTCCTGCCCTCTGGTGCTTTGGAAAATAAATTGACCCCCTCCTCTTTGTGGCATCTTCTCAAATAGTGGAATGCTGTTATCATGTTCTCCCCTAGTTTTTCTTTTCTCTAGACTAGTCAAACCCAAGTCCTGCATATGTTCTTCATATGTTTTAGTTTAGTTTAGTTTCATCTTAGTTGCTCTTCTTTTCACTTTTTCCAAATCTCAACATCTTTTTTTGTAATGTAGTGACCAAAACTGGATGCAGTATTCCGGGTCATGCTAGGGCTTTATAAAATGGCAATAATACTTCGTGCAATTTTGATTCTGTGCCTCTGTTTATACAATCAAGGATAATATTAGCTTTTTTGGCTGCTGCCGCACATTGCTGACTCATATTTAAGTGATCGTCCACTAGGACAAGGTCCCTCTCAGTTACTGTTTTTGAGCCACATTTCATCTAATCTGTACTTGTATCTTTTGTTTTTCCTGTCTGGCTGTAAAACCCTGCTTTTCTCCACATTAAATTTCGTTTTGTTGCATAGGGTCCATTATTCAAGTCTGTCAAGACTTTTTTAGATCCTGAACTTGTCTTCTGGGGTGTTGTCTATTTCTGCCAGCTTAGTGGATTACTGATTGGATTATATTATATTGCTTGTGTTTATATTATATTAAATTCCAGTATGATATGGTCACTCTCGTCCAATGTTCCAGCAATTTCAACTCCCTCTATCACTTCTCTATTAGTAAGAATTACGTTCAGTACAGTTTTTCCTCTAGTTCCCTTCTGTACCATTTGGATGACAAAGTTGTCAGCTAAATTGTTTAGGAATCTGTTCGATTCCCCACTTACTGCAGAGTTTATCTCCCAGTTGACATCAGGGTTAGTCTCCCATTACGATTTCCTACATACATTTATTAATTGATTAGCAATTTTTTCAACTATTTCTTCTGCTTGGTTGGATGGCTTGTATAGCAATGTCATTTCCCCACTTTTATATTGACCCATATGGATTCTGGGAGGTTTTCATCCTGGTTTTCTGTATATCTGTAGAGATGTAGTGATCTTTTATATAATATACAACTCTGCCTCCTTTTTTGCTTCTTTTGAATAGTTTGTTCCCTAAATTTTAAGCATTAGTGTATAGGCATTTGAATCCTTTATGGGTCTTGGGTATGTTTCTTATATCTCTCACTTCGTAACTGGGATTTTCATTATTTCCATCATTCTCTATTTCATTATATTTTTCTTTTTTATTTCCTTTTTCTCTTTACTTCCTTTCTCCTTATGTGATTGGTTATCTAGTGATTTTTGCTTGGAATTAGGTTACAAAAGTAATGAAGATTGCCCCTCCCTTCCCGCCTCAATTTTAATTTAAAGTTTTCTCAAAAGATGAGCCATTTTTTTCTGAATTTATTCTTTCCAGTTCTTGTGAAGTGCAGTCCATCTCTTGCCAATAGCCCTTCCTGTAGGTAATGTAAACCGTGATTTAGAAAGTTGAAATTCTGTTGACAACACCAGTTTTTAAGCCAGTGGTTTGTTTCTAAAATCCTTTGCCCCCTCATTGGATGTTGGCCTTTTGTTGGAAGTATAGATAAAAACATCACTTGTGTTCTTACTTCTTTAACTTTTTTCCTTAGCTGTTTGTAATCTCATGTTATTGTTTTCAGATTCATTGTTGTGTCTTTGTTTCCACGTGTACAAGAAGACAGCCCCATAATAATCTATGGAGTTGATTATATTAGTAAGGTACTTAGTTACATCTTTGATTGTTACTCCAGAGAGACCATATACCTCCCTAGATTGACTGCCCGGTCTTTAGAGTCTAGTTTCTGTTCCCCTAAGAATTGAATCTCCTATCACCAATGTTCGCTTTTTCCCCCCCTACGGAAGTCTGGAATACTTTTCTTCCTCTCACAGGAATGCTGAGTTGTGCTCTTTTTTAGGAACTATGAATGAATGTTCCTTTATGAGTGTCTGTATATTTTCTTCCAGATGGATGCTATGAAAGCAATTGTTCAGTTCCTGAGGGGCTTCATTGGAGTGGGCTAGGATAGATAGTAGGGACTAGGTTGTTGTTTTCTTTAATAGTGACATGTTTGCATAGGTCTTGCTCTTTAGCTACATGTGTAGGCTCATTTTTTATGAAAGCTGTTCCTTATTGTATTCAATTTGAGTGTATCAGTTTTCTTTTTTATGTTCATATATTGGGTCATCATTACCTCACAAGCCTTTCTTCACTTTTAAGCTTTGTTTAGAACAAAAATTAAATATTAGTATTTGCTATTAATTCAATATGTTACCTATCTACTAATCTAACAATACTATTCAAAATTATATTCTCTGAGTTTACATGTTAAACCAGGTGGTATTTTTCTGTTGCTTGTCAATTTATTTTTAGTAGTGTGCCAGATACACTGCATTTGGGCTCACTGTATTACTAACAGAATACCACAGTGGCAGGAACCTGGGAGGTGGGTGGGTAAGTGAACTGGAATTGTCACCACTATCAACATAGACTATCTAATGGCAGGAAACCATTTGGGGAATGACATCCTTATTATTGTATTACCAGATAAGGAAAGAAATAAGAAAAGAGTACACTTTCAAAACACTAATTGTGATATAACTTTCTTGAGGATAGAGTATTATGATTTCTAGTGGAATTGGAATTCTGTCTGGAAGTTCTATGCATTAACTGGGAAAAAATCAACAAATACATGACACCTAAATCAATATTAGCAGACAAATTCATAAAATAAAATGGTTCCAATTCTGGTGCTAAATAATTCTATTAAATTAGTTCTTTTCTCCAAAGCTTCATTATCATAAATTTAGAAGTCTTTTTACTTACTTCAAAAATGCAAATTGCAAAAGAAACAATTTAATTTAAAAATAATAACAAATAATAAAAACAATTTAATAATAAATCATTCTTCAACATGCTTTCATCAATATTAGCAAAAAATTGGTTTTTGCTGAATTCATTTTGCTTACATGAAACTAACCAACAAAATTGCTGTACTGGTAATTGCCACACTCCAGCCTAGCACAGTAATGTCTAATCTTTTCAGCACTGAGTGCCGGAACCCAGAAGAGAACAGTTGACTGATGCACATGTGTGCGTCAGCCAGCTCCTCTTCTAGGTTCCGTTGCACGCATGTGCACCAGCCAGCTGCTCTCTTCCAGGTTCCATCGCTCGGTGCCAAAAAAATTAGCCATCACTGTGCTAGGCTGGGGTATGGCAATTATCAATACAGCAGTTTTGTGGGTTAGTTTCATGTAAGCATGCGCATGATGGAACCAGAACCAGAAAGAAAGCAGCTGTCCAGCACGCATGCACGTAACAAAACCTGGAAGAGCAGCTGGCGGCAGCCCACGTGCCCACAGAGAGCTCTGCGTGCCATCTCTGGCATGCGTGCCATAGGTTCACCATCACGGGCCTAGCATAGTACTACTTTGAAAGAAATATGCAGCAGAACCAGTATTATGGAAAAATGATATAATAACATTTTTTTTTGAAGATTTCATAAAATTATATAAGCCTATCATATCTGCAAAAAAGTCATACCTCACATAATTTGATTTGCCACAGTGCTATATACAAGCAACCACCTGGTTCAGTATGGATTACTTTATAGCAGGGGCAAGCAATCATTTTATGTCAAAGAGTTCTACTTATTCACCCGCAAGAATTACAGTGTTTTTGTCATTAATGCAATTATGTTCTGAAAGTGGAGAAGATATTTTTTCTTTTAATATTTCAGGCTCTGAAATAGTAAAAATTTGAGCACTGCCCCTTCTTTTATTCCCCAAAAGGAGAAAATTCACTAAAAACTAATGCTCTGCTGCTAATTTTAACAGCACAATATTAAGATGTTGGAATTGGAATTGCCCCAAAAGATCTGGTTTCTTACCCCAACACAAACCAATTATATTAAGAGCAGCATTTCTAATTTTGTTTACAAATAAACCAATAATTACCTTTAGTTATTCGTCCTCTGGGACCAGTCCATTGATATTTTGGATCAATGATTCTTTGCATTAATAGTTTTTCAGTTAAGCAGTTTAGAATTATTTTTTTGGAATCAATAATAACATATATTGGAACTAAAATAGGAAAAATCACATGAGATACAAGATTATATACAATTTAACAAAAATAATGCTAATAATATTTCATAAAGGCTTATTTCTGTATGATGAATAAAAAGAATGGTTTGGTGAATATTATTATTATATTATATTATATTATATTATATTATATTATATTATATTATATTATATTATATTATATTATATTATATTATATTATATTATATATAATATCATATTAGGTTACACAAACAAAAAAAGTTTTGTTTTTTCCATTAAAATAAATTACTGAAAAAATATTAATACATTTTTGCTGCATGGAATTGAGGTTTAGAATTTAGAGGTTTAAAATTTAGAATTTTTCTTTCCATGAATGATCTATGTATTAAATGCATAGGCATTTGATTACTTTCTATGATTAGAGAAGGAGGGAGAGAACACAATATTTTTCTGAATTCGTTTTCTCAATCAAATTCATATTTTCCACTGAAAGGTTTTTTTAGATATGCAAAAAATTACACTTGAGAAACTAGGCTTAGAATATGAGAAGAGGATAATTCTGAAATTAGAAATTGGAAGAAAAAAGATAATCTTCAATCAAATATGGAACCGCCACTCTGGCTGCTATAAAAATGGCTCTAGGGGCTTAGTGCTCTAAACTAGAGAGAAAAATTATAAATTTTGAGAAAAATGGTCTCATGTCTTTTTCTCATATAATAAACCAGAAAGAGAAGAACAGTAAAAAAATCCCACATGGTAAATTTTGAGCAATAAAAAAGGAAAATGGACCTTCTGTAAAGTTTTAAATTTGACATTAACTCTTCAGAGAAACACTGTAGTTAATGTGTGATGATAAAACATTTACTTCGAGCAAATATTCAATAATTATTGATAAATATTATTATTATTATTTAGTAAAGCAATAAATATCTATTTATAGTGAGCCCTGATAATTAATATACCCTACAACGTTGAAATGTTTAAGCCTACTTTATTTTCATCCTACTTCTCCCTCAAGGAATTAATGTAATTGTAAATTAATTGCATTAGGGACATGGATTGGATTTGCTTGACCATAGGGTTTACGAGTAACTTGGACTTGTGATTATTTGTTATCCTGGGATATCTTAATTCCAAAGGGCCAAGAGAATCTAAAAGGAATTCAGCCATTTTTTACTCCTAACCATGAGGAAAATGTACACCTTCAATGTTTGAAAATTTCAGCAGAAACAAATGTCAATTTCTGGGGTGTAGGAGAATGAGCTGCCATGGCAGTGACTGTGATTATTTCTTTTTTTACAGCTTTAATGTTTTGTCTACTTGCCTGCCAGATGCATGAGGGAAATTATGCAGGCAGCTAGAAAGTTCTTGTTTTTCTCAAGAACATTTGTAAGCATATACATCTACTTTTTGGGTAAGATTTGTAAGATTACAAAAAGGAGAAGTGAAAAATAAAGACAAAACTAAAAATTAGGCTCTAGTTATAACCCCATTCAAAGTTAAAATGATTGAAGACATAATATATTTGTTATAGAGGTATTACTCACTTAATAGCAATAGCACTTAGACTTATATACTGCTTCACAATGCTTGCTGTAAATGGGACCGGAATTATCATTGCTAAGTGATATCACTATAAAGTGTGATGTCATATAGCTGCCATCACTAAGAAGACATAATACATTTGTTGTAGAGTTAGTCCTCCTTAGTGTGCTGTTTAGTGATGGCAGTTCTGGCAGTCCCCAGTTACTGTTGTTAAGCAACTGTAACTGGGGACAGGTTTTTAAGCAAGGATGTCACGTGACTGCAACTTCTGACCCACTGACTTTGCTTGTGATAAGCCAGGAGGAAGGTCACCAATCATGATTGTGATGACGATTGTAAAGCTGTAGGGATGTCATAGCAACCTTGTAGAGTTGCTGAATGAGTGGTTGTTAACTGACAACCACTGTAAGTGTATATAATCTATGTGGAGTTTTATTTATCATTTAAGGACAAGGACAACATTGGCTCCTCTCGAAGTGAGGTATAATAATTAAACAATACTATAGACATTCAAGGTAAAAAAAGTCATGCTTTGGTTAACTCAAATAATGTGCACCTATGTTAAAAATGTTCTCTTCTTGCTTTCCATTCCAAGTAGTTTCTTTGATTGCATATCAATGGGCTTCCTCAGGTATATTATTTTTTTCTCAGCACAGAAAATCTATTAAGGTAAGTGTGCACCACTTTTCTTGGTTTGGAGGGGGGGACAACACTGGTGGCTAGTTTTATGATCTACATATAAGCAGCAGAGAAAATGCCAATAATCACTAGATTACTGGACTGAATAGGTACTATTTGCATAACTTTGAAAAGCTTATGGCACCTATTTTAAAGTTTACCCATTTTCTCTTCAAGCTACTGAACATTTCAGCTCTAAGATAGTTCTGGGGAGGCTGCAAATCACAAATAGGAACTAAGAAATTTACAATAACCTTTGTCTGCTATCTACTCCAACCATAAGAAGTGGAAGAGACGCATAATGTTTTCAATGACAGTGCTAGAAGTTCTCCATTGGAAACGTTTAATGTTAAATTAGGTGCAATTTAAGACTCCTAATTCAGTGCATTACTAGTTTATGATGGAGAGCTACTTTTATCCAGAAAAATCCCATTTTGTTGAGAAACTGTCATGTTTCGGTCTTTGGGCCTGAGATCCTTGCCATAAAATTATTGCTAAGCTATGTAATAATCTAATGAAAGAACATGTACCATCCTGAAGAAGGGCAGCAGTTGAAACAAGTCTGGCCCCGCTTCCTATTGTAAACAGATTAGTCGAAATGCTCTAACATTCCTTTCCTGTTGCAGATAAATTAACTAAAGAAATTTGCATACTTAATTATCAGCCTTATCGGTTAGGGACTGATGGGTGAGGGCTGTAATGTTTTAGTAATGAACCCACCTTCTGGGAGGACCATCTTCTAGCAGAGGCATGAATACTCTGTTGCTTATTGCCTACTGCTTGATAATGATCATGTGCCAGTGTTTTCTAAAAGTGTTAAAAAGCTATGATAATTTATGAAGTGGGGGCTCTTGATTTTTTTAGTAGCCCCAAGAGCATACCTCTTTGCACTGGACAATAAAGAAGTTGCGATTTCTCACTATATGTGACAATTGTCTACCATGAAGAGCAGGAAATCAGAGGTTCAGGCAGTTCAAATGAATATACAGGTTTATTTCAAGCTTATGCTCTTTACAAAAATCTGAACTACTAATGGTCAAAGCAAATTGGTAGTCGATGGAATTTAAGGTGGGCTGGACTTAAATCTCTTATGGTTGCGAAGGGACTGAAGACTGATGATGCATTAGGCCCCTCCCTCAGGCTTAGCCTGAAAATCTCTTACATCTATTTTGTAGCAGAGAAAAACAAATCCGACATTTGACTGGATCAATTCATGGTTTCAATGGTTTTATGGACCCCAGTCATAAGAACAATAAAAAGACAGCTTTTAGACAGCTGTCTAAAATCAACAAATGAAAAAAAAAATGTGTTACCAATTCTTTCTTCTGTTCCAACTATTTGAATAGATGTTTGCTGAGTTCCTGTGGCAGAAATAATAGATTTGTATAGAGTTTCTTTTTTTTGTGAAATGCTTCTAGTTTCTCTCTTCAAATATATAGCTTTTTTCCTTAAATGGCACATTTTATTCATAAAACATGGACTTCCAATTTCTGCAATAAGAAATAACAAAGAAAGAAAATAAACCAAAACACAATTTTACAAAGCATATTATGATTTTGATTAAAATAATTAGGCCATCCGTATACACATTATTAGTCTAACTGTATATCATGTATCTAACAAAACATTGTAGACTTCTGAAATAATATGCTCACTTTGGCTAGTGAAAGACATATTTTCTTAGTTACATTTCCATCAACTAATGTCCAGAAAATGAACAAAACTAACAAACATAATTTTACTTCTCTTTCCAATAAACTCTAAGAAATAAAAGACAACTTAAAGAAAACAACTCACTGAGGATAAAAATGCTGCTATCTTTTGGTATGAAAAAAATTATTGTATTCTTATTGGAATTTTTTTTTTTTTTTTTATTTTAATTTGATTTATATGCCGCCCTTCTCCGGAGACTCAGGGCAGCTTACAATGTGTTAAGCAATAGCCTTCATACTTGTGTATATTTATACAAAGTCAGCTTATTGCCCCCAACAAACTGGGTCCTCAATTGACCTACCTTAGAAAGGATGGAAGGCTGAGTCGACCTTGAGCCTGGCGAGGATTGAACTCACAGAAATTACAGGCAGCTGGTGTTAATTGCTGCCTTTAGTAGGAGGCATTAGCCCTCTACGCTACACAGGCACAGGAATACAATAAGAGTACAATAGGAAAAGGAGTGAAGGAGTTCAAGCAAAGGCACGAATGTCTGAAAGATTGAATGACGGTATACTTGTCAAATGCCAGGGAAATCAGGAAATCCAGGAAGTTCAAATGAATATAAACATTCATTGCAAGCTCTCTGTAAGAATCTGAACTACTAATGGTCAAAGCAAATTGGCAATAGAGGAGAGTCAGTGTTACTCAAAGTGGGCTGGACTTAGATCCCTTCTGGGTGTGAAAGGACTCGAGACTGATGAAGCATTTGGCCCATCCCTTGGGCTTAGCCTGGTCATTTCCTACAGTACAGTATAAATTGTCGGCATAAACCAACTGCCAATCAAACAGGAGGAGAGAGGAGGGATGACAACATGACTATTGTTCTGCAAGCACAAGTCTCATGAAGAAAGGATAAAACTAAAGCATAGTTAGCTCCACTAAGAAACAGTTTGTTCCAGTGGTGGGATTCAAATAATTTAACAACTGATTCTCTGCTCTAATGACCGGCTGGTAGATATGGCCAGGGTGGGCGTAGCCAGGGGCAGCACTCAGCCTCCTACAGCACTGTGCCAGTCAAAACGGGGCGTAGGGATTACAAAATGTGGCCTTTGCTTTGTGACCTCCAGATCCAGCGAGCAAGGAGTGTGAACTGAACAGAAAATACGCTTGTTTCGTTATGAAGAAATATCCCCAAAGTCAGAGGTACATTAAATGTAGATTGATTTTTAGCTACATGTCTCCCCATCAAACAGTAAAATTTGAAGTTTCATGTAAAGAAGATACATTTTAGGATGAGTAACCACAGTTTGCATGTTGGGGATTCCTAAAGGAATGCTGGGAAACTGTATTTTAAAGAACATTTGAGGGAGAGGTGCGAAATAGTCCTTCTCTGCCTGAGGCTGTAGAGACCCGGCACCAATCAAAACATTTTTTGTGAAGTAACTGATCAACACTGAAGGGTAAGTCACTAGTATATGAACATAAGAGCAAACTCCACTCCCTTCTAGTACTGATGATGTTACCTAGTTTGATAATGAAATATCTGCAAAAAAACTATCAAGCTCAGAAAGCACCAGTAAACCCACAGTTCAACCCTAAGCTACAAATATTCTCTTCTATCGAGAAACACTTTTTGCTTTATAACTATGTTATATAAGATGTCTCCCAATGGATTTCATTCTAAATTTTGATATGATTTCTGTAAATAAGGAATGTAGAATTGTAATGGCTGAATATTTGATCCTTCATACATAAAAAAATAATAATACAAAGCTAGGGGATAAGGAAATAAAAAAGATTTGAAAGGTTTTATTTGAAAAAAGAAAAGGCTCAGGAAAGAAAAAAAATGAAAGTGTAAGAAAGAAAGAGGGGGAAAAAAAGAAAAACCGAAAAAGAATGATTTCCAACTTTCTTTGTTTTTATATATATATATAAGTCTCCCAATGGGCAGCACAAAATCTGCTGGCTGCCAAAATGAAAAGAAGGAAAAAAACCCCCGAAAGTAGTAAATGTGATTTCACTCATTTTTCTGTAACCCAACTAGGAAAATAGGAAAAACCTGGTTTAAAGAAACACACACACACAAGCACACACACACACACACATATATATGTAAATAAATATATCAAACTCACTCTAAGATTAATATTTGTCTACATTACTTCCATAATCCCCTATTTCCGTGATGGTGAACCTATCATACGTGTGAGCCTTCTGTGAGTGCATGGGCCTCCCTCCAGCCAGGTGATTTTTGGGATGTGCAGGGGCCAGGGCACAAGGATCTGTGTACTCTGGGAGTTTTATTTCCAGTAGTACGAGTATATGCATATACATACACATATTCTCAGCTTTTAGGATGACATCAGAACTTCCGTTATTGCATTAATCAACACATACAAATCCTCTGATTAAATGGAAATACCCGTTCCATTCTGTGTTGTGTTGGTGTTTGCCTAGTTTAGGTTTGCTGAATTAACACTTATCCTTCTCAATATTCCTGCATCATTTGAAATCTATCCCTACGTGGTGAAGGTTGCTAAAATGTTTGAATTCCAGCCCTCATGCACATGTACATGGGGACTGGGAGCATATGGGGAGTCATGTGTGCATGCACGAGGGGTGGGGGGGGGTCATGCATACATGCATGGGGTTGGCACAGGAAGAGAAAAAGGTTAGCCATCACTGCCTTATTTAATCATCAAAGCCCAGATCAACTTTTAATTTCAGTTTCTCACAAAAAGTCCAGTAATGGTTCATATCGCTTTAATCACTATTTGTTAATGAAACCACAACTGATTCATTTAATTGCCCCAAACTCTAAATAAAACAGGATTGGAAAATCCTAAACTCTAGTGTAGACCCATGCTTCTCAACTTTGGCAACTTTAAGGTGTATGGACTTCAATTCCCAGTATTCCCCAGGCAGCATAAAGTTCGCCCATCTTAAATTTGCCAAGACTGAAAAACATTGATCTACAGATAGGGATTTTCCCATTCCTCTTTTACTGGTTTGTACTTACTTATGAGCAATCATAAAGCAAAATCCCTATTCCCAACTCACCCCACAGTAATGATCATGCAAATTCCCATTCCTAATTCATCCTAGGGGAAGGGTTTTGGACCTCCTGCACGAACCTGGAAGCCAAAACAGGCCATGGGTAAGAAACGTGATGCCCCGGTACCCCATTTTGGGCTTGGAAGGCTTCCTGCACCAACCTGGAAGCCAAAACGGACTGCAAGGGGACTCCTGGGGGGTGCAGTCAGAGGTGGGATTAGCCGGTTCTCTGAACTGGGCAAAAAGTTAACAACCGGTTCACCCTCTTCCTTTAGACCTCACATAAAGTATAAGTTCTTCATACGGTTTCTCTCAGATAGAACATAGAACATAGAATAACAGAGTTGGAAGGGACCTTGGAAGTCTTGCTTGAGCAGGAGATCCTATTCCAGTGATGGCTAACCTTTTCGGCAATGAGTACTGAAACTGGAGCGCGTCATTCCTTGGTTAATTGTTCTGTTAGGAAATTTCTCCTTGCTTTTAGATTTCTTCTCTCCTTGTTTACTTTCCATCCATTGTTTCTCATCTTGCCTTCTGATGCTTTGAAAAATAGGTTGACCCCTTCTTTGTGGCAACCCATCAAATATTGAAACACTGCTATCATGTCTCCCCTAGTCCTTATTTTTACTAGATTAGACATAATTAATTCCTGAAAAATCTTCCAAATCTTCGAAAGCAAAGATCTGGAAGAGAGAAGAATCAGGAAGTCCAGCCAGGAGCAAGGAAACAGAAAAGTTAAACAAAAGGTAAATGCTGATGGAATAGGAATAGAAATCAGAAATGAAAAAAAATCAAAGTTTATTAAAAAAGCTTATTTATGTAATATATTTCTATTCTGTGGTAACCCAAGCAGATTCTGTTAACTGCTTTCACTCTTGATTGAATAATAGTAATATCTAATGAATTAAATAAATAAAATTGAAGGAAAACAAGATTTGATGCAAACACGACAAGCTTTAAATTCTGGTTGAAAACCACAAATTAGGACCAAGACATTGCCCAAGGAAGTGAAAAATATTGAGTCCATTAAGGTATTAAACTGTAATTCAGGAAAAACATTAGCTTAAAAAATTCACTGTTGAATTTACAATTTATATATCTATACACAGAGTATAATAAAGTGTAATTAAAACTTCAGTATGTTAAAAGTAATTTAATTTGTTCAGAAATCTATAAAAATAAACTTGATAATGCAGTAGAGAGCATTGGATTAAAATAAGTGGAAGAATAAATAAGAAATAAAATCAGTATTGTTGCCAGGTTCTATTATCAATCATCCCCAAAACAAATTGCATAAATGTTGGAACCATCAAGTAGTAATAGGGAATTTACTTCTTTTAAAAACTTTTAATTTCGCTGACAACTTGCTTGACAACCCACCCTTTTTTTTCAAAGGGTGAAAAGTGATACATGGAATTTGGCTATCTTTGATTATTTTAATCAATAGGAAACATGTAATAGATAAATGGAAATAGTTTGAAATAGTCTTCAAATTAATAAATTAAAACCAGTACAAAACATATATTGTGGACATCAGATATTAATAAACTCAGAGAAGTAGGATTTTTTGACAAGGCAGCTAAAATGAAAAGGATACAAGGTGTCTCACCCCCTAAAAGAAGGGAGCTACTAAAAATACAGTTGCAAACAATTCCAATGTTGGAAAAATGGAAGTTAGCAGAAGGAAATGTGACTGAATCTCTGGTGAAATGCAGCTGGTTCTATCCAACTCGGATGAACCGGTAGCAGCAGCAGCGGGAGGCTCCGCTCAATTGGCCGGAGGTTATCCTGTCCCATTTTTGATGCTCTGCATATGCGTACTGTTGCACATGACTGGTTTGCTACAGGTTCCCATTTGCAAACCAGTTGCAAAGGTAAATGGATTTCACCCCTGGACCAAATGCCTTACTAATCATTGAATATTAAAGGTACATATATAAATTACACAGATAGACAGACAACAAGTCAACCAGAAAGAATGCACAGTAATGTTTATTTATAAAGATAGTGCCGTGAAAGTTTGGAATCAACAGAGATTAATAAAGTATAAGAAGAAGAAAAAGACTTTCTAGTATGTTCAAATAAAGAGTGTTATTAATTATCTTTCTGATTCCTTTTTGATCACATGGCTGAAAATAAAGCTGTTAGGATTTTGGAAGAAATTCAAAACTATACAGGCTTTCCTGCCTTGTTTAAAAATTACAGTACTGAACATAATACTGAAGGTACAACCTGAGATCATCTTCTCTAAAGCCTTGAGTACACAGAGTCCCCCCATCCCTGGGCTAAAGACTGCTAGTAATTTTTACTCTTAAAGTAACAGAATATAGGGAGCAATCATTCTAAATATACTTAAGCTATTTTAATTACATTTCAATTAAGTTATAATAAATGAAACTTAATTTTGGTCTGAATTCATTCTGGCTCTGCCTAATTCTTGGTTTGTGGCTTCAACTCATCACTCAAAGGCAAAGTGGAATCCTCAGCCTGAAAATGATTGGATCCCCTTTCTGTAATACCACCAAGTATTCATTTCTAGAGACCTGTTCCTAGCTTCCTCTCCTTCCTCAAATAAATCAAAATGTATACAAAGTTAAAGGAAAGAGTATGATCGAATAACTGAGTTTTCTGTCCTGTGATAATATATGCCACCTCAAGATAGATAGATGCTCCCTTTGAATATTATGGAGAAGTTTTGTGACTAAGGAGAAAGGAAATACTGTTTACTTCAGGATTTGACTTATTTGTCTCTTCTATATTTGCATTACTTACCAGTGGTTGGAGAGAAAGGGAGAAACGCTAATGATGAGAGTGTGCAAAGAAGCTGTATTAGAGAAACACGATGTAAAGGAATTATTCCTGGCACCATGGTCTTCATTCTTCTCCCTTTTAACTGTGTGACTGCCTCCCACTTGCAAGCAATTCAGAAAAGGTGAAAGAAATGAGAGAAGCATAGGCATGAATACTGATTTGGAATGTAAACTGAGAAAAGTAGGCGGGGCTTGGAATAGAGGGAAGGAAAGAAAAGGATTGTTAGTTTTTAAAATAAAACTGTTGCTGATGAAATGTGGAAGAAAGAAGGAAGAGGCAGAAAAAGAAGAATCAAGAAATTAGAGAAACCCAATATGGGAAAATTTTAACCTTATGATAAAAGTCAGCAACAGCATATTAATGGATGACTGTTAGAGAAGTGTCACTTCTCTCTGTCTCCATCCATCTCTCTCTCTCTTTCATATCTCTCTTTCTCTTTCTTTCTCTCTGTCTCTCTCTCTCTGTCTCTCTGTCTCTCTCTCTCACACACACACACCCTGTGTTTTAGATTTTAGTTATTACTAGCTAATAACCGGATGTTGCCTGGGTATTTATTTATCCTAATCCTGTATTAGACAGGAAAAGCAATCACTCACTGTGGTGAGAATTAGAAATCCAATTGCCCTGGCCAACAGCCTGGGAAAAATTCTACAGGGTGATTATCTGCATTAGCTGGCAGCTCCCCTGATAACTTGTCTTCTTTGCTTGAAGCTAGGGCAGTGATGGCTAACCTTTTTGCCATCACATGCTGGAGGGGGGGGGAGGTTCGCATGCATGTGTGCCCACACCCATAATTCTATGCGCGCTGCCCTGCGCATGCGCATGCAATCCCCCTCCCCCTGCTCCTGGCACACCATGACCAGGTAGGCCCGTTTTTCTTTCTCACCTAGCCCCAAATCCTCTCTATGCATCTGGGGAAGGCGAAAACAGCCTCCCCCCCCCCCGAGACCTTCCAGAGGCCTGAAACAGCCCATTTCCTAACTCTCTAGGAGTCTCTGAAGGCTGGGGAAAGCAAAAAATGACACTTCCTGTCCTATCGGGAGTTGGGAAATGGGCCCTTTCAGGCCTTCGGAGGGCTTTTGGGGGAGTGGGGAAGGCTGTTTTCGCCCTACGCAGATGCATAGAGAGGATCTGGAGCCAGGTGAGAAAGAAGAATGGGCCTTCCCCACCTCCCCAGGCCCTCCAGAGACAGGAAACAGCCTGTTTCCCTACATCTGGTGGGCCCAGAAGGCCTGAAAATCAGCTGCCAGTGCGTGCATAAGAACCAGAGTTGAGCTGGTGTGCCCACTGATATGGCTAAGTGTGCCACCTGTGGCACACATGCTATAGGTTGGCCATCACAGGTCTAAGAGGTTCATTTTACATTTGTTTGTTTGTTTGCTTGTCTCTTTAAGAACCAATTCACCTTACCAGAGGGAGCCCCCTTGTGCAGAACTGTGAAACTGTTACCATGGCAACACCATTGTGATGTACATTAGAATTGGTTGAAATTGCTTGAGTCTTTCCAGTTATGCTAGATCATATATGTATGTGTGTATGTGTGTGTATCTCTCTCTCTCTCTCTCTGTGTGTATTAAGTGTTTTTCTATCGAGACACCTGGTCTACCCCAACATGTGGGAGGGGGCATTCTGCATACATACATTCTTATATACAGATACCCATCCTCCCCCTGCATAGAAATATTACAGTCTGACTTCTAAGTAGTAGAAGGACTGAGGCAGGACCAAATCATTAAACAAAATAGGAGAGATTTGTCTTCACTGACAAATGGTTCAACATAATGTGATTCTCTGTAGCATCCAGTTTCTGCTGCAGCCATTTGCTGCATATGTTGTGCTGTAGCCACTTTTTCTTTTAAGCGAACTTTTTCTTCAGTGCAAACAAGCTGCAGAAAGCTTTTCTTTGCTTTTCTCTACTACTCAGCCTGGCAGGCACTTAACAAAGTAAGTAGTTTACAGATTCTGTCCCTCTTTTCCAGGCATTCAGTAAAATTAGAAACTGAAGGGGTTAAAAGAGATCGTGATTGGAGGTCAGAGGTTAAGAGCATTCAGTTTCAGCAACTAATTGGGGATGGAGCTCAAGATGGCAACCAGGTGAGTAGCTCTGAGTTTAAGCTCTCCATTTTTAACTTTTACTTTGGTATCTTTATTGTCCATTTCTAATTTTTAAATCATTTAAATTATATCACCTAAGAGGCCATCTATCTTCTCCAACTATAATTTCAAATCAATAAACTTTATTATAGTCATTAATTAGCAAAATGAAAAAAGAGGAGAAAATAAGGTTTGAAAAGCCAGAACACTCAATAATTAATAAAGAGGAGTGATACTTAAAAAGAAATGCTAAAACGCATCATTCTTATTAGCTAAAACTAACCTAGAATTATAAAGCTCTTCTCAAACTTGAGGGAGGTACCACATAATAGCTGACATTAAACAAAAATTGGAGCCAGCTGCTTCACTGCAAATGCTCTGATAGACATTACTACTTGCGGAACAGCTGCCAAATAGAAGGAATGCATGTGAGTTTTGCTAACTAATCAGGGGTCTCCAAATGGCAATTTTAAGACTTGTGGGTTTAAGCTTTGCTGGCTGAGGAATTCTGGGACTTGAAGTCCACAAGGCTTAAAGTTGCTAAGTTTTGGAGACCCCTGCTTTAAGCAATCTAATGTCCCTAGCATGCTTCTTAAAATGAAACCTTTCTTTGAGCTTCTTCTCAATATTCCCAGTACATGTCTTCTGTTTGGAGAAAGCTAGCCTACTTTTGAATCAATTTTCCAAAGAGGGCATTACCACTTAAAAACTTAAATATGGTATTGGTAAAACAGATAAACTGGGATTGCTTTAAAGAAACGGACATTGCTGATAAAGGAAAGAATTGCACCCATAAGGGGAAAAACAATGAAAGGACGGAAAGATGGGCTTTGGAGAGTGAGAAAACTTGGAAATCAAACATTTATTTGGATGCAAAGTTTATTCTGCTGAATTCTGTATTTGTAGTTTGTGCTGTGTGTAGCTTCCTTTGTTATGACGGAGAGACAGGCATGGCACAGCACTCAGCATTTTTCTCTTTTTCCCTCTGCACCTTTATAATTTTTGTAAACTATTTTTTTGTCTTCTCAGCTAACCTATTACTTCCTTGCTGTGCTGCCCAAGAGGGATTTGTACATCATCTGCCTGACACAGAAGCATTCCAGAATTGTTAGCATAATACTGGTCAGTGAAACCTATATGTTTTACTAATAAAATTTAAGTGGGTTGCGATAACAAGTTTACTGGGTGTTTTTTTATAGAATGTGTTTGGACTTTGAAATTGAATCATTTACAGGTATTTTACCAATGAGGAAAAATATGTGGAATTATGGCAAAAAGAAAGTGTGCAGTTTGAGTTCTGGTGAACTGTGGCACATACTTTCTTCACTTTTTGTGATTTTTTTTTTAGGGACCTATTGCAAGAAGTTGATATCACTTACCAGATTCAGAAACTGGGAACAACCCAAGTCAACACCCATTTTTAAGTCTCCTTTTAAAGCTGGTTTATCTCTTTTTGGCTATGGAAAGCTGCTCATCTCATCTACTCAATGGAAATGCCTAGGAGAGAAGGTTCCATACATACCCCATGGCTGGAAAGAAAAACGTGCTTTCTGCTGATAGAGACACAATTAAGTGTTATAGTAACAAACCTGGAAAATGCCCAAAGATGCCTGAATAGGAACTCAATAGCAATAGATATATGGTTAGCCCCACAGTGATGGTTAATTATTATCTTTTGATTCAATAGACTTGAATAGGAACCTGTCAAGAGAAACTACAGCCACTTTGGGAATAGTTCTCCATAATACTGAGAACTATATGAAAATGGACTTGGGTAGCCTTCATCAACCTCAAAGCCTGCTTTTTTTATGATGGCTTTCTTGTGGATCACTACAGATGCTGAAAAGACCAATCAACATTTCAGCTACAAGTTTACCATCGCTGCACTGCCCTATACTGTATTCAACCTCCAGTGAATACTTGCAGAAGACTGGGCATAGCAGATTGTGAGGGTTGTAAGTTATGGAGATAATTTGCCTTTAGTTACATTTATATTTTCTTTCTGAATGAATTTCTTGCTCCATAGAACAGAAGGACTACATGACATAGAATATGTTACACAAAATAGCCGATGTTACACCATTATCACCTATTGAGTTAGAAGGATACATAACCTATGGAATGCATCCCTTTGTTGAGAGTTCCTTAATATTTCATGACCCTGCCTTTCTTGATGCATCTTATTGCTCAATCACTAGGATGACTCGTGGAGATGTAAATGTCTGGATGTTTACCTTTTTTCTTGATATGGGTGACACTTATGTGTATCGCAAGTCTCCCCACATCACAAGCAATTGTGTTGACTTTTAAAATCTCTGCTATGCTACAAGTCAGACAAACTCTGAAGGATAGTTAATCTTAGATGTGTGGGCCTGCTATTTATAAAGTGTTACTTCATACATGTTTGGTATGTGTTCTCTGGGAGTTTTATCTCCAGTAGTACGCATATATGCATATATGCATATCCATATTCTCAGTGTTTAGGATGACATCACAGCCTCTGTTATTGCATTAATCAATACATACAACACATACAAATCAGGGTTCTAAAATTTTTTACTACCAGTTCTGTGGGTATGACTTATTTTGTGGCCGTGGCTTGATGGTCATCTAACAATTCTTTAGCATTTAGCAGAAGTACTGGTCTACCAGGCTTTTAACTGCTTGCAGAGCTGTACCGGTCTACCCATTTAGTTTTGCAGGCATTGGTCTATCCATTTATTTTTTCAGACACCAGTCTACTCATTTGTTTTCTTTAACACTCATCAGCTGTAGGGTGGCCCTTTGAAGCTCTGTGGCAAAAGTTTAAACAGTTTTTTCCCCTCTAGCTGATCAGCTGGGACTCAGGAGGCAGCAATAGATTGGAGGTGGGGCCAAATAAAAGGTAAGAATAATGCAGGGGGGGCGGGGAGGGGGGCGGCGGGAGAGCGGGGGGGCAGAACTGGTTCAGTGATGTCATATTGTCACCGCTACCAGCTCGGCGGAACCGGGTGGAACCCACCACTGATATAAATCTGATTAAATGGAAATACCACTTCCATTCTTGTGTTATGTTGGTATTTGCCTAGTTTAGGATTGCTGAATTAGTATTTATCCTTCTGAATATTCCTGTATCATTTGAAATCTATGCCCATGTTATAGCCAGTGCTATTAGCAGACTACAAACTGAAGTCTAGTTCTGCCTATTACGAGAGTCAAGGTTTTGGGGTTTTTTTTGTGGATTTTAACTTACGCTTTTTTATATATTGTAATATATGTTGCTATAAACACATAGACACAAACACACACACAAACATCCCCACCCACATGTATGTGTGTGTATACACACACACACACACACACACACATACATCCAGATAGATAGATAGATAGATAGATAGATAGATAGATGATAGATAGATAGATAGATAGATAGATAGATAGATAGATAGATAGATAGATAGATAGATAGATAGATAGATAGATAGATGATAGATAGAATAGATTACTTTAAGTGCAAATCTAAAATATACTTCTGTAAATATACATTAATTTAGTTAATTTGTGGATGATAGCAAAAATATTAACCTATCCTCCCCCTGCATAGAAGTACTATAGCCTGACTTCTAAGTAGTAGAAGGACTGAGGCAGGACCAAATCATTAAACAAAATAGGGGAGATTTGTCTTTGTAGATTATTTTAATCCCATATTTTTAAATATATAACTCAAGACAATGAATGTACCTGCATCCCCATTCCCCACAACTGTTCTGTGAGGTGGATTGGGAAAAAGAGAATAACTGGTACAAAGTTATCCAGTTATTTTTCATGCCTAAGGGAACCCTAGGACTCCCAGCCTCCTGGTTTCTCCATCAACACCTTAACCACTGTATCAAATTAGCTCTCAATTGTTTCTTAACTGATGAACCCTAGAAGTGTCTATATATCTCTTCTGGAAATGTATTGCTGCTCCAGAACATGGTTCAGCATAATGTGATTCTCTCTAGCATCCAATTTCTGCTAAGCCATTTGCTGCATATGTTGTGCTGTAGCCACTTTTTCTTTTAAGTGAACTTTTTCTTCAGTGCAAACAAGCTACAGAAAGCTTTTCTTTGCTTTTCTCTACTACTCAGCCTGGCAGGCACTTAACAAAGTAAGTAATTTACAGATTCCGTCCCTCTTTTTCAGGCATGCTGTAAATTTAGCAAATGAAGGAGTTAAAAGAGATTGGAGGTCAGAGGTTAAGAGCATTCAGTTTCAGCAACTAATTGGGGGATGGAGCTCAAGATGGGAACCGGGTGAGTAGCTCTGAGTTTAAGCTCTCCATTTTTAACTTTTACCGTGGTATCTTTATTTTCCATTTCTCCATTTTAAAAAAAATTGGAGCCAGCTGTTCACTGCAAACATTCTGATAGACATTACTACTTGCAGAATAGAAGGAATGCTTGTGAGTTTTGCTAACCTTTAAGCTAGGGGTCTCCAAATAATGGCAACTTTAAGACTTGTGGACTTAAGCTTTGCTGGCTGATGGCATTACCACTTAAAAACCTAAATGTGGTATTGGTAAGACAGATAAACCTGGGGTTGCTTTAGAGACATTGCTGATAAAGTACAGAATTGCATGCACAAGGGAGGGGGGGAATGAAAAGAAGGAAAGACAAGTTTTGGAGAGATGAGAAAACTTGGAAATCAAACATTTATTTGGATGCAAAGTTTATTCTGCTGAATTCTGTATTTGTAGTTTGGGCTGTGTGTAGCTTCCTTTGTTATGACGGAGAGACAGACATGGCATAGCACTCAGTATTTTTCTCTTTTTCCCTCTGCATCTTTATAATTTTCGTAAACTATTCTTTTGTCTTTTCAGCTAACCTATTACTTCCTTGCTGTGCTGCCCAAGAGGGATTTATACATCATCTGCCTGACACAGAAGCATTCCAGAATTGTTAGCATAATACTGGTCAGTAAAACCTATATGTTTTACTAATAAAATTTAAGTGGGTTGCGATACCAAGTTTACTGGGTGTTTTTTTATAGAATGTGTTTGGACTTTGGAATTGAATCATTTACAGGTATTTTACCAATGAGGAAAAATATGTGGAATTATGGCAAAAAGAAAGTGTGCAGTTTGGGTTCTGGTGAACTGTGGCACATACTTTCTTCACTTTTTGTGATTTTTTTTTTAGGGACCTATTGCAAGAAGTTGATATCACTTATCAGATTCAGAAACTGGGAACAACACAAGTCAACACCCATTTTTAAGTCTCCTTTTAAAGCTGGTTTATCTCTTTTTGGCTATGGAAAGCTGCTCATCTCATCTACTCAATGGAAATGCCTAGGAGAGAAGGTTCCATACATACCCCATGGCTGGAAAGAAAAACGTGCTTTCTGCTGATAGAGACACAATTAAGTGTTATAGTAACAAACCTGGAAAATGCCCAAAGATGCCTGAATAGGAACTCAATAGCAATAGATATATGGTTAGCCCCACAGTGATGGTTAATTATTATCTTTTGATTCAATAGACTTGAATAGGAACCTGTCAAGAGAAACTACAGCCACTTTGGGAATAGTTCTCCATAATACTGAGAACTATATGAAAATGGACTTGGGTAGCCTTCATCAACCTCAAAGCCTGCTTTTTTTATGATGCCTTTCTTGTGGATCACTACAGATGCTGAAAAGACCAATCAACATTTCAGCTACAAGTTTACCATCACTGCACCATCCTATACTGTATTCAACCTCCAGTGAATACTTGCAGAAGACTGGGCATAGCAGATTGTGAGGGTTGTAAGTTATGGAGTTAATTGGCCTTATTTACATTTACATTTACATTTTCTTTCTGAAAGAATTTCCTGCTCCATAGAACAGAAGGACTACATGATATAGAACATGTTACACAAAATAGCTGATGTTACACCATGATCACCTATTGACTTAGAAGGATACACAACTTATGGAGCATCCCTTTGTTGAGAGTTCCTTAATATTTCATGACACTGCCTTTCTTGATGCATCTTATTGCTTAATCACTAGGATGACTTGTGGAGATGTAAATGTCTGGATGTTTTATCTTTTTTCTTGATATGGGTGACACTTATGTGTATGCTTTTAAAGTCTCTGCTATGCTACAAGGCAGACAAACTCTGACGGATAGTTAATCTTAGATGTTTGGGCCTGCTGTTTACAAAAGTACAGAAACTATGCCATGTATGAAGTAACAGTTTATAAAATGTTACTTCATACATGGTATTGTTTGTGTACTCTGAGAGTTTTATATCCTGTAGTATGTGCATATGTATATGCATATATATATACATATTCTCAGCTTTTAGAATGACATCACAACTTCGTTATTGCATTAATCAACACAGACAAATCCTCTTATTAAATGGAAATACCCCTTCCATTCTGTGTTGTGTTGGTATTTGCCTAGTTTAGGGTTGCTAAATTAGCACTTGTCCTTCTCAATATTCCGGCATCATTTGAAATCTATGCCCATGTTATTCCCAGTGCCATTAGAAGACTATAAACTGAAGTCTAGTTCTGCCTATTACCAGAATCAATGTTTTGGATTTTTGGGGATTTTTTTTTTTTGGTGGATTTTAACTTATGGTGTTTTTCATATTGTAGTATACATTGATATTTTTTTCCTTCATTTTTAAAATTGTATTACTTTGTGGTTACCAACTTGACATGGTTGAAATCATTTTTTGGTTTTTCATTTTGATTGTTATATTAGAGGTTTTGATTTGTTCATTATTATACATATGCCTGCCGTGTATATTGCAACTTTTGAAAGCTGCTTTTCACAAGAAATCTATTACTTCTTTTCTAGACCAAATTAATAAGCATTCAGTCTCTGCTACTGTTGATCCAAATTCCTTAACTTTTTGTTTGCCAACATTTTCTTTTTTGATGCTGCTAAAAGAGTTCATTTTATTTTGTCCTTTAACCTCAAAGGGGGGAAATGAAGGCCACACAGAATCGACTTTGTAGTACCAACAACATAGACTTTGTAATATTGTTGTACTTGCTGATTGATATAGGTGTATTTTAATTTGACTTATTGTTCTCTCTTTGAAAATGTTATAGTTTGATTGATAACTTCTAGCATTCCTAAACTTCAAGATAAAAAACTATCTTTGTTCCCTAGGTTAGGATAGGATGGGCTGTCTGATGTTTGTCTGATAAATTCTGAATGGCTGCCAAATAGAAGGATTGCATGTGATTTTTGCTAACCTTTAAGCAATCTAATGTCCCTAACATGCTTCTTAAGATTAAACTTTTTTTGAGCTTCTTCTCAATATTCCCAATACATGTCTTCTGTTTGGAAAAAGCTAGCCTACTTTTGAATCAATTTTCCAAAGAGGGCATTCCACTTTAAAATCTAAATATGGTATTGGTAACATAGATAACCCTGGGGTTGCTTAGAGAAATGGACATTGCTGATGAAGCACAGACAATGCACAGAATTGCACCCACAAGGGAGAAAAATGAAAGGAGGATAAGACAGGATTTGGAGGGATGAGAAAACTTGGAAATCAAACATGTATTTGGATATAAAGATTGTTCTGGTGAATTCTGCTTTGTAGTGGGGGCTGTCTGCAGCTTCCTTTGTTATGACGGAGAGACAGGCATGGCACAGCACCTCAGCATTTTTCTCTTTTCCCTCCGCATCTTTATAACTTTTGTAAGCTATTGTAACTTTTGTAAATTATTGGAAACTAAAACTTCAAAACAGGGAAAATATTTAAACTTTTAGAAATTTTTAATTTTTAACCAAAAAAAAGTCATGGGAATAGAGAATGATATTATGTCATATATTTTATTTCATTCTTTAACAGTTTGAAGTATTTCAAATGTCAATGGCATGATTATTGGGTGCTTGGCAAACATTCATAAGTACAAACAGATTTCCAATTGCCTAGAGCACAACTATGTGGCCACAAAGGACCCTGCAACAACTGTAACTAGGAATGATCATAACGATTTAACAAGGATTGGACTGAATGACAAAGTACTTTTTACTCAGTTCCATCAATATCCCCAAGAACCAGTCATAAATACCCTTTAATAACTCAGCATTTAAAAATATTTAAAATTGTAGTATAAGGGATTGTCTCTTTTACAAACTAAGGGATTGACTTTTTTACAAACTAAATTTAAATTTAATGAATGGATCTATTAGCAGTGACTTCTCTGGTGAATTCTTCCATTGGGCTGGCTCAAGACTTTCCCTAATTAATTGCATCCTAATCTGATTACTTTTGTACAAAAATTATCTAGATAATAAACCTGATAGTGATCATCTTCAAAGTACCACAGTTGTAAAGTCTTTAGTTAATTGTTTTATGAAAACATATCCCACTCCAATTCTGGAATCAGATCTAGAGCTGGGGTGGTCTGCATTAAATAGATCCAACAACAGTGAACAAATCTCTCAGCTGCTTCTATTGAAATTCCATACTATAGTTAGAATTCTGAGAATTCTACCTTGCAGATGTTTGTCCAACTGATGCAGCTTCTCCAGCCAGTGCTTTCTACCCAGATATCAAGGAAGAAAGGAGATCAAGAGGTAGGATCTATTACTCCCAACCCTGGTTCAGTACAGAACATTTTGAATTCAAAAGTAAAGTGATCAGGGAATTGGCTTGTTGGTCATGTGACTGGGTGGGTGTGGCTAGCTGATCATGTGACTGAGTAGGCGTGGCTAGCTGGTCATGTGACTGGATGGGCGTGGCTATGTGCATAGGGACTAAGAGGGCTGAAAAAAGTCACTTCTGACTGGTCCTCACATTTTTGACCGGTCCTCACACTTATGACCATCCTCACATTTATGGTCATTGCGGCATTCTTAACAACCGTGTCAGTCATTTCACCACTACTTCTCTTCACCATGGTGAAAAGATAGGGCGCAAAACGTAAAATGTGAGGACGGTCGTAAGTTTAAGGACTGGTCAAAAGTGTGAGGACTGGTCAAAAATAACTTTTTCAGTCCTCTGAGTAGTCCATATGCACATAGGGACTACCCAGACGGCTGAAAAAAGTGATTTCTAACAGATCCTCACACTTTTGACCAGTCATCATTTATGCCCATTGCAGCATTATTAATTAAATTAATTAAATAAAAATGACCTGCTGGAGTGGTCAGAGGCAGTCCGAGGCGGGCATTAATCTAAGCCTGCTCCCCATTGTGTGTGTGTCCGCCTGGCTGCGCTTGCAGTTGGCTCTTATTGCTCTTACTGAGCTTTGCAATGGGGCAGACGGCACCCCTCCTCTTCCTGGAGCCCATTATGATGCGGAGCTTCGGCTGCAGCCTGGGCAGCCAGTGTTCCAGGGCGGAGAAAAGTCATGCGTCTCCCCCAGCAACTGGATGGGTTGGGGATAGGCTGACCCCGTGTGGGTGGGAGGAGGGGGAGGTGACTCAGCAATTTAACAAATGGTTCAATGTGCTGCGAGGCCAATAAATTACCAAAAAACCCCCGAACTGGCTTGCCCGCCCCTCTCCCTGCCACTATTTATTGGCAAGGGACAGGGCGAGCCAGCAATTTAACAAATGGTTCAGCCGAACTGCCTACAAACCGGCAGAATCCCACCACTGGCTCTATGCTAGATAAACTAGTTAATTGGATTGTCCCCAGGTCAGGATAGGATGGACTTTCTGGTGTTTGTCTTCTGATAAGGGAAAAGTTGTTAGCATTAATTAGTATTTAGTTTGTCTCTCCATGAACTCCAAACAATCTTATGACTTTTTTTCTTTATTAACATTTTAAATTTAATGCAAGATCTGCTTTCATCAGACTTGTTTAAATGGATATATGTGTTATCAACTGCAATATGTTTAACTCCTGTTTAACTCCATTTAGCTGATTTACTATGAAAAGGAGAGATTTTGTCCTGTCCAGTCAATTTTCCCTTGCATTTTCATTGATGGGTTAACAGTAAGAGGGACTGAAAGCCGATGATCTGGGTTCCCACTTTGAATGAGAGGAATTCTTTTGAGTCAGGATATTCTAAATAAATCATAATTAAATGATGATGTTGTCTCAGTCTGTTTCATTGGAAAGGTTAAGGCATAAGTTTAGGAAGCCACATTTGGCAATTACTCTCTATCTTTTTTTCTTTCCTTTGATTTTTAAAGTTTACTTAACTTTATTGTATCCATCTTCTTTTTCCTTGCTCTTTTCTCTTCTTTCTTCCCCTCTAGTCATTTGCTCCTATCCATGTTTCTCTGAAAATATGATCTACCCCAAAAACAAGTCCTAGTCCGATAATCACACTTGTGCCTAATAAAAGTCCTATCCCCAAAATAAACCCTAGTTAAGCCCCGCCCACTATCTGGTTATAAGAAGTAGGGCAAGGTGCAGGCATAAAAATCAAGGTCGGTGATGGGTGTAGCTGCCCCACATGCCCCACACCAGTTTAGGATCACTGCAGCCATGTCTCCCATGCCCTGACACCTGTCACACAGCTGCCTGATTTTTTCTGCAGCTGTTGGTGGCCACTTGTGGCTGGACACGTGGCGCATTGTGCCAGTGGTGCTATTCGTGGCAGAATGCTGCATGGTTCATCACGCTAGCGCTGCTGCTTGTGGCAGAATGCCATGAGGCTTGTTACACTGATGCCATGACTCGTGCACGCAATAGCACAATGCACCATGCAGCCTCCTGCCACAGGCTGTGGTTCCAGTGCAACGAGCCTCACAGTGTCCTGCTGCGAGTGACACCACTGTTGTAATGAGCCTCACAGCATCCTGCCATGAGCGGCACCACCAGTATGAGCCATGCAGCATTTGTCTGTGGGTGGCTGCAAGCAGCCACAGAATAAGTTGGGCAGAGGTGCAACAGCTGTTGGGACATGGGAAACATGGCTGTGGTAGTCCTAAGGTAATTGGGTAAGACATCCCCCCAAAATAAGAACTAGTCCTTATTTTGGGTTGAAAAAGAAAATAAGATTAGGTCTTATTTTCAGGGAAACATGGGTAGTTGCTGGCTACACTCGATGGTTGCAGGGTACAACCACTTTCTCCTGCTCAGGTATATTTTAGATCACCAAAATGTAGATTTTAATAAACTCAAAGCAATTATATATAGCGGTGATGGCTAATCTTTTTCGGACTGAGTGCCCAAAGCACGCACAACCCCCCAAAATGCAATGCGTGTGCACCCTGTGCATGCACCTTGCCCCCACACATGCCCCCTGCCTCCTGCGCATGTGTGCCCCCACATACATGTGTAGCCTCCTGCAAGCACACATGGCCCCCCATATGCCCTGCCCCCACGCATGTGTGCCCCATTTGTGTGTGCCCCCAGGCATGCATGCATGTGGCCCGCATGTGCCCCACCTCTGAAGCATGCGTGGCAGAAACACAAAGATCAGCTGGCCGGCAGGAGGAGTAAGCGTATTTGTGCCAGAATTGAGTTGAGGTGATGGCTCACCTGCCCAGAGAGAGGGCACTGTGTGCCACCTCTGGCACGCGTGCCATAGGTTCACCATCACTGATATAAAAGTAAATTGAAAACAGGAGAAGAACTGGAGAAGGAAAGAAGTAGCTAATGCTGCTGTACAAAAAGTGACTATTTGCAAAAAAAAGCTATGTAAAAATTATGAAGAAAAATTCTGTATCAACAGTTTTGAATTGCAGGGGTGATGCTCAGAATGTTGTTACTAAACTTTAAAGCTCTCAGAGAGCTTTAAATTTGGCTAATCCTCTGCAAATGAGAGAAAACTATATTTTGTTTAGCAATTTGTTTAGCAATTTACAAGTACTCTAACAGTTAAAAGAGTTGCAGTTAGATTGAGTTTTAAACAAGCTAGAAGTGTTCTTGGAGTGTTACTTTGTACCTGAGTATGGGCACTTCCTCATGGCTATTTTAATATTTTTAATACTTTCCTTGAGTTGGTAGGAAGTTATGTTCATATAATTTGAGCTGCTGTCATGGCTAAGCAAGCCCTCTGCATTTATTTTGGCTTGAATTGCAAGAGAGACACCAAATAAGGTGCTCTGTTTGGTAAAATGTGAGTAGCAGCCTTAAATCCAGGGGTGAAATGCTACCGGTTTGCTCTTGTCCAGGTGAACCAGTAGCAGTGATGGTGCATGGCTTGGCAAATCGGTAGCAGCAGCAGCATGAGGCTCCATCCACCTGACTCGATGTCATTACTTCCTGGTTTTAAACAGGAAGTAATCTGTTTTTGACCCTCTATGCATGTGCAGAAGGCTTTGCTCATGTGCAGAGGGTCTACAATCGGATCTGACAGCGTGCACATTTTCGAACTGGTAGGGAAGGTAAGTAGATTTCACCCCTGCTTAAATCTATTTACTTGGTTATATTATCAGGCAGCAACAATGATCACCTATATAAGCATGACAAAACCCTTTGAATACTTTGCTTACGTTTTGCTCTATTATATCTTGGAATTACAGAAATGCGTATAATAAAAGTTTATATTGTTAAAAAAGCAACATGTAACAACTTCCTAGATCAGTAATGCACCCACAGCAACATTTCAGGATTACAGCATGGAAAAGACTGAGCTCATGTGGAGAATCTTGTTCTTGCTAAAATGTGCATCACTGAATGCCTTTAGCGTATTTTGCTTAAATATTCTTTCTCCCCAATTTCCTCTTGCTTTCACTATTACAGGAAATTATTCAGTATTTTCTTGTGTTGCTATGTTACTTGCAGGATGAAGAATCTTTGATTACAAAGGAGCTTCAAGTTTAGAAGAAGAAAAAAACCCCTTTATTCCTTATATGGCATCAGTAGACTATTGAGCACTGTGAATGGGTGATTGCACTTTATTATGCATGGTTGTTTTGTGCAGTCAAGGAGCTTGGAACACTACCAGGAAATTACAGCCAGTTTTTAGCAAAAGGGAACATTTAAAGGAGAAGCAGATTCTTTAAATCCACTACCAGGAAATTGCAGCCAGTTTCAAGTAAAACGGAGCATTTAAAGGAGAAGCAGCTTTTTAAATCAACAGCATAAGTATGGGAAAATCAGGTTAGTAAATGATTATATTTTAAATTGTTCATAAATGTTTGTTTTGCCCCATATTTTCATATGTACTTTACATTGTTAAAGATTATGCATTCAAAATTATCTGTACCCTTAGACTGGAAGGAATTTCTAGCAGAGATCATAGTTACATGTAAAATATGGTAGCATTTGAATTTCAAGAGTGGGTAGTAGTTAAACGCTGATTTGCAGAACGCTACCAACCAACCAATCCCCATTTATCTTTGAGAGAGATGCTTAGTTTTGTATTAATTATTGTTGTGGAAAGATTTGATTAATGCTGTAAGAGAAATAGTGAGTAGTAAGAATATCTGCCAGTTCTGATGCTTGCTTGTATATTGTTTGTAGAATTTGCAGCTGTTCTGGATGGTGTAAGATGAAGCAAAAATATCCTTATCTCTGATTATGTTGTTTCAACAAATGGTAGCCTATTTCATTTTTTAAATATTTTATAACATGTATTTATTTTGCAGTTTCTATAGCCCATCTTACTCAGACGACCTTAAAAATTCTGAGCAAGCTACACTGAATAAAATAAATGCATTAATCTACAAAAGTAATAACAAATTTTTTTTAAAAAAATTATGAAACTCAATAGTAATAAAAGATTAACCCCTAACTCCATCAAGATAAATTACCAAAAATTTTAATTAAGGTCTAATGAAATAAAATTGTATTTTAAGGACCCTCTAAAATCATGAAAAAAGAAACTTTACAGAATTCTCAGATTCTGGAAACAATGTAATTTTTATAGAAGCTGCTCTAAATCTAACTTTTAACAAAATGTTTTTGTGACGAATGTTATCTTAGATTAGACATGCAATGCAAAAGACATTTTAATTCCCTGAAAATGGTTAATATTCCTGACTGCTGATTTTAGGCTTTGTCTGATCATCACATTTAATTTCTGAGAAGGCTTTTAAATATTGTTAGCAGCAATATATTGCAGCTGGCTTCTTCATCATAAGAAATTTAGTAATAACACATTTAATTAGATTATATTTGATATGCTGGCCATTCCAGAAGACATTGGGTGATTAACACCTCCCCCAAAAACAATTTAAAAAGTTAAAACTGACATAAACAGACATCCTTCTTGACCAAAGACTAAAGCCTGGTTGCCTTTAGAGACCAAAACTGCTAGAACAATAAACAGTTCAACAATTCAACAAAGCCAAACAAATTAACTTCATTAATTATGATGCTTTCACAATCTTTCAGTAATAAAGATTATGGCCAAATAATGGCATTTCAGTTCAACGTCATCTAATGTTATTTGGCCATACAGAAGATTTTTGTCAGAATTATGGTTAATGAAGTTTGATAGGCATAAGAAAGGACTTTGATATGTATCAATGCCATCTTGAAATCTACTTTAGTGGAAAATATAGTATTTTTCTGATAAAGTGCTAAATGGTTGGTATATGTAATTCCTTTTTTTGGTGAAGAGAAGTATATATTGAGTTCAGCAGAGAAATCCAGTCCATATTGCCTGATAATTTTCCTTCAGTTTCTTTCACTACTCATTCCCATAACTAATTACTTCATGAAAAGTAATACAGTATTAGCAGTGTAGGTTTAACTACATTTTACATCTTTTCAGCTGTACTTTTCAACTGAGGATAATAGCTCGGGAATCAAAATAGTTTACAAGTAGTCCTTGACTTACAACAGTTCATTTAGTGACCATTCAAAGTTATACTATCACTGAAAAAGTGACTTATGACCATTTTTCACACAACCGTTACAGCATCCCCATGATCATGTGATCAGAATTCAGATGCTTGGCAACTGTCTCATATTTATGATGGTGGCAGTGCCCCTAGGGTCATGTGATCACCTTTTGCAAACTTCTGACGAGCAAAGTCAACAGGGAATTCAGATTCACTTAATAACCATGTTACTATTTTAACAACTGCAATAATTCACTTAACAACGATGGTAAAAAAGATTGTGAAATGGAGCAAAACTCACTTAACAAATGTCTCACTTAGCAATAGAAATTTTGGGCATAAAGTCGAGGAGTACCTGTATTTGCCTAGCTTAGACAATGCTTAAATGTGGGGCTGGGTGTCCTGAGTTGATGGATTTATATGTTGAACCTCTTATTGCCTTTATTCTTTTGGTTTGGATAATGTCCCCTCTTACTGCTTTGTATTCTAGGAGTGTTCTTAGTTTAGCAAAAGCAAAATGCCACAATTTACCTCCCAAAGAACAGAAGTATAACTTCTTTTTTTAAATTAAAAGCCATAAAAAATAAATGAAATAAACTATTACATTCATGTGATGCTTCCTTAAATAAAATATAAATTTAAAGTACAAATTTAGAGTATCCTTTAGGAATATTGTATATAATTTCTGGAAACCTCAAACCCACGCCGAAGTGCAAAGTTTAGGAGAAAATGTATACGATAATTTCATGTCATTTTTTTGCTTAACAAATTAAAATAAAAAATATATAAAACATATAACTAAACTCATGAACACTAAATGGGTACACATATAAACATTAATCTTCTTAACTAGAAATGGGAACAGGAACCTCATTCTCATGTTTTTGGCTGTTGGTTTTAATGTTGCAATTTTAAACCATTCTTTCTTCAGTTCTGCAGATAAAAAAAGCGACTCTTTTCCTTTCCCACTTTCCCCAGCTGGGTTGTTTTTCCAGAACAAGTTAGTAAGTTAACTTGTAAGTAAGTTAGTACGTTAATTTAATTTGCAAGTGGGTAGCTAATAAATAAGTTCACATCTGCCTTTCTAAACTGATAGTGGCTGAGAGGAGAGAGTGAGCAGCCTCTGAATCAGCAGAGAGGAAAATCTTATGACTGCAGTGCAGGGTGGGGCCTCCATGTCCAACAAATACACTTCGTTTGTTTAGCAATATAATGTTTGGCTGAATGAAAAGAAATTATGTATTTTGTTATCAAGCTTGCTATTTCAAGCACAACTGAAAATTGGATTCTGCTTTCTATAACTGAAGAAACATGTTTCAGAGAGGGAAAATAAAGGATCCCTTTATTAAAGTCTCCTCCTAGAGCAGAACATTGAAAAAAGAAATTTAAAAAGTGGGTCTGTGGTGAAATTGGAATGGGAGTGGAAAAAAATTCCACTGGGAAATTTTGGGGAAGCCATTGTAAGAAGCTATTGTTTAATCTTACATATGTTGTCCCCATTATTATCTGACAGGACTCAGCATGTTATTAATTAATTGACAGATTTTTGCAGGGGATAATATGCCGCAGTTAGATCTATGAACATGGCCATGGTTTTGAGCCCTCATTAGAATCCTGCATCAATAATGCCTGTTAAGCTTAGCACTTGGTCTACAGAGCCAGGGGTGGGTTCTACTTACCTTTACTACTGATTTGCAGCGGGGCGCGCACAAGCGCAGAAGCTTTTGCGCATATGCAGAAGTGTTTTCATGACGTCGGGGTCAGTGGGTGGAGCCTCCCACCGGTTTTACTACCGGTTCTATAGAACCGGTGCGAACAGTGGGCAACCCACCACTGTACAGAGCTCATGTCTTATTGGAAGCTGGCTTTTTCCACAGGCAAATATTCAAATCACTAGGATTTGATGGATTGCATCCCAAAATACTGAAGGAGCTAGCAGAAGAGATATTGGAACCACTGAACCATATCTTTCAAAGATCTTGGAGAATGAAGAATTATCAGAAGACTGGAAAAGAGCTGATATGGTTCTAATCTTCAAGAAAAGGGGGGAAAAAACCCAGAGGCTTATCAGCCTGACATCAATACTTGGGAAGATCCTAAAAAAGATAATCAAGCACAAAATCTACAAGCAAGCAAGGTTATAACCAGTTGCCAACATGAGTTTGTCAAAAACAGATCATGTCAAACAAATCTTATTTGATTCTTTGACAAAGTGACTGGTAGTGGACCAACAAAATGCAGTGGACATAGTATACTTGGACATAGTGCACTTGGAGATAGTATACTTGGATTTGACAAAGTTGATCACAATTTATTTCTTGCTAAGCTAGAAAAATGAGAGATAACATCATCAGCTGATAGGTTTGTAACTGGCTGACAAATGCACTCAATCTATAGTCCTTAATGGAACTATATCCACATGGAGGGATGTAAGTAATGGGGCACCCCAAGATTCCATTCCAATACTCTTCAATGTCTTCATAAATGACTTGGATGAGGGAATAAAAGGGGAACTCATCAAACTTGCAGATGACATGGAGCTGGCAGGAATAGCCAATACCCCAGAAGATAGACTAAAAATCCAGCTGGATCTTGATAGACCTGTTTACTTGGCCCTATCCAACAAAATGAAATTTAACATAGAGAAAAGCAAGGTCTTACATTTAAGCAAGAAAAACCAAAAGTACAAGTATAGACTAGGTGAAACATGGCTCAATCATTGTAACTGCAAGAGTGATCTTGGAGTCCTAGTGGATAACCATCTAAACATGAGCCAACAGCATGTGGCAGCAGCCAAAAAAGCTAATATAATACTAGGTTGAATTAACAAAGGAATAGAATCAATATCATGCAAAGCAATAGTATCATTTCATAAAGTAAGACTTAGAATACTGCATCCAATTTTGGTCACGCCAATACAAAAAAGATGTTGAGATTTTGGAAAGAGTTCAAAGAATGCCAGAAAGATGATTAGGGGTCTAGAACCTATACTATATGAAGAACAATTGCAGGAATTGGATATGGTCAGTCTAGTGAAGAGAAGGACCAGGGGTGACATGACAGCAGTCTTCTAATACTTGAAGGGCTGCCACAAGGAAGAGAGGGCCAACTTTTTTTATATATATAAATAGAAAGCAACATATTCAATATCCATATAAACAGTGTGTTGTGTGATTATAATTCTTTTGAGTAATACTAATACTGTAATAATCTCTAGTAATAATTTCACAATGATAGTGCTTTTCCGTCATATTAATACATATCAATTATTAATACTAATCAAAATTAATAAGTAACAATAATGACCCCTAATAATGAAATTAATCTTTCTCTTGAAATTTTAGAAGTTCTAACTTCTGTTTCTCTTAATTAGCCATCGATAGCACAGATTCCATATCTCAAAATATTCAGTGTCCTTTTCTTTAATTTCAGATGTTAGTTTATTTATTTCTGCAGATTCTAAGATTTTTGTTATTATCTTTTCTTCTGTAGGGATCTCCTCTCCCTTCCATTGTTGTGCAAACACGATTTTGGCTGTTGGTAACACGTGTACTATTAAATATATATTCCTTTTATTGAATTTTTCTGGTATAATGCCCAACAGAAATATTTCCGGTTTTAAATCTATATGTTCCTTTATCATTTTTTCTATCCAGGTGTATATTTTAGTCCAATATATTTTTGCTTTCAGGCATGTTCACCAGAGGTGGTATTCAGCCAGTTTGGACTGGTTCGGGTGAACCGGTAGCGGCAACTGCAGGTGGGCCTACCCACCTGCCCACCCACCTGGACGTAATGCCGTCCTATTTAGCCACATTTTTGAAGCCAGGTGCATGCACGAAAGGTGCGCGCATAAGCAAAGTGCATGCAAGGAAGGCCGGGCACATGTGTGGAAAGCACGTACACACTGGAGCATGCGCACGTGGGGCATACTGGTGGTAAGTATATGTGAAACCCACTGCTGATGTCCACCACATGTGGTAATATGAGCCCGGGGTTTGATTGCACTCCCGACACTTGGCAGACATATTCTTAAACATTTTAGCTAATCTTGGTGGAAGGAAATGCCATCTATAAAACATTTTGTATAGGTTTTCTTTATATGCAGTGGATGTTGTCAATTTATAGTTTCTATCCCACAACTTTTGCGATTTGTCGAATTCTGTAGAATACTCAAAGTTTTTAGCCCATGCTATCATGGTTTCCTTTACTTGCTCCTCTTCCATTCTAATAGTCAATAGATAATTACAGAATTTTTAATTAGTTTCTCCTCCAGTCCCATTAAGATTTGATTCAATTCTGTTGGGTATTAAAAACCATAAGTTTTAGCATCTTTATAATATCTAGATTGTATCTGTACATGTGGCCACTATGCTAAATCTATCCCTTTTCTATTCAATTCCTGTTTATTTTTCAATTCCCCCTTTTCATTAAAAATATCTTTGTATCTTACAATTTTTCCCATATCCATCACACTTGGATGTATTAATGCGTCCATTGTGGAGAGCCAGACTGGTATTTTCAAATAGTGTTTTTCCTTGATTTTTGCCCATATTGAGAACAGAGCATTTCTAATATAGTGTCCTTGAAAATATTTGTGTGCTTTGTGATTCTTGTACCATAGGAAGGCATGCCATCCCAGTTACAAATCATGTACCTCCAGTACAAGTAATTGTCTATGTCTCAGAGTTATCCATTCTTTTAGCCAAGTAAGGACAGCTGCTTGGTAGTAAAATTTCCAGTTTGACAACCCAAAGCCTCCTCTATTGGTAGAATCTTGTAGTAGTTTTAGCTTATTTCTTGCCTTTCTACCTTGCCAGATAAATTTGGATACTATTCAGTTTAGTTCTTTGAAAAATTTCCTTTCTAGCTTTATTGGGATTGTTTGGAACAGGTATAACAGTCTCGGTAAGATATTCATTTTGATGGTGGCTTGTCTTCCTAACAATGATAGTTGCATGTTTTTCCACTTTTCCAAATCCAGTTTAATTTGCTGTGTTAGTTTTAAATAGTTGTCTTCCCCCTTTTTTTACTATCTGAATGTGTTTCTTTTCCATTAGGTCTTTTTTCTGTTTATCTGTAACGTTCTTAACTAAGATTTTAGTTTTCTCTTTATTTATTTTTAATCCTGCAACATCACCATAGTCTTCTATTTTCTTTATTAATATAAGTCCCATTCCTTGCAGTTCCTCTATAATAAATACCAAATCATCTGCAAAATCTTGTAATTTGTATTTTTTCTTTTTTTATCTCCATGCCTTTTATTTCCATATCTTGGCAGATATTTCTATTTAACACTTCCAGCATCAGAATAAATAGTAAGGGGGAAAATGGAAATCCTTGTCTTGTGCCTCTTTTAACATTAATATTTTCTTTTGTGTTCCCATTTATAAACACTTTTGCAGTCTGCTTAGTGTATATTGCTTGATCATATTAATAATCACCCCCCCCCCCAAATTCCATAAATTTTAGCTGCAGTATCATGAATCGCCAGTTTACATTATCAAATGCTTTCTGCACATCCAGAAACATCAGAGCCATTTGTTTTTCTGGGTGTGCTTCATAATATTCCAATGTGTTCAAAATTATTCTCATGTTTTTAATTTGTCTATTTGGCATGAAACCATTCTGGTATAAATGTATACATTTATTCAGGAATCTCTTCAATCTTTCAGCTATTATTGATATGTAAATTTTGCAATCCACATTTAAAGTGAGATAGGTCTATAGTTCTTAATCTTTGACAAGTCTGCATCTTCTTTTGGTATGAGGGTGATATTTGCTTCCATCCAGGATTTTGTTTTTAACAAGACTTCATTGTAAACTTCCAGCACTAATAGTCCCAGGGAATCTTGCAGTTGTTTATAGAATTCTTCCATTAGGCCATCTGGTCCCGGTATTTTATCATTCTTTTGTCTCTTAACTGCCTCTGTTAATTCATTGTTATTCTTTCATTTAATGTAGATCTTATTTCTTCAGGGACTTTAGGCAACCTGGCCTCTTCTAGGTATCATTTTATTTTATCCTCTGATAGTTCTTCTTGGTCGTACAGATTTTCATAGTAGTTCTGAATTATTTTTATTTTTTGCTGTAATTTTGATGCTGTAATGTACCTTTTTTGTCTATCAAACTTTGTATCTGTTGTTTTTTCTTTTTTCTTTTTGTATGTCAACCATCTTTCTGGTTTATTGGCTATTTTGAACAAATTTTGTTTTATATTCTTAATTTTTTGTCCCAGTTCTTTTTCGAGTAAGCTCAGTTTGTGTTTTATTATTTCCATTTGATTTTTGAGCATCTTTTCTTGTGGCTTTTTCTGTAGTTCCATTCTAGACTGTTGTACTCTCCCTCCAGTGTTTTTTTGATGTTGCTTCTTTTCCTTATTTTTCTTTCCTATATAGGATATAGCTAATCCTCGAAAGTATGCCATACGTTTTGTAATGAGGTTTCTGCCTTTCTATTTTCTTTAAAGAAGGACATGTCTTTTTCTGTTATTTGTATGAATTCTTTATCTTTTAATATAGATTGATTCAACATTCATCTCACTTGTTCTTATACCCTTTCCATTTAATCCTAACTGAGTTGTAGTCTGCCCATATATTTTGTTCTATTTTTATTTCTTGTACATTAGTACTTAGTTCTGATGACATCCATGACATATCTATTTTGACCAGGATTGATTACGAATTGAGTAGTATGTATATTGGTTTTTCTCCAGATTAACGCTATAATTTAAAAGAAAGTTTATAAAATGATACACCATTGGTATTTAACACCTGATAAATTGTCAAGGGTGTATAAAGTATTTCAAATATATGTTGGAAATATAAATATAAAGAAGGAACTTTTTACTATCTTTGGTGGACATATAAAGCAAAAAAAAAAAAAAAAATGCCAGGGTTGTGATTCACATTTTAATACAGAAGATTCTCAAAATGAAGAGAGAAATCAAATCCGAAAATTTTCTTTTAGACAAAGAACTGGGGAGAAAAAAAACCTGTTGTTGTTATACAAGTTGACAGCAGCAAGAATATTTTATGTAGAAAAATGAAAAGTTATTCTAACAATGGAAGAATGGCTAGAAAAACTCATAGAGCTAGCAGAAATGGCAAATTAACTGCTTTAATCAAAGAAAAGAATACATCTAACTTGGTTTCTATTTGGGAACTGCTTCTGGATTTTGTACTTGAAATGGGAAAAAATGAGTCTCCCCACTCATGACTTGTTGAAGAGACAGGAGATTATTTTCTCTTGCCAATGAACAACTGATTTTGCCACAAAAGCTATTTATTTGGTTGGCTTCCCTCCCCATTTTTTGAAGGGGAGACTAGGAATGCCCCAAGACAACATTCAGACAGTCATGGACAGATGGAAAAGGAATGAGGGGGTGGAGGTTTGCAATTCTCGGCAAGGAGCAGTAGAAAAATCTGATTTCTTGCTACCTTTTCCCTTCAGGTGTTTGTCTTTCTTAAAACAGCTAGGTTTAATTGCATTTTTTGAACTTTTAAATTTCTTAATTTATGATTAGTTAAGTTTTGACCTATTTTATAACCCCTCCCTGAACCTTTACACTTTTTTTCTGTTCTTCAATTGTTTATAATTATATTCAACATTATTTAAGGAAGCAAGTAAACAAGTTGTGGTGTATTTTATATTTACACAAGATTATGCTATAAATCTTGCTCTTTCTTTTTTTCTAAAAAAAGACCCTTGATATTCATCTCTTAGTTTTTGATGGGAAAATTCCTCTTTTTTTAATCCTGGGGGGAAAAGAAGGCTTTTCCCTATGAAAGCTGTTACTTATCTATATTTTTATTCCTGAAGAGAAAACCAAAAGTGTTTTATTATGCCTTTGAAAGGAGATAAATCATTTGGGAAACAATTGAAAAAAAATCCTCCATAATTTATGGAATTTGAAAATATAAACAAAAATTTGATGGGACAATAATGGTTCTGCAAATTCAAAAGCAGGAAATTACAATTGGATTTGCAATTTGAGCAATTGGAATTTGATTTGTCGCTGTTAGATGTGAAAAAGAAACTGTTTGGTTTGCCAGAAAAGATTGAAAAGAATACAAGTATAAGAAATTCTGAGATAATGGACGTAAAACTGAGGATGGTCTGACAAGAGGAATGCTGTGTTGTCAAGGAAAATTATTCAACAGTGGATGATGTTGCACACATATTTACAACAGAGACTAATTAATTTGGAAATGAGATACGATTCTTGGTAAAGTTTCCAACAAAAAACCTAAGGAAAGGTTTCACTACTATGAACAAGAGTATTTGACTCTGGGCTCAGAATGATCTGGGTGACAAATAAAAAACCATGTAGATTTTCTAGAGTAAATTACAATAACTGTTAACAGCATGCTTGAAACTTTTAACTTTCCTATCATTTAACTTGTTAACTTCTTTTCATTTCACATATATAATGTATGACAGGTTCATTGGGTTGCAAATGATGTAGAAGTTTATAAATTTTGGACCTACTTTGCAAGAGGGGAACCCTTGTGTTTTTTAATTCACATTTTTTCAATGTTTTTGTTTAGTTTTGTTTTGTGTTCAATTTTTGGGGAGGCATATTTGAAGTTTTAATCTTTTAAATTAAATGAAGTAGTTACAGAATAAAGAAAAAAGAAAATAAAAATGTTATAGGAAAAAAGAAATTATGACTGGGTTTTGCTGATTAGATATATTTGTTGTTATAGAAATGACTAATATATATAACATATGTGAAAGTAAAAAAGTTGAGACTGTAATATTTTATTCTGCTGTGCTGAAAAAACTCAAAAGTCAATGCTTTTCTTTCTTTTTTCCCTTTTTTCCTATATTTTTCTCTTTCTCCTTTTCCCTTCCCTGTTTTCCCTTTATTTATGTTTTCATTTGTATTTTACATTCTAATAAGTTTAATAAAAACTCCTTTGTAGTTAATGGAAATGATTCTAAATGTATTAGATAGTCATATTTAATCTAGTAATTTCCCTTACTTGTAACATACCTGTTCAATTTGAAATCAGTTGGTAGTTTTCATAGAACTTTCCAAGTCAATATAGCTTTCTTCCAGCCTTGAGGTAGCCCTTTTCTCTTTCAGTTTGTCTGAAAACTCTTTGTGCAACCACACTGTTTTTTTCCCTTTTGGTTTTATTGTTTTTTTAATGAATTTCTTCTAAGAATTCATTAACTATCTGTGCTTCCTTTATTTGGTTTATTGCTTTCTATATTGTTTTTTTATTGAATTCATTGTACTGTACTAATAAGTATGTGAAACTTCTGCAAAATGCACTTTTTTATGATAGGACAGCCTAAGACTTAGCGTATTTTTGGAGTATAAGACACTCCGGACTATAAGACACACCTACCTTTTTGGTGTGGAAAATAAGAAAAAGACATCTTCCTCTGCCTCCCAGCAATTTTGCCTCATTGCAACAAATAGTAAATAGCCTGCTTTACTTTCATTTTCGTTTTCAGCATAGCTTGATTAGCACAAGAAAAAAAAGTCTGCTCCCAGCAATTTACCTCCTTGCAGCAAGTAGCAGAGGCCCGCTCAAAACAGCTGAGAGCAAAACAGCTGAGAGTTGGGAGGCTGATCCAATCAATTTGTGCTAATTAGGCTGTGCAGAAGCTGAAACGAGCTTTCTTCTTGCTGCCTGCTGCAAAGAGGTAAACTGCTGGGAGGCAGAGGCCAAAGGGTTGGGGCCAATGGGTGGGCGGGGCTACATTTTCACTCCTTTAGGGGGAAAAAGGTGCATCTTATATTCTGAAAAATACAGTAAGTCAGCATGAAGTACAGAAAAGTATTTATCCAAGAAGACCATCCAAAATGTCTTGTATTCTATATTTATATATTTGATATATTTTTCTCAAAAGAAAAGTTTTGTTTCCTATTACATTTCCTGCATTATTTCTAACTTGTTTCAGTTAATTTCATGTTTTTTTTTTGAGTTTTAAAATCAACTTTATTTGCTTTAAACAGATGAAAGACAAAAAAGACAAAAGTCATAAAAACAATCTTAAGACTAAAAACGAGTACATTTCAGTATTACTTTTGTTCTAATATTACTAAGCAAAGGTTTTCTATCTATGACATTTCAATATATAATCATATATATACATTTATCTTCACTTGTTATGATATGTTTATGTTGACGGTGTAAATTTACTAATTTTGATCTCTTGATGTATTTATCATCCGTTTTTTTCCCCCTTGTTTGTCAATCCATGCATACCATCTATTCCAAATTTGATAGTAGTGTGAGTCTTCCTTGTTTTTTAATTTTAGAGTTAATCTATCCATCTCTGCGCACCAATATATTTTTTGGATTATTTGTTCTTCTGTTGGCAACTTTTCTAATTTCCAATACTGGGCTAGGGTTATTCTTGCTGCTGTAATTATATGTAGTATGATATATTTTATTTCTTTTTTAATTTCTTTTTTAAGTATATCTAATAAAAAGATTTCAGGCTTTAGGTCTAACTTTTCTTCTGTTATTTCTGTTATCCATTTTCCAATTTTCATCCAGAATTTTTTTATTTTTGGGCAGAGCCACCAAAGATGATAAAATGTTCCTGGGGCTTGTCTACATTTCCAACATGTCGGGTTACAGTTTGGGTACATTTTTGCTAGTCTGGCTGGAGCCAGGTGCCATCTATACCACATCTTATAGTGATTTTCTTTAAATGTTACTGCCTTAGTTATTTTACAATTGTTTGTCCAGATCATTTCCCATTCTTCTAATTTTATACTCCTTCCAATATTCCTGGCCCAGGCTATCATTTGGCCCTTGACTATATTTTCTGCTTGGTCAAATTCAAGTAAGTATTTATAAATCTTTGAAACTAATTTTCCTTCTTTTGTTTCTAATAGTTTGTCAAGTTGATTGGGCTTTATCTCAACTCCTCCATCTTCCCTATCTTTTTTATATCTGTTTTGTATCAACAAGTATGGCCACCAGTCTATTTTTATGTCCATATCTCTGAGTTCTTCGCGGGGTTTGAGTTTTCCGTCTTTATTTAAAATGTCTCTATATCTTATTATTGTCTGCGTAGATACTGTGTTGGGGTACATTATGTTTGGATGTGTTGTTGCCTCGAGTGTGGATAGCCATCCTGGGACTTTTGTGTAATGTTTGCGTTTTATTTCCATCCATGTTATGATTAAAGAATTTCTTATTATGTGATTTTTAAAATGTTTATATGTTTTGTTTCCTATATTCCATAAGTAAGCATGCCAACCTTTTAATAAATCATGTCCTTCTAATTTCAGTACCCTTTGATTATCTAAGTTGACCCAATCCTTAATCCACATTATGCTTGCGGCTCTGTAGTATATTTCCCAGGCCGGTAGGCCAAAACCTCCTCTTAATCTATTGTCTTGTAGTGTTTTTAAATTTATCCTCAGTTTTTTTCCCTCCCATATAAATTTTGCTGTTAGTTTATTCAAATTTGTGAAAAAAAATTTTTCTAGTCTAATTGGGATAGTTTGAAACAGGTAGAGGATCCTTGGAAGTATGTTCATCTTTATCGCCGCTATTCGTCCTAGTAGTGATAGTTTTAAATTCCCCCATCTCTCTAAATCTTTTTTAATTTGTTGTATTAGTTCTCCATAATTATTGTCTTTGATTGCTATATTTCTAGTTGTCAAATTTATGCCTAGGTATTTTATTTTTTTTACTATTTGTAGTCCCGATTGTTGTTCTAATTTTTCTATTTGTTTTATATTTAAGTTTTTGGTTAGAATTTTGGTTTTATTTTTATTAATTTTTAGCCCTGCCACCTTGCCAAATTTCTCAATTTCCTCCATTAATTTTATTTGTGTCTCCAATGGATCTTCTATACAGAATACAAGGTCGTCAGCGAAAGCTTGGACCTTGTATTCTTCTCCTTTCAGTTAATTTCATCTTTAATGTTGTCCCTTTTCCAGTTCTATCTTCCAAAACTATCTTTCCTAGTTTTCTAAAATCTGCTAAGTTCATGAGTATTTCTTCCATCTCTTTCTCCATTAATAAAAACATTGACAAGTAACCGTAACAGTCCCTGGGCTTTAACTGATCTAATTCATTCCAGTTTGAGGAGGAATGTCTAATGAACAATTTTTAAGTACACGAAAAGTCACTTGTAGATCTGCCTCATAGCATGATTAGCATATTGTTCAGCTCATACCTAACTAGCATGTTAAACAGAATATAACTCAACTCCTTTATGAAATTAATTTCTGTTATGCTAGCACAGTGATGGTTTTCCGGACTGAGTGCCCAAAGGGTATGCACACGAATGTGCACACGCACTTGAACCCCCCAAATGCAATGTGCACACAGACCCCACACATGTGCCCCAGCCTCCAGGCATCCATGTGTTTCTCCTGCCCCTGCCTATACCCGTGCCCCCACCCCCACCCCTGTGCATGCATGGGCAGCCTCCGGCATGGCATGGCAAAGACCTGAAGACCAGCTGGCCAGTGGGAGGCATGCAAGTAGAAATGATTAAATTGTGATTTGGAGGATTATATGGGCAAAACCATTTGGGTTATTGGGAGAGTTTAAGATGTGAAAATGAGTAACATAAGGGGAAAGCTCTATTTAACTAGGAAATTGTAATAATTGAGATACTATTAATTGTATATTGTTTTCAAAGCAGAAATGGTTAAGTTGTGGTTTGGAGGAATATATAGGGGAAATTATTTGGTTTATTATTATTGGTAAATATAATTAATTGTTTAGTAAGAAATTGGATTGCATGGAAATAATTGGAATATTCATGTTCATATTGATTAATATACAAAAAAGATAGTTATTTAACTAATTGAAGTATATTAAAATGCTGAATTTGTATTAAACAATTGTAACATTACATAATTAACCAATGTGAGGATGGATATAAAAATAGATGACAATGGGAAGGGGTATAATATAGAACAGAAGGGAAAAATTGAATTTGATTAAGTTTGGAGATGAGGATGAAGTGTAATATTGGTTTTTTTAAAAAATAGATGAGGAATAAATATGGCAAAAAGGAAATATAGAAATTGTAAATGTAATTGAAATTGAAATGACTAAACATTGTATAAATTTGTGAACCAGCCAAATACTCTGTTCAAAGAAAATACATTGTATGTTTGTATGTGTGTTTGTCTAAAAATCCCAGATCTCCGTGCTTTTCGCCGTGCTCTTAAAACTTTTTTATTTCATCAAGCTGGGCTGGCTTGACACCCCCCCCCCCCATTAGATATTTTTAATTGTTAATTGGTTTTAGTAGGGGCGTTTTAAATTTTATTGGAACAATATTTGTTTAATTCTTTTAAAAATTTTAAATTTTGTAATGATGTTTTTTATCTTTGGCTGTTCACCACCCTGAGTCCAGTAGGAGAAGGGCAATATAAAAATCTAATAAAATAAAACAAACAAACAAACAAACAAATAAATAAATAAAACTTTTTATAAAAAACAAAACAAAAAAGGTAGGTGCGTCTTATACTCCGGTGCGACTTATACTCCGAAAAATACAGTATTTAATTGTTGAACAGAATAATGAATGGATGGATGGATCAGGTGGATTTGAAATTTTAATTCCAAAATTTATCTCTGTAGTGTTCCTATATGAGTGGTGAGTTGCTACCGGTTCGCCTCGGATTAGGCAAACCAGTAGCAGCAGGAGCGGGTGGCTCCGCCCTCTCGCCCAGATGTTTCTGCACAGAAGTGTTGCGCGTGCTCGCACACAAGCAAACTGGTAGCAAACTAAATTGAAACCCACTACTGTCCTATATCCAAGATGCAAATATTGTAGAGTAAGTTTTCTATAAATTGTTAAAACTGATTTTATTCTTTACAGCTTAAAGTGTAAGTTACTGTAGGATTTTATGTTTTGATGTGCTGTTATTTAGTAATATGTCTATTATTTTATATTCCATTAGCCTCCAAGCAATTTTCAGAAGAAGTCTTAAGAGCCCACAATGATTACAGGAAGAAGCATGGCGTTCCTTCACTAAAACTCTGTAAAAAATTAAACAGAGAAGCACAGCAGTAAGTACAATTAGATCTTGATTGAATGATAATATTATACTTGGGTTGCAGACTATTTTTTTGAAACAAGTAGATCTTCGCTATAATGGAGCCTGCAGCCCGTTATGGCTGAAAGTGGTGACAAATGTTAAGTGAGATAATATCACGTAATGACCTCCACTCCCTCCTCTGCCTAATGCCACTGTTAAATGAATGTGCAAGTTGTTAAGCAAGCACAGGGTACCTGATGGGTGGTGGAGGAGGCCCTGGGAGGCCCACCACCCAGCTGAGGACAGACAAGCACCAAAAAGCTTTGCAAAGCCAAAAGCAGCCCAGAAGAGTGGAAGAGCTCAGCAAGATTAAAGTCTAGCACCGCATTCTAATGCCAGAGAGACTCCTAAATAAGCCTCCATGCTTGGTGGATGAAGCCACACTGGAGGGTGAGCCTCTATCCTGATTAGTTGCTTTTTGGCAGAATGGGACAATTCATCAGGACCACAGGATCTTGCCCATTTTACCCCAGATTTTCCAGCATGTCTGATCCACCAAGACACTTTGTCCATGGCTAGTCCTCAACCACTGATATACTGCTGCCACAACTTCTCCACTGCTTTTCCAAGGCTGCCTAACCATACCAATGCATCACAATCCAAATCTTCACAGCCAATTTGCCCCATGGACAATTAAATGGACCTCTGGTGCTTCTCCTTCTGGTGTGCTTTTGGCATGCGCCAGATGGCAAGAAACACAGGGTTTTTTGGCAGCAGCAATGTTGGAAAGCAGTGGTGGTATGGCGGCGCAGGGGGTCCTGCGGTATCACATTCATCAGCAGCGTTTGGATGGCGTGGGGGAGGGGATGGCAGAGAGGCTTTTCCAGCAGCCTTTGAATACCGCAGAGTGGGAGATGAAGAGAGTGGCTAAAATGTGCTATTCTTATTTCCCGGATCTGTTACCTACTTTTCCAGCGAGATATATGCACCAAGAACCACACCCCTTCCATGAGTTTAAATAAAATAATAATAATCCCCTTCCCCCAAGTGTTGAACATTTTCTTGATCTGACCCTTCACAGGCACCACATTGTGTAGAAGCCAGTTGAAGTGTCCATCTAGCCCACATCTGAACACTTGAAAAGAGGGCATGTAATTTCAAAAGAGCCTATCTCACTCATCTCATCACCATCACTACTCCTTGCTTAGAACAGGACCGAGTGATTTGTTTGTGTTGCACACCGTCTGTTCTTGCAAAAGAGAGCTTGAAAATGGCAAGAAGCAGAATTCATCTATAATCTGACTGCATAATCCCAACATTGCCCCTTGAAGAATAAGTGACTGCTCCAGATATTAAAAAAGAAGCTCTGCTTGTTATATTAAGGCAGCAATGTCTCTTTTGTTATCTGGGGTAAGGAGGAAATCGCCAACCAGCAGCATATTAAACTCTAATGGATTACATCTGAATTGCAACTCAGCAATGAAGATGAATACTACTACCAGGTAGACCCATTGTCTCATTCCACATCATGTATTATAGAAAAATAAATCTGCTTTTGAAGGAAGAGAGAGATGCCATACATGCTACCGTATTTCTGCTTTTCTACAGCCTGATTGCTTAAGTAATTCAGGTTCATGGTTCTTCAGATACCGTGGCAGATTGAAAAGACTTACTCTTTTGATTCATGTATGTGCTGCTTTACACTATTCATAGATGGCATATTTGGGTCCTGATGCCAATTAAAAAAAAATAGGTTTCAGATTATCTTCAGTGCATTTCTCTGAAAGTTTTGATACATTCAAGGGTAGCTTTATATAAAATGCAATACTAAATAGGGTAATTAAAACATGAATAACTGTTGGTAGAGCTCCCAAATTGAGGAGTGGTCATAAAAGTTGAGCCCTGGTGGCACAGGGGTTAGAATACAGACAGACTCTGTCCACAGCTTGGAATTTGTTCTTGATGGGCTCCAGGTTGACTCAGCCTTCCATCCTTCTGAGGTTGGTAAAATGAGGATCCAGATTGTTGGGGCCAATTTGCTGACATTCTAAACTGCCCAGAGGCTAAGTGCAATTGCCAAAATATAGTTGTGTGAACCTATTCGAAGCAACTTCTGCCACCAGAGAAACAAATAAATTTGTTGGCTCAAATAACACTAAACCTATTGATTGATTGATTGATTGATTGATTGATTGATTGATTGATTGAATTTATATACTGCCCTACTCCCAAAGGACTCAGGGCGGTGAACAGTCAGATGAATGTTAAAGATAATGTTAAAAACATTTAGAATATAATAAATATTTTGGCCTAATAATTTAAAACACCCAATTTAGGATAGATTTGAAACAATTTAAAAAGGGAAGATTAGGCCAGGCCCGCCTGTTTAAATAAGAATGTTTTAAGGGCACGGTGGAAAGTGTGCAGATCCAGGATCCTCCATAATTCCAGTGGGAGCTCATTCCAGATGGTAGGTGCCCCCACAGAGAAGGCTCTCCCCCTGGGGGCCACCAGCCGACATTGTTTGACCGATGGCACCCCGAGAAGCCCCTCTCTATGGGAGCGTACTGGTCGGTGAGAGGTTACTGGTGGCAGAAGGCGGTCTCGTAAATACCCTGGTCCTATGCCATGAAGCACTCTAAAGGTGGTAACCAGAATCTTGAAGCGCACCCGGAAGACCACTGGGAGCCAGTGCAGCTCGCGCAAGAGGGGAGCCACATGGGAGCGCCACGTCGCTCCCATAACCGCTCGTGTGGCCGCATTCTGGACCAGTTAGAGCCTCCGGATGCTCCCCAAGAGGAGCCCCATGTAGAGAGCATTGCAGTAGTCCAGGCGGGAAGTAACAAGAGCATGAGTGACCGTACTTAATGAGTCCCGATCCAGAAAGGGATGCAACTGGCGAATCAGGTGAACCTGATAAAAAGTCCTCCTGGCCACAGCCATCAGGTGCTCTTCTAAAGACAACCGTGAATCCAGGAGGACACCTAAGTTGCGAGCCCTCTCTGTGGGGGCCAGTGATTCGCCCCCAATAGTCAATGATGCCGCCAACTGACTATATCGGGATGTCGGAAACGACAGCCACTCGGTCTTGGAAGGGTTGAGCCTGAGTTTGTTTCTCCCCATCCAGATCCGTACAGCCTCCAGGCACCGGGACATCACTTCAAGGGCATCATTGGGGTGGTCCAGGGTGGAGATGTACAGCTGAGTATCATCAGCGTACTGGTGGTACACCCCGAAACCAAGGATGATCTCACCCAGTGGCTTCACATAAATGTTGAACTGAAGGGCGAGAGAACCGACCCCTGTGGCACCCCACACACAAGGGGTCTCGGGGTCGACCTCTGACGCCCTGTCAACACAGACTGTGATCAGTCAGAGAGAAAGGAGGAGAATCACCGCAACACAGTGCCCCCCCACCCCTAACTCTTCCAACTGGTGCAGCATGATACCATTGTCGATGGTATCAAAAGCCGCTGAGAGATCTAATAGGACTAGGATAGAGGAGTAACCCCTATCCCGAGCCCTTCAGAGATCAACCAATGCGACCAATGCCGTTTCCGTGCTGTGTCCAGGTCTGAAGCCCGACTGGAACGGATCTAGATAAGCCGATTGATCCAGGTACTGAGGGAGTTGTTGTGCTACCACACTCTCAACAACCTTTGCAACAAAGCGAAGTTTGGAGACTGGACGATAATTAGCTAACACTCCTGGGTCCAAGGAAGGCTTTTTGAGGAGAGCCCTCACCACCGCCTCCTTCAAGGTGGCGGGGAAGACACCCTCACTCAAGGAAGCATTTATAATCCCCTGGAGCCAGCCTCGTGTGACCTCCCGAGAGGGCAGCACCAACCAGGAGGGACACAGGTCCAATAAACGTGGTCGCGTTTAGCCTACCCAGTATCATGTCCACGTTATCGGGAGTCAAACTCTTCCCATATAATATTCTCAAGACCTGTCTCCATCATTCCCCCTGAATCTACCCCGTCCGAGTTCAGATGTTCCCTAATCTGAGCGATTTTGTCATAAAGTCCTTGACTCTACCCTCCAAGGGGTCTTCCCGTGCTTCCTGTTGGAGTAGGGAGCGGGTCACCCTAAACAGGGCAGCCGGGCAATTATCTGATGATGCAATAAGAGCGGAAAAATAATTACATGTTGCCACTTTTATCACCACCAGGTAGGTCTTAATATGAGACCTTACCAGCATTTGATCAAATTTGGAATGACTGGCCCTCCAACGACTCTCTAGATGTCTTTTCCGGCACTTCATCTCCTTCAGCTCCTCGGTAAACCAAGGAGCCAGGCGAGACCGGCGCCGGGTCAGAGGCCGCATAGGCATGACCTGGTCCAAAGCTCCAGCAGCCGCCCTATCCCAGGCAGCCACTAGGTCTTCAGTCAAGCAGTGAGCTAGAGCCTCAGGAAATGGCCCAAGCTCTGTCCGGAACCTATCTGGATCCATCAGGCGCCTGGGGTGGAACCACCTCATCGGTTCCGCCTCCCTGCAGTGGGGTGTGGCAGTTCGAAGGTCAAAGCGAAGGAGGGAGTGATCCGATCATGACAAGGGTTCGATCACTATATCCCCATTCTCGAGATCACTCAACCACTGGCCAGAGGCAAAAACCAGGTCCAATGTGTTTCCCCCCATGTGAGAAGGGCCATGAACTAACTGGGTCAGGTCCATGGCCGTCATGGAAGCCATAAACTCCTGAACCACTTCAGACTTCACCAACGTTGCTTCACCAACGGATGGCAGATTAAAATCCCCCATGATTATAAATCTGGGGGTATCACTCGCCACCGCTGCAAAAACGTTGAGTAGCTCTGGCAGGACCACTGCCACGTGACAGGAAGTCAGGTACATGATCAGCAAGCCCACCTGCACCCCATGGCCCCACTTCACAAGGAGGGACTCACATCCAGCTGTCTGAGGAACAGTGGCCTCCCTTGGATTAAGACCTTCTTTGATGACAATCGCCACTCCTCCGCCCCTCCCCTGTGACCTCGGCTGATGGAATGCACAAAAGCCAGGTGGGCACATCTCGACAAGGGGGACCCCCCTTCTTGGCCCAACCAGGTTTCTGTAATACCCGCCAGGTCTGCACCCCCCTCTTGAATAAGATCGCAAATGAGGGGGGCTTTATTTACCACAGATCTGGCATTGCATAGCATCAGCCGAAGGCTCGGGGCCTGAGGCTCTGAGCTACCTGGGGAATGAGAGGAGCATTGGAGGCCGGAGCGTGCCACCGCTTGGAGACATCGAGCGTGCGCTCCCCTAACATGATGTGTCCTCCTGCTCCCGCCATATCTACCCCTCCCACCTACAGTACTGATGTAATGTCTATCCATAGCACAAGCTCCAACCCCCTCCTTGATCCCGGGTCCTGAGTCGAGCTCCTCCGCTGGGTCAGGCCTCTTCCCTCGTAGGTTCTCCCCCAAATCCACATAATCCACCCCACTCCCAGAACCCTTTAAAATCCTATCTAAGAATTTCCCCAAAAAGCCCCACAATCCCTTCTTCAATGCATGCCACCTCTCAGGATTCTAAAATCCGTCATCAAGGTAAACCCTCGATAGGAGGGCCAATCCTGCGAGAGGGGGGAGTCTCGCAGCACAAGCAGGTCAACAGCTGTAAACATTACAAAAGAATAGAGATGGAAAGTAAACTGGTCAGGACTTCATCAGAATTGCCCAAATAGTGCTGGGTCAAAAGTAGATCTTCATAGCAGAAGTTGAACTTTATTGCCCTCTCACAGCAGCTCTCACAGTCTTACATTAACAGCTATTGGCTTCTTCAAACTGGAGAATTAAATAGCAGTTACAACTGTTGCAAATCCAGGAGCAGGAACATTGAAATAAATAGAGACCTATCTGCTTCAAAGGGAATAATGTTTCTACCAACAGAAGACAATATTCATTGTCCAAATCAAGTTGTGACAAGAATTAGATACAGCAAGAAGTACAAACTAGAACATGGTTGAAAAGTAGAAGATATTCTAGATGTAGGCTGTCACAGAAATTCAATGCTGAAGACGGGAAACGTTAAATACAAGAAATTCAATCTTATTAAATACAAGAAGTACCAAGCTAAGGCTGGGACTCTGTAGGCCCAGTCAGACATTCATATTAAAAAGCAACCACTTGCCCATAAACCAGGATAGCAGAGGCTGCACAATAAAATGGGAAAGGTTAGCAGGGAAAGTGGGGATAGATGTCTTTTTCCCACTAGTGTAAAATTTCATCTCAAATTAAATCATGTATACTTCTGACTAAATCCTTTAGGCTATGTGCTCTCTATATTTAGCAAATACTTGCTTGTTGTATTAAACAAGGTATTCAGAAGCACTTGCTAGCACAAGAATCCTCAAACACAGTCCTGAATCTAGCAGTGGAAAATGTGGAGAAAATCTAGCATGGGCTTCATACGATCAATCAGGTAAAATAAATCTTTGTTCCTATATACGAAAAGCATGGATTAAACTTTTTAGTGTAAAAAAAAATTGCTATATAGTGTAATCTGTAGCACATAGAAACAGAACCCCAATTAATAAATGCATTTAAAATATATGCTCAACAACCTGTTAAATCTTTCATAGATATTGTACCCTATTTAGGGTTCTAAATATCATGCAGTTTAAGTTTCTATGTGAATTATCCCACATGCTCCAGAAGGAGCAGCTCTGTGCCAAGATTCATTTATGCACATTCCATTTACTCTGATGGAACTTGATAGCTGAACTATAAGCAGACCAAATCAAGAAACATTTTGAGTTTTATGGACTAATGGAATGAAGTGAAGTGTGTCATGTAAAAAAATTCCTTTTTTAAAATTTTTGGAAAAGGGGAACTCTGCGTTATGGAGAATAATATGGGAAGTTTATTTTAAAGAGAGTTTCAACATTAATTTGTCTTGAATTTTGCTTGCAGCACTTTTTAAAATATGGACAAGTTCCCTTAATTTTCATTTCTTTTCTACCCATGCGAACTCAAGGTACAGTAATTTGAATTTCCCTTAAACCTGGCCTATTGACATCTCTCCATTCCTTTCCTTATTCTGATATTTCATCCCACTCCTTTATTAAGCAAATAAATCTTTCTGATTTGCTTGTATATACATCCATGAACTTGACTTATTTATATATCAATCTGAAGACTTTTCAAAAATATAATAAAATATATATCTCCAAAATTTAAATATGTATTTCCAAATGTGTGCTTTAAAAAGTAACATGTGCAATGTAAATATTAGAATATTTGGGAAAGGGAAGCATAGTAAATCACAGAATATATTAAAATGCCTCAGAGAAAACAGATGAAGTTATTTGCTACCAAAATTTGCAATACATCAAGCATTTGTATTCTTGGTTTTTTCATACATTCTCTGTGGCCACAAGTAAAGGGAATGAATTATTCTTGGATAGTTATCTTGTCTCTACATTATCTAATGCTGCTGTGCCTAAATTTGTTATTGCTGGATAGTTTTGGTAGATCAGTGGTAGATTTACTAGGAAAATAGTTAAATGGTTAGGCTAAGATAGTGAGATTCAGATCAAGTCCTTATTTGATCATGAAGCTCATAGGATAACTTGAGGCTAGACAATATTTCTACTTAGTCTACCTCACAGGACTGTTATAATAAAATGCAGAGAATAGGAATAAGGCAACAAAGATTTGAAAGACGCTAACAATAGTGGCCCAATGATTGGAAAAAGTTGCTGAAGGTAAGTGAAATTTGAAAAGGAATATGCAGGGCATAGCACATATGCCGTCTCATATTGGTTTTCCATCTTTAGCCATGGTAACACGTAAGGATTTTTCCATTTTTAACAGCAATGTTGTTGGCCAAGCTATAGGGATCTAGGACAACTCACCATAGCTGGCTTGCTCTGGCCAGCATGCTCTAGCCAACTCACTTCTGCCAACTCGCCTTCGCCAAGTCAACACAGCATAATTTCACACTGTCAACTCACTGGGGAGACAACTCATCACAGGCGGCTATAGGAAAAGCCAGGTAGATAGATGATTGAGAAGGTGGGCAGAGCATCTGGGGTGTGGCAAGTGAGCAAGCAGGTGGGCAGAGCTTATGAGTGCGGCAGGAGGATGGACCATGCCACCAGCAGAAGAAACAGCATAGAGCGTCTCCCACCATGCAGCAGCAGCTGCAGTAGCCCAATTGCTGGTGAACCAGTGTTCGGTGCAAGTTGGAATGGGTCACGACAGGGCAGCACCTGGAACACTCCTCACCCTGTCCAATGCATCTTATGTGACCATGGTGATGCCAGTGCACCTTATTCTCCCCGTGCAGCTGGTGTCCCTCTACTGCCTGCTCTGGTTGCCCCCACCATCTTCGGTCTCTTCTGTCCGGAGCCTGTTCCTGGGATTAAATTCAGGCAACTCAGCCAGCCATTGGACCTTTTTTTAAAATGATAATATGTATATATCCCCAAATAATAATAATAATAATAATAATAATAATAATAATAATAATAATAATAATAATATATGTATATATCCTCAGCTGCCCTGAGTCTTCAGAGAAAGGTGTCATATAAATTGAAATTAAACTAATAAATAAAGGGAAAAAAAATAACACTGATCTTCCTATGCCTCAGATTCATTTTCAGTAACCCCAGGGCAGCCTGCACTGAGCACCAATTGGGTGGTGGGCGGCTGCTTCTGCATGGCAGGACATGCTCTGTACTTTCATCTCTTGCTGCTACTGCAGCTAGTGATGTGGTCCAACCTCTCGCTGCACCCCACATGCTCTATCCACTTGATATCTATCTCTTGACATCAAGCAACAAGCAATGTTGCTTGATGTTATATGTTCTGCTTACCACTTGCTCACCCATCTGGCTCTCCCTCTGGCTACTTGGGCAATCCATCCTCTTACCGCACCCCAGACACTCTGCCCACTCACTTGTTTGACCACTGCACTCCATGCATTCTGCCTACCCACTTGCTGCCCGGCCTGCCTACCTGGCTCTTCCTCCAGTCGATTGCAACAAGTTATCCCGGTGGTGAATTGGCCATGTGAAATTGTCCTGCAGGAACTTGGTAATGGCAAGGTGGCAGTAGTGATCTGACCACAGTGAGTCGTCCCATTCTGATATGGCAATGCTCATAAAACTGTCCCCAATCTCATGCACTTCTTAATATGATGGGCTTCCCCGTCTTTAAATAGCCTCAATATAGGTTGGTACTTCAATATCAACATTCTTCTTTTATCTTATGCTTATATGCATGTTGATGTTAAATAAATGAAAGATTTTAGAAAATCACAGGCAAATATTTTAATAATTATAGATTATTTATACATAAACAAAAGCTATTTCATAGCTACCCAGGGCTTTCAAAATTCTTTCAATAGTATTATGTGCTTTCAGTTTCCTTTAACTTATTTTAATAATTTTTTAAGAAATCAAACTATCATGGCCAATGGTCAATATCTTAATCAAACTGGAATTAATAAAAAGAATTTGATAATCTGTGTCTATCAAGAAGAGAGAGAAGGGAAGGGAAGAGTTCACTTCATTCCAGTTCCATTGCACAGTTTTCTTTGTCTTGCAGGAAGTGAAGTAGCTGACAGATGGTACAGTGAAATCAAGAATTATAATTTCCAAAGCCCTGGTTTTTCCTCTGGGACCGGTAGGTATACTGTGCACTGTTTTGTAACATGGCACAGAAAGAAACATTTGGTTTTCTTCCAGATTGTAAAAGCTCATGCTGACAGAGATGCAAGAATATAATGTTCAAATATTGACAGAAATATTTTTGAGTCATAGGAATGTATGGAGGATGAAAACATTTTAAAATATTTCTCTAATGTTTTAATTCAAAGCATCATTGATTTCAAATATAGCTATAGTTTAAGTTCTCAGAAAAGGATTACTTAGAAATGTTATTAATATATGTTTATTTCTGTGCCGCACTTGCATTTTAATGAATTTGCCTTATTTACAATATATATATTGTACAGCCAATATATATATAGCACAGCCAAGCCCCTAACCAATCAGAACACACCTCCACCCAATCAGAACACAGCCAAGCTCCCACCCAATCAGCTCACACCCTCACTAGCAGTTAAAAGGAAGAGACAGCTGCAATCTCACATTGCTCCTGGAAGCACAAAGCCGAGAACATCAGCCTGAAGATGACGAATGAGACTTCGTCGAAACGTCGCCAAGATAATTCCAATTCTACGCGGGAGAAGACCCGAATAACCAAAGACCTACACACACACACACACAAATTAGCTCTCAGTACTGCAAATATTATATTTACAATATGCAAATATTATATTTACAATATGCAAAATACAATATATATATTTACACACACACACACACACACACACACACACACACACACACACACACATTTATATTTTCTTCTTCTTCTGTTCAGTTATCTCTGTCTGGACAAGTCCCTGCAGTTTTCTTATATATCTCTATCTCTATCTCTATCTCTCTCTCTCTCTATCTCTCTATCTATCTCTCTATCTATCTTGTCTTGTCTTGTCTTGTCTTGTCTTGTCTTGTCTTCTCTCTCTCTCTCTCTCTCTCTCTCTCTCTCTCTCTCTCTCTCTCTCTCTCTCTCTCTCTCTCTCTCTCTCTCTCTCTCTCTCATCTATCTATCTATCTAGGTTGGGGGAGAAAACTACCCTCTCTCCCTCTGCCTCCCCAAAATTAAAACAGCTCAGTTTTTTGCACATTGTTAAATCTCTATTACATAGAATACTGATCAGTTTCTTCCTTTATGCTTTATGTTTTTTCCTTTATGCACCTTTATGCTGGTGAAAAGAGCCAGGTCATATATAGAAAATGAATAACATCTATACTTGCCTATCACATAAAATCCAATATACAAATTTATAACCAGATTACTATGGAAAATGTTCTAACTGACTCTAGAGATGGCCATATCTTTTAATTTCCACAATTGTCTTACCCATGGATAAATTACCCATTTTTCCTGGTATTTTGGTTAAACGCTTGAGAACTATCTTTTTCAAAAATGGGATTACATATATGGGATACATAAGTACTTTAAAAAGTGTTATCATATATATTTGCAGATAAATCCATACATATATAAGCCAATTTTAGGTTTCTCATCTTACCCATAAATGTATATGTCATCCCCAAGATTATAATCCTGGCTTCTACTGTTATTCCAATATGAAAGAGTAATGGAAAAAAGTTTACAATCATCCTACAAGTTTTTTTCACTGATTCTAGACTAAGACTTAGGGAAAGAGGTAAGTTTTAAGGGATCACTGAAATAGGCCATTGCGGGAGTGATAGCAATTTTTGACTATATTTAAGTACTGAGACAGGGAAGGTCTGCTTCTTGAGTCCCATCAGTTAATACAGTTTAACTGTATTATGGGGTAAGCAAGTAAGTAGGTAGGTGAAGCCAAAAGATGTGGCACGACCACGACCACGAAGCAAAACAACAGCAACGCAGCTCACCAGCTCAATCCCCCTGCAATTCAGACTAACCCGAGCACAACCAAGCCCCCACCCAAACAGAACACCCCCCCATCCAATCAGAGCACAGGCAAGCCCCCAACCAATCAGAACACACCTCCACCCAATCAGAACACAGCCAAGCTCCCACCCAATCAGTTCACACCCCGACTAGCAGTTAAAAGGAAGAAACAGCTGAGATCACACATTGCTTCTGGAAGCATGAAGCTGAAAACACCAGCCTGAAGATGATGAATGAGACTTCATCGAAACGTTGCCAAGACACTTCAATTTTATGCGGGAGAAAACCCGAATAACCAAAGACTTACACAAATATGTATATACTGTGTTTCCCTGAAAATAAGACCTGGTCTTATTTTCTTTTGGGCCCCAAAATAAGCACCAGCTCTTATTTTCGGGGGATGTCTTACCCAGTTACCTTAGCCAGGCCTCCCATGCCCGATACCTGTTGTTCTGCTGCCTGATTTCTGCAACTACTTGCATCTGCTCGCAGCCAGATGCATGGCTTGTTGTTCCGGTGCCACCGCTCATGGCAGGAGGTTGCATGGTGTGTTGTGTTGTGTGCATGAGTGGCAGCATTGGTACAATGTGCTATGCAGCATCCTGTCACAAATGGCACCGGCGAGATGAGACAAACAGCGTCTGGCCGCAGACGAGAGCATTGACAGAATGAGACACATGGCATCAGTCCGCAAGTAGCTGCAGAAGAAGTCAGGCAGCAACATAACAGATGTCAGGGTGTGGGAGGCCTAACTGTGGCAGTCCTAAGGTAAGCAGGTTTGGATGCGATTGGCAGCTCCACCCTCCCATCCCTGCCCTAGCTTAATTTTTACACATGTGCCTTGCCCCACCTTGTACAACCAGATGGGGCTTAACTAGGGCTTATTTTTGGGGTAGGCATATGTGTGAAAATTGGGCTGGGGCTTGTTTTTGGGATAGGTTATATTTTGGGGAAAATACCTTTATGTACAGTGTGTGTGTGTGTGTGTGTATGTCTATTTTCTTACTTTTAATTACTTTTAATTAAAAACCCTTTAATTAGAGTTCCAGAGAAATCTTGGTTATGTCGGAAAAACCTAGCTTAAAGGAAAAACACACATAAAACCTACAAAAAGTAAGAAAATAGACATTGTACCTTTACAGGGAGGAACATGAGATGTGGGTGTGGCTTACTGAGGATGGCTAATGAGCCAGAAATAGCTATATAAGTCTCTCACTATGCAGCACAAAATTTGCTGACTGCCAGAATGAAAAAAACCAGAAAAAAACCCAGAAAGTAATGAATGTGATTTCACTCAATTAGGGTTCCAGAAAAATCTTGGTTAAGTAGGAAAAACCTGGCTTAAAGGAAAAACACACATAAAACCTACATAAAGTAAGAAAATAGACATTGAACTTTTACAGGGAGGAACATGAGATGTGGGTGTGGCTTACTGAGGATGGCTAATAAGTCAGAAATAGCTATATAAGTCTTTTAGAATGAAAAGGAGGAAAAAACCCCCCAGAAAGTAGTGAATGTGATTTCACTCAATTAGGGTTCCAGAAAAATCTTTTACAGCTGCCCATATTAGACCCATATATCAGGAGAAGTGGGTAATATTGTTGGAGTGCTGTACATACATACAACTCTAATGTGCCTTTTTTCTTCAACCATAACAATTTTGGATTACTTTGTATTACAAATTAAAAATAATTCTTTAAATTTTAAATATTAATATGCAAACTTTCCCTGTTGAGAGAAATATAGAACTGCTTCTGTAAAACAACTTGTTTCCATACTAGGTAAAAAGAGAAATAAATTAAAATAAGATGTAGTATCCTAATTATACCACAAGATGGTGATAGATCACTACCATTTATTCATTTATTGCTGAAGTGGATGGAGGCGTGGAGTAGCTGTTTCCCCCAAGATGTCTCCGAGCATATCAGTTCTAGTAGTATACCTCCAGGATTTAGCCTACCCTGTCACATATGGATGACATATAATAGAATTAGAACAACTCATGGGATGTGTGCTGACTCCCTGTATAAATGAGGAAAGACACCTTTAGCACAATGTGACTGCGGGGTCCCTCAACAGACTATCCAGCATATAGTGAGGGAATGCGCTAACAGAAGGTATCCAGGAGATTCTAGGGACTTCCTCTGCGTAACAACGGCAGCTATTGACTGGATCTCCAAACTTTAAACTTTGAAATGTTATTTCTGTTTTTCTTTTAGGTTTTCTTACTGCTTTTTTATTGTTTTAATTGTTTTTAATCTGTAAAAATGAAGTGTTTTAATATTGTGTGTGACCAGCCATACGCTAAATAAATAAATATGCTGAGGTCAGGCTCCTTTACTGGAAAAATGGCTTAAAGTTAGTTTAATGAAGACAATACGAAATATACAGCAACTTGTGAGTTTTATATACTATTTAAACTCCAACTTGCTTAGAGACATAGATTTAAAGGATTACAGCAGAATAACAGAATAATAGAACAGAAGAGTTTGAAGGCACCTTGGAAATCTTCTAATCCAACTCCTGCTCAGGGAGGAAACCCTATACCATTTGAGACAAATGGTTTTCCAATCTCTTCTTAAAAACTCCCAGCATTGAAGCATTCACAACTTCTGGAGACAAGTTGTTGCAATGATTAATTGTTCCAACTGTCAGGAAATTTTTACTTGGTTCTATGTTGCTTCTTTCCTTGCTTCTTTCGATCTATTGCTTCTTCTGCCTTCAGGTGCTTTGGAGAATAGCTTGATTCCTTTTTCTTTGTGGCAGCCCCTTAGATATTGGAACACTGCTATCCTGTCACACTAGTTCTTTAAAAAAAAATTAAACTAAACATATCTAATTCCAACAATCATTCTTTATATGTTTTAGCCTCCAGTCATCTTTGTTGCTCATCGGTGAACTCTTTCTAGAGTGTCAACATCTTTTTTTACTTTGTGGCAACCAGAATTGGATGCAGTATTCCAAGTGTGGTCTTACCAAGATGTTATGAAGTGGTATTAACACTTACAACAGTAACAGAGTTGGAAGGGACCTTGGAGATCATCTAGTCCAACCCCTGCTCACGTAGGAGACCCACACTAGGAATTCAAACCGCCGAACTGCTGACCTTTCTAATCGACAAGCTCAGCATCTTAGCCACTGAGCCACTTAGCCAGATATTCTTTATGTGATCTTGATAAAATCTCTCTATTAATGTAGCCTAGGACTTGTTGGCTTTTTTGGCAGCTGCAGTACATTGCTGGCTCATACTGTATTTAAGTGATTGTCCACTAGTACTCCAAGATCCTTCTCACAGTTACTACTATTATGCAAGGTACCACATATATTGTACCTGTGGATTTTGTTTTTCTTACCTAAATGTAGAACCTTACTTTTTTCATCATTGAATTTCACTTTGTTAGATAGCACCCAATGTTCAAATCTGTCAAGATCCTTCTGTATCTTAAGCCTATCTTCTGGAGTGTTGGCTATTCCAGCTTTGTGTTATTTGTAAATTTGATGAATTCCCGATCTATCTCCTCATCTAAGTCATTGATGAAGCCATTGAAGAGTACAGGGCCTTAGACAGAACGTTGGGGTACCCACCTGCATATGTCCATCCAGGTAGATGCAGTTTCATTAGGACTACACATCAAGTATGGTTGTCAGTCAGTCCATCTAGTGGTGATGCTGTCTAACCCACATTTTTTAATCTTATCAAATAATAGGTTGTGATCTATCAAATGCCTTACTAAAGTCAAAGTAAATGATATCCACAGTTCTTCTCTGGTGCACTAATTTTGTCACTTTGTCAAAGAATGCAATAAAATTTATCTGTCATGATCTATTTTTGACAAACCCATGTTGGCTTTGGTTATGACTTCGTTTGCTTCTAGGTATTTGCAGATTTGTTGTTTGATTATCTTTTCCATAATCTTCCCAGGTATTGATGTCAGGCTGATACTGAAGATGGCATTTAATTTTGTTGTATGAGGTGCAATGACACTAAACTAAGCTAAACTGAGTTGAGCTGAGCTGAGCTGAGCTAAACTGAAGTTCAGTTGAAGGCTTAAAGTTGCCAAGGTTGGAGATCACTATTCTAGGGTGTTGGCTATTTCTGCAAATCTGATGAGTTCCCCTTTTATTCTCTCATCTAAATCATTTATGAAGATACTGAAGAGTATTGGGCTTAAGCCAGAACCTTGTGGTACCCCACTGCTTACTTTCCTCCATGTAGATGTAGTACCATTAAGTACTACTTTGAGTATGTTTTGTTAGCCAGTTACAGATCCAATAGAGAATGTTGATGTGTTCCAATGAATCCCTCCAATTGGCAAATATGTATTAAAATATTCAGACAATGAATAAAACTAAATGGTGGGGGGAAATGGGAACCTTTTTTTTCACAGAGTGCATAACAAATTTTGGAAATGGAAACTACTAATTGAAGTTTTATTCAATAACAGAGGAACAGGCCTCTTGAAACCGGTTTGCAGGAAAATTGAGTGCAAGGCTAGGTACAAGAGAACAAGCAATAGAGTTTCAGTTCAGTATTTCACTATTATTCACACACACACTGGAATCCAAATAAATATAATAGTAATAACAGCATCCCCTAACACAGTGATACATTAAAACAGACAATACTGTTAAATAAACATTTTCTACAGTGTCTAAAAAGAAAAGCAATTCATCTTATGATTCTGAAGTAAGACTGAGATCAAGAATTCTTCATTTCAAGCCACTGTTAATAGAATATATATAGTCAAATCCATATATCTCTCTGATCAATAATCTAGTTTGCATTTGATGTAGGAAAAATATATATGCATGTGGAAATGTGTATTACAGTTAACCAAGAATAGTTGGTTTGTATTCATTGTTATAATTTACTATAATTTGAGGCAATTCTATCCTATTTACTTTGACTTATGCTAAAACGGAAAAATAACCAAGCATTCTTTGCACGTATAAGTTAGTCCATAAGATTTTTATTTTTCGAAAGTTACAAAAGCTTTTTCATTAACATGTAATATCCTATAATTACTTGAAGCATTTTTTCATTTACTAATTTGGTATTCTTTTCTCTTTGCTTAATCTGGTCTGATACTTTAAAAAAGTACTTTTGAAGAGATCTAATGCATTATTTTTCCAATACACTTGATCTTTCAGGTCATTTCACAGCAATGGTTTGGAAGAACACAAAAAAGATGGGAGTTGGAAAAGCAGCTGCAAGTGATGGCTCCACATTTGTAGTGGCTAGATATGAACCTGCTGGCAATATTGTAAACTCTGGGCAATATGAACAAAATGTTTTTCCACCAAAAAAATAATAAACTATATGGAAAACAGGTTATAAAAAGAAAACTGGGAGTTCACCTGATTACATTGGATAAACCACTGTTGAATGGTACTTTAGTCTTTTAATGATTATTTCAAGAAATGTTTAATGGACAAGCAGTTTTGCCTACAAAATTAATTCTTGTATGGAACTATTCCTGAAACACAATGAAAACACTGAAAGACAATGATACAAGCCAACATATGGAACATACATATCAAGAAATGTAACAGCAAAATATATTGAAATAACAGTATTAAGATTGTAATATTTTGATATTAAAGTTTGCCAATATATTTTAGAGCATTTATATAATTTCATATTTGTACAAATATGAAATTATATAAACCCTCTAAAATATATTGGAGAACTTTAATATCAAAATATTGTAATTTTAATACTATTATTTCAATACATTATATTTTCAAGGATTTATAAAAAGAGGAAAGACTGGTTTTAATTGCTTACAATTAAATGCCCATAGAGATTGATTGTGTTGCAACAGTTTTAAATACACTAGACTGAATGCACATGAAAAATAGCAAATGTCTAACATAAATTGCATGAAATTATTTATCCTGTGCATCCAGTGTTTGTAGATCAGTATGGACTGATGTAGTAGAGTTGTAGGCATTCTGAAAAAATACCTATTTCCACAGAGTACAAAACTTATGTATTCATTAGACTCTCATCTGACTTCTTTTTTTCTTTTATATAAAATGCAAGGACAGAGCAAATTAATAGTTTCATTTCTCAGTCTGGAAGTTTGCTGAAGCTTATAGAATTACTATTTAGTAAGCATCTCACCCTCTTTTTATATTGCAAAGACTTTGTGTCAGTGCAGTATATGGAGAGTGAGGGGCTCCTATTAGGGACAGCTGACAAGTCTAGGGAATAGGTTAGTAGTAAATGATGCAGTTGTTGAGGAAGTGCTCCATTGCCACAATAGTCATGGCTTTTGCTTAGAAGTCATACTTTTGAAAAAATTTTTTTAAAAAGACTTTAAAAGGTCGAAAAATTTAACTCTCCTGGTTAGGATAAACAGGGACTGTTAAAATGAATATATTACCCAAGACATTTTTTAAAATTTAAAATGGTGCCAATTTTATTCCGATGTAAAACTTTGCAAGACTGGCAAAAAACATTCAATAGATTTGTATGGAATGGGAAAAAACCTGAAATAAATTTTAAGATTTTACAAGATGGACCCAATTAGCAAAAGAAAGCTCAGAACCATATTGGTTGGAAACATATGAAAAAGGACTTCATGCTAGTGGCTAGGCAATGGCTAAAATTGATGATGATGATGATATTCCATCATCAGTCTGAGGAGACTGCCTGAACAAGCCCTGCAATTTTCTTGGCAAGGTTTATCAGAAGTAGTTTGCCATTGCTTCCTGAAAAAGTGACTGGTCCAGAGCCCTAAATGGCATGGGTCTAGGCTATTTGAGGAGCCATCTCACTCCAATAAGAATAGCCTGCCCCACCCACTCCAGTGGAAGGAGCCTAATGTGGACCCTGTCGACCAAGAAATTCTAGCCAGCAATGTCAAAGAAGAGCCTTTTCTACTGTGGCCCCATTCCTGTGAATCATTCTATGATGATCAGAAGCGAGAACTGTTCAAACTCTTCAAGCATTCCAGAAGGGTATCAAAACCTGATTTTTCCAGTTGCCTTGTGAAGTGTTTACTGCTGGAAATGGTTGACAGAGTAAGAAGAAATCTCATCCCAATGCTGTTTGTCTCCTAGATTCTAGTTTTTTTTTAGTGTTTAATTTTTTAAATTGTTTCTATACTTTTAAAACATTTTTTGTAAGCCACCCAGAGTCACCTTACCATTGACAGGGGAAAGGTATAAATATAAAAAACAAACAAATAAATAGTCATCCAGCTGACTTTATGCCCAAGGCTGGACTAGAACTCATTTCCTGGTTTCTAGCCTGATGCCTTAACCAACTATATATTATAGTCTAAACTATAATAACTCTGTAATATAGAATAATATAGTATGCATACTACTTATCACAGATAACAGAGTTAAGAAAATGACCAAATAATAGAACGTCAGTTTTTTTCAGACCTAAGCCCAAAGACAACACAGTGAAATCCAATCAAGTTGACACCCCCCCTCCCATTTCTAGGTTTAAAGATTGGAGGGTCTAGCCTCAAGTTTATAACCTCAAGTGACTTCCCAAGCACCAACTCATAAAGAGAGATCTCTGTATCTTTCTTAGGTCTAATACTCAAGGGGTATAAGGCTACAGGCTGGATTTGGAGCTATGGGCTGGATTTGGGGCTCTGATAAGTGCTTCTCCTGACATAGTTTATCTTCTAGGGTTTTTAGCATCTTGTTAGCTCACTGTACTCTCCTTGATGACTGCAGGTTGTAAGGTGTGTGTTAAGTTTTGGGTGTCACACAAGGAATGTGTTAAATGATCTGTAAACCACCCAAATCTGTAAAACAAAATGTTTTCCTCAATCCATGTCCAATGTGCTAGGTCAAGGCTGTCAAACTCCCAGCCTATGGGCCGGATGTGTCACGCCCTGGCCATGCCCACACCCAGTTTAGTGAAGGGGGAAAAAGTCCCTACGTGGCGCCACTGTGACAATGTGAGTTTGACACCCCTGCTTTAGGAGATAGAAGTTTCAATGCCAGTAGCATGTCAGCAAGGAAAGGCTGCTATCCAGTAAGTTGATCTTTCCACAGAAGCATGTGCTGGAAGCCCCAAACTTTTCTGAATCTTGGGAGAGGTGTAATACCCTCTCTCCTTACCAATGAGCAAAAAAAAAGAAAAGAAAAAAATCTTAAAAAAATCCTAAACAGGCACAAAATTGAATGGGGAAAAAATGTACCTGAAAAGAAGAAAATAATTTTACTTAGATGCAAAATTTTATTCTGGTGAGCTCAGGTGAATGATATGATTGTCAGCACTCTTTGTTGGGGAGAGAGGAGCCCTTCCCTTTGTTACGCCAAAGAGAGAGGTGACAAATTACAACTCAGTATTTACTCTTTCTTCTTTTGCTTTATATCAACTGCAAATTTATGTTTATAAATGTTTTTTTTAATTTTCAATATAACTGCCAAGTTTTTTTAAAATATTAAGAGCTGCATACTTTTAAGATTATACTGTATGAAGTCAATTGAATGCAATCTGTGTACAAAGGTTTTTTTCTCAACCACAAGTGCTGCATATTTATAAGGATTATAATCACTCTGAACTGAATTTATATGAATGAATTGAATATGAATTTCTATGTACTGAATGATCTGAATAAACTAAATGATCATTTATAGACTCTTTGGCTGTTGTAAGGCAAAGTTTTGTTTATATTATAGAACCTCTGATTGTTGCAAGCATGGCTTTGTTTCTACTAACCACAAAGAAAAAGTGCAAATTTAAGTAAGCCTGCAAATGTATTAGAATAGTAAAACTGTGATTTATGAGGATTGTAGAACTGTGCTCTAAGCTGGCCATAAGATACCACTGTTTCTTTTTCTCTGCAATTATTACTCTAACCTTGCAATAAGACACCCAGTTTCTATTTCTTTACAATTGTGATTCTACCCTGTGGATGATAAAATTATAAAAACTGCAACATTTTAAAAAATCAGTATTATTACAAATTACTATTTTTTAAATAACCACTTACATTACTGCAAACTGATATTTCCTCCCCCCCCTTTTTAGCTGAGATTTTTTCCTCTTTTCATTGTTTTATTCATCTGACAATCTTTTATATATCTATGGATTACAAACTATATCTAGAGGATTAAAGTTTAATGCATTTAAATTCTATTTCAGCATTAGCCACAAGCAGAACTAAAAGACTAACATTTAAAATTAGAAAATTTTAGTTTAAAAGTTTTGTAAAAGAATATTTTAAATTTTGGAGAATTTTTGAAAATGAAATATTTAATTTTAGATGAGAAGAGACATCATCAAGCCAAAAAGTGACAACAAGAAAAGTAGCCTGGACTCCTCTCCACAAAAGGCACATGTTGGTATATAGGAGATTCATTCTAGGGACAATCAATCTAGGGAGGTATTTTGTCTCCCAGGAGCAAAAATCAAAGATGTTTGAGAGCCTTCCTAAAATAATCAAGCCCACAGATTTTTATCCCTTTCTTCTCTTCCATGTGGGGACAAATAATATGATAATGAACCTAAAAATAATATAAAGAGACTATAAATGAAAACCAAAGTGTTAGGAGCACAGGTAGTGTTTTCATCAGTAATTCCAACAAAAGGTCAACAATGAGGGAATAAAGATTTTTAGAAATAAAACACTGGCTTAAGGGATGGTGTCATTGAGAGAACTTCAGATTCACTGGTCTACATTACCTACATGAAGTGCTTCTGGCAGGTGATGGGCCACACTTCACAAGAACCAGGAAGAATGTATTTGGAAAACTGGGTCAGCTGATCCAAAACTGAGGGGGAAGGTGACCTAATCCTAAGTATAAACCCCAAGACAACCAAACAAGGAAGCAGGTAGTGGTGGGAAGGGGGGAAGGAAAAGTCAGATATAAAACAAGAGATGTTGGAAGTATACTCAGGGTCAGCCATAAAGGACTCTGATGCCTGTACACTAATACTCAAAATTTGAGGAACAAACAAGATGAATTTGAAGTATTAATACAGGAGGATAGATATGATATAATGATAATTACCAAACTTGATGGGATGTAACTCACAACTGGAGTGTAATGCTGAAAGGATGCAAACTGTTCAAAAGAAACAGATCTAACTAATAGGTGGTGCATTACATATAAGAAATCACTAAACATCTTCAGAAATGCATAAAACCAAGGGTAAAAAACTCCTTGAATGTATATGGTTTAATATAAAAGGAACAAAGAAAAAAACCCAAGAATGATATTGCCATAGGTGTATTTTACAGGCCACCCAAGCAAGCAGGAAAAAAATGAACATTTTGCTAATCAGTTAATTAATCTTTGTAGGAAACATACCACAATAGTAGTAGAGGGCCTTAACTACCCTAACATTAACAGGAAGACAAATTCTGCATCAAGTGGGAGATCAAACATGTTCCTGACAAGCCTAATTGACAACTTTGTCATCCAAAAAATTAAAAACTAAAGATGAATTGATAAAAGGGGTTGAAATAGTGGAACCTTTGGTGGAGAACTGACCTTAATATCATTTCTAGTTTAATTAAATATAGTAAATTCAATCTCCAAAGTAGATCTATCTTGTGATCAAATTGCAGACAAAAGTAATAGCCAATTAACTGTAATAAATCCATCCAGTCTCTCTCAGACTTTCTAGAGGTCTGGAATCTGTCTCTTTCCCTTACAGTCAAAGCCATAAGGTTGAAAAAATGTACAGACTTGAACTTCAAATTGAAGTTGGTGAAATTGGAACAGCAGATGAAATCCACTTTGCTAGTTTACCAGCTGTGAGATTAGCTGTTTGATCTGGAACTGGATCCAAGTTGTTTTGTGTATCTTCATCCATATCCAAAGCTGAAGCTTCAGATTTTAACATTCTTTTAAACAATCATTAAAGTTTGATCAAGCTTTCAAGAGAGGAATCCAGCTAGGAGTTGCACATCTCCCCACCCTCCTTCTTTAGGTTTCAGAGACTGTTAAACCACCTTAATCTGTGAAATTTAGCCAGGAAACAAAGAACAAAACAGTAAATTTGCCTCTATATTTTAATCCAAGATTAAAAGAAAAGTTCAATGGAAACAAACTCCAGGTTTTGCAAATTAAAAAATACAGAATCCAGTGGTGAGAGCCTGAGAACTCTTCACCACCACCCTGAATATGAACTGTGCTTTTCATATAGAAGAGACAGAGATTATCCAGAAGAACATGTATGAAAACATGCTAGAGTCCAGCAAGGGGTTGAAATAAATCAGCACCCAACCATTAATCAACTTTTAAAACAATAAGCAACATAAAATAATGAAATCCAAGTTAAAATTCCAACTAATTGACAGGAAGATGGATATGCCCAATTACTTTTTGATTGCTTCCAGACGGAACTAGAATCTTCAAGACCCACTTTGCCCACTGGGTCTGCAATCAGTCCAAATGTCATCTTGGGTCACTCCTAAGTGGTCCCACTCAAAACAAGGGAGCAGCACTGCCATTTAGAACTAGCTTTAGCAGTGAAATCAGCAGATAGCAATAGCAATAGCACTTAGATTTATATACTGTTTTATAGGGCTTTACAGGCCTCTCTGTAAAGAGTTAGCATATTGCCCCCAATCTGCGTCCTCATTTTACCCACTTCAAGCTCTTTCATTAAAAAATAAAAAGAAGTTCTCATATTACATATTTTACAAATCTAGGTGGAAATCTTTTCCCAAAAGGGACTTTTCCTTATGGAAAAATTCCATCTACTCCACCTACTCATCTTTTGTCTACCAAAAAACTATGAAACTATAAAAATTCTCCCTTCCCAACTAATTCATTATGTTATCAATTTTACCATTATTTTCTGTATAAAAAACTCAAAGAGAATCAGAAGAATATTGAGATGATGTTGATTCCAAAACTAAATGTTATATATGAGAATGATAGCCCAATCCACTACTTAATCATAAATCATTCTGATTTTCACTGCTCATAAATGATATAAATATACTGTATTTTCCTGCGTATAAGACTACTTTCTAACACACAAAAATCTTCTCAAAAGTCAGGGGTTGTCTTATACGCCGGGTCTCATTCTCCTGTAATCAGGCAGACCAGCCCATAAGGCTCTCATGAGCCTTAAATGGCTCTGAGGAGGGTTGTCTTATACGCCCAGTCGTCTTATACGCCGGAAAATACGGTATATATAACAACTTTCTGAATTTCAGAAAGTTGAAGCATAATTAATATGGATTGGTGTTATGTATGGGTGGACTGTGTCAGAAGCAATAAAATATTGCTCAGATTATTTTAAAGAAATGGCAAGCATGTGTATTATGAAGATTATAGAAATTCTTACCATTCCTTTGCTTAGTCAATCTATGATATCTTATTTTAAATCATTAATTAAATTATTTTCAACAGTATTCTTATTCTACTTGCACTTTTTCAGTATCCTAAAATATTTCATAAACAGTTCATTTTTTTCTGCAGGACAATGGGAAGACCATTTTATAAATAATTTTATGGATACAATATTAGGAAAATTGCACAAGACTTGTGACAGAAAGCATCAGTGGAAAACTGTCTACCATAATTTCTTGTGATCACCTAGGTATGCACTCTGTTCTGGTATGCTAGGAAAAAGAGAAATACTTTTACACTTCTATACTGCAGGTCTTCTGAGGAGGAAATAGTAAGTTAATAGGAGCTAAGCTGATTGGCAGGAATAAGTGAAGAGAAGCTGACTGGCTAAGCATGTTGAATCTCCTGATACTCTGCTTCTTCCATAGTGTTGAAAGAAAAAAAAATGAGACTATTGAAGTCTTTAGAAAATCTCCTACTAGCCTGAGAAATTGGCAGCTACACAAAATGTGGAGGAAATGAGAGATAAAGCTGAACAGATAGACAGAAGACAAAAGCTTTAATATCTGTAAAATGAAGGATTAACCTAAAAAGCTTGGCACAAGAAGTTATGAATCCCTGCTGCATTCCTATTTTTTTACAACCAAAAAGGGAAAAATGCTTGTTTAACTGCTTTAATTGAATACTCTATAATTAGCTTTACATACTTTCATTTGAAAATGAAAGTAGAAACTTGCAACTACCTCTGTTTCAAAGAAATAGAAAAAAATTCTAAGGAAAAAAAATCTAATACTTTCCCAAAGAACCCTTTGTGACAAGAAACTTCTGTACTCTAAACAAACTACGACCACAATTGAGCCCAAAATTTATGTTGTTGTGAGAAAATTGTCCAGTGAGTTTTGCCCATTTTATGACTTTTCTCATTTGTTAAGTGAATCTTATATTAGTAACATTTGTCAAGTGAATCTTATATTAGTAACAGGATTGTTAAGTGAATATGGTTTCCCCATTGATTTTGCTTGTTAGAAGGTTGGAAAAGGAAATCCAGGACACTGCAACTATTATAAATGGGAGTCAATTGTGAAGCATCCGAATGTAAATCATATGACTATGGGGATGCTGCAATGGTCATAAGTGTGAAAAATGATCATAAGTCACCTTTTTCAGTGCTGTTGTAACTTCAAATGGTCACTAAATGAACTGTTATAAATCAAGTGTATCTGTACAGTGTTCTTATGGTGCAGCACGATACTTTGGATTTGAAGGCAAAAAGTGCTTCTGAGATATGAATTCCAAGAGATATACATGTCACATACAACTTTTTTTTTTAAAAAAACCTCATCTTGTCCAGGATTGCACTGTAGCTATAGAGAGCAGACACATTAATATTGGGGGCAAAACAAATCCTTGTTTTAAGGAATTGCAAGTGGGCTATGTGTTCCAAGCACATTTTTGCCTTTAAATTTGAAGCCCCGAAAAGCTACAATACTAGGTATAACTTCTATTTCAATGATAAAGACTGACTGCAAGTAAAATTATTAATAAATGATCAGAAAACCAAAATTTTAGCATTTGCTTGACATCATAGTAGAATCCATAAATGGCAAATCAATTAACTATTACTTAAATTTATACTTAAATTTTGTGCTTGTAATGTTGTTGAAAAAGGGATGGTAGATTTGTGGATTATATAAAATCATTTGGCACCTTTTTCTTAAGAAGACTTTTTGTTTTGCAACATTTGATTTAGATGGTTATATTGTTAATATTTTGAATGCTATCAAAATAAAAGAACAAAGGAGACCAAAACTTTCACTTTCTTTCTGGCTTCTAATAGCTTCCTCTGTGCAATCAGATCAACCCAGCAAGTTTGAGTTTCTGCAGACTAAATTAAGAACAATATATTGTTAAATCTGGAATCTCAGTACCCTACAGCTTATCTAATTTTAATATGGAGTTTCAATGCTAGACCAGTGTCTGATTACAGTACTTTATTTTCTTCTCATCTATAAACTTGAGACTTGCATCAATCATGATAGTTGTTCTAATGATCCTAAATTTAATTTTCCTGGTATTTGTTTAACCCAGAGGGTGACTCATCTTGGTCTTACTATGTTGAATGGCTAAGGGTTATGAAATTAACATTTTCAACCAACTAGTGAGTTTAGATTGATTTCTAGTTGTAGATCTAGTACCTTTGATGTCTCTGATATTTTCCTATTTATTGAGAATTTTTCTGTAAATTATTGAATGAAAACTGACCATTTAGCTCTTATTCTTGAATCAATATATTCCAAATATCTGACTGTATTTTTCTTTGTAATACTTTATCAGCACAATGCTTACAGTGATTATAGTGCTTAAATTGTATCCCCTCAAACCTTGAAGCTTAAAAGTACAGTGATTGATGTGTGTGATATCTCAAAAGCCAGGGTAACTTTTCTTCTTCATGTGTACTGTATATGATAATCTGAGTGCAAAGAAATTTATGTTTTGTAAGAGGAACTCCTTCCATGCTTGGTTTAATAAGGAGTGTTTCTGAGATTTTTAAAAAATGTATAAATATATTATATCCAATATTGGCATGCAAAATTTTCTCACAGCATCCAGAGAATTATCTGCTCAAAATATACTACATCTTTATCATAAAATAGTATGTAGTATATAAAATATACTACATGTTTATTATAGATAAGAAAAAGCAACTTGATCTGCAAAAGCAATGGATATTTTAATTCCCAAAATCTTCTTGATTGATGATATTAAAGTGTCCAAGAAAAATATGTCAGGCATCCAGATATCTTGGATAATTGGATATCTTGGATAATTTGTTATTCAACATATTGTATTGTACATTCAGAGCAGCAGTGGTGAAGACTCTCGCCTCCCACTCAGAAGGTTGAGAGTTCAATCCTAATTAGCAATTGTTTCTTTCTTGGGCACAAAGGGAAAAAAAAGTGAACTCTAAGGAGGAGCCAGCTGGTGTCAACACAAACAGGTGTGCGAGTGGGATCTCTGCAGAGCACAGTCAGTTTTGTCTGCCCAGGGGGCTCCTTGGAGCCAAAGTTGGCCTGTAGGGGAGATAGGAGAGGAAGGGTTCTCCATTGATTGCAAGCAGCCAGCGGTCCCTTTTGCTGGTCAGGAGTAATCCTTCCTGAAAGAAGGTGAAGAAGAAGATGGCCATTAATGGCCGAACCAAAGTAGTGACAGCTGGTTGGAGCAAGAGCTGAGAAAGAGGAAGAAAGCAGTGGATTGGATCTTGAGAAAGCTTTTTCCAACTTCCACCAAAGTGAGTGAATTTCCCTATGCTAATTTAAGAATAAAGGGGGACTCCAGAGAAAAGGAAGGAAGGGAACTTCTTCTCCCTCCCCTCTACCTTTGAAGCAGCAAGGAAAAAATGCAGAGCAGTTACAGATCCATAATGATAGGGAAGAAGTAAGGGAGAGTTGTTGTTGATTTATATACATCCCTTCCTGGACGTTGGGTTAAAATAGGGAAAGTAAAATGTCTCCCCCTGCCTTGACATTTAAAGTACTAGGAGAAGTAAAGAAAGGAGCAAGGAGGACATCTACTGGCAAAGAGGGTATAAAACTGAAGGATTGTAGAAGTGATGAACACCCCCTTTCCCCCTTTTTTCTTTTTCTTTTCCAGGATATTTTATAACCTTGGCTGACCTGTGGTGGATTACAAATAACATGGGCTAAAGGCTAAGTGCTCTCTGTCTTCATCTCTTTGGGATACTGAGGTACTAGAAGTTGACAATTTGACAGGGCCTGTGGATTATAAACACTCCTGATGAACTCATAATACTATTGGACAGATAAAGCAGAATGTTAAGGACAAGTATAGTGATCCTTCTTGGATTACAAAATTGTTCTTCTTATCCTGGTCCTATGATGATGATGATGATGATGATTATATACTTTACTCATTAAACATGAAACTCAGTCAACTGAACATTCAAAAATGCATCATAAATACCATTGACTAGTCCTAATGGTTGATATGGGTTGCTGCCAGCCTCCTAGGTATCAACCAAGCACCTTCTTAAGATATACGATGTTCCAAGTAGCGCAATTTTTTGCAGTTCTGCTGGTGTTATTGCAGGAAACTGCAATTTGTTGATGTATCTTAGAAAATTCTTGGACATGGTACCAAGTGCCCCGATGACAATGGGTATCACTGTTACATGTTTCATCCATAATCACATAGTTTAAATGGCCAGGTCATGATATTTCGTGATTTTTTCCAATCCTTTTTCTTTGACTCAAGCATCTCCTGGTACCGCAATGTCAATAAATTGTATGTTTCAGTTTTTGACAACTGTGATATCTGGTGTTTTGTGTTCCAAATGATGATCCATCTTTTATTATTTTTATTACTAATATTACTTTTTATTACTATTATTACTTTATTATTATTATTATTACTATTATTATTTTATCTTCTAATTGCATATAAAATATTGTGGATTACAAAAATAAGGGCCAAAAGGAAGGACTGAAGTGGGATTGGATCTGAATGACATTTTTTCCCCTATACCTATAGGTTAAGTGAGATTTGGGGTGCTGGAGGTTGCAAACATGTTAAAAGGTGATTGGAGGTGTTGGATATTTTAAAAAATTGAGGTAAAATTGTTGACCATAGAAAGCACTACAAACCTAACAAAGATGGGGATAGGGAGGAAACCTGCCTCCACACCATCATTGGCCACCTTAAGTTCATCCAGTCAGAGGTCAATAGAAGATATGTTCCAATTGGAGAGATCAAATCCATTTAAGGAATTGAAGGCTATGCTCCAATCGATGCAGGAGAAAATGACAAAAAACCACGATGAAATGAAAAGGGAAATAGGAGAAGTGACAAATGATACTAGAGAATTAAAAGAAAAGATACAAAACATGGATGAAAAGTTTGAAAATTTCCAGCAATTGATTACAAAAAATGTACAGAAAATTTAGGAAATAAAAGAGAGTATGGAGAAAGAAGAAAAAAGAGTAGATGAAATAAATGATAGACTAACCCAGGAAAATAAAGAGTTAGAAATCACAGTAATATTGTTAGAGACAGAAAAAGCAGCTTATTATCAGAGATTTCAGAATATGGAAGAGGAGAAAGGGAAGACTTACTAGACATTAGGGCAGAGTTACTAGCAAAGGCATTAGGGACAGAGAAAGAAGAGTTGCTGATAGAAATCAATGAAACATATAGCATACAAACTAGGCAAGGAGACACAAATTACTGAAGGAGGTGCACATAAGATTCATGAAGAAATCGATGAGGGATGAAGTGCTCAACAAGACAAGAGATGAGCCAATACAGTATAAAGGGAAACAACTGGTAGTTCTGAAATAGATCCCAAGAAGTGTTAGAAAGGTGTGAAAACTGTACCAATTTTTAACTATGTTGTTGATTAAATATAATGTAAATTTCAGATGGTTGACCCCGGAAGGAATACTGGTCACATGGCATGAAAAGAAACATAGATTGGACTCATTGGAAAAAGTGATGGAGTTCTACAATCAGCATTTCAGTACCAAAGGGGAACTGGAGGAGAGGAAGCAATTGAAGACAGAGATCAAGGAATGCTTGCTACAGAAGAAAAGAAACTGCAGGAAAAGGAAAGTGAAAAAGAGAAAAGGGACAGAATGGATAGCAACAAAGCAAGACCCAAAGAATCGAGAGAAATAAGAGCAAACAGGAGTATAAGACCCAGATATAGATAGAACAATGCAAGAAGAACTTAAGATACTATCATTAAATTTCAATGGATTGAACTTACCCATGAAAAGGAAAACCTTCAATAAATTACAAAGATTGAATCTAGATATAATATCACTACAAGAAATTCATATAAAAGAAAAACATAAAGAACTATTGGAGTATTCTAAATTGGCGAAACTATTTGTGTCGTTATCACAACAAAAGAAGAGAGGAGTGATGTTATATGTTAAAGAAACAATACCGGCTAACCAAATATATAATGATGAAGAGGGAAGGATCCTGATTGTGGAAGTAACATTAAATCAAAAGAGGGTACTCCTAGTTGCAATCTATGCACCAAATAGTGGACAAGAACAATTTTATAAAAAACTACATAATACTTTAAATGATCTGGAGAGTGATAATCTTTGTCTCCTAGGAGATTGTAATGCAATAATAGACAAAAAACTTGACTATAAAAGTAGTGGAATAATGAAAGGAGTAAGAAGGATTCTACCTAGAAATCTCTTTAAAATAGCAGAAGAGTTAAATATACCAGATGTATGGAGAGAAAGGGACCTGGGAGAAAACCAATACACATTCTATTCTAATAGACATCAATCCTGGTCTAGATGGATATCGATGGAATTAATTACTAATGTATATGAGGTAGAAATAGATACAAATCTATGGGCAGATCATAATCCAATGAGAATCAGTGGAAAGGACGAAAGAAAAGTATAAGATGGACTTTGAATCTATTGATATTAAAAGATATAGAATTTAGGCAGACGTTGGAAAAACAAATGGGATTCTTCTTTAAAGAAAATAGGAAAGAAGACACGTCATTACAAAACCCATGGGGGTAGAGTGAAAGCATACATAAGAGGAGTTGCTATAACATTCATAGCGAAGAAAAATAAAAGGAAGAAGCAACCACAAAGAACTTAAGAAGAATATAAAAGACTTGAAACACAAAAAATAAATTTAAAACAGCAAATAGAGATAACTAAACATAAATGGAATATTCTTGAACAAGAAGACCTAGTGCAACATATAAAAAGAACAAGACAAAACTATTTAAGAATGCAAACAAACCAGGGAGATGGCTAGCTTACAAATTGAAAAAGGAGAAAAAGAAAAAATGGAGAAGTAAACTGCAAGACAAAGATGGAACTCTACGTTACCAAATTGAGGGGAAAAAATATTATCCAGGACTTTTATAGAAAACTATATGAAGATGATGAGGAATTTCCAGAGCAGAAAATTTTACAGTATCTGGAAAAAGCCAACTTAACTAAATTTTAAGAAGCAATGAAATCTATGCTGAATGAGAGGATAACACTGACAGAACTATCAGAGGCAATCAAAAAACAAAGTCTTTGATTTCTCTTGGATCCTGGAAAAGCTGCAATGGACACAGGAGAAAGCTATGCCTTTGAGACACAGGTGTAGATAATAATAATAATCTTAAGTGCAATATGTGAATGCCCTGACTATTTCCTTTCTCTAGAAATTCAATGGAATTGTAATTCTGCAGGTAAAATTTGGTTTAAGGAGCCATAGTTTGAGTTGGCTGAGTGATGAACTGCTGGCAAAGGAAAGGGAACTCATTCAAAGTACTAAAAACATCCTGTTTGGCCAAAGCATGAGAGATTAAGAGAGAACATTTAAGTCTTTAAATTTTTTGCTTAATATAGTCTTAATTTAAAAAATGTAGAGTTTTAAAATCCAAAAACCAAAATGAACACAAATGAACAATGAAAACAATACAATGAATGTTTGGGAAAAATTGATTTATTGTAAGATTTTCCAATCTCTTCTAGGCTCTGTCTGCACTTCCCCAAGGGAGGTACCCTTCAGAGTGGGGAAAACCTCCTTTAAATGAAACTATACATAAGCTGGAGTTGAACAGGGACCTTTCACAGCAACTTGTGAACATTGAAAATGGGACTAGTGAATTACTCAGTGAAAAATAAAAAATACTCTTATGAAGTAATGGCTTTTATGGTCTATATGGTCTATTAAGCCAGAGAATGGAAACATGGGAAGAGGACCCTGAACTATACAGAAACAATGTAATTTCATAGGCATATCAGATATGTAGTGGGATGAATCCCCAGACTGGAATGTAGTGTTAATTTCCATTATGCCCCCACAGAAAGCCCCTTTAGAACTTTAAATTTGGCCTGCTGGTAACACTAGGAAACAATATTGTGAAAACCATGCAACTACTACAGTGCAAGACTAATCACACTGAAGCTAAAGGGACCAACAGCACTAGAAGCAATTCAATCAAGTCAGATAATAGAACAGAACAGAACAGAATTCTTTATTGGCCAAGTGTGATTGGATACACAGGGAAGTTGTCTCTGGTGCATAAACTTTTAAAGTTTTAAGAATGTTCAACATAGCCCCGGGGGGCTCCTATGCTAATTGAATGGGTATTCTCTAGCTTCACCTGCTGCTTTCTATTCTTTAGAAAGCTTATCTATAAGTGTGGTCAGGCACAGGTAGCTGACTCAATTTAGAAAGGTGGATTTCTGTAATGATGGTGTTGAGTGCTGAACTGAATGTCTACAGAAAGGACTCTTGCATAGGTCTTTGGGATTCAAGATGTTGTAGGATGTAGTGCAGTGCGATATTGACAGTATTATCTGCTGATCTATTCACACAATAGACAAGTTGCAAGGGGTCTAGCAGCATCAGTGATGGTTTTCAAGTGAGCCACCATTAAGCTTTCAAAGATTTTTATAACTATGCATGTGAGAGCAACCAGTGTGCAGTCATTCAACTCCAGGATGGTAGTAGAGGATTTGAAGCAAGAAGGGACATAGCACATCTTCAGAGATTTATTGAAGATGCAGATGAAAATGGGGGCCAGTTGATCAACTTAGGCTTTCAGGCAAGAGGATTTGGTGCTTTTCCAGCCTTTTTCCTGTGAAATAGACTTTGCACATCTTTTTCTGTGATCATTCAAAATCCAGATGAATGAATCTAACAGTGTGGTAGAGAACAAATATAAGAAGAAGAAGAATAAAAAGCAATTTTCTTATTCATGCCTATAATTGGTAGCCTAAAAGAGTACCTTCCCAAAACAAATTACAGATCTTTCAAAGAGGTATTAATGAAAACTGAAATTTTGATCCTTGGTAAGAGGAAAAGTGGGAAGAAATATCCATCTAGTAGGAGCCTGGTGGTGCAGTGGACTAAAGCGCTGTTAAATAGCACTTAGCTGCCAGCTGCCTGCAATTACTGCAAATTCGAATCTCACCAGGCTCAAGCCTTCCATCCTTTCGAGGTAGGTAAAATGAGGACCCAGATTGTGGGGGCAATAAGCTGATTTTGTATAAAAAAGAACACCGCTTCGGGGGTGAGAGGGCAAAAGCTCTACTAAGCAGGTATATACAACAAAAGTATGAAGGCTATTGCTTAACGCATTGTAAGCCGCCCTGAGTCTCCGGAGAAGGGCGGCATATAAATCGAACCAATAAATAAATAAATAAATAAATAAATAAATAAATAAATAAATAAATAAATCTGGTTCAGTTTCAAGCTGGGAGAAAGGCACTGGAGACAAAATGGAGGCTGTTTGGAAAGAGGATCCATTTATTGATGAAGCAGAACCACCAAGCACGTGTGATTCTGGGCAGCTGACCACATGGAGTTGAGAGTGGGAGGTTTTTATTCCTTCCCTGGACTTTGTATCTGAGCTTCCTATTCCTGTGCAAGAATATGTCTTCTATTTGCTGTTGTCAGATTCCTATGGGGTCATGCAAGGGTTATGTAAAGGTCAAAACTAGCTCTATAGGCAAAAGAGGAAATCCTAGGTGTTTGTCTGAGCTCCCAGGTTTGGTTGAAGTTTGGACTGCTTTAAGATGATGAAATGACTGAAATACCCTTAGGAGATTGTGCAATGTAGTGAACTCTGTGTCTTTTAGAAGACATTTAGATGGTAGTGGTTAATCCTATTATGTCCTGAAGGGTCATGTTCTGTTCTTCTTAATCCCATCATCCTGGAGATGAAGGTTTTGTAGATAGGCTGGCCCAGTCTTCTTAATGGGCACAAAATATCTGCTGGGGCTATTAAGAAAGGGGGTTTGCTTTCTGCCTCTAAAAAAAAACATTTTCTACGTTTGTCCCTTTGGGAAATATAGTAATATGCCTTTTTAAATATTCCTAAAAATGTTTCATTCTTCTAAGGGTGATGGGGGTGATGGCTTCCCACAATCTGTTTCTGCATATTTTACTACAGGTTGAGATTAAGAACACTTATTCCCTTCCCCAAACCTGGGCATTCTATTGCCCACAGGCCAATAGAAGCCCTTTGGCTGTGTCTGTCCAGGTAGATGTGGGTGATGGGAGTGGGGGAGAAATAGTGGCCCTCCACAATTGTTCCCGTTCCGCAAGTGGCCCCTTGGGAAAATTAATTCTCCATCCATGCCCTGCCCTGATCAGTTTAGTCTCTCACTAATTTCCATTTTTTATTCATATGTTTTTCCGAAATATCCACATATCATTGCCCATCCATGGCAAACATAACAGGAGACAAGCCAGAATGATATTCTGGTTATTTATTCTACAACTAATTGCTAGATTCAAAGCTTTTTGAATCTAACAATTTATGTATAGGATGCTTTATGTGAAAAGTAGTTGCATTTCAGATTAATTATTTCACCAAAAATGTTACCATTTGGAACTAAGTAAACCTTTTTAGCAACCACAACCTTATATATGCATTGGAATTGGAGGAGAGATGTAAAAAGAATAATTCATATGAAGTTTGAAGAAATTAATCATTTCTTGAGTTATCTGCTCCAAATATTTTTTTCATAGATAAGGTGCCACAGTCTTTGCAGCAAAAATAGGACATCACATTTTTAATTATAATTAAATATTATCTTAAAAGTACCTGAGTTGTCAAGCATTAACAGGTGTTTTTCTCATTTATTGGTGATTTATCCCGTCTATATTATCTTCTTTTCATCTATTAGTCTTTTTAACTTATATAAAGCCAAGTTTTCCCCCCAGTCCCTGAATAGCAAGTCTGTGTACAAATGGAAGGTGCTGATGAAATGTTTACAAAAAAGATTGGCTCGTCAATAAAGCAAAGAATGGATATCGACTTCTTTTTCTGTGTTTGTCAGCTTGTAACCTGTTTAAGAAATGGCCAATAGCAATGAAATTCAATCAAACATCCTATGCAATTCCCCATTTTCCTGATCATTGGCAGAGGATTCAATCTCAATAAAAGAAAATGAACCACTTATCATATAAATGAGGAGAAGGTAATTAATGGTTTCAAATTTTAACTGGAGATGGCTCTCATTAAGAAACAGGCAACCTAAGGAGTTGTGTTATGCATTTGATCTTATTCAGTGTTTTTCTACAAAGCTTTGAAGTGCATTGTTTCCCGTCCTCTATTTCTTGATAGAAGTTGATAGAAAGGTTAACATTGTTTTAAAAATAGTTAAAAATGTGTATCATAACTTGAGGAAGCATATGAACAATGAAACCTAAAACACAGTTTAAATTCTCTAAATATAAAGCATTAAACTTTGAGAATTCCTTTTGCAAAGCTGCTTTAGACTATGAGCTGCATAATCACAACCTCTGTCTTCTTTTTCTGGTTTTACTCAAATATATTTATCTTCAAATTAATGTAAATAAATAAGGTATGTTTAGAACTTATTAATTATTAAATACATTAAAAAAAGCTGTAGTTGTTACTACCAAAATTCTTAAAGATGTTTAATCATGTTCAGGAGAATCTGCTTATTTGTTCGTTTGTTGTGTCAATCTTGCCTTCCGGCTATTGCCTGGACAAGTCCCTGCAATTTTCTTGGTAAGACTTTCAAGGTAGTTTGCCCTTGCTGCTTCCTAAGGCCGAGAGTTACTGGCCCATGATCACTCAGCTGGCTTTGTGCCTAAAGAGGGACTAGAACTCACAATTTCATGTTTTCTAACGATGTCTTAACCACTTACACCAAAGTTTTTAATCAAGTTATTAATCAAATAACAGTAGTTCTGTTACAAAACATTGAGCTTCCAGAATTAATACTAGTCTATCTTTAAAGCTGCAAATCCATTTCTAACAATTTTGTGAATTATGGAAGGAAATGATAGGATTTTGGCTTGAGGGCCTTGGAGTGGTTCAGCAGTTAAAATGCTGAGCTTGTAGACTGGTAAGCTGGCAGACCAAGTGCCACATGGCAGGGTGAGCTCCCTTCTTCACCCCAGCTCCAGCCAATCTACAATTCAAAACCATGTAAATGTGAGTAGATAAATAGGTATTATTTTGGTGGAGAAGTAATAATGCTCTGTAACATCATGCTGGCCACATTACCATGGAAATTGCTTTAAACAACACTGGCTGTAATGGCCATGAAACAGAGATGAGTGCCCCCCCCCCATAGTCAAGAAGGAGTAGCAGAGGGAAATCTGTAGGTATTACATAACCTCTTTTTAAAAACCTTATCTCAATCTTATTCCAGTATTGTGATATCTATTTCCATATGGAAGAAGATCTAGATTAGGTTTTTCAAACTTGCTGGAAAATGCTGGTGGAGAATTTTGTAAATTGAAATCCATATATCTTAAAATATCTGAAAAATACTGATATAGATTCAACCTAATAGACTGGTCTGGACCTCTGGACCACCACAAAAAGAAAAATGAAACAATATGCTACTTCAGGGTTTTTAAACATTTTTGGCCCATAAAACCTATAGGTTTAATAAAAAATATTCCCGAAGCCCAGTGATGGGATTCAGCCGGTTTGCACCTATTCAGGAGGACCATTTGTTAACTTTCTAAGCAGTTCGGAGAACCGGTTGTTGGAAGAATTCTCCTTTTGTTTTTTTCCATTTTACAGGGCAAATCCTGTAAGGAAGGCAGGAAAGAAACATTCTGGTGTTGTTTCTAGCCTAATCTTTATTGCCCTGCTTACAGAAATTGCCTCTTGGTTAAGCCTTATTACATGGTAACAGTTAAAGGTTCTTGGCAGTATGTCCAGACTTATTGTTGCCTGAGCTTCGCCGGAGGGTTTTTTTTCCCCCCTTTGCTGGTACTTTGCTTTGCTTTATTAGGGGCTTGACTTTGTTAAAGGAAAAGGGTTGTTTTAAGATTTTTACGCTGCTTTAGTGGTTCCTTGCACTGTCCTTTTGGGATCTACTTCCAAGAGGCAGGATGCAAGCTTGGCACTGGTTTTTTTATTGCCTTTCTGGGGGCATGTGATCTTTCCTTACATCAGGATGATTTCCTTAGGATATCTTATGAAGTGAGTGAGACCAGCTGGTATCTTTAAGTGGTGCAAATGGATCTAAGGATTGCTTTTCCTGGGTGAAAGAGTGCTTTGTCAGTTCACTGAGCACAGGAGTCTCTTGTCTATGGGGATTCTTCAATCATCCAGGTCATGGCTGTCCCAATGGTGCTTTTTTCAAGAGGCAACTGGAATTTCTTGGTTTCCAGAAAGTCCAGTTGCTTCTTCAAAAAGCACCTTTGGTGCTTTTGCATTGCTTTGGAGTGGCCAAGGCACATGATAGTAAGGTTTTTTTTAAAAATGAGGTAGGGGTGTGGATCCTCCAATTCGGTTTAGTTTTCTCTCATGATAATAAGGCTTAGTAACATGGCACCAGGCTTGAAGTTTATTTAGATATCTGTGGCATGTACTAATTTTATTGTGATCCTGACAAGATTGAGAGGCTTGAACCTAGGTCCCGTATATAATTTGTTAATTGATCTCTTTAGTTTAGCATTTTGTAGCTCAAATATGCCCACCCACTTTCTGGAGAGCTTAAATGACTTCTCTGCTAAAGGATTTCACTTTATGAGCAAAAGTTGGCTGCTGATATTTATCATTGCATTTTAACTATTTTAATTCCTCAAGGTGCACTGGCAACCTGCCTGATTTATAATTCTGGCTTGCAGGTATTTCTAATCTAATGACTGATATTTAGGGCAGCTTTTGGCAAGCAAAGAAGCTTTTTGTATTTTTTTACAGGTAATCTTTGATTTACAATATTTCATTTAGTGACCATTCAAAGTCACAATGGCACTGAAAAAAGTAACTTATGACTGTTTTTCACACGATTGTTGCAGCATCCCCACAGTCATGAGAGGCCAGGCGAGGCGAAGCGCCCCTCGATGTGAGTGATGTCGAGTTGGCCATGCCCACCCAGTCACATGACCACCCAGCCACACCTACCTATCTGGTCATTAGGGCAGAGAACTGGTTGTTAAATTATTTGAATCCCACCACTATCCAAGCCCCTGGTCACAAGGCAATGTTCTAGAGATAAAAGAATGGCTGTCTTTGAGTGAACCTATCCTTTTTCCCTCATGAAACTGCATCAATGTCTCATAGAAGTGTAAAGTTATATTAACCCAAATGCATTCAAGGAGGCTTTCAACCTTGGTTTTATGCTTTTCTGGAGAGGTGTAGTGATTTTTTTTTACATATAATGCAACTCCACCTCCTCTTTTGTTAGGCCTGTTTCTTTTCAACAGTTCATATCCTTTCAACAGTTTATATCCTTTCAACACTCATTCCAGGCATGAGTTTCATCCCACCAAGTTTCAATAATAGCAACTATATTGTATCTGCTCCCATGAACTAATGCTTCAAATTCACCCTGTTTGTTCCTCAAACTTTGAACATTCATGTATAGGCATTTGAGACCTTTTTGATTGACCCCAGGTTTGCTTCCAACTTCTCCTGTTTTAGAGTCTTTAGACTTTTCTGTCCTTCCCACCATTCTCTATCTCCTTGTTTGGTTGTCTTGGGTTTCATGCTTGGGATTAGATAAACTGAGCCAGTCCTAAAGATCCTCAGTTTTAGTTTAAAGCCCTTTCAATAAGTTGAGCCGATCATTTTCCAAATACATTCTTCCTAGTTTGGTGAGGTGCAGCTATCTCCTGCCAGAAGCCTTTCATGTAGTAATGTAGACCATGGTCTAGGAATCTGAAGTTCTGTTGATGGCATTATCCCTTAAGACAGCCATTTATTTCTAAAATTCTTTGTTCCCTCATTGAGTGCTGACTTTTGTAAGAAGTACAAATGAAAACACCACCTGTGCTCCTAACTCTGACTTTTATGCCAAGTTACTCATGGTCTCTTGATATTGTTTTCAGATTCATTGTCATATCATTCATCCCCACATGAAAGAGAAGAAAGAGATAATAATCTGTGTACTTGATTATTTTAATAAGATGTCTTTGATTTTTGCTTCTGAGAGAGAAGATACATCCCTAGATTGATTTCACTAGTTTACAAGGAGAAAGTCTTGAAAATGAAAGTAATTCAATTTTACCAGAATTGGGTCACTAATAAAGGAAAATTATGTCCTGAGGATTAACTGGCTCCAGTTTCCAAGATACAGCTTCAGGTCAAAATTGCATTAAAAATAATTCAAAATCGCAAGGGGGATGTGTGATTATGCTCCATAACTTTTCAGCAAAATGTGATATAGCAATGAGAATGGTGCCACACCAATAATTATAAATTTATCTTTTTATTTATTTATTTATTTATTATTTATTTATTACATGTATTTATATGCCGCCCTTCTCCCAAAGGACTCAGGGCGGCGAACACAAGTTAAGAAACATGTACAATAAAATCGCACTTTAAATCAAATAACTAATTAATGATAAATAATAAACCCAGATTTTCCATTTATTTATTGGTTTTTCGTGTAACATTTTCATGCCTTTTGCATGAAAAACTGATAAGCTCTAACATCAAATTAAACAACAAGGTTCCATCTTTATTTGGTATCTAAACTGCGTTTTTTGACTTTTCTCTTGTGAACTGCAGTAGAATCACCTCTGGGAGATTCTAGCACTAATCGGAAAGCATGGACCATTTCCCTTGGTATTAAACATTTTGTATCTTTTATAGTTTGTAATCCATAGAAGAAGGTAGAGTAATAATTACAGATAAATAGAGTCAGCAATGTATTATTACTAGTTTAGAAACAGTTCTATAATCCTCATAAATCATAGTTTCAATCCTCACAAATTTGCAGTCTTGCTTTGTGGTTAATGTAAACAAAGGCTTGCCTTGTAACAGCCAGAAAATTTATAGTGTAAACAAAGCCTTATACTGTAAACAAAGCCTTGAATAAATGATCATTCAGTTCATATGAATTAAGTAGAAAAATCATAATTCCTATAAGTACGCAGCATTTACGGTTGGAGAAAAAAAAGATGTTTGCAAACAAATTGATTCAATTCATTTTACAAATTATAATCCTTAAAAGTATGCATAGTTAACAAAAAAAGAATTATGAGTTAATGCTGAAAAATTAAAAAGTAAATTTATAAACCTAAAATTTTAGTTGATATAAAAAGAAGAGGTAATAAATGCTGAATTGCTGTGATTTGTCTTCTCTCTCTTCAGTTCCTCTCTTCCCAATGAAGAGTGCCAACACCCACACAATTCAGTTGAACTCACCAAAGTAAAGCTTTGCATTCAAGTAAAACTTTGTTTTTCTTCTTTCCAAGTCCAGGCTTTTCTCCATTCACATATTTTCCTGTGGGTGGAATTCTGTGTTTGTTTAGGATTGTTTTAGACTTTTGGAGAGATTTATTATCAGTAAGGAGAGAGAATATTATATCTCTGCTCTCCATGTTCTATATTGTATTGTACAGTGCAACACAGTTTGAAAAGCTTTGTACTATGCGATGTTAATAGATCCATAGTGCCACAATCCAGTGTCAAATTATGGATTGTTACTAGATATGACTCAAGGAATTCAAAAATAAGACCAAGATATGTGCTTTACAAAGGTGACATATACTCTGTACTGCTTGTCTTCTATATTCTACAATGGTGGGTTGTTACCAGTTCACCCTGGATCAGGCAAACTAGTAGCGGCGATGGCAGGAGGCTCCGCCCACCCACCTGGATGCTTCTGCACATATGCAGAAGCACCACATGCGTGTGTGAGCATGTGTGCACCCATGAGTGAACCGGTAATGACAGGTTTTGAAATCTGCCCCTGATATGCTATTCTCCTCACCTATTTTTATGGTGAATGTTTTTGTAGTTACTGTTTACTAGTTTTTCTGAATACCAGTCCAGCAACATCTACTATCAATTAATTAATATAATTAATAAGCTACCTGACTGCCAACAATGGCTTGCAATTAAAAGAATAAAATACAAAGCACAGTTGGAGAGTTTTAAAAACCAATATGTAAAATTGACAGCATGTCAGTATATTTTGTCTCACAGAACATTACCCAGAAATAATTTGACTTCATCCTGGATCTGTTTGCAAACTTCAACTGAGGCAAAAAGAAGTGATTTCAAATTTCACAGTGTTATTTTTATTTTCTTTTAAATCATTGTCAGGTATGCAACTGTAATAATTTAATTTATATTTTTAAAAAATTTCTCCTTCTGTAATGTTGCACAATTTAAAAAACGTGTGAAAACTGTAGGCGTCTAGGAGTCATAGTGGACAATTGACTAAAGTACGAAATACAAGTCCAGCAAAAGTGCCACTATAGTTCTTGGCTTCATCAACAGAGGAGGAGTTTCAAGATCACATGAAGTACTATACTACTATACTTTGCTTTGATAAGACCACATTTGGAATACTGCATCCAATTTTGGTCACTACAATGCAAAAAAAAATATTGAAGCTCTGGAAAGAATGCAGAGAAGTGCAACAAAGATGATTCAGGGGCAGGAGCCTGAAACATATAATGAATGGTTGCAGGAACAGAGTATGATTAGTCTAACAAAGAGAAGGATTTCGGGTGATACGATAACAATCTTCCAATATTTGAGAGGCTGTCACAAAGAAAAGGGGGACTATCAATTCTCCAAAGCACCTGGAGCCAAAGTAAGAAGTAACAGATGGAAACTTACCAAAAAGACATCCAACCTAAAATTAAGGATCAATTTATTGACAGTGAGAACAGTAAATCAGTGGCAACGGCTTGCCTTCAGAAGTTGTAGATCCACTAATATTTGAGGTTTTTAAGAAGAGATTGTATAGCTATTTGCCCAGAATGGTATTGGATCTCTTGCTTGGGCAGGGGGTTGGACTAGAAGGCCTCCAAGATCCCTTCCAACTCTGTTGCTCAGTATTCTATCTCATACTTTGAGAACTTCTGCTCTTGAAGATTTCATACTTTCTCCTTACACATGCCAGGGAGTTTTCTTGCATTTTGACTAGCAAACTATAGAACTGCAGATAAATATAATTGAACTGATATGAAACATTCTGTGAATCCATTTTTCCTATCTGAAGTTATTATATAGTCTTTGAATTGCTTCCAGAAAGCACATAAAAGAGCCTCTTTTTAAAAAATGTATGAAAACTTTGAAGTAATCAGAAAATAGAAGCTGAAATGTTCTTTGTTTTCACCAACTTTCTTACTCAGATTTGTTTTCTGGCTAAATTTTCCCCACCAAGAATTTAGAAACAGTTTGGCAATTAGTTACTTGCAGGATTGACAGTGATTTGATCTTGGTGTGTCTGGGAATTCCTTGAATGTGTCTGCAGGTAGAGAAAAACAATTAGTGTGAACATACAAGCAATTGTCAATATCTTGGAGTCTGTCCTGTTCACAAACATTATAGATAGACAGCATATGGAGAACTGGAAAAAGAAAACAGACATTCAGACATTCAGCCTAGTTTAATTATTGAAAATTCCTCTGCAATGCAAGGCAGACCACTATAATTTTTTTAAAAAAATTCTTTGATTCAGAATGACACTAAAGAAAAGCTAGCATTTCTGTGTGTCAGATCCACCACCTTCGGCTTGGCATCTTGCTGGCATTTTGCCATCAATCAGGAAAGGGAGTGGGGAACAAATGGGCAATAAAGCTGTATACTTTTATGATGGGAAATTGGGAGAGGGGGTTGACAGTTAAGGAAGAACAGGGCATTTTGGAATCTAGTTCATGCTGGCGTGCTGGCATTTTCAAGGCAGTTTACCCTGAGATTGGAATTTCACCAGCTCAAACACCTCAACAGTTCCCAAAACATCTTGGCAGTGCTGGATTGACTACACATGGACAGACCATGTGGGGAAGGCTAGGGGGAACCAGATATTTAGTTCTGTAATGGTGTGTGGGAACTTTAGATTCCATTTGATTTTACTGCAATCAGCATCTCTTAGTAAAAGTGCCTTTTTACTTCAACCAAATGGAGTCGAGGGTTTTACTTCCCACAGAGAACAGATTGGGGCAGGTCTGACACTGTGTTTTTACAAAATATCTGTACTATTTCAGCTTGTATAGATAGTCAACGCTTAATGAGCATTTGTTTAGCAACTGTTTGAAATTGTGATGGCACTGAACAAAGGGACTTATAACTGATGTCCAAAGTTCTTGGCAATCTGTTCACACTTACAATGGATTACCAAGCCCTCTGTGATCATGCAATCACCATTTACAATTTCTTTCTGTCAGCTTTCCCAGAAAGTCAACAGGGAAGCTGACAAGGAAGGCCCCAAACTGCTGTTGCAGGACTCCGTCTGCTACCTGAGTGCTGGTTGAAAAAGATCCACTGAAATTAATTTTTCAGCAAGGCTCTAAAATTCTGGTTAGCCTTCAGCTTGGACTTTTCCAGCCAATGTTTTTCAGACAGGGCTGCCTGCCAGAGGGATTTCACCAGAGGTGGGTTTCAGCAGGTTCTGGCCAGTTCTGGAGAACCAGTAGCAGAAATTCTTGAGTAGTTCAGAGAATCGGTAGTAAAAATTCTGACTGGCCCTGCCCCATCTATTCTCTGCCTCCCAAGTCCCAGCTGATCAGGAGGAAAAGGGGATTTTGCAGTAACTTTCTCCTGTATTGGGATGGGAATGGAGATTTTGTAGTATCCATCCCCTACCACGCCCGCCATGCCATGCCATGCCACGCCCACCACACTATGCCCACCAAGCCACGCCCACAGAACTGGTATTAAAAAAAATTGAAACCCAACACTGGATTTCACCCTATGTGGGGCAGAATCTTTTTGCAAAGCAGAGCTATTGCTCTCAAAGATGCTGGCTGGAAAAAGTCTTTATCCCCATTCTGTAAGGTTGCATTTGCCAGAAAGCTAGAAAATGTAGTATTTTTAAAGGCTAGAAAGGCTAACACATGATGGGAACTGGTGCACTGAACCAGAGAAGCTCTGGATCCAAGTTTTGATTTCTCCAATCCAGCACAGGAATTCCATTCCATGCATTGAGAGGATTTTCCTAATCTCTTTCAGCAGGCACTTTCCTCCTCTGTACATTTAATGAACTGCATGGCCACTTAGTGACCAGACCTGGGAGAACCAAGATTATTATCGTTATGAGCAGGCTCCATTACGGTTGTAAATACAGGATGACTTATAGTCCATGAAGAATGGTTGCAGAATTTGAGTTTGGCTAGTCTAGACAAAAGAAGGACTAGGGGTGACATAATAGCAGCATTCCAGTATTTGAGAGGTTATTACAAAGTAGGGGGTCAACTAATTTTCCAAAGCAGGACAAACTAATCAAGGAGAGAAGCAAGCTGAAATTAAGAAGAAACTTCCTAACAGTGAGGACAATTAACCAGTGGAACAGCTTGTCATTAGAAGTTGTGGGTACATCATCACTGAAGGTTTTTGAGAAGAGATTGGATGTGTGAAATGGTACAGGATCTCCTACTTGAGCAGGAGGCTGAACTAGAAGACCTCCAAGATCCCTTCCAGTTATATTCTGATTGATTGACTAGATCAAATGTGTGAGATAGCCTTGGTATTTGAAATCATGTTCTTCTGATTGCCGAAATCCTTATAAACTGAGTTGGTGGAGAAGATGAATGATTTACCAGAAGGCAAAATAGTTCCCAGAATGCCCTGTTTTTCAAATGGAAGGTTTGAAAGTGGTGGATGGATTCCTTCAAACAACTATTTATCATTTACATTACAGCCTGATTCCTATTTCCTATATTCCATATTTCAATAAAGCATGTGTAATAAAATTATTTTTGAAGTCAGCATTAACCAAATTAGAAGCAGTGAAATACAGTTTCAAATCTTGGAATACTATATTTAACCTGTTGGGGTTTTTTTTCTCCTGCAAAATTAATCTAAATATATCTTTCTGCCATTTTTTAAATGGTACATCTTTTAAAACAATTATCTAAACAAAAATATTCTTAGCAAAGTATTAATTTTTATCATAGGATTTCTCCCCAAAGTGACAATTTTAATTTCTCCCATCTTAATTTTCTTTTAATTCTAGTTCACATCTTAATATAATTATTTAAAAAAAACATATAGTTCATATTTATCGTCGTAATACCAGTATTTTACTTTTTTATTAATCTTAAAACCAATTTCCTTCATGAGTTCTATTTAATATTGTAATGTCATATTTTTGATAACATCTTTGACTTCTGATTATTTATCCTGCTTTCAGATGAAGACCTTTAATTTTCCCATAGTGAATCTTAAAAATTATCACCAAATGATTCACAAATGTAATTAACCTATAAATTTGTTTTTTAATTTTAATTCTTACAATTTTCTGAACTTTTTTTTGTCTCTATTCAGTATCTCAAGAACCAAAGTGAACCAAAGTGGATTTAGTGGAAATCCTTGACCTTATCTGTAGGTTGTTCTAATGAACCCCTACATCCTTCGTTCAATTTGGTAGCTTTCCTGGTGGCTGCTGTGACAAGAAAGTGAAAGTATAATCATTATTGCTATGTTAAAAATAAAATGTAGGCAACCCCTTTACACATATATTTTGCTTCTCTCTGTCTGCAACATTTTAGTCCCAATTAGCTCTCCATAGTTATAGTCTGCTAAGTTCTTATTATGTACTTCTGGACCTTTATTAAGATTATTCACAAAAATCCCTTTAACATTTTATTGTTATTTTTACCTCTCCACCAGTTCTTTTTTATAATATGTCTTGCTCAAACTACACATTTTTGTTTTATAAAATCTACTAATTACTACAATCAACACTCCTATGAATGTCCAGTCTGTTAGGTTAACAGCTTTACTATTTTCAAAGGCATTTTATCAGAAAAAAAATATTTCCTCTATTTTTTAAAACAGCTGCCCTCTTTTGTTCATTTAATACTACTGAGATCACAATTTTGTTAAAGTTTTTGTTTTAAATTGAAATCATTTAACATACTCGGGGTGGGGGGAGGTTCCTCTTCATAATTTCAAAAAGAAAAAAAAATCTTTGATCTTCAGTTCTGTTTTAAATATCTCTGTGAGGTTGTAAATTAAATTTACAATTTAAATTAATTTAAAATGTTTAAGAAGATGAGGATTTTGTCAATCAAGCATCCATAAATATTCTATACCACTATACCATGTCAAACTGGTCATAACATCTCATTCAGAAACCACCTGATGTTTCTAACTGAAAAAGGCATCAAGGGAACTGAATGGTTTACATTGTCATTCTCTAAATCCATTAATTGCTTTTGGTATTGGACTCTGCTATCAAGTCAAATATTCCGTCAAAAACAGTACAGAATAAAACTCAGTATGCTTGTATTCAAATGTGCAGAATTAGGCTAATGAAATGTACTGAGAATTGGGTTAATCTAAAGAACTCATTTTTTTAACCTTTTGCTTTAGGCCAGGAGAACAAAATTGTCTGACTCAGACCTCAAATATAGTTTAGTCAAATATGAAGTTTTAAAATCAGATATTGGTCTTAGTCATACTGTTCCCAGCCTTGTGACACAGAATAGAAGCAAAGAGACACAGCAGAGAGTTAAAATATGTTCCTGTGAAATTTGGTTTGAATTCTTTCTAGAGGAGCAAAAGAATTATAACTAGGCACCAACAGCTGAGCTCTAACTTTAGCAGAGTACACTCAATGCAGCTAGGATAAATAAGGTTCCTTTACTAGAGAAATAATGTAGATCTCTGGGTGTATTGAACTGCATTTTACCTGGGCATTTTGTGTGAGATAATGGCATGAAAAATGAAATGATAAAAGCCTATGATTTGGAGATGTGGTATTAAAGAATTAAAGCATGGTCAAAGAAGGAAATAGCCTGCTCTAGATCCAGTTTGTTTCTTGGTCATTATGTTATCTGAGTCCATCCAGTCCAAAAACTTAATGCTTAGCATTTATCTTACTGATGATGGTGAGGAGCAAAACGGTGAGTAATTGTCTGGCAATTTCTGATTATTTAAAAAAAAATGCTAAGATTAGGTCCCAGTTTTTGGGAATAATCACTTTGTAACTCATCATATGAACAAAAAAACAAGTACTGATTACCCATCCACCATTCATCTTGATCTACAAATTCAATTGCACTTGAACCAGGCTTTTTTATGCTAGTACTGAACTTTTACTGCTTGAAATAATTTTGGAATAAATAAATAAGAGAGCAGATATAAGATAAGCTGACATTTCAGATTTCAGTTTCTTACTTCAACTTTGTCAGGCAAGAATTTACAAAAAAGATCTGAATCTCTACTGAATCCACACAGTATTTATATAGTTAAAAAGGTCATTATTTCTTTATATCCCTAATTCAATAATACAATTATAAATTTGTCACTTTTGGATATCCTTAAAGCATCCACTACCTAAATGTGTGTATTTGGTCTTTTAAAAATTATAGTTGATCTAGATTTTCTTTTCTTGATGAGATGTGATAGCTCAGCCCAAATATTAGTTGCCTTGTGACCTAACTTTTATGAACTTGAAAAAGCAACTCTAATAATATTTCTACTGAAATCAATCTTTAATAAATAGTCGCCCCCCCCCCACAAAGCTCTGTTTAAAAAATAGATTATTCAAACTGCTTTTAAACAATTAGTTATTTGAAAATTTTAATTGGAGAAGATAAACCTGTAAAGAATGTAATGGAGGCACAACTCTTCCACATTCAAGATTATCTGTCACCTGATGACCCATATTCTTTACACTACATTTTAATTTTTGTACCAATTATAGTGTATAAGGATAATTCCTATTAGCATATTTATGGTCATTGCTTCATATTTATTGTCTGCACAACTCATTAATCTTTGTCTAGTGTGTAGGGTTGACAGCACAATCTATTTTGCTATCTTTGAGTTCCAGCCATATCCAAAAAGGGCTTTGTTTCCATGTAAATAAACTATGTTTAGGATGAAAGAACAATGGTGTATCATGCAGTGATTGACACAAGCCAGGGCTGCTAATCAAAAGTAGATTTTATTACCAGATGAGTCAAATGCATTATGGGGCCTTTGTTCTAGTGCTGTCAGGCTAAGATTGGATGTGGTCAGTCACCTCCTCAAGATAGATTGATTGTTCTCCAAGATTACAAAGAGTCACCTTATTATCCAGACCAGACAACGGGGCAGTTCTTTCCAAACAGACACCTTTTGCAAAAACTGCCTATGCTTTCAGATGATTTGAATTGCTAATACATAATCTGTCTAGCACAGATGTGCAATGAATATTGGGATGTTTTGCAGGTCATTGGATGAGGTTGAAAGATGAGGTAATGATTATTCAGTGATGGTTACTGGACATTTGCCAGCACTTAAGCACTAACACTTTCTGTCGATACTAATCAGATCATTTTCCAAAGCATTTTTCCTTTCGTCAGCTCAGGGATAATAAATGTAAGAATATAACATAGCCTTGCTCTTCTACTTAATACAGACGTCAGGAATTTAATGCTTTGATGTTTTTTTAAAAAATGTTATTCCTTCTCAGAAAAAAATCTGAATAACAAAAACAACAACAATTATTTAAACCTCATCTAGAGTAAACTGATTACTTTGATTTGTCTTAAAACTTGTTTTTATTGGAAACAAAAAAAATGTACAATCAGTATCCTTGTTTTACAAAAAGAAGTAACAGCAACAATATAACTGAGTTGGAAGGGACCTTGGAAGTCTTCTCATCCAAATCCCTGCTCAAATAGAAGGTCCTATATCCTTCTGGCAAATGGCTATACAATCTTTTCTTTAAATACTCCAGTGAAGGAACATTCACAACTTCTGGACGCAACCTATTCCATTGATTAATTGTTCTCATTGCCAGAAAACCATCCTTCCTTCCTCTCTTCCTTCTTTCCATTTTTTTTGAGGATGGGATGCATATCAGTTCTTTTCCAGTACTCTGGTCATTCCCTGGTGCTCCAGGATTTTTGAAAGATATGGTTCAGTGGTTTTGAAATCACCTCTGCCAACTCTGGGATATAATCCATCTGGACCAGATGATTTGAACTCACCTAGAGTGGAGATAGATAGATAGATAGATAGATAGATGATAGATAGATAGATAGATAGATAGATAGATAGATAGATAGATAGATAGATAGATAGATAGATAGATAGGATACAGTGAATCCTCTTCATGGATCCTCTTCATGAATCACTGTCCTGTTGTGGGCTTGCAGAGCACAAAGAGATATGAGCTAAGCCATGCAGGGCCATCCAAGTTATAGTGGAGAGAAGATGGAAACTAATCAAGGAGAGAAGCAACCTAGAACTAAGAAATGCCCTTAACAGTGAGAACAATTAATCAATGGAAAGCCATGCGTTCAGAAGTTGTAGCGCCATTACTGGCAGTTTTAAGAAGAGACTGGCAGCCACTTGTTTGGAATGGAATGGTATGCTTGAGTAGGGAGTTGGACTAGAAGGCCTCCATGGTCCCTTCCAATTCTTGTTGCTTGTGCCTGGATTACAGTGAATTATTTGGCATGGTCAATATCCCCCAAAGCTCCCATAACTTCAATTCCCCTCTATCATTTCGCAGTGGTTAGAATGCAGCATTACAGGTTAATTCTGCCTACTGTCAGGAGTTTGCTTGATTGATTCAAGTTAATTCAACCTTGTATCCTTCCAGGGTCAGTAAAATGAGAATCTAGATTGTTGGGGGCAATATGTTGACATTGTAAATTGCTCAGCTTGTGATGTAAAGCATTGTGGAGTGGTATATAAATCTAAGTACTACTGTTATCTTCATTAGTAAGAATTAAGTCCAGTATAGCTGACCACTGGAGCCTGAAATACCTAAACCATGACTTCAGATTCCAGAGGTGCAGCAACAACAGATAAGCCAGACATATGTACTCCAGCTGATGCCAAGATGGTATGGAAAAAGAGATGAGGAATTTAGTGGCCAATGTTCACCAGATATGTTAGCAAGTATCAGACTTAACAAATGCCTCAACAGTAACATCAACACCTGCACCACCTGCCTGGTGAAATGGGAGAGTCACCTTGACCAGGTCCATGTGGATGGATGGACGCAGCTGGGTTGACACACTGAGTGGATATGGCTGGGTCAGCACAGATGACTCAGCATGATCAGATGGGCACAACAGTTGGGTGTGGCCAGGTGGGCCCAGACAGGTCACTGTGGAACAAGTCACCCCAACTAACATGGGAACAACTTGGTGCCCCACCAGCCCTTTGCCTCTCCAAAGTGCCAGTAGCCAAGTGCACAGCCAGGCACTGTTTTGTCCCCTCCCAGTGCCACAACCTCATAGGGAGAGAAATCTGCAAAGCCTCCTGGAGCCCACTGTGATGGTTTATCCGCTGCCTCTGAGAATCACATTCCCATTGCTCTCCTCCTCTTCCTGCCAGAGGCTGTGAAGATCTCGATGGGGAGGGACTGGCTCTACCTCAACCCTAACAAAAGGGAAGCTTTGGCTCATCAGGATCTCAACAGCTGTTATGTTTTATATCTTCCTCCAAGGGAGACAAAACTTCTCCAGCTGTTGTTGCAACCTGCCATAATCCTGAGAGGGAAGGGGATGGGGGATGGGGGATGGGGGAAAGTGGAAAGAGATCAGTGTGGACAGGAAGCAGAGATGTAAACTAGTTTCATTCAGACTTTTGGGTGCCCAAGACCTGCGAATGGAATGTTAATTGTTTCTTAAAGTGTCCTGTTCTCTTTTGTATTTTACTTATTGTGTACATTTGAGGTTAATAAATAAATAAATATGACACAAGTGGCTATTGCACGTACTACCAAGACAACTAGCCATTGTTATTGCCCCTTGCAAAATTTTCTTAGAACAATTCGCTGCACTTATTTCAAGCCATGTAGGCATACACCCCAAAGTGTTGCCAGGTCATCCTTCACTGGACTTAACTGTCCTAGGAGTATCTGATTTCTTACAAAAGCAAAATGCTGCCTAAGATTTCTTTAAAGAAGCAGCTCATCAAGCAAAACAGTCTTACAAGTATGCAGTGGATGCCCATCAGTGGAAGGGACTGACCATAGCAATAGAAGACAAGGCCTGGCTTTATTCCAAGTTCTTAGCATCTTCAAGACCGTCCAAGAAGCTAGGTGCTAAATTACAACATAGAATAATAAGAGTTGGAAGGGACCTTGGAGGTCTTCTAATCCAATCCCCAGCTCAAGCAGGAAATGCTATATCATTTCAGACAAATGGTTGTCCAGAAATTTTTGAAAGCCTTCAGTGATGGAGCACTCACAACTTCTGAAAGCAAATTATTCCATTGGTTAATTGCTTTTGCTGTTTGTGGGACTATTTGAGGTTCTTAGCCTTCCACCTTCAATTGCCTCCATCAACGAAGGTGTACCCAGACTTACTCTCCAAAGATGCCCCCACTCTCAAGTGCACTAAAATCCCAGGGCCTCATGCATCACCAGCCAAATTAGAGGGAGAAACAGAATATAAAATGGAAGAGATACCAGACTCTAGAAAAAAAGGCAAAGGCATTCAGTATGTGATTCATTGGAAAAGTTAGCCTGTTGCATATTACTTCTGGGAAAACACAGGGTGTGTTCATGACTCTGATTTAGTTCATCAGTTTCATCGGTGTTTCCTTGACAAGCTATAGCCAACCAAGTTCCCAACCCCCCACCCAGTTTGGTGGTTCTGGGAGCTTTCAATGGGCCTTCTACCTCTGGCTTTTTATTTCCAGGCAGGACAGGGAGGGTTCCTCTAAAAATGTTTTTATATTTCAGCAACCATCTTCAGGCTCACAGTTCCTTTAGATAATGGAGAGACAGTTTCTTTTGAAACTGCTTCCCTTCTGACCTTGCCACACTCCCATGACAACTTGGATTTCAAAGAACCAATTCAAGAGGAGGAAAGAACACTGAAGAACCCATGGAAGAGGATGGAGGTTAAGGTGGAGGGATGGGTAATGTAGGAGATGACCAGGCTGAGCCTGAGGAAGGTGTTAAATATATAATTAGTTTCAAGTGTCTTTGCACTCAAAAGAGATCTAATTGAAGCTTACTGCACTTAGATCTGCCTTAACCTAAACATTTAGGAAAGATCCTTGACTCCATTTGATTGAAGCGATAGGTCCTTGTAATAAAGCTAAGCAGTTGTAGTGAAAATAAAGCTATATTTGAATATTCCCACACAGAGGTTACACTTTCCCTCCTTTCCCTGGCCTTTTCCCTTTGACTGGTCCATTAGTGTCCAATTGTCAATTAGTGTCCGAGACCAATCCATTACTGTCCTAGATGAGTTCAAATCACCAGGACCAGATGGATTACACCCCAAGGTTCTGAAGGAACTGGCAGATGAGATCTCAGAACTACTGAACCATATCTTTCAAAGATCCTGGAGCACCAGGGAACTGCCAGAAGACTGGAAAAAAGCTGATATAGTTTCCATTTTCAAAAAAGGAAAAAAATAGATCCAGGAAGCTACAGATCTATCAGCCTGACCTCAATACCAGGGAAGTTTCTGGAAAAGATAATCAAGCAATGAATCAGCAAACACCTAGAAGCAAAGTAATAACTCAAAGCCAATATGGGTTTGTCAAAAACAGACCATGCCAGACTAATCTTATTGCATTCTTTGACAAAGTGACAAAATTAGTGGACCAGAGGAATACTGTTGATATAATTTACATGGATTTCAGTAAGGCATTTGATAAAGTAGACCATAACCTACTACTAGATAAAGTAGAAAAATGTGGGTTAGACAGCATCACCACCAGATGGATTTGTAACTGGCTGACCAACCACACTCAATGTGTCGTCCTCAATGGAATGGCATCTACATGGAGGAAAATATGCAGTGGAGTAACCCAAGGCTCTGTTTTAGCCCAGTATGCTTCAACATCTTCATCAATGACTTGGACGAGGGGAGAGATGGGGAACTCATCAAGTTTGCAGATGACACCAAGCTGGCAGGTATAGCCAACACTTCAGAAGGTAGGCTTAAGATACAGAAGGTTCTTGACAGACTTGAACATTGGACGCTATCTAATAAAATGAAATTCAATGATGAAAAAAGTAAGAGTCTATATTTAGGGAAGACAAACAATGCACAGGTACCGTATATGTGGTACCTTGCTCAATAGTAGTAACTGTGAGAGGGATCTTGGAGTCCTAATGGACAACCATTTAAATATGAGCCAGCAGTGTGCAGCAGCTGTCAAAAAAGTCAACGCAGTTCTAGGCTGCATAAATAGAGGGATAGAATCAAGATCATGTGAAGTGTTAATAACACTTTATAATGCCTTGATAAAGTCACACTTGGAATACTGCATTGAGTTTTAGTCACTACAATGTAAAAAAGATGTTGAGGTTTTAGAAAGAGTGCAGAGAAGAGCAACAAAGATGATTAGGGGACTGCAGGCTAAAACATACGAAGAACAGTTGCAGGAACTGAGTCTATCTAGTTTAATGAAAAGAAGGATTAGGAGAGACATGATAGGAGTGTTCCAATGTTTGAGGGGCTGCCACAAAGAAGAGGGAGTCAAGCTATTCTCCAAAGCACCTGAGGGCAGGATAAGAAGCAATAGGTGGAAACTAATCAAGGAGGGAAGCAACTTAGAACTAAGGAGAAATTTCTTGACAGTTAGAACAATTAACCAGTGGAACAACTTACCTCCAGAAGTTGTGAATGCTTCAATACTGGAAGTTTTTAAGATGTTGGATAATCATTTGTCTGAAGTGGTGTCGGGTTTCCTGCCTGGGCAGGGGGTTGGACTAGAAGACCTCCAAGATCCCTTCCCACTCTGTTATTCTATTCTATTCTATTCTATTCTATTCTATTCTATTCTATTCTATTCTATTCTATTCTATAATACACTTTTTTGATGTTTTGGGAACTGCCCGGCAGTCAGCTGCTTGGTGCCTTTCTTTCTCAGGTTTAAAGCATTTAGTGGAGTGGCAGCATGGACTTTGCTTCCGTCCTCCTTGCTTTGGGGTTTCTTTCTTCTCAGTTGGGAATGATCTCTCCACCCACAGTTAGGGCAATTGTGGGAACAGGCCATGTTGACTTTGACTACTTCAGCTAGAACATACCGTTTTGGTACATTATATTCTGGTATTATTTAGTAAATCCTTATTACTATTTCCCTTTACTATCTTGCATAGACAGTTAATGCACAGTCCCATCTTCGGGTTGATCACTATTGCAGATCTAGCTTAATGTCAGACCTGCCCCAACTTCAGACATTTAGGAAAAAAAGATCCTCATTTGGCTGAAGTGATAGGTCTTTCACTAAAGTTAAGTGGTTGCAGTGAAAATAAAGCTAGATCTGAATATTCCCACACAAAGGTTACACTTTTCCTCCTTTCCCTGGGCCTCTCCCCTTGACCAGTCCATCATTGTCCAATAGTACGCCTTTTTGATATTTTGGGAACTGCTAGGATGTTTGGCGCCTCTCACTGCAATTTCATTTGGTTCCCAGGCCAGGTGTCCCTGGTGGATTGTTTATTCTGGTTTGGCCCCCCTGGTTCTTGTCATCGTGTATTTCCTCCTGTTTGTTTCCCCATTTCCAGGCCCACATGCTACTGTTCCAAATTCATTCCCCCCTTCCTTGTGTTTTATGATAGGGTGCCAGCAAAGTGAAGAAGCTGGCAAGCCGGACACTTGCCTTGAATTCCATTGATTTGTTATCTACTGCCAGTTTGCTTTGTCCATTGGTAATTCATATTCTTGTAGACAGCATTAACATACAATAAACCTCTATTCATTTGAGTTTCCTGGATTCCTGCACTTGACATATAACTAATATTCTATAATCTAGAACAGGGGTATCAAAATCATATCGTCACAGTGGCATCATATGACATATTCGGCCCACGGGCCAAGAGTTTGCTTTAGAAGACGATGAATTAGAATTACATTAGAGAAGTGGATTAAAAGTGGATTGGAAATAACAGAATGGAATTTAATGGAGATAAGTGATTTTTTCATCACTTAAAAAAAAAAAAAGAATCAAACACCCAGGTATAGGATGGAGGATATTTGATTTCATAATAGTGCAGTTCCTAATATCACAGAATGTAGGACAAAGTTGAAGTCAATTAAAGTTACAGAAAGGCAGGTTCTTTTTTTTTTTTTTAATTGAAAAAGTTTTACAATACAAAAATTTTTCCATTTTCACCCCCCCTCCCCAGTCCCCCTACCCACCCCCTCCCATCCTCCCTCAACCCCAACCCCTCCCCTCCCTAACCCCCCCCTGACTTCCGCTACAAGTTAAAAAAACCAAAACTTAGAACAAGGGAAAAAGAAAAAGAATAAGTATTCGAATTCTCAATTAAACAAATTTCGAAAGAGGAAGAGAAAGAGAGAGAAGGAAAGAGAGAAAAAAAAGTAAAACAAACAAAGAACCAAACAATAATATATTTAAACAATATTGAAAAAAAACCATTAATAGTCATTATAATTAAGAACACTATTATAATTGTCCTAACTACGCCTCTTAACTAAAGAAAAACCCCAAAAACATAAAATAAGAAATGTACGTGCATATATATTTATAATCGTAGAGTTATATCATAAAGAGAATTATCTTATTTAATTCATTTCTCAAACTCTATAATCCAACTTTAAATCTTCTCTTCAACTTGATTGATGTCAAACATATTTCGTCTCATAAATCCAACTTCGATAATCTTCGTCTTGACGCTGCCCCCATCAGCAGGTTGTTTAGGAAATATTCCCCAATAGGAACGATTTGATAATGGAATCACATATCAGAGGAAATGATACATTTTCCTCTGCTGGTTATAATTATGCAGGAATTGCACAGCCATGATTTATTTCTTCTATTTCGTTATCAAATTATTGTTAAAAGAAAACAGTACAATTTAAAATAGTAAGCAAAGTGAAGAATTAAGTGGATGGTAGCAATTACGATCATTTTAGTTTGTGGTTAAGCAGAACTGAACTATTTTTGTAGACATTTTAGTATATTGATTTCCTTAGCTATTAAACACACCCTATTTCAAGCCTTCCTGTATATTAAATAGCGGGAATATTAACTTAGAATGTCAAATTGATAGAAGAAACAGCACAAGTTGTGTCAGATGATTTTGTCTGAGCATAAACAGATGGACTGTGAATGTAGGATGTTACTGAATCTCCCCTTCAGCACATATTGTGGTGCAGGGCCAGGTCAACAATTCTCTATTTAAGCTTTAAAGTAGTCTTTTCTGGTTCAAGCATTATTAAGGATTGGGGTGAGGAGCTATACCTTTTTCTTCTAAGAGCAAATAGATTCAGATTGTGTAAAATGCCATAAATGTGTTCCTAAAAGTTAATTCTCAAGGTAATTCAAGGTACTGGTTTTGACATATAAAGTCCAGGTTGTCCTCGAATTGAGCCCAAAATTTATGTTGCTAAGTGAAACATTTCTTGAGTTTGCCCTATTTTATGATTTTCCTTGCCACAGTTGTTAAGTGAATCGTTGCATTTGTTAAGGCATTCAGAGGTTCAACATGTAGTCCATCAGTTCAGGAACACCTGCCCCCCCTTAAGCATTGTCTATGCTAGGCAAATACAGGTAGTCTTCGATTTACGACCACAATTGAGCACAAACTTTCTTTTGCAAAATGAGACATTTTTAAAGTGATTTTTGCCCATTTCAAGACCTTTCTTGTTGCAGTTGTTAAGTGAATCATTGCAGTTGTTAAAATAGTAACATGGTTCTTAAGTGAATCAGATTCCCCATTGACTTTGATTGTCAGAATGTTGCAAAAGCTGATCACATGACCCCGGGACACTGCAACCATCATTAATGTGAACCATTTGCCAAACATCTGAATTTTGATCCTGTGACCATGGTATGCTGCAACGGTTGTGTAAAAAATGGTTGTCACTTTTTTCAATGCTGTTGTAACTTTGAACCAGTGATGGGTTGCTGCCGGTTCGCCCCAGTTTGGGCGAAGCAATAGCGGTGGTGGTGGAAGGCTCTGCCCAACTGGCCAGATGTCTCTGCACATGCGCAGAAGCATCACAAGCATGCCCACAAGCGAACCGGTAGCAACCGACATTGAAACCCATTATTGCTTTGAATAGTCACTAAATGAACTGTTGTTGAGGATTTGTTTATTTATACTGGTTCGATCTATATGCTGCCCTTCTCTGGAGACTCAGGGCGGCTTACAATGCGTTAAGCAACAGCTTTCATAGTTTTGTATATACCTGCTTAATAGGGCTTTTGGCCCCCTCAAAGCGGTGTTCTTTTTAAACAGTCAGTTTATTGCCCCCACAATCCAGGTCCTCATTTTACCTACCTCGGAAAGATGGAAGGATGAGTCAACCTTGAGCCTGGTGAGATTTGAACTCGCAGTTATTGCAGGCAGCTGGCAGCTAAGTGCTACTTAACAGCACTTTAGTCCGCTACACCACCAAGGCTCTTTACCTGTTTTATGTTTGGAATCTTATTATTTTGGTATGAACAACTCTAAAGAGTGCAGTCTTTTGATACAAGGAACTTAATTTGAGGCTTTGTCTTATAAGACCCTGTCTTATATTTTTTTGAACCCTGAAATAAGCGCTTGGCCTTATTGCCATGTGTTCAAAAGCCCAATTGGGATTTTTATAAGAGGATGTCTTATTTTTGGGAAAATAGGGTAGTCTTTGGCTCTAGCTATTTTATGCTGGCACTGATGGTTGCTAGTTAACAAGATTGCAAGCTGGATGTTTGCCATAGTTCAGGGCTATGCTAGTTCTGGCAGAACTTTTAAAGTAATTCTTTTTAGCAGTATCTTCAGAGGGTAACTATAAAACTAGATACACGCTTGGCACAGGTTGACATTAGCAATCCAACAGCCAAATTCAAGGGAAAAGACAAGAGACAATTTGAGGTGGAATCTAGAGTTCTTAGCACAACCCAACAAAGTAAATTGAACCGAATCTTGAAAAATTATTTTAGCTTCTGCTCCCAGGGAAGGTGGCCAATAAATCAGCAGGCTGAGCCTCTGCTCAATACATAGTTGTGGCAGTTTACTCTTCAGTGGGCTCATTTCTTGGAACGCCTCCTCTTGGCAAATTTCACAAGTTTTTCTCTTTGTTGTTGAAACTTTCTTACAGACCTCTGCTTAATACTGGGTAGTTGGTTTTCAGAACTGCAGTGGGTGCAGGTAAGGCATTGTGGAGGATTGCTGAAACTGTCTCAGCCAGAGTGTAGTCACTAGTTACACCTTACTGGAATCACTTACACTTTTATCCCTAAATCATCCTGATTCTTCCTATTTTCATCAGAATATAAATCCAGCAGTATTGTAACCCTGATATTCTTCTGTTCTGAAGAACAACTTGTAATTATTATTACCCTTTTACTTTTGTATGACATTATCATAGGATGCAAAAATGATATATTAATGATATCCTAATAGAGCAGGTGCATACAGAACCTCTTGAGGTGTAGTTCCAGGCCTCTTGGAGTACACATCTGTCATATTAAGAATAAGACCCTCAGCTGTCTTGGGATCAATATAAGATTTTAACTGATTGGCTGATACAATATTCCCCAAAAATCTTAAATCTGCTGTCTATCTCAGTCTGCTCTTCTTTAACAGTAGAAAAGTTATTTTCATGTTGTAAAAAAGCAATAAAAGTGAGAAACAAACTGTCTTGTCTCAGCCATTTATGCTGAAGGTATGAAGTAATATTAAACGACCTTTCTCCCCTTTTGTACTTAACATTAACATTAGAACTTTTGGCAATTCAAATATGTCAAGAATGCAGAATATGAAGAGTTAAGTTAGCTTCACAAGAGTATAAATAGAAATCCTATGTTGTTGATATAGTATTAATATTAAATGGATGCAAAATTTCAATATGCAGTTATACTGAACACTGACATTTCAAGGAAAAAGTATAATTACTAAAATGAGGGCTCCTTTACTGGGAAATTAATTTTGATGGTGTTAATCAGATATATTTTGCAATTCAATTAAAAAAAATCTCTTGATTAAAAATTGGATATGAAATCTTAATATTCTAGCTCCTTACTGTCAAATATTATGTAAAACATTAAAAAAGAAGACATTAAAGTTTAAAATATTAATTTTAAATATAAGTTTAAAGGACGAAGGTGTAATTTAAAAAATAAGATAACCCTTAAGAACTAAATTTTATCTTTACATTTTGAGAAGATAAAAATGCAAATGCAATGGAGGCAGGTTCACTCTACCTTTGCCCTCTGTACTCCCTCTTAGTCTCACAGCCAGCAGCTCCTCCCACCAGCTTCTGAGAAGTGAAAATGTAATTTTAAAAAATAATTTTACTGATTACTGAACATGACATCACTGAAATCCATGGATGTGATATGTCTGAAATCCATGAACAGTCTTTTTTGTATCAGTTTCAAGAGTAGTCTCTAAAAGTACTAGTATGAATAATAACAGTAACAATAACTTTGTTAGGGCTAAAGGTTTAATTTTTCAAAATAATTTCAAATGAATATAAAAAATGTCTCGGGGCAATTTCAAATATTTTCATTACGTGCCAGGACCCAGTTTTAAAGACAGAAATAGTCAAGACTCAGTCACATATAAAGATTTCCAATCAGCAGCAATAGTGTCAATGAATGTATACAAAACTAAGCATTTCCAACCAATAACTATATAACAGCATTTTATTTCACAATATTAACTTAAGGATATACTGATACAGCTTTTCAGTGAATGCTTCCGATGAAAACTTTTCCAAAACTCTGATTCTCCCTGCAACTCCCATTGTCCTCTTTAAATTAGGATCTTTTATAAATTTCTCCATGGCTTCTGAAAACTGGGTTGGAAGAGGATTGCACAGAAAACCTGTTTGATTGTCTACAACTGATTCCATGGGTCCTCCAGAATTTACAGCAATAACTGGGCACTTCATGTACATAGCTTCTAACGGAACTATACCAAAGTGTTCATTACTTGGTGTATACAGGACACATATGGAATTGTTAAGAAGAGCTACCTTCTGCTCATCAGAGAATGATCTCAGAAATGTGATATGCTCATCAATTTGAAGTTTGATAGCGAGTGCTTTTAATTCTGCAAAATATTCCACATTTTCAATAACTGCCTCATCATAACCACCAGCTAAAACCAGATGAACTTCACTCCAGCTTTGAGCATCAAGTCTACCACGAAGATCGTGTAATGCTTTCAAAGCCAAAACTAAATTTTTCTTTCTTTCATATCTATTGATGGAAAGAAACAAGAATTTCTTGTTCCCATTAGGAACTATATTAGCAATATTTGCAGAAATAGCAGTATCAAAAATATTGACATTCAAAGAGGGATAAAGGACCTCTGGATTCACGTGACACAAGGATTTGAAGGTCTCTTTGAAAATATTTGCTGTGAAGTAACTATTGACAAGAATACAGTCAGCCATGCCAGTTGTATACTCTTCTAACCAATCTAGTGGAGCTCTGTAGAAGCGTTTAAGCAATGATTTCCTCTTAGTTAAAAGTTGATCAGGAAAGTGACAGTAAAACAAAACCTTCTTATGAGTCCGAGCTAGACGTAGTATTGGAATGCATGCAGACACCTAGGGGAAGAAGAAAAAAAAAGTGGAAAAAAGTGTATTATGATTAAAGTTAATGTATTAAAAAAGTGATTAAGATTTTGTATTGAATGAAGCATTCTCTTATATTAAATTTTCAAAGGATTTCCATCATGATCATCACCCTATGGATATTTACTTCAAAATTGTTATCATTCATTTATTTATTTTTCTCAAGAATGTCAGCTAATATTAGCAATCCAAAGAATATTTTTTTTATAATTTGTCATTTCTGAGGTCAGAGAAAATCTGGTTTTTATATTAGATATAAATCTCAGCTAGTCTCCTTTGTTTATCTAAACATTTATCTAAATAACACTTGACTCCAAGCATTTAATGTCTAATGCTGACATATCAATTTTGGAGAAAATTTTGTAAAAGATGCAAGGGGCCAAATATTCTGGCTTGCTGAATGTGGCAATATTTGAGAACCACTCGTTCCCCTCAATTGAAAAAGTATGCTTTATGAAATGAAGGAAAAAATGAATCTTCTTGGTTATTTTATACTCCATGATTGAGCAACTGTTTTTAACGACCTATTAAAATACCTAAAATATCAGAGATGCACTTGAATTACTTTTTAAAATAACTGTCACATCCTGGATGCCCAATTATAACACGTTTCCAAAAAGAGAAAAAAGATTTATAGACACATATCACAGATATATCCTGAGAGACAGCTTTAATTTTTTTTTTTGGACAGTTCCAAAGTAGCTAGTTCTTAAATATGTGAAGATGCAAAACATGGAATAATGTTCTAAAATAATATAGTGTAATAATGGAATGTTTTCTAGATCCTTCAGGCATGAACAGCAGTCTCACACTGCAGGTGAAGCTAAACAAACATTCAAAGGCACACAATTTCCTTAAATAGGTGACTTTCTCTTAACTTGGAATACTAATAGTTCTAAAATAGTAACCATAAAATTGTTTACAACGTGAGAAAGGAAGGACGGTGTGCCCAAGTTTCGTATGACTGGCCGAGAACCTTAATTCTGACTGGTTAGCAGGGAATCAAAATAGAAAAACGAATACCTCTTCCCTGCGCTTTCTTAAGTTGTGACCTTAATTAAAGAGAAATTATGGGAGAAAAGGGCATAGAAGTCATGGTGTGCCATATATCGTGACTTGGTGCGTATTCCAAGGTTTTATATGTAATGTAATGTAACTTTAGGGGGGAAATAAGTTCAGGAAGAGGCTATCCGAGCGCTCAACACACCTGGTCACAAACAAAGACATCAAACTCCTCTCCACTAAGCAGCAGCACATGCAGAGCCAGCCATATCATGCGTAGCACGGCGCAGAGCGCGTGGCATCTTCCGAAAATGTTCCTCGGCAGCCAGTCGCCCGCTATGCGTACGTCTAGCTGAGCCGTCTCGGAGAAGCACCGCGAGGAATCATAGCGCGGTGTCCAAATTTGCACGCGACAGCCTCGTGCGCGGAGAGCTAGAGCTGCGTCTACTATCAGCCGCTCTGCCCCACCGATGCCGAGATCCGGGTGCAGGAAAAAAACGGAGGGTCCCTTTCGCTGCTCCTCCTCGCCATTTGCTTTATGATCCGTTGCGGCCATGATGACGTCCGCTGCCCAAGCTTCCGCAGTACAGGGCACGGCTACGACAAACATATCCGGATCACTCCAAGAGACACCTCAGCTTTAGTTTTCTTTTTATGAAATAGAGTCTAAAGCACTGCCTGTTCTTTTTTTCACTTTCGGCCAACGTAGTTAGGAAGGAACCACCGGGAATAAAAACGAAAATTCACCCTGTTTTTGTTGAAGGAAAGAAAGAAAGGGTGATCTGGTGGGGTGATTTCCTCGGGTATGAGAAGAATTCTAGTCGGGCAGTGAAGTAGTCTCCTGGTTCCAACGGGGGACCTGTTGCGTGGCAAGAAACCAGGTCCTCTCTTCAGACGGAGACGTGTCCTGTGAATTCAAGAGGTTCGTGCTTTGTGTGACGCCTTTGCTATGGTAAGCGAAAAGAGCCGTTAGCAGAAGGATGGGTATGCGTGCATACATAAAGGTCTTTATCTAATTGTCTAACGTTAATTTTCAGCCGGGTCCCAATCCTAGCGCCACCAATGTGGGTGCCTCCAGTCGCTCCCCTAGCAAAGCAGTAGCCCCTCGTGCGACAGGATCCACAGTGCGACAGAGGTAGGAATATAAAGAAGTTTGTTGATGGTTAAACTAATAGCGGTGCTTGCAATAGAAACTTGACTCACAACGGATAGGTGCTTACTCTTCACTCATTTATATTGCAGTCGTGTATATAAAGTACAGCCCCACTGTACAGTCACCAGAACTAAGCTATATACATCCGGACGAACAAAAGATAGTAGCAAAGAATTTCAAAAAAATTGATGCCATTAATGATTGAGTGGATTTTAAGTGCCAGAAAGATTATCATAGGATGTGGAGAAACTGTATTCGTTGTTTCATTTATTATCTATATCAATGGGATATTTCCTTGTAGTTATATCTCTAATAATTTAAGTTGGAGAGATTTAGAAGCTGCAGTCTTCGTTTATAAACATCTTTAGCACTTAACTTTCTGTTGTGCATGCCATAGTTTTGGTGTACACCACTTTGGTTTAATGGTTGAAGTATTGACCTAGAAACCTAAGATAGGACTACAAGTTGTAGTCCTTCTTAGGCGGAAAGACAGTTGGGTGACTTTGGGCCAGTTTCTTTATCTCAGCCCCATTCATTTCACAGGGTTATTTTGGGGAAGGAATACCAGGTACGTTCGCTGCCTTGAATTACTTATAAAGTAATAAAAGTGGAATAAAAGAAAAAATTAAGTAAATCATAGGTAACTGGTAAATAGAAATGGTAGATCTGAGATTCTCTTAAAGTTGCTGAAGTGTAATTCCCATTAATTACTACCATGATGAGTGAGGAACTATGTTGCAAATTGTAGTTCAGTAAGGCACAGTTTTCCCATCTAGGTTTGATACAAGACTGTGCTTTGTAAAATCATGTAATAATTTTGGTTTTTTCAGTCAAAATTGAATGATACAGAAGCAAAGTATGTAGTGGATATAAGAATTGCATGCTTGGTTACTCTTGATATATTTTAATTTCTGATTTTGTTGTAGGAAAAATGCCAGCTGTGGAACAAGGAATGCAGGTCGTTCAACTTCTGCTGGTACTGGAGGAATGTGGAGATTTTACACTGAGGATTCCCCTGGTCTCAAAGTGTAAGTAAAAATATAAAGGCAATATAAAGAGCTGGAAAAGTGTCTTGGATGAGAAGCAAAACATCTTCAAAGAAAAGCCAAAAAGTCCAGTTGCCTCTTGAAAAAGCACCTTTGGGACAACCATGACCTGAACGACTGAAAATCTCCATAGACATAAAAGCACTAATGAATAATTTATTAGTGAGTGATTCTTTCTTGCAAATCTGCTTCTTCAAGAGTAATTAGATTTGTAATCAATTTTTTTGTAGTGTAGTTTTATGGGCTTTGGTTTTTTTCACAATCACCAAATTTCACATTAGTCCATAAGGTATTGGAGTAGTGGTGGTTGTGCTTGTTCCCAGAAGCCTAAATTGTGCACATTATTCTGCTTTTGCCTTTGTGGTAGAAATATTTGCAATTAATATAGTGAATAATATATGGAGAAGTATTGGCAAGGGAGATTAACATGTAATTTTTCCTGAGTTTTTGGTATCGTAATTCATAATATTCTTCTGACCTATTTTTCCAGGATAAGATGGGAGGATACAGTATTATGATAGTTCCATAACTTTATGTTTATCTTTGCATAATTGTATCTGATATTGACCCCTTGTCTTTAAATCAGATAAACCACTTGAGAATTTTTTTCATGCAATGCATAATTACTGTGAAGTACTACTAAATATTACTTATGCAGTTGTTTTAAAAGATGCCTAGCAGTTTATAACATGAGCAATTGGTAAATTCTAGGTCTGACAGCCAGTTTGGTGTGGTATTTAAAAACACCAGGTTAGACACTGTGTATTCTAATTCTGCCTTAGGCAGAAAGCCAATTGAATTATTTGTGATCAGTCTGTCTCAGTCTAAGGAAGAAAGCAGTGGCAACCCCCCTTCCCAAAATGTTGCCAAAAAAACTGCATGGACTTGTCCAGACAAGTGCCAGGAATCAAGATTGACTGAAGTGTGTATGAATGCAGGCATTTTATATACACTGTATATATAACACTATATATGTCTATACTGATAAAGACAGTTGTGGACATTAAAGCACTCATATCTAGGGATATACAATATTTGGATTCAAAGGACCATTTGCTTCTTCAGATCTAACTACTTCACACCACTAGTCATATTGAAGTATGTAGTAATTTTGTAATAATTGCAGGAAACTGAATAAAGTATTTTTTCTTTTATTTTTTATGAATTGCTAGATAATTTGTATTTCTTATTTCAACTATTTTCTCCATTATTAAATAAGGGAATAGATATTCTATAATGCATTAGTTGTAACTCTTTAATAATAAACAAACAAACAAACACAACAATTTGGCTTGGTACAGTTTATGGTATTTACCTAAGACTAGTACTAAGTACTGTTTATATTAAATAGTAAGGCTTCTCTATAAACATGCATTGTGTTTCTTTATTTTTTATATAGAGGAAAAAAAGATCTCTCTTTTCCAAGGCTTCAGACTTCCACAAATTGAATTACCCTGGATGGCATGAAGCTACCTCTCTCTTCCACTAACTAATCTTAAGAATTAGTCAAGTATTCCAACAAATGTTTAGACAGATAGTCAGGATAGGTCAGGGATTTATTAATTTTATTTAGATATAAAATTTATCTGACTACTTGACTAGTCCCTAGGTATTTTACAAAACATATGTATTTAAAAGGAGGTACAGAATGAAAATATAATGATTAAAATAGTAACAAGGAATAATATGCTAAAACATAAATGAAGTAATAGTTAAAGCAGAAATTTGGCAAACGTTTTTTCACATTTTATGTTTGGTAAATATTTTCTCACATTTTATTTGGTGATTGCTTACTATTTTTTATGTTTACATTAATTTTCACTTTACTCTTAAAATCATCTCTCTTTTGCCACCTCACATGAAAGGTAAATCTTGAGATTTCTTAAGCTCTTGAATCTAGAACTTGAGATTTGTCCATGAATAAAATCTTGAATAAGAAGTCAAACTAAATAAAATACAGAGTATTTCTTATGTAAAAAGTACATTTATGTCTGTGTAAATAGAGATATAGTTATCCTTAATGATAAATAGAAAATTGACTAAATTGCTTTAAGCCTCATTGTAATAAAGTCCCCAAACTTACCCTTGTAGTGCAAATTACAGGTAATCTTTGATTTATAACAATTTATTTAGTGAACATTTGAAGTTACAATGTGCACTAAAAAATGTGACTTATGATCATTTTTCACACATGACCATTGTGGCATCCCCATAGTGATCAAAATTCAGATGCTTGGCATCTGATTCATTTATGATCATTGCAGTATCCTGGAGTATCGTGGAGTCTTGTGATTACTTTTGTGACCTTTTGACAAGCAAAGTGAATGGGGAACACAGATTCACTTAATCATGTTACTAACAAATGCAATGATTCACTTAACAACTACGGCAAGAAAGGTCATAAAATAGGGCAAAGCTCACTGTATAAATACCTCACTTAAGAACAGAAATTTTGGGGTCAATTGTGGTTGTAAATTGAGGACCACCTGTACACATTCCTAGAGTTGTACTCTAGAATGGTCAAAACAAGCCATCAAGGACTGGATTTTTTCCAAACCATTGTGGATTAGCTAAGGTTTGGTAGAAAGAAATCCAGGATGTTTTAATTGTTCCTAGTTTTAATTGTTCCTGGTGAAACAAAACCCCAGAGGAACTATAGTAATGATCGCAAATCTTTTGACTCGATATGTCAATTAAAAAATTTCCTAATTTGGCATATCAATCCACCAAATCTTCTGAAAATTGTGTGAGAAAGGGACATGTTTTCAAGAATAGTTTATGGGTGTTAATGGTTGCTGTTGTATTACCCAAAATGTCATGAAGTATCACCTTTGACACATGTGTCATAGGTGTGCCATGCCTTAACTATGGCCTGATTTTTCAGAATGGTGATGTTGATAATGCCATACCACTCAGCCCCCTTACTCTTTATAGCTTGTGTGCCTATTCTTTACTGCAATGGACTCAGCACCAACAGTGAGGAATAAATAGTCCACCATCCCTCCTCTAACTTTCATTTTTATCTCCCGGCTCTTGTTGCTACCAGTGTCCATACCTTGGATCCTGTTGAATCCTTCCTAGTATACACAAATGCCACAAAGACTTTTCAAGAAGCTAACTTCCTCCTTTTGACCATTCAGTGTTTCTCACATTATCATCATAGACCAAGCTTTGCTAAGCAAACATTTCAGCTTTAGCTTTTTTCCATTCTTCTTTCCATATCCAGGACAAAAATAGCTTCCTTTTATTCATGTTTTCTTTTGGGTACACTACTTGAAACTAGATGCTCCATGGATAGATTCGTTCGTACCTAAGAATGTTTTGCACTTACCTAATTATTTCGTAATTTACAATATTTTATATTGTCCCAAAGGACAATATAAATATTTTTTCAAGAGGCAATTGGATTTTCGTTGGGATTTTCTTTTCTTTTCTTTTTTGACATTTTGCTTCTTATCACAGAAGTTTCTTCAGTCAGAACTGATATATTTAATTTTATATATATATAAAATTAAAACTTGATTTGTCTATTCCTATAATTAACACCCTCTTGTTTTCTTTTATTTTCAGAGGTCCTGTTCCAGTTCTTGTTATGAGTCTTCTTTTTATTGCATCTGTTTTTATGTTGCACATCTGGGGGAAATATACTCGCTCATAATGTTGTATAAGCCAAATTTAAAATCACATTTTGGACCAAATGAACATAGCTATCAGATTTTACTTAAAGAAAAATGAATTGAGTATTCTAGATGGAACTGTTGCAGGACAGTTATTTCTCTGCTTTTAAACTCTTTAATAAATAGGAGTTTTGATTCTTTTCTGTTGAAGATGCTATTTGTATCTACAAAATTTAATTACACAATTAAATTGCATTAAAATAAAATATGACCAAATGAAACTGTTTATTTCTTTATTATAAATGTCACATTTTGATGGTAATGAGGACAATTTCACTATAGGAAAGTTTATTCAATTCTCAAGGGAACAGCACCAGCTGTCTGTAGACCAGACAGTTAATCTAGAGAAGTATGTTGTCTCCCTGGAGCAAAAAAATCAAAGATGTGGCTGAGAACCTAACCAAAATAATAAAAACCACAGATTATGACCCTTTTCTACTACTACATATAGGGACAAATGACACAAAAATCAACCTAAAAATAATATTGAGTCATTATGAGCAGCTGGGCAAGAAATTTTAGGTGCACGGATAGTTTTTTTAATCTGTATTTCCAACGAAAGGTCAATACCAGGAAGAGAACAAAGGATTCTAGAAATGAACCACTGGGTAAAGGGTTGTTGTCACCAAGAGAACATTAGATTCCTGAACCATGGTGTACATTACCTCCATGATGGGCTTTTGGCAAGGGATGACCTCACAAAAACTGGGAAGAATGTTTTCAGAAAACGACTGGCTCAACTTATCAGGAAGGCTTTAAAGTAAAATAGAGGGGGGAGAGCGATCAATTTTTAGAATCTCCAGGATCTAATTCCAAGAAAAAACCCTAGGAAGCAAATGAAATAATGTGATAAGGAGTGTGATGGAAAGGAAGACAAACTCAAAATACCAAATATGAAATATAGGAAGCGTACCTAGAGTCAGACATAGAGATCTCAAATGCCTATATATAAATGCTCAAAGTCTGGGGAACAAATGGTGAATTATTAATACATGAGGGTATATATGATGTAGTTGCAATTACTGGAACTTAGTTGGATGAAAACCATGACTGGAACATACCAATAGAAGAATACAAACTTCAAAAAAACCAGACCCCATAAAAGAAGAGGTGGAGTTGTAAAAGACCACTATATTGCTACAGAAATGCACAAAACCAAACATGAAAACCTAGAATGAATATGGGTCAATATAAAAGAAAAAGAATGACATTGCCATAGATATATACCACAGGCCACCCAACCAGGCAGAAAAAATAGATGTACCTTTTGCTAACCAATTAAAAATGTATGTGGGAAACATACTATAATAGCAATGGACTTCAATTACCTTGACATCAACTGGAGGACTAATTCTGCACCAATGAGAAATGGAATAGATTTCCTGACCAACCTAGCGGACAACTTTGTTGTCCAAAAGGTAGAAGAGAGAACTAGAGGGACATCCATACTGGACTTAATTCTTCTGAACAGAGAAGAGGTAATACAGTTGAAATTGCAGGAACCTTGGGTGAGAGTGACCATGTTATACTGGAATTCAATATAATGCAAATACAAGCAATAGAACGTAATGATAGCAGAGTCTTAGATTTTAAAAGAGCTGATTTTAACAAACTTGGAACTTGGGAAAAATTTCTTGGATGAAAATCCTAAAGGAAAAAACAACTCAAGTAGCTTGGGAAACTCTGAAATATGATCATAAAAGCCCAATACCATTGAAAAAAAAGTCCAAGAATAAACCAGCATGGCTGCACAAAGATCTCTGACAAATTGAAAGACAAAAAAGGACAAGTACAAAAAAATGGAAAGGACACAAAACTAAGGCAGAAGAATATCAGCAGATAGCCAGAATCTGCAAAGACGAAGTCAGGAAAGCAAAGGCTCAGAATGAACGAAGACTTGCTACAAAAGTCAAAGATAATAAAAACGAGTTTCTTTCAACATATAAATAACAAGAAAAAAAAACAAGGAAACAGTCCAAGAGAAGATGGCAAAGAAATAACAGGTAGTAGGGAAAAAGCAGAGCTGCTTAACTCATTCTTTGCATCAGCCTTAATGCAAAAATAAACTATAGTCCAACCTACTAAAAACGTAACTATAAAAGATTACAGATTACTGTAAAAGACTTGAAATAAAAATTAAAAAAAAAAGAGAACACCTGTCTGATCTTAATGAATATAAATCACCAAGACCTGATGCATTACATCCCAAAGTTCTAAAGGAGCTGGCAGATGTCATCTTAGAATCACTGTATTATATCTTTCAAAAATCCTGGAGCATTGGGGAATTAGGAAAAGAGCTGACGTGGTTCCCATCTTTAAAAAAGGAAAAGAAAAGAAAAAAACCACACACACAAACACCCAGGAAACTACTGATCAATCAATACTTGGGAAGAAACTGGAAAAGATAATCAAAAAACAAGTCTGTTAACATCTAGAAACAAAGTAATTGCTAGAAGTCAGCACAAGTTTGTTAAAGACAGATCATGCTAAACCTGTGATGCCATGTTACTTGGCGTGTACAGCAACGCCCGTTTCTTTTCCGGGTTTCTGGCGCACATGTGCGTGCGACGATCAGCTGGTCTTTTTGCATGTGGCAGTGTCAGAAACAAGAAGAGCTGGTCTTCCGTTTTCCTGTGTGAGCATACGTGCTGCCCAGCTGATTGTTGCATGCGTATGCACACCAGAAACTTGGAAGAGTAGCTGGCTGAAACTGGAAGTTCAGTAGCTGAAACCGGAAGTTAATTTTCGGATGCATGTACGTGCCCTGGGCAGCTCCACTTCTGGGTTGTGGCCCAGGTGTGTGCACGCTCCCGTTTTGGCACTCGGTGCTGAAAAGGTTTGCCATCACTGTGCTAAACCAATCTCATTTCATTCTTTGACAAACTGACTAAATTAGTAGACCAGTGAAATGCTGTGGACATAGTATACTTAGACGTCAGCAAAGCCTTTGACAAAGTAGAACAGAACCTATTTCTTTGTAAGCTAGAAAAAGGATAGATAGCATCACCCCCAGACGGATTTGTAACTGGCTGAAAAACCATACTCATGGTCTGCATTATCTACATGAAGGGCTACTGGCAAGGGATGCAGTGAACCGCACAAGAATTGGAAAGAATAAATGATGATGATGATGATGATGATGATGATGATGATGATGATGATGATGATGATAATTCCTGCAATAACACCAGCGGAACTGCAAAAAACTCTGCTACTTGGAACATCATATATTTTAAGAAGATACTTGATACTTAGAATGCTGGCAGCAACCCATATCAACCATTAGCACCAATCACTCGTATTTGTGACACATTTTTAAATGTTCAGTTGACTTGAGATTCATGCTTAATGAATAAAAGATAATAATAATAAATATTAAATATTTAGTTATAAATATTTATATATGTAATATAATATTTATTATATTACATAATATAATATACATATATTTATATTATATATATAAAATTTATTTTATTTATTTATTTTGCCAAGCATGTTTTAGATAACAGACATAGGTATAGACATGGTTATTAATACATGAAATGGATATGAATAAAGGGATATTAGGACAGGGACGGTAGATACTTTGGTGTGTTTAACCATGCCTCTTACAGATCTCTTATGAATGGGGTGAGGCCAACAGTAGATAGTCTAATGTTAGTTTTGGGGGTTTGGAGAAGAAACCATAGAGTCAGGTAGTGTATTCCAGGCATTGACCACTCTTGCTGAAATCGTATTTCCTGCAATCAAGTTTGGTGCGGTTTACCTTAAGTTTGTATCTATTGTGTACTTGTGTATTGTTGTCGTTGAAGCTAAAGTAGTCATTGATAGATAGGACATTGTAGTGGATAATTTTATGTACTACGCTTAGGTCAGTCTGAAGGCAGCATAGTTCTAAGTTGCCTAAACCCAAAATTTCAAGTGTGGTGGCATAAGGTTTTCTATTGCTAGCAGAGGAGTGGAGGGCTCTTCTTGTGAAATACCTTTGGACTCTCTCAATTGTATTAATGTCCGATATGCAGCGTGGGTTCCAGACAGATGAACTGTATTCAAGAATTGATCTAGCAAATGTTTTATATGCTCTAGTTAGCAATACAATATTACCAGAGAAGAAGCTATGCGAGATTAGGTTAACAACTCTTAATGCCTTTTTGGCAATGTTGTTACAGTGGGCACTTAGATCATTAGAGATGAGTACTCCAAGATCTTTGACAGAGTAAGGGTCATCTACAAGGTTGTGTCCATGCAACTTGTATTTTATGTTCTGATTTTTTTTGCCAATATATATGATAGAGCATTTATTAGTTGAGATTTGAAATTGCCACTTGTTTGACCATTCTGACACAAAGTCAAGGTCTTTTTGAAGGGTAGCAGTATTGTCAGTGGTGTTAAATAGTTTTACATCATCAGCGAAGAGAATGTACTTGCTTTTAATATGATTACAAAGGTCATTTATGTAAAATATAAAGAGAGTTGGTCCTAGAATGTTGCCTTGGGGGACTCCACTATTAACAGGTACAGGATTTGATAGAGTGTTCCCTATTTTGACCACTTGTTGCCTGTTTGACTGGAATGCAGCTATCAAATTATGCAGGGCTCCAGAAATGCCATAAGATTTTAGTTTTAAAAGTAATTTGTCGTGTACCACTAAATCAAAGGCTTTACAGAAGTCTATGTAAATTGCATCTATTGCTTTGCCATGGTTGAGTTATATAGTCCATATGTTTTTGTAGTGTAGTAGTTGCAGATTGTCGATCGAAAGGTCGGCAATTCAGCGGTTCGAATTCCTAGTGCCGCATAACAGGGTGAGCTCCCGTTACTTGTCCCAGCTTTTGCCAACCTAGCAGTTCGAAAGAACGTAAAAATTGCAAGTAGAAAAATAGGGACCACCTTTGGTGAGAAGGTAACAGCGTTCTGTGCGCCTTTTAGTCATGCTGGCCACACGACCACAGAGATGTCTTCGGACAGCGCTGGCTCTTTGGCTTTGAAACGGAGATGAGCACCGCCCCCTAGAGTCAAGAATGACTAGCACATATGTACAAGGGGAACCTTTGCCTTTTAGTTGCAGATTACAGGATAATTTTTTCCTGAAACCATATTGTTTGTTAGAGAGTCGGTTGTTTGACTCTAAGTGGAGGATAATGGATTGTTTAATGATTGATTCCATGACTTTGCAGGTAACACAACATAAAGAGATTGGTCTGTAATTTTCAACTAGGTTGGAGTTTCCCTTTTTGAAGATAGCGATAACTGTGGCTAATTATTATAGGTTTGGCAAGGAGCTGATCCTGAAGGATTTTTCAAAGATTATGCTTAGAGATTCTGCTATGGTACTGGAAAGCTTTTTAAAGAAGTAGGCGCATAGTCCATCAGGTCCATTAGGTCCTTTTAGGGGTGGGATAGATCTCGAGTCTTTAAGTTTGTTCTTTACAAAATTATAGAAGGCATGAGTGGATTTCACGTGTAGAAGGTTTTCTTCTTGTTTGATGTGATAATTGGTGCACTCAGTCTTTATCTGGTGGCATATGTTTTTGTAGAGGCTTTTAAAATTAACTATGTAGCTAGTTTTGTTTATTTGCCAGAGGTTTTTTTTTTTGATTGGAGCTTCCTTATAGTTTTGGGTAATTTATTTTTCTTGGTTTTGGGGGTTATTAGTGTATGTATAGTTTAACGACTCTTTTGACTTTGAGTAAAAAAAATGTTATAATGGTCTTCAGCAGTATTGCAGCCAGTGAATAGAATTTGCCAATCAAGAGATGAGAGGTTGGTGTCTATGAGATGATAGGTTTTTTTTTGGCTTTTTGAAAGTTATATTTGGGGATCCCATCATTATGATGTTTTTTGTAAGGATATATATTGAGACAAACGTCAATCATGTTGTGGTCACTGTTGGAAAAGGGTTCTTTTATTTGTAGTCCATAAATTGAGTTTAAACTGTTGCAGAAGGTGAGATCAAGCCAGTTGTTGAGTCTAGTGTTGTTAATTACTAATTGATCCAGTCCCAGATTAGTAACAGCATTATACAGGGTTGCATGTGTGGGTTCAGTTGTACATTCATTCAGGGTCCAATTAATAACAGGTAGATTGAGGTCACCAAGAAAGATAGGAGGCTGCCCACATTAGTAGTGACGTTAACTTGTTCGCATGTAAAATGTCATAATTCTAATGTCATAATAATATTGCAATGACAAAATTGTTTCACACTTAATATGTGTGTGCAGCAAAATTGTGCAAACTGATTACAAAGCTAGACATGATTGAGTTACTAAATTAGTCCACTGATCATTTTGTAAAAAATATAACATACCTGTATCTGAAAAGTCATGGGAGCACAGAGTGGAAAAAGTTATTGAAAATGAGACAGTGAAGATCTTGTGGGACTTTCAGATAGAGACAGATCATCATTTGGAACATAACACACCAGATATCATGGTTGTTGAGGGCTGAAACGTACAGTTTATTGATATCGCTGTACCAGGAGATGCCAGAGTTGAAGAAAAAGAACTGGAAAAAAAATAACAAAATATTGCGACATGGCTATCGAAACTACACCACTATGGATGAAACATGTAACAGTGATATCCAAGAAGAATTTTATAAAACACAAGTGGAACTGCAAAAAACTGCACTACTCGGAATATCATATATTTTAAGAAGATACTTAGTTAATACCTAGGATGCTGGCAGCAAGCCGTATCAACCATTAGCACAGTCAATTGTAATTGTGACACATTTTTAAATTCTCAGTTGACTGAGTTTCATGTTTAGTGAATAAAAAAGTTAACAACAACAATGACAACTAGTAGCCAGCACGGGTGTGTTAAAAACGGATCATGCCAAACCAATCTTATTTCATTTTTCGATAAAGTGACTAAATTAGTAGATCTGCGAAATGCTGTGGACATACTACACCTAGATTTCAGTAAGTCATTTGACAACAGTAGACCACAACCTACTTCTTGGTAAGCAAGAAAAATGTGGAATAGACAACCTCATAGCCACCACTGGGTCTGTATATATCAAAAGTGCATTCATGATATCTGTGTCCTTAAAAACATTGTTTTGAGGGCTAATGTAAAACCATGGTTGACATATGAGGTTTGCAAGATGTTGAAAGCACAGAATAAGGCTTTTAAATCTCACAATATGCTGGAATTTAGAACAACTAGAGAAGATTTGAAAAACACCATAAAAAGAGCAAAGCAAGTCCATTATAATAAAGTTGAGAACTTTTTTCAGGACTCGATGAACTCCAGGCATATGTGACAGGGAATACACGCCATTACAGATTATAAGGTGGCTCATTAAGATGCAAGGGCAAAACAGACTTTTTAAATGAGCTGAACACAGTTTTTGGAAGATTTGAGGCATCAAATAGCACCCCTGCAAGGAAAGCTGTGTCCCCTCCTGATGAGCAAGTGCTTAGCTTTGATATTACCTCAATCTGGAGGACATTGCAGAAAGTTAACATTCAGAAGGCGGCAGGCCCAGATAATATCCCTGGGCGTGTTCTTAGGGAATGTACAGGTGAGTTGGCTTGTGTTCTTACAGATATTTTTAATCTTTCATTGCAGTCGTCAGTGGTCTCATTGTGTTTTAAGACAACCATTATTTTATCAGTGCCAAAAAGTCTTCAATTACAGGTCTCAATGATTACCGTCCAGTTGCACTTATATCCATCATTATGAAATGTTTTGAGAAGCTGATAAAGGACATTATTGTATCCAGCCTCCCTCCAGCACTTGACTTGCTTCAGTTTGCTTACTTTCCAAATCGCTCCACAGAGGATGCTATTTTTATCTGTTCTCCATCTGAGCGTTGCGCTTTTAAGGAAAAGAAACACTCATGTGCAAATGCTGTTTGTTGACTTCAGTTCAGCATTTAATACAATTATTCCTCAGCATTTAGCAGACAAACTGGGCCTCTTAGACTTTAATACTCCTTTGTGCAACTGGATTCTTGATTTTCTTATTGACAGGCCCAAGTATGTGCAAGTTGTGACTAATATTTCTAACATCATTTTCTTGAGCACAGGTTTTCCTCATGGCCACATCCTAAGTTTGCTGTTGTTCACCCTATTTATCCATACCTCTTGTTCAAAGTTTGCCACCAACCATATTGTGAAGTATGCTGATTATACAACAGGAGTGAGTCTTATTCAAGATGATAACGAGGGTGTTTGCCTATGTCCTAGTTCATTTCATGAAACCCTATCAGTAACACTAACCTGTGATGCTTCACCATGTGGCACTGAGGCAGTACTAAGTCACAGGATGCCAGATGGTAGAAAGGCCCCCATCATATACTATTCTAGAACGTTATCACCGGCTGAAAGGAACTATGCTAAAATAGACAAGGAAGCTCTTGCCATAGTGGCTGGCATTAAGAAGTTCCAGGACTTCTTATATTGACAAACCTTCACCATCTTTACAGACCACAAACCTCTGCTTGGTCTCTTCATAGATGACAAACAGACACTGCAGATCCTGTCGCCATGAATGCTACAATGGTCCATTTTCATGGCCGCATACTTGTACTGGCTAGTCTACAAGCCTGGCAAGGGAAAAGGGCCACACAGACACTTTCAGCCGACTGCCTCTACCACAGACTGAGCCAGATCTGGCCCCAGCTTGTTGTATTCTGGCAATCCAGGACCTGCCTGACTCATCCCTTCATGCAGGGGATGTTGCAGGTGAAACCAACATGGACAGAATGCTTAGCCGCATTCTCAACTGGGTGCTAAGGAGATGTCCAGTGGCCTGGCCAGGCTCTGAGTTCAAACACTATGCTTCTTGAAAAAACGAACTGTCATTCCACAAGGGATGTGTGCTGTGGGGCAGCAGGGTCATCATTCCACCCAGTCTTCAAGGTGCTGGATTCCCTACATGAGGGGCACCCAGGAATTGTTCAGATGAAGGTTCTAGCCAAGAGCTACTTGTGGTGGCCAGGCCTGGACAAAAACATAGAGAAACAAGTAAGGGGTTGCCAGGTCTGGCAAGAAACCTGACCGGAGATGCCACAAGCACCAGTGCATCACTGGGACACCATACACGCCATGGTCTCGTGTGCACATGGACTTTGTGGGCCCCTTCCAAGGGCAGGAGTTCATGATAATAGTGGAAAGTTATTCCAAGTGGTTGGAAGTGGTATCGGTCTCATCAATGACAACGACCAGGGTCATCCGAGAGTTGCACTGGCTGTTTGACACACCTGTTCTGCCAGATGTAATTATGTCTGACAATGGGGTACAATTAATGACAGCAGAGTTTCAGTCATTCTTCAACGCCAACATGATTCAGCACGTAACATCAGTCATTCCACCCCACAACCAACAATCAGGCCGAATGAATGGTAAGGACTACAAAGGAGGGACTCAAGTGGATGATGAATGGGAACTGGATCACTGCCTGGCAAATTTCCCCAGTACAGCCACAGGTGACAGCCCAGTGGAGCTGAGGTGGGGTCACTGGCTCACAATAAAGCTTGACCGACTTCACCCAGTCAGAGTAGTGGCGGAGACTGCTCAGCCAACCCACGCAGGAACTTACAGCCAGGTGAACTGGACTGGGCCAGGAACTATGGGAGTGAGGCACCTTGGGTCGCAGCCAGGGTAACTAAGGTAATAGGCCCATTATCATACAAGGTTACTCTGGGGGATGATTGTGCAATCAGACACCACATTGATCAGTTACGGCATCGGCAGACTCTCGCCAGTTGAGAATCCCAAGGCTTTATCAAACCCACTAGAAAACTGTTTTGCCTACAGTTTGCCTACACCACCCATGGCTGCCTCTGGAGAAACAGAGGTACCAAGGGCCCTATAGCCGCTGCCATTCACAGGTGACCAAAATAACCATCAAGATTCTGTCCAATTGGAGATGGACAATACTCCACTTAAACAGGACTCTCCAGTAACATTACAGTGGTTCACCAGGATCTGTGGGTCCCAAGCCTACCTTAAAAACTATGAATATTGAACAGACTCAAAGTAAAAACTATCACAGGGAGGGAGGGGTGTTATGTATTGAATACATATAGTTGTGTTAAGCCCTGCTAAAGTGAAACTAACTTTTAGATGGTCCTAACTGTTAACTTCAACTGTTTTGGAGGGAAACTTAGTGCATTCGTATTTGGATGGACTTTTTCAAGTATTATGTGGGCCCAGTGTATAAATTACAGGAATTTGCCTGTTGTTCACCAGTTCCAGTTGAGTCAATAAATGATGTTGTATTTAAGCCAGTGATGGCAAACCTTTTCAGCACTGAGTGCCCAGACTGGAATGCATGCGTTGGAGCACTGGAAACCCGAAGTCCAACTGGCCAACGCACAAGTGCATGCTGGCTACCTGGTCTTTGGGTTTCCGGTGATTGCATGCATGCACTCTTCAGAAACCAGAAGAGCAGCTGGTCATGGCACAGGTGCCCACAGAGAGGGCTCTGCATGCCACCTCTGGCATGTGTGCCATAGGTTCACCATCATGGATCTATGCTGTCTGTTCTTGCCTATCACAGCCCACAACATAATACCATCTATCTCCTGTTTACAACACAGTCCTTTCAGCAGTTCCAAGAAAATTCCACATCCATTTGCATTATTCAGGTAACTCTGAGGGCATAGATAAACCTCCAAGTGGCCTAAGAGAAAGTGCTAACAACGAAATATAGAATAGGATTTATAAGGAATATAAATTCTTCCATTCTCCATCATCCAAGGAGCTTCTTGGATGAGAAGTAAAATGTCTTCAAGGAAAAAATAAAGGAAGTCCACCTTTGGGACAATCATGATCTAGATGACTGAGAATCTCCATAGACTTCTCCTGGATCCCACCAGGATCCAGTTTTTTGGTTCTAAGCATGACTCAGTCCATGTATTTAAATCATCATTATCATCACAATTGGAAGGGACCTTGGAGGTTTTCTTGTCCAATCCCCTGCTCAAGCAGGAGATACTATACCATTTCAGACAAATGGTAAAAATGGAGCAATGCTGGAGATTTGCTACAAATGGAAGACTGCACCCATTCGGCTTCAGCAGCATGAAATTTTTGCTGACAAAATGCATTGGTGATAGAGTCTACATGTGGCTTTGCTAGTTGTACAAACACAGTCAGCAATTGTTTACCAAAGTATGGCTAAACAAATGGTTGCTAAGAGGAATATGTGATGCCAATCAGAGCCACAATTGGCTGGATTATTATATTGTGTTTACCCTAAAGCTACACAAACATAGCATAATGTTTAATACTAAACTGTCACCCTCTACTTTCACTAGAATATTTCAAGTTTTGTATTTTCCACAGCAGGTTTGGTGCTTGATGTACTCTTCTACTTTTACCACTAGATGGAGGCCTACGAAGATGAGAAAAGGCCCTGATATGTATCTGGTAATGGTATCTTAGGTTTTAGCTAAGTGTTATTAAGAATTTAATTTGGATTCCTACACTGAGCCTAAGTAGTCTCATGTAGGATTATGATTCTGACTATATTACATTTTAAACTCTATGTATGTTTGCATATAAGCAGTTCTGCCCTTTTGAAGTAAAACTTGACATTCACTGTAATTAAGGAGTACATATATTAATGTACAAATGTAAAAAAAAAAAACTAGATCCTTCTTCCCATTACATTTTCCCTTTCTAAGTTTAGGATATATTTTAAAATTCTCACTTACTGACTGTAAATGGGACTGGCAGCTCTGTTACTAAACAGCATGGTCAAAACCTATGACATCAGGGAGAGAATCATCCATGTTTATTAAGAGTGATGTGACTTGTGACTTCCTACTAGTTTCACCATTGACTTTGCTTTGCAGAAGCCGGCTGTGAAAATCACAAAAGGCATTTTCTGTGATTGTGAGATAATGTGACTATTATAAATGCTTTCTGGTTGCCAAATGCCTGAATTATTATCACATGATGTGGGGATACTGTACTAACCACAGTTTCAAGGAACACTTGTAAGTCTCCTTTATCGGTGCTGTTGTAATAATGTTCAGTTCAGTTATGATCCAATCCAGAGATTATGTTTGTTTGTCCTTATGGCCAATGGCAGAGACACTGCAGCAATCAAATCAGCCTATCTCCTCCTATACTGTCTTCAGGGGCCCTGCAGGTTGCCACAGAGCTTTGGTCCCTGCACTTGGGTCCTCTCACCTTTTAGGCCTGATTCCCACCCATCAGCTCCATACTCTCCTCCTCACTTATCTTTTGACGTGCTCCGGAATCTTCTGCAATGCTGGAATGAATTGTTTTGTTGTGTAACTGCACGGCACAATTCTGAAAGAGCACCATGTGGGACGGAGGCCTGTGGGAACTGACTCATTGTGTGTGGGGAAAAGCCTACAGTAGTCTATGGAGGGAAGAAAAGATTTGTGGGGCCTGGTAGTGGGGGACAGGGGCAACTCTGGAGACCCCAAAGAGCAGGAAGTGGTGTCTCAGGAGATGAGGGAAGCCTTGGGAGGCCTTGCTTGAGAGGCTCAGGGCAGACAGGCCTGGGCCTGTGCTAGGCCTCATAGGGCCTCTCCCCTAAGGCATTCCATGCTCCACTTAATGACTTGCGTGATCATTCAACAACCATATCAGGGTATGAGGATTGTTAAGAATGGCTGTCTCACTTAATAACCATCATGATATGTGACCCTACATATGTGATATGTAATAGGCAGGCTCCATTATGTTGAGGATTACTGGTATACCCATATCATTATGGTGAAGTTTCTGAATGCTTATTCAAAGGCAGCTTATGTAAAGCACAATAACTCAAATGCAAGCTGACCAAGAAATGAGAATTGCCTCCAGAATTAGGAATGGACACTACTGAAAGCAATAAGATTTGCACTAATTTGTGCCAGGGCCGTCCTGGTAAGAGCTGCCACCTGTTCATCAAGCAGAATTGTAAACCCAGGTGGGACCCCTAGATTGTACACTGAATTTATCTGAGGAATTGTTACCCCATCCAGAATAAAAAAAAATATTCATTTTATTTTATTTACAAAGTGTATATAGATGCTCATATTAAGTATATAACTTAATTCATGGAAAACAATATATACAAACCAGTATCCCTAGGCCAGAACTTTTTGATTTGGAGTGTTCAAAAATGCCCACTTTGACTCTGCTGACATGTCACACACACACCTCCCAGACAAAGAAAAAATAATTCATAACAAATAGTAGTACATTCCATAAATTATTTGAATGTATCATTTAATTATTAAATATTATATAATTGTAATTTTTTTGAAATGCCTATCCAAGGCATCTCTGGGTTACACAAAGCCTGAAAACTTTGTAGAATGCTCTTACATGGCCTTGCAGTTTCTGAAACGGGTGGGAAAGTATACTATGTTCTTGCACATTTTTCAGAGATGTCAGAACCCTGTGAGAGCAGGGATTTCTCACATGATTTCCAGACCTCAAAGACCTACAAAGCAGTAGGGTGATAACCTAGCTCTGTCTGCAATAGTATTTGTATAATCTGAAAAATTTTCAGGCCAATTGTGAGTGATAATTATCATTTTCTTAAATTAATAATAATTTCCCTAAATGTTTTATCATTTAAAAAGATATAAGTTGAAGACATGTTAACCAAGATACTTGATGGCCTACTTTAGAGTCTTCACTGCATAACAAATTATTATTATTAAAATATCTTATTTTGTATAAAGCACATTATTTCCAAATCTTGAATGATCATCCTAGATGTATTATAAAAGTCAAAATGAACGACCAAGGACTTTAATGGAGATGTATCATTCATAAACTTTTCTTTCTCTTTATCTAAATAAATATATCATTTATTTTGTTTAATTTTATATAAAAAAGAACATTTGACTTACACATAACTCTTGTATTCTGAAGCTATTATTACAGTGTGCCTTCCTATATGAATGGAACCATAGGTCCAAATGAGTTGGTTGTTCTGATTTCAAAAGTTAGTGAGTAAACGAACATGAACAAATTTCTCCTTATTCAAATTTTCTTCTAATCAAATAATAATAATGTAACAATAAGAAAATAATCCATGTCAAAGATTCTCAGTCTTGCCAGAAGTAGCTTAGAATGTAGAGGTAAACTATGAGGAGGTGCCAGTAGAAGAAGCCAGCATACTTATTTAATTTTTTCATTCCATAACTAGCTCCCTCTCCTCTGCCTCAGGGAAATCAAAACCCTTTAACTAAAGAAATGGAAGAACTGAAACGAAGAATAACTGAGCATCTAGAACAGCATAAAAAACATAGTAACCTGCATTGAAGCTTATTCCAAAGAAACAGCTAGCAGAAGTATTAAAAAATGCCAGTACTATCAAATATAAGCACCAGTTCACTGCAAAAAACAAATCAATTAATGCACAACACAACTGCAGTTATAGCTGACTACCTGGGATGCAAAGTCATCAAAAAGTTATGTCCCAGAAAATAGCATGCTGAATGATGGGGCATTTTCCCTCCTGCTGACAAACAGCTCTCTGTTTTGCGAAAGACGGTCTTCCCCACATTTGAACAGGAGTAACTAGGAATGACTATTACAGACAAGCTATATATTATTGTCATTGAAATATATTTATCAAGGGTCAAGCAGGGGGCATATTTGATGTTTATGTTTGATATGTTGTTCTATACAGCACTTTTTCTAAGTTTCTGTTTTTTTTCTTTTTAATTTTACAATTTAACTTTGAAAATAAATAAAAAAGTTATTAAAAAAAAGTGCACCACAAAAATGAAAGATCACATTGGAAAACAAAATTAACAAGCTGAAATCAGATACAAATCACTTTGACCAGATACAAGAAAAGAAACTGAAGAACAAGAAGACTGAGAAATATCAATCAGAAACAAAGAAGATCAAGAAAGAATTGGAAATAATAAAGCTGCAAATAACAGCAATAATCAAGAATATCAGCAGATACAATGCTCAAATTGTAAATTAGTCACAATCTAGATTTCAATCTAATCAGAAATGTTTTTACCAATCTATTAATGGAGAGGCTGCAGGGAATCAATCAATATTTGGCAAGTATGCAGTTTGGTTAAAGAGGGTGGATAAGTATAAAAAAAATGGGGACCCTTTCTCTTCCAGGCCCTCTACTGCTTCAAATTGCAATGAAGGGAAACAGTAACAGAATATAATAAATAATAATAGAATATGATATATTGGCATACTAGAATTAGTAGAAACTTGTTATTCTGTAACCATAAGGTTCCTGTAATACATATATATCCTTTGTATTTGTATAACACACATATATTGTACCTTTATATCTGTAACACAAATATCTCTTTGTATTTGTATCACATTTATTATGCCTTGATATCTCCTATAACAAACGTATTCTGTTATTAGGCCTCTGTAATGTATCTGGAATTTGTCAAACGTATGTTCCTGTCATTTGATCTGAACTCATAACAATCTTCCTGTTTTTCTCATGCCATCTAAGAACATGGTACCTATCTCAGTTGAAAGTCATCATCCGCGAGATAATTTACACTTCAGCCCTAACTTACACCTTTGATCTGTTCCCTGCAGCCCAGGGAGCCAAATGAGCAATTGGGAGAACGAAGGAATGCTCAAGGAAGAGTTAACGCTAATTGGGAGACTTCTATTCCTTTGCAAGGCAACAAGGAATACACAAACCTAAACTAGGAGGCCAGAATTGGATACTAAGCTGATGTCTCTGAGGATATGAAAAGGATGGCGTACCTTCCCCAAGGTGGCTATCTCCTCACATGGATGGTATTTGTATGTTCTGGATATAGTCCCTCCCAGTATTTTGTTTTTGGCCATAAATAAAATCTGCTTCTGTTTGCAAGCCTTGTCTTGAGTCTCTCTCTTTGACATTCTGGTGACTCAAGTATATTTTGGGACCTCACATTTCTGAACTCCTGCTCCTCGTCATCCTCTTCCAGATTGTAGTCCCCTTCCTTCTCCTTTTCCCTGCCTAAGGGCATCTCGGTGAGCCTTCTGGATTTCTTTTTTATTTTCTTCTTGCCTCTGTTAGTAAAAACTTTATAAGCTATCTCAATTCCAAAATGTCTTTACCTGGACCTCCTTCTACTTTCTGTAATTTTCCCCTAATATCTTCTCCTGACTGCCCTATAAAAATCATGTTTATCATTTTCTGATTGTTTGGACCTTCAGGATGTAAATTGGTATATTGCCTGAAAGCCTAATATATTCTTTCAAGAAAAGGAGTATTGGTCATACTTGATACGATCCTTCTCATTGAGTGTAGGCAGCATCCAGGAATGGGTTGTCTTCTTCTGTCAGCCAATAAGACCGAGTCTGTTAAAGCTGTAAAGACACGCCGTCTGCTAACTGTCTCCAGCTTTTGGCAAAGGTGAAGGGACAGACTTGCCGTGGTTAATGTTCATGCAAACATATGTGGACGTAGGGCCAGCCCTACACTGGGGGGGGGGGACTGGATGCTGCCCACATTCAATGAGAAGGATCGTATCAGGTATGACCAACAGTCCTTCTCCATCGTAGTGTAGGCAGCATCCAGGAATGGGACATATCAAAGTGGTCGTGTCCTTAAGGGTGGGTCTCAGCTTGGCCCATGGTTCCCTCATCTGCATGCACCCTCTGTAGCACCCTCCTACCAAAGGCTGCCTCCGCAGAAGCATAGGTGTCCAGTCTGTAATTCCTAATATAAGGGGATAGGGAGGACCAAGTGGCAGCCCGGCAAACCTCCTCCAGGGATGCATGTGTGGCCCATGCTGCACTTGTGGCCGCACTCCTGGTAGAGTGTGCCGTAATATTCTTGGGCAATGGAAGAACCTGTATCTGGTATGCCTTGGCGATGCACGCCCAGATCCAGCGGCCCAGGGTTGAGGAAGTGACCTTAGCCCCTAAGGTGGCAGGCTGAAAGGAGACAAAAAGCGACTTCGTCCTCCTGAAGGAGGAGGTCCATTTAATATAAATTCAGAGTGTTCGTCTCACATCAAGTGTATGCCATTTTCTCGCCAGTGAATGCCCTGGCCTGGGACAAAAATCAGGGAGAATCAGCTCCTGGGCCCTGTGAAACCACATATTCATTTTTGGGATAAAAGCAGGGTCCAAACGTAACACACCTGGTTAGGGTGAAACATACACAGGTCCGGCCTGATGGAAAGCGCCGCCATCTCGGAGATCCACCTGACCGATGTGATGGCGACCAGGAATGCCACCTTGCATGTCAAGAAGCACAGATTAGCCTCTGTCAGTAGCTCAAACGGGCCCCTGATCAGCACCTGCAGTACCATGTTAAGGTCCCAAGTTGGGAAATGATGAACCACTGGAGGCCGTAGGTTCGTTGCGCCCCTGATGAACCTGCGGATGGATGGGTGTTGAGCCAAAGACTCCAACCGCCTGCAAGTCAGCACTGATGACAAGGTGGCCTTTTGGCGACGGATAGTATTGGGTGAAGGCCCCATGTTAAGCCCCACCTGCAGGAAACTCAGTATTTGAGGCACAGTCACCCAAGTCGGATCCAAACTGGACTGTGAACACCAGGAACAAAAGGCCCTCCAGGTGGCATCCTATTTGTGGAAGGCCTTCTGGAAGCTTGCATAGTGGCAATTACATCAGGGGAGTAATTGTCCTGGGTCAGAGTGCTCCGCTCAAACATCAGGCTGTCAACTGGAACCACTGAGGGTCTGGATGGACCAGTGCCCCTAGCTGAGGGAGACCCTGCCCAGTGGACGGCATCAGGGAAGGCGATTTCCTCACTTCAATTGGCCTCACTGAGGCTTATCTACACATCCCCATTTCCCCAAATCATAGACAATATTTGTGTTTCTGTTATCAATCTCGCCATTATCAGTATAGGGCTTTGCCCTTTGGCCTGTCTTCAGCGCCTCAGGCTTTTACCAAAGTGCTTGCGGCCTTAGTGGCACGCATATGGACCATGCCTGTGCGCGTCCAATGTTATCTTGATGATATCTTGATTCAATCTACCTCAGAGCCCCAGGCCCATAGGGATCTAGAAGTAACTAGACAGGTGCTTCAGGATCATGGCTTCTCCATTAATGTCAGTAAAAGACACTTGACGCTGACTAATCGGTTGCTACATTTGGGAGTGGAGATAGACACCTTGGAATGCAGGGTGTATCTCTCTCAGGAGAGGCAGGCGAGTATTCGGGACCTAATAGGTAAGGTCCAGGGTATCCAGCTTGTTTCTCTTTCCACTTTTTCTCAGCTTCTGGGAAAGATGGTATCCTGCATCTCCATTGTGCCTTGGGCCCGTTTCCATGCCAGGGCCCTCCAATAGTTTCTTCTCCCATATCAGAGATCAGACAAGAGCACCTTACCTTACAAGGTCAGGCTTTCTCAGGAGGTAGTCCACTTCCTACTATGGTGGGAGTCCGAGGCACTTTCCAGAGGTTGCCTTTTCAAGGAGCCAGATTCGGTGATAATAACAACAGATGCAAGACTTTTTGGTTGGGGCGGTCATCTCCTAGATAGGGTCACACAGGGTCAGTGGTCCCAGGCTGATTTGACACATAATATAAACCGGCTGGAGCTTAGAGCAATACATCTGGCTCTTCAGCACTTTCAAGGAGTAATAGCTGGCAGACATGTCCTGATTTGTATGGATAATGTTGCTGCTAAAGCACACGTTAACAGGCAAGGGGGTACCCAATCCAGGTCCCTGATGAGAGAAGTGGAAAGACTCTGTCTTTGGGCAGAGTAGCTGCACGTATCACTGAGGGCAGAGCATATTGCAGGGACAGACAATGTACAGGCAGATTCGCTCAGCAGGGCCATGACTGATCATGCCAAGTGGATGCATCCAAATTTGTTCCAGAAGCTGATGGAGCGATTCGGACAGACAGCTATGGACCTCTTCATGACTCCAGACAATGCACAACTGCCGAGATATTTCACCAGGTTTGTGGTTCTGGGGCAGAAGGGGTCGATGCACTCCGAAGCACCTGGCCATGGGAGTTCCTGTATGCCTTTCCTCCCCTGCCCCTCATCCCGAGGATTGTATGGAAAATTCTAGCAGAATGGGCAGAGGTCCTACTCTTGGCCCCACATTGGCCATGCCACCCATGGTTTGCCAACCTGATGGCACTATCAGTGGCCAACCTTTGGAAGATTCCACTGGGCAGGGTCTCCAACCTCCACTTGTGCTTGACATCTGCCTGCCAGTGGTGGAGCCAGAGGAGTCACCTAGAGGTAACATTGGAAGCGATGGCCTTCAACGCAAACCTTGCGGCGTTCAGCATCGCGTCAGCGGAATACTCCAGGGCCACCTGCAATTTATTCAAGTCCTGGTGGGCTTTGGTATCTCCCAATGGAATCCAGTCTTGCAGCTGTTTCAGCCATATGAGTGATGCCCTGTTAAAATAAGAAGCTGATGTGGCCACCTTAACGGCCCAGGCCGCCGACTTGTGCGTCTTTTTTAATGCTTGTTCTGACCTCTTATCCTCAGGCCTGAGAGCTTCCTCAGGGGCCTCTGGAAGGGCTGTGTGTGAAGCCAAAGCTGCTACAGGAGCATCTATCGATGGCAATGAGAGAGTCTGTGAAAAGTCAGTTCTCAACATTATATAGCCACTTATCTAGTGAACCAGGTTTAGGCCCAATTGCTGGCACGGACCACTGGTGTTTAACAATGTCTAGAAATAGGCAAGGGAAGGGTACTGCCTCTGTAACATTAACTGGCTCAGAAAATAAAGAACCTGAGGCCGTAGATAGTCCCGGAGCAGGTTCTGTAGAGGATGGAACAAAGGGCATGTTAGTGGATTTCCTTGCCTTGAAGAGCAAGGATTTAAAAAGTGCAGGTTTAAAAAGCCCAGAAAATGCTGGCTGCTCAGGTAGCGGCTCCTCATCCTCAGATAAATCCATGTCTCTGCTCGCTTCCTCCCCAGAAACAGAGGAGAGATGTGACTGGTAAGGAGAACAATATTCCTGCAACAAAACAGATCCCCCCCTCCTCAAGAGAGCCAGTGTGGTCAGTAGAATGAAAATTGCCAGCAGATTGTAAGGGAGCAGGCTTTGGCACCTGCTGCCTGTTAGCAGCTAAGGCTCTAGCAACAGCTTCAGAAATAATATCTCCCATATTGGGTGGAAACTGGTCTACCCGCTTTTCAGGAATCATCTGTCTACTGGGAGTCTCTGTATTTGCCGGTTTAAGCCTGACAGGCTGTTGTCAGGCAGAATTAGTCTGAGCTGGCTGGGGAGCTGAACACAGTGGAGCTTCTCTGTTGCTAAGCAGATCTGTCTCCATCTGCTCACTGGCGCCATCTGGCGACCATTGCAATACAGGCTGGTTGTCAAATTCCTCCTGCAGCTCCAATGGCTGTGAGGTAAAAAGGCGGGAATTGGTCTCTCTCTCAAGGGACTGCTGAGGGTCAATCTGAAGAGGATCAGCTCTCTTTAAGGCTTTAGCGATCTCACAATCTATAGCCTTTTGCCTCCTGACCGCCTCCAACTCTGAAGCCTTGGATGGGTTCCTGGAGCTGCCCTGGTGCTTGTCAGACTTCACCAGGACTTTCCTGCCCCAATGGCCCTGCCGATACAAACTCCTCAGGGAGTAAGGGAACTGGCGCCATGACAGCCGCAATGCTCTCTGAGCGCTTGGTGGCAACTCTGGTTTCTTTGGCCATTTCAAAAAGCAGCTCGGCAGAAATGAAACTAGTGAAACTAGTGCGGCAAAAAAATCCCTCGCATAGTCAGTAAGAATGTGCCCGGGGACTGAGCAGGGACTCTGAAGCTTTTTTTTCCATGCCTGAAGGTGAAGGCAGGGCTATTGGGGCAGCCACCCAGTGCCGGACACACGATGACACGCTCTTGTTGCTCCATCGGCTGTCAGCGAGCCCGCAAAAGCCGGAAAGCAAGGTGAACCAAGTAAAGAGTCCAGCGCAGTCAGATGGGGTCAGCGGTGATATGGTGGTCCACATAAGCTGCCCAGCCAAGAATTTATCCTCTGGCTTGCCGGTGACAGAGTCACGGCCCTCAGCGGTATCGGGCTAAAGCCCTTCATGCTGGAAAGATTGGCTCTACCAGCTGAAGCCGGGAGCTGGCAACACACTGAAATCTTCAACAAAAGGAACAAATAACCTAAATAAAGTGAAAGGGAAAAGAAAAATTTAAAAATTGCAGCTATCCAAAAATGGGTCAGATAGCAAAAAAACACATCTGTCTTAGATCAAGATTGAGTCAAAAGTTGGAGACAGCAGAGGGCATGTCTTTACGACAGAATTGGTCTTATTGGCTGACAGATGAGGACAACCCATTCCTGGATGCTGCCTACACTACGATGGAGAATTCCCAGGATTCTACTCCTTCTTTTACCTTATTTCATAAACTTTTGCAAGATTCTTAATTTTGGAAACACTGTTTTGGATTCCATACAAAACTAATTCTGTATCCTTGTATTGTCCCCATTATCACCCAGGTCCCATCCTTGCACAGTGAGGGGCCATTCTCCACGATTATCATTCTCATGTCCCCTGTTAACTGACGCTCCATTCCTCTGGTTTTAGAAGGATATCTGTCAATGTCTGAATGTCTGCCCAGGTGGGGTTATGCGTCCTTATAATAGATAAGAACAGAAAGTGCATTTTCTCTGACTCTTCAGCTGGGATTTTGTTGCTTCCAGTTATAAAGATCTGAAGTAGAAAATGATGTATAAACTAACACTCAATGCTCCTGACCATAAGACACACCTAGGTTTAGAGGAGGAAAACAAGTCTGCCTCTGCCTCCCAGCTCCAATCCAGTATTCATCTGGCTAACATCCTTGCAGCAAACAGTAAACAGCCTGCCTCCTCAGTGTCTGTTGCCTCTGCAGGGAAATGCTGGAGCCTTTGTCTCCAAGCAGCTGATTGGTGGTTGGATCGGCCTCCCGGAATACCACTGATCAGGTGTTCCAGGCAGTGGGGATTGCTGCTCCCATTCCCTGCTGCTGCCTGTCACCCGTATTCGCTCCATAAGATGTACAGAGATTTCCACCCACTTTTGGAAGGAAAAAAAGTGTATCTTAAGGAGCAAAAAATATAGTAAATGAATCAACCTTCTTTCCTAAGTAGCTCATTTTTCATCTTATTTGCCCCAAGTCTAATATGACCAATGTACCTGGCCTGGGTAAACCTTCATCTTGCCAGCAGCAGAACATTTTCTTTGTGGGTGGGTTTTCTGGACCTTAAGCTACATTGAATTTTATTTTGTTGGATAGGGCTCAGTTTTCAAGTCTGTTGAGATCCATCTGGATCTTATGGCTATCTTCTGGGGTATTGGCTATTCTTGCCACTTTAGTATCATCTGAAAATTTGATAAATTACCCTTCTATTCTCTCATCTAAATAATTTATGAAGATATTGAAGAACAATGGGCCTAAAACAGAAGTTTGGGGTATCCCGCAGCTTATTTCCTTTCATGTTGATGTAGTTCCAAACTGCACATTAAGTGCAGTTTCACAAATTGATCTCATGATGATGCTGTCTGTTTCTAACTATGAAGAAATAGATTGTGGCCTACTTTGTCAAATGCATTATTGTATTTCAAGTATACTTTGTCTCCCAGTTGATGTCAGGGTATTTAAAGTCCCCCATTACTACTGTGATGTGCTTTCTACATACATTGGTTAACCAATTAGCAAAAAGTTCATCTATTTCTTTTGCTTGGTTGAGTGGTCTGTAGTATTCAACTATGGCAATGTCATTTATTTTTCATTTTATATTAACTAATATGTATTCTAGGAGGCTTTCATCCTTGTTTTTATGCATTTTTGTAGAGTCGTAGTGATCTCTTACATGTAATGCAACTCCATCTCCTCTTTTATCAGGTCTTTTCTTTTGAACAGTTTATATCAGGGCTGTCAAACTCCTGGCCCGTGGGCCAGATGTCTCATATGCTAATAATGCCCATGCCCACACCCAGTTTAGCGAAGGGGAAAAAAGTCCCAATACATCACATGACACCACCGTGACATGAGTTTGACACCCCTAGCTTATATCCTTCCATGAGTAGATTTCAGCTCTGAATTTCATCCCACCAACTTCCAGTAATGACAACTAGATCATACCTGCCCTCAACTATTAGTATTTCAAGTTCACCCTGTTATTCCCCAAACTTTGAACATTAGCGTATTGGTGTTCTGGATACTTTATGGCTAACCCTGGATATGCTTCCTATATATCCTAGTCTGTATCTCAGCATTTTCCCCTTCCTATCACTTTCTACCATCTTCTTTGATTGGTTGTCTTTGGGTTTATGCTTGGGTTAGGGTTTCCTCCACATAAAACTCTCCTTAGGATGGTTCCTGCTTCGTGAGCCCAAGTGTACTCATATGTTCCAAATAACTTTACAGGGGGACCATGCACCTTCATGCCTTTCCTCAAGAAGAGAAAGAGAATGGACCTTTAACTGCTAACATTAAACTGTGATTTATGGACAGGGTTGATTAATAAAGTGAAGTATGTCATGCTAGCCATCTGTCTAGTGGGAGTCCCAGGGCTAGCTACTTGCAACTTGAGAAACATCAACTGTCTTCCTTGCACATTGGCTAAAAGCCTCAATGCAACATCCGAAGACCTAGATGTACTAAACCAGGAGGTTAGACAGGTACTTCTGAAGTGACTCTTGAGAATAGAGCAGCCATTGACTATTTACCATTAAAGCACAGCCACAGCAGTAGTGGGTTTCAAAAATTTTTACTACTGGTTCTGTGGGTGTGGCTTGGTGGGTGTGGCATGGCTTGGTGGGCATGGCTTGATGGGCCCATCCCCATTTCCTCCCAATCAGCTGGGAATTGTGAGGCAGAGAATAGATGGGGGCAGGGCCAGTCAGAATTTTTACTACTGATCCTCCAAACTATTCAAAATTTCTGCTACCGGTTCCCCAGAACTGGTCAGAACCTACTGGAATCCACCCCTGAACCACAGCTGTGAGGAATTTGAGAGATGTGCTACTTTAACTTGTCAGAAATCTTCCAACTCATAGAGTGAAACATTAAGAACCTTAAGAAATTGGTACAAAACACTGAGCATGAAAAATCCCTGTTTGGCCTAGCAGGGCTCCTATCTTAGCTACTATACTTTCATTGGCTAAAAGCCTTCTTTCAGAGAGCCATCAGCATAATTGATCTTGGTGCTATACCTCTTTTTATGCAGCATAGGACTACCTTGACTTTTGTGCAACTGCAGCTCATTGCTGGCTCATACTTAAATGATGGTCCACTAGGACACCCGGATCACTGTCATAATTACTACTGCTGAGCCAGATAACACCTATACTGTATCTAGACATTTAGTTTTTCATGCCTAAATGCATAACTTTAGTTTTCTCACCATTGAACTGCATGTTGTTTGATAGGACTCAATGCTCAAATCTATCAAGCTCCTTCTTGAGCCTATGTTCCTAAATGTTAGTAATTATATTTTGTTCAGTGGTTCCAAGATCACATCTGCCATCTCCTTTAAAACTCAGGGGTGTAAACCATCTGGTTCTGGTGAGTTGAACTAGTTCAGATTAGATAGATGTTTTCTTACCAATTTCTTGCCTATTTTGATCTGCATTCCTGTTCTATCTCCCATGATGCTGCTTTTAGTAGATTTGACTATTTTTTCCTTTTGCGTGAAAACAGATGGAAAAAATGAATTAAACAGTTCAGCTTTCTCCTTATTGTCTGTCAACTTTCTTGCCATCTTTTTCCATTAGTGTACTGATGATTTCCTTGACTTTTTTTATTGTTTCTTAAAATTGAAACTTCTATTGTTATTTTTTGGCATTTGTGACAAGTCTTAGTTCACTCTGAGCTTTAGCTTTCTTGATGTCGTCCTTGTAGATAGAGGCTACTTGCTGGTATTTGTGCCCATTTTTCCAATTTTAAAAAATTTAAAGGATTTGAAAACAAATAGCACAATTATAATTCACAGTGTAACCAAATCGTTTATCAAACTCATGTGATCTTTATGGCTATATCACTTCATTTTGGGGGGTGCCTTGTCTAGATCTCACATGAATATATCGCACATAGAAGTTTTTGAAGCTGCTCTTTGTTATGTGCTTAATGAGTTGTAACATTGTTTGGGGAAATTTAATATAGAGGTGCCTCATGCTAGAAAAAATGTACAAAATGCATTTAGGATTACAATTGTTCATATTTGTAGCAATGTTCTGTCTATGAAGACTGAGCTATATCTCCATTACAATGATAACATTATAAAAGCACATTTATAGCACACTATTTCTTAGGCAGTTAAATTATGATCACAAAGAATTTGTGATTTCTACCCACAGGATACCTGATATAAATGGGTAATGTTCTACTCTGAAGATATTTTGTTCATATTTCTAACATGATTTTTCTAGAATATTCTGTTATTTCATCCCCTTCTAAATTCAGGCATCTGTAGACAAATGTTGTTCATTTCTTTTTGATGGCAAGTGGCACAAGTTGAGCAGAGGCTGAAGAATATTGTTATCAGAAGGGAAATTGCTGTTTTCTGAGGATCACCTAATAATTTGCCCTAGGAAGATACTTCCAAAGTTTGAAGGCCAGTACTGAAAATATTGGGTGTTAAACAGCTGTTTAATGGAGAGATCAATGGTGGGTTTCAAATTTTTTTACTACTGATTCTGTGGGTGTGGCTTCATGGGCGTAGCATAGCATGGCTTGGTGGGCGTGGCAGGGGAAGGATACTGCAAAATCCCCATTTCTTCCCGATCAGCTGGGATTTAGGAGGCAGAGAATAGATGGGGGCGGGGCCAGTCAAAATTTCCTCTACCGGTTCTCCAGAAGTGGTCAGAACCTGCTGAAACTCACCTCTGGGAAATATGTATTCATATCTCAGCACGTACTGTGTCTTTATAAGATGGTGAAATGCATCCCCACATATGCAATGTATATGTTTAGATAGGTACAATCTTATCTCAAACACTATATACATACTCTGTTCTGTATATTTTCATGTTTTAAGGTCTAGCCTATGGCTTGGGAAAGAAATTCACATAATATAGAGAAACTAACATGCTTTGGTAGATCACAACATGAATGTGATAAGCATAATATTTTTCTTAAGTCATACCAATAGCATAGATTTGGTTTCTGGGATTCTTCATACATTACTTTTACTTATAACTGCTGTCAAGAATGAGAATCAGGTGATGAATGTGGAATAACCTCTTAGGAACTGTAGGCATGCCTTGCACCTAGACAACTGCTCAAGAATAAACAGTGGGAATTGGCTGAAAGGTCAGATGGGAAAGCACTAAAATTATGGGCAGGGAATCTAACAGTTAGAACAACGCAAAACATTCTTGTTTGCTAATCCCAAGTCTCCTATGTGATTGCAGTTTAATATGTAAAATTCAGGTCACTTGCCAGGTTTTTGTTGCTACATTAAACAGCATTAAGAAAAAAAAACATTACACAATACAGGCTTCTTTATAGAAAGGACTAAAACTGACATAGAAGTAGGAGCCAAGAAAGGACCACCAAAGTACTAAAAGCAAAATTTGCGCTTAAACAATTAAATTGTAAATAATATTGATTTGTTTATTTGTTAGTTGCCTTATAACTCTGCTGTTAACTTACTATTTTTAAAGATCTTTGTTCTATTTTTAACAGGGAATTCATTAAAGGAGAGAGAAAGGTCCATATTTCAGCTGTGAATAGATTTGCACATTTTAAGGAAGAGAAAGACTTTGCATTCATGCCATTCCTAAATCCAAATATTCTTTTCCTAAATCCTGTCCAAATTCCAGAATTTTTTATTCCAGAACCAGCAATCCTATTTTAGGTATAGCTTAGCAACTAAAGTTTTCCCATTATTTCCCCTTTAGCAGAAAAAAAGGTGGCTTACTTTATTCAGATTCAAATAGAGTGTATATACTGGTTGATTAAACAGACCCATGTCAACAATTATGTGAATTTTTGTAATAACAAAATAACATGGTTGCAACAAGTACTTATTCTGAGAGAAAAACTATATCAGAAAAGTTGCTACAGCTTGGAAATGCATCCTCCCATTATCTTGTTTTACAGTGAGTGGGGTTAAGAGAGCCCCACCATGAGTTCTTTCCCTGCTTGAGGATCAAGAAAAGAATATTAGACTTCTTGTTCTTTCTTCCACACTCCAAACAAGAACATTTTCAACAAAGCAAGCCAGAAATTTTCTGGAATTTTCTGAAAAGCATTTCTATATCTTTGTGTTACTTTGGCAGGCAATATTGGATCCAAATTACATTACTGCTTTTCTTCATCCCACCATTTGTTTTAACCCAGATGCTCTCTACAGTATTGCCAAATTTATTCACTAAGATTTCTGAGCAAGGGTGAATACAGTGCGACTCCTTTTTCCTTTCTATTTTTTCAGCATCTTTGATCAAATTTTGTCCTTTGCTTTATTCTATTTATAAGAGTTCATATTAACTAAGCTACAACTATTAATATATATCTTCCTTCCTGTATGAAAAGTTCAAGCACACCTAGTTTGTTTCCCTCTGAACTTTCATGTATAAAAGAGTTGTGCAGAACATTTGAAAGAAGTGCTTCTGATTGTGCAAGGGTTCATGCAAAGCACTTTAAAAAAATGTTTAAAGGTTAAATTAGCCATATCTTCAGCAAGGCTTATGTGGCTGTTGCAGAATCCATTCTGGTTCATCTCCATGTGTATAGCAGCTATTGTAGACATTTTTCAATTACTCAAATGCTTGAATTATTTGAAAAGAAATGCTTCAATCATGCTGCTGGGTGTTAATATATTGATAATGGAAACCATGAATTTTATAAGACAACATTCTTATAGGTTTTCTCAGTGGATTAATAGGCCCATTGTAGTAATCCCTTCATTTCTTTTTACAGAACATTCTTCTTTAACTGAGGTTTACATTTCAAGTTTTCATCTTCATTTCCAAAGAATTAAAGTAGGTATCAAGTGTGCTTCTAATGTGTTGGTCACATCACAGTAGTGTGCTCCTGTATTGGCATCCATCTATATTTTAGTACAAGAACCATCCAGGTTTCTGAAGATAAAACTGGACAGGGAATATAAGAGGCATTTGTTTAAATACTGTAGGATCAATATATAAACATTTCTATAGACATTCATTTGTAAGGGCATTCCCACTATTACATCTTAATAATGAGATACATGTGAAATAATGAGATACATGTGAAATCAACATGTGATGATGTGAAATAAAATTGTGTATTAAGTACTAACTGGAGAGAACCAGGAAAGTGGCAAATATTCAGAAACATTTGTATAAACAAAAAGGACAAAAACATTCTCCTTCTTGACTTACTCCTTTATAAGACGGAAGGCAGAAGAAACATGTCAGAGAACAGGGTTTCAGCTATTCTCCAAAGCACCTGAGGGCAGGACACGAAATAACAGTGGAAAATCATTAAGGAGAGCTCCAACCTAAAACTAAGCAGAAATTTCCAGACAGTGAGAACAATAAATCAGTAGAATGACTTATCTCTGGAATTTGTGGGTGTTCCATCATTGAAGGTTTTAAAGAACAGGCTGGGCAGCCATTTGTCCAGAATGATATAGGGTTGAGCAAGGGGATGGATTAGAACACCTCCAAAATTCCTTCCCCTATTATTCTATTTTCATGATCACACTTGCAAGATTCTGTTACTATAGTCCATCCAATATAGTTTTGGTCTTCCCTTGGAATGTGCTTTCTGATCTGGTTTACCTTGAAGGACTGACACTAAACAAGGTTTTTGGATTGTTGCCAAGGGATTTATATAAATTATCACAGAACTATTAAAACAAATCTGAGTATTGCAGAATTTCTACTCAAATCTGAGTATTGCAGAAGCCAATTTGAACTTCCATAGACAACATCACTATCTCTAATGACAAAGCTGTTCTAGAAGAATTTCTCAGGCTATGAATGTCAGAACTGCCATTATATGCTTAAGCTTTGCATTTGCTAGCTGCTAATCTGCCATGAACTATTGGGGAGCGGGGTGGGTGGAGAGTTGATCAGGAGAGGGGAAGGTTAACTACACATTGTGTCTTCCAGAAATACCATCTCAAGATCAAAGCACTGGGAATGGAATGCAAAGGCTTACCAACCACGCTGCTATTGAAGGAGACAATTCCCAAAATAATCTATTCAGATATAATTGGACAATAATGGACCAGCAAGGGAAAGCAACTGGGGAGGAATTGGATGGATGGATGGAGAAAGTTAACTGAGAAAATTTGACATGTGAACTTCAGTCTTGGCTTTGCTGTACTGTAATCCACTTGGCATTTAGTAAAGTAAACCTTTTACACCAAATGGAGTTGAGGGTCATTTTTGTTTTAGGGATCAAGTTGGGGCAGGACTGATAGATCCTTTCAATTAAATGCAAGCCTTTCCAAACTAAGGGAATGCAACTACCCAGACTGATTAAGCACCTGCTAATAGAACGTTTGTCTTACCAGGACTGAGCTTCAGTTTACTGGTCCTTATCCACTCCCTTATTGCAGTCAAGCATTAATTAAATATTCTCTTTATCTTTTTCCTGGTAAAGATCATCCTGCAGGATAATCAAGGCAATTTCAGTGCTAAAACAAAATTTATCTATAAAACCCATTTTATGGGGAAAAGTTCACAGTAAATTCTTTCAAGAAAAGTATTCTGCCATTCTATATTTGCTTTTTACGTGCTCAGAGTTTGACAAAACAAATGATCTTTGAAACAACATTCCCACAACTACAAATGATTTCATTTTTCTCTTCTAGATTATTGTTTCTATATTACACATTATTTTGCTCTAATAATGTCAAGTTGTCTTCGGAGGGGGAGGGCAGAGAGTCTTCTGCAACAACAACTTCTTTGACATCATAGGTTCCCTGTAGTTGCTTCCTTAATTATTCAATTAAAAATGTTTCTTTTCATGACAGCTGCTGCTTTGCACAGTACATATGCTGACTCTTAGATATAGAACAGCTTTCAAGAAACAACTGCCAACGTCTTTTCATAACTTTCATATCCAACATTATAAAATCATCTGCTTGGTTGTAATAATTTGACTCCATAAAAGTGAAGAAGATGGTTTATAATTGGGCTGGAAAGTAACCTAAAAATCATGATAGGCACTCCTCTATTACCCCACAATGAACTCTGTGTAAATCTCCCTCCCTCCAAATGAACCAATATTGACTGGTGCTTCCATTTGCTGAGACATCATTATTAGGACTAATACATTTTTGCTTTTACAATGATTATCTAGAATTTTTAAGGAATTTACATGTATTACCTTCAATCAAGAAATGTTCCATATAGTTTATAAAGGTGAAATAATTAAATATAATAGAAAAGATTAAAAATTGTAAACTAGCCGAAGCAAACAGTATTTAAATACTGATAAATATAAATAAATTTACTTAGAAATCAGGCATATTATGATCAATAGCAACTACTCTCAGGTGAATATGAATAGGATTGCAGACTTTTTTTTCTTCCATTTAAAGCATGTAGAAGAATAAAGCATGACTCAAATGGATAATTAGAATGCTAGGAATTGTTCCTTAGCAAGGAAATGACATATATTATGAACAAAATTTTTCTTGTTCGACAGCAAATTGATAACCATAAAGTTCTTTATGAAATAGATCAAATGCTATTTTGCCAAGGTTGAATTTATCTATCTTATCAGAATATGATGAGAAGGCTGTTTAGATCCTCCCACTGTATAAGATGATTGAGGAAGAAGTCAAATGCATCATCAATCTTGAGTGCTTTCATACCCACAAGAAATCTAAATCCAGCCCACCTTGAATTTCATTGACTCTTCTTTGATTGACTCCCACTGTTTGGGAGAGTGAAATCCCATTGTAACACCACGGAGGCCAGATCAGCAGAACAAAAACACCTATACAAAGTCCTTGAGAGAAATGGATACTCACGGAACTTCATTTGGGGATACTTATATACAAACACTCAAAGCAATAAAACAGGAACAACAACAACCAGAGGAATCACAATCCCTACATATAGAATGACTCAGAAATGACAGCAAGACTACTATGCCACCATGACCTTGTAGTAGCCCACAAACCAACTTAAACTCTCAGACAGACTCTGTCAAAACTGAAAGGACAGACAGAAACAAACCAAAGATCAGACGTCATATACCAAATCCAGTGCAGCAAGTGAAAAAACAAATAGAAAGTGCAGGAGGTGTTGAACAAATAGAAAGAAAACTATCAACCAGACTGCATGGACACTTTCTGGCTATCAACCAGAAAGAAAACTATCAACCAGACTGCATGGACACTTTCTGGCTATCAACCAGAAAGAAAGCTATCAACCAGACTGCATGGACACTTCCTGGCTATCAAAAGATATGACCCACTATCCCTCATGTCAATTCACGAAGATTCAGAAGGCCACAAATTTGATCTAACCAGCACCACAGTTGCAACCCAAGCAAAATCAAGGAGAGAAAGAGAATTCCTTGAAGCCTGGTTTTCCCCAATAAGTCAATAAAAGACACATTGACATCAATACAATCTACCAATCGCTGAGAGCGAAAAAACTGCATCAACTATGACCGAAGCATTTAAAATGAACAAACAGGCATCCCACTATGCAGCAACAAAATTATAATCCATCAGCTCACAAGAAATTGGACTAAGTCTCAGTAACAACAACCAGCCACTCCAAAAGCCAAAACCAGACCATGACTCAGAAGCACCCACATAACACTCTAATCCTAATCTATATCACACAGATGGTACTTAATTACACCCCAACAACAGCCAGCCAATCAAACAGTCCAAAATCAGACCATGAGTCAGAAATATCTGAACAAACAACGTTCAGACTAATTTGCATCTCATAAAAATGTATTTAAAGACCTGTGTTCTGACAGTTGAGCACAATTCAAAACGCACTGACGATATCTCCTGGAATGGTGATGAAACATTTGTAAACAAATTGCCAAGCTTGGTACTTAAATCAACAGCCTAACTACCAATCTACTAATATTCAAACACATTTCATTGACTCTTATCTACTGCCAATATGCTTTGACTGTTAGTAATTCAGATACTTGTAAAGAGTAGCATACCATAAACTTGTAGTCATTTGAACCACCTTTCTTCCTGATTTCTTGCATCTGACATTAATCTGAACTATTCATTAACAACAAAAATTTTCATGAACTCCAAAACACCTACATGATGTCATCAGGTGCCAAGACAGTTTGGTGAACAAGATGAGATATTTAAAAGCTAATATACATCTGATTTTTTACCAAGTACAAGTTCTGAACAAGTCCAGCAATCTTTCCAGCCTATTGCACCCACACAGAACCAACTGCCAGTGGCTGCTACTATATGCTGATAATTTAAGATTTCCAGCTGCTTAATGCAGAGATTTGATGGAGAGTCTGCCAGGATAAAAACATTCCTAACCCAATGTAAAGTATTCATTGGCACCTGGCGAGAAGAATTTCCTAAGTCTACTTGTTGACTCAATCTACTTGTTGACTATCCTAAATCTACTTGTTGACTCCATTGTCAATTCCACTCATCAGATACAATGACTCCATCCTAGATAACTTCCAAAGTTCCTTACCAGATTTAGACAACATTTCAGAAACCCAATTTGGATGGAGACTATGGATCAATACCTCTGCCAACTTTGCTAACACAATACCACTGTGAGAACTTTCATTGAAAAATTCAAACTACCTGTTGTTGAGTTAGATTGGACAAGCCAGCCCTGATCTCACAGTTCAGAAATAGGCTAAACAGGAGCATTGCCAAAGAACTGATTACACAAGGAATCCCCTGTACACTAGGGGACATGTACCTGGCCTCTATAACAGCTGAATCATGCCTCACAGAAATCTGGACCCTCTCCAGCAGTTCCTACTAGTTGCCTTCACACCTGCCTCCTCTCATCACTACCAAAAACTTCCCAACTATTCCAGACTTGGAGGGTGAAGAGCTTATTAAAATCAGGGCAGCCAGACAAGCCCCAGCCACAGGAGAACAACAATAGCATATAGAATTAGTCTGTTTCTATTGTGGAGAATCCGGACACATGGTCAATCACTGCCCTTCTAAGCCTCCCAGAAGAGGAGACAGATGGTTCAGCAATATTCCCACTAATCATTGCCCAGATGGCAAACTTCAAGACCAGAGAAATGACAAATGTCTCTCCTGCATGAGCTCAAGGGGGGCCTCTCAAGCACTGAATGAGGCTCACTTGCATATCCATCAAGGTGTATTATTAAAACTTCATTCTACCCTAATCTTCCCCAGCAGTCAGAAATAGACCTTAACCATTTTGATAGATTCAGTGGCAACAGCCTTGCCACAGTTTAGAAGCTCAAGATGCTCATTATATCATTGGTTTCCATTGCAAGTAAAAAATATTGATAGCTAAATCTTAAACTCAGGCCCAGTCACTCATGCCACAGTGTCATTGCAATTAACTTTACACTAACATACCAAAAAATTAAGCTTTTTGTGGCCAACTACCTTGATCTCCCACTGGTATTGGGAACTAGTTGATTGCAACATCATGACCCCACTATTAGATGGAAGAAATGGTCTTTATCTGACAGCCCTTATTGCCTTTCTCATTACAATTGGCCATCTGAAACCTCCCACCAGACACCCCTGAAATTTACCAGAGAGATTCCCAATCTCCCAAGCAAGTACTCAGGCTACAGATGTCTTTGGAGAGGGAGAAGTATCGATCTTTCCCTGACATAGAGATTGTGAACGGGTGGGGCACTTGCTTACAAGGGATCTTCCATTTTTGACTTTCAACTCCTGGGTAGGGACCTAATGCTGTTTCTGTATTTCAGCAAAGACCACCTTGCTCACCAGCTTCTTCAGGTGAAGGGAAGGCAAATTTCTTTTAAACTGTTTCCCTTCCACCCATGCTCAGTTCACATGAGAACTCAAAGAAATAATGGTGGGTTGCCCTCGGTTTGTACCGGTTCTATAGAACCGGTAGTAAAACAGGTGGGAGGCTCTGCCCACTGACCCCGATGGCACACCCCCATTGCGAACCAGTAGCAAAGGTAAGTAGAACCTACCCCTGGAGAGTAGAATCAAAGATCCCATGGAGGAGATGGACCAAGTTGGAGGAGAGGTTGATATAGGAGATATAGGAGAAGACCAGGCTGAGCCTGAGGAAGGGGTCAATGTGGAGCCACTTCGTGCCCACATGAGATCTAAGTCCAGCTCACCTTGTATTTACTTTGAATATCAGTAGTTCAGATTTTTATTGAGAGCATTAGCAGGCAATAAACCTGTAATCAAACTACCTTGCTTCCTGATTTCTTGTGCTTGACATCCATTCTCTATAAAAAGGCCTTTTCTACTGCAGTCTCATACTTAAGAACTTTTCTCCTCCAGAGAATTGAGCTGTCCACTGAGGAGCTGAGGGAGTTGAAGCGCCGGAAAAGACGCCTAGAGAGTAGTTGGAGGGCCAGTCTTGCTGAATCTGACCGGACACTGTTAAGATCCCATATTAGGACTTACCTAGTGGCGATAAAAGCAGCAAAATGTAGCTATTTTGCTGCTCTTATTGCATCATCAGATAATCGCCTGGCTGCCCTGTTTAGGGTGACCCGCTCCTTGCTTCACCAGGAAGCGCGGGAGGACCCCTTGGAGGGTAGAGCCAAGGATTTTGTTCAATATCTGCATGACAAAATCACTCAGATTCGGGAAGATTTGGACTCTGACTGGGTGGTCTCGGGGGAAGGGACCGGGGCAGGTCTTGAGAATTTTATCTGGACTGAGTTTGATCCTGTGACCCCTGAGGATGTGGACAGGATCCTGGGTGGACTGAACGCAACCACGTGTTTATTGGACCCGTGTCCTTCCTGGTTAGTGCTGGCTTCCCAGGAAGTGACATGAGGTTGGCTCCAGGGGATTATAAAGGCTTCATTGGGGGAGGGTGTCTTTCCTGCCGCCTTGAAAGAGGCGGTAGTGAGGCCTCTCCTCAAGAAGCCTTCCCTGGACCCAGCAATGTTGGTAAATTATCGTCCTGTCTCCAACCTTCACTTTGTGGTGAAGATTGTTGAGAGTATGGTTGCGAAACAGTTTCCCTGGCACCTGGATGAAGCGACGTATCTAGATCCGTTCCAGTCAGGTTTCAGGCCCGGTACAGCATGGAAACGTCATTGGTCATGTTGGTTGATGATCTCTGGAGGGCTCGGGACAGGGGGTGCTCCTCTGTCCTGGTCCTGTTAGACCTCTCAGCGGCTTTTGATACCATCGACCATGGTATCATGCTGCACCGGTTGGTAGAGATGGGGGTGGGAGGCACTGTGTTGCGATGGTTCTCCTCCTATCTCTCCGACCGGTCGCAGTCTGTGTTGGCAGGGGGGCAGAGGTCGACCCCGAGGCCCCTTATATGTGGGGTGCCACAAGGATCGGTCCTCTCGCCCCTCTTGTTCAACATTTATGTGAAGCCGCTGGGTGAGATAATCCGTGGTTTTGGGGTGAAGTACCATCAGTACGCTGATGACACTCAGCTGTACATCTCCACCCCAGACCACCCCAACGATGCCCTTGAAGTGATGTCCCGGTGCCTGGAGGCCGTGCGGATCTGGATGGGGAGGAACAGGCTCAGCTCAACCCATCCAAGACTGAGTGGCTGTGGTTTCCAACGTCCCGATATAGTCAGTTGGCACCATCACTGACTATTGGGGGCGAATCACTGGCCCCCATGGAGAGGGTTCGTAACTTGGGCGTCCTCCTGGATTCACGGCTGTCCTTGGAAGGGCAACTGACGGCCGTGGCTGGGAGGATTTTCTATCAGGTTCGCCTGATCTGCCAGTTACGTCCCTTTCTGGATCGGGACTCCTTGCTCACGGTCACTCACGCCCTTGTCACTTCCCGTCTAGACTACTGTAATGCTCTCTACATGGGGCTCCCTTTGAGGAGCACCCGGAGGCTCCAACTGGCGCAGAGTGCGGCCGCGCGGGTGGTGATGGGAGCGACATGGCGTTCCCATGTGACACCTCTCCTGCGCGAGCTGCACTGGCTCCTGGTGGTCTTCCAGGTGCGCTTCAAGGTCCTGGTTACTACCTTTAAAGCACTCCATGGCTTAGGACCTGGGTACTTGCAGGATTGCCTACTACCACCAATAGCCTCCCACCGGCCAGTACGCTCTCATAGAGAGGGGCTCCTCCGGGTGCCGTCAGCCAAACAATGTCGGCTGGCGGCCCCCAGGGGGAGAGCTTCCTCTGTGGGGGCACCTACTATCTGGAATGAGCTTCCCCCAGAGATACAGAGGATCCCGGATCTGCCCACCTTCCGCCGCGCTCTTAAGACTTTTTTATTTCGCCAGGTGGGCCTGGCCTAACCACTCCCCGTTTTTAGTGTTAAATTTTTTTAAAAAATTTAAATTATATTGGGGTGTTTTAATTCTGTCCGGGCCAAATTCATTTAATCTGTTTTTAGTTGGTTTTAAATTTTGTACGTATGTATTTTTATTGTTGGCTGTACACCGCCCTGAGTCCTTCGGGAGTAGGGCGGTATATAAATCCAATAAAACTCAAAACTCAAACTCAAAGCTACTTTTATTCCTGAGGAGCTTGCTTCTAAGGAAGGAGACAGAGAAAGAGAAGGAGAAGAAGGAGAAAGAGAAAGAGAAGGAGAAAGAAAAGGAAGAGATGGATTAAAGGATGACAGCATACCTCATGGGTGCTGCAGTTTTTTCTCCCGCGGAGAGTGCTGAAATAGGAGAAGGACAAGAAGTAGAAGAAGAAGAGAAGGAAATTCTCCTTTTGTTGGCTGTAAACCAGGAACTCAGACTTACTTTCATTTAGTTTTTATTGTAAACTGAGTGATTATAAACTGAACCACAAGAGAAGAATCACCATTTTTTATAAACAGTGCCACAAGATAAAAACCTCATTGCTTGCACTCACTGGAAAAATTGTATGAAGAATAACAAAATCATAGGAAAAAACTAACAATATAGCCACATGCAACAGGTGTACCATGTTTGTTTTCCTGCCCAAGAAAGACTCAAATTTTTCTTGCACAAAATGTAAATTAACTGAATTTTTATATTTGAACAGTCAAGAGATGTTAGTAGTCACTCTGGTAGTCATGTTGGTGAACATGGCAAACTCCTAGTAAAGACCATAACAAAGAAGAAACAACTACCAGGAAACAGGAAAGGAAATGGAAATGATAGCATATAATTCAAGGATTAAAAAGTTCTAAAAAGACTATGTCCCCATCTCTGGAGCTGAACAAGCAATTTCATACCCTCTCCCTGGAAGAAAATATGCAGACAAATATGGAGAAGAGTTTTTGTCAAGTGTCCCAGTAACAAAAAATAAAGTAGCTCAGATTTTCCCCACAAAAAAAGACATGTCAAAATCAGGCAATTTTTTTGGGGAGGTATGTTGTCTCCCAGACACAAAGATTAAAGATATGATAAGAAGCTTACTAAAATAATCAAGACCATTGATTATTACTCCCTTTTCCCTTTTCACGTTGGGACAAATGATACAGCTAAGAGCTTGAAAACAATTCCAAGAGGCTAAGAACCACTAGGCAGAAAAGCATTCTTATCTGTACTTCCAATGAAAAGTCAACATCAGATGAAGTAACAGAGGTTTCTAGAAATAAACTACTGCCTCAAAGGACAGTGCCATGAGGAGAACTTTGGATTTTTGGATCATAGTTTACATTATTACAGGAAGGGCTTCTGGCAAGAGATGGGATAGATCTCATAAGGACCAGGAAGAAAGTGTTTGGGAAACAATTGACTCAGCAAATCCAAAGGAAAATAACCTAAATCTGAAGATGAGGGAGACCAATCTTTAAGACTAAATCCCAAGACTAATGCCCAAGATTACCAATCACAATGAGAAAGGAAGTGAGGAAAAGGAAGGAGAACTCAGGTATAAAATAGGAAACAAATGTAAGGTCAGCCATTATATTGTATGGCCGTCCAACTCATTCTCTGTAAATTTGACATTTTTTTTACCCAATATAAAAACAATAAAAAACAATAACACCCAGCATTTTAGTGAAAACATTCAAATGTGCCAGCTGATGGACTCCATCTCACTCTGGGGTTTCCAGGCAAAACCAGTTCTTCATGGCCTTGAGAAAGGGTGTCAAAAAGGTGCCAATCTTATCTCTGTGGCAATGATATTCCACAGGGAGGGAGCCATCATGGAGAAGTCCTTCTTGGTCCTGCTACATGGACTTTCTTAGGAGAAAGGGCCCATAGCATTTTCTGCCTCCCCACTCTGATGGACTGAGTAGATCTGATCAGGAAAAGATGGTTCTTTAAATAATCTGGTTTCAAGCCATGTAGGGCTTTGAAGATGACAATCAGCATTTTGAACTGCACCTGGAAGCAAATCAGCACCCAAATCAGTTCCCACAGGAGAGATGAGACAAACACATCTAGACCTGCACAGAACCATGCAGGCTGCTGCATTTTGAACCAATTGAAACTTAGTCAGAAGTTTCAATTGGTTCAAAATGTAGCAGCCTGCATGGTTCTGTGCAGGTCTAGATGTGTTTGTTTCATCTCTCCTGTTTGTGTCATCTTTCAAGGGCAGTCCCATAGAGAGTATGTTGCAATAGTTAAGACAGGGAGTGACTAGGTTTAAGGTGACTCTGAGCAGGGATTGTTGGTCCAGGAAAGGACATAACTGGTGCACAACCAACAACTGCCACCTATTCCTCATGCTGGAATTGTGAGTCCAGAAGAACTTTCAGCTTCCATACTGGGTCTGTCCAGAACAGTGCCACCCTATCTAAGCCCAGAGCTGGCAATTCTTCATGGACCAAAGAACCCCAAACCCAGAACCATTCTCTCTTGACAGGATTCAGTTTCAGCCCATTGCTCCCCATCCAGGCCTTAACAATCTCCAAGCAGTGCAAGAAGAGGTCATTTAACTAACCACAGGCCAAGACATTTAGCTGGGTTTCATCAACATATAGATAATATTTCTGCCCATGGTGGTGGATCATTAGCAACTTCATGTAGATGCTAAAGAGAAATGAGAAAGTGCCAAGCCCTGTGGGATGCCACAAATTAAACAAAGAGGGCCAGACCTCTCACTTTCTGTCAACAGTGTCTGAAAGCAACAGTGATTGAGAGCAACCATAACCAGGAAGGAAATGACCCAGGACAACATGGAGAACCCATTCTCCACCTCTAAAGCTGCTCCAGAAGGATACCATGGATGACAGTATCAAAGGCTGCCAAGAGGTCAAGTAGAGCGAGGATAGACATACTATCCACATTTTGCTGCCACCAGAGACCATAAAAAAGCATGACCCATGCTATTTTCCACCCATATCCAGGCCTAAACCCTGGCTGGAAGGGGTCCAGATAATCCATTTCATCCAGGGACTTCTGGAACTATCTTCTCAATAACCTTCCCCAGAAAGGAAAAATTGGAGACAAGACAACAATTATCCAATAGGATAGAGTCTAGTGATGGCTTCTTAAGAAGAGGCCAGATCATGGTTTCCTTAAATACTACAGCACCACTCTCTCCCTCAAGAAGCATTATAATAGCTAGAACTTATTCTCATGTCACCTCCCAAAAAGTTTTTACATAGCAGGAGGGACAGCAACACATGGGCATTTAACTGGAAACAAATCCAAGCAATTTCTTTTTGGTAACAAAAAGGGAAACCTTGAAGTTCTGGTACATGAATGCAAGTATGATAGCAATAGCAATAGCACTTAGACTTACATACCACTTCACAGTGCTTTACAGCCCTCTCTAAGCAGTTAACGGAGTCAGCATATTGCCCCCAACAATCTGGGTCCTCATTTTACCCACCTTGGAAGGATGGAAGGCTGAGTCAACTTTGAGCCGGTGAGATTTGAACTGCCAAATTGCAGCTAGCAGTCAGCTGAAGCAGCCTGCAGTACTGCACTCTAACCACTGTGCCACCTCGGCTCTTCATGGTATTGTTGATATTACTGAAAATTGTTTAGATGAAACCCATGACTGAAACATGACTATTAGAAGGATAACTTTCCTTTTACAGCCCCTAATCCCTTAATTTGGGGTAGTGTTGGGGTGACTGGATGGATTTGAGTGTTTATTGGCTGGATGCCCTTCCTGATGCCAGGAAGAGTTCACAGCAGATTTTTTTTTTCTTTACATCCTAGGAGAGAAACATTTGCCGCTGCCAAGGATTGAACTCTTAACCTTCCAAATGGGAGGTGAGTGCTTTCACCACTAAGCCACCATGCCTCTCAGAAGGGTATAAATTGTTCAAAAGAAACATAATAAAACAAAAACAAAAGGGGGGGGGAGGAATAGCATATGTGAAGAATTATAACCATTTATTACAATAAACACACAATAGTAGGGATGAAAGCCTTCATGAAAGCATTTAGGTGAACATCAGAGAAAAAATAAATGACATTGGCATAGGTGTGTACTTCTACACTTCTACAACAAATGCCAAAAATAATTTTAAGTTTCTTTTAATAATGTAAAGAGCAAGAAAAAAGTGAAATAAATGATGGGTCGCTAATAGGAAAAGATGACAACAAAGTGACAGGCTGCAGGAAGAAAGTGAAACAGCTTAATACCTTCTTTGCATCTGCAAAAGGAAAAAATAGCCAACCCATCAAAAGCAGCACAGTGGGAGGCAGAACAAGAATGCAAACGAAAATAAGTAAGAAATTGGTTAAAAACACCTAGACATTTTAGAAGAGTTCAAATCACCAGGAGCTGGCAGATGTAATCTCAGAATCACTGAATGAAGTCTTTCTGAGCTCCTGGAGCATGGGGAAATTGTCAAACGACTGGAAAAGAGTTGATGTTATTGCATTCTTCAATGGGAAAAATATGGCTCTAATAAATTACAGGCCAATCAGCTTGATATCAATATTAGAGAAAATCTGGAACAGGTTTTGGACCCGTAATATTTGCTTTTGGTTAACTAATTAACCTATATATGAAAACATCGAAAACTATCATTCAAGTTACACCAGTTGTTTTGAAGAATATATTAATGTATATTATGAGCATTCCTAACATTATAAATGATAAACCGACTGTATGTGTATTCAAAATGTAGCAAGATGCCCAAAATAGCACTCTTAAAAATCTGGATTGGATTCCTAGAAATTTTAAATTATTAAATGGACATGAACGTTCATATGAACTGTATAACATCTGGGACTTAAATCGAGTTTTAAAGTGTTTTATGGCAGCAGAATAGAGTTAGCATTAGAATGAACTAAGAAAAAAGTAGTATTATTCTATATTGAAGCAGTGATTAATGGATCTGTATTCTAAAATTATTAAGGCATTAAGAACATATATAACAAGAGACTGATGCAATTTAAATTTAATAAGAAATTAGAGGATAAGGAAGGTGCTTGAAATTGAAAATACATTGATCAGCAAACTCTATTTAAATTATAATAATTAAAATGACATATCAGAACACAATACATAGAGAAGTTCTTATTAACATCAGCAAAACCTTCAATCATTTCGTCTGAAATTGTATGAAAGAATTATATTATTTCTGAATCATGTAGTTTGCCAACATTGTTCTTGGATTCAAAGAAACATTTAGAGACTAAATCGTTCTCCTCAATTAGCACCTTTATTATTCTCCTTCAAACCCATTGGAGTGGACATTTCTGTTGCTGCTTGTAGTATTATATAAAATAAGCACCATTTCTTTCTTTCTTTCCTTCCTTCCTTCCTCCCTCCCTCCCTCCCTTCTGTCTTTCTTTTGCCTTTCTGTCTCTCTGTCTTTCTGTCTTTCTGCCTTCCTGTCTGTTTCTAGTGTTAGGTAGCCACTTTTTTCTTTTCACTCTGCTCACACCAAAGGGAATGAATACTAAAAGGAATTCTCATGCCCATCTCTAAAACACACATAGACATACACACATGCAAACACAAAAACGTTGAATGTTTTGGAACACATCCTAATCTTCAGACTGTAAGCTATATATAAATATAAATTAAAAGCAAAAAGTCGCCATTCGCCCTCGCCATTCGCCCTCGCCGCGACTAATTTCGCAACGCAGCGGTGTTTGCCTGGCCCTCGCCTCAGCGGAAAGCTGCCTGCTACCTTCATTCAGGCCTTACACGCAGTGAGTTATTGGGGTGCGTTGCTCAATCCCGGGCGCCAGTTAAGGGGAGGCAGCCATCTTAGGAGGCAGTATGGCTGACAGGGATTCCCGCTCCAAGGGCGGAAAAGGCAAGAGGCATACTCCTCAAGACCCTGAGGAAGGCCCTTCTTCTAGCAGCTCATCCAAGAAGCCTAGGAGCGCTAGCAAGGGAGAAGCCCCCAAACAGTCTTCCAGTTTGGCTACTGCCTCCAAGGCAGATGAAAAGCGCCAGAAGGCGTTTGAGAGAGCCTTTGACAAGGTTGTCTCTAGAAATAAGCCAGCTCAATTGCCTCCTTCTGCTCCAGATTCTGGCTCTGGAAACTCTCGCCCTGTGGTTAGTTCTGATCAAGGCCATGATTTATCTCCTGATGTTTCTGTCCTCGAGGAGTCTCCTGCTGCTGATCCTGCCTCAGTTTTTCCTTCAGGGGCTATGGATGCATCTCCTCTATCTAGTCAGATCAATAACCGGGGTTCTCAGGTTTCCCTGAATAAGGATGCCAACACGATTTCTCAAACTCAGAACTTGGAGATTTCTCCTGCCTTAGCTCAACTAATCTCTGAGTCCATCAAGCAGGGGATCGCTGAGGGGCTTCAGCAAAGAGCTGGTTCACATATGTCTGAGTCTGTACGTAGTCGTTCTCCTTCTGTCATCTCTCAGCCCTTGGATGCATCTTCTCAAAGGCATGTACGTGCTATGTCGCCCTCTGGGGTCAGCCGTGGCTCGCTTTCTGGAGAGGAGGATGAGCCTGCTGTAATTGACCAAGATCTCTCCGATGATGAGGGTCTGCAACCAGATCAACCTTCATTTATTGGGCTTTTTCGCCCTCATTTGTTCAGGTCATTATTGTTCAAGGCCCAGACTACTACTGGCTTGGGGGTCCCGCCCAAGCCTCAGGAACCGTCTGGTTTATCGGATCCTGCTTCTTCTTCACTGTTTCAGGAGCCATCGGTGCAAACTGAATTTGTTCCTGCACCGAAGTTGTTTTCCGATGTCCTCCAGAGACAGTGGAAATTTCCTAGTACAGGTCCTGTCCCTAATGGCCTTGATCGTCATTTCTATAATTTGGCGGCAGAATACTCCACGTTGCTGCAGGTTCCAACGGTTGATGCTCCAGTGGTGGCTCTGTCCGCCCCTTCGCCTTCCTCTGGTCCACCTGAAGAGGCTTTGCGTCCGGAGGACAGAAAGGCGGAAAGGACCTTCATCAAGGGCCATCAGTCTTCGGCGTGGTCCGTGCAGGCTGCATCGGCGGCGTCCTTCTTTAATCGAGCCTCAATCTTGTGGATTAAGCAATTGCAGTCCCGCATCCCGGCATCCGAGGTCCGTACCCATCAGGACCTTAACAAGATGTTGGTGGCGGTTGAGTTTTCCGCGGATGCTACCTTAAATGCAGCGCGCTTTTCTGCCAAGACCATTGGGTCCACAGTTACAAATCGCAGGCTTCTCTGGCTCAAGAACTGGCAAGCCGATGTGCGCCACAAGTGGCGGTTAGCTTCTTCGGAGTATGAAGGAGACAAGCTGTTTGGAGCTCCACTGGAACCGCTTTTGATCGAAACCAGAGACCACAGGAAGATTCTGCCACCAATTTCTCGCCGCAACGACAACAGAGCAGCAGCGTCCTTTCGTGCCCAGTCCTTTCGGGGTTCAGATTCCTCCTACTACCAGCAGAGATCCCAGCGCCCATTCCAGCCTAGGGCTTCCTTCCAGCAGGATAACCAGGTTAGACATGCCCCCCGTTATCCCCCTAGAAGGCCCTCCCGGGGAGGTCGGGGCCGCCCCTATAGGAGATCCCGTTAGTGTTTCGGGCCCTTCGTTCATTGGGGGTCGTTTAGCTTGTTTTTCCCATCAATGGGATTCCACCGTTTCAGATTGTTGGGTCAAAAATGTTATTAAAGTTGGTCTTCCTCTTGAGTTTAATTCCTATCCTCCTAATAAATTTATCCGTTGCCCAGTTTCCCAAAATTGTACTAAGAGGGCTCAGGTAGAGGCCTCTATTGATCATCTATTAACAATAAGGGCCGTTCAGCCTGTTCCATCTGCGGAACAGGGCCAAGGGTATTACTCCCGCTTGTTTTTAGTGCAAAAGCCATCGGGCGACTGGTGGCCAATTCTTGATTTAAAGGCCTTGAACCGGCACATTAGGTATCGCCGGTTCAAGATGCAGTCCCTTCAAATGATTTTACTTTGTATTAGGGAAGGGGACTGGTTGTCTTCAGTGGATTTAACTGAAGCCTACTTGCATGTGCCCATACTGCCCGAACACCGTAGGTTCCTCCGTTTTTACTATAATGGGAAACATTTTCAATATCGGGCTCTCCCGTTTGGTTTGTCTTCGGCCCCTAGGGCTTTCACTAAAATTATGGCTGCCTTGGTGGGCCATCTCAGTTCTCTCCCTGTTAGGGTTCTGTTCTATTTAGATGATGTTTTGGTTTTGTCCCGGTCACTTACCCAGGCTCTGGACGACCTGGCGGTCGTTCTACAGGCCCTGCAGTCGTATGGATTCCTAATCAATTGGCATAAGAGCCATTTGCGACCCTCCACTCGGCTACAGCACTTGGGGGCGGTTATTGACACCAAGTCCTCTGAAGTTTTTCTTTCGCCAGATCGAATTGATAGCATTAGGGCCCTGACAGGGACAGTCCTTGCTCACAGATCCTCCTCCCTCCTTACCTTGTCCCGTCTTTTGGGGAAAATGGTTTCCACCTTCGGGATTGTTCCATGGGCTCGCCTGCACAGCCGGGAGCTGCAATGGCTGCTCCTCCCTTTCCAACGCTCTCACAGGGACGCTTCGACCACACGGATCATATTGCCTCGTCATGTTCGCCAGTCTCTAGCTTGGTGGAGATCGGAGGCACTTCTACGCGGCACCAACTTCCGGGAGCCTCATCAGCAGCTAGTACTTACCACATACTCCAGCTTGTTGGGCTGGGGCGCCCACCTCGGGCCTCATCTGGCGCAGGGTCAATGGACTCCTCAGGATCGACATCTGAACATCAATGTCTTGGAGCTACGGGCAATATTTCTGGGGCTTCAGGCCTTCAAGGACCTGGTCCTACACAAAGACGTCCTTGTTATGACAGACAATGTGACAGCGAAGGCCCACGTGAACAGGCTCGGCGGCACTCGCTCCAAAGTTCTGATGCGGGAGGCTCGTCGGCTCGGGAAATGGGCAGAGGCACACTTATCCTCTCTGAAAGCGGCTCACATCTTGGGCACAGAGAACAAGACAGCAGATTCCCTCAGCCGAGAGACAATAGACAATGCAGAGTGGTCTTTGACCTCAGATCTGTTCCAGAAGCTGGTACGACGCTTCGGAGTTCCGACCGTAGACCTGTTCGCCTCTCCTTCAAATCACCTCCTACCGAGGTTCTTCACTCGGTTTCCGACACCGAACGCGGAAGCAGTGGATGCCTTGCGGTGCCCGTGGCCTCGAGATCAGCTCCTCTACGCCTTTCCTCCGGTCAATTTAATCTCCAGGGTGATTCAGAAATTGTTGCTCGAGCGGGCAGAGTTGCTACTGATAGTCCCCTATTCGAATCGCAGACCCTGGTTTGCGGATCTTCAGTCGCTATCCGTAGAGCCTCCGTGGCAAATCCTGGCGGACGAAGTGGTACTCCAGCAGGGGCCCTTACTCCACCCCAATCCTCAGTGGTTCCACCTCACAGCGTGGAGGTTGAGCAGGGCCTCCTGACCCGTCTCCCTCTTTCGGCTGGAGTTATTGACACAATTCAGGCCTCTCGAAGGACCTCCACAACCCGTATTTACGAAGCCACGTGGAAGGCTTTTTCCTTGTGGTGTCGGGCTCGGCGCCTTTCTCCGGAATTGGGAACAGTGGTGCAGGTTCTAGAATTCCTTCAAGACAGCTTTGTTTCTGGACTTTCCCCTAATACTCTCCGCCGCCAGGTGGCGGCTCTATCATCAGTTCTGGCCGGCGCTCTGTCGGAACCTTTATCCAAGCATCCACTAATTCGGCAGTTTCTAAGGGGCGCTACGAACAAGCGGCCTCCCACTATTCACCGCTTTCCGTCGTGGGACCTTCCTCATGTTTTGTCAGCTCTTACTAAGCATCCGTTTGAGCCATTGCGAGAAATTCCCTTGCGTTTCTTGTCTTTCAAGGTGGCATTTCTCGTAGCGGTCACTTCAGCTCGACGGATTTCCGAAATGGCCGCTCTGTCTATCCGGAAGGAGCTTTGTATCTTTCGTCAGGACAGGGTTGTCCTACGATTGGATCCCTCGTTTATCCCTAAGGTTAACTCGGTCTTCCATCGGACACAGGAACTGGTCCTACCTAACTTTTGTCCTGCACCTCGCCACCACCTTGAGCGCCTCTGGCACAAGCTGGACGTCCGCCGGGCTATCAAGATATATATAGCCCGCACATCATCATTTCGGCGGTCAGACGCATTATTTGTTTCCTTCCTGCCTGCCTCCTTGGGAGCCAAGGTTCCTGCTACAACATTGGGACGTTGGATCCGAGCCTGCATCTCGGCGGCTTATGAAGCCCATTCGCTGCCAATACCTCGTAACATCACCGCGCATTCTACACGTAGCGCAGCGACTTCTGCGGCATGGTCAACCAGGGCTTCCATCGATGAGATCTGCCGGGCGGCTACATGGGCCTCACCAACTCCCTTTATCCGCCACTACCGCTTGGACAGTTTCACTTCAGCGGATGCGGCATTTGGCAGGCGGGTTCTTCAAGGAGTGCATCTCGCTTCCTAGTCCCGGGGCCGACTGGACACCCTCCCGACTGGACATCAAGCTTTGGTATGTCCCATCCTGACTGCCGTGCCCAACCTTAGGAGAATGGGCGTTGGTTCTTACCTGATACGCCTCTTCTCTGACTGTCGGGCACGGCAGTCAGCCCCGCCCTCGTGTGGCCGTCCCCGGGGCCTGAACGATCCTGGGAGGGGAGGGAAGCTAACGTTCTTTATATTTCTCCTAGACACGACAACCAGCAGATACGTCCTCATCTCAAAACTGACAGCTGCAGCCAGGAGGCGGGACTTCCCTCTAATTTTGATTGCTAACCCGGTCCTGTATAAACTCCACCAAGTCACCACCCATCCTGACTGCCGTGCCTGACAGTCAGAGAAGAGGCGTATCAGGTAAGAACCAACGCCCATTTTCTTGAAGATTTCCAGCAGTGGAGCATCCATAACTCTGGGAAGCGAGATGTTCCACTAATTAATTGTTTTTACTGGCAGGAAATTTTTCCCAGTTCCATATTGGATTTCTCTTTAATGAGCTTCTATCCGTTACTTCTTGTTCTGTCCTCAGGTGCCTTGGAGAAAAAGTTTATCCACTCATCTCAGTGATTGCCCCTAAAGTAGCAGAAGATAGCTAACATGTGACCACTAATCCTTTTCTTCATTAGGCTACACATACATAGTTCCTTTAACTGTTCCTCATAAAGTTTAGCCTACAGACACTTATCATCTTTTTTTCTATCATGGTGATCAGAATTGCTTGCAATATTCCAAGTGTAGCCTCACTAGGGCAATGTAGAACAGTATTATCACTTCCTCTGATCTTGATGCTATCCTTCTGTTTTTTTTATATATATATAAATTTTATTAAGAATATAATTTAAAAACATTAGACATTGTGCAACTTGTCTGATACATACTTTTCTAATACTTTTTCTTTTGTGTACATTACAATATAATATCATGCATATTCCATATATACCTTTTGTACATTCAATCACACTTCAATTACATACATATTCCCTTTGTCTCTATTCAAATCCAATTTATTCCTATCTAATATTTCTTAATTTTATTTTATTTATTTTTCTCCCCTTTTCTTCACTCTATTTCTAATTCTCTATCTCTACATTCCTCCTTTTCTCTAGCCATTTATAAAATGTATTCCAGGTTACATAGAATTCTGATTCATCTTTATCTTTGAGCTTCATTGTTAACCTGTCCATTTCTGCACAGGTCAATATTTTGTTAATTATTTCTACGTCTTGTGGGTTCTGCATTTCTAATTTTCTGCGAATATCAACTTCGCAGCCATTAATATGTGTACCATAAGATATATTTCTTCTTTTTTGTAATTATCCCTTACTATACCCAGAAGGAAGAGTTCTGACATCATATCTATCATCTTGTTTAACATCTCTTCTAGCCACTGTTTTATTTGGCACCAAAAGTCCTTGACTTTCGGGCACTCTGACAACATATAATAATAAGTGCCTAATGTTGCTTACATTTCCAACATTTCGGTGAGCAATTTTTGCACATCTTGGCCAATCTTGTGGGTGGGTGATGCCAGCTGTAAAACATCTTGTATTGATTTTCTTTATATGCAGGGGCTAGGGTAAGCTTTCTATCCCTCTCCCATAGTGTTTGCCAGCTATCTAGATCTATGCCATACCCAAAATTCTTACTCCAGGTGAGCATGGTTTCTTTCACTTGCTCTTCTATCATGTTGTAATCCAATAAATATTTATATAATTTCCTAATCATCTTCCCATCTGCCCCTTGTAGGATTTCGTCCAATTCTATCAGTTCGGTTCTTATGCCCCATTCATTTTTATCTCTCATGTATCGGGATTGAATCTGAAGATATGCTCACCATTCTAGTTCTATCCCTTCTTCTTGTAAGTCCTGTCTAGACCTTAGTTCTCCCTTTTCATTCAATGAATGTCTTTATATGTAATCACTCTTCCTAATTTCATGAAATTTGGATGTACAAACATCTTCAGAGTCGACAGCCAATTGGGAATTTCTATATAATTTTATTGCTTAATTTTAATCCAAATATCTAATCGAGCTCTTCTAATGAGGTGGTATTGGAAGTATTGGTGTGCTTTATGTTTCCTGTCCCAGAGGATCAAGTGCCACTCAGTTTGCATATCATGTCCTTCCAGTGCTAGCAACCTCCTGTTTTTTAAATTAATCCACTCCCTGATCCATGTGAGTGCTGCTGCCTGGTAGTATTTTTTCCAGTCAGGGAGTCCAAATCCACCTCTTTCTTTTGAGTCTTGCAATAATTTCAATTTAATTCTAGATTTTTTTTCCTTGCCAAATTTATTTAGTTATTATTTTATTTAAATTTCTAAAAAAATCCTTTTTCAATCTTATTGGTATGGTTTGAAATAGAAAGAGTATCTTTGGCAATATAGTCATTTTGACTGTCGTGATTCTCCCCATAAAAGAAAGTTGCAGGTTTTTCCACCTATCCAAATCTACCTTAATTTGATCCACTAATTTATTGTAATTGTCCTCCTTTAGTGTAGCACATCTTGACATCAAATAGATACCTAAGTATCTCACTTTCTTTACTGTCTGTATTTTAATTTTCTCAGCCAATTCCTTTTCTTGCATTTTATTCATATTCTTGACTAAAATTTTGGTTTTTTCCTTGTTCACCCTCAAACTTGCAACTTCCCCATATTCAGCCATTACTTCCATTAACTTCTCACCCAATTGTAAAGGGTCTTCTTCTTCTTTGTGTCATCAGCAAGTATTTGCTGATGAAACAAAGTCATCAGCAAATGCTTGCACCTTGAAGATTTCCTTTTTTATTTCCAGACCTTTTATTTGTTCGTCTTTTCAAATAATTCTAGTGAGTACTTCTAGGGATAGAACAAACAATAACGGTGATAATGGGCATCCCTGCCTAGTTTCTTTCTGAATTTTGAAACTTGTTTCATTTCACCATTAACAACTACTTTGGCTTTTTGGGTGGAGTAGATTGCATTGAACATATTTATGAAATTCTCCCCAAATTCCATTAATTTTAACTGATTTGACATAAAGTTCCATTTGACATTGTCGAAGGCCTTTTGCGCATCAACAAACATTAATTGCTTGCAACATTCCAAGTATAGCCTCACTAGGGCAATGTAGAACAGTATTAACTCTTGCAGTTACTACTGTTGAGCCATGTACCATCACCTTTGCTGTACCTATGCATTTGATATTTTTCTGCCTAGGTACAAAACCGTGCTTTTCTCACCACTGAATTGCATTAGTTAGATAGAGCAGAATGCTCAAATCTGTCAAGATCTTTCTGAATATTGAGTATATCTTCCAATATATTAGCAATTCTCCCCACTTTGGTGGGACTAGGACAATTAACTATGGACACATGGCTGCATCCACTTCACCTTGGGTCCCCACCACAGCTGACTCATCACAGGTGTTTATCCTTAGGTGGCTTTCTGCTGGCACTCCTCCCTTGCCAATGGTCCAGCTGTGCCCCTCCCCTGCAACTTCATCCTGGGCAATTTGCTGAGGGACACTTGTCCTGGCCAATCCACAGTCCCAACTTTGGCTTCCCATTGAACATAGTCCAACTGGCTCAACTTCCTAAAGTGGAAACTGGAAAAGTATGTGTGAGGGGAAATGTGTTCTCACCCTGGCAAGAAGCAAAATAATACCCACTGCACTTTGTGTGCAGGCAAGAAGGTGGGATGTCAAAGCTCTGCCTTCCAGATGCTGTTGCAGGAAGACCCTTGACTGAAGTTTAAACTGACTGGATTTGGTTCAGTTATCTATGTCTGCATCATATTGAATTCTAGTATGATATGGCCATTCTCACCTCTTCCCCCCAAGTTCCTATCTATTGTATCATTTCATTCCTATTGATTAGAATTAAAACAGTGGACTGATCCTCTAGGTCTGTCCTCTATATTATGGGTGACAAAGTTGTCAGTTAGGCATGTCAGGAACCTGTGTGACTACTCAGTCACACCATGTACAGAAAATCAGAAAACCCATTTCCCCCAGAAGATTTAGTTCCAGAAAACTGCCATAACCTCTTCTGGAAAGGATAGATCAGTGTGACCTGGAGGAAGGACATATTCTGTATATATTTAATGCCAACTAAATAATATGTGATAGTAATGAAATCTGAAATAAAGTACTATGGCTCTTTAGTTCGCAAAATAAAAATATAATTTCTTCATATATTTAAGTTTCAAAATACAGTAAGACAACTTTGAAAATAAAGTACTATGTTTCCAACATTATTGTATTAGTAATAATACGAAAGACTGTTAAAGCAGTAAGAGATGAAAGAAAAGCCATATTTCTCATTTATTGTTTTCAGTTTGTTTACTATGTGAATCTGACAGCACTTTGTGTTTCATCTGTCTTTTTTTCTCCCTTGTGTAGTCAATCAGTTTCCCTTGCTACTTGCACGAGCCTTTGACAAAACAACCGGGGAGAGAAAAACATTACTTAAAGTTGGGAATATATGACTGTAAAAAATTACAAAATGTGGAGAATCAAGGGTGAAAAATACCTTAAGAGCTGTTACTTTTTTATTTTTAAGGCTGTATAATATTTGTTTCTTTAAAGTTACAAGCCCAGGATAGCTTGATTTGATTATGGATGAGGAATCTGACCTGACCCTTCCTGAATCTCGAGTTGGAAATCGGATAAAGTTAACTTCTTCTAATTTCTTTCCTGAAGATAGTAGAATAGATACAAGGGGAGAAAGAATAATGACTCGTGTCTGTTCAAATCGTCTGTCTTAGTTTTCTATTTAACTGAATAATAACTAAAATGATCCTTTTTTCTGATTCCTGCCTATTGGCTGAGAATAATGGAAACATTCAAAACATTTGGAATACCAGGTTGTGGAGGACTGTTTTTGCCTTCAAACTAGATTGTGAAAGGCTGATTGGAAGTTTTGTTACAGGGAGAGTCTGACTGAAATCATGATTCATTCAGCTGATTCAAATTATATATCAGGAAACACAATGTTAAGTATTTACCTCACTACCAAAACGTTGCACTTACCTATCTTTTTAATCGAAGAAAGATCATTCTTTTTATTTCATAAAAGTTTCCTCCAAGTCAACAGATGACATGCAAAAAAAAAAATTGAGTGGGTAGTAATGGTCAGTCTTTTTTTCATCTTATCTTATCTTTTGTAATCTGAAAAAGAAACAGCTGAATACCCTGCCGATGGGGCCTGCAACATGCCTCCTTTATCAGCAGGGGTGGAGCACGCCAATTCCAGTGGGATGAGATGTATAGCCTGGATCCATGCCATGAAGGACTTTAAAGGTGATTACCAACACTTTGATTTGCACCTAGAAGCAAACCGGCAGCCAGTGCAGCCCATTGAGTAGTGGTGATACATGAACTATTCTTGGGGCCCTAAGAACTGCCTGTGCCACCACACTCTGCACCAGCCAATACTTCTGAATACTCTTCAAGAGTAGCTCCATGTAAAGTGTGTTGCTGTATCCAACAGTGAGATGCCTAGGGTTTGATTGACTAAGTGCAGGGACTCCTGATCTAGGAGAGGCATCAACTGGTGCATAACCTGAAATTGTGCAAAGGCTCTCCTAGTCAGAATGCCACCTGCTCTTGTGACCAGATGTCACAAGTCCAGTGGCACTCCACCCCACAAGTTGCAGATAGATCTATCTGGCCACCCTATCCACTACTTAATGTAGGAGATGATCAGACTGAGCCTAAAGAAGGAGTCAAACACATCATCAGTCATGAGTCCCTTTGTGCTAAGAAGAGATCTAAGTCCAGCCCACTGTGAATTCCTTATTTACCGCCAAATTGCTTTGATCATTATTAGTTCAGATTCTTGTTTTGTTCTTGTATTGTAAGCTTAAGCTTACAATAAATCTTTATATCTATTGAAACTGCTTGGATATCCTGATTTCCCTGGTTCTTAGCATTAATATGGACTACTCCCCTTTATCAAAAATTTTCATTGACTATGTAATACCCAAACAACGACTAATGTCAGAGATGCCTCAACTTGGGCTTCTAGATAAAAACTCCTTAACTCCATTTGTTGAGAAAAGTATAGTTTATTAGAAGTCAAGTGATTTACAGCAGTGTAAAGCCAGAACAGAAAGTTTGTCCCAGACTTTAGCCTTCTAAGTTTTCTCCCTTGGTCCTTTCCATTGTTTATCTCTCATGTCCAATCAAATTTAATTGATATGTTTTGGAAACAGTCACTCAATATGTTGGCATTCTTCTCCCAGGGAAACTACCTTGAAAACTTCATTGGTTTAGTTTCACTTTCCCCTAGCCCTCACCCTCCCTTTCAGCTTGTCCCCCAGGATTCATGGCAGACTGGCAGTGAGGTGGCAGTTCTAACAGCTTCAGATCCTAGAGCTTCAGCAATAGCAGGCAAGCCAGACCTCCATTCTATCAAGCAGATGCCAAGACAGTATTGAAGACAAAAATCAGGAATCTTGCAGCCAATGTTCAAAAATGATGCAACAAATGTAGATCTTGACTCAACAAGGGATCCCTCTGCAACCATAACCACCTGCTCTACCATTTAGGTGCAACTGCCAGTTTCTGCCACGCTCATTCCTAAGACTCCCAGGTACCTACTGGTGAGGCACCTGGGAGTCTCCCAGACTCACTGGTGAGTCTGATAAAATGATAACATTCGTAGCCCTAATGTTCCTAGTGTTCATTGGCACTCGACCTACAGGGAATTTCCAACAGACAGAGTCTCCTTCCTCAGTCTTTTAATCAACTCTGCTGCCAAATGGGTGCTTCCAATCATCGAAACAAATGACCCTGTCCTGGATAGTTTCCCAAACCGCCTCACTAGATTTAGAGAGCACTTTGGAGATCCTATTCACATAAAAACTGCTGAACAACACACCCACCAGCTTCTCCAGGGCAACAACTCTGTGAGAACATATTTTGAAGATTTCAAGCTCACTGCAGCAGATCAAATGGGCTCAACAAGGCCATAATCACACAACTAATACAACAAAGTATTATTCCCTGCAGTCTACAAGACCTCTACTTAGCCACTACAACAGCTGAGTCTCCACTTGCAGAACTTAGAGAATTTTTTGGCAGCCCCATTAAACCACTTCCAAAGCTGCCTCCTCCTGTCACTACGCCAAGTCTCCCTGCCCCCTTGAATTTTGATACTAAACAGCCAATGTTTGTCTGGTGTGGCCAGACAAGCCCTGGGAGTGGAAGAATGGCAAAAACACAGAGAACTTGCTCTTTGTTTCATTGCAGTCAGCCTGGCCACATGGTCAAGAATTTGTTCAGGCAGCCCGGCAATATTTCTACTAGTCATCTCACAAGCTCCAAAGCCAAAGAAATGAGAAATGCTCTCCCTCCAAGAGCTCATGGGAGGGGGGCACCCAAGCACTGAACAGGACTCAATTACCTCCATATTCAGTTACATTAATAAAATGTGATTCTATCCTCACACTTCCAAGTGGTCAGGAAACCACCATCCCTGTTTGATAGATTTTGGGGCAACTCTGACTCCATAAGCCTAGCCACAGGGCAGAAAATTAAGATCCCTACAGTTTCCCTGAAGTTTCCACTCCCAGTGATAACTATTGATTCCTGAATTTTAAAAGCAGGCCCCATTACTCACACCACAGTGCCTTTGAAATTAACTATAAATCAGCATCCTGAATAGTTAACTCTTTTTGTAGCTGAACACATTGATTTTCCACTAGCGCTGAAAACTACTTGGTTATAACACCGTGACCTCGCTATTAAGTGGAAAAAACAGCCTATTGTCTTTGATAGTCTTGAATGTCTTTCTTACTGTGATCAGCCCTCCAAAAACCCCCACCAGCCCTCGGAAGGTTAACAAAAAGATTCCCAATCTGACCAGTAACCAGACTTCCCTGATATTTTTGATGAGGAGGAAGCCTCAGCTCCCCCTCCGCCCCACAGAGATTGAGATTGCATTTTAAACCTGGCCCCTTTTGCTAAAATTCCTGCCATATCAAATGTCTATAAAGAATGAGAAATTCTAAAACAATATTTGGGCTCTAATTTGCAAAAGGGATTCATTAGACCCACCCAGTTCCCTGCCTCGGCTCTCACCTTCTTTGTACCCAAAAAGCCAGACCCCAGCAGGCCTAACAATAGTGAGAACCCCTCATTGAGAGTGGCCCATAATTACAAGGCCTTGAACTCAGTCACAGTAAGAGATCAACATCCACTGCCATTAATTCCAGACCTATTGGATAGACCGCAGAAAGCAAACATTTTTACGAGATTGAACCTCTGCAATACTTACAACTTCATCAGGGTCAAAGAAGGTCATGAATATTTAACCGCCTTTGACACCAGATATGGCAGATTTGAATTACAAGTCCTATCTTTTGGCCTTCTCTTTGCAAAGCCAGAAAAATGTGCCTTTGACTTGCAACAATTACACTTCTTGGGTTACTGTATTTCAATGAAAAGGATTCAGATGGAGCTCCCAAAACATCCAAGCTGTCCTAGACTGGCAAGCCCTGCACAGCCATAGATGTCCAACACTTCCTAGGTTTTTTGAACTTCTACAGGGAAAGCCATACCAGATTTTTGCTCATAAAGCCAAGCCACTGACCCAACTGACTAAAAAAGGAGTTAAGTTTGCTTGAACTTCTACACACCAATAAGCATTTGAAGAGTTAAAGCAGCTGCTTGTTTGTCGGCCCTCTTGCAGCACCCAGATGCATCAAAGGAATTCATTGCCCACACAGTTGCCTCAGATGTAGCCATTGGAGCTGTTCTTTTACAAAAGAGGGAGGGAGAAAATGGCCTTCTATGGTATCTCTCTCTCTCCCCCCCCCCCCGGGTTACTTTCTGACCACCTTCTACATATTTCCTGCTACATACTAAATCATACATCACATGTGCATTTAAATTAGAGAGAATTTCACCGAGGCAGCCTTCGGTGGCGCCATCTTGGATCAGATATATTATCTTTTAATTTAAATGTAGAATAGAATAGAATAGAATAGAATAGAAGAGAATAGAATAGAATAGAATAGAATAGAATAGAATAGAATAGAATAGAATAGATAAAATTATGGAACATAATTTGTTCCATAACTTTGGTCCCAACCCAATTTGGTCGTAGCCCAAACCTTATTTTGGAAATTTGGCAATTACAAAAAAAAAAAAAAAAGGCATGGAACGGGAAATGGGCCGTGAAAAAAATGTGAATTTTTTGGTCAGAACCCGATTTGGTTGTGCTCAGAAGCATTCATGATCAGAGGTTCTACTGTTTAATTAATCTATTTAATTTATCAGCATGTACATTCCATCCTCTTCCTATTTGGTGAAAAATCATTTGGAAGTTATAATCCTACCTCTAAAACAATGTTATGGGATAATAAATATTTCATGATATCCTACTAAAAACATTAAATAAGTTTGAGTTTCTCCTGGACTCATGAGAAAAGAAGTAATAAAAAATATATAAAGCTATAGTTAATAAATTATAAATCTGCTTGTTAAAATGTGAATCTCTGAAGAATTTTGATATTCTTTTCTTTCTCTGATTAGAATTTTAATAAATATATAAACCTTCCGCATTTCTAGAAACTAGTGTTGCTTCTTAGTGCATACCATGAAACAAACAAAATCTGGCCATGTTTATTATTATTATTTATTAATCATATTTTTATGCTGCCCACTCTCCAAGGACTTTGGGTGGCTTACAACAATTGATAGTATACTAAATAGCATATTGCCCCCAACAATCTGGGTCCTCATTTAACCAACCCCGGAAGGATGGAAGGCTGAGTCAACCTTGAGCCGGTGAGATTTGATCTGCTGATCTGCTGAACTAGCAGTCAGGTGAAGTAGCTGCAGTACAGCACTCTAACCACTGCGCCATCTCTGTTAGAATATATGTGCTTTCATTCCTACATTAAAACTGCTTGGAGGGACAGTAATAAGATGGATAGATGGCTGGCTGGCTGGATGGATGGATGGGAGGGCATTAAAAATTCACAACATTCAAAATATTTCATTAACATGACACTGTTGCATTATATTCTGCTCTGCAGAATATAATCATTTCGGAAATTGTAATTCAGTTTATATGCATTTTATTAAACTCTGTATGGCTTTTTAAACGTGACTATAGACTATATATTACAACACCATTTCTGATTTGTTAAATTATTTTAAAGTTTCCACTGTTGATTTATTATTGATTTGGCAGGTAGATGACATTAATATTGTTTATATGCCATTAAGGTGTTGTTGACTCTCTGTATATATTCTTGAAGGAAAGATATGGAATAGCAAAATGGTATGGCCAGTATATGCATGCTATATGCTTGACATATATCTATATATAATTAATTCCAGAAACAAACTGAGGGATTTAGCCAATTGCAGAAGAAATGCAGTTCGAAATGTTAAGAAGTTCATAAGATATGGATGTCAACTTGCAAGGCATTCCTGACCTGCTCTCAAGTTGCCATAGGCCGGGAGTTGGGGAATAGAGCCTCACAGCTGCATCAAGAAACTTGCATTTCAGTCAAAACAAAGCACATTCCAGCCGGCTACTTTAAGGTCACCTCGATGGAGACCCACAGTGGCTGGAGAAAGTGACTTCTACAACCTGCAAAATTGCTTCGTTGGGGAATGTGATTGATGACACACTTTGGGGGGAGGGGGAAACAGGGTCAGAGCCAAGGTGCGAATTAAGTGAGGTCAGAGTTGGCTTCACTTGGTCCGTGCCAACAGTCAGTTCCTAATAAATAACTGGATTCCTTTTGAAGCTTGGCTTTAGGCTCATGATTTAATTAGGGCATCAGTCGGAACCTTAACAGCAAGCCAACTCTCCCAAAACTAATCAAAATGACCGGGATTCCTGAGTCCTGGGCCCTCCATTCACTTCCCAACACCTGGGGTATGTGGAGAGAAGCTCAGACTACCATGGTAGAGGGAGGACTATCCGAAGTGAGCCTGTTCCAGGCGATCCAGAGCGGGGCAGAACTTGCCCTTATCCAGAGAACTCCAGGAACCAGCAGCCCAATCAGAAGCAAATTGCAGCTCTCTCTGGACATCAAAGTCAAGACAGCTGAGATGAATCTTAGCGACCGAAACAAAAAGGGATGAGTATTGGTGGAAAACAGTCCCTAAAGCAGCTGAGGTTGAGCTTCCTCACCCTAGTGTTTAGAGCTGGGGGAAACCCCTAAGCAAGCTAGGAAGACTGGAATGGGTTATGGACTGGGAACAGGCCAGACTTCCAAAAACTCTGATGGAACCCTTGGGGGGGATCCTTAGAACAGCTGAGGGAGAAATTTGATTGAACCACCCTTTGTGATTAGGGACTGTTGTGCCACCCAAAAGAGAGGAGGATTGCAACTGAGCCCTTTGAAGTGAGGAGAAGCAGATGGGAATGCAGACTCCCTTCTCCACCCACCAGAAGGAGAATGAGCCCGAGGCTGCTGCTGGTGGCTCCTCTGTGCAACAGGCAAGCTGCTCAAGGCAGGTGGGCCCTCCTCTCTATGAACTAGAGCCGAGGGAGACCGCCAAACACACCAAGCACAGGCATATGGGGGCCAATATGATGAGGGAGGAGCAGTGCTGAATGAACCACCCTGACTCGGGGGAAATTCGATGGGGACTCAGAGCAACTGGCGTTATTCCTTGACTCTGCTAGAGTCTGCCTAGAGCACTATGGACACCTTTCCCATTGCACAGAGCCATGGTAAATACGATCACTGGAGGGTTAGAGGGAGAAGCAAAGGAATGGCTAGCAGTCCTCCATAAGAGGAGAGTCCCCGAGCTGCAAGACGTTGATGACTTCCTACAAGAGCTAGAAGCCAGATTTGAGAAGGTGGAGGAGGTTCCGTACGTGGAGGATGAGCTTCGAAACCTAAAGCAGGGAGGGTGACCCATTAAGGAACACATCTGTGAATTCAGGAGAGTCGTGGGGAAGCTGCCAATGCACGTCTAGGCTGGATTAACAGAGGGATAGAATCAAGATCATGTGAAGTGTTAATACCACTTTATAAGTATCTTGGTAAGACTACACTTGGAATACTGCATCCAGTTTTGGTCACCACAATATAAAAAAGACTCTGGAAAGAGTGCAGAGAAAAGCAACAAAGATGTTGAAGGCTAAAATATATGAAAAACAATTGCAGGAATTGGGTATGTCTAGTCCAGAAAAAATAAGGCCTAGAGGTGACATGATAGCAGAATTCCAATATTGGAGGGCCTGCTACAAAGAAGGAGGATCGTTAACCTAATATCCCAAAGTTCCAGAACACAAGAAACAATGGATGGAAACTAATCAAGGAGAGAAGAAACCTAGAACTAAGGAAATAATAAGCCAAAGTGTGAGATTTAAAATTCCCAAATTATACTCACAATTCCAAGACAAGTCTGGTTAACAAAATCAAAGATTTATTGGAGAAAAACATGAAAATAAAGAAAACAAGAAAAGCGGTTGCAAGCGCGGCCTCTTAGACTCTTCCCAGATGGATTGAATTCAAAGAGCACAAAAAGCAGTTTTCAAGCTATACATTTTATACACCTTCACAATGCATGCCATGCCCAAGGAGCCCTCCCAAATCCCCCTTATTCTCTTTTTTTTTAAAAAAATTGATTTATATGCTGCCCTTCTCCGGAGACTCAGGGCGGCTTACAATGCGTTAAGCAATAGCCTTCATACTTTTGCCCCCAACAAACTGGGTCCTCAATTTACCCACCTTATAAAGGATGGAAGGCTGAGTCGACCTTGAGCCTGCCTGGGACTGAACAAGCAAGTAATTGCAGCAGCTGGATCTTAAATGCTGCCTTTGTAGGCAGCACTTAAATCATCCTTTAAATTATTTTACATTTTAAAAGGGTCTTCTTGACAATTTCCCTCCATCTCCGATGTTCCTGTCTCCTAATAGCTTTTTGCCCAAGGCTTAAGTTCCTGTTTCCTGAGGAGCTCTTAGCAAGTCATAATGCATTGTCTCCACTGATTATCATTTGGGGTCACTTTACATAGTCAAAAAACAGCAGACAGATAGTTTCACACTTTACAATTTATAAAAGAATAACCTTTATTTATTTCCTTTAAAAGGAATGGCTTGTCTTCAGAAGTTGTGGATGCTCCATCATTGGAAACTTTTAAAAAGAGACTGGAAAGCAATTTGTCTGAAATTGTCTGATAATTTGACATAGCAGGTTGCAAAAGTAAAAAGTGATTGTGTTCCACTGAGTTCCACTTTGCAAATTATAATATGAATTTTAGATATATTTGTATATAAAGCATATGCATTTCTCTGCATTGCTAAATACTAGAATCATTCTTATCTAGAGTTAAGAAAAGGCATAAGAATATATTGCATGGCATATTTTCATTAAAGTAATGAGATCTGGTATGGTGACTTTTCTCTGGCAATAAACCTTTGATCTACTCTTGTAACCGATTTAGGTCCGCTAAGGGCTTTCTGCATTAAGCTTCAGTCCTTTCTGTGGCACTGTATCTCTTCAGCATGCTACTTTAGGCAATGCTTAAAGAATTCCTCTCAGCAATCTTCCTAGTCACTCACAAACTCATCCAGCTCAGGTTACAAGCCCATACTATGCTTTAATAAAACAGCCAGACCAACAGTTTCTGTCTTTTACAAGCACCAACTATCTGGTCCATTTCTCTTTTCAAGATGACTTCTCCCTCTCCCCTCCCCCTCCCTTCCCCCCTCCCCCCTCCTTCTATTAGAAGATAAAAGCTAATAAAATACAGCAAGGAAGAAAAAAGGTATCAAAGAAAAACAAAAAGTGAAGAAATAAAAATATAAGAAAACCTCAGCTTCATTGTCTATCCATTGCAGGGTAAGGCCTCTTCCGCATGTTTACCAACCAATTTGGTCCTGAATTTTCTTTTGCCAATTGGGCCTGCAATACTTGTTGGTGTCGTTAATCCATCTTGGTTTCAGTTTCTTTCATGGACACTTTTTATTAAGTGGGATTCATTCTATGGCTGCCACTACCATCCACCTACCATCAGTTCTTCTTCCTATGTGACCAGCCCATTTCCATTTCAATTCTTTTACTCTTTTCTTGTAAACAAGTTTTATTAGAATTTTTCTTTCATCTTACATATTTTATAAACAGAGTGTTGACTGGGTCACATCTTATATATCTTATACATATCAATCTTTACAATCTATTCCAATCTTTCCATTTTTTCCATATTCATCAATTATATATAATTCTTTATCACAAATTAATCATCTTTCACCTTATCTTGTTATTTCGGCTTCTACCATATTACTTTTCTTTTTCAAGTCCATTTTACATATTTCCAATTTCAGCCATAATATTCTTTTTCCATATTTTTTTCTTATCTTAATTTCTTCTTAATACATAAACAATATCACTATCCATCCTTAATTCCTAATCTCTTACAATAACATCAGTTAATTATCTTATTTTTCCATTACAAAATATTTTTCTCAAAATCCCCATCCCACTTTTTAACATTTCAACTTTATCTCTTAATTTAAATTGTCTTCAGAATTAAACCAAATTGCCATTTCATATTTCATCTGCTATTCTGTTTTACTGTAAGCAATATACATCATCATATTCAAATCTTTCATTAAAATTAGTTGACCATCCACAATTAATAATACAGTTCCTTTAAATCTACTAATATGTACCTTATTTCCCTTCCTCCTTTCCATTAATCTTCCCTTCTTTAACCATGTTCTCTTAGTCTCTCCAAAATTTCACTTCTTAATAATTTTCTCCTTTTATCCCGTTCTCTTAACTTCTTCTTCTTTTTAATTTTTATATTTATTAAAACTTTTCTTCTGGATCACTTTTAGATATATTATTCGAATAGTTCTCCCCAAGCTTTCTCCTAATCTCTTTCTACTCTTTCCTTCTTTACCCTTTGATTGATTCTTTTTTGGGAGATGTTTTCCCCTATCTACTCTTTTTTTGCCACTGTAAATTCCAGTGAAATCATCTAACTGCCTTTTGCATTCAATTCCTTTTCCTTTAATATTGTTTCCTTGCTCCTCATTTATGGTCTCTTTTACCACCTTCTCCCCTATTTCCTGTTCTGTGTATTCCAACATAATTTCTGACTTTTTATTATCTTTTAGTGATTTACGCATATTTTTAAACATCTCAATTAATTTCTCATACATCCAAGACTTCATATTGCCAATTTAAGTAATTGTTAAAACTTTTGAGTTATGTCACTTTTAATTAAAACTTAAAATCCATATAGTCTCTTTTTGTTTTCAAATAATGTCCAGTTCAAATATTTATCCAGTCCACTCTAAGTTAAAGATTTGTTATTTCCCAAAGCTGTTGAGAATCGAAGCCAAGCAATGTAGAAAAATAAATACTGTTTAAAAGTTCTCACAGTTTCCAAATTATCTTTTAGTAGTCAAGGTCACAGTTGTACTTTCTCTATCTTCTAACAAATATTGCAGTACTCTCTTTCCACCAGCAGATGTCTCTCTCAAATCCACAATATCCTCAAACCAACTAAATGTCAAATCTGTTAAATCCACATAAAAAATACTTTTCCTTGGGTTCTTTTCTTTTGTTACTTTTAGTTTCCCCAAATCCAATTGTAGATACGAAAACTTCCTGGGGCTTTAGTATTTTAGCCTCCTCTTTGTTTTTGTCCCTCCATAGAATTTCCCAAATGCCAATTAGCCACTCATTTCAGCTCCGGGAGACCTTTTAATATTCCAATTTGAAATTTTCTTTTACCTGTGAGTTGGCCAATCACTCACCTGGTACCAGTACTCTGTTCAAACACTGCTCCTGCACAAAAATTTAGTTCAGTTGCCCCAGCTTTAGAGTGGTCATTTTACAATGGCCGCCACCCCCGCCGCTGGTCCGAAGAGCTGCCTCTGAAATTTTGAGGAACTTGCCTGTTCCTCTTGGTTGTCCAAGATGTCTCTCCTTCACTGTTCCTACAGGACAGTTCCAGTCTGAAGACCCCTTGACAGCAGTTTGTCCGGCTGGATTTCGCGGAGCTCGTTGGAGCCCACTAACACTTCCACTCCTCTCCCAATTCTTTTACTCTTTTGATGATATCATGTACATTTGTTTGTTTTCTAACCCATGTGTAGGTCTTTCTCTTTAGGAGGAGGTTGTTCTTGAAAATTATGTTTAGCTTGCTGAATCCCTGCCAACCACATTTAACACACTGTTCAATTGAAATAGGAATGGTTTGGTCACCTAGCAAGAAGAACTGAAGGCAGTCATAGAATGGATCCCATTTGATAAAAAGTGTTTACAAAAGAAACCTAAAACAAGATGGATCAATTACATCAGCAAGTATTGTGAGCCCAGTTGGCAAAAGAAAGCTCAGGACTATATTGGCTTTAGCAGTAATATGTTCACTATTGTTCACAATCTAAGATTGGATTGGATTCCTGGTCTTGGAATATGAGTGAGAACCAGTTTGGTACAACTAAAGATGCTGCCCAGAAACCAGGAGACTGTGAATTCCAGGCCTCCCTTCCAGGCCCCCTTAACCATAAAATCTAGTTAGATAACTTTGGATCAGTTACCCCCTCTCGGCCTAACCCATCTCACAAGGTAGTGGTTATGGGGAAAATAGGACGCAAGAATACCAGGAGTCTTTGTTTAGTTCTTGCCTAGTTTAGCAATCATTCAGAATTACAATGATTAAAAATAAGCCGTGACTGATTCTGATCCTTGCACTTACAATCTGGGTAGGTCTGAAGAGGAAAGCTGAAATCAGTCAGTCAGTCAGTCAATCAGTGAGTACTTCATTTAATGACCAAATTACTGGTCCCATTTGTAGAAGGTGTTCTGAACTGTGCAGCCTTCGTGTTTGAATGATCTACTTTCCCTTCCTTCCTTTTTCCCTATAGCACATTGTCTAAACTACTTTCTGGAGAGCTTTTATGCCCAAATCAAGTAGCATTCAGGTTGGCTCTGATTTTCCAAAAGAAGCAAATAAAAAATAATAAAATAAAATAATAATATAATAACAGAAAATAGTTTTTTCAGCAAGTAGCTCCACAGACAGAACATAGTAGCTTGAAGCAGCTAAGAAAGACCACTTTGGATGCAATTGTCCGACCTGCCCCAGTCTCATTTCTTAGGGAAGCAAAACTCTCGACTTTTTTACTAAGAGATGCTGATTGCAGGAGAGTCTCTCTGCATCTCTTATATATTTAAAGATATCCAGCACAGGAGGAATCTGGATGAAGCTTCTCCCCACATTCAATCTCATTCTAGTCAGTCACTTGAGCCAACAATGCATGCATGGTCCCCAAAGTAGAGATAATGCCCTTTCCAGGTTGACCAAGATTACAGATTCCACTTAATGTCACACCCAGTCTGATCCCTTAGGGAAGCAAAACTCTCAACTCCATTTGAAGTGAAAAGGCACTTTTACTAAGAGATACTGATTGTAGGAGAATCAAGAGGAATCTAAAATTCCCATGCACTAATGCAGAAGTAAAAACTCCACTTTCCTCAAGTTCTCCTCCCATAGTCCATCCAAGATGTTATGAGAAACTCTGAGATGTTTGGGCTGGTGAATTTCCACACTCAGGGCAAACAGCTTTGAAGATGCCAGTGCCAGCACGAACTGGATTCCAACCTCCTCTGTTCTTCCTCAACTGTCAATTCCTCCCTCCTAATTTCCTGCCCTAAATGTATAGAGCAAATTGCCCATTTGTTCCCCCCTCCCTTTCCCTTTGATGACAGAATGCCGGTAAGGCAACAAGTTTGTAATAAAGCTTAAAACTACTTGTTTTACTTCTTAAAAAGCTGGATTGTCTCCTTTGCTAGTCTAATATTTATATATTGACAATAAGATATGATAAGAACAAGAACCTTCAACAAGAACCTTCAACCTTCAATAGTTATAGCTTCAAAAGAAGATTAATCATAGATCAGAATGTTATCACAGCAGGGGTGAAATCTAGAAATGTTCCCTACTGGTTCTGTGGGCTTGGCTTATTTGGTGGGTGTGGCTTCATGGTCAGGTGATTCAGTGGGCGTGGCTTGGTGGTCAGGTGACCAGATGGACATGACCAAGTCAACATCATTTCTTTGCCCTTTTTTGACCTACAAAAAGAAAATATATCAATTATTTCCTGCAATTAATACTTAAATAAGAATAAACAAAGTACACAAAACAATAAGAGGTATTTGTGTAACACAAATACTTACATAAGAGCAATAAAATGTTGTCTTCGACATCGCTTCTTGCACCAATGATAATAATAACCTTCAAAAAGAAGATATACCATGATATACAAATCTAACTATTTAATACTTAAACAAGAATAAAAGAAGTACACAAAACAATTAAAAAACAATTAAAGAGGTACACAAATACTTACATATTGTAAATACTTACAATAACTCTACAGAGGAATTATTGAGTCTGTGATCTGCACCTCTATAACTGTCTGGTTTGGTTCTGCAAGCCAACAAGACAGACACAGACTTCAGAGAATAATTAGAACTGCAGAAAAAACAATTGCTATCAACCAGCCTTCCATTGAGGACCTGTATACTGCACGAGTCAAAAAGACGGCTGTGAAAATATTTACAGACCCCTCATATCCTGAACATAAACTGTTTCAACTCCTACCCTCAAAACAATGCTAAAGAGAGCTGCACACCAGAACAACTAAACACAAGAACAGTTTTTTCCCAAATGCCATCACTCTGCTAAACAAATAATTCCCTCAACACTGTCAAACTATTTACTAAGTCTGCATTACTATTAATCTTCTCATTGTTCCCACAACCCATCTCCTTCCACTTATGACTGCATGACTGGACTGTATGACTGTAATTTTGTTACTTGTATCCTTACGATTTATATTGATATTATTTCCTGATTGCTTATTTGTACTCTATGACTATCATTGTCATAGTACCTTATGATTCTTGATGAACATATCTTTTCTTTTATGTACACTGAGAGCACATGCCCCAAGACAAATTCCTTGTGTGTCCAATCACACTCGCCAATAAAAAAAAATCAATTCAAATTCAATTCAATTCAATAAAACTGTTAATCATCTTTAGCTATAAGATGTTTCCACATAGCTATATCAGTGGCACTTTCTTTACTTCCACTTTTCTTGAACTTTTTGCGTGGATCATTGGCTGAGCGATGGTGATCTCTGAACCATTTTTTCACTGCAGGAATAGGGTCCCATTTTGGAAGAGGTAGGCCTATAACACTGATGGACATGAGGTTGGTTAAATTGGAAACGGTTAGACGACTTCTGCTCTCTGAACATATGAACTTCATTTTCAAGAAACACCTTTCTGCTTCTGAAAGATGCTTTTTTAATACTGTCAGGAATTGCATACCTCTTCGAATCTTTTAGCATATTCTCCACAAAATCTCTACATTGATGTTAATGTTGTAATTGAAAATGTCACCAAATGTGCGCAGTTGTTCTTCAGCTACTGCCCATGGAATGACTATTTCCTCAAAATCCCAGTACACTGGCACCAAAAAATGTGGAAACTGTAGTTTATTTGTGGTGTCTTGCAATTGGCTACCAGTTTTTAAATGTTCACAGTCCATCAGTCGTTTCTGCAAATTTTTGATAATACTGTCTAAAAGTCTTTCCCAATGAAGACCAACAAATCGATGATTTTTCTATGAAGTTGATATTTTTGAAGGTTTCTGAGGTAATTAGTCCATCAACTTTTCTTTCGTATGGGCCCTTTCCCTTTGTAAGCAGTTCAAATGCTTTTATTGATCTTCTCACCAGTTTTTCAGCCTTTATTATGTCTGTATTGCGTGCTTGCAGTGCAGTTGAAAGAAGTGAGATTTGCTCCAAAATATTGATCATCAATGCCAAAAATTTAAGAAATATTTATTTTCCAGACCGGCAGCCATACCAGAATACTTTGCATTTGCATGAAAGTATTGATGTAGTACTGGATAAGCACGCCACACAGCTATGGTTGCCCTTTAACTACAGGCAGCCCATCAGGCCCAAAAACTTGACCAATCCTTATGAAGTTAATGTCAAGTTCTTTAGATATTTCATCAAATTAAATATTTGATGAAATTTCTTATTGGATTACTGAAAAATGGAGCATATCTTATCAATAAATATTTTAAAATGATTTACTTGCTTTATTTCCTTTATGGCATCATCTAAATGAAACAAGTTGGAGGAGATGGTTCAAGCAATGCCATATGATTATGTTTGGAAACTTTTTTGCTATTCTGGTATTCACTCCAGATTTTCTTCCAAGCATAACACTGACACCATCAGAGCAGAACGCGCTATTAATTTCTTATGTAGATAGTCCTGAGTAAATCCAACCTTACATAAACTTTCAAAAACTGCAGAACATATTGTCTCTGCATCTTGTTTCTTCAATTCAACAACCTCGACAAAAATTGTTGGTGGGTCCTCTGAGTCCTCAACTTTTATGAAAACTATCAAAACTGGTTAGCAGGATACTGTTGAGGCTTCATCAATGATCAGACATATTTTCAGATTCTATGCAGTGATGCTGGTAAACGTTTGGGTTTTAATTTTGTTTGCAATGCACTCAACTATTTTCACAACCATTGGCCTTGAATGCAATCCTACCCCCAGATCTACTCCATTTTCAGTTTGTAATTCTATCAATTCCTCTATGCTTGAAATTGGTCTGCATGCTTTTGCCAGGCTGCAATGGTCAACTGGGTGACTGGGCGACCAGGCGATTGGGTGGTCATGGGTAGTGGGGGGCAGGGATTATTGCTACTGGTTCTCTGAACCACCGACCACCATTGCTACTGGTTCGGCTGAACCGGTCTGAACCGGGAGCAATTCACCCCAAGTCACAGTGAAACATGGATTTTCATAATTAAGTGGATTTTAAATTATGTTATTTGCTTCTCTACAGTAAGGATTCTATGCAATAGGACTAATAGATGCAAGCTATACTGTATCATGTCTTATATCATAAAATCTAATTCTGTCCTCAAAAATCATTCTTGCTCAAATGGTCCTTTAACTGATTTTTTAAACAAAAATAAAAACAGATGGTATAGAGAATCCATCAGGCATTAAGGCACATATGTATGGTCACATTATTTACCATAGATATAATGATGAAGATACAGGAGTTTTTCTATGGGAAATATAGAAAATATATAAAATAAAACATTTAAACAAAGCACTATACTTAATGAAACATTTTGGGAAATGCATATTTATATGCTCACCTACATATATTCTCAAACACATTTCCAAAATATATAGGCACGGTTTGGAGGTTTGGATATAATTTTCCAACTGTAAACTATAAATGGCTAATGATTTTGAACAAGTTTCATGATTATTTTTAATAAAAATTAAAAGCCATGTTATTTGGTACAATTTTACATATTAGTGTTAGAGCTGTACAAAGCTTTGATGTGGTATAATTGAATTAAAAGCAAATTCATTTGAAATATTATATCATTAAAGATTCAGAAAGTGATTTTATGTCAGATTAGAACAGCTGAGCAGTTCTACTTTGGTTGCATATCTAGCTTATTAGTGTTTTTCTGGACATGGGTATCATTCATATTATTTTCCTCAAAGCAAAGCAGCCTGATGAGTTGGATTAATCTTGCTTCCATGCTTGGTGAGATGGGATGCATTGCCTCCAATCCTATGTTGTTAACAAGGCTCTTCTTTGACAAATGTTGTAAACTGATGAATTGTTGCTGTTACTACACTTCTTGCAGCTGAACTTTCCATTTATTGATAACATTTATTAATTTACTTTTCATCTGGGCAACCTCCAGATTTAATAACCTGTTTTCCCAACAATAAGACATCCCCTGATAATAAGCACATGGCAGTAAGATCAAGTATTTATTTCAGGGTTCAAAAAAAATATAAGACGGGTTTTATTTTGGGGGAAACATGGTACCATAAGAAATTTCATTGAATAGATCTATGAGATGTGCTTATTTTTAATTACTTGGATATAAAAATTATTTTTTTAATTTAGTGATTCAGACATTGTTACTAGAAATTCACCTCTGCCCCATCACCCCAGTTATTTATTTATTTATTTATTTATTTATTTATTTATTTATTTATTTATTTATTTATTTATTTATTTATTTATTTATTTATTTATTTGTGGCTTTGCCTAATGGAAAACTTTGGGAGCATCTTTAAGTATTAAACATTTTCAAGAACATTTTAATAATAGTGGAAACATACTCAAGTAGCAATCATGAGCCCTTGACAATTTAAAAGTGATCAGGGGAACATAAGATTGACTCCAATCAACTGCACCTGGTTTGATAATTGCTCAACTGATTATAATTCAATAATATAAAACCAATTCAGGAATCTTAACTTAGACTGCATTAGCCTCCCATTTGCAACACAAGAGGAAAATTGCATTATTTTTTCATCAAAACAATTCTAACTTTTATGCTATTATTTTCTATTAGTACAACTGTGTTCTGTTGTTTTTAAATATATTGTTCCTTGATCCTATAATGACAATAAAATGGATTTTAATGTGTGGAAATACATACATGAATAACATGTTTGTTTTAAAGTTTCCAAAGTTCCTTGTTTTTTTTTTCCTTCCTTTTTTCTTTATATGAATTGTAAAAAGCCTGATGTTCTGAAGGGAACCAATAATTCAGTTGGTAAATTGTATTTCTCATTCTGCAATACTGACTAGCCGGATGCAGAAATACAAATTAAAATAACAAGGACATTAGCTCCAGCTGTGCAAGATGATGGATCAGCAACATGATCTCCAACGTCCAATGACGGATATGGTACAAGAAGAAGAAGAAGAAATGCAAGATGGCTAAGTTACTGGATATGCCCCATCTTTGGACAATTTTGAAAGAAGCAGACTATCTCGACCAATTTTAAAACAGGTTTATGGACGGATTACCTGGTCAGTGTTGGTCAGTCTTTTGGATACTTGTTTGAAATCTGCCAGGAGATTCGCATACCACTGAACTTGCCAATATTCAAGCATTATTAGTCATTAAGGATTTTTTTCTAAAAACTATTAAAAAGGCCATTGATTCATTTTATAACAATATTGTTGTCTTACTGGCTCAATTGCATGATGTCTAATAAACTCCCATTGAAACTTTCATAAAAGGTGAACAACACTCTCACTGAAGATACTGTAGATTGATAAAGTACAAGGCAACATTCTTTTCCTATTTGGCTCACAAGAATATTTGAAGGTGATAGATCAGTTCTTGTCATAATAAATTATGTAATTTTCCAATGTATATTCTTTGATGACTATGAAGTTATTGGGAGTTAAAAGCATATTTTTTTGTATCCATAAAGTTATATCCCAAAATATATCAACAGATCAGAGCTATCATTACTTCAACTGCTTCACATGAAATCGTTGCATACTTTGATTTATTATTGCCAGCATGATAGCTTGTTTGTGAATGTTAATTAAATGCTGAAAATAATGCTAATTTTTCCACAACTCTGATATCCTAACTGTAACATATCCTTTGACTGAAACCTGGTGAACCAGAGAATCTGTAGCCCAGCCAATAGTCTTTACAATAGTACAGGTAGTCCTTGCATAATGATTGGTCACCTAACAGCTATTCGATGTTACAGCAGTCTGTCATACTTATGACCCCATTTTGAAGTTTCAACTGCTGCAATGCTCCCATGGTCATTTGCCCTTATGACCAACTGCGGGGATGCTCCAACCCTACATCTCTATCCCCACCCTGCCCCACTGGGTCTCAGGAGGCCTTGGGCTGCTACCCCCAATCGCCTATCATATACTTACCTTCTGAAGTTCTCTGGACACTATATTTAGAAATAAGGGTGTTCTATTCCAGAACCAGGCGGCACTCGGAGGTCAGTATGCAACAACTTTATTAACAATTCAAGGAACAAGAACACCACAGAAAATAATGACAGCTCTTTAAATACCAGAGACAACAGGTGAACAACCAATAACAACTTAGCTAATCTCCCGCTAGAATGTTGCTCGTGGCTTGGCCAATCAGCACACGATAGCAACAGGGACAGCTCCGCCTCGGTCGCAGAGGCGAGGACTTAACACCCCTCTGTACCCGGATGGCGCATGCGTAGTCAGATAAGTACGCTGGCCTGCGTCGGACCCGCCCCGATCTTCTTAGTGTAGGAGTGGCCTCAGGATAAGGTGGAACGATGTTCTCCGGGCAGCTGAGAGGCGGAGGCGTGACCGAGGGCGGACCTTCCGAAGGTTGCGGCGACACGGGAATGACAGGTAGGTTTTCCGGCGATGATCGTTCCGGGGTGAGCGGCCTACCGGAAGGTGGTTGGCCCCCTCGATTATCCGGGGTCTGGCCAGTCTGTGGAACTTGGTGGTCGCGGGAAACTGCTGCGGCCAGAACCCTCCGGCGTAACTGGTTTACATGTCGGTTCCACATTCGTCCGTCATCCAAGAGGACCCTATAAGAGTAGGGCCCCGTTAGTTCAAGTACCTGACCCGGTAACCACTTATCTCCAGCCCCGAAGTTCTGGGCGTACACCGGATCATTAATTTCAAATGCCCAACAACGCGGACCAGAAGCTGGGTCGGGTGCAGGCTCATAGGATGGGTGCAGCCGGTCCAATGTTGTCCGCAACCGGCGCCCCATAAGTAGCTCAGCTGGGCTTGCTTTGGTGACAGGACAAGGGGTAGAGTGCTGTGCCAACAAATATTGGCAAATCTTACGCTGCCAATTTCCAGCCTCCAAATGGGCCAAGGCTTCTTTAGCTGATCTAACGGCCCGTTCGGCCAACCCATTAGCGGCCGGATGGAAAGGGGCCGTGGTAGTGTGCCTGATTCCCAACTGTGCTAAGTACAAACGGAACTGTACAGACGTAAATTGGGGCCCATTGTCCGTAACTATAGTGTCAGGCAGTCCATGGGTGGAAAATAGCCTATCTAAAACCCTAATTATCGTTTCCGAGGAAGTGGTGGTCATTGTAGCCAGTTCCACCCATTTAGAATATGCATCGACCACCACTAGGAATGAACGCCCCTGAAAAGGCCCTGCAAGATCCATATGGAGACGAGCCCATGGAGCCCTGGGGGACTCCCAATGCCTAGGTGGCGCAGCGGGGGGGGGCCGCTCTAGATTGTTGGCAATTTGGGCAGGTAGCAACACAACGCTCTATGTCCTGATCCAGCCCAGGCCACCACACGTACCCACGACCCAGGGCCTTCATGCGGACCACCCCGGGGTGAGCCTGGTGGAGGCTAGCCAGGATCTGCTGCCGGAACTTTGGGGGAATGACTACCCTACAACCCCACAGAAGACAACCCCGCAGGGAGGATAGTTCGTGCTGCCGGCGGAGATACGGCAAAAACTCTGGGGCAGTAGGACCCTGCGGCCAGCCCCTGTGCACCCAATCGATAACACGGGAGATGACAGGATCGGAACCTGAGGCCGCTCCGATGTCGGAAGCGGTGACAGGAAATTGTGAGTCCTCTAAAAAGAAAACGGTGGAGGCAGGAGCGGGGTCCTGGACAGGATAAGGGAGGGGGCAACGGCTAAGCGCATCGGCGTGCCGGATAGCCGAACCCGGCTTGTACACCAGCCGATAAGAATACGCCGCCAAAAACTCAGTCCAGCGGGACATGCGAGGCGACAAAATTTGGGGGGTCTGGCGATCCCCAGCAAACAGACCTAACAGCGGCTTATGGTCGGTCACCAGAGTAAAAAACCGGCCATACAGGTAATCATGGAAGCGCTTGATTCCGGCCACCGCCGCGAGCGCCTCCCGATCAATTTGGCTATAGTTACGTTCGGGGGCAGAAAGGGTGCGGGAATAAAAAGCAATCGGGGCTTCAGAGCCGTCGGGAAAAGTGTGACTGAGCACAGCACCAACCCCATAAGGTGACGCATCGCAGGTCAAACAGAGTGGAAGGTGAGGGTCATACTGCACCAAAACAGCATCCGATGTCAAAAGATCTTTGACAGCCCGGAACGAGGCAGCCGCCTCAGGGCTCCAGTGCCACGGAACTTTAGCGTCCAGCAGCCTATGCAGGGGCTCGGCCACGGATGCCTTATGGGGCAAAAACATCGCGTAAAAATTAAGGAGCCCCAGGAAAGCCTGTAATTCAGCCTTGCAAGTAGGGGCGGGAGCTTTTTTAATGGCGGAAACTTTAGAGGGAGTAGGATGGATGCCTTGCGCATCTATCAAAACCCCAGAAACTCCACTCTTGGCACCCCAATGGCACACTTCTCACGTTTAAGGCGCAGCCCGGCCTGGCGCAGGCGAGAGAGAACGGAGCGCAATTTGGAAAGGAGATCCGAATCATCGGTGGCGGAGACAAAAACGTCATCAAAATAGGGAACAACCCCGGGGATGCCCTGCAGCATGCGCTCCATTAAGCATTGGAAAATCCCCGGGGCCACACTCACCCCAAACTGCAGGCGCGTACATTTGAAAGCGCCACGGTGAGTGACTATAGTTTGGGCCAATGCAGTGGGCTCATCAACCGGAAGCTGTTGATAGGCCTGAGCCAGATCCAATTTAGCAAACACCCGACCCCTACCCAGCGAGTGAAGAAGGTGCTGTACAACAGGCACCGGATACGAATTGGCACTCAGGGCCTTATTGATAGAACACTTATAGTCCCCGCATATCCTGATAGAACCATCTTGTTTAAGGGGAATAACTACAGGGGTCTCCCAATTCGAGTGATCCACGGGCACAAGAACCCCTTGCTGAATCAACTTGTCCAGCTCCCTGTCAACCCGGGGCCGCAATGCCAACGGCACCCGACGTGGTTTAAGACGGATGGGGGCCACTTGGGGGTCAAGATTAAATGAAATGGGCTTCCCAGTATATCTCCCCAGGCCCTTTCCAAATACATCGCTAAACTCCTGCGCAAGCACCCCTGCGATGTCTGAAGAAATAGAATGCACCCCAGACACAGTAAGATTCAGGGAGGCAAACCAGTCTAGCCCCAGGAGACTTGGCAGGTCATTTTTCACTACAATGAGGGGAAGCCGGGCAGAGAACGTTCCATAAGACACCTGGAAGAACCCACATCCCAGGGTGGGGATAGTCTTGCCCTGATAATCGCGCAAAGTCACTGAACAGGGCTGTAAGTGTTGGCGGGACAAGTGGGGTAAAAGACGGGACAAAGTGGACCACGCGATGAGGGATCTCGACGATCCAGTGTCCACCTCAAAACGGCAGGCAGCCCCCTCCAGACAGACGGTAATGAAGATCTTACGGGAGGCAGATGAAGTGGAGGCAAGATCAACGTCGCAAACATCTTCATGATGAGAAGCTGCAAAACACTCGGCACGCCGCGGCGCAGGTTTTCGGATCAGGCGGCGGTTCCTAGGGCCCTCAGCTGGTGCGGAAAAGGCTGGAATGGCTGCGCGGCAGACCCGGGCCAGATGCCCTCTCTTTCCGCAACGGCGGCAAACAACGGACTTGAATCGGCAGTCAGCCCTGTGATGCGGGCCTCCGCAACCCTCACAGGATGCAGGCGGCAAACTAACAGCGGCTGTAGGGCGTTTTGAAGCCTTCAGGCGGCCGATTCGCTCATCCTCTTCAGAAAACTCTTCACCAACAGCATTCCCTTGATGAACAGCCGAATGCTTTCCCACAGCAGTGGTACAAGCCTGGAATCTCTGAATTTCAGCAGATGACTTGTCTGACATCTCCGCGGCCCGGGCTTCATCAAGGGCCACCTGGAGAGTCAGTTCAGAACGTGCCAGCAACCGCCGCTGTAGCTTTAAATCTTTAATGCCGCACACAAGTTGGTCCAATAACATCTCGTCTAACTCATGGAATTCACAGTGGAGGGCCGCGGCACGCAGGGAAGCTACATAGTCATTGACGGATTCGCCCTCACCTTGCAATCGCTGCCGAAAGGCATGACGTCGCGCGATGCGTGAGGGAGCCGGGGAGAAATGATTCTTTAACTTCGCCAATAACGCCTCCCAAGGCACATCAAATACGGATTGAGGAGCGACCAGGGCCCTAGCCGTTCCAAAGATCTCGCCCCCACAGGAACTGAGGAAGTACCCTCGTTTCCTGGCACCGGAGAGACCGGACAGGTCATTAGCTTGGAGAAAGCATTCAAAACGTTCAATGTAAGCGTCCCATGGCTCAGATGCGGGCACATACGGTGAAAAAGCTGGTAAGAACGTTGACATATCGACGTAGTGAGGGAAATTGCCTCACGCGCTACTGACTCCGTTACACTAATCACGGGGACGCCTCAGAACTCACGCGCCGAGCGATCCCACCCCTCGTCACCAATGTTCTATTCCAGAACCAGGCGGCACTCGGAGGTCAGTATGCAACAACTTTATTAACAATTCAAGGAACAAGAACACCACAGAAAATAATGACAGCTCTTTAAATACCAGAGACAACAGGTGAACAACCAATAACAACTTAGCTAATCTCCCGCTAGAATGTTGCTCGTGGCTTGGCCAATCAGCACACGATAGCAACAGGGACAGCTCCGCCTCGGTCGCAGAGGCGAGGACTTAACAAAGGGTAGGCCATTTATCCCTGGGCCACGTGGATGCCTTCTGGAAGTGGCTGCCATTTTCAGTGTACTCACAATTCCTGATTATCCTGAAATGGCAGCCACTGCCAGAAGGCCAGTGTGCCACCCAGGGATCAATCGCTCCATTCTGCTTACCTCTGGAGGTTTCCTCAGTGCTGCACATACTGCTTTAAGAAAGCAAGATGAAGCAACTGGGTCACAGGGTGACTTCCTGGAAGCAGTCAACATGCCCAAAATTCCTTGCTTGCTGTTACATTGAAATGGTGACTGCTTCTTGGATGCCACCACACAGCCCAGGTAGGGACTTCTACTTTTGTAATGTGGTCTGTTCATTATAGGAAAGCTTTGGAGATCTTCAAAAGAAAATTGATGATAGGGGCCAGGGAGGAAGTCCAAGCCCTACAGAGACAGACGATGAGGGGAAAAACTCTGCAGGGACCTGGTCTTATAGAAATTTCTGGTACCCATTTCAAATTTAAAACAGGTAATATATTCAGAGTCAATTTATGTCACAATATGCATTCTGTTCTGTTGATTTGAAAGGGTTCTAGATTGGTCTGCGGCCTTGGAAGTTTGTGCAGTAGTCAAACCTCTATCCAAGCTTCCTGTTTGAAAGGGCCAGATATCACAAAGCTATTACATTAGCCAATGATGCTTTGGCTACTAGGAGCAGTTCTGCCTCATTATCACTATGATGTAGAACAAACTTAGTATATTGTCAGTATATCAAAAGAAAACACATTTATCTACTGTAGAGAGACATGTTTTAGTTATGACTAGAGCCCTTTGTTTTGTTTACAACAAAATCCTTTTTATTTATTTATAGATAATACAGCTTTATAGTAGGAGCATGAATCAAACAAGACCAGGTTGCAAACATGGATGGTTGATTAGAAACCATATCAGTTTTATGCAATACACTAAGTAGGGCACTTCCATAACGATGCAGATGTTTTGTTTATTTTAACGTAGGTGGTAATTTAAGGACCAGAAAGAAAAGAAAGGTGCAAACTTTTCTAAAGTAGTTATGTGAAGAATTGAATAGAGTTGCTGAAACATATGACTCATTTTCACAGCTGGAACAATTTAGGCTAAAAGCTTAAGAATTAAGTCAGTGGACAGATTGATGGTGATGGACACTGTGTTGAATGGCAGGCATTTAATCCTGAAAGACAATTATGGAGATGAGATGATGAGGAAGAGGAGATGGTGGAAGAAGAGGCAAAAGTGAATCTCAATCTCACTGTTTACCTTCCTCTACATGGAGGAAGGTAAACAGTGGGGTACACCAAGGTTCCGCTTTAGGCCCAATATTCTTCAACATCTTCATAAATAGTTTAGATGAAGGTAGAGAAAGGAAACTCATCAATCTATAGACACTAAGCTGGCAGGAATCGCCAATATCCCAGAAGATAGACTCAAGATCCTGATGGACCTCAACAGATTGAACACTGGGACTTATCTAACAAAATGAATGTAGAGAAAAGTTAGATTTTACACAGGCCAAAACAAATTAAAATCAAATATACAAGTACAGATTAGGTGAAATCTGGCTCAATAGCAGTAACTGTGAGAGGGATCTTGGAGTCCTAGTCATTGGTGGGCTGCTGCTGGTTCAGATGGTTCAGGCAAACCGGTCATTCTGATAATCAGCTGCCCCCGCCCACCTGCCCCCGGCCTATCCTGTCCTATATTTCCTTCTTTCTGGCTCAGCTGATTCACACGGCACAGCTGATTTCTGTGTCTCTGCTGTTCTACTTACTGGGGCTGCCTGAGAAGGTAAGCAGCTGAGCTTCAAATTGCTGTATTTTGAATGCTGCACACAAGTGTGTTAGGCGCACGTGCACAAAGCCTACATGTGTGTACAAAGCGCATGCTCACAGAAGCGATTGTTAAACCAGTGGCAGCCCACCATTGGTCCTAGTGGACAGTCACTTAAATATGAGTAAGCAATGTATGGCAGCAGCCAAAAAACACAATTCTAGGCTGCATTAACACAGGCAACCAACCCGCTCACAACAACAAAGCCAGCACCCCACACCTTCCCACTAGTATTTATAAAGAGATGGCAGCTCCAATCACATTTTCCTCACACAAGCACGAAGCCGAAGACACCATCCTGAAGATGATGAGTAGGACCTCGTCGAAACGTCCCCAATCTTACATGGGAAAAAACCCGAATACACCAAAACTTGTATACACACACACACACACACACACACACACACACACACAGCACACACACACACATATATAATCTACATTTGGAAGCAACAAGGACATTGCTGTTGTTCTTAGAAATACACATATATCCATGATAACTATGCTGTGAATCTTAGCAATATTCCAAACAAATGCATATTGGATATTGTATTGTAAAGGGTTTGCAACAAATGGATGGATGATCTGAAAAGCTTCAAAAATATTTTTTCCTTGCAAATACATTATTTGTCTAAAACATATTTTTGATCCTTTTTTTCCTTTTTCAACCTTAGATTTTAAATTCATCACTGTAGCATGCTAACATCTATGTTGTAATATGATTATATACCTGTCTACTTTCTAAACATTACTCGCAATGCAGAAGAGATAATTATTTCACTTTTCATCTAAGTTACTAATTGCAGAGTACATTGTCTTCGCTCCCCCCATTCTCTTCTGACGCACAAATTCTATAATAAGTGTTGTACCGAGGAACTTGTGTAGTAAATTGAAACCTGCTACTATATTTATACATTTTCCGCATGTAGAAATATGCTATTTTTATCTAGGATTCTATTTGTGGGAGATGCCAACGTCATGAATCTCAAGTATCATGTGCTATTTATTTTTATTTATTGGAACTTTTTCAGATCTGTATTTGGTTTTTTAGATAAATATAATTCTTTAAAATACATAATACAATTAATTTGAGCAAACCAAATTTAGCAAGAATTTTATAAATATAATTCAAAGGTTAATAAGGACAGAAATACAACTTCATCACAACCTTCAGAATCCTTATTTCTAGATTGCCTGTTTTTATTTTTTTTCCTTTTAATTTTAATCATGTGTTCAAACAGTTTTTCCGTTCTCTTTTTCTTGGGATGTTTGTCTTACATAAAGCTACCACATATCTATTGCTCTTGCTCTTATTTCATCATTCCTGCTATATGACACCAAAGCAGTAGTGGGTTTCAAATCCCGTCACTATTGGTTCACTCATGGGCATGCGCTCCACTTCTGGGCATGCGCAGAAGCCTCTGGGTGGGTGAGTGGAGCCTTCTGCCGCAACTGCTACCTGTTCATCCAATCTGGGGTGAACTGGTAGCAACCCACCACTGCACCAACGGTTAATCTTCTTGGAATGCAGTTAATGTGAACTGCATTATGAAATCACAAATACTCTGATTTTTGTCATTTGCTTGGAAGGCTTATAAATATTATTTTTCACTACAGTAGTTATATTAAATGTACCTTTTATTTTAATAAATATGACATTTATTAAATGCCTCAAATATGGGGGCTTGTGTGAGTAGACAGACAGACAGACAGACAGACAGACAGACAGATTTACTGGACCCTGCTATTCAGCTCACAGTTACACATAATTTTTGTCCATATAATTAGTTTGTTTAGGTAACATCTTGCTCCGAGATCTTCCTTAAAAGATTTTGCAATCTCATTTTGTGTAACACTTGTTCATCTGATACCATCATTAAGTTTTTGGTATAGTCAATGCTCTTAGCATGACTTGTACTATTGTTTTCTAAAATACCCATCAAGATCCAATTTATAGAAAAAGAGCCTCAGATAGCTCAACAGGCTAGATAGCCTGTTATTAACACCCAGCTGTCTGCAATTGTGCAAGTTTTGCAGATGGGACCCTAAGTTACACAAGTTTGTTTTCATCACTGCTGACTTGGATAGTGGAAGTGTTCAGGTTAGTTTCTAGATACTCAGTCTTGAGTTGCAAACCCAGTTGACTAAGAAAGTCATTCCATATCTAGACATAGCACTGCAGGTCTTCCCTAATGCCAGCTGTGAGTGGACATTGTCACTGTAGAGAAAAACCCAGGAGGTACTGTGATACAAATTTTGTGTGAAGGCATCCATGACAAGAATGAACAGCTATTATCATTTACATAACATCTTTTTGCAACTCTTTAAAACAATTGTGTCTTTTTTCAGCTACAAACTATGTGTAAAAACCTTGCTCCATCCTAAATTGTTAGTGAAATTGGTCTTGAAGTACAACCAGATTATAAATTTGTGCAAAATTTTTGTTTTGCATTTGGAACAAATCTCAACTGTAGTATTTTGATATTGGTTGTATTCTAACAAAACAATACTCTAAGAAATTTAAGTTTATCTGTTAGACTGAAACTCAAAAAGTTTTGAATAATTTGACCTGAAGAGCTTGTGATGAGAAACAACTGATGTGTTACCCTGCAAAACATTTACTGATTTAAAGAGATGCAAATATGGATTGTTTACCTCCCATGTGAATCCAAAGCATAGCAGACTCCCAAAAATATTTTTTGGTAGATTTCTTGTAAATAAACAGACATGTGGCAGATGGAATGAACTACTTCAATATCTACCTTAATGTTGCAGAGCCTGGTTTAGCTCTGCAGATTAAGCACCATAATTAACATCCAGCTGTCTGCAATTATTGCAAGTTCGAATCTCCCCAGGCTCAAGGTTGACTCAGCCTTCCATCCTTTCTAAGGTAGGTAAATTGAGGACCCAGTTTGTGGGGGCAATAAGCTGACTTTGTATAAAAATATACAAAAGTATGAAGGTTATTGCTTAACGCATTGTAAGCTGCCCTGAGTCTCGGGAGAAGGGCGGCATATAAATCTAATTTAAAAATAAATAAATAAATAAATAAAAATAAAAATAAATGGCTGAACAGAGAAAACATGCTGGGATAGATTTTGATAACTGCCACTTTCTTCTCCTACAAATGGGGATGAATGACGTAACAATAAATCTGAAAACAATAACAAGAGATTATGAACAGCTATGGAAGAAAATTAAAGAATTAGGAGTGGTATTTACTCGCAAGGGATGGACTGTAGTTTACAAGAGCGGGAAAGAATAAAGTTTAGGGAACAAACAGGGTAAAATTGAAGTATTAGTACATGAAAGTTATGATATTGTTGCCATTACTAAAACTTGGTGGGATGAAACTCATGACTAGAAAGTACTGATGGAAGGATAAAAACTATTCAAAAGAAACAGATCCAATGAAAAGGGAGATGGAGTTGCATTATATGTAAAATATCACTACATCTCTACAGAAGTACTGTGATCGCTGCACATGGAAACAACACAGCCAGAAAGAAGTCTTAAACTTTATTGTTCCAACTTTACCCCCAATGTCCCATCATTAACTGCAAGTCCAGGAGCCAACCTCTATACACGCACCTCCAATAGGTCCTGTCTGCTATTAGTCTGGAGGAGCAGCACAGTCCTGAGAGTAGGCACAATTCAAGGAATTTGGCTTCAGAGAATCCTTGTCACAGGAAGAGTTAGGGACTGCAGCACCACCTGGAGTATAACTGTGTCACTGTGACCTTCCACGTAGCCAGGCCAGGCAAGCAAGGCCAACACAGCAGATAAGGCAAGCACAGCAAAGTATCCAGACATCGGTCACAGCATGTGATATTGGAAAAAAGAAACGCTTGTTCCCGACAAATGCCCCTCCAACAGCGTCTCCCTAAATCTTATTCCCCAGTTGAGCCCTAGAAGAGGAGCAGAGTCAGGGGTGAAATGCTCCTGATTCGGACCGGATCGCCCAATCTGGTAGCGATGGAGGCGGGTGGTTTGGAGAACCAGTAGCAAAAATCCCTGCCCCTCCCCATACTCAGCTGAGCTGCACAATCATCAGAGGCTTTTTCTTTTAATTTTTAAAAGCATTTTTTTCTACAACCTCTTCGACTGAAAAAATGCTTTTAAAAGTAAAAAAAAAAAAGCTTCTGATGATCCCAGTAGGGTTGCCTGATCGGCAGAGGTTTTTTTTCTTTTAAATGCCTCTGACGATCCCAGCTGAGTTGCCTGATCGGCAGAGACTTTTTTTTTAAAAAAGCCTCTGCCGATCAGGCAACTCAGCTGGGATCATCAGAGCCTTTTGAAAGCATCTTTTTACAACCTCTTCACCGAAGACGTTGTAGAAAAAATGGTTTTAAAAGAAAAAAAATTGGCCACACCCACCCAGTTACATTACCCCCCCTCCCCACCAAGCCACGCCCACAGAACCGATAGTAACAAATTTTAGATTTCACCACTAAGCAGAGTGCTCTTCTCCTGGGTTGTCAGGTTGCCCTGTGCTGATCCCACCTTCTCTCCAGTCTCTGTGCTTGGGGATCAGGGGGAGGTAATTGTTCATTGCCAGAGCTCTGGAGCTCCTCTGCTCTGCTGTCTGCCTTGTCCTCTCCCCTTGCCTGGTCATCCTGCACCCCCTCTCCCTCACTGGCAACCCGTTCCAGGACTGAGGGATGCAAGACTGCCTTGTCTTGCTCCTCTGAACATTCCTCCATCAGCCCTAGCTGCATCTCCTCCTCCTCCTCAGACTCAGGCTCCGAAGTGGCCATGACAATTACACAAATTAAGGATAAAAATCTCCTAGAATCCCTATGTGTCAAATTAAAATGGAAAAAATGATATTGCTATAGGCTTATACTACAGTCCACTCAACCAAGCAGAATAAATAGATGAAATGTTTGCTAATCAATTAACAAATGTATGTAGGAAACATAGCACAATACTAATAGGAGACTTTAACTACCCTGATATCAATTGGGAGACAAACTCTTGCAGCAAGTGGGAGATCGAACAGATCCTTAACCAACTTAGCTGACAACTTTGTCATCCAGAAGGTAGAGGAGGGAAATAGAGGAAAAGCTATACTGAACCTAATTTTTACTAATAGAGAAAGAAGTGATAGAGGGAGTTGAAGTCAGTGGAACCTTAGATGAGAGTGACCATCTCATACTGGAATTCAATATATTGCAAACACAATCAATAGAATGTAATCTAACTAGTATCTTAAATTTTAAAAGAGCTGATTTTAACAAACTAAGAAAGAGCCTTAGAAAATTTCTATGAATGAAAATCCTAAAGGGTAAAACAATTCAAGAAACTTGGGAAACTCTGAAAAATACAAAAATAAAAGCTCAGTCCAATACAATACAACTGAAAAAGAGAAACATGAAATGCAAGAAGAAACCAGAATAATTGCACGAAGATATCTCTGGTAAACTAAAAGAAAAAAAGGATAAGTACAAAAAATGGAAAGAAGGACACATAATTAAGGCAGAATAGCAGCAGATAATCCAAATCTGCAAAGATGAAGTTAGGAAAGCAAAGGCTCAGAATGAATAAAAACTTGCAACAAAAGTCAAAAAGTTTCTTTCAACATATAAATAACAAGAAAAAAGTCAAGGAAACAATCAATCCACTAAAGAGAGAAGATGGCAAGGAAGTAACAGGCAGTATTCTAGAGAGAAAGCAGAGCTGCTTAACTCATTCTTTGCATCAATCTTCATGCAAAAAGAAATTATAACCCAATCTGGCAAAAACATAACTGTAAAAGAGACTAGAAATAAAAATTAAAATAAGCAAGAAAAGGATAAGAGAACACCTGTCTGATCTTGATGAATATAAATCATGAGGACCTGATGGATTACATCCCATAGTTCTGAAGGAGCTGGCAGATGTTATCTCAGAATCATATCATATTTTTCAAAAATCTTGAAGTGTATTGTTAATAGTGAGGATTTAGGGTAAGAATTGTGAAATGTATTATGAGGTATTAATTGAATTAAGATTTAAAGTGGGTTAATAGAAGGGTAATTATATTGATTAAGTAAATATGAGTAAACTTTTTCTAAGATGGTATTAGTTGAAATATGTGATTTAAGATTAAGAAATAAGTGTTATGGCAAAATAGAATATATATATATTTTTTTGGTTAAAATTTTGTTAAAGATGACAAAAAATTGAACAAATTGATGACCGGATCAAAGCTCTGTTCCAAAAAGATGTAATTTGTATGTTTGAAAAAAATAAAAAAACTTTTTGCAAAAAAAATAATTAAAAAAATCTTGGAGCACGGGGGAAGTACCAGAGGATTGGAAAAGAGCTGATGTAGTTCCCATCTTCAAAAAAGGAGAGAGAAAAAACAAAATAGAAAATTACAGACCAATCAGCCTAACATCAATACCTGGGAAGATACTGGAAAAGATAATCAAGAAACCGATCTGAAAACATCTAGAAACAAATACATTATAACTAGAAGCCAGAACCAGTTTGTTAAAAATAGATAATTTCAATTCTATCTTATTTCATTCTTTGACAAAGTGATTAAAATGCTGTGGATATAGTATATTTAGACTTCAGTAAGGCATTCAACAAAGTAGACAACAACCTACTTCTTTGTAAGCTAGAAAAATGTGGGATAGACAGCATCACAACCTAACGGATTTGTAACTGGCTGACAAACAATATTCAATGAGTAGTCCTTAATGGTACTACATCTACACAGAGGGAAGTAAGCAGTGGGATATCATAAAGTTCCACATTAGGTCCAGTATTCTTCAATATCTTAGTCCCAGTACTCTTTAATATCTTCATAAATTACTTAGATGAGGGAATAGAATATGCAGATGACACTAAACTGGCAGGAATAGCCAACATCCCAGAAGAGAAGTTCGGGATCCAAAAAGATCTTGACCAACTTGAACAATGGGTCCTATCCAGCAACATGAACTTTAATGTGGAGAAAAGCAAAGTTTTACACCTAGGCAGGAAAAACCAAAGGTACAAGTACAGTTTAGGTGAAACCTGGCTCAAAAACATTAACTGTGACACAGAGTTTGGAATCCTAGTTGTCAGAGGAAAAACCTGTTAGCATATTGCTGCAACTAATTCAGTGTTTGGTTGAACACTTTAAATGAACCAATCAGAGCACAGCTTCCTGGCTCTGAGTTTCCCGCAATTTCCAACGGTCAGTGATGAGTATATAAGTGGCAGCAGGAGAGAGAGAGAGAGAGAGAGAGAGAGAGAGAGAGAGAGAGAGAGAGAGAGAGAGAGAGACTCTCATGCCAACAGCTCCTTAGACCTCCAGAGAGAACCTTCAGAGCTGAGTCACTGCCTTGCTCCTGAGAAGACTGACAAAGAACACAGAGAGCCTCCCATGTTTGGGAATAAGATTACAACTAATGGACTTTGCTGAGAGGAGAATCTTGTAGGCTGTTGATGCCTTCTTGTAGGTTTTGTTTTTATGTGTTTTTATTAAAAATAGTTTCACAAGGCTTCTCAGTATGCAACAGCCAAAAAAGCTAATACAATCCTTGGTTGTATAAACAGAAGCATAGAATCAAAATAATATGAAGTATTAGTACCACTTTATAAATCCGTGTAGTAAGACCACACTTGGAATACTGCAACCAGTTTTGATCACCACATTACGAAAAATTGAAACATTGGAAAAAGTGCAAAGCAGAGCAACTAAGATTAACCAGTGAAACAGCTTGCCTTAAGAAGTTGTGGGTGCTCTATCACTGGAGGCTTTTAGAAAGGGACTAGGTAGCCATTGGTCTTAAATGATATTGATATAGGATCTCCTGCTTAAGCAGGGATTGGACTAGAAGACCTCCAAGGTCCCTTCCAGCTCTGTTATTCTGTTATTAACTTTGTTCACCCAATTTTGCAGATCTAGCTCGATCTCTGCATAAATTGATACATTACTATGGGGGTGGAGGGAAAAGTAGGAAAATGCTTTACAAGTGAAATGTTGGGTATGAAGGAATCCTGCCCTTCACAACACAGAGGCTAATTCTACCTTTTCGATCAGACCTAATTTCTCTGATCACACTTTTCAGAAGGCAATGGATGACTAGTTACTACCCAGTTGCCTATGATTCACACATCTTACTAGTCTAGAACAAAAACACACACCATGTGAGAAAGCCTGTGCAGCTGCTGTGTGGGCATCGCAAACCTTTGAGATTTTTATAGGCAACAGCACCTGTAATTTTGCAGGGATCCCATTTTCCTCTTAAACCTTTCTTTCTTTCAGGCAAACCTTATGCTTACAAAATCCAACCAAATATTTGCCCACTGGAGAGTTTAACAGAATAACAGAGTTGGAATTGACCTTGGAGGTCTTCTAGCCCAACCTCCGCTCTTCTTAAAAGCCTCCAGTGTTGGAGCATTTATAACTTCTGAAGGCCAGCTGTTCCACTGGTTAATTGATCTCCAGCTCAATTGGATACAGCCCCTTTGAAATCCTGCTATCCCAAGTGACATTAAGGCAGGATGAAGGTTATGGTGAAGAAAGTTACTTACCAAGAGGAGCCTTTGTATTAATTTCCTCAATCTTTCAATGTATTAAATTTGTTTTTAAAAAATATTACACCTCCATGCCTACTAGACAGAAAACCTATTGGCAAGAATTCTTTAAAAAAACTGTAATTCTCTGAGGAGTAATGAGTGAGGCCCATTTTGTGATGTCTCCTGTTTAACTCAATTCCAAGGGAAAGAATGTGTGAAAATAGTCCTGTCCTTCACTAGTCCTTCACTAAAGGTGAAGAAAGCAAATAAATAGGGTAGAAAAAGCCAGAAAGGAGCAAAGTAATTAAGGAAACAAAGGACAAAATGGGAAGCCACTTTCCAAGTTTCACCAAAAGCTAACAAACACTTGGGAAGCTCTTCCTTGAGTCCTACCAACAAAGGAAAGACTTTGGGAGACAAAAGGAGACCAGAAGCCTGCCCACTCTTTGAATCGTCTTTGAATCCAGACTTGGGGGCTTCCACCCTCTGGCTACTGCCTGCCAGTCTAGTTGAGGGTGTAGGTAAGTGTAGGCATGTGTGAAAGACCAAATTTTCCTGTTTACTATTATTTTTAATTCATTGGGTCACTGCATGTTCTAAATAATTGTTTGTGTCTCAAAGTTTGGTTGAATGTGACTTGAGTGTAGCAATTTTCCTGTGCTGTGAAGATGTGAGTGAGTGACCATAAACCAAACCTGGGAGCATATGTATAACAGTGGCACAGTGTTGTAATTTGGCTCCTTTGTTCAAGGCTGGTACAATTGGTACTGATAGGGAGCAAGAGATCCAGCTTATGGCTGCTCCTTTGTGATATGCTGGAGACTCAGTATTTTCTCCACTCCTTTTTAATGTCTAAATGAAACAGCTTGGTGAGATCATCCAGTACCATGGGATATATTACCATTAATATATGAATGGTACTCAATTAACACCTCCAACCAGAGGTGAAATGCTCCCAGTTCAGACTGGATCCGGTAGTGATTGTGGCCAGTGGTTCGGAGAACCGGTAGTGATGGCAGTGTGAGGCTCCACCAACCTGCTCGGGTGTTGTTACTTCCTGCTTAAAACCAGGAAGTTTTTACCTTCTGCGCATGCACAGAAGGTTTTGCACATGCTCAGGGGGGTCTGCGCATGTATGTGACATGCATGGGCAGCGCATGCACTTCCAAACCGGTAAGGAAAGAAAGCAGATTTCACCCCTGCCTCTAACCCTGGTGACCCAAGTGTGCAGTTGCTGCTCTCTTGCAAAGCCTTGAGGCTGTGGAATCCAAAAGGGGGACAATAAGCTTGAACTGCATCCTGGCAAGATGGAATGTCTATAGTTTCAAGGGAGTTTTTCATCTTTAGTTATGAATGGGGTTACACTATCCCAGACATATCCTGTGCAAAATCTTATGACTCCTGCAGATGCAGGTGGCAATTGTAGCTAAGAGAACTCTTGCACAACTTCCTGTTGTGGGCCACTTGCACACTTTTCTGAATCATGAGGCCCTGTATGAAGTCACTTATGCCCTGGTCATCTTTCAGTTGGATTACTGCAATGTGTTTTAAATGTTATCTTTGAAGATTATTTATAAGCTAGAAGTGGTACAGAATGCAGTGGCATGGGCAGTTCTGGAGGCCCCTCAGGTGACCCATATAATATTGCTATTGCAGAAGCTGCACTTGTTGTCAATTTGCTTCTAGGTCCAACTCTAGGTATTGGTAATTGTATATAAAGGCTTGTAATGTATATAATGGGTCTACAGTACTAAGGAGCCATCTCACCCCAGTGGGATTGGCCCATTCCACTTGCTTCAGCAGGCCTACTTTAGATCCTGTCTGCCAAAAAATTTCAGCTAGCAGGATCTAGAAGTAGAGCCTTTTCTGCTGGGGCCTCTGCCTTTTGGACTATTTTCCTGCTGGAGGTGACATTGGTTTCCACACTCTTGTACTTTCAGAGGAGTCCAAAAACTTGGTACTGCCAGTTGGCCTGGGACCCCAATAGGAACATTCTAGGCTTGAGGAGGCTGACAATGTAGCCTCAGGCCTGTCATACTCTGCTTCACTGACATCCTGTCAAAAAACGCAAAGCGGGGGGGGGGGAGGTGATTGGGGAAGTAAGGAATGGGCATGGGAAATGGGGGATGACAGGGTGTCAATTTGGAATAAAACAGCTGATTAAGGCAGAGCCTGAGAATGGCATGCTAAACCCCACCAAAGAGTCACCAACTTCAAAGCTGTTCCCAAAATATCAAATATGAATACTATTGGACACTGATGAACGGGTCAAGGGGAGGGGGGCAGGGAAAGAGGAAAAATGCAAGCTTTATATGGGAATATTTAGATCCAAGTTTGCTTATGTTGTGCCCATCTGAACCTAGTAACCTTTCACTTCACCAAAGGAGTTGAGTTCCTAAGGATCAAGTTGGGACACACTTGATATTAAACTGGATCTGCAGTATCAGTCCACCTGGAGATACACTTCTACCATGGGTGTCATAAAATTGAGTTCAAGTCATTCAAAGTGAAGTTTTCCAATAGTTCTTTTATTTTTCTGTTATTCAGACAAAAAGCAAGGCAAATGTGCAATTAAACTTAATTAGTTCCTTTGTATTTGTACATATACTTGTCTAATTTCAAAGTTACTTTACTACACTAAGTTATGCCCAATAAGGCTATTCAGGTTACTGCCACCCAACCAGGCTATTCAAATAATTATGCCTATCAAGGCTATTCAGATTTACTATGCCCAACAAGTCTATTCAAATAACTATGCCCAACAAGACTAATCAAGTTGCTGTAAGTATTGTTGCTCAACTAGGCTACACATTCACACAATACTCACACACACTCTCAACACAGGTGATCAGACTGCATTAGAGTGGACTGGGAAGCAGACCCCTGCTCCAACAAGAGTCATCTCGAACTTCAGGGATCTGGGTTCATACTACTCTTCTCTTTATACCCAGCTTGTTTACTCTGAATCCATGTGTATGGTATATAACATTCCTTACGCCCAATGTTCTACTTGGTATCACCAACAATAAATCATTCACACACGCACTCAAAATATTTCTTATTGGTAGTACACATATTCCAGCAATGTGAGTTTCCCAGTTTGGCCATGAGAAGGCTAACTATAGTTGTATTACAGGCTCTCTATATTCATAACTTATAACATATAACATAAAATATGAAAATGAGCAGGAGGAACTGGAAGTTTTAGAGGAAGATCCTTGGCCCATTTTGCCTTTGGAATCTTTGCCCACTCTTCCTTGCAAAAATACTCCAAATCTGTCAGATTGCAAGAGCATCTCCTATGCACAGCCCTGTTCAAGTCACCTTAAAGATTTTTAAATTCAGATCTGGGCTCTGATTGGGCCATTCAAAAACTTACTGGACTTTAAATGGGCTTGATCAGAATCATTTTAATTGATGGCAGGTGTACTGACGAACTATTTAACATCAGCTTGAATGTGATTGGCTAATTCTGAACACAGTTACATCCCTACTTATAAGACGATGTGCACATTTATGCAATCATTTATTGTAATTTTTTTTATTTTTGCCTTCTAAATTTTTTTTTTTTTTAATTTGATTTATATGCCGCCCTTCTCCGGAGACTCAGGGCGGCTTACAGTGCGTTAAGCAATAGCCTTCATACTTTTGTATATTTATATTTATACAAAGTCAGCTTATTGTCCCCAACAAACTGGGTCCTCAATTTACCCACCTTATAAAGGATGGAAGGCTGAGTCGACCTTGAGCCTGCCTGGGATTGAACTCACAAGTAATTGCAGCATTTGGATCTTAAATGCTGCCTTTGTAGGAGGCATTACTCCCCTACGCTACTCAGGCTCATTTTCAGTTTGCTTTTCAATTAAATTGTTCGGTTTATAGGTTATATTGAATGTGGAGGGGATGTGAAAGCCTCCTTGAAGATGGCATTATTTTTAGCAATCTGGCATCCTTTGGGCAATGGTACTATCACCAGTAAATCCTTTCAACCCAGAAGCACCCTTCAGTTAGCTCTGTAGGTGCTTCTGACATGAATATGGATGGATTAAATGTGGATTTTTTTAAAAAAGTGATTTACCTTGGTTTGATGTTTTTACATCTTAAAAACCTGGCATTTTAAGGGGGCTTTTTATATTCACTGTATTTCTAATGATGCTGTTGGTTCATGTTCAGTTTATGACTCAGCAAACTTTGTTGTTCAACATGAACTCCCCCACACACTTTTGATTTTCTATACCAAAATGACAGACTTTGCTTTTGCCCTTACTGAAATTCATCATGCTAATTTCCCCACCTTTCTAAAAAAGGTGTCTCCTATCCAGTGGTGGGATTCAAGTAATTTAATAACCCGTTCTCTGCCCTAATGATTTCTTCCAACAACCAGTTCACCAAACTGCTCAGAAAGTTAACAACCCGTTCTCCTGAAGTGGTGCGAACTGGCTGAATCCCACCACTGCTCCTGTCTCTTATGCTACTGTATCTTTCCTTCATAATCTCTGAAACATCATAGAAAGAGACATTGAGATGATATCCATAAGCTCCCTGAAGTCTCTCAATCTAATTGTTTTGGTCCTAGAGTCTTAAAACTGAACAATATACAATATAAAAAGTTTGTAAAAGATGACCAAAACTATAGATTTGAATGGCACATTGATTTATTAAAATCAAAATGCCAGTTCTACCATCTAGTTATAAGGTCACAATAGGTATAACTGTTGGTGTTTATAACAACTACTGTGTTTCTCCAAAAAGAAGGCTGGGTTTTATTTTCTTTTGTCCCCTGAAAAAACAGCTAGGCCATTTTTTTGGAGGGTTCTAATTATTGACTCACCTCATGGTGGTGGTACCAACAGTCTGCCCTGCAGGAGCCCGCTGCTGGCCCACTTCTTCTACAGCTGCTTGCCACAACTTACACGCATCACCCCGGCCTCTGTTTTGCCTTTAGATGCTTTCCAGAAGGCATCTGCAGCTGATAACAGAGCTCCAGATCGATTCAAACCTCTGTTATTGGCTGCAGATTCTTCCGGCAGACATCTAAAAGTGAAACAGAGGCCAGAGTGATGCGTGCAAGTGGCAGTAAGTGGCCACAGATGAAGGTGACACAGGTGTCGGGGTGTGTGAAGCCTGGTAGGTAGGGCAGTTCCACCCCCCCATCCCCATCCTAGCTTATTTTTTACCTGTGTGCCTTGCCCCACCTCCTGCTCCCCAGGGTGGGCGGGGTCTTAATTAGGGCTAATTTTGTAGCTGGGGCTTAATTTGATCTCACGTGCTCAAAAACGTGATAGGGCTTCTTTTCAAGGTGGGTTGTCTTTTTGGAGAAACCTGGTAGATCTGAAAGAATTATGAGGTGCTTCACTTCTGAGCAAACTTCCCTCTAGATATTCCCTGTTAAGACAACATCTATGCAAAGAGAGCTGTATGCAGCAAAATTTCATTTTAATGTATACCGATTAGTGTACATTCAAAGTGATAATAAAGTTATTCTAAGTTTTAAGTTCATTCTAGGCAGACAGTTATCTGAGACCAAGATTTCCAAAAGGCCTCAGCCATGCTGAGCCTTCTTTTAGTTCCTTTAAGGAGCTGATTTTGAGTGAATTTTCATTCATCTTATTAAAAGATTTGAATAGTCTTGGTATCTTATTAATAGGAAAAACATTTTTCAAATGACAGTGGTACTGTTTTTGCTTTGTCTGAATTTCTACTGGAGGAGATTGTTGGTTTCCTATCACCCGGAACTCTATTGGAGTATTGTGTTGTCATAATCAAAAAGGGAAGCCTGAAGCTACAGTCTGTTTTCAAGTTTGTTCAGGTTTGGGTGTACATTCACAAAAATGTATTTCTTCTTATAATTTTTTGAGAAGAAATGAAACAGAAGGATCTGAGCAGACAAAATAAGAACTCAATTCATGACTAGATGAATTACTTTATTTTCATCTCATAAATGTCTATATTCATTTCTTTAGCAGAATATGTATGCATGGGTGAAAGTAGCAAATGTTACTAGGGGTTAATTGCACCTTCCAAGCATATCTTTAGAAGTCTCAGATGTAAGATTTCCTTCTGATGTTATGTAATTTTATGTAAAACATTATTTCACAAATTTGGGGACTATTTAACTCAAGCACTTTCAAAATTTGTCATAGTGAAGAAAAGAAAAAGCCCAACACAAACCTGCTCATAGTAAAACAAAATAAAGACAGTCCAGATGGCAGCATTTATGATCATCAAATATTTTTTTAAAGGCAAATGAAACAGGAATATGCAAGATTCTAGAGCTGTCATTCAAATTGTATTTCATTGATCCAACCAAGGATAGTATTGGAATCTGCCAAATAGAATATTAAAAACAAAGTAAAAAGAGGAGCTCCGACAGTTGTAAATGTGTCTTTCTTGAGAATGTGATACTAGAAGATATGGGAACAACCTGACTCCCTATGTCATTTTACCATCTGATACCTTCAGTGGCTGCAACTAACATATGTTATATTAAATATGGAATATATTTAGTTTTATGTTTCTAGGTTTTTCTTTTTCATTTTTTTAAAAAAATGAGGGAACATTAAAAATGATGCTAGACAACTTTGCTCTGAAGTGGCCTGGCCAAAATGTACCTTGATGTAAAATTGTTACGTGATTTAATAAGATCTTTTGTTACAGCAGAACTCAAATCTGTTCTTCTAAATAAGGATCCACATTATTCTGATCACTAAAATTATTAGCTATGATTTAACTAGACATTTAAACTCTTTTCCCCCTTGTCCCACAGCTTCAAATCAATAAAACCACTACAATAGATAATTCATCACCCTTTTAATTTAAAATAAGTGATACATATTTTTAAAGCATGTTGTATACTTCTATTATTTGTAAATTCTTCTTCTGGGGAACAGACCAGATTGTCTGGATCTTTTAGTTGTTGTTCTGGCTTTGATTTCAGAACTGAATGCACCCCTTCTGCTCCGTCTGTTTGAATTTTGACAGTGTAATAGATAAAGCTGGAGGAAATCCCATGGTCTAACCTTTTGCTTCTTCTCAGTTTAAAGTATAATTCTCTTTACTAGCTAGGCATATTGGAGATTGCTCTGAAGCCAATGGAATCAAAGTGTCTTTATTTCTTAGAATTGTCAACATTATTCTTAATCTTTCCAATGGGGGAAATTAATAAAATTTACAACAATTTGTAGTGAGGTGGAGAGAAACAGCTTAGATATGCAAAACCAAAATGGAGATTTCAGCTACTAGTAAGGTTATTACATTTTACAAATATGTATGAATATGAAAATCATGCAAAATTCTATAAGCTCAAAAATGGAAAATTCAAATACAGAGAGAGAGAGAGAGAGAGAGAGAAGGAGGGAGGGAGCGGGAAAGAGAGAGATACACTACCATTGCAAAATATAACAATTGAAGCAAGACAAGATACTTTTCTTCCACTAAAAGGAGATATGAACAGAGACAGTACATCAGTTGGGATTGGCAAATCTTAAAAGAAATTCTTCACTTTGTTAGCATTTGAACAAGTGATCCTGAATGTATAGGAACCCACACACTTCTGTTCAAAAGATCATCTCCTTGCTTTGGCAACCACAGATTCTGTGCATGTGCAGGTGCTATTGTTCATGAGGCAGACTGGTTGCCTGGACAGATGCACAACCTTGACTTTTTATTGATGTGGGATGATACTTATTTGCAAGACAAAGTTTCTTGTGCTAGTCGACTGGCCTCAGTTCTGCTGTAATCATAGTTTGGAGATGCAGAGCTAGAAACTCAGTTCTGAAATTGTTGGATGAAAGAGTTTGCTTTGCAATTTGAGGTGCAAGATAGCATGTGTCAAAGGGTCTTTTGCCAATGGGAAAACAGACCATCTAGAAGTTCTGCAAAACCTCAACATAGCAAAGAGAACATTAGATTTTCTCTAATTTTGACTGATTCACTTCAGAATCAGGGAAAAAAAAGAAGAAAGAAGCTCATGTCAATATATCAATTAGGTCCTGAGCAATCAGTTTTGAACTAACACAGTGTGAATATATTCCATATAACGAAAAATGAGAGCACATTACCAACTGAAAACGGAAGGAAGCCATCTGGAATTACAAAGTTGTACAAAACATACATTTTAAAAGTCTTATATTAATATCTTACATTTTGTTTCAATTCAAGTTAAGGAAAATTCAGTTTAAGAGGGCATTAATTGTACATGAACAGTACCAGACGTATCTCAATAGGCTTTATTTAAATTTCTATATTTTCAATCTAGAAAAACTTTACAAAATATGAAATTATTTAAAAATATGCAAATTTTTGAGATACAAATGAACAAAATTGTATATACAGTAGGTTCTGTGGCAAGTTGAAAGACACTTCCAATTTTACGCGGGAGAAAACCCGAATAACCAAAGACCTACATACAAACACCCACAAAACCTCAGAAAACACAGGCAGACACACACACACAGACACACACTTATATACATACACACAGAGACACAGAGATACAGACACATACACACACACATCTCCACCAGTTAAATAGCTATCTTTTGTAAACATGCACGTGTAACTTGGTGAGGATTATCTTGTGATATCTCAGATGATAGTCCCTTAAATTTCCACCATCTATTTTGGCTACAGAGTTTTGGATTTCTTGTTTAATAGATGCTTGGAGATTTCAAGGGTCAGCTTGCTTATCTAGACGCTGAACTAGCCTGAACTAGCTGTGACTGTCATCACCATATGAGAAAATGTGCTTGTATTAGTAGCAGATCTCGTTTCATTGGGAAACCTCCCAAAACTCTCACCCAGCAGGCAGCTGCTCAGGAAGCAAGAGTATATAACACACTCTAATTATATGAATGCTGCGATGTGGCTCCTTTCAGAATGCAATTTAGAGCATTCTAAAACTGTGATCTCATCCAAGGCATCAGATTTGCCAGCTTGAGTTTGCAGCATCTGATCCACATGTGATTTTGGAAAAAAAAGGTCCTCTCTTACTTCAGGGATATCAATTATACTGTATTCAGTATAATGTTATACTGAAACTGCTACATTGTTTTTATTTATATACAACATTGCATATAACTTTATGATAAATGTTACAGAGTAACATTCCAGAACAACCAAGAAGGAGGGAGAGGCCGTTCTGGCCATATACTGTGTGACCCTCTTATTGGTTACCACAAAACATTGTTTCTATATTATATACAGAGTTTAATGTAAAATTTAAGTCAAGTTAAGTCGTAAGCCAAGATTTATTTTTCATGAACTTTGCTAATGTATTAAAGTATTCTAAATCACCTCAAAAGAGGTCATAAAATCAATTTGCAACCATTAAACACTTATCCATTTTGTGATGATAGATTTTGAAAGTATATAGGTTGAATTGCCAATTTACTCTCAAATATGAGTAGTTCACTGTAGCAGTAATATTTATCATTTGATGTTCTCTTCATTGCTTATGCAGTTTAATCCTTGAATTTGCAGTGCATACAATATCAAAATTATATTGCAACTACATTTGTAATTACAATTGAATTTTCTCTCCCAAGCTCCTACCTCATTCTTCCACCTCATTCTTCCATGTCTCCAAGCAACAATATTAGATACAGATGACTGGATTTCAGGGTTCAGTGTGCCTTCTTATTATCAATTAAGTCATAATATACATAGTTGATATTGAGAGGTGAGTTACCTCTGAGTATCTTTGTTCACACAGTAAAGTCTAACAGAGTTGGTATGTTCTAGGTCCCATCTGATCATGTAGCAATGAATGATATGACATACATTCTCAAAACAATATCAAGAGATAATGAGCAACTTGGCATGAAAGCCAAAAAATTAGGAGAAGAAGGGATGTTTTCATCCGCATTTCCAATGGAAGGTCAACATCCAGGAGCCCGGATAGGTCAACAGACTGAAAAGCCTGTTATTAACACTCAGGTGTCTGCAATTATTGCAAGTTCGAATCTCCCCAGGCTCAAGGTTGACTCAGCCTTCCATCCTTTCTAAGGTAGGTAAATTGAGAACCCAGTTTGTGGGGGCAATAAGCTGACTTTGTATAAATATACAAAAGTATGAAGGATATTGCTTAATGCATTGTAATCCGCCCTGAGTCTCCGGAGAAGGACGGCATATAAATCTAATTTAAAAAACAAAAACAAAAAAACATACAATGGAGGAATGGAGAATTTTAGAATTAAACTACTGGTTTAAGGGATAGTGCCACTGAGAGAAATTTGGATTCCTAGATCACAGTCTATATGAAGGGCTTTTGGCAGGGAATGGACTGCATCTGAAAAGAACTGGGAATAAAAAAAACCTGGCTTTGTTTAACCAAATGGCTTTGTGCCAAAACTGGAAAGAGGGGATGACCAATCTTTAGGACCTAATCCCAAATATAAACTCCAAGGCAACCAACCAAACAATGAGATAGGAAGTAATGAGAAGGAAGGATAGGAAATATAAGGAAGCAAATATAGGGGTTAGCCAAAAAAGATCAGATACTGTATAATAATGTTTAAAATATGAAGAAATGAGCAAATTTGAATTCCTAGTACATGGGGCACTTTCGGCATCACTACCGAAAGTTGGTGGGATGAAACTCATGACAGGAATGTTCTGCTGGAAGAATATAAACTGTTCAAAGGAACAGAGCTAACAAGAGAGGAGGTGGAATTGCATTATAGTAAGAAATCACTGTACCAAAACAGAAATGCACAAAAACAAGGATGAAAGCCTTCTTGAATGCATTTGGGTTAAAATGAAAAAATAACATTGCCATAAGTAAGTATTATAGGTCACCCAAGCAAGCAGAGAAAATAGATGAATGTTTTACTAACCAGTTAGCTCTGGTGTGCAGGAAACACATCACAGTAATAACGGGGAACTTTAGCTACTCTGACATCAACTGGGAGACAAATTCCACAATAAGTGAGAGAGCATGAAAGTTTCTGATAAGCACAGCACAACTGAAAAGTAGAGGAGGGAACTAGAAGTCAGCTAAACTAAACTTAATTCTTACTAACAGATATGAATTATTTGAGAGTGTGGAAGTTAGTTGAACTTTGGGGGAAAATGATCATATTATACTGGATTTCAGCATAATGCAAGCATAAGCAATGAAACACAGTCAAACCAACGTCTTAGACTTTGAGTTGATTTCAACAATTTTTCCCCAATATTTTTATTAGTTTATCAAAGCATAAAATACAAAAATACAATGCAAATAAAGGGAAAATAGGGGAAGAAAGGGAAAAAAGAGAAAAGCACAGGACAGGGGAGGGGGAGAAAAAAAAGCATTAAGTTCCAACTCCTTTTGTCAGTAGAATAAGGTAATAACATGAAACCCCTACTTTTTACTTTTATATAATAATATATACTAGCAATTTCTATACAAACCTATCTAAACAGCAAAACACAAAATCAAGGAACAAATGAAGTCTAATTGCCTTTTGAAAAAGCACTTTCAGGACAGCCCTGTATTGGATAATGAAAATCTCTATAGACACCCAAAATCAAAGTTTTATTTTTTTTTTCACCTCAAGCACTGGTGAAATCACGCTTTGAATACTGCATCCAATTCTGGTCACCATGATACAAAAAGATGTTGAGATGAAATAAAATACTACTATAAAAAGAATAATAAAGGAATATAAAAAGAACCTTAAATAATTTTTTGAGAATATTCACAATAAAGATAGAACGGGTTGCCAGCAAAATCTTCAGGCGAGAACAATTTGTATAACAAAATAGCAAAATGAAAAAAAGATGCACAAATCTTAATTGATATAAAAACAAAGAGGATGAATTAATCAGACTTGTAGAGAGAAAAAACATTTCACACCAAATTAAGATTAGAGACTTCTATAGCATCAAGTGTCCAGTCTATATTAATTATGAGATAAATGGAAATAAAATAAACTTTGCTTATCTCTGAGCTAGCAAAGAAGTCAGGGAAAAGTCTCTCTTAAAGGCTGAGAAAGGAAAGGAAAAAAGTATTAAGAATATAATTTTTAAAAAAAACTATAGTGTCTGGTAATGTAAGAATGCCAAGAATATTTCACCAGTATTATACAAGGTTATATAAGAGAGAAAACTTCATTGGCAAAGGGAGATGAATATTTAAAAAATAAAATTTACCAAAGATAATGATGACTAATGATGAATGGGCCAATGATAATAGGAGAAGTTTCTGAAAGATGAATATAGGTGTTGGAAGCAGGGGTGGGGTCCTATGGTTGAACAACCAGTTCGCTGCGTGTGCGTGCACAGTTTCCATAAAACTGAACTTCCACATTGTGAACATGGAAAGGAGCAAGGAGAACATCTGAGGACGGCCGATTCAAGCTGCCACTCCGATCAGCTGGGCTTCAGAAGCAGAAATAAAGGTTAGTATAACCCAGGGATGGGCAGACGGGCGGACCCACTTTCACAGCAACAGAGAACCGGTTCGCTTTTGGCAGGAAGTGGGAACTACCGGTGAGGCCAAACTGGTCCCAAGCTGTAGAATCCCACCATTGGTTGGAAGGATTGGCTCTAGTCCCTAGCCAGCAGAAACGAGGGTGTTGCCAAATGAAAAGAGAAACCAGCTGCTTGAAAAGAAGGTTTATTTGGAGACCAGAAGTGACTACAGAGATCAGTTCTGGGGCAGCTGACCAGTAGGTTTTAGTAAGTAAATAGGTTTTTGTACGTTGTATGGTGTTTGGGCTTGTGTGTCTTTTATTATTTAATTAGTGTTGTTTCTATTATTTGTTCATGGTCATGGCTGGGCCCCAGGGTGAGGGAAATGTAAATCCTTATGTGTTTGTTTCCTTTGTCAGTTTGATACAATCAGTTTTGGCTTGCTTCTATTGTGTTGTGTATTTGGAGATTGCTGTTGCCACACTTTCCTAGTGAATGGGGGAGGTTTAGCATTGTTTCCATTCATGAAACTTACTCTCATTCAGGTTATCTAATTCACATTTTTCTATCTTATTAATTAGTAAGTTATGGTCTACATTATCAAATGCTTTACTGGCATTCAAGTAAATTATGTCCACAGCATTTCGCTGGTTCAATAATTTAGTAATTAAATTCGTACCTACTAAATTCTTATTTCCTAGTAGCTCCAAATCTGGAAAGCATGCTGCCAAAGAGCCAGCTTTGGCCATGAAATCAGCTGTCTGTTAACAGGAAAAATTCCTGCTGTCAGGACGCCATCTTGGGGAGTCTCTCATGGTTCACTGGTTCTAAGATCACATCTGCCAGCTCCTTCAGAATCCTGAGATATAATCTATCCTGGTGATTTGAACTCATCCAGAATGGATAGGTGTCATTTTCTTGCCTATTTTGACCTGCATTCCTAATCTATCTTTTACAGTTTTGCTTTGGATAGGTTGGGCTGTTTTTTCCTTTTATGCAAAGACAGATGCAAAGAATAAATTAAGCAGTTTCACTTTCTCTTTGCAACTCATCCTCTTCTTGCCATTTTTTCCATTAATGGATGAAAAGTCATTTGCTTGACTTTTTTCTTGTTTTTTACATGTTGAAAGAAGCTTTGTTGTTGTTATTTTTGAATTGTCTTAGTTCATTTTGAGCCTTAGCTTTCCACACTTCTTCTTTGCAAGTTTGAACTATTTGCTGATATTTTGCCTTAGTTATATATTCCTCTTTCCACTTTTCATACTTGTTCTTTTTTGTCTTTCAGTTTATCAGTGTTCTTTATGCAGCCATGGTGGTTTCTTTAGAGATCTCTCATTTTTCTTCTTCATTGGAATTGTGCTAAACTGGGGTTTTATAATCTCACTTTTCAAAGTTTTCTAAGCTTCTTGAGTTGTTCCTCCCTTGAGGATTTCCATCCATGACATCCTTCTCAAGCACTCTTAAAGTTTACTGAAACCAGTTCACCAAATTCTAGTTTTTCTTTGTTCTATTGCTTTGTTCTATCATTTTTATTGTGTTAATTTCCAATATTGCATGGTCCACTCTCCCCCAAGATTCCTGTAATTTCAACCCCTTCTATCAATTCATCTCTGTTAGTGAGAATTAAGTTCAATATAGTTGACCCTCTACTTCCTACTCTTCCCTTTGGAAGACAGAGTTGTTTGCTATGTTTGAGGTGCAGAGTTCCCATATATTTTAATCCAAGATTTTTAAAAAATTCAATAAAAATATACTCCAGATATTTTGCAAATTCAAAAAGTGCAGAAATCCTATGGTGAAAATCTAATATTGAAATAAATCAAATTCAAAATCTTTACCCCCAAAAGTGTGCCATACTTCCATTTGGAGGGGACAGAGGTTATTCAGAATAATATCTATCAAAAGGGGAAAAAAACAATTAGAATTCAGCAAGGGGTTAAAATAAATCAGCATTCAACTGCTGATTAACTTTTAATGCAAAAAGCAAATGAAACAAAACATTAAAAAGGGAAAGTTAAACCCAGATATGCTTAAGAAAATGAAATTGTTGACTGGAAGATGTATATATACCCAGTGATGTTTCAGTCGCTTCCAGAGTGAATTGAAATCTTCAGGACTTCCCTTCCCAACTGGGTCCACTGTTTCCAAATGTCATTTGGGTCATTCCTAAGCGGTCTCATTCAAACTCAGGGAACAGCGAGTCTCTTACCATGCAGCAGCCATCTTGGACAGGAGTCCACCTCCTCTTTTATTAGATCTGTTTCTCATAAACAGTTTAAATCCTTCTAGCAGCATACTCCATTCATGGGTTTCATCCCAGCAAGTTCCGTTAATGGCATTGGTATCAGATCTGCCCTTGTGTGCTTGGATTTCTAATTCACCCTGTTTGTTTTTCATACTTTGAGACTTTTTTTACATATCTTTCATTTTTCCTTTCTTTTTCTTTGGTTATCTTTCACTTTTTATTTTTTTCAGATTTCTTTTTTGTATTTTTCTTATGTTTCTGTAGTGTTTTATTCTTATGCAAAATTTTCTTTTAATAAAAATTATATTTGTTAAACAAGTAAATGTGGTTGGGCTGCCAAGTACCCAAATTTTTACCACATGATTTTGTGAGGGAGGGGGAGGGGGGAAGGTGCTGCAAAAGCTGTAATTTCAAGGACCAGTCATAACTACCATTTGTTCAGCAGTGTTCTAATTTGAAATTGTTGCTGAATGAATGGACATTAAGTTGCTGAATGAATGGTCATACTACTACCTGTAGTATATATAAAAAAGAGATGCATAGAATAGAATTGTTTTTAATTCAGTTGTTTTATTATTGATTCGTTGAAATAAATGAATACACTATGACTATCTTCTCTTTCTAAATTTTAAATTGTGTAAAAAATTGGTATTCATGAAACCAGTTAAACCATTTGTAAAATAGTTATAGAAATCAATTTTTATGATGAGAAAAGTGTAAATTGTCCAAGTGGCTCACCTGTTTTGAGTGTAGAAGCCAAACAGAAAGACAATTCTGACATGTATTTTTTTGTAAAACAGAATAATTTTTATTTTATTTTATTTTTTTTATTGAAAAAGTTTTACAATACAATTTTTATCCCCATTTCCCCCCACCAATCCCCCCTCCCATCCACCACCCCCTCCCTTTCCCTCCCTCCCCTCCCCACCCCCCCAGGCTTCCATTACTAACAAAACATCAATCTAATATATCAATCAATATTAAACAAAAAATATAGGTGAGAGCCAGGTAAAATATCATAGGTTTTAACATTGAATAAAGTAAAATTAATCTAAAATATTTACTAAACATAAATCATATATAGTCACTTATCAGATACTTCTAATGTTATATTTTCCCCCCTTAAATCAGATAAAATTTTTCTACACAGCAGTATAACAAATATATGTAAACTTATTTTTAACATCATAATTTTTCTAAGTAGTAATATAGTAAATATATATAACATTATAAGTTTTCTAGATAACAATATAATTTCAAATGTTCAATAAAATAATAAAAATATTTATAAAACATATATATATATAAACTTAATATTCTTAAGACTTTTCTAGACAAGAATATAAAATATGTATAAACTTATTTTAAATTTATAATTTTTCTAAGTAATGATATCAGATATTTAATAAAATAACTATAATAAGAATAATTATAAGTCCAATACTAATTGAAACTTCTTGATTTGATATTTATTCTGCATATAATCTATCCATTTCTTCCACTCCCTAACAAAAGCTTCATGGGTCCTGTCTTTTAAGTATGCAGAAATCTTTGCCATTTCCACAAAATTAGCCATCTTTGATGTCCATTCCTCTATAGTAGGTACACTATCTTTTTTCCAATATTGACCAATCAGTAGCCTAGCTACAGTAATCATATATAAAATCAATCTTGTTTCACTCGGTGAGCAATCCTTAACTATCCCCAAGAAAAAAAGCTGCGGAGAAAATTGAAGCTTCTTTTTCAAAACATTCTGCATAACCCACCAAAGTTTAATCCAAAATGCTTTCACTTTTCTACAAGTCCACCAAATATGAAACAGAATAATTTTTAAATCAGTATAAGGAACTTAGTGAGTATTAAAGAAAATGGCAACTGACAAATCTCAAGTTCTTGGCTTTCTTTTCTGACTAGAAATCTCATCTGGTAAAATATATTTGTCAGACTTCCCATCATGCTAATTGCTGTACTTCTTAAATATATATATTACTAAAACATGCAAATGAGAAGGAAAACTTCTGCTTGTGAAATGTTTCCAAATTAGCCCTTAAAATGAAACCAGCTTCCAAATCCTTCAAACTTTTAGACCATCAGTTTTCTAGATATACTGTAACTTTAAATGAAATTTTGTTAAGATACTCCATTATTTTTTAAATCTGAAATTTTATTTTTGAGCTTTTTCGTTACTTTTAGCCCTTACTTCTTGGATGAGAAGCGAAACGTCTTCAAAGAAAAACAAGAACACTTCAAAGAAAAAGAAAAACAACAACACTTGCCTCTTGAAAAAGCACTTTTCAGATAACCATGACCTGGATGACTGAGAATCTCCATAGACAAATGAACTTTATATTCTTTCCTTTTACTTTTAAAAAAGAGATGGGAAGCACACACATCTAATCAATAAATAAACATGTTACTCTTTTGTTCATTGAAATATTATTGCACAATCTGATCTCCAGTTTTTCTTTGATCCATTTCATAGGCTTCTTAAAAATCACCTTGAATACCCATTAGCACAGATGCTCCCAGGGCAGTGTGCTCTTACTCTTTTCTCTCTTTTTCCAATGATTGTACCTCAAAGGATCCTTCAGTTAAAGTACTGAAGTTTGCAGATGATACAACAGTCATTGGTCTCATTCAGGACAGTGATGGGTCTGCATACAGATGGGAGGTTGAGCAACTGACCCTGTGAGACAGCTAGAACAATCTGGAACTGAACACACTTAAAACACATTTAGAGATGAAAGTGGAGGTGCTCTACTATTCTACCATCTCTTACAATATTAGACAACATAGAATCAACAGTAGATACCTTCAAGTTTCTGGATTCTATAATCTCCCAGGACTTGAAATGGACACTTAACATTAGAACTATCATTAAAAAGACATAATAAAGAATGTTCTTCTCGAATCAACTCAGAAAGTTCAGATTTCCCAAGGATCTGTTGATACAGTTCTACAGAGGAATTATTGAATCTGTCATTTGTGCTTTTATAACTGTCTGGTTCGGTATAACAACCAAACAGGACAGGTGCAGAATCCCATGGATAGTTAGGACTGCAGAAAAAACAATTGTCTTTCATTAAGGACCTGTATACTGCTTGGGCCAGAAAAGGAGCTGAGAAAATATTTATAGACTCAGAGGTGGGTTACAGCTGGTTCACACTCGGTCAGATGAACCAGTTGTTCAATTTTTTACCAGTTTGGAGAACCGGCTAATCCAACCTCTGACTGGGCCTCCCCTTCCAGGAGTCTACCCGCGTGCCCCATTGGTGGGTGGTGCAGGAAAATAGTTGGGATTTTTGCATGATCATTACTGTGTGGTGAGTTTCAAATGTGTATTTTGTATTATGATTGCTTATAAGTAAGTAGGAACCAGTAAAAGAGGAATGGAAAAATCCCTATCTGTAGATCAGCATTTTTCAGTCTTGGCAAGTTTAAGATGGGTGAATTTCATGCTGCTTGGGGAATTTTGGGAATTGAAGTCCATGCACCTTAAAGTTGCCAAAGTTGGGAAGCATGGGTCTACACTAGAGTTTAGGATTTTGCATTCCTGTTTTATTTAGAGTTTGGTGCAGTTAAATAAATCAGTTGTGGTTTCATTAGCAAATAGTGATTAAAGCGATAAGAACCATTACTGGACTTTTTTGAGAAATTGAAATTAAAAGTTGATCTGGGCTTTCATGATTAAATAGGGGATTATGGAAATAATGTAGACAAATGTTAATCTTAGAGTATGAGTTTGATATTTGTTTTTTACTTATATCTGTACCAAAGGAAATTGGAAGTCATTCTTTTTCAGTTTTCCTGCTTTTCCTTTTTCTTTTTTACACTTTCACTCTTTTTTCTTTCCTGAGCGTTTTCTTTTTTCAAATCTACTTTGTTTATCACTTAGCTTTGTTTTTTTTTTAATGTATGAAGGATCAAATACTCAGCCATTACAATTCTACATTTCTTATTTACAGAAATCATATCAAAATTTAGAATGAGACTACTGGGAGCCACCTCATGTAATGCAGGCTCTGAATCCCTCTAACCAAAAATTGTTTATTAATAGAAGAGACTATTTGTAGCTCAGGGTTGAACTGTGGGTTCCTTGGTGCTCTCTGAACTCGATGGTTTTCTTGAATATGTTTCATTACCAAACTAGGTAACATCATTAGGACTGGAAGGGAGTGGAGTTTTTTCATATACTAGTGATTTAGAGTCCCTTGGGAGTTGGCATATAAATGTGATAAATTAAAGTAAAGTAAATTTACCCTGTCAGTGTTGATCAGTTGCTTCACAAAAAGTGTTTTGATTGGTGTCGGGTGTCTACAGCCTCAGGCAGAGAAGGGCTATTCTGCACCCCTCTCTCAAATATTATTTAAAATACAGAGTTTCCCAGCATTCCTTTAGGAAGCTTCAAAATGCAAACTATGGTTATTCATCCTAATATGAATCTTCTTTCTTTATTTTTTTTTGAATATTTTGAATATTTCTTCATAATCAATCAAAAGTGTATTTTCTCTGCAGTTCACACCCCTTGCTTGCTGGATCTGGATGTCACAAAACAAATCCCACATTTTTGGGTTTTTGTAATTAAGCCCACGCCTCATTTTGGGTGGCAGAGTGCTGCAGGAGGCTGAGTGCTATCATGTCTACCCTGGCCACAGCCACCAGGGCAGAGAACCAGTTGTTAAATTATTTGCAGCCCACCATTGTATAGACCCCTCCCATCTTGGACTCTGAAATCTGATGGGTAAGTGCGCATCTACACTGACTATAAGTGTACCCTAAACAAAGCCCTCCAGCAAAGTGCCTACTCTGTCCCCGTTGTGGAGCACCTGCTCCATTCCTTGGGCCCCGGCAAGGTTTTCGCTAAGTTCGACATTGCACAGCCGTATCAGCAACTGCCAGTAGATGGCACTACCATGGAAGCACAGACTATAGTAGACATAGAGGTGCTTTCAAGTGCACGAGACTACAGTTCGGATTTAGCGTTGTCCCTAGAGTATTTCAAAGTGTCATGGAATGCCTACTGCAGCGACTGCCAGGGGTTGTACCCTATTTCGATGATGTCTTAGTCACCACAGCAGATGAGCAACAGCTGTAGGATCACAGTGCTAACTATATTCAGGGACACAGGGCTACAACTTAAAAGGAACAAATTGCTGTACCCTCTGCTGAATATCTAGGGTACAGGATCGATGGGGCTGGTATCCACCCCACAGAGAGCAAAGTCTGGACTATTAGCAGCGCACCTACCCCAACAACCCAGGCGGAACTGCAGGCATTTCTAGGACTTTTAAAATTTTATTCTGTCTTTTTAAAGGACAAAGCCACAGTGGCCAAACTGCTCCACAAACTATTAGCAAAAAAATCTCTGTGGGTTTGGGGTAGGGCAGAAGCCGTGGCATTTGCAGCTGTCAAGAGACTCCTCTCAGATGACAACCTCCTCATCCAACACAATGAACTGCTTCCCCTTGTCTTAGTCTGTGACAACTCCCCTTTTGGCAGGGGGGCTGTTTTGAGTCACAGACAGCCGAATGGACAAGAAGCCCCCATTGCCTATTTCTCTTGTATCCTGTCCAGCGCTGAGAAAAATTACAGCCAGCTGGACAGGGAGGCCCTAGCGGCTGTTGCCGGAGTTAAAAAGTTTCATGAGTATCTGTTTGGGTGGACTTTTGAACTTGTTACTTATCACCAATCCCTGCTGGGACTTTTGGCTGAGGATCGCCCCACCCTGGCAGCCATGTCCCCCTATCTGACTAGGTGGGCTATTTTTCTGGCTGCCTACTCATATTGACTCATCCATCATCCAGGTTGGAGCCTTGGGCATGCCGATGCCCTCAGCAGGTGCCCGCTGCTGGATTTGCTGGAGGACCTGACTCCAGGCATTCCTATTCTGCTTATGGACTCTATGGACTTTGGCCCTATCACTTCTGTTGAAGTTGCAAGGGCCTCTGCTAAAGACTCTATGTTGTGAATTGTTATTGGTTGAGTGCATAGGGGGTGGCCGAAAGGCTCTGTTGGCAGGGAATTTAAACTGCTTGTCTGTAAATAACATGAGCTGTCTACACAAGGGGGTTGTTTGCTATGGGGTGACCGGGTAGTGATTCCGCTGTGTCAGAGGGAACAAATATTGACCATATTGCATATTGGTCACCCGGGAATTGTGAGGGTGAAGGGATTGGCAAGGAGCTATGTGTGGTGGCCCAGTATGGATGATTGCATTGCTGAATGGGTGGCCAAGTGTACTCCCTGTCAAGAGTCTCGCCCTGGTCCTCCGATGTCCCTGTCCAAAGGGTAGGAAAGGCCCTGTGGACCATGGTCCCGTGTTCATATCGATTTTGCTGGCCCATTCCATGATCAAACCTTTCTGATGGTGGTGGACACTTATTCAAAGTGGCTGGAGATCATTCTAATGCACTCACCACTGCGGAGGCTGTAATCAAAGTGCTCCGGAAACTATTCGCCATGCATGGGCTACCGGACACCCTGGTGTCAGATAATGGGCCTCAATTTACGGCTACGCAATTCGAGGGGTACCTAGCTGAGTTAGGGGTCTGTCATGCACTCATAGCACCTTTTCATCTGGCCAGTAATGGTCAAGCTGAAAGATTTGTGAGATTGGCCAGATTCAGACCAGGGGACTGGCAAGCCAGGATTGATATTTTTCTTCAGCCCAACATGTTATCCCACGCATGGCAATGAGATGAAGTCCTGCAGAGCTCTTAATGGGCCGGCAACTCCGTTGCACCTTAGATAGGCTGCACCCCAATTACTCCCCTGAGGGGTACATGGAAGCCAAAAGTAAGACTAGAAGTTTCTCTATTGGGTTGCCAGTCTTTGCAAGGAATTATGCGGATGGTCCCCTCTGGGTGGCTGGGCAGATCTCTGACATTACCGGGCCATATATTGTCAAAGTCAGTAATGGAAGGGTATAGCACAGACTATTGACCAGTTAAGGAAACGTCTGGGCCAAACAATGCCCAGCGAGCCAGACTACAAAATAGACAACTAGTTCCTGCGTCACCAATCATTCATCCAACAGCTAACTCAAACTGATCCATGTTATCAAATTTTAGCTTGAATCCAATCAATTATTCCAGCTGAGTATCATATTCTAGGTATTTCCCAGGTGTTAATTGCCTTTATGATATTTCTACCATTCAGCTTTGATGTCAAGATTTTCTGGACTTGCTTTATGTATTTTGTTGAAGTAGCTTCCTTGACTTGGTTGTGCAACAGGTCGGAAGCTTCCAAAACTCTTAGGTACTTGTATCTTTCTGGGGTTACTGCTTTTATCAACTCTTCATTATCAAGTTTGAATACATCACTTTCAACAAGCTTTCCTGCCTTAACAGCAATTGTTACATGTTTGTCAATGCCAAATTACATTTCAATGTCTCTGCTAAACTCCTCAGTGTTTTTCAGCAGTGAGCTAAGTTCAGCTTTTGTTTTTTCCATACAGTTTTAAATTATCAATGTAGAGCAAATGGGAAATTTTCAAACCCCCCCCCTTTTTTCGCCAATTCATAGCCACACTCTGTGTTGTTCAAAATGCTTGTTAGTAGCACCATTGAAAGTACAAATAACAGAGGTGACAATGAGTTGCCTTGAAAAATTCCTCATTTGATTTTAACTTCACCAAGTTCTTCTCTACAGCCCGTCAGCTTAGTTTGCCATAACTTCATGGAAGTCTTCAGAAATTTGTGGATGTTGCTGCCAATTCCAAAAATGTTTAAGCATTTTTCAATCCAGCTAAGTGGAACAGAATCAAATGCTTTCTTATAATCAATCCAGCCATGAACAAATTTGTTTATCTTTTGTTTGAATTCTTCTAAAGCAGTTTATCAATCATCAGTTGATCTTTGGTTTCTCATGAATTTTTACAGCACCTTTTCTGTTCTACTGGCAACAAATCAACTCGCAACTGGCATCTTTAGCTAATTCCAGATATCCAAAAATTTGGTTTGCAAAAATGCCTGTAAGTAATTTTTATGTTGTTGGCAGGCAAGTTATTGGCCTGTAATTTTCAGGTTTATTTTCCTTTTTTACATCCTTCTGAATCAAAAAAGTTATTCCAATTGTTAGCCCTTTTTCACTTTTTGGCATTTCCAGAATCTGATTCATCTGGTTTGCCGATCTTGCATGCAGATTTGTTAATGATTTCAGCTAGAATACATGCAGCTCGCCTAAACCAGGGGCACTCTAGTTCTTAACTCTATTTGCTTGTTTTTGCACCATTTCTTTTGTTATGTGAACATCTTCCACTCTAGGACTCCTTACGCACAGTCACTCAGGCACTCGTCATTTTCCGCCTGGACTACTGTAATGCTCTCTACATGGGGCTCCCCTTGAGGTGCACCTGGAGGCTCCAACTGGTGCAGGATGTGGCCGCGTGGGGGATTATGGGAGCAAGGGGGCGCTCCCATGTGACACCTCTCCTGCGTGAGCTGCATTGGCTTCTGGTGGTCTTCCGGGTGTGCTTCAAGGTGTTGGTTACCAACTTTAAAGCGCTCCATGGCATAGGGCCTGGGTACTTGCGGGACCGCCTTCTGCCACCAATAGCTTCCCACCAGCCAATACGCTCCCACAGAGAGGGACTCCTCAGGGTGCCGTCAGCCAGGCAATGTCGGCTGGTGACACCCGGGAGGAGAGCTTTCTCTGTAGCAGCACCAGCCCTCTGGAACGACTTGCCCCCTGAGATCCGTATGATACCCGATCTCCGGGCTTTTCGCCATGCCCTAAAATCTTTCCTATTTTGTCAAACTGGGCTGGCATAACCCCCCCCTTTTTAGTTTTTAAATTGTCTATGGGTTTAAAATTTTAAATTGCCTATTGGTTTTTTAAATTTTCTGGACCAAAAATTGTTTAATTCTTTTACAAATTTTAAATTTTGCATTGAAGTGTTTTTTATTCTTGGCTGTGCACCACCCTGAGTCCACTAGGAGAAGGGTGGTATATAAATTTAATAAACATAAACTTAAACTTAATCACCTTTACAGTGTTTTCAACTTGCTTGATCCACTTTGCATTCCCATTGTGTTTCTTGTTGTTTTCCCACAAGTTCTTCCAAAATTTCAAGGTATTTTTTTTGTTAGGTTTTTCACTTGTGGTAGTACCATGTCCACTTTCAAGAGTCTTATAGAAATGTTGCTGGTTCATTCAAAATTGTGAATTTTGGTGAAATTGCATTATTTGGTATCATTTTGATTTATTTTCTCTTTTTATTCTTCATGCTTCCTTGTCTCAAATTCTTCAAATTATTAAATGCAATCAAAAAAATTTTTTTATTTTTAACTCCAGGCAGATTTTCCACTTTGGTTTTCCTTCTTAAGTGCTTTAGTCTTTTCATTTTTCAAGCCCAATTCTTCAGTAGTAACATAAGCTGCTGCATACATTAGCTGGTTTGTTTGAGCTAATGTTTCTGTTGAAATAGTCATTCACATTCTTCAATAATTTAGCCAAACTTCTCTTACTAACTTGATTCCATTTTGGCAATCAAATTCTTTACATGTTTTCCATCTGTGTTTTAATCTTCTCAGCACATTTGGCTCTAGCTATTGGCTCTTCAAGATCTAATCCAGTGCTTGCTTCTTGTTCCTCATCTGCTTCTCTGATTACCTTCTTTTTCTCCATGACTTGTTGCTCCAGTTCAAAATTATTTCTATTATGTTACACTTGGGCCATGATCTTGGGCTGCTCTGCTTGCAATCTCTTGTAATTCTGCATTACTGAAGAGCTTGTGCTTCAAAATAACATGCCTCTGGTTCATAAATCTTTGTTCATTGATTTCCATATCTAGGTGACTCTCCTTCAAAATCCTGAACATATGCTTTTAAAATCCATGTTTTGTTGCCTCAGATAGATAATAAACTTCCACAATTGAGTAATTTATTCCTTTGTCCAGATATTTTGCTTTTTTCGCTCGTCTTCCAAGTGCCCATGCCCTAATTTCCTAGCAGACAGAATTGAGCCCTGTATCATATTTTTCGCTGAACACCCAGGAGCCATAGTATTCAGTGCAAATCTTGTTGAACCAGCTGATACTCGATTCAGCATAGAATTAACCTGGCATGTTTTCACCATAGTTAAATGGGTTTGGAGCAAGTTTAATCTGGCTCTTCAACAGAACACAGAAGCCCCCATCACTTCGACAAGGTAAAGTTCCTGGGGTGGGGGTGGGGATTTGATCTGTTTATTTTCAAGGACTTTGTCAACTTAGTGTTCCCAGTGATTTTTGCTGAATTTGAATCCAAACTTCTGGCAAGTTTCCAGTATATCATTTCCCCTTAATCATGATGTTGTAGATAATCAGTCTGTGAAATTTTGCTTTAGCCACTGATAAGTGATCCATGGTCTCATTTTTCTCTTTGCCTAAGTGATATTTGTTGCTGTTACTGAAATGTTGAATTTTTGCTTTCATGCAATTAGTCTGCAAGGCTTGTTCTTGAGCAGCCAAAATGAAGCCTTCAGTTTCTTTCTTCAGCACCCCTGATCTCAACCAGCTCCATGTTAGCTTTGTATTTACCTTTCCTTCAATGTCCTTCAAGTATTGACTGTGCATAGGCCTTTTTTTCCAGCTAGAAATTTGGTTCTTATCCTTATCCTCATCCTCATCCTCATCCTCATCCTCATCCTCATCCTTAATCTTTTCAGTTCCATTCAGTTCCATTCAGTACTTTTTTAAAAAAAATATTTTTATTATACATTTTTCTTTGTTTTCTCTTGTTAAAGTTTTAACTTTACAACAGCGATATACTGGTTGTATCAGCAGTTTTTTAATAATATACATACTATTATACCTCCTAGTCGTGACGATTTAAGACTTGTTCACACAATATCATCTTTATATCTATGTTTCCATATTTCTAACATAAATCTCTATATATTTATCATTCTAAATATTTTATTTTACACTTTTGTACCATCTTGCCATAATATTGCTTACAGTAAATATTCTTCTATCATTATACATTATACTTGTACTGGTTCGTTAATCGTCTTTCATCATTAATTTTCTAATCTTTGCATTTATTCTCTAACCAATTGTACCATACATCCTAAATTTAATAATAATAGTAATAATAACAATAACAATAATAATGTATCAAATATTGCCTTGAGATCTATAAAGCGGGTGTATAATGATACAGATCTATTTGATATGTATGTTTCAATCAAAAGATGGTGAACTAAGCATGATCTATGATCTATGGTGCCTCTCCCCTCTCTAAACCTGGTTTGCTCTTCAGCTATCAAGTTCTTAAGATCCAGCCACTCCTTTAATTTATCTTGGAGGTGTTTGGTGTAGAGTTTGCTGATTATATTTAGCAGACTTATTGGTTGGTAAGTGACAGGGTCATCTCTCCTTTTTAAAAATTGGGACAATTGCCAAGCCCCACTCTTCTGGGACATAGCCAGTGGAGTCTATATAAGTGAATAGTGCCACCAGAATTGGTATCCACCACTCCAAATGGTTCTTTAATAATTCAGCAGAAATAAAGTCAGCTCCTTGGACCTTCCCAGTCCTGAGTTGGTCAAAAAGGGATTGAATTTCAGAGTCTTAGACTGTGGGTCATTCAGGGAAATCCTTTATTGTATACCTTATACTCTTGCTGGACGGGTCTTCATACATTCTCTGAAAGAGAAGTTCCCAGGTTGTAGGAAGTATATGGGTGTTTAGTTGGGTATGAATTCTGTGAGAGTGACTAGCTATTAGATGCCAGAATAGAGAAGAATTCTTTTACTTTGCTGCCTCAATAAGCTGTTCCCAGGAGGACCTTGTGTCGTGTTTCTTCTTAAGAGCAATCAATTGCTTAAATTGTTTTTTGAGTGTAAGAAAATGTTTAAGAGTTGTTTTATTGCCATTCTCAGTCTTGCTTTTATACATCTTATACGCCAAGGTGAGAGCTTTCTTGGCTTCAACACAATTCTTGTCAAACCATGGTTTGGAAGTGATGCAGGGCCTCTTAGCTGAGAAATTCTGGTCATGTGCTAGTAGTGGTTATAGCTTGTAAGCTATGTTTTTATATAATTCTAGTAAATGTTGGAAAAGGTGGGCTGATATAAAGGCTGAATGGAGTTTTTGAAGGTTGTCCTCTGATAGGGGTCTCCTCATCTTCTAGTCAAGTTGTTGGGACCATTTACCTAACATCTTGTTATGTCTGCTGGAAAAATTGCAAGAATAAATTTGTCCCATATAATATGTAATCATCTAGATTAGGTCCTAATCTAGCATTGAAGTCCCCCTAGTAAGACCCTGGCATTTGGATGATCCATGATGAGTTTACTACCCAGTCAATTCTTAAAAATCTCCAGTGATGAAGCACCCACAACTTTCAAAGGCATACTGTTCCACTAGTTAATTGTCCTCACTGTTAGGAAGCTTCTCTTTAATTCCAGGTTTTGGTACTTAAAAGGTCCTTAAAAGGACCGTGGGGTTGTGTGTGAAGTCAGGAGATCCTTGTAGATATCTGGCTACCAGTCCATCTGTTACTCATTTAGCATCACCTAGGACACATGTGTGACTTAAGGATTGCCACGGACGCGAGTAACTTCCTCTGCATAACAACGGCAGCTACTGACTGGATCTCCAAACTCGACATTAAACTTTGAAATGTTATTTCTGTTTTCCTTTTTTAGGTTTTCTTCCTGCTTTTTAAAATTGTTTTAATTGTTTTTAACCTGTAAAAATGAAGTGTTTTAATATTGTGTGTGACCAGCATACGCTAAATAAATAAATAAATCCAGGTTGCTTGTCTCCTTAATTATCATATTTTTGGACTATAAGATGCACATTATTTTTTGGGAAGGAAAACAAGAAAAAAAGAATTCTGCCTCTCGCTACCAGCATCAGGATCAGTGGCATCCTCACTTCCACTTGGATTTTGATAAGGAGTAACACAGATCTTTTTATCTGTTTAAAACAAACCCTATCACTCTACACACATTTCACTGGAGTGAGTGGGGTGAGGGATGATTTTCATGGGGCAGAAGAGGGACTTGGCATTGAAGGCTCCACTCCCAAGATGCCCCTATCTTCTTACCTATAGCCGTAGGCACTGAAAGCCTGGCTTTCTCTCAGCAAGGCCCAATAGAGATGCAGCACCCACTTTGCCAAATGAGTCCCGACTTTCGTGCTTCCTGGGCCACTTGCAGAATCAGGCTCCGACTGAGGCAGAAAAGGTGCAGGGGCTTGCCGGGAATCCTGGTATCATGTTTAAGAGATGGCAGCATCCAGGAGGACTGAAGTGCTGCATCTCTATTGGGTGATTTTGATTCTATGCCTCTGTTTAGACAACCAAGGATTATATTAGGTTTTTTGGCTGCTGCCGCATACTACAGACTCATGTTTAAGTGATTGTCCATTAGGACTCCAAGATCACTCTCACAGTTACTGTTTTTGAGCCAGGTTGCACCTAATCTGTACTTGTAACTTTGATTTTTCCTGCTCAGGTATAAAACTTTGCTTTTCTCAACATTAAATTTCATTTTGTTGGATAGGGCCCATTGTTCAAGTCTGTCAAGATCCTTTTGGATCCTGAACTTGTCTTTTGGGGTATTGGCTATTCCTGCCAGCTTAGTGTCATCTGCAAATTTGATGAGTTTCCCTTCTATTCCCTCATCTAAGTCATTTATAAGATATTGAAGAGTACTGGGTAGACGAAACCTTGTGGTACCCACTGCTTACTTCCCTCAATGTAGATGTAGTATCATTTAGGACTATTCATTTACTATGGTTTGTCAGCCAATTACAAATCCATCCGGTGGTGATGCTGTGTATCCCACATTTTTCTAGCTTACCAAAAAGAAGGTTGTGGTCTACTTTGTCGAACGCCTTGCTGAAGTCTAAGTATACTATGTCCACAGTATTTTGCTGGTTTACTAATTTAGTCACTTTGTCAAAGAATGAAATAAGATTGGTTTGGTGTGATTTGTTTTTAACAAACCCATGCTGACTTCTAGTTATAATTTCTTTCTTTCTATATGTTCACAGATCTGTTTTTTTATTTATTTTTTCCCAATATCTTCCCAGGTATTGATGTTAGGCTTATTGGTCTGTAGTTTTTTTCCTTTTTGAAAGAGCTGATATGGAAACCATATCAGCTCTTTTCAAATCCTCTGGTAGTTCCCTGGTACTCCAAGATTTTTGAAAGATATGATACAATGGTTCTGAGATAACATCTGCCAGTTCTTTCAGAACTCTGGGATGTAATCCATCAGGTCCTGGTGATTTATATTCATTAAGGTCACACAGGTGTTCTTTTAATATTTTCTTGCTTATTTTAATTTTTTTTCTAATCTGCCTTTCACAGTTATGTTTATGGTAATTTTTAAAATTATCTTTTTGTTACAAGTCTTTGTTCCTTCTGAGCCTTTGTTTTCCTGATTTCATTTTTGCAGATTCGGGCTATCTGCTGATATTCTGCTTTAGTTACTATATTTTTCAGGCTATAAGATGCACTCCCCCACAAAAGCATGTGGAATGGGTGGTGGTGAATGGTCTATAGCAGCGATGAATGGGCTGTGGTGGTGGAGAATGGGCCATGGCTGCAGTGAATAGAGCGTGGCAGTGGTGAATGGGCCATGGTGAATGGGATGCAGTGGTGGTGAACAGGTGGTGGCAAATGGTCAGCAGTGAATGGGCGGCAGAGGCAGTGAATGAGCTGCAGTGAACAGGTTGTGCTGGTGACAAACAGGCCACTGTGGTGGCAAACGGGCTGCCAACAGGCGGCGGTGAATGGACTGCTGCAAATGTGCAGCAGCAGATGGGCAGCAGATGGGCAGCAGCGACAGTGGCGAAAGGGTAGCAGTTATGGCGAAAAGCGGCAGCGGGGAACTGGTGGCAGCAGCGGCAAACAGGCGATGGCGAAGGGGCAGATTTTTTTTCCTGATTTTTCTCCTCTAAAGCTAATGTGCATCTTATAGTCTGGAGCACCTTATTGTCCGAAAAATATGGTATGTGTCCCTTTTTCCATTTTTTGTACATATCCTTTTTGTCTTTCTTATCAGAGAGATTTTTATGCAACCATGCTGATTTCTTCTTGGATTTCTTGTTTTTCTTTTTCAGTAGTATTGTGTTGGACTGGGCTTTTATGATCATATTTTTCAGTGTTTCCAACACTTCTTGAGTTGTTTTCCCATTTATAATTTTTATCCATGAAATTTTGCTTAGGCTCTCTGAATTTTTGAAAATCAAATCTTTTAAAATTTAAGACACTGGTTGGATTCATCTATTTTTTCTGCTTGGTTGGGTGACCTGTAATCTATGCATATACAATGTCATTTTTTCCCCTTTTATATTGACACACGTGGATTCTTGGAGGTTTTCATCCTTGATTTTGAATATTTCTGTAGCGATGTAGTGATTTTTTATATATAATACAACTCCACCTCCTGTTTTCTTTTGAATAGAAAGAATTCTTTTCTAAAAAAATTTCCCTAGTTCTAAGTTGGATTGCTCTTCCACCCATTATCTTTTGTCTTGATCAAGTGCTTTGGAGAGCAAGTAGACCCCCTTCTGCTTTCAAACAGCCCCTCAAATACCTGAAAACTCTATCATTTCACTCTTTCCTTTTGCTAGATTAGATATACCTAATTACCTTAACGTTCATTTTTTTTTGCACATGGATTCCAATTTCATTTTGGATATTTTCTTTCTTGTATAGTTTAGAGATAAATGACATTTGGGATATTACCATATATTGCGTTATTCATAAAATACCAGAGTAAAATTTAGTCCAAAACTAGCTGTTAAATAGGAAATTGGAAGACATATATGAATTATCATAAAAATGATCCAGAATGTATTTTGATTAAACAAATTACATTAAATCTGTGCTATAATAATATAGAATCATTGAATGTATGTACTTAGAATTTAAGTTTCAGGAAGTTATTAACTTCCTGTTTCAGGAAGTTACTAACGCCATGGAAAACACACTCAAGACAGGTAGGCTTTCAGGTGTAAAAAATACACACATGTAACTTCTACTTCCAACTCTATAGAGACACTGCCATCTGGACCTGATGAGATTCAAGAAGATGCTCTTCACTGCGGTTTGGTAAGTAAAAATACAAGAATATTACAATTTACTTACCAGTGCAGTTAATGCAGTACTTTCACTTGACATGATCGTGATACTATCTCTCTGTTTATGCAGCCTAGGACTACATTGGCTTTTTTTGCAGCAGAGCATACTGCTGATTCATAAATGGGTGTCCATTAGGATATTTAAATCTCTCTCATAGTCACTACTGTTGAGCAGGTACTACCTATTCTATATCTGTTCATTTGGTTTTTCTTGCAGGCTAGCCTAGCCTAGCCTAGCCTAGCCTAGAACAGAACAGAACAGAACAGAACAGAACAGAACAGAACAGAACAGAACAGAACACTTTATTGGCCAAGTGTGATTAGATACACAAGGAATTTGTTTTGGATGCAGAAGCTCTCAGTGATGTACATGCTAAGTGTATGATCTTACTTTTCTCACCACTAAATTTTCTCACCCCTCATTTAAATCATTTATGAAGATGTTGAAGAGCACTGGGCTCAAGACAGAAACTGGCTTGTTTCTCTCCATGTTGTTGTAGTTCCATTAAGGACTACATACTGAGTCCACTTGGTCACCCAGTTATGAATCCATCTAAGCATGACAAATCAGGTTATGTAGAGACTGTACTCTGGAGAGAACATCATTGCTAACCCACCAAATATGAAATGAATTTCTAAAGATGGTTTAAGAAACAGACAGAGCATCAATAAAGACTGAAATGCAGAATTGCCCAAAATATACCTGCATATCTTGTGTTATAAATTTCTGTTTCCTTATTTCTTATGTGAAATTTGCTTCTGATGTTCAGCTTGCAATTTAAAAAAAACAGAGCATTTCTTGGGGAAGCAACATATTAGTGAAAGTTTATCTCTAGAGAAGCTTAACTTCAAACTCTTAAGTGATTATGGGTAGCAATGGTTTTGGAGATTGCTAAAGATGATATGCCAGCCCACTGTGTAACAATGGATTTTCTTTTGTTACTCTATTCCTACTGCTCAAACATATTTTTAAAGCACATGATTGATGACAGTAGGCTATTTGCTTCAAAGAAACATAGACGAAAATATTCTATTCAGAAATAAAAATGTTATAAACATAAGTTTGTCCATTTTTTTTCATGCAAAATACAAGCTGATTTAATCCTAATGTGTAGATCCATGTTCCCAATTAGACCATTTTCAAATATATGCAAATGATCAGAGCTGTATGTTTATTATATATTTCAATGGATAAACAATAGATTAGATCTCCATTGACATATATATTAAGAGACAAAAATGGGATGAAGATTTTCTACAAACTAGATCCTTTGATAGTTATATATTTACTGAGGAAACTTTCCAGTCTGTGATCAAGCTGACCAAAGTTGTTTCTTATTATATATCAAATACAAGGCAATGCTATTTTTTTACTCACTAAAGCACTCTGCAACAGAAAATAGGGAACGAGGCCCAGAAGGCAACATTTAATGTAATTTAAAACTGGAATTTTATCAACATTTCAAACAGATGGCAGAATGTGGAGATGGTTGTGCTTGTTCCTTTCAGCTTACTTGGATATCTTTACTGTAACTTTAAAAATCAGTATAGTTTGAAACAATTAAAAATGGATGAAGACACACATAGAATCTTTAAAGTGGGGTGTACAAAGAACATGGAAGTTCAGTATGGACAGTACCCAGAATGCTTAAGACAACTCTGCAAATAGGTTCGCTAAGAAAAGAGTAACAATTTAAAATGATATTTATACTTATTTTTTTTAATTATAAAAGATTAGTGGTTATACTATTAAAAAAGATACAGATACTATTCATTGGCTAATATTATACACAAACTTGCATAAATTCACATTTAATGTACCCTAACACATCCTTTTGATTAGCATTATGTAGAAGAAAAATATTTTGAAAAATAACATATCATATATGTTATTGCAAAAAACTGTAATGCTTGAAAAAGCCAAAGTCATTAAAAAAATCTAAAAAATGAAAGTAACTCAATACCATTACTAATAATACAACAATAGTTTGGAACTGCAAATAGCAGTCCTGATGAACAATTTCCATCAAGTCATGCATAAGAGCAGCAGTGTGCCTACCGTCCTTGTCCCACTTGTCCCCATTTATATGTAATCATTTTATGTGTTTATGGCTATGTTTTGCCTATTTATATCCATTTATTTGTGCCATTTTTTCATGTGTCCATATCTATGTCTATATTGATACTTGTTTCCTTGTATTTGTTGACAAACAATTAAATAAAATATATAAAATAAAGTAAGTCACAAAGAGTCAGAAATGAGTGAACAACTAAACAAGAGTGATACAGTATATCATTTTATGATGACACTATCAGGATCTCAAACAACGTATGCATACCTATTACATAGGCTGTTTTCCTTATGCCTCTTGAATACAAATATGTATACTATGGAGACTATACTATAATTTGAAGACAAATCATAAAGAGAATGGCCAAATTTTATCCAACTCCTTTACCAGCAATGGCCATAGGAGTGTCTGTGTTGTCCTCTATGGAACAATAGCAATAACAAGATCTATGTAGCAATAATCAACACCCGTTGGTATTCGTAGATGCATTCTGCCAGTTTTCTGTCTGTTTGTCCTATGTAGTGGTTGTTGCAGTCATTACACTAGATGTTGTAGATGACTCCTGAATTTTTTCTTCAGATGTTGCTGGGTGTTTTGGTTTGCTTAGGATGCTTGGAGTAGCTTTAGTTAATTTGTGTGCTGTGCTGATTCCATGTAGTTGTAAAAGTAACAATAAACCAGCCAAAAAGGGAAGAAAAAAACCCAAGCATCTCTCCACCAGCAGTCAGCACACAGATCAGCCTAGATTAACTCCAGGATTAACATTAGACCAACAATCAAGTAAACAATACCCAATCAAGAAGCCAAAGAAGCCAACAGTAAACAGCCCAACCAAAGACTATCTAAGACCACATCAGCAACATTGGCAGGGCAGGCCACTAGAATATATACTGACAGCAAACCACTCTCCTTACGAACACTAGAATGTTACCTAGTTTAGGTAATGAGATGTCTTCAAGAAAGCAAGCAAACTCAGAGAGCACCAAGGACCCCACAAGATCTGTGTAAGTCACTACACTTTTTCTCTGCAGATTAGCCCATTGCATGCATTGCTTTTCCTATATGTGTCTATGAATAAGAATCTAACTAGGGTGAGTGGATATATTTTGTGCATATCTGTGTGTACTTCTCTCTTCCCAGAGCATAACTAGATGACTTTGTGTAAACATAAGATGGGAAGCAGGGGTGAAATGCTCTGAAGTCTGCTACCAGTTCACTTCATACACAAATTCACAGTGCATGCCAAAAAAGGAAGATTAAGAAGCCTTTTCTGAGTCTTCAAAGGTAAGTAGAACAAGGTGTGTGTGGGGGGGGGGGGTAGGGAAACAGCTGTGCTGCATGATTTAGATTAGCTAGAAAGCAGGATTTCCTGCTTTCTAGTGAATATAAATCGTATGGCACAGCTGATCGTTGAAAATACTGGTTCTCCCGAACTGGTAGCATTTATTTTTATTACTGGTTTGTCTGAACCAGTAGCATTTATTACTACCGGTTTGGGCGAACAAGTATGAACCGGTAGCATTTCACACCTAATGGGAAGCATACATTTTACTCTGGTTCATATGACCAGGGAATGGGGAACTGCTTAGAATGCAAGAGTTGGTAGCTTTCTCAGATGCTGTCTGATTACCTCCCCATTTACTGGTGATTTTTTTCTTAGATGTTTTTCTCTGTCCAGGTTAGTTTAATACTGTGTTAATTCATGAATTAATCTCTTTAATTTCCCTATCTTTCCTTTCATAAGATCTGCATCATCACAAAGAACAAATATTCCTTAATGAATTCTGACTCCATTAACAAAATAAATAAAATATTTCCACATTAATTTGACAGTAAACATTCCTGTTAAGACTATTTCTAATAATTCAATCTGCTTCTATTTGTGGAATACAGGGGTTCTTCCTGCCTTAAGAACAATGCTAATCAAACCTTTATTATTAACAAACTAATCTTCTCTTGCAAACAATAATATGGTTCTGCTGTTGTTAGAACTGTTGATGTACAGATCTTAATTATTTCCATAAAAACTGATTTCTAAAATTATTGGATCAAATATTCCAAATATTGCCACATTTTTTCAAATAGTTCTTAGATGTAATCCTTAAATATTTTGCTCAATCCTTCAACACTGAAAGATTGGAATAATGTTATCAAAATTATATTTTTCTTAATTTTACCAGAAAAAAATCTGAAAGATTTTGACTTTCATAAAGTGTTTCATATTTTATAAACACAAAAAGCCTCTCAAATAGTGATATGGTTGATTAGAAAGTTGGTGTTCATTTGTTTGTTAACATCTCTGTATTAAGGGGTCACATGGTACCTGAATTCATTAGTTTAGCACCTAAGAATATGACCACTCACTTAGCTTTCATATTTTGTTCAGCAAGGAATGTGAAGTAAGAGAATGCAAAAAGGATGGTGGTGTGTAAAAAGCAGTGATTGCCAGAAAATCATTAGTTTATTTTTATTCATAAAGGTAAAAATACAAATATTAATAAAAACATTTTTACAGAAACAAACAAAAAACCAAAACAAATAAGATATTTAAAAGTAGATTAAAAAGACACAAATACATATACACATATTATGCCCCCAGCTGAATGTTGATAAATATATTGCAAAAATATTCATTTCCCATCCCTTGTGAAATATGCCCTAAAATATTTAAACTACTAACTCTATTTGTAAATTATCTACTATACTGTCATCTAACTACTATAATAATGACAAAATAGTTAACAGATAGAATCACCAAAAAAAGGATTAAATTTTCAAAACCTTCTATTAAACTATTATGATGGTCAACTCATAGAAAGTTTACCACAGTGTCATATTCCAAAGCTGAGAGGAAAAAGTAACTAGGTGAAAGAGCAAATTACTCTTGACACAGGGGTGGTATTCACTTACCTTCGCTCCTGGTACAGAAGGACCTTTCATGCGCAGAGCATGAAAAATGAGACGTGTTGATGTCCGGGCAGGTGAGCGGAGTTTCTCACATCCTCCGCTACTGGTTCAGCCAAACCGGATAGAACCAGCTGAATAGCACCACTGTCTTGACAGTATATGCAATCTCCTCAGTCAGTTCTAAATCTGTAAGATCCATATTTCTTTCAGTCTTCTCCACCGAATATGCCATTTCCAAGTGCATTTCCTTTTGTGAAACTAGCTTAACTATAGTTACCTGCATCTGGGCATTTATGTAGCCATTATTCTTTTGTGAGTTTTTTAAAAAAAGTTTTCAAAAGGTTTGTATATTACAGAGCAGTCTTTTTTCAATGTCAGCTGTAATCTGAGACATTGTTAACAGAATAGAGTAACAATTGGATATCTTCTAATCCAACACCTTGCAGAAGCAGGAGACCATATCCCACTCTAAACAAATGGTTGTCCAATCTCTTCTTAAAAACCTACAGTGATGGAGCAGCCATAACTTCTAATGGCAAGCCTTTCCACTTTGTTCCCACAGTTAGGAAATTTCTGGTTGCTTCTTGTTGAATATTAATGAGGGAGAAGTCTTGACGTATGACTTCCCCCTCATTGGCCCAGGCTCCAAGACGGGAGAGTGGGCCAATGTGAGTGGCTGAAGCTCTGGACAGTTTTGGGGGTTTAAAAGGAGCTGCCAGCATGTCTGCTGTGCTCTTTTTAACTACAGGAATAAACTATTTTACTGCACCATGCCATGTCCTGCCTCCTCACTCTGACCCCACATCTAACACTTCTGTTGTTAATTAGTTTCTAACTATTGCTTCTTCTTCTGTCTTCTGGTACTTTGGAAAATAGGTTGACTCCCCCCCCCCCACTTCTTTGTGGCAGCTCTTCAAATATTGGAACACTGCTCTCATGTCATACCAGTCCTTCTGTTCACTAGACTAGACATACCTATTCAATATATTTTTTTCTCTAGCCCTTTAATCATCTTTACTGCTCTTCTCTGCACTTTTTTTAAACCTCTCAACATCTCTTTTATATTGTGGTGATAAAAATCAAAATATTCCAAGTGTGGTCTTACGAAGATATTAAAAAACAGTACTATCATGAATTACAAATTTGTATAGAAGTTTTATGCAGAATTTTTTCCGAATTTTTGAAGAAAAAATATTAGATTCATAAATATCTTTAACACAGTGAAACAAATATTTCTAAGTATCTGACACAAACAAGCTAAATTTTGAAAGTATGATTTCTGAAAATATATATCATGATGGAATTTCACTCTAAAGAAGTCCTTTGGACAGCCATTAAGAAAATATCATTAGTGACATGAACTAAAGCACGCATGACTCTAGCAATAGTTATTTTCAAGAGGTAATTTACTACAGGTACAGCTCTAATTAATATGAATGTCCAAGAACAGATTTGGTGAAAGATCATTGTGAGACTCAAAACTTTAAATGTATCAGAGACAATGACAGTCCACTGTATAATGTTGCCTCCACAACTCCACAAGTCATAGAGACCATCAAAGTTCTAGAACTATACACAAATAGATGTTCTTCTTCCCAAGATGGCGGCCAAGGCAGATGCATAGCCAAGCCGCTGGGAGCCCAAAGAAGAGAAAAGTACCAGTAACCGAATTCAGAGATAGGAGTAGAAGTAACAAAAGTAACAAAAAAATACATAGATTACGTCCTAGGAATCTACAAAGTAGCAGCGAAAGGATTCAGACAAATAAAATATCAAAAACTAACCGCAAATCCAGGTGCCCATGTGGGAGTCATCCTGGAGGCCCTGCAACTTCAGACAAATGGAGAAACAAATCCAAAAGGGCAGAATACAAGCCAATCTGCAGCCATCTGGGTGAGGAATCAGCGAACCAGAGTAATTCCTCAACACCAGCCATTGATGCAACAAATCCCCACTGGAGTCCAGAAGCTGGGCTAGCTGGTAACATCACAGAGGCCTCTGACACCAAACAAATGGCAAGATAATTCCCTACCAGAGGCTAACAGGGAGGGAAGCTGAGGTGATCTGAGGAATCCCCCCAGCGAAAAGCAATAAAACTAACTAACAATAATAAAGGGAAGCCAGAGAGAGCTGGGGAGTGAGCCGGCCTACCACTATAAAATGAGGCCAAGTTCCTGAGAGCTGATGAGGAGAGCCACATGGAGGGCAAAGCTCCCACTGCTTGCTCTGAAGAACATAAAATAAAAATAATTAATTAATAAATAAATAAATAAATAAATAAATACATACATACATACATACATACATACAACTTTAACACACCAACATCTCCACAAACCGAGACTTGACAAATTTATTGTTTTGCTTAGAACAAATGGACACTTTTGAAGTGCATCTAGCATCCCTCAAAGAAAAGGACAAAATATGAACAAGTGAAGCACCAATATCCTAGAATCATGACACAGCTCAACAACCTAAGCCACAGGAAATCACTAATCCTGATAGTAACATCTCCATCCTTGTCAAAGACACGATTGAACGCGAACAGAAGTGTCCCAACCCTATCTTATTTGGACTGATGACACCATATTGATTTTACAGTAGATAACATTGAAACGGCACTACGTAACCTAAAGCCATCTCTATCTATTGGCCCTGATGGATTATGTGCCTACATTTTGAAAAAGATTCCCACTGCCCTAGCTGAACCTCTATGCACAATCTATGAGGTATCCTTCAGAATCAGCTCCTTGCCCAACCTATGGTCATTAGCCACAGTATATATCTATCTTCAAAAAAGGAGACCTTAGTTTAGCAGAAAATCACACAGACAAATCTCATTGTGTTGCATCATCTGTAAAGTTATGGAATCAATTATAAACGAATCCATCACCCTCCACTTCGAGACAGACAGTCTGCTATCTGACAAGCAGTTTGGTTTTAGAAAAAAATTGTCCTTTAATTTGCAACTCCTACACTGTAGAAACATTTGGACCAAGCAATAGACGCAATTTACATACACTTTTGCGAAGTCTTTGACTCAGTGGTGCACAACAAACTACTTTTGAAACTTACAGCATCTCCAGATCCCTGCACAAATGGATAGTTGCATTCTTGTCCAACAGGCAACAAATAGTCAAAATAGGGAGGGCCCAATCAAATCTGGCAGCTGTTAACAGCGGTGTCCCCCAAGGCACAGTTTTAGGACCCACATTCTTTCTGCTTTACATCAATGACCTATGTGATCATATTAAAAGCAGCTGTGTCCTCTTCATTGATGATGTAAAACTATTTAACACCACTGACAATGCTGCTGCCCTACAAAGTGGTCTTGACTATGTGTCAGAATGGTTGTGCATTTGGCAACTCCAAATCTCAACTAATAAATGCTCTGTCCTACACATTGTCAAAAAAAATCAGAACACCAAATACAAGTTGGGCAGAAATGATCTCGTAGATGACCCTCACTTTGTCAAGGACCTAGGAGTACTCATCTCAAACTATCTAAGTCCCAGAGCTCATTGTAACAGCATTACCAAAAAGGCATTAAAAATTGTTAACCTAATCTTGCAAAGCTTCTTCTCCAGTAACATTGTATTGCTAACTAGGGCATATAAAACCTTTGCCAGACCAATTCTTGAATACAGTTCATCAGCCTGGAATCCACACTGTATATCAGACATTAACACAATTGAGCAGGCCCAAAGGTATTTTGCGAGAAGAGTACTCTACTCCTCTACTCACAATAAAATCCTTTATGCCACCAGACTTGAAATTCTGGGCTTGAACAATCTGGAACTGTGTTGCCTGCAGTCCAATCTAAGTATAGTACACAAAATTGTCTGCTACAATGTCTTACCTGTCAACAACTTCTTCAGCTTCAACTACAATAATACACTAGCAAAGAATTGATACAACTCAAGGTAAACTGTTCCCAACTTGATTGCAGAAAATACAACTTCAGCAACAGAGTGGTCAATGCCTGGAATGCTCTACCCAACTCCATTGTTATAGCCTCAAACCCTCACAGCTTCAGCCTCAAACTGTCTACTGTGGACCTCACCCATTCCTAAGAGGTCCATAAAGGGGGCATGCATAAGTCAGTATATCTATCATCCGTGTCTTACAGTCCCCATTTATCTGTACTTACTTCCCTTGTTTATGTTTATATTTATACATATACCTGCTATCTTGTACATGTTTGCCAAACAAACAAACAAACAAACAAGCAAGCAAATAAACAGATGTCGTAATTAGCTGAAAAAATGGGGGAATCATTTCTGAATCATTTTTCTTGTGCCCAGTGTTCCTAAATTACTCTAAGCTTCAAAAGTGACATGCTTGATATACTGTCAGGTTTGTACTAACTTGGACATTTTAGGAAAGAAAGACCCTCAACTCCATTTTTGAAGTGAAAGGGTTTTTTTTTGAAGTGACATGCCTTTTGGCTTAGCTAATTGTGAAACAGTATTTTCCAGATTCATAAACCAGGTTTTTTTCAGATAAATTTGAAAATTTTTTGATGCTTTATATTAATGACCTCTTGATTTATTCTGACAATGTAGAAGTTTATATACAGCATGTTAAGGAGGCATTGCAAAGGCTGTGGGAGAGTAAGTTGTTTGGCAAACCTGAGAAATGCGCTTTTGATTTACAACAATTGGACTATTTGGATTACAGAATTTCAGCTGATGGCATACAACTGGACCCAGCTAAAGTACAGGCAGTGGGCTCCTGTCAACCCCTATAATGTAAAAGATGTTCAGTGTTTCCTGGGCTTTGCAAATTTTTACAGGAATTTTTTTCCTAACTTTGTGCACAAGGTTAAGCTTTCACTTAGCTGTTGAAAAGAACATGTTTGTTCTTTTCAAGTTTGCTTGGACAGGGAGGGAACAGTCTGCATTTAAATAATTAAAACAACTCTTTGGTACTTAGCCCCCTTTCCAATACCCTGACCTATTGAAGCAAATTTTTATCCAGTCTGACATCTCTGACACATCCTGGGAAGGGTCTAGCACAACTTTCCACAGCCAACTTGTGGAGGTCAACTCGCCATAGGACAACTTGTCACAGGACAAAAGTTACATAACATCTAAGAAATGGTGAAATAGAATCATAAAAGAAAGGATGCAAAAGGAAGGGCAAAATGAAATATGGATAAAATTAAAATAATTTCTTAATTTTATTATAAAATTAAATAAAATAGTTGAATTGTCCTGCAGCTGGCTTTTGAGTATTAGCAGTAATGGCTGGAAGCAGCTTCCTTATCAATACAAGTTTGTACAGACCACAAGAATTTGGAAATCTTTCAAAGAACTAAATCATTCCCCTAGGCAAGTATTTTTTTCTTGCTTTGATTTTATATTACCTACACCTATATTACCTACAAAGTCACATCATTTGTGGCCTGACACCCTATCTCACAAGCCAGAGTAACTCCAAATGCAACAAGAGCCAACCACTACAAGGATTGTAAACCCTCTAAGTTTTTCTGCACTGCAAAACTTTGGGGATGTGAGAATAAGACCAGGATTTGTTTCCCAGAATCAAGGCACAACACCAGCAAGACCTGTATGTGGGATCTGGGTGGTTGACCTCCAGTGATGAATGTCGTTGGGACTTTCCCCACTACTAACCTATCTAGGTGGCAGAAAGCCATGGGCTTTGCTAAGCCTTGGATCTAGTTTTTCAACTAAGCCAGGGTTGACCAGGCACCTGGTGCAGCCCAAGTCCAGAAAGGCCACCAGGCTCCCCTTGTATCCTGAATATGGCACCACCAGTTCTATGGCAATGGCCACAAGGATTATGGGGGATTTACCAAGAGGTCATCATCCAAGTCAGTGTTGCTTTCCATCAGACTTTTCACCAGTATGGTCAGAATTCTCGCTCCATCATTTATTGATGGGGTGAACTCAATAACTTTGATCCCCTCCAGTGCCATCTCTCTGGTTCTCAGAGTCAGTTTCCCCAGTTTCCTAGTCAGTTCCAGGGCTGACTTTGGGGTTGGCAGTCAATGGCTCAGTGCTCCTCCTTCTCACACTTGAAGTAGCCAGTGGAATGTCACCATGGGCTTTGCTCACACTCCGTTTCTTCTTCCAAGGATTAAGCTTCAGTTTGACAAAAAGTCTCTTTTTGATATCTCCTTCAAATCAATTTTACCCACCACTAACAATTCTATACACCACTTCAGAGACCTGACTAGTACCTAATAATTCTAATAATGGGGTCTGGGATTACATTCCCAGGCCTCAGAAGGAAGGTATAGACTACTGCTGACTATAGCTGTTCTTACTGCTTCAAGCCTAAACTACATGCTGTTTTTCCTCCATATTTCAAAGGTATTTAGAATATCTGTTTGAATTAACAGATTAAGAGCTATCAACAGCTATATTTTTGTGTGTTGCCCATATGTGACTTTTATCATTGTAAAATGATCTGATTTACACGTAGCTATTACCAATAGAAGTAAAATGTGTTATAAATATAAAAAAATGGCAAAAGTTGCATTAAGTTGTATTCTTGTCATTGATAGTAAGGCAAAAGACTCTTGCCAAAACATAATTTCTCAAAACTATCTCCCGTTTCTCAAACAACAGTTCCCAAGATACTGGGAGAGGGGAGATTTAATATTTGATATTTAATAACGTATCAAATAAATGTAACTGAATAGGAGGTAATTTGAAGGTGCTTGAAAGTTAATTACTTATAACATATGTGATTGATAAGTAAATGAAAGTGTTTCAAAACAATAGCCTGTACATATTCCCTTACATTTTTTTCAGAGGGTAAAGTCACTTGATAGTGATGAATAATTGAAGCAGATGTACCACCAACAAACTTTGGTAAGTGTAACTAAGTGTCAGTCAGATCACCAAGGATTAATTTGGAATGTCAGCACCTAGTGGAATTTTTGTGCAGAAACATTTGCTCAAACAAAACAGAGTCTACATTGGGTAAACAATTTACCCAATGTAGACTCTAGTTAGAAATGCTAGATAACAAGAATTAGAATTTGATGGAGTACCCAAGAGGGCAGAAAAAGGAATACCAAAGGCCACTGGATACATAGGGATGTCAGAGTAGCAACAAACCAAGTCAGACCTATGATGTGTGTATTGCTTGATATATGATGTATACATCTTGATATATGAAAGGAATTTAAGGGAAAGAATGACTTTTAAAAAATCTTGAAATTATCACTTCACTGTTCCCAGCATTAAACTTGAAAAATTATGAACAAATTCAACCAGCTGACTCAGTCATAAATCAAAATGAGTGTTCAGAGGATTTTATTCTAACTACAGAATAATCCCTTTCTGCCTAAAACATATTTTTGAAACAGAAGACATGACTGAATAAATTTGCTCATATATGACTAGATTAAAAAAAAAGTTTGTCTGTAATAGTTACAGAAAATACAAGTTTGCCTATCAAAAAGAAAAATAAAAAGAAAATGTGTTTCTTCTATCATATATTTTATTTCTTCCATTATATGTTTTCTATCATCTCTGATACCAGTAACTGTGAGAGTGATTTTGGACTTAAATATGAGCCAACAGTGTGCAACAGCAGCCAAAAAAGCCAATGCATTAATGCTGCATTAATAGAGGGATAGAATCAAGATCATGTGAAGTGCTAGTACCACTTTACAAAGCTTTAGTAAGACCACACTTGGACTACTTAATCCAGTTCTGGTTACCATAATGTAAACAGGATGTTGAGACTCTGAAAAGAGTGCAGAAAAGAGCAACAAAAATGATTTGGGGGTTGGAGGCTAAAACTTATGAAGAACAGTTACAAGAACCTGGTATGTCTAATCTAGAGAAAAGAAGAACTGATGATAGCAGTATTCCAATATTTGAGGGCCTCCTACAAAAATGAAGAGGTCAAATTATTTTCCAGAGCACCAAAAGGCCCAATAAGAAACAATGAATTTTCATTGTTTCATTCAAAACTAACTAAGGAGAGAACAACCCAGAACTGAGGAAAAATTTCCTAACAATGAGGGCAATCAACCAATGGAACAATATGCCTTCAGAAGTAATGGATGCTCCATCATTGGATGCTTTCAAAAAGAGACTGGATAATCATTTAAATGGTACAGGGTCTCTTGATGAGGCGGGAAGTTAAGCTAGAAGACCTCCTAGATCCTTTCCAACTCTATTATTCTATTATTTCTATATTGTAGAGACACTGTGAAAAATGTGACAAGTCACTAATACAAGCAGTATTAAGGGCTATAATTGGCTCCAGAAATTCTATTGTTAAGTAATGCAATTATAAAGTGTGATATCACCTGACCAATTTCAATTTCAATCCTTGAAATGATAGGTGACATGAGCATGGCACAAGCAGAGTGAGGCTTAGATGACTGCTAAATGGTGGAAAAAGATAAAACAGTGATTTTCAGTTTTGGAGACATCTAACTAGGTAGGATCAGTGAATCCTAAGAAACCAATCCTATGAGAACCGGAGAGCCCCATTTTGTCTAAACAACAGGAAAATGATCCAGTTGGCTTCCATCCTACTGGTCTTTTGAAGGGCCTTAAACCTCTGACTCTTTATCCAGGCTTTTGGCAAGTGTGATTGAAACCTATTTTTAGGTTGTGTAGATTTCCTTTTTGCTCCTGTCCAATTTGCCATCTTTTATTTTTTGCTTTTGTTTATTGTTATATGGCTTTATTGTTAGCTATGAATTGTTTAAAGTCGTTGGGAGTCATAGAGGATACAAATTTGAAACATAGTGTTTTAATCTCAGTATCGAAAATATCACTAGATCGTAGTTTAAAGTTTATGCAATACAAGCAATAATTCAGAATTATTGTATTCCATGATGTTTGCATTCATCAAAGATCATGTTTTCACATTATTCTAAATTTATTACGTTCTGGAAATAAGTAATTATATGCTTTACTTTGACTTTCAAATAAAGTTTATATCATTAAATATGCACATTCTTTTGAATTGCATAACTATTATATGGAAACTAACATCTGGACAGCATAAATGGAATCTCCATGCCATTATTATTGCCAAAAGATTATTTTAATATGGAATGAAAAATGTATGACCCCATTTGACCAGTTGACTGAAGATCTGATGTTATTGAAAAGGTACGAACGAGTTACCATTGGATATATAATATGGATGAATTACAATTAAATATAATGATTTTTATCAAAATAAAAATAAAAAATATATTAAAAGTATGCATAAATCTCTAAATATAGTATGTCATTATACAGAATTTTTGTCTTTTTTATTTTTAAATGTTTTGTTTTGCGGAAGTTCATTAAATAGATATCCAACCCAGCACTGACAGTGAGAACAATTAATCAGTGGAACAGCTTGCCTCTTGGAGTTGTGAGAGTTCTATCATTGGAGATTTTTTTAAAGAATAGACTGGACAACCATTTGTCTGAGGTGTAATAAGGTCTCCTGCCTTGAGTAGGGGACTGGGCTACAAAATTTCCAAAATACCTTCTGACTCTATCGTTTTGTGATTCGATAGTCATCATCCAGATTGGGAGTTCAACAGGGCAGGCTCATTTGTGTGACTAAGTATCTATGAAGCTGCCAATAGGACTGGTGTATATTAACATATGCAGGCAATGAGAACTGCATCATATAATAATCTGAAAATTAATGTATCATAGGCTAGGTACTGACAGGATAAATTGTGTTAAGTATAGATATATAAATGAAATGAGTAAACTTGTAGAATATTTACTAAAAATAGAAAACTTAAGAATGTTTAATACATGCAAATATTGGTAGAAAGATAATTTGTAGTATGTGCTGCATTGCAAGGAATAAATAATATCAATGTAAATGCTTGTACTACTTCCTTACAAAAAGGTGAAAATTGGGTGTCTCAGAAAAATAGTTTAAGTTGGATAAAATGGGATAAAGGAAATGAGGTGGAGTAAAAAAATAAGGGTGATAAATGGACATAGACTGAAGCATGAGAACAATAGTCACAGGGAATACCTCTTTATTTAGAACATGTTTAAATCTTAGGAGGCAGATGGATGACATTTTCAGATACAGAAAAATAGTACTGATGATCTAGCCAAACATCTTTCAGAAATTTGGAGGAATTAATAAAGTAGTTAATTGGTAGAAGAGACAGGTCCTATTTGAAAAGTGCTGTTAGTATTACAGATATCTGTAAAGATTATTGGGGAGCTCATAAAAAGTTTTTATTGGGTTTTTTTCCATAGAAAGGATATTATTCCTTTCTTCGCATAGAATCTATTGATATTGGCCAACATATAGAAATAATATTTCATTTGTATCTTATACTATTCTAAAGCAGTAGTTTACTTTGTCTAGACATGTTACGAGATGTAAGCAAGCTTCAATATGCTGTTTATCTGATCAAAATATTATGCTGCATCTCTTTTTTTTCTGTGGTTTTTGAATTTTCTATAGGATGAATATAGGTTGATGTAGTGTTTTAAATATTTTAGTTATTTAGCAATTTTAGTATATGAATGGAGAATGAATGAACAATTTTATAATAGCTGAAGTTCAGAAAATCATACAGAGCACATAATTGATGTGAGTAAGATCAATAGGTGAAGTACATCTAGAAGTACTATGGACTGACAGAGGACTTCTCAGAAAATTAAGAAAAAAAGTAAAAGTTCTTTATAACAAAAAGTTCTTCTCATAGTAAAAAGACAACAGGGTCAAGATTATTGTTATAAATAAGGAATAGTAACAGCCAGGACAATAAAGATGTTATGCTGAAGCTACTAAATCAAATATCAGATTCTTAAATGTATGCTAATAAGCTATTAATGAACAAGATCACAATAAGAATACAGGAATTTTTGACTAACTAGTCATAAAAAGTCATATACCAGAAAAATATACCCATAATGTTGCCCTCCATAAATCAGACAGATAATACACAAGCACTTTCCTTTTTATCTTTTAATGGGACAGAAAACTTTTAATCTCCATTAAAAATGGATAGTAGTAGAAAAAGAAAAAGTTTGCTATATCAGCCACTTCAATTGGCACCAGGAAAAGATATACATGCCAGAAGTTATAAAAGATTAAAGTGAGAAATACGCACTTAGATGTTATATTAGTTATCATATTTTATTTACTGAATCTAATTTAGCCAAAATAAGAATGGCTATAAAAGCACTTAATAAACTATAACGGAGATTTGCATATTTCTCAGAAATGTACACATATGCACTTATATTGACTATTTGGGATATTTTGTACAGATTAAAATGTTGCAGGATTTATAGTTCCTACTCCTCTGCATTCTCATGCATGATTTATGTACCTTTCTTATCTTTATCAGTCTTTAAGTTAAGGAAGCTATTTAGTTTTTCATGTTGACAAAAATAATTAAAAGTGCAATCAACTTCATACACATACATATACCAACCAAAAAGAAAGTCTCTCTAACAATGACCCTTACGTATTTTCCTGGCAGGGATTTTTTGCTAATCTAATACCTGTTAATCTTCTATCTAATTAGGGGTTATGATCCACCAGAGGCTGCTTTAGACTTAATTTGTCTAGGTTGTATTTTATGGCTCAGTAGTCAACTAACCAACCAGCCAGCCATTGTGTTTCTCATGTGATTGTAGTTTAGATTGTTCAGGCATTACTGGCACATCAGAGCCCTTGGAGAGAACATGCCACTACAATTTGTGAGTCACCCGTTTTTGCTCTGCCTCAGCCTTGTCATGTGTGTGCCTGTCAGGATTCATATCCATCTCCATTACTCCAGAGGCAAAAAGTCATATTTTGTTTCTGTTCACTTGTCTGATTCCTTGCAGATCTTATTCCCATCTACAGAAACATAAGCAAATGCTATCTTCTGAGATTTTAAGGTGGAAACATAGAATCTTGGCCTCATCAAATTTATATTAATGAAACTTTTTATCCATAATGTAATCCCTACATCACTGGTTTAATTTTCCATGTACTATTATTTAAAATATATGGATATAAAATAAACTAAATATCAATCTTAAGTCATAAGCATATAACTCTATGCATTTTCACTATACAGCTACAAACTGAAAACCAGTTTGCAGTTAAAGGCACAAGGCTGGAAACCAAGAGATCACAAGTTCCAGTAATGCCTCCTGACAGTCCCATGTTAAAAAATCTTGCCAAGAAAACTGCTGTGACTTTTCCAGATAGTCACCAGGAGTCAAAAACTGACTCAAAGGCATGTATACACCAATGTATACTTCTACTTTCATTTTGTTCAGTTCAGAAGCTTTTGAAACAATAGAGGCACTTAAGTAATATAGGTTTATTATTATGAACTCTCAATTAAATTACATTATTTAATATTCTATATGTTTAATAGCAAAAATTAAATCAAATTAATTTTGAAACCATATAAGCCTCTTTCACATAAAGCCAAAGGTTTTTTTATATATAATTTGTTTTTATTTTTAGTAGAATAATTCCGTCTTCCATTGAAGAGTGTGTTGTCTGCATACAAATCATCTTTGTGCAGTAATAAAGTTTACAACAATATTCATTACATTAATATTAATTCTCCGATTTTACAATGCTAATATTGAACATAATAAATATATTCACTTGTCCCTCTTAACTTATCTTCTAATAAGAATGTAATAGTAAAATTAAATCATAATAGTCATAATATTTATCATAATCATAGTGTTTACATCTATCTCTTAATATATTTTCTATATTTCATTAATCTTCTTCTTTTATTTCTCTATTTCTAACTTCCGTTTTTATTTTCTAACCATCGATAAAATAATTCCCATGTTGTGTAGTGTTCAGTTTGTTCTTTCTCCTTAATTGCAAGTGTTACCTGATTCATTTCTGCACTTTCTCATATTTTCCTAATCATATTCTCATCTGTATGGATCTCTTCACTTTTCCAGTTTTGTGCAAATACAATTATAGCTGCAATTAATATATGAATAATTAGACATGTATTCCCCTTACTATAGGTTTCAGGTAAAATCCCCAACAAAAATATTTCTGATTTTAAGTCAATGTGCTGTTTTATCATCTTTTCCAGCCATAAATGTATTTTTGTCCAGTATTTTTTTTACTTCTACACATGTCCACCACATATGATAAGAAGACCCAGGTATCTGGTGGCATTTCCAACATTTAGCTGATTTATCTTTAAACATCTTTGCCAACCTCGCCAGTGCAAAGCATCATCTATAAAACATTTTATACAAATTTTCTTTATATGCAGTTGACATTGTTAATTTATTGTTCTGAAGTTTTTGTGAAACCAGTTCTTTGTAGTGCAGTTCTTTCCATTCAATTACTGTAATAATCCAATGAATTACTGAATTTTGTAAGGTAAGCATACAAACAACACTTTATCTCTACTGCAACATTGACATACAGCAAACTATGTAATCACAAAAAGCAACTCCTATTCTATCAAAAATGGAGGTAAACTAAGCTTCAGAAACTATGTAGCAAACCATTTCTGTATTCTAGTATTCATTTGTTGAAACAAAAAATATAGAAACATAGAACCATAGGCCAGAAGGACCTTGGAGGTCTTCTAATCCAATCCTCTGCCCAAGGCAGGCATTGAACAATCGTTCAATTTTTGGGGGGAAACCTCCAGTGATGGAGCACTCACAATTCTGAAAGACAAGTTACTCCACTGATTAATGATTCTCATTGTCAAATAAAAATATATCCATATTCAGGTTGAATCTCTCTTTAATAAGCTTCCACTTCCTTCAGGTGCTTTGGAGAGTAAGTCAGTTCTCTCTGTGACAACCCATTAGTACTGCAAAATAATTATCATTCCCCCATGATCCTTCTCTTTAATAGGCTAGATATACCTAGATCCATACGGGTTGCTGCCAGCGTCCTTGGTATCAACCAAGTACCTTCTTAAGAAGTACGATGTTCCAAGTAGCACAGTTTTTTTGCAGTTCCACTGATGTTATTGTAGGAAGCTGCAATTTCTTGATGTATTTTATAACATTCTTGAACATGGTACCAAGTGCCCTGATGACAATGGGTATGTTACATGTTTCATCCATAATTGCGATATTTCATGATTTTTTCCAGTTCTTTTTCTTTGACTCTGGCATCTCCTGGTACCGCGATGACAATAAATTGTACATTTTGGTTTTCGATAACTGTGATATCAGGTGTGTTGTGTTCCAAATGACAATCCGCTTGTATTCAAAAGTTCCAAAAGATCTTCATCGTCTCATTTTCTATAACTTTTTCCACTTTATGTTCCCATGGCTTTTTGGATACAGGTAAGTCACATTTTTTACATAATGACCTATGTAATAATTACATCATCATCATCATCATCATCATTATTATTATTATTATTATCATCATCATCATCATCATCATCATCCATTTTATTGATTAAACATGAAACTTAGTCAACTGGACATTTAAAAAATGTGTCACAAATACCATTGACTGGTGCTAATGGCTGATTCAGGTTGCTGCCAGCATCCTATATATCAACCAAGTATCTTCTTAAAATATATGATGTTCCAAGTAGCGCAGTTTTTTGCAGTTCGCTGGGATTATTGCAGGAAGCTGCAATTTTTTGATATGTTTTGTAAAATTCTTGGACATGGTACCAAATACCCTAATGACAATGGGTATCATCGTTACAGGTTTAATTCACAGCCATGTAGTTTTGATGGTCAGGTCATGATATTTTTTTCCTTTTTCCTTTTTCTTCGAATTTGGCATCTCCTGGTACAGCAATATCAATAAACTGTACACTTCAGACTTCGATAACTGATATCTGGTGCGTTGTGTTAAAAATTATAATTATAATAATTATTATAATTATTATAATTATTATAATTATTATAATTATTATAATTATTATAATTATTATTATTATTATTATTATTATTATTATTATTATTTCTTCTAATTGTATATAAGACATTGTGGGTTACAAAAAGAATGACCTAAAGGGATGACTGAAGTAGGATTCAATCTGAAAGACATTTTCCCCCTATATCTACAGGTGTATATCAGTGGTGGGTTGCTCCTGGTTCACACCGGTTTACAAGAACCGGTAGTAAAAAATTTTAATAGTTTGGAAAACCGGTAATAAGATTGGCTGGCCACGCCCCTGAACTGGTTCCCGGCCCAGTCACCATTCATTTACCCCGCCCACTCCCAATCTATTGCTGTCTCCTGAGTCCCAGCTGATGGCTAGAGGGAAAAAAACTATTTAAATTCTTGCCATGATGCTTCAAAGGACCGCCTTACAGCTGATCACTGTTAAAGGAAAACAAATGAGTAGACCGATGCCTGCAAAAATAGAAAAAACAGCCCCTTACAGCTTCCGCATAGATTAATTAGCACAAGATCGGCTTCCCGACTCTCAGTTGATTTGCTGGTGCAGGCAGGACTCAGTTGTTGCTAGCTCCAGCCTGGAGCAGATTTTTTCCCCCCTAGCTATGCTGAAAAAGCAAAACTGAAAGTAAAGCAGGGTCTTTGCTGCAACGTGGCAAAATGAGGCAGAGAGAGATTTCTTTTTCTTTTTCCTCACCAAAAAAGGTAGGTGCAAAACTGAAAACAATGGGAAATTTAGGGCAAAAGAGGAGAGTTCAAGATTTTAAAACACAAAAGAAAAAAAGCTCTATTTAACTAGGGAATTGTAATACTTGAGATACTATTAATTGTATATTGTGTTGAAAGCAGAAATAGTTAAGTTGTAGTTTGGAGGAATAAATGGGAGAAATTATTTGGTTTATTATTATTGGTAAATATAATTAATTGATTTGTAAGAAATTGGATTGCATGGAAATAATTGAAATATTTATGTTCATATTGACTAATATATAAAAAAGATAGTTACACAACTAATTGATTTATATTAAAATGTTGAATTTGTATTAAACAACTGTATTACATAATTAACCAATGTGAGGATGGATATAAAAACAGATGACAATGGGAAGGGGTATAATATAGAATAGAAGGGAAAAATTGGATTTGATTAAGATTAGAGATGAGAATGAAGGGTAATATTGGTTTTTTTTAAAAAAATAGATGAGGAATAAATATGGTAAAAAGGAAATATAGAAATTGTCAATTTAATTGAAATGACTAAACACTGTTTAAATTTGTGAACCAGCCAAATACTCTGTTCAAAGAAAATACATTGTATGTTTGTATGTGTGTTTCTAATTATTGCTATTTATTCATATTTGTTCTCTTTTATTCTTTAAAGTTTAACAATTCATTCTTTATCTTAATATCTTTATATTTGTTTGGGGTTGGCTTTCTTCCCTTTCATCTTTTTTATTGTACAGCAATCTTTCTCCTCAAACCGACCACCTCTCTCTTTTCTTTCCTTCTTATTTTCTCTCCCCTCTTCTTCTCCTTCCTACTTCCTCTTCCTTTCTCCTTCTCCACCTGTCTTCCTCCCTCTCTTACCCTCACTCATACTCTAATTTCCCTTCCCTTCCTTCATCCCTCTCTATTGCTGTATCCTTTTATACATATGGACTACTCAGAGGGCTGAAAAAGTTATTTTTGACTGGTCTTCGCACTTTTGACCAGTCCTCAAACTTACGTCTGCCCTCACATTTTACCTTTTCGCCCCATCTTGTCACCATGGTGAAGAGAAGCAGTTGTGAAATGAGTGACATGGTTGTTAAGAATGCTGCATGGGCATAAATGTGAGGATGGTCATAAGTGTGAGGACCAGTCAAAAGTGCGAGGACCTGTCAAAAATGACTTTTTTCAGCCCTCTGGGTAGTCCCTATACACATAGCCATGGCCACCCGGTCACATGACCAGCTAGCCATGTCCATCCAGTCACATGACCTCCAAGCCATGCCCACAAAATAAGCCACACCCACAGAACCAGTAGTAAAAAAATTAGAACCCACCCCTGGTGTATATACATGTTAAAAGATGATTGGAGTGTTGGATATTAAAAAAATTGAGGTAAAATGACAAGCACTACAAACCTAACAAAGATAGGGTTAGGGAGGAAATCTGCCTCCACACCATCACTGGCCACCTCAAGTCCATCCAGTCAGAGGTCAATAGAAAATATGTTACAAATGGAGAGATCAAATCCATTTAAGGAATTGCAGGCTATGTTCCAATCAATGTAGGAGGAAAAAAAAACATGATGAAATGAAGAGGAAAATAGGAGAAGTGAGAAACAATACAGGAAAATTAAAAGAAAAGATAGAAAAGATGGATGAAAAGTTTGAAAATTTCCAGCAATTGATTACAAAAAATGAACAGGAAATACAGGAAATTGAAGGGAGGATGGAAAAAGAAGAAAAAGAGTAGATGAAATAAACAATAGACTAACTCAGGCAAATAAAGAGTTAGAAACCACAGTAAAATTGTTAGAGACAGAAAAAGCAGTTATCTGAGATTCCAGAATATGGAAGAAGAGAAAGGGGAAGACTTACCAAACATTACTAGCAAAGGCATTAGGGACAGAGAGATGCTGATAGAAATTGATGAAACATATAGAATACATACAAACTATGCAAGGAGTCATAAATTACCAAAGGAGGTGCACGTAAGATTCGTGAAGAAATCAATGAGGGACGAAGTGTTCAACAAGACAAGAGATGAGCCAATACAGTATAAAGGGAGACAACTGGTAGTTCCGAAACAGGTCCCAAGAAGAGTTAGAAAGTTGCAGAAACAGTACCAAATAGTGGACAAGAACAATTTTATTTAAAAAAAACCTACATAATACTATACGTGAAATAGAGTGTGATAATCTTTGTCTTCTAGGAGACTGTAATGCAATAATAGACAAAAAATTGGACTATAAAAGTAACAGAATAAGGAAAGGAGTAAGAAGGATTCTACTTAGAACTTTCTTTAAAATGGCAGAAGAGTTAAACATACAAGATATATGGAGAGAGAGGAACCCGGGAGAAAAAACGAATGCACATTCTATCCTAATAGAACTCAACCCTGGTCTAGAATAGATATGGTATGGATATTGATGGAATTAATTACTAATGTATATGAAGTAGAAAGAGATACAAATCTATGGGCAAGATCATAATCCAATGAGAATCAGCTGGAAAGGACAAAAGAAAAGTATAAGGTGGACTCTGAACCGATTGATATTAAAGACATAGAATTCAGGCAGATGTTGGAAATACAAATGGGATTCTTCTTTAAAGACAATAGGGAAGAAGACACGTCACTACAAAACCTATGGGACACAGCGAAAGCATACATGAGAGGAGTAGCTACAACATTCATAATGAAGAAAAATAAAAGGAAGAGGCAACAGCAAAGGACTTTAGAAGAAGAATATAAAAGACTCGAAGCAGAGTTACAAAAAGAATCACAAAAAATAAATTTAAAACAGCAAATGACAGTTGTATATATGAGGGTATTGGAACTGCATTAATCTTTCCATTTCTACTGCCAATTCATTAGAAAACATTCTAGTTGAATGCTCATTTGATATTGAACCACCTAACTGCACCTACAGAATTAGAAGGTCCTTTACATGAAGAATGGCCCATGACAGTCATGGAGGTGGTCTCACAAGCATTTTTTAGGCAAGTACAAAGCTTATCAATACCAAAGGTGTGGTGCATATCACTTTGATCCCATTTTTCACAGGTCAACTTCCTTAAAATAAGCTCCTGCAGCACTTTTTTTTAATGCATTAAGTTCAACAATATTTGAAAGATTGAATTCATGAATTATTCTTGGACATGAAGTAAAGCCCTATGTTTTATATAACAATTTATTTAAGACTGTAACTTTACCATCAACAGCCTTCAGTTTATTGTCAAATTTAGATACAATCCATCTCATTCACAGAGCATTTTTACATATTAATTACAAATCTTCAGAATTACCTAAACTTCAATTACAGGTAGTCCTCGACTTATGATCACAATTGAGCCCAAGATTTCTGTGGTTAAGTGAGACATGTGTAAGCGGGTTTTGCCTTTTTATAACTTTTCTTGTCTCAGTTGTTAAGTGAATCATTGCAGTTGATAAGTTAGTAACCTGGTTATTAAGTGATCTGGCTACCCCATTGACTTTGCTTATCAGAAGATCGCAAAAGGCGATGACCTTGAGACTCAGCAACATAAATATGAACTAGTTGCCAAGCAATAATAATCTATTTTCTCTATTTAGTTGGGTGGCCTGTAACATACACCTATGGCAATGTCATCCCCACCCCCTTTTATATTAAATTTTATATTATACCCAAACATTTAGTTCAGTTTAAGTGAATTTTATTTTACCAGTCAGTTAATTATGGTATGCAGGAAGAACACTACAATAGTAATGGAGGACTAACCACCTTGACATCAACTTTGCATCTAGTTGTCATGCATCTCGCCTATCCAACTTCATGAGCTGACAGCCTGACATTAGCATGGGGGGCAGGGAGGTTGGAATGTATGGAAGGAGGAGGAGATGGAAGCCCAGCTCACCCATGTGAGAAGCTACAGTCAACCAAGGTCAAATAATAAGTAATTTGCTTCCCTCCATGTAGATATAGTTCCATTCAGGACTACATGTTGAATGCAGTTTGTCAGACAGTTACAAAGGTATTCACAGATCTGTTATTTGATTATCTTTTCCAGGATCTTCCCTGCTGATTGGTCTATAGTTTCCCGGATCTCCCCCCTCCCTCTTTTTTTAGGATGGGAATCATGTCTGCTCATTTACAGTTCTCTGTTAATTCCCCAGTGCTCCATGATGACAAAGTTGTCAGGTAGGTTGGTCAGGAGCCTATATCTCCCACTTGATGCAGTTTGTCTCCCACTTGATGTCAGGGTAGTTAAAGTCCTCCTTTACTACTGTGGTATGGTTCTTACATACATCTGTTAACTGGTTAGTAAAGATGTCATCTATTTCTTTTGCTTGGTTGGGTGGCCTGTAATATACTATACATCTATGGCAATGTCATTCTTTTTTCCTTTTATATTGATCCATATGCATTCTAGGAAGCTTTCCATTCTTGGCTTTGTGCATTTCTGTAGAGATGTAGTGATCTCTTACATCTTTTGAACAGTGTGTATACTTAACATCAATACATTCTAGTCATGAGTTTCATCCCACCAAGTTTTGGTAATGGCAACTATATTACACTTCACACACCTCGTGTACTAGTACTTCAAGTTTGCCTTGTTTGTTCCTCAAACTTTCAGCATTTGTGTATTGGTATTTGAGTTCTTTATTGAGATCTCAGTATGCTTCCTATATCTCCTACTTTATTTCTGAGTTTTCTTCCTTCCCATCACTCCCTACCTCATTGTTCAATTGGTTATTTTGGGATTTATGCTTGGGAATAGGTCCTAAAGATCCTAAGGATTGGTCATCCTCCCTCTTCAATTTTAGTTTAAAACCCTTCTGATAAGTTGAGCCAATTGTTTTCTGAATACATTCTTCCCGGTTCTTGTGAGATGCAGCCCATCCCTTGTCAGAAGGCCTTCATGTAGGTAATGCAGATAATGTTTTAGAAATCCAAAGTTCTCTTAGTGGTGCCAACACTTAAACCAATGATTCATTCCTAAAATTCTTTGTTCCCTCATTGGATTTTGATCTATCATTGCTAGTACAGATGAAAACAGCACTTGTGCTCCTAACTCTCTAACTTTCTTGTGTAGCTGCTTGTAATTTCTCAATATTTTTTACAGGTTTGTTGTGGTGATGTTTGTCCCTATGTGAAGGAGAAGAAAGGGGAAGTAATTTGTGGCCTTATTTTTGTAAGACACATTTTTTATTTTTACTCCAGGGAGACAACATACGTCCCTAAATTGAATGTCAGCTCTACAGATGGCTGGTTATGTTCCCCAGAGAACTGAATCTCCTATCATCAACACTCACTTTTTTTTCCTAGGAAAGTCTGAGCTACTTTTCTTCCTTTCACAACAGCATTTGATGATGCCTCTTTTTTAGGGACACTTGATGATGCTTCTTTTCCAGAGTCTGCATGCTTGCTTCAGGGGGAGGTTATGCAATTGATTGCTCTGCTCCAAAGAGGCTGGACTAGAAAACAGAGGTACTTTTCTTGGCTACTGTTTCTTCAAAGAGTGACATGTTTCCATCAGTCTTCCCCTAAAGGTAAATATGAAGAATAATTTATTTTAGAAGTTGTTTGTTCCTTGTTATGTTCAATATGAATATAGTTTTAGGTTGGAGTTTCTCATTTTCTAGGTTGAGTTTCAGATTAGTTAGTTTCCTTTAGACCCTTTATATTTTATTCTACCAATTCATTTAGTTTACATTTGACACATGTGTACTTTGGGTGTTCTGTGGGTATAAGCACATGCATGGAACGTATTTTACAAATCCCAACAATGTCAGTGTCTCTTTTGGTGTCTCTTTTGCTAGTTCATTTAAGGATTAACACTTTAAAAGTTTATAAATTTTAAAAATGAAAAAAATTTAACCACGGATTTAGAAAAAAAATCTAATTTAAAATTTTAAAATTCTAAGAATTCATTTAAAAATGTAAAAGCACATAAAAATATGCCCTCTGATATGCACTTCTTTTTGCAGAAAATCTCCGGCTGCTTTCTAGGTGCTTTGCTCTAAATCCTCTACTCTCTGCCTTGAAAATTTATCCCTTTCCTCCCCATCTAGAAGGTTTTTGTTTTTTTTTTACTTATCCCTTTCCTCCTTGCCTTCTTACCCTTTGTTGCCTGGCTATTACCATTGCTTTTTGGGTATGATGTACTGCTCTGGACTCTCCACTCTGCTGCCACATAGCAGCTGCTATGGTGCACATAGCTATGGTGCACAGCTGCTGTTTAGCTGGCCCAATATGCTATTCGCAGCTGCTGGTTTGCTGCCACTCAGCACTTTTTCACCACTGCTCAGCTGGCAGCTGTGTTGCCTCCACTTAGTTGGCCACTGCTGCCTCAGTGTCTGTTCTGGAATCTCCATGCCTTCAGATTGCTGGGCTGGATCACTGGACTACTGGGCTGCCCAGTAGGCCAGGCCACCACTCAAGTGGACCACTGGGCTGCCTCTCCGCCTCTCATCTGAGCCATTGAGTCATCTCTCAGCTGGGCTGCCAAGACACCTCTCTGCTGGATTCCTGGGCCACCTTTCACTAGTGCACCAGCCCATGGTTGGCCCACTCAGCCACCTCTCATCTGGGCCACCAATTGAATAGGCAGTCAGTCTCCACTCAGCTTCTCAGCATGCAGTGTTCAAAGGATTTTTTCACCCAAAATTCTAGAAGTTCATTTAAAAATTAAAAAGAAAATACAAACATTAAAAAAATTCCCCAAAATGTAAAAAATTGTTTTTAAAAAATTGAAACTGACATTTATATTCTTAAATGTTAGTCTTTTAAAATTACAGAATATCAGAGTTAGAAGGGACCTATACCATTCTGGAAAAAATGGCTGTCCAATCTTTTCTTTAAAACCTCCTATGATGGAGCACCCACAATTTCTGAAGCGAAGCCATGACACTGGTTAATTATTTACTCTGTCAGGAAGTTTCATCTTAATTCTAGGAGTTCTTAGTTCTCCTTCTGGTCTCTCCGGTGGTTAATGTTAAAGTTGCTTTCTTAATATAATTTGTAATCCATAGATGTATTTTAAAAATAACAGATGAATAAAAGTTGAAAAGAAAAACAAAATCTCAGCTGAAAGTAAAAAATGAAATATCAGTTTGTATTTATTGTACAAATTATACAAAAATAGTAGTCTGCAATTTTTTTTTAAAATTAGATTTATATGCCGCCCTTCTCTGAAGACTCAGGGCGGCTTACAATGCGTTAAGCAATAGTCTTCATACTTTCGTATATTTTATACAAAGTCAGCTTATTGCCCCCACAAACTGGGTCCTCATTTTACCTATCTTAGAAAGGTTGGAAGGCTGAGTCAATCTTGAGCCTGGTGAGATTCGAAATGGTGTAATTGCAGACAGCTGGATGTTAATAACAGGCTTTAGTCTGCTTTTAGCCTGTTGAGCTATTCCAGGCTCTTTCAAAAAGTTTACTAAAGAAGTTCCTTATTTTAAAAATATTGTAGTCTCTGACAATAAAGTTGTTGTTGCTGTTGTTGATAATATAATAATAATAATAATAATAATAATAATAATAATAATAATAATAATAATAATAATAATAATTTGTAATCCACAAAAGAAGGTAGAGTGATAATTGTAGATGAATAGAATCTTCGGTGTCCTATTGCAGCTCCAGGCAGCTCCAGGCAATCCTATAAACTTTAGAGCAAAATATCTTCCTTAAAGTGCTATGTTTGCTAGGGATTCATGAACAGTGAACTAAGAGATGCACCCTCAATATAAAAATCTTCTCATGTGGATTTATTTTTTAAAAAAAAGCTTTGATTAAAGTATAATATATATGTAGTAAATTGGACTACCTTGCTGTAGTCAATTAGGTCCCAGGCTAGAAAACAGGAAATTGTGAGTTCCAAATCTACCTTAGATATGAAAACCAGCTGGGTGTCTTTGGGCTGGTCACTTTCTCTCAAACCATGACATTAGACTCAGGTGACAAGTCGGTAGATTAATTCCTTATCTCAACTAACTCATCAATATTCATAGAATCATAGGGCAGGAGAGGATCTTGGAGGTGTCCTAGTTCAACCCCCCCATCTAAGGCAGGAAACCTTATACCATCACGCACAAATGATTGTCCAATCTTTTCTTTAAGATCGCCGGTAATGGAGGACCCACAACTATAGGAGGTGAGCTGCTTCACTGACTAATTGACTAATTCTCACTGTCAGGAAATTTCTCCTTAGTTCCAGATTAGATGTGTCAAGTCTGCCATTGTATTGCTTCAACCCTGTTTTACTTTGATGGGATTGTTAGATGTGGGATCAGAGTGAGGAGGCAGGACACGGCATGGTGCAGTAAATAGTTATTCCTTAGTTTTAAAGAGCACAGCAGACATGCCAGCAGCTCCTTTTAAACGTGAGTGGCTGAAGTTCCAGCACTTCAGCCACTCACGTCAGTCCACTCTCCCACCTTGGAGCCTGGGCCAATGAGGGGAAGTCGTACATCATGACTTCTCCCTCATTAATATTCAACAGGCATCCTGCCATAAAACTGGGGAGGGGGGAGCAAGGGGATATAGGGAGGGGGGATGCCAGATGAGAGGAACCAAGCCTAGAACTTGAGAAAAATCAAAGAAACAAGCCTGGGAGTGGATTGCAGAATGACCATCCAAGGGGTGCCAAAATATGGAGCTGCTATATATAAAAAAACTAATTTGAACTTTATTAGATACCTCCATGATGACCCAGGGGAGAGGACTTGGGAGAAAGAAAAATTACCTAGAATAAGCAGGAAATCTTCAGCTCTGGCTTTGCTACACGTAACTACTTGGCATCAGTAAAAGTAAACCTTTCACTACAAATGGAGTCAAGGATCTTTCTTTCCTGAATGCCCAAACTGAGACAGGTCTGACAGAATGTCTCTTTAATGAGCTTCCATCCATTGCTTCTTGTCCTATCCTCAGGTGCTTTGGAAGATAATTTGACCCTTCTTCTCTGTGACAACTCCTCAAGTACTGGAAGACAGCTATCATGTCTTTTCTAAACACCATCTGATTCTATTCTCAGTGTTTTATGTACACATCTTGTGACAATTGTTGAAAAAAAAACTTACTCTAATAGCAGTCCTGCTAAGGATAACTTAGACTTGTCTGACTCATGAGCTAAGAATGGGGATGTGGCAGAAAAAGACACTTGCAGAGCATCTTTGAATTGTTTTAGGTACACAATAAAAATACAAAAATTGAATTAAAATTGGAGCATTACTCATTTACAAAATAAATAACTATTTTGCCAAAATACTGATGTTGTACTAAAAGCAACAGAATAAACTGCCCAACTATCTATTAGTGGACAAAAGGATCTTGGTTTAGTGAGCACATTACAGAATACATAGCACATGTATTTTTTAGAAACATAATGCTAGAAGAGACCATTTAGGCAACCAGAATCAATCTTGTGCTATGTGCAGGAATGCAAATTAAGGCACCCATACTAGACAGCTTTCTAATCCCTGCTTGAACCATTCAAGCAAACTGTTTTTGCTATTCGGAATATTGTTCTAACATTCAGTCAGAATCTACCTTCTTGTAACATAAATCCATGATTATATATCTTACACTCTGGAATGACAAGAAAAGATAACTACTAAGAGATTGCAAGTGGGCAGCAGAAGAAAAACACAACCAGGGTGAAAGGTTGATCACAACCGGCAAGAGGGCAAGTTGGTGCAACTAGTGAATGCTGCCAGTAAATGGAAGCAAATGATCAAGGAGAAGAAAAGAAGAAGGAGCAGAAGGAGAAGAAAGTTGATAGAAAGAAAAAGAGAAGGGAAAATGAGAAAGATCAGGGAAAGAGGGTAGTGGCTACTACAAGTGAAACTGGTGAGTGAATGAGCAAGTGGGTCAGCACAACTGGCAAATGGGTGAGCAGGCACAACCTAGTGGCAGTGGGGAATTGCAGAGCAATGGTGGGAACAACCAGCAGCAATGGCAGTGGAAGTATAAAGACATTTACCAAGAGTAGCAACAAGATAATTATTGAGGGTAAGCAGCAGATGACTCAGAGAGCCTGTAGAGCAACATTGGGTACAAGAAGACATTCATATTGAAGGAGAAGAAAGAGGAGGAAAAGCACAGGTAAAATAAAGGAAAGTAAACATTAAAAAATTAAAGAAAGAAAAAGAGTGGAAAGGGAATTTATGCATTTTTCTTTTTTCCCCCTTTTCCGTCTGCGAAGAAGCAACTGTTTCATTTCAACACTAGCTAGAAGAGGAGCTGAGCTGAGGAGCTGAGCTGTGGATTAACTTTAAAGTACTATTTCAGCATTTACCTCATGAGATTAAAACAAGGGATGGGCTTCAAAAATTTTAGCAAGAGGTTCTCTGCCTGGTTGCTGGGTGGGCATGGTCATGGTGGACATGACCTAGCCAGCCTTCTGCACCACAGTAGGGGGGGGGGGGCATTTTTGCCCTCCCTGGGCTCCAGAGGCTTTCCTTGAGTCTCCGGGAGGGCAAAAACAGCCTCCCCAGGCTCCAGAAGCCCTTGGACCCTCTGGCCCGTTTCCATGCTTCCCAAACTTCCAATAGGCCCATTTTTCACCCTCCCTGAGCCTCTGTGCATGCCCTGCAGTAACCTGCATTCAAAACAGGCCACATGGGGTCTCCTGGGAAAGGAGGGGCGGGATAGACAGGGCCAGCCAGGAGCAGAATCTTGGGGTTCGAACTGCACAGAATCTTAGCTAGAGGTTCTCTCAAACCCCTACAAACCCCCAGCAGTCGACCACTGATTAAAAACCCCCATGAATCCAATCTTCATAAAAAACCTAATTTTAATTAAATCTTTAAGTTTTTTTAAAAAATGAGGCTTGTCAATTTTCATTAGATTTAATTTTTTTAAAGCGGAACAAGTTATTTTTAAAAATTTGACTGCACTTTTAAAATTGAATTTACATTTATATATCCTTAAATTTTGTATAATTTTAAAAGAAAGAATGAACTCAAAAGCCAATAAATTACACAAAATTAGAATAATAGAAATATTGCTGTAAAAAAAACCCTGACCATGCTACTAGGAGCAATTGAGAATTTACAATTGTTACAATTTTTTTTAAATGTCTAGTTTTTCTATACACTTAAATAAATGCAAGCCCAAGAAAGATTTTTTAAAAAAAAATAAAACCCTGAATTAAACCAAATTTAAATGAAAGAAGGAACCCTGCATTGGAACTACTGAGAACATTTGCTACAGCTTCTACAAGAAGAAAAACATAATCATAGAAAAATACACAGCCTTGGAAAAAGACTCATACTATTCTGATTTGAAAAATGTGTGTCACAAATATATTCATACCCATAGAAGTACCCATACCCAAATTATATATAAAAAACTAAATGTAAACTAATTGAATCACTTGAGAAAAAAATTAAAAGTCTAGAGGTTAAAAAAGAGTCTCGGGACAAGTCTATGATACTCATACAACAAAATTAAAAACTGAAGCAAGAAGAAGACTGCAACTAGCAAGGAACAACTAACTACCAGAGAAAATGAACTATTAGAGATGGCAACATGTCACTTATAGAAGACCACCCAAGAGTTTAGCTCCTCTCATCATCCCTAGATGAATGGGATATGTGAATGCATGAATGGCATCTTGGAACAATACCTAAGATACTACATCAACAATCAACAGGACAACTGGACTGAGCTCCTTCCCTTTGCAGAGGTAACCTACAATCATGCAGTACATAGTAGCATTGGCTTCATTCCTTTTAAAGTCACCATGGGCTAGGACTTTGTAGCCATGCCTGAATTACTCCAGGCCAAGTCACAAACTACATCAGTAGCAGAATGGATTACACCACTTCAAAGCAAAGCACAAGAAACTCATAAAAAACATATCAACAAAAAATGGTCCAAGCTGAAAGATTTTAACAAGCCCATTCTAATTGAAGGAGAGCAGCATTTCAAAGTGAAACAAATTTTGGATTCTCATAAGCACCTAGGACAAGTCCAATATCTAATTGTATGGAAGGATTTCCCTTCCTCAGAAATAGAATGGGTAGATGCCTAACGTGTGAACTCCAAAACATCATTGCAAATTCCACAACAAATATCCAAATAAACCCCATTAAACTCTGTTGCTCCATTTTGCTTCCTTTTCTACAGGACTAGCATCATTTTCAAGGGAGGGGGGAAAGAATATCAGACCTGCCATCTTCAGCATCCTTTGCTTCTCAGGCATCAGGCCATAAAATGCTAAGGAGGAGGAGGCACCTGGGGAAGTACAGAATGTGTACAGAATGGGAGGGGGATGTCAGGTTGACAGGAACCAGAGGTGTTGATCTGGACTAAACCAGTTGATCAAGGACAAAGCCTGGGAACAGTAGGCTAAACAACACCAGAAGGGAACCAACCTTCAAAGTGTTCCTAAAACATTAAAAAGAAATGTTATTGGGCACTGATGGACTGGTCAAGGGGGAGGGCCAGAGGAAGAGGAAAAATCACAAATTTTACACAGGAATACTTAGATCCAGCTTTGCTTTCTCTGTAACTGCTTGTCTTCAGTAAAAGAACCTTTCACTTCAAAGTCAAGAGTCAAGTTTCATTCCTAAGTGTCAGAGTCAGGAAAAGCCTGATAATAATGGATTGATGGATTCTAAAATTCAAGAGAAATTTATGTAAATGGAGTCAAGCTTATTTTTCATTACTAGAATCATTGAGTCAAAAACTTTGTTCCATTTTCATCTTAACTGGATTGCAGAATGTTTGTTTTCATCCTATTTTTCTTTCATGTAGGAAAATTATTGTAATTCAGTCTTGAGAGGGAAACTTGAGGTGTTTTGAATTTCCCGATACTTTCTGCCTGATGGAGTTTTGTGGTGGCACTTTTACATCATACACACATAGTATCATACTGACAAATATTTTTGCTGGTTTCTAATACAAAATAACCACTCTTACAATGGCCAGTTCATTTATTTAATCACCCTACTCCCTTTCTATCAATGGTATAATGAGTGGAAAATGCAATTGAATAAGAAGCTCCATGTTTTCTGCTAATTCTGTTCCAAAGCTCCAAAGACTTTGTGCTAAATCTTGCTTACAATAATTACATGAATAGCTACATTGAAATCAATAGGCAGAGTTACAAAGGGGTTTCATATGGGTCAAACCTCTTTTAGAATAGTATTATTTGTTCTGTTTTAACACTTCCCAGGCAACAGTGCATCAACTAAAGAAGTATGAGACAGTAAGAATACGAAAAATGTATGAGATTTCATATAATACTGGACTATATTGATGGCATGTAAAAACACACACGATACTAAAAGGATATTAAAACACATGAACATCTTTATTTAATCATTGTAAACCCAGTAACATTCAGTTTGAAAACAACATTATATAAACAGCTGGAGACTGGAAGGCTTGGAGATTTCCTACTTGTGTTTAGGATGTGTGATCAGCTACCTGTCTTCTTTTGCAAGCAAGTTGCTTTCTAGAAAATACCAGCATGCATTACATAGATGTTGCTAATAAAGCTGAAGTCTTCAGGCCATAAGTTGTAAAATGCAAATACTACTTGGGTTGTATTTTTTTGAGCTTTAGTCAGAGGTGGGTGTCACTTAATTTAACAACCAGTTCACCCAGGATTGAAACTGTGAGTGCACACATGTGCCTTGTGCACACACATGCTGTGTCAAAAACACAGCGATTGAATTAAGATGGGATAGCACCAGGGTGGGTGGGCAGGCCCAGCCATTGGTCGTAATTACCAGTTTGTCTGAACCTGTCCAAACCGGCTGAATCTGACCCCTTGCTTTAGTGTATGTGTTCCAGACAGGCTTTGTCTGATGCTAAGCATTTAGGCCAGTGATGGCTAACCTTTTTGCCATCGCGTGCCAAAAGCAGAGGTTTGGGGCGGGGGCGGGTTTGCATGTGCCCACACCCATAATTCAATGCACATGCATGCATGACCCCTCTCATGCACCCCCCCCCCCACTTATAGCATGGTGGACTGACTTCCAAGGTTGGCAAACGGACCGTTTCCAGCCTCTGGAGGGCCTCCGGGGGGTGGGAGAGGCCGTTTTTGCCCACCCAGGCTCCTAGAGAGGGTCTGGAGCCTGGGGATAGCAAAATACAGGCCTTCCTCACCCCCCCCCCCAGGTCTTCCGGTGGGCCCAAAAGGCCCAAAAATCAGCTGGCCGACACACATATACGCACTGGAGCTGAGCTCATGTGCCCGCCGATATGGCTCTGCGTGCCACCTGTGGCATGCATGCCATAGGTTCATCATCACAGATTTAGGCTCTGAGCTAAAAGCAAGACCTTGCTTTGGTTTATTTGTTCTTAATGGAAGTTTCTAATCAATACACAGATAAATGCATTGATTATGCTTGTCCAGAGATTGTGAAGAAGAAAATCAAACAGTGTGTTGCTCTTTGCTAGATTTTGTATAAGCAAACTGGGAAAAGAGCCACACAATAATTCCATGGTTTTCATTTTTAAGAATAATTCCATTGATCATTATTTATATATTAAGTGGTATAGCAATCAGAATATATTACTCTCCTAGCTAATTGTATGACAAAGAATTAAAACATAAAGAGTTAAGGGGCTGGTTTCCTATGACACTCAAGAATGTTCAAAATGTTTTGAATTTCTGCTATACAAAACAGAATTTTGAGGTGTTTTGTTACATTAGAATGTAAGTGGCTCATTTTTGAGCCTCTAGTTCAAAATAATTCTCCCATTTCATATGAATACTAGCAAATAATATGACCTATTTCTTAATAAAATTAAAAATCAAACTATAAATTTGCTCAATTAAAAAAATCCTTTATGCTGCATTCTCTTTTCATTCTTATTGGATTCTGCTTTGATTTAACAAAGATTTTTACTTTACAAGAAATATAATAATGTTATCCCAAACTATTTAAAGATAAAGGCTCAGTTCTTAATGAACATCGAACTAAATTAAATTCCTGGTGTTTTCAAAAACGTATCTCTATAATTTTAAAAATGTGTTTAACCTATCACTTTATTCCATGATTCAAATGTCTAGTCTAAGCCACACCCCTGGGACTAATATAATTTAAATTTTAATCCATTTCATTCGTGAAGATTGGGGTGGATAATTTAAAAAAGCAAGCAGAAAGTAGTTTATTTTTTCTGAAATCGATGAAAAGGTAAATTTGCCTTACTTTTTCAAGCAGTCAAAAAATGAAGGGGTGGTGGTGCAAGGTCCTGTCTTTATTTTAATTTGTTTAATCATTCACTCATTTATTATTTAAATGAGTAAACCCCCTATGTATGTATAAACCTTGACTTACAACCACAAATGGGACCAGAATTACTATTGCTAAGCAAAGCAATTATTAAATGAGTCACACCTAATCTTATAACTCTTTCCCCATGATTTTTAAACAAATTGCTGCAGTTATTAAGTGAATCAGGTCATCATTATGCCAATCTGGCTTCTCTCTTTAATTTTGCTTTCATCAACTGGCTATGAAGGTTGCCAATGGTGAACAAATGAACCTGGGATGCTGTCACCATCATAAATATATGCCAGTTGTCCAAATTTTGATCATGTGACTGTTGAGATGCTGCAACAGTTGCAATGATGAATAGCCTTAGTTATATTTATGTATGATCTCTGGCAAGAGTGAAATGCAGTGGAGACCCCTCAGTGGCCTTTGATACCATCAACCATGGTATACTTTTAGGGCAGCTTTGTGAGTTGGTGTTAAGTTATAAACTATAGTTCAGCTCTTTTCTCTGAGATCATTCCAATCGGTGTTGATAGGGAACAAGAGATCTAATCCCTGACCATCCACTTGAAAGGCTTGATACACTTTCTTCTCCTACTTAACATCTACAAGGCATGTTGCGTGAGATCATCCGCCACCAGATATCATCAATATGCCAATGACACTCAACTCTAAATCTCTACGTCTAGTGACCTGAGTGATCCTGTCTCTGTCCTCTCACAATGGTTGGAGGCTGTAAGGTGCTGGATGGTGGACAATGGACTTTTGCTGAATACTAGGAAAAGTGACTTTGAGCCCATGGAGCCTTAGGATCTGAGTTTTTGTCACGTTGGTCTGGACAGAGTTCCATTTCCACATTCAGACCTGGTTTGCAACTTGGGGGTTTTCCTGGATTCACATCTCCTACTCAAAGATAGTAGTAGTAAGTAAGATTAGAAGAGCCTTTGGATAGCTCCAGTTTGTGCACCAGCTGCAACTTTTTCTGGATCTCAACTCCCTGCACTCACTTACTCAAATCCTGGCGATCTATTATCTGGACTACTGAAATATGCTCTGCATGAAATCCATTTGGAAGCTGCAAGTGGTGCAAAGTACAACAGCAAAACCAGTCTTTGGAGCCCTGAGGATGGCTCATTAAACTTCTACTCTGCAAATTACACTAGACACCTAGCAGATTGCTTTGGAGTACAATTCAAGGCGTTGTTTATGACCTTTAAACCACATAAAACAGCATAGGTCCAGACTACTGGAGGAACTATCTTGTCTCACTAAGACTCCTGTCTTAGGTTAGCAGTGAGAGCCTATTGTAGATCCTTTCAGTCAAAGAATTCCAGCTGTTGGGATGAAGAAGAAGAGCTTTCTCTGCTGTAACACCTCCCCTTTGAAACATCCTGCTCTCCAGTATAAGATCTACCCACAATTTCCTATTCTTCTGGAAGAGTCTAAAAACCTGGCTCTGCCAGTTGTGGAGTTCTACACTGAAGCTAGCTGCTAGATTGACAGCAGACTCTACCTTCTCCATCACTCCTCACTTGCAATTCAACTTATTATTATTATTATTATTATTATTATTATTATTATTATTATTATTATTATTATTATTATTATTATTATTCATATTGATCTATTTTTTGTGTTTTCTTCTTCTTTGGGCACATTATTTGTAGTCAGTCTGTGCAATCTTCTTGTAGCAGCTAACCAGCAGCTAACTAGTGTTTCTTTAGCTTCTTCGAATAGGTGACACTTGCTATCTGCTGCTGTCTTCTCAATTCTCACTTTGAATACATTTGTTCTTAAGGCTTGGTCTTATGTAGCCAGAATTAGCCCCTTTGTCTGTCTCTTTAAGTTTCCTGCTATTAGCCATTGTCATTTTTTGTTATTATTTGCTTTCCCTGCTATTCCTTGAATGTACTGGCTGTGTGATTATTTATCTTCCAATGCCTCATTTCTGTTCTTCATTTGGTCCTTCTTGTAGGCCATTTTGGTCTCTCCAATTACTCAGTAAGCTTTCCTGGTATATTTTGTAGATTGATGGCGCAACGGAAGACATGATTGCTTGTCTGGTGAATAGAATGGGATCAAGACAGGATATCAAGACAGGAATTTTTCAGGCAAGCTCACTATCATCACACCTGCCAGACTATCCCATCTCCTTTGCATGGACAATGTGGAACTGTATGGGAAAACACCATCTGCAATAGATTTGCTGTTAACTCTATTCATATATACAACCAAGGTATAGCAACGAGTTTGGATTGAATAAATGTGCCATGTTTACCATCAAATGGGGAAAAATAGTGAAAATTGAAGGAATCAAAATGCCCTATGGAAATAGCATCAAGAGTCTGGATGAAATGATCATTACAAATATCTGGGCATCTTCAAGCTAATATCATCAAGTACACTGAAGTCAAGAAAAGTTTAGAAATAAATACATCAAGAGAGTGAACAAGATATGAAAGTACAAATTCAGTTGAAGAAATATCATCAAGGCAACCAACACCTGGGCAATTCCAGTCATTAGATACAGAGCTGGAATAGTGGACTGGACTCAAGCAGAATTAAAAAACACTGTTAGAAGGACTAGAAAAATGGCAATGAACTATGTCTGACAACGTCGGAGTGAGGTTGACACACTCTACTTATCAAGGGAAATGTTGCAACTACATCATTGGTTAAAGAATTAAAAAATAGCATTGGAAGACAATCTGAAGGACAGTGAAGAAGATGCACTGTATCTAGTATATCAGAAAGACTTATTGAGTAATGGAGAGACCAAAATGACCTACAAGAAGGACAAATGAAGAATAGAAAAAACCCACAGGAAGATAAATAATTACACAGCCAGTACTGTCTTGTCATGTGATCTTGATTCTATTCAGGATGAAATGCTCCCTGTTCAGACCGGATCGGACGAGCCATTAGTGATGGCGGTGGGTAGTTCAGCGAACCGGTAGCAAAAATCCATGCCCACCCACCCATGCCCACCCAATCGCCTGGTTCCCACTTGCCCGCTTGCCTACTTGGCAGCTTGCTGCTTCTTTCGGGCTCGCTTGCTTTTCCTGCCTTGCTTCAGCTGCTGCAATCCATTGCATCTGCTAGCAACTCAATTTGCCTGCCTGCAATCAATTCAATCGGTGAGAAATCTCAGCTGAAATGTTAAAGAAAGTCATAAATTACTGAAATTGTTTGTGTCTGTCTTGATAAAGGAAGAAGTCATTTCATTATATATTTTTTCCTTTTTCCCTTCTCCCTTTTCTTATATTTGCCATTTTAACTTTTTATTCTTTTATTATATTTTAAATTTGTATTATTTTGTATCAGTGGTGAAATCTAATTTTTTTGCCACCGGCTCTGTGGGCGTGGCTTGGTGGCCGTGGCATGGTGGTGGTCATGTGACTGGGTGGGTGTGGTCAACTTTTATTTACTTTTTAAAGCATTTTTAACTAGTAAAAATGCTTTAAAAAGTAAAAAAAAGGTTCTGATGTTCAGCACCTAACCAGCCTGACCCCCCTCGCCAAGCCAGATCCAATGCCTCCTAGCCCCAAAGATTGCCCATCTTTCCACCTTGGCCATCCAGTCCAGGAGATGATGGAGAGGGGGAGGGGAAGAGAGAGAAACAAAGCTCTCCCCCTTTTCACTCACCCAGAGCTTCCTGCTGTGGATTTTCACACCTTGCTTCACGATCCTAGGATCATTGCCCTTGTCTTCTTCTTCCTCCTCCTCTCCATCTTCCAAGTGGAAAAATGCCAGGAGCAAGTGCAAAAAGAAGCGCTTGCTTGCTCCTGGCATTTTTCCATTTGTAGGAAGCTTTTGTACCTCTGAAGACAAGTCTGGCTTCCTGCACTGCTCGCTAAAAACCTCACCAGTACGGCTGTGTGTGTGTGTATGTGTGTGTGTGTGTGTGTGTGTGTGTGTGTGTGTGTGTGTGTGTGTCTTTGCTCCTGGTCTTTCGTAGCAGCCCATGCCTGATGTCCCGTCCCTGGCTGGCTGAACCGGAGTTGGGGAATTCACCCCTTCTGGCCTTGCCTGGGCATTGCAGGTTCTTCTTCAGCATTGCAATCCTGGGATCTGCCTCTGAGGCAGATCGCCTCTGTCTCCCCCATGCCTCTGCCTCCACTTTCTGCTGGTGCCACCATGCAAGCCTCCTATGAGGAAAAAGAGGGAAAAAGCGAAGCGCTGGCTGTGGAGCTGCCAACTTCAGGAAGTGGCCCAACAGGCAGAAATGATGCACCCAGAAAGAGACGACAAAAGTCATTCTGCGCTGAAGCAGAGGCATTCCAAATCTTCAGCAGATCTGAGGATTGCAATGCTGAAAGTTTGGAATGTGGGGGGGGGGATTTTCCTGCCTACCATTCTTCCTCAGTTTGCCTGAGGAATGGATCCTGGGATCCGCTGAAGGTTTGGAATGTCTCTGCTTCAGTGCCTTCGCCTCTGCATCCCAGTGACCCCTCTTGCCCTTCTCTTTCTGGGTGCGGCAGTGGTGCTCTGGGAGAGAGGGCAGATGTCCTGTGGCTGCACATGCAGTGCCACCACCACTGCCGCTTTTGGCCCCAGCGCAGCAGCTACATCTCCCCCACAGGCTGGCCAGACTGGGGCGGAAGTGTCATGCTGAGGATTTTGTCCAGTATCTGCATGACAAAATCGCTCAGATCCGGGAAGGTCTGGCCTCTGACTGGGTAGATCCGGACGGGATGATTGAGGCAGGTCTTGGGGGTGTGGTTTGGGAGGAGTTTGACTCTGTGGCTCCTGAGGACATGGACAGGATTCTGGGATGGCTGAATGCAACCACATGTTTATTGGACCCGTGTCCCTCCTGGTTGGTGCTGGCCTCCTGGGAGGTTACACGAGGCTGGCTCCAGAAGATTGTTAACGCTTCTTTGAGTGAGGGTGTTCTGCAGGCCGCTTTGAAAAAAGCGGTGGTGAGACCTCTCCTCAAAAAGCCCTCTCTGGACCTGGCTGTTTTGGCTAATTACCGTCCAGTCTCCAACCTTCGCTTCATTGCGAAGGTTGTTGAGAGTGTGGTTGCATGGCAGCTTCCCCAGTTCCTGGATGAAGCTGTCTATCTAGATCTGCTCCAGTCCGGCTTCCGGCCTGGGCACAGCACGGAAATGGCATTGGTCGCGTTGGTGTATGATCTCTGGAGGGCACAGGATAGGGGATGTTCCTCTATCCTGGTCCTATTAGATCTCTCAGTGGCTTTTGATACCATCGACCATGGTATCATGTTGCGCCGGTTGGAGGGGTTGGGAGTGGGGGGCACCGTTCTACGGTGGTTCTCCTCCTATCTCTCTGACCGGTCGCAATCTGTGTTGACAGGGGGGCAGCGGTCGACTCTGAGGCGCCTTGTTTGTGGGGTGCCGCAGGGGTCGGTCCTCTTGCCCCTTCTGTTCAACATTTATGTAAAGCCACTGGGTGAGATCATCCGTGGCTTTGGGGTGGAGTTCCATCAGTATGGTGACGACACCCAGCTGTACATCTCCACCCCAGGCCACCCCAATGATGCCATTGAAGTAATGTTCCGGTGCCTGGAAGCTGTGCGGGTCTGGATGGGGAGAAACAGGCTCCGACTAAACCCCTCCAAGACCGAGTGGCTGTGGCTGCCGGCGTCCCGATATAGCCAGCTGACGCCATCGCTGACTATTGGGAGCAAGACATTGGCCCCCACAGAGAGGGCTCGCAACTTGGGCGTCCTCCTGGACGCATGCTGTCTTTAGAAGAACACATGACGGCCGTGGCCAGGGGGGCTTTTTATCAGGTTCGCCTGATACGCCAGTTGCGGGCCTTTCTAGATCGGGACTCCCTATGCACAGTCACTCATGCTCTCGTGACTTCCCGCCTGGACTACTGCAATGCTCTCTACATGGGGCTCCCCTTGAGGTGCACCCGGAGGCTCCAACTGGTCCAGAATGCGGCTGCGTGGAGCGATGTGGCGCTCCCATGTGACACCTCTCCTGCGCGAGCTGCACCGGCTCCCGGTGGTCTTCCGGGTGCACTTCAAGGTGTTGTGACCAGCTTTAAAGCGCTCCATAGCTTAGGATCTGGGTACCTGCGGGACCACCTTCTGCCGCCAATAGCCTCCCACCGGCCAGTACGCTCGCACAGAGAGGGCCTCCTCCGGGTGCCGTCGGCCAGACAGTGCCGGCTGGCAACCCCCAGGGGGAGAGCCTTCTCTGTGGCGGCACCCGCCCTCTGGAATGACCTACCCCCAGAGATACGCAGGTTTCCAGATCTCCGGACCTTTCGTCAGGCCCTTAAAACCCATTTGTTCCATCTAGCTGGGCTAGCTTGATCCCATCCTCTGTTTTAAATTTGAAATTGATTTGAAATTGGGTTGTTTTAATGTTGGTCGCAAATATTTAATAATTTTTAATTGTTTTTAACTTTTGTATACCATGTTTTATTTTGGCTGTTCACCGCCCTGAGTCCGCAAGAAGAAGGGCGGTTTATAAATTTAAATAAATAAATAAATAAATAAAAAAATAAATAAATAAATAAATAAATAAATAAATAAATAAATAATAAATAAATAAATAAATAAATAAATAAATAAATAAATAAATAAATAAATAAATAAATAAATAAATAAATAAAATGTCTCCCATCAAGGGCTGGATGTGGGACTGGACCTCAGAGGGCAAGTTAGCTAGGCAACCCTGGCTCCATACAGTCTTCCCAGCGGTTCCTATGGCCAGCTTGCAAAAATAGGCAAGCACCTGGGCAGATGGAATATATTATAGAAAATATTATAAAAAAGAAAAAGAAAATTCACAATGAAAACAAGTATTCTGTTTATGGCCATGGAAATGTCTATTAGAAAGGTTGGAGCATTCATTAAAGTAAAAGAAAGGTGCAAGAAATACCAAGATTTTATGTAAAGGGAAGTGGTATAAAAATATTGGAAGTTAATCCCTTAATTAACCCCTTCTAAAAGTAAGGTTACTGTCTTTCTCACTTATATTTGCTGCAAATCTTTTGTTCAGGTTTTTTTTCCCACTCTTTATGAAAGAGGAAATATATTGTAGTTATAGAGAGTAAATAATTTTGCAACTCCAGAGGGCAGTACTCTGACCAATTGATAGACACAAAGGAAAGAGCACAAAACCATAACTTTTGTGGAATACAAAAACATCCATTTTTTTCATTTAAGGTCTTGTCTTTAATATATTTAATCACTATATGAAGCAGATGGGCAAATATGATATATAAAGAAATAAATTACACAAAGGCCGAAGAGAAATTGTTTTATTTGTAACAGACACTACTGCCACTCTCTAATTACATATATTGTTCTATATCCTGTGGTAATAGTTATGGAATTATGTTCTCTCAGATAGATTTTCCCATTTGTCTGGAGTATCTTGAATTCTGTTGCTTTGGAGCAGCTCTTCATACCGCTTGTTGAAAAGGCATGTAGTTGTTCTAACAACCTGTAATAAATGAGCTCTCTGCATTAATTAGAAATCTATTCAACGCAATTCAAGAAGGACTTCCCTCTTGCACTTTCATTCTTTGACCTGTTTCCATGGAATTCTTTCCATATTCAGAAAATTTTACAGATTGTCAAACTGTCAGCTAATGCTGTAATGAATAGTTCTAATTATATTCAAGTAGCAGAGAGCATTTCCATTTTAATCAAATCTGATCCTTGTAAGCTATTTGGCAGGATCACAAGATAAAGCCAAAGAAAAGGAGGAAAGTACTGCCAAACTATGAGTAACCTTTTTATTCTAGATTCTGCTTGTCAACAGACTGAATACTTAACCACTTAGAGAATGCTTGCTTTTGTTTTTGAAGTAGCTTCTGTGGCTTCAATATGCACCCCTCTAACAATTTCAGTTAAAGGTTAACTAGTTAGCTCATTGCATCATAGTACCAGTCAGTAATTCAATATCTTCTTAATATTGTCCTTCTCAAGGTCCATTTTGCAAAATAAAAATTCTGATTATGTATAAAAAAATACTTTACATACCTTTACAAAATCTATGTCCCATCAGCAAGCAAAATATTATTATTGAATATAAATGGTAGTTTCCACATAATTGGCAAATAGCTTGCTTTTACTATCAGTTGTTATACTACTGATTCCATATTTAGGTCACTTCAGGTGTTGTACTAAAATCTTTCCTTAACGTGGAAAACTAAAGGTCTTACTGAGCTTTGGCAACAGTTACTTCAGAAATCCCACAAAAAGAGCATGGAGGCAATGATTCCAGATATTAGATATTGTTTATATAGAATATATTGCAAATAGAACATTGGGGGATTTTGATTAAGGAAAATGTAAAAAGAAGGAGTTATTTATCATGGCTGTTGAAGTGGTCTTAGTTTGAGCTATGGATCTCTGGAAGTGTATTTAGATTTTTAACCTGCATCCCCCCGTTTCAGTGTTTTGAACAATTTATTTTTAAATTTAGCCAACTGGACTGTAAAAAAGTAGAATAATTGGTCATTTCTGAAAATTGCAATTGATGTAAAAGTACACAAAAATAGCTTGATATAAATGCTAGCAATTTATTGAGTGAATGAACACAGAAGAGAAATTCATAGAAAAGAACTTTTTTTAAAAATAGCTTACAGAAAAGGCTTTTATTTAAACTGCTATTTGATAAGTGGGATTTAAATAATCCTTAGCTATACAAATACACATAGTGTCATGGGTTTGGAAAGGACCTTGAGGTCTTCTAGTCCAACCCACTAATGTAGGCATGGAGCCTCATACAAATCTCCACTTCAATGGCCATTCAACCTTTGCTTGAAAACTTCCAGTAATGGAGTCCCTTGGTTTCTTGAGGCAAATATAACTCATTCTTTGATCCATGTTTATAGAAAACAAAAAAATAGCACAACCTATCAAAAACAATACCATAGAAGACAGAGCAGAAACACAAATCAAAATAAACAAGAAAATGGTAAAACAACATTTATCCATTCTAGAAGTTTCGGTCACCAGGATCACCAGGGAATCAGGTCTGGAAAAGACCTGATTTGGTTCCAATTTTCAAAAGGGGGAGGGGGAGAAATAGATGCATGAAACTATAGAACAATCAACTTGACATCAATACTTGGGAAAATCCTGGAAAAGATAATCAAGCAGAGATTTGCAAACACCTAGAAACAAGCAAAGCTATTACTAAAGCCAAGATGGAGTTGTTAAAAACAGATGTCAGCTGTCAGCTGGCAAATCTTACTGCCTTCTTTGACAAAATAACTAAATTAGTGGCTCAGGAAATATTGTGGACTTCGTTTACTTAGACTTCAGTAAGGCATTTCATAAAGTAGACCATAACCTACTCTTTAGTAAGATAGAAAAATGTGGAATAGACAGCATCATCACTAGATGCATTTGCAATTGGATGACTACTCACTGTAGAGTCCTCAATGAAACTACATCTAAATGAGGGAAGCTTGCAGTGAGGTATCTCAAAACGCTGTCTTAGGCACTTCTTAACATCTTTATAAATTATTTCAACAAGGGAATAGAAGGGGAAATCATAACATTTGAAAATGATATTAAGCTGGGTGGTGGGGAGAGCCAATTCTTTAGAAGACAGAGCCACATATAGAAGGATCTTGACAGACTTGCACACTGGGCCCTATCCATCGAAGTATAATTCAGTTGTAAGAAAAGTAAAGTCTTACTTACACTTAGGCACTTGATAGGCAGGATAGACTTAGGCAGGAAAAACCAAATGAAGAAGAATAGACTAGATAGTATCTGGCTCAACAATAGTGATTGGGAGAGGGATCTAGGTATCCTAGTGGACAACCACTTAGTATGTTCCAGCAATGTGCTACAACTGCCGAAATAGCCAATGCAGTTCTGGGCTGCATCAACAGAGGGATAGTACAAGATCACATAAAGTATTAGTTCTATTTTATACTGGACTGATAAGACCACATTTGGAATACTGCATCCTGTTCTGTTCAGCACAATACAAAAAGGGTGCTGAGGCTAGAAAGAATGCAGAGAACAGCAGCAAGAATAACAAGAGGTCTGCAACTAAACTGTACAATGAACAGTTAAGGGAACTAGGAATATTTAGTTCCTCAAACGAAGAAAAAAACTAGGTGTGAATACTTAAGGGGTTGTCACAGAGGAGATCAATCTATTTGTCAAAGCACATATTACAAGCAGCTGCGTCCTCTTTGCTGATGATGTAAAACTATTTAACATCACAGACAATTCTACTACCCTACAAAACAACCTACATTATGTATCTGAATGGTCAAACAATTGGCAACTCCAAATTTCTGCTAATAAATGCTCAGTCCTGCACATTAGCAATAAAAATCAGAACATCAAATACAAGCTGGACAGAAATAAACTAAAAGATGAGCCACACTCTGTCAAGGACCTAGGAGTACTCATTTCAAAAGATTTAAGCCCCAGAGCTCACTGTAATAACATTGCTAAAAAGGCATTAAGAGTTGTCAACCTTTATTTTATGAAGTTTTCTCTCTGGTAATGCTATACTTGTAACTAGGGAATACAAAACCGTTACCAGATCTATCCTTGAATACTGCTCGCCTGCCTGGAACCTGCACTGTATTTCGGACATTAATACATTAGAGAGAGTCCAGAGGTATTTTACAAGAAGAGCACTCAACTCCTCTACTTGCAATAAAATTCCTTATACTACCAGGCTTGAAATTTTAGGCCTGGATAACCTTGAACTATGCAGTCTACATTGTGACCTAAGCTTAGTACACAAGATTATCTACCTTAATGTCCTACCTGTTAATAACTACTTTAACTTCAACCGCAATTACACAAGGGCTATCAATAGATACAAACTAAATGTAATTCACTCTTGATTGAAGAAACTACGACTTCAGCAATAGAATAGTAAATGTCTGGGACACTACCTGATCCTTGTTACCATACCTTTTACCTTAAACTGTCTACCGTGAACCTTACACGTTTCTTAAGAGGTCCCTAAGGAGGCATGCATAAGTGCACCAGTGTGCCTACCGTCCCTGTCCTACTGTCCCTATTTATATGTAATTTAGTATATGTCCCCACCTGAGAGCAGAACAAGAAGTAACTGTTGGAGAGAGAGATACAATATAGAATTAAGAGAAATTTACTGGCCATGAGAATCAGTAGCATGGCTTACCTCCAGAAGTTATGTATGGTCCTTTATTGCAGATTTTCAAGAAGAAATTGAACAACCATTTGTCCATATGATATAGGGGCTGTCCATATGGTATAGGGCTATTGATAAGGAAATTGGACTGGGAGACCTACAAAGTCCTTTACAATGGACCTTGTTCAATGTTTTATGTTCAAACTGTTTAAACTGTTCTACTCCTGAATAGCTCCCCATTCCTTATTTTGAATCCCTCCGTAAATCTTCTATCCCATGGTTCTTGTACTATCCTCAAGTCTTATATGGAATAACTCTAAGCTCTAACTTCTTTTCTCTGTGATAGTTCTTTAAGTAAATCTTAACCCTAAGGCTGCTATCATATCTATCCTTAGCTTTCTTCAGACTAAACATAACCAGTTCATTGCTCTTCTAATTAGTGTTTAACGGACAATGCACTGGAGCGCCATCAGGTGTTATGTGCATCTTCTCCCATTATAAAATTCCTTCATCTGAGCTGTGGAAAATCTTCAAGACACACCGTCACTCTCATTTGTGAAATTGATCAAAGCCAGTAGGAGGAACTTGGCTGTTCAAAGAGCTAGTCAGAATTACAATGCAAAATATTCCTTTTCCTTCAGTCTTGTCTACCAGCATTTCATTATCATCTCTTTAAAGAGCTGGAAATAGCAAAATTGTGTATGTGTATGCACACAATAGCAACACTGTAAACTAATGTTATGATATTTCCCTAGGGAAGAACTGAAATGATAATACCAACCTCCCCTCTCCATTGCCACAAAACAGAGCACAGAAAAATCTGGATATTAGCATTTTTTTCACCTAAATTAAAGGAAAGAAAATGAAATTACAAGTGTGGCTTTTGATAGCAATCAGGATGATACTGAGGTGTTTGGCTTTTTACATACAGGTCTTTATATAGCTTGGGTTATGAGAGAAGGAAGTACAGGGCAGAAGCCTAAGAGGGACTTAGAAATGATGAACACAATCCTACATCCAGCCAGTACCGTGCCTGCTGCAGCAGACAGCATGACTGGCAGATGTTTTTTCACGTGAGGAAAAAGAATGACAGAAAAGCCAGAGGAATAAATCAATTGCATTATTTATTTATGCAGTGTACAAGCAAATCAGGACAGCACCATCTGGTGGTAAGTCAGAATGAGCACAATTTCAGGTGAACGGGAATCAGCAAAAGGGACACCAAATTTCTACAGATGTAAGAATGGCAAATAGCATTGTAATACAGCAGTGGAAACATATCTGAGATGTAGCACAGAAGTACAATTGTGTATAATTGCAGTCTTATGATTCCTCAGCCCCAAGTCACTAACAATCACATTAAATGGATGATCATATATATGATATATGATTTGGGAGTAAAATTGTTCTCTGAAATTGTATTTGTTTATTACAGTTACCAAAAGACCAAGACAATCATTTAATACCATCCTTATTTTTCATTTATTTATTTATCCAATCAATAGCCAGCAACATAAAATACTCAAAAGAGGAATAAAAGATAACAAATATAATTAGGATTGTTACACTATGGTAAGATAGACAGCCAATAAAATTTATAAATACACACACACACACACACATCACTATACTTTATAAATATATACACTGCTATTACAAAATAACATATTTATTTACCTAACACTAATAAATTTAATGTATTAAAACTATACACTAAAATATATGTCCTCTAAAAATTAATTTAAAAATAACTAAACAAAATGTTGATGAAGCTTCCTTACTTCTATAGCCAATTTTTCTTTCTTATCATTGCAGAAGCATAAAATTTGGCTATTGCATGACTTGTGGCAAAATGGTATTTTTTGGAGTATAAGACGCACCCAAAAGTGGGTGAAAATTTCAGTGCATCTTATACAGCGACTGTTGTTTCAGGGGGGAAGGGCGGTTGGTGCTGCGCTGATCAGCTGCTCTAGAATGGGCTGCAGTGGCGAACGGGCTGTGGTGGCGGCGTATGAGCCACAACGAATGGGCCACACCGAACGGGCTGTGCTGAACAGGCCGCAGTGGCAGCAAACAGGCCACACCGAATGGGTCATGGTGACAGCGAATAGGCAGTGGTAAATGGGCCATGGCAGCGGCAAATGAGCCATGGTAGCAGCAAATGGGGCATGGTGGTAGCGGCAAATGGGTTGCAGCGAACGGGTTGCAGCGGTGATGAACAGGTTATGACAGTGGCGAACGGGCCATGGGGAATAGGCTCACAGCAGCGGTGAATGGACGCAGCAGTGGTGAATGGGCAAGATGAATATCTGGTGGATGCTGGGACACAGAGGCAGAATTTTTTTTCTTGTTTTCCTCCCCAAAAAAGGTAGATGCGTCTTATAGTCTGGAGCATCTTATACTCCAAAAATACATTACCTCATACTCTTCCCTCCTTCTGTTTCCCACACAACAACTTATCTTGTGAAGTGGATTCGGCTGACAGACAGTGACTGACCCAAAGCTGGTTTTTCATGCCTAAAATGGGACTAGATGGTTTAAGATTATTTGGTCTCCCTAGGAATCTCTCTAAAAGAGAGAGGATGTAATATCTAAATCTAATATCATTGTAGAATTTCTAGTGCATTAAGACAGCTTCCGTTTTATTATCATGTGTATATGCTTTCTCTGCTATCAGAGTTTTAGTATACCTGCCCTGCAGGGATGCTAAGGGAATAATATTAATTCTAGTTCTAAAGAATGCCATTCTGTTCTTAGAAAAGTTTAGGTCTCTCAGTTATCTTGTTGATTCCCATACTCCACATCTAATCCAATTTCTTCTGTGGACAGGTATCCTATTAACTACTAGCTGGAATTGCATGTCTCTTATTATGTTGATAACTAATTGCTTGACTTGATCATAGTCCAGTGCAGTGATGGCTAACCTTTTTCTGATTGTGTGCTGAAAGCGCGCAAGTGTGCTAACACCCATAATGCAATGCATCCCCTGTGCATGCGTGCATGACCCCCTCCATGCTCCTCCCTCCCCCACACATATGTGTGTGATGCACACACACGCCCCCACTCCCCCACCCATGTGTGCACAACCCCCCCCCCCACCCTTTTTGGCCTAGTACGCCTCCCTGCAGCCTCCTGGGCCCAAAAATAGGCCATGGGAGGAGCGTGCTGCACCCCTGTGCTCCCCCATCCCCCGCATATGCACGTATTCAGTATTCAGAGATCACATCTGCCAGCTCTTTCAGTACCCTGGATGTACTTCTGGTCCAGAAACAACTAGATTCTGTCTTTCTGGTTCTTTCCCTATTTTAACTTGCTTTTCTCTTCTGTCTTCCACAGGGCTTTTGACAGGTTGGGCTATTTGTTTCTTTTTGTGTAGACAGATGCAAAAAAGGGGGGGGGATTAAGCAATACCAATTTTGTCCTTTCTGCTTATCACCTTCTTTCCATGTTCTCTCATTAGTGACTGATCATTTGCTTGACTTGCTTCTTGTTCCTTATTTATCGAAAGAAACTTTTTTGTTGTTGTTTTTGACATTTTTGCAAGTCTTAGTTCATTCTGAACCTTAGCCTTCCTGACTGCATCATTGTAGATTCAGGCTATTTACTAATATTCTGTTCTAGTTATAAATTGATCCTTCTATTTTTTTTTACACCTATCCTCTTTGTCCCCCAACTTGTCAGAATGCTGTTTGTGCAACCAGGTTGGTCTCATTACCATATTTTTCAGAGTATAAGACACACTTCTTTCCCTCCTAAAGGAGGCTGAAGCTTTGGGTGCATTTTATACTCCGAAGGTAGCTTTTTCAGTCCTAACGAAGCAATGAAGCACTTTGCCTGATCCCTCCAACTCTCAGCTGTGAAGGTTTTTTTTAGCCCTAACAAGGCGCTAGCGAGTGAAGTACTCTCCATGGTTTGCCTGCTTTTCTCATTGCTTCTCTCTCCAAAGATCAGTTGTGCTTTAGAAGCTGTTTTTTTATCCCCAAGCAGGGGATAAAAACCAGCAAACTAATGTGCTGAAGCTGACCAGACTGCGGATGCTCGCCAGATGAATACCTGGTAAGCAGATTCCCCCCGCCCATTTTCCTCCCCAAAAACTAAGCTGTGTTTTATACTCCGGTGCATCTTATACTCTGAAAAATATGGTGTCTCTTTGTTTTCTTTCTCTATTATTGTTTCTATTTGGACCTCTATTGTTTCATTTTCTTAAGAGTTTCCCAAGCATCCTGAATTGTTTATCCCTCTAGGATTCCCATCCATAGGAATCCTTTCTATAAATATTTCTGTTTTATTATCAAACTTGCTCTTAATAAAGATGAACTCCCCCTCCTTATCTTTCTGGATCTTTTGCACTTTAAAATATATGTTGACATTAATTTTACTAAACGGCCACTCTCCTAAACTTATTAACAAAAACTTAGCTACATTTTCAGCAAAAAAACCAAAATTGTTTTTCAAAATGCCTCCAGAAGTTGTGCATGCTCCATCACTGGGGTTTTCAAGAAAAAAAATGGAACAAACAAGGGTCTCTTGCTTGAGCATGGAGTCGGACTAGCAGACTTCCAAGATTCCTTGCAACACTATTATTCTATGTTCTGTATTTATCCTTAGGCACCCCGACCTGTATCTTTCCTGCAACATGACTACTAATGGATCAAAGGACCTTATAAACCTGCTAATCCTAGCCTTTTTAATCAAATCATCCATTTTAATAACTTTTAACATTTTTCATTTAAGCTTTGCTTTTCTCTGGTATATTGTTTGCTTTCCTAAAGGAAACATTGCAATGATCATTACAAAATCATTATCTATATTTTGAGGAAACAGATGATTCAGTATGTTGGAGTAAATCATAAATTAATCATTTAGCTTATTCCCCCTCCCCCTTAACTGCACTCTTCCTTCTCCAACCAATACCCTTCATTCCTTTCTGATTCTTACCCCAGATTCTTACCCTCCAGACCCTGCTGACTCAATGTGCATGTGCCTGTAGAGGATTAATAACTGGCCTTTTCAATTTTTTAAAAATGATGCAATTGCAATGCTGAACTCATATTCCCTTTATCTCCAGCCAGATATCTTTTAGACATCTATAAACATAATAAGAATTCTGTATATATCCAAATAATTTTAACTATCTAATACTTATTTTAAATACTCTTTTCCTTTCCCTTTTTTATTTTGAAGAAAATCTATTTATTTGCTATCTTTAAATATATTTAGTTAATCTTGTGAGATGTAAGACCCAAATATTTTAATCCTTACAATTCATAAACAAGTTTGGTTCACAAAATCAAAAGTTTATTGGAGGTAAAATGAAAAAAAAAGCGGGGTCTTTTAGACCATTCCCCTTGAATTCAAAAAGTGCAAGAAGCAGTTTTCAACCTACACACTTTATAATCCTATGCAATGAATGACTAAGCCTTCCCAACTCCCCTTTATTCTCCTAAGTCATTCTCCGCATTGTTTTATACCTTAAAGGATCATCTTGACATTTCCTGCCTAACAACAACTATCTTACATTTACTTGTAACTTCACCTTGGGTGGATGTTCCCTGTTTTATTGATAATGGTTTTGCCCAAGGCATAGGTTCCTGTCTCCATTGTCTCTACTAATTAAAATTTGTGGTCAGTTTGCAACAATAATAATATCATAGCTTTTTGATACATTTTTTATAAAAGAGCAACTCTTTAATTCATTTCCTTCAGTCTCCTCCTTAAGATAAAGACAGCCCATTCTCAAAATGCTCAAGATGATTTTTCATAGGGTTTGCTTTAACTCTGTCAAAGGTTCGTTTATTTTAGATAATTTCCTTACCTTGAGGTATGGAAACAATTAGCTTAAGTATAAATCACCATTTGTATCTTATTCCTCATTTTATTAATTCTTCAGTAAGAGATTTGAAATTTATAAAGGAGAATATTTGTAGCTCAGGGTTGACATGACAAGTCCTTGGTGCTCTGTGAGCTTTCTTGTTTTCTTGCAATTGTTTCATTACTCATCACCACGGACCCCTCAGGTTTGAATTTTTTTCTTTGCAAAAAAGGTGAAACTATATCTATTGAAACTATTGAAAAATTGCATCAGTACTATATCTTTTCCTTTATTTCCTCCAGGTTATAGGGCCCATACACCATTATATTTCTCACACAAGCATTGAGAAATATTGTAATAGCATCTTGTGGTTTTCACATTCTCATGAGTCTAGAATTATTTTTTCTTCCACATCTTAGTAAGTTCTATATTTGGCATGTTCCTTAATTTGTGGAGTAACGTAGCCTAATAAGTATCTGTATTTGCTCAAATGCCTTTAATTGTTCTAATAATTGTTTCTTCTGTTTCTAATCTGAATATTAGCCAAATCCAGTTTCATGTTTACATCATTTTTTTAAATTATTTCCTGTCCCATTCATTTTTTACAAGTGCGTCATATGTCTTGCTATCTCTGAGCAATCTCTGAAATCTGTTTAATCATATCCTTAAATTGCTTTTTAAATATGATCAGACTTTAATTTTTTACAGAATACTATTCCTGATTTATCCAATTCTAATTTTAACTTCTGTTGGATTTGTTCCATCTTTCATTTAATTAGTGGTTGAATTAGGTCAACTGCTGATTTCAGCCATAACTATATTGAGTTTTCAGTCTGCTCTTTGCAGAACATTCTTCATTCCTTCTTTCTTATTATTTGAGGGGAGTACTACCTCAGCTCTCTGGTATCTTCCATTTGTGCATTTATTCCTTTGGATCTTTATGAAGTTTTGTCAGCTCTCCTGGATAAACCAGACAGGAAACAGAACAAGCTGAGATAATTCTAGTTTACTGTAGGACTATATTCACAGAAACCTGCAACTTTGAAAATATTAAATATTATATTATTTTTAATAGCCTGGTCAATTAGGGCAGGTCATTCCTATGTTTTTTTCTATGACTGTTAAGTCACTGGGGCCCTAGTTTCTCGTCTGATCATTCCTTTGGCAGCATCTCTCCCCCACCCATCCCTCTCAGGATCATCCCAACACACCATTATAAGTTCCTTTCCTGGACATCTCTAGTAATTACTTTTAGGAACCAATGAAGTTTTTAGCCAAAATTGAATGATAAGATAGCTAGTATTGAAGAAGAACAATCAGCCTAGCATGCCTAGCATTCCCATGGCTAACTAGTCTCCTATCCCATGTTTTAATTTTTTTACACATTCAGCCCCTTAATTATTTTCAATGTGGATTGGATGGCAGAAAACAATTAACATGGACTACCATCCATCTACCTACTTTTCTGGCCCTAGAGTTAAATCAAGGGACTATGAAACTTCTTTCAAGATATAATTGTTTACAATGATAGAATACACAAGACGTTTCTCATTTTGCTCCATGTGAGATCTTGAACATTTTAAGCATTTCACATTCTGTTTCATTGGAATAAAAAAACCTTGGAATGATACCTATAAATCTGTTTTATCCTGAGTTACAAATAATAGTGTTGTTCTGATTTTATGCACATTTTTTTCTGTAACAAAGATGAATTTCTTCTTCTTTTGATTCAACAAATAAATAAGGGTGAATTGTTTATTTTTAAATTCACATCCTATCTGTTTTTTTCCAGCTGATTTTTTAGTTTGTATGTCCCTCCCACACAGTGGAGGGAAGTATGCAGTGGAGTACCCCAAGGCTCTGTTTTAGGTCTAGAACTCTTCAACATCTTCATTAATGATTTGGACAAGAGGATAGATGGGGAACTCATCAAATTTGCAGATGACACCAAACTGGCAGAAATAGCCAACATTCCAGAAGATAGACTCAAGATACAGAAGGATCTTGACAAACATGAACATTGGGCACTATCTAACAAAATGAAATTCAACAGTGAAAAAAGTAAGGTTCTACATTTAGTCAAGAAAAACCAAATGCACATATACAGTATATGTGGTATCTTGCTCAATAGTAGTAACTGTGAGAGGGATCTTGGAATCCTAGTGGACAACCATTTAGATATGAGCAGCAGTGTTGCAGCAGCTGCCAAAAAAGCCAACACAGTTTTGGGCTGCATAAACGGAGGGATAGAATCAAAACCACATGAAGTGTTAATAGCACTTTATAATGCCTTGGTAAGGCCACACTTGGAATATTGCATTCAGTTTTAGTCACTACAATGTAAAAAAGATGTTGAGACTTTAAAAAGAGTGCACAGAAGAGCAACAAAGATGATTAGGGGACTGGAGGCTAAAACATATTAAGTATGGAACTGGGTATGTCTAGTTTAATGAAAAGAAGGACTAGTGGAGGCATGATAGCAGTGTTCCAATATCTCAGGGATTGCCACAAAGAAGTGGGAGTCAAACTATTCTCCAAAGCACCTGAGGGCAGGATAAGAAGCAAAGGGTGGAAACTAATCGAGGAGGGCAGCAACTTAAAACTAAGGAGAAATTTCCTTAACCATTATTTAGTCTTTCCTTTTTCCCCTTTTCCTCCAACCATTTATACCATCTCTCCCAGACTAGATAATATTTTGTTTCCTCTTTTTCTTGTATCTCCTTTGTAGGCTTATCCATTTCCGCACACACCATAATTTTTCTGATCACATTGTCTTCTGATGGTATAATATTATTTTTCCAGGTCTGGGCATAAACTATTCGTGCTGCTGAAAGATGAGTGACTTTCTTGCAGCACTATCAATGGCCCTCTCCCTCCTCTGAAGCTGACTTGCCAAGGGGTATCACATCACAATTGGGAAAGTCCATTGCCAGCAAGATTTTAACCATTTGCAAGAAGTACTGGCTTATTTCTCTACCAAAGTGGTACCTGTTTATCTACTTGCACATAAAATGCTTTTGAACTGCTAGGTGAGTGACAGGAGCTCACCCCACAGGCAGTGCTAAGAGTTGAACCACTGGCAAAATGACATCTCCAGTGTCATTTAGCCACTGAGCCTCATCTATCTGATATCAGTATTCTTTATATCAGTGTTTGTTTCACCTGAATTCCATCTTGAGAACCAAAAAATGGTAGAAGCCAAAAATTAGCATTAGATTACCCACCTTAACCCAGGTAGAGTGGATTTTGTCCTGATAATTAATGGTGCTAGTCCTTGATGACAAAAGTTAAGCTATAGCTAAAATTTATGGAAGCATAGCATTTTTTTAATTCAACTTTTAACATGTCTTTTAATAAGTATTTGAGACATAGCAGAGTATCTGCTTGATGAATTTGGATTCTATTAATCACCTTGCATCATTGCCAATTCCCCTGCCCCAAATAAAATGTTTCACTATAACTACCCAGACAGGGATTATCTTCAGCTACAACAGTACCTCCTGCATTAGTGTTTTATTGATTAAATTTATTTATTTATTTAAAACATTTATATGACTGTTCATGTTAACAGCACAACTCTGGACAGTTCATAATAACAATAAAAACCAGAAAATAATTAAAACAATGTAATCAAAAGCCTGGTACCTCAGTCTTCCTCCCCATCTCACCTGCATGTAGCAGAACCATACCCAGCCTCTCACCTTACTTTTTCTCAATGTATGCAGGAAGAAGTAGCCAAAAAGGCTATATTTTGAGAAGAAACACCAGATCTATTTTAATAATAACATCTTTGGGCAGTTCCATGCTTGCATCAAGAGTGCTGCTCAATGCAGAATCCTGGAAGCCCTGAATACTGGTACAGTTTTGACTATGAACAGCAGTCATAACATGGAAAAAGAATACTGTATTTTCCTGTGTATAAGACTATTTTCTAACACACAAAAATCTTCTCAGAAGTCGGGGGTCGTCTTATACGCCGGGTCTCATTCTCCTGTAACCAGGCAGACCAGCCCATAAGGCTCTGACGAGCCTTAAATGGCTCTGAGGAGGGTTGTCTTATACGCCCAGTCGTCTTATACGCCGGAAAATACGGTAAGTCTTATGCAGGGAGCCTTTGATCAATGGCTGTAAATTGGGACTGAATTTCCCATCACTTCATGATATTATTGAAAAGTGCAATGGTACACTATATATTGCTTAGTGATGGCAATCCCAGCACTCCCCATTGCTATTGTTAAGCAAAGACCAAGTCATTAAGTGAGTCTCACGTGGTTCCACAGGAAAGTATGTGCATGGTTTGTGAAGCACAGCATGAATGCAGTTGGGCTGGAGATAGTTACTGCCCAATTAACATGGCTGATTTACTGGAGCAATTTGCAACTTTCCCTGCTAGGTTTCCCAATGAAATGTGTATGGGAAGGCGGCAGGGAAAGTTGCAAATGATGACAGGTGATCACATGACTTTAGGATGCTGCAACCATATAAGTACAAACCAGTTGCCCAAATCACAATCACATGAGGGTAGGGATGGTGTGATGATTGGAAGTTCAAGACCCAGTCGTAAGTAGTATTTGTTTAGCACTATCATGATTTGGAATGGTCACTGAATGACAAACCAATAAATAAGAACTACCTGAATGTTTTTCCCTCATTAATTTGAGGTAGCATTTTTTCTTACAAATTTCACAATTTCATAAACAATTCATTTTTAAGATGCCATAACTAAGCTCCAGTCTCCAACCTTAAATTTTATTTTCTTGGTGTCACATACATTGAACTAAATTAAAAATTAAGGCCCACTGGGAGAAGCAATAAAAATGTATTAGCTGTGTATCCCTGCAGTGACATATTCTGCACTTGATTTCTTTCTCTGAGTTGTGTTTGCACATGTGTCTGTGTGTATTTCCTAATGAACTTGAAAAGCATTTCGTAACTTTGTTCATTCATTGTATTTAAACACACACACATGCAAAACTAAAGGACATTTTCTTACATAATTTCAATGATTGTTTCAGAACTAAATGGCAAATATGAGACGGCTATCCTACACACACAGGAAGTGGTTTGTTTGGATTTGCCAGATGAAAGAGTGACATCACATTACCCTCGTAAGTGCTGAGTGCTTCTTCGATAACTACCAAATGTGGAAAATAAGAATTCTTGTGTTAAATGGTGAAGCATTCTTCCCCACCCCTCCTTTTCATGTGGCAAGTCTAGCTCGAGAGCTGGCATTTCTGGAAAGTCTCTTAGGGACAACTATTGGTATGAAAAAAAATTATACAATGCTCTGTGTTCTTGTTTCAGACTGCAGTTCACTGACTTGTGTCTGGCTTACATTACAATTTTTTAAAAAAGGAAACCAAATTGATTATGGCTTTTATCTTTCCTTTAAAAGAATCCCGGTGTGCATGTGTATTTTTAAGCTCTTGTTATCATTTTATATCTTTAGCTATTCTATGCCTTCATAGAAATGCCTATGTTTATAGCAGTAATTGATATATATTCTACACAAATATTTCTGAATCTCTTTTTAAAAACTTATTTTCTTTTTCTTTTTTAAATTTTTATTTTACAAATTAGCAATGCAATCAAAACATTTTCGGTTCTGTGGTGCAGATACATATACACAAACTTTTTACTTGCCATTTACATAATATTACTTCTTAGAGTTGAATTTAATCTAAAAGCTATTACAAATAGTAATGCTCAAATCCTTGAAGTACAAATGATATTGTTCATTTCTTTATAATCTTTATTAATTAGCTAATAATTGATCTCTATACTTCATTTTTTATTTCTTTTCTCTATCCACTCATACCACATATCCCACACGCTATAGTATTCCGAATCTTCTCTGTCATTAATTTCTAGAGTTAATTTATTCATTTCGGCGCACTCCAGTACTTTCCTAATAACATATTCTTCAGATGGTAACTGTTTTTCTTTCCAGTACTGGACAAAAGAAATTCTTATGTATAATTAAGTACCTTTTCTTTTTTGCATAAAAACTTATTTTCAATCCCCTTTCCGCTTTACAGTTTTGGGAAATTTTTGTACAGATAAACTACAAAGAAATGTTATTTTAAAAAATACACCTAGGAAGAAGCAGAGATTTATATTTCTCTCAAGTTTTATATGCTTTACATCTTTTTGTAATTTTTACAACTATCTTTAAGGATTCTGTTATAAGAATAGTCCAGTGAAATGGTTCCATACAGTAGTATTTATTAGGGTGAGTCCTAAATTTTTTTACTACCGGTTCAGTAAGTGTGTGTGGGGGGGTGTGACTGATTGGGTGTGGCCAATGTGACATCATTCACATACTCAGTCACATGACCACACCCACTGAAAAGGTGGCTAAAATTTTTGGGACTTTTTGAAACTTTTTTTTTTTTGGCCCCATATCCAGGTCGGGATGTTTGGGGTGATGGTGGTCATCTCGGCTTTCTCTCTGTTGTCCTTCCTGACTGAAAAGCGCCCCTTCTCACCTCTGATAGGCCTTCCTCGTGGTTGCAACCGGAGCAACCCACTCCGCCAGCTCAGGGCAGCGGCTCAGCTGCAGCCCAGTCGAGCCAAGGAACTGTGGGGAGCCTCCTGCGTGTTGCACACCCTCCCAGCCTTCCCCCCATGGCTCTGCACCATTTTCGAGCACCCAGCTTACTGGGCTGCTCCCATCCCTGTCGCGGCTCCAAAGGAGGCGGCTTCGGGAGATGCTGGCGGCACGGAGGCGCAGGCGAAGGCTGGGAGCGGGATGCAACACATAGGAGGCTCCCCACTGGGTTTATTATTTATCATTAATTAGTTATTTGATTTAAAATACAATTTTATTGTACATGTTTCTTAACTTGTGTTCGCCACCCTGAGTCCTTCGGGAGAAGGGCGGCATATAAATACATGTAATAAATAATAAATAAATAAATAAATTATTGCAATTGTTATAAGTATATATCCCAATTATTATAGTCATCAATTTTCTCAAATGATACCATCTAACATCTTAATAAAAATTGATTCATTATATCCATTGGTATATTTTCTTTATAGTCTGTTTCTCATGTTATTAGCTTCAATCCATATTTCATTTCTAAGTATCTATAATATATTTCTTCTCACATTTCTATTACCATTGTTAATCTCAATATAGTCATTTTATAAATCCAAGTCCTGGACTTCTTTATTTTCCTTAATATTTTCCAACCTTTATTCTTTTAACATTCACTGTTAATTACAGTGTAATCATCATTATATTGTTGTTAATCTCAATAGAATCTCTAAAAACCTCCTTTTTATTATTACTATTCACATATTCAGTTACTTATTCATATTTTAATCACATTGTTTTTATCTTCTTTATTTTCCATCTCTATGTCTTCATTTTCTTGTCCGCTTGCATATACTCCATTTCATCTTCTGTATCCTCAAATTTTTGTTCTCTGTGCAACGTTTATAATTATTTCTCTTATTTCCATTTTCCAAGTCTATTTGTTCCTTCTCTAATTCCTGCACCGTTTTTCTTTTTAAATTAATATTATTCTAATTATAAGAGTTCCGTTGTGTTCCCTTCTTTCTAATTTTTTTCCCTCCAAAACCTGAACCACTTGCAGACAAGAAAATCATCCCCCACAAATTCTCACGGTTGTTATCTGTGAAGTTCACAATTTTCCAAAGCAAAAACCAAGTTGCAATATTCCTTTTTACTCCAGAAGGTGTCTCTCTGTAATCCACAATTTCTGATTGTCTTAACAAGTATCCATTTTGTTTCAATTACGTAACATTCTTACTTAGCTTCTCTTTTTCTTTTTAATTTTAAAAGTATCAAATAATATTTAAAGTCCAGCCCAAATTTAAATAGCTCTTCTCACTTCTTTTTCCCTTTTTTCTTTATTTATACACCACTTCTTTTTTAAAGCTTATTGTGCATTCTCTTTGTTTTTCTTGAAATTTAAAAAAAAGGAAAAAAAAGGGATCTCTTTATTTCTTTCCAATCCTTTGACCATATCTAGTTGTTTAAAGTTTCCAAATAGTTTATTCAGAAATCACTTTTCTATCAGGTTTTTATCTCTGCAAAATTACATTTCAAAATCTTCTTTGCCCCTGTGCTCCTTAGCCGCTATTTCCTCATTCGGGGTCCTATAATTGAAAGATGTTTCCCTTGTTGTTATTTCAAGCCTGGGTTGGCTGTCACTCAACCGGCTTCAAAAAGACTCCATTCTGTTCCTCTCTTCTCTCCAGCTCTATACTTAGTCCGGTTGTCCCAGCTTTGTGGCAGCCGCCATGGCTGCCATTGGGGGGGGGGATTATTATTGTTGAAATACATTCATCAGTATTCAACCAGGGGTGACATTTTAAGTATATATGTCAACTCGCAAAGCATTCCTGGCCTGTTCTCGAGTTGACATAGGCAAGAGGGATGGGAAAACAAACTCTGCAGCTGCGGCGAGGCAACACATCTGTCAAAACAAAAGCACATTCCAGCCATATCTCTGTCAAGGCTGTCTCCGCAGTTACCCACAGTAGCTAGAGGGAAGTGATCTCTACAACCTTGTTTCATTGGAGAATGTGACTGATGACACACCTTGGGGGGAGGGGGGAAACAGGGTCAGAGCTGGAACGTAAATTACATGGGGTCAGAGTTAGCTTCACTTGGAACGTGATGACATGAAGCGTCTAATAAATACTGGATTTCTTTTGAAGCTTGGCTCAAGGCTCATGATTTAATTAGGGCATCAGTCAGAAGTAGTGATGGGTTGCCCCTAGTTCACACCGGTTCTATAGAATCAGTAGTAAAACCGGTGGGAGGCTCTGCCCACTGACCCTAATGTCAACAAAATGCTTCTGCGCATGCAAATGTGAGTGAAGCAAGCACATACGCGCGCTGCCCTATTGCGAACCGGTAGTAAAGGTAAATAGAACCCACCCCTGGTCAGAACCCTGACAATATGTTTGATATTTTATTTTATATAATATTTTTTCTTTTTGTTTCTGTCTTTATTTTGTTCTTTTTTCCTCTCTTCCTTTTGAATTTTGTATTTTAACTTTGGAAATAAATCAAAATTTATCGGAATCTTAAAATCTAATAGCTGGACATGGCACTTCCAAAATTTAAGAGCTTTCATTAGCAGTCACATGATTTACTTGTACCTACACCAGTGGTGAGATTCAACTGGTTTTCATCGGTTCTGGAGAACTATTTGCTAATTCTTTGTGGAGTTCTGTGAACTGGCTGAATAGTCAAGGCTGCCTGGCTGCCTGCTGCCTGCCTGCCTAACAATTCCAGTAGCTCACACACACCTCAGATGTTCCTACTCATTTGTAATTAACCAAAGGAAGCAGTGGTGGGATTCAAATAATTTAACAGCCAGTTCTCTGCCCTAATGACTGGCTGGGTAGGCATGGCTGGCTGGGCATGTGACTGGGTGGGCATGGCCAACTTGATTGGTTTCACCCTTAGGAAATTTCTCCTTAGTCCAACTCATAATAAAATAGCAGAGTAAAATACCACTGTTCCAATATTTAGAGTAGAATGGAATGACAGAGTTGGAAGACACCTTGGAGGTTTTCTAGCCCAAACTCCTGCTTAGACAGGACATCCTGCACCACTTCAGACAAATGGTTATCCAAACTCTTCTTTAAAACTTCCAATGTTGGTTTACAACTTCTGGAGACAAGTTGTTCCACTGATTAATTGTTCTGTCAGGAAATATTAGGAGCTCCTACAAAAATGAGAGGGTCAAACTATTTTTCCAAAGCACCAAAAGGCATGACAAGAAGCAATGGATGGAAATTAACTAAAGACAGAAGCAACCTAAGACAAAGAAGAAATTTCCTAAGGGTGAGACCAATCAACCAATGGAATAGCTTGCTTTCAGAAGTTGTGGGTGCTCCATCACACACAAGCAACACAGTTGCAAGATAATTTGAAATCTTTAGAGCCTAATACTGTAAGCTAAATCTTAAATGCTGAAAATCAGGATCAGAATACATAAACATAGAAACAGTATTGCAGCCCAATTCCAAATTAATAAAATCAATTCTGCTAATTAGAATGTGTATTTAAAAAGACCTAAGAACTCTGACAAGAAATTCCTGCTCTGTATTAATATTTTTAAAATTCCTTCCCTGGCCTAATCCTGTCAAGAACAAGGAAAGATTCAACCTAGAAATAAGTAGGAATTTTCTGACAGTGAGAACAATCAACCATGGAACAGCTTGCCTTTGGAAGTTGTGGGAGTTTCATCACTGGAGGCTTTCACAAAGAGATTGGACTGCCATTTGTCAGAAATGGTGTAGGGTTTCTTGCTTGGGCAGGAGGTTGGACTACATTTGGCTTTCTCAAACTTTGTAGTGCAGTGATCCTGAAAATGATAGGGAATTTACCTGACTATCCATTTCTTTTAGAAATTAAAAATGGGTTCCCAACTAATACCCTAATCCCCATGTTAGGGACATATCCATTTAAAGCTTTTCAGAAAACTGTCAGGCTCAGGGTCAGGGCCATTCTAAACTTGCTAAATAATGTAGCTTTATTTGAATGCTAAATAATGCTAAATAATGTAGCATTATTTGAATTAAGAACTATGTTTAAATGATCAATTTAAAAGGACAGAAGTCGACTCCCAGGCCCCTCGTTTGCTGGGTGCCTCAGGGCTCGGTCCTCTCTCCCTTCCTATTTAACATCTACATGAAGCTGCTGGCTGAAGTCATCTGATGATACAGGGTGAGGTATCAGCAATACACTGATGATACCCAGCTGTATATCTCTACCCTGCATCAATTCAGTGATGCGGTGGATATGATATGCTGGTGCCTGGAGGCTGTGAGGGTCTGGATGGGAATCAACAGGCTCAGACTTAACCCAGACAAGACCAAGTGGCTGTGGGTATTGCCTCCTAAAGACTATGTCGATTGTCCATCCTTGGTTCTGGGGTGGGAGAAATTGTCCCTCTCAGAATGGGGTCGCAAATTGGGTGTCCTGCTAGACTCACAGCTAAGATTAGAGCAACATCTGACAGCTGTGGCTAGGGGGGACTTTGCACAGGTTCGCCTGGTGCACCAATTGCAACCCTACTTGGGTCCGGATGCTCTCTTCACAGTCACTCATGCCCTTGTCACATCACGATTAGATTATTGCAACGTGCTCTACATGGGGCTACCCTTGAAAAGTGTTCGGAGACTACAGTTAGTCCAGAACGCAGCCACGCGAGCTGTCATGGATGCACCTAGGTACACTCATATTACACCAATTCTCCTCGAGCTGCATTGGCTCCCTATTGGTCTCCAGTCACAATTCAAGGTATTGGTTATTACGTTTAAAGCCCTGCATGTAAGAATTGTGAAATAAGGTATTAACTGAATTAAGATTTAAGGTGGGTTAATAGAAGGTTAATTGTTTTGATTAGGTAAATATGAATAAAGTTTTTCCAAGATGGTATTAGTTGAGATATGTGATTTAAGATTAAGAAATAAATGTTATGGCAAAATAGAATATATAACATTTTGTTAAAGATGACAAAAAATTGAACAAATTGATGACCAGATAAAACTCTGTTCCAAAAAGATATATTTGTTTGTTTGGAAAAAAAAATTTAAAAACTTTACAAAATCATCATCATCATCATCATCATCCCACCCCCCATAAAACAGATAAACAATTTATACGTTTCTACATCTTCCCCCCATAAACAATTTATACGTTTCTACATCTATATTTGCTAAATTAGTATGTAATTTAAAAATATCACATATATAAAAATCTATTAGCAATTTACCTGCCATCTAATTACTGTAAAAAAAAAGTTGATAGGTAATTCCAAGAACAAGGCTCAGCTTCAGAGTCCTCTCTTAACGATCTATTATTATATTTAACTTACAGAAAGTATACCTTCAGCTTTTAATCTTCAATGAACCCACTACAGCCATTGTTTCTGAACTTTCTGGGATTGAATACCATTGACTGATTCTTAACAGTAAAAATAGTAAAAACAACTTATTCCAGTTTATCATCCTTACTTTTCCTTAATGTTATAACTGGGATCTGCATGTCACTTATCAAAATCATGGATCTCCTCTGAGAATATCTCCAGCACTTGTTGCTCAGTAGATTTTTCTGCAAATTAGAACATAATATCTCTTAACAGTTGTCATGTGGCTGCATATTGTAAATCTATTCTACAAATGCCACCAGCTTTCTTAAAAAGATTGAGTTCATTACTCATCCATTCTATCATCTCTACTGTAATTAAATCTTTTGAGTTAATGCCCCCTTCAGCCTCCTCTAAAGAGCCTTCCAATTGCGTATCCAGTTTAAGTGCTGTTGCCTGTATCAGGATGTCTTCTTTAGATTGATTTAAAACTGTTGCTAATTCATTAAACCTTTCATCTATTTTTTTAAAAAAGTTGTAAGTTAAAAACATTTTTTCAAAGATTTCCAATATGACTTTAATATGAAAATCATCTGGTTTCTGTCTTACTTTTTATAACTCTTTTTGGGAACATCACAGAGAATATATGATATGTAGTGTTCAAAGTTAATTTATTGTTGCTTTGATTTTAATATAACCCAAATCCCACTCAAACTATAGACAGTTTTTTCTCAAAGCAAGTGAGTAAGTGTTCCATAACGAAGTAACAACAATAGAAACTGAAATAATAGTTCCCACCCTAGAAAGCAGTGAAAAAAAGGAAATTTTCCAACTTTGGAATGATAAAAAAGAGATAGGTTCCAAAATAAAATAGAACAACTGAGTTCTTTTAAAAATTAGTAAAATACAAAATCTGTGGCCTGCTACAGACACTCCAGAAGTTCTGAGATCAAGGGGAAGGGGTAGCAGTTTAATGTTTAGCTACTGGTAATCAGGGCAAAGGTACAACTCCCCTGATTCCTTCTTCATGAAGAAAACTGAAATGGCTAGAGGCAATGTAGAATGGTCCCTTTTTTAAATTCTTTGTGATAAAATCCCAAACAGCCACAAGCTCTGGCTTGGACAATGAGTAGATCTGGTTCATGGGCAATTTCACATCAGGAACTAGATCAATGGGGCAATCCTAGGGTCAATGGGGTGGCAGATGCTCCACTTTCTTTTCTCCAAAGACATCAGCATAGTCCATGGTCTCTGGAAGGAGATCCAGAGGTTTGTTAAAAGGATTCTCTGCTGTGCATACATGAAACCAATGGGAGTGGCCCTTGGGGCTGTTGAAATGAATCATCATGGGCAACTGGACAATGTGTGTGTCATTGGTTTTGAGCCATTCTAAGCCAAGCACCAGCAGAATGTGAGGAGTAGCTGCTATGTATTATTTCAGCCATTCCACATGGTTATCAATCCACAGGTGAACTAGAGTGGTTGCTGCTACCACTGGTCTCAGGGTGGCTGACTGACAATAGTTTCCACATGCAAAAATGAAGCCATCTTATGTTACAGGATGTTGCACTTTACCACTAAGAGTGCATACATACAATCTACTGTGGTTCTAAGTCCACTCTTGTATGTACAAATGTGCACTCTTTCTGAAATGAGAAAGTAACCAATACCACCAGGTGCCTGGCTGGCATGACCTGGGGTTGCTGAGCCTGACTCATCATTAGGATTGCTGATCCTGACGCCCAGTCTAGCAAGTCTTCTAGGCCAGACTCCTGCCGGGGTGGGCTTTGCCTTGTGGGAGGCACTTGGCCACCAAATACCTTGATCCCCCACAACACAGATAGCATCCTTCCCATCAGCATTGGTCCTTCTCCACCTGTGTGAGGTGCAGCCAACTCCCCCCCACACACACATACTTTGCATCAGCTCCTTGCGAGTGGGTGATACATCCTGCATTCTCTCTAGGACTGGAGACTATGCTCCTAACTTTTCATCTTTGGAGTTGGCTGTTGATTCAGAGATGGAGATGCCTCAGCTCTTGCAGGGGGATGGGGCATTCTGTCTGGGCCAACTCACCCAGTAATCTTGAGAAAAGTCCATCCTGAAACTATTTGAGAGCCTCCTCATTCCATTTTAGGCCCTAGGCTAAAGTCACTGATATAATTGGCAACCAGCCATCATATTTCAGCTCCCACAGCCACCTATTAACTGTTTGGGCCTTTACAGGGTCCTCAAACATGCTCTTCAGTTGCACATAGAAGCCTGCAAAATCATCTAGAAGTGAGCTGGGCTGTGTAAGAAGTGGGGTAGCCCATCTGTCTGCCAGACTCATCAACAAGCTGATAATGAAATCCACCTTGTCTCAGTTTGTCTGGAAGTCCTCCAGCTGCAACTTGTAGTTGGCACTGTCCAAAGAATTCTGGAAACTGTGCAAGTATGCCATCAAACATATCTGGTACAGGGACTTCACATTTATGCTGTGATTGCACCAGTCCAGAAGCTTGGTTCTGGGCCAGCTGCAATGGCAGGCAAGCAATATTGGACCAATGTGCAATATCCATGGTGGTTAGTGCAGAAGACCACCTCCTGGGGAATACTTGATTGGAGACAAATTGTTGAGTCCCAATCCATGCACACACACATACCCATCTATGAGTTTTCATGCTTTATTTAAGCACTGCAAGCCCCTATTATCATTCCACAGGTCCCACTCACAAGAAACCTGCCATCCAATGATTTTCCACAAGGTCCAAATGAGTCAGAGTTTGCATATCAAGGCACAAAGTCAAACTGACAAATATAAAGTCCAAGGTAAAAGCACAACTCTGAAAATTTATGCACAAAATCCAAGTTCAGGCACAATTCCAAAGTCCAGGTATAGTATCCAAAGCCAAGGTCCAAGTCGAGAATCCAGGCACGAAATCCAAGTTTCAAACACAAGGTTGAGAAACAAGGCACAGGTCAGGGATGAGGTTGAGAAACAAGGCAGAATCAAGAATCCACAAACCCAAACCACACATATGGCGGAAGAGCAAACCTTTGTCTCCAACACTTCACTCCACGTGTCAGGATAAGTAGGCACCAGCCAGTGCAGCTAATTAGGAGAGGTGAGGCTGCCTTTTCATGAGTAGAGGCAATTCTTCCTCATCTCCATTACAGTTGCGTCCCTTCTCTGCCTGCACCTCCGACTGGTCATACATGCTTCTTGGCTATAGCTGCATCTCTCCTCTTGCCTCTTCAGCCAGGCATTTGGTCACTCAATTGCTGGCCCTTCTGATGTTCCTTGTTTCTCCTCCTCTTACCCATCCATTCCTGACATCATGTCTCCTGCGTCCTACTGATGCTCCTCTGCATCTCTCTCCAAAGTGCCCAAAGCCAGCTTTTCCTCATTATTTGAGTTAGCAACTAGGGAAACCTACACAACTATTAACAATTAAAAACATTAGTCAGAAGCGAAGAAAAATTCAAACATGATATTAAAACAGAGAAGCCCCTAAGAATACAATGACAGGAAAAAATAGAGACACAATCACTCCAGCTGCTCTTACCAAGAATCATAATCCTCTGGATTCTTTCCCAGGCAAGTACACAGTCATCCAAGGATCATCATGGAGTATTCCAAATTACTCCTGTTCAAAATCTGGGAACCATGCTGTCAAAGAACAAGCCATAGTATCTAAGACAACTGTTTGTTGATAGGAAGAAAAAATTCCCCCCATTCATGAACAAAATACTATACAGTCCTCGAATTTGCCTAATATTGCAATAGTTATATAATCATTTTAGTAACTGTTCGAAGTTCCAACATCACTATAAAAAATAATTTATGACTGTTTTCCACACCTATGACATTTGTAGCATCCCCATGATCACATCTGACTCATCTGACTCATATTTATGATAGTTGCAATGTCTTGGAGTCATGTGATCACATTTTGTAACCTTCTGACATCCAAAGACAATGGAGAAGCCAGATTCACTTAACTAGTTTAGCTAATTTAGCAAATGCAATGATTCACTTAACAACTCTGGCAAGAAAGGTTGTAAAATGGGGCAAAACTCAATAACTGTCTCACTTAGCAACAGAAATTTTGGGCTCAATTGTGGTTGTAAATGAAGGGCTACCTGTATTGCAGTTACTGTATCTCTTATCAGCGGGACACTTGGACTGAGTTGTTTCTTGGAGGATTGTTGCTTGTAACAACTCTATTCATTCCTCAATAGACATGTCTCCTTTTCAGGTATCTTATGGCTACATCCTTGCATTTTGCCTTCCAGAACTCCTGACATTTGCCTAAAATTGTCATGCATGTGTCATCATTTGATTCCTTCCTTCCCACACAGCCTACAGAGTCCTATGCTTTCTGCTGCTTGTTATTTTAGCGCAAAAACCCAGAACTAGATGCAGAGGGGAATTAGAGGCAATGGGTATATATCCTTGCAACTGAACATATTTTTGCAGTTTAGAGGTTATTATCTGCTACAAGATGTTAGAGCATCCAAGATACTCTTGAGCTTCCAAATTATGAATTCCACAATTATACACTCAAATCAGCTTTTGAAAAAGTGACCCTATCAACCATTTCTACTGAACATGTTTTATCTACTCTTCTATTTCTACCTCTTTTTGGCCTTTTTGTTTTAAACATATTGAGTGTTCAGTTTGAATAGGAAGGTCATATTTAAATAAACTAAATTAATAAAGAACTAATTTACAAGCATAGGTTAATTAAACTTGTAAATCAATTAATTTCAATTAATGAATGTTTTACATGTATATGTAAAATTTTACTTTGGATTTTAAATTTTACTTTAAATGGAACTAAAACGGGGCTGGTATAATTAATGAAAAGCTACTTCGTTAAATAGAGGATATAATTTTGCAAATATAATGTTATTTTAAGGCAGAATAGATATTTTGAAATTTAATTATCTCCTTCTACATTTTCAGACCAAAGTATTTAATGTTAATCTTAGACAGTTATTTTAAGTTATTATTATATAACCTTATTTTATAAGCATTTACTGCAATAAGGATTTTACATAGACACAAATGAACTAAAAATACACTCCTAATTACTTTCATATTTAACTGGCTAATAATAGATAACAGAGAGAAATAGGAACCCTACATGAAAAGAGGAAGTTCACTCTACAAGCTGCATTTTTCTGATAGATAAGATTACTTAAAACCTACTTAATAATATATTTCAAATTTTAAATGCAAACAGATTTGTCTGTGCAAATAACTCAAGAATCTGCAAGAAGATGGTCACAAATAGCTGGGCATCCTTTAAGCTGACAGCATCAAGCACAGAGAAATCAAGAAAAGGTTATAAGTGACCACCTCAAAAGAGCAAAGAAGATCTTAAATTCCAAACTCAGTGGAGGAAATACCTTGAAGGCAATCAATATTTGGGCAATCGCAATCATTAGATACATAGCTGGAATAGAGGACTGAACTCAACCAGAACATTATTTATATAGTGTCTGGCAAAAATGTTAAAAAGCACACTCAAGTAGAAATAAAGGCCATGAATACGAAAGGGCGCAAAAATAACAACAATAAATCATGTCCTTCATCTATGCAACGATGTTGATAAAGTCTATTCCCCAAGGAAAATAGGTGGGCATATGGAATGTTGCACATATATCAGACAATTGAGGAAGAAAAAAGAGCATCGGAAGAATATCTGAAGGAAAATGAAGAAGATTCACTAAAGCTAGTATATCGGTAAGGTTTGTTGATTACAGGGAAGACCAAACTGGCCTACAAGAAAGAAGAAATGAAGAACAGGAAAGAGAAATGGGAAGACAAAGCATTACATGGCCAATACCTTAAACAAATAGCAGGGAAAATAGATAATAACAAGACCTGGCAATGGCTAAGAGAAGGAAAGTTGAAGAAAGAGACAGAGGGGCTAATTCTGGCTGCACATAGCTAAGCCTTAAGAACAAATACAGGCAAACTTCTGGTTTGGCATCATGCTGACATGGTCAGGATAGCAGAGCTCCATGAAATCCTGGCTGATACCTTATTGTTGGGGGGCCTTAAGGGGCCAAAGCCACCCTGGAGGGGTGATAAAGAAAGGCAAGATGCCTTGCTGATCACAAAAGAGTGGCAACTCTTCTGCTGGATCAGAGGCACCTTCCCAACCAAGAAGAGAAACGGCCATTCTGACTGACCAAAGCTGGGACAACTGTAGAAAGAAATGAGCTGGAGTGGTTCGTAAACAGTGAATTGGAACTGGGTGAGACGATTTTAAATTTCTTTATTAGAGACCCACTTTAAACAAAATAATTTTTAAAAGACTCTGAAGCATGGAGAAAGCTGTGAATTAACACATGGAGGTAAACTATAGACCTAAAAAAGAAATGAAATTCTAATGGAAGAATATGAAGTTTCTAAAGACTGAACTAAAATTTGTTATGTTGTGAAAAGTGACTTAAATTTTCTGGAAATAGTATTTGACTATTGGGAGAAATTATATAAAGAAAATTCTTTGTGTTGAACTTTGACAATAAGCTAGCAGCCCCATTTTGGTATTGAAATCTAGAGCTGTGTTGCCATCTACTGGCCAAAGAAGATACTATATTGATAGAGGGCCGAGAAAGACCTTGGAAAAGGGTTGGGGGGAGGGGAAGAGTCATAGGAGTAAGAAGAGAAGTAAAAGGCAAACAACACTTGAAATGCAGTCTCTCTGTTTTTCCTGTTGTCTCTTGTTACTTTTTGGCAGTTTAGGAAAAACTGGTAAGCCTTTTGAAATTTTGAAAGCAATGTGAATTATAAAGGATAGGAAGTGCCCTTGAAACTGAATACCTGATTCTCTGAGTTAAAGAGTCATGAGGAAATTTGGTGGGCCATTCTGGATTACAAATGCAATTTGATAGAATATTCCATGAAGAAAAAGGAGGGGAAAAAATCAAACAAGACTTATAAACTTAAATAATTCAGAGTAAAACAGCAGACTTTGAGGATTATAAAAATTATGGATTTTGAGGAACAGTTCAGAGACTGAGCAAATTCTTTTAACATTGACTTTCTGATGTTCTTGAAAACTTAGGATACTGGGACATGGATGGATTACTGAATAACTTTTAGTCAACTAAATAAAGTAAAATGTTACAACAAGAAGAAATAAATACATTCTGAATGGAAATACTATTAATGTTACAAGATATCAAGGAAACTATGATAAGGAATCATAGGAAGATGATGGAACTGATGCACGATACAAATTGGAGATCAAGAAATCGCCAACAAATGATAATGGATAATGAACAAAAAATTCAAACAATAGAGGAAAATTCAGAAGGAACAGAAAAAAGAAGAGATGAGAAAAACCAACAAATGGCTCAAGTCAATAAAGCTATAGAAGAGACAGTAAAAATGGAACAGATAAATGATTTTGAAGAAGCCAAAATGTAGAAGAGAGTAAAAAGAAAGATTCCTTAGCAGAGAGCAAAGAGGTTCTGAAGGGAATCTTAGAGAGCAGACAGCAAGAGACTGATGGGGAGGCAGAGGACAATTAGATTAAACATGAGTGATTTAGAAGGATATAAGATCCCAAGGGAGAAGCAAGGGAGACTGATCAAAAAGTCAACAAGAGTTGAAATACTAAAAAGGATAAGAGATGATGTATAGATATAAAATACATTTTCATATGGGATTTGCTTTAGTAAAGACTAAAAAATAGACCTAGAAATTAAAAATTAGGAAAATGTTATTATGCATACTATTATATGATAGAAGCTATTATAGTCAGTAGGGGTGTGCAATTCCGAACTGTTTGGGAAGGTAAGTAGATTTCACCCCTGGCCCGAACTGGTGTGAACCAGTAGAAATCCACCACTGCCTATACCAGTGGTGGCAAACCTTTTACTTACTGAGTGCCGAACAGGAACGCGCTTCGCAACCTGTGCACATTCGCATGCCATCCATGGTAACGTGCGGCTCCTACCCATGTGCTGTGCACGCAACTGCACCATCTGGGCATGCACACAGATTTCACACATGCACACTAGCGCATATTGTGTGTGCAATCTCACCATATGTGCATGCGCACAGCTTTTGTGCATGCAATACAGACTTCTGAACCATTTCTGGCACACGTGCCATAGGTTCACCAACACAGGCCTATACCATTTCAGATAGATGGCTGTCCAGTCTTTTCTTAAAAACACTCTAGTGATGAAGCACCCACAACTTCTGTGGGCAAGCTATAAAACTAAGGATTGTACTAGTTTGGATTTTAGTGGCTGCTGCACACTGCTGGCTCATGTATAAATAATTGTTCACTAGGACTCGAAGTTCCCTCTCACAGTTACTATTTTTGAGCCAGGTTTCACCTAATCTGTACTTGGACCTTTGGTTTGTCTGTGTTACATTGTTCACGTCAAATCTTTTAGGTGGGATGCCTTGTGTAATTCATTTGGATTTTCTGATTGGCAGTTGTGTATCTGTGTTGTTTGTTCATGGTGTAGCTTTTGGTGTTGTTGTTTGTACATGTTGAATTCTCTATGGTGTATCTGATGTATTTGTTTCTTGGGTAAATACTTATGTGTTATTTGAGTGTATTTTCGTCCAGTTGTGGTTTTCTATGAATGTGGCTGAACGGGAAATTATTACTGTGTTGTTGTTTTTTATGAATCGATATGCTTTCGAACCTGGTGCATATCCTACGAAACGCAATTTTTTGGACACCTCATTCCCCTTCCATCTGAGTGGTTTGTGGATATTGACGTATGCATAGGGCTTCTGCCCAATAGCTAAGGGGTACATCAGCATCTAACATGACGCTGCGCATCATAGTTTGTAATATTCCATTTTTTCTTTCACAAATCCCGTTCTGCTGGGGGGTAAAAGGAGATGTTTTGTAGTGTATAATGCCTTTGGAGTCAATCCAGTTTTGAAATTGTTCAGATGTGAATTCGGCTCCACAATCTGTTTGAATTTCTTTAATTTGATGTTGTGTTAGTTTTGTATGAGAGTGTAAAAATTTTTAATTTTTTGGAATGCTTGAGATTTTTCAGTAAGAGTATAGATATGTCTGAAACGACTGAAATAATCGACTAAGTTCAAAAAATATTTGTGTTTGCCCAAAGAAAGTGGAAAAGGGCCTACAATGTCAACATGTACTACTAATTCGTATATGTGTTTTGATCGTCTGGTGCTGGTGTGGGGAATTGGGGCTGCCTTTGATTTTGCAGCTTTACAAAACTCACAGTCAAGTTGGATAGGGCAATCCTTAGTGGATATGTCTTGTGAAAAATTTTGAGTATTGTCTACAGCAACAGTATTGGCATGTGCTAAACGTCTGTGTAATAAATGGGCACAATTATCATGTAAAGGTTCACCTATATGAGTATGAATTTTTGTTTTTGAGGTTCATAGGTTTTGTGATATGGGTGAAGTTGGAGAGAGGTGTGGTGTGGTGTGCTGGTCGTTATGTGATTCGGAAGTGTAATGTGTATTGGTATGGTGAGGTGTGGTACCTTCGTGGTGGGTGTCAGGGGTACGGTTGGGATGATTGTCAGGGTCAGGTCTCGATGAGGATTGAGGTAGTTGAGTCATGGGTGAGGATGATGTAAAGGAATCTGGAATAAGAAAAGGTAAATCATTAATGACAGAAATATTAGCAATAATAGTGTTATCATTTTTGGATTTTATGAAACCATGTTGCTCATCAAGGGATACTTTAAAACCAATTTTACCTAATTTTGAAGTACTCAAAATTTTGTGGCCAAAGGTACGTGTATAGAGCACTTGATTAATTTCCCCTATACCAGGTATAAAGATAGATCCTTCATATTCAACTGTATTAGAAGTGCCATTTGCTGCTGTAATAGAAATATTGGTTGGGTGAATATTATATAATATGGATTTGTCATTGGTGGTATGGTTTATGCTTCCAGAATCAATGACCCATAGGTGTGTGGTGTCACGCAGGTATTGTTGGGTGTTGGGAAAGATGCCAAAAGTTTGGGATTCGGAGTTAGAATATATAGATTGTTCAGTATGTTGTCCCCTTCTGTCTTTATAATCTTTGTGTGTGGGACCCTTTCTAATATAAAATTCAGTGGCCATGGATCTTTTAGGTTCAATATGTTCTTTGATAGTATGATTTCTTTTGTTAGTCTTGCCTGAAGGGGTGTATCCCCTTGTATCATGAGTGTGGGTGGCGTTGTCACCATGTGGAGGATGGGAATCGTAGGTATGATAACGTCCTCTAAAGTTACAAGAATTAAAATTATTTTGATATTTTATTTCAAAATTATTTTTGATATTTGATATTTTCTGCCAGTTTTGGTAGAAGGGTTTGTGTGAAGAATGGGAAGGATGGGAATCATGTTTAGGGTAAAGAGGGTGGTCAAAAGAAGTAGGGTATCAGTGTAATAAAGTCTTCTATCTTCATCTATTAATTTGGATTTGATTTCAGCAACAGTGTACATGTGGGGGGGTAAGGAGTGGAGACTATTAATGAATCCTGACCAACCAGGGATGTGTTTAATAGAATTGAAAATGATACCAATCATGGCAGTTTCAGGTACAGGATGATTGCATTGAATCAGTTGTTTTTGCATGGATTCGAGGGGGAAAAGATGTTTGACCATAGATGTGCCAGGTTTATATATGGTGCTATAAAAGTCACAGGCAAGAGTAGCGATAGTTGCAGGCGAGGGCTTGTTGTAATGATTTTGTAAATATTGCCATAGATCTTGTGCAGTAAAACCTGTAGATATAGAATGAACAATATCATTTTCTAAAGTTGACGTAAGAGTGGCATAAACACTATTGTGAAGAAAAGTTAAGTCAGATGACCAAGGTTTATTAGGGGGAAATTCAATTATAAGAAATGTGCCTTCTCTTAAAAAATGTAAATGAGTTTCTTGTTCCCAAGAAGGGAAATTATTTCCTGAGGTTTGTAATTTTGTGAAGTTTGGTGATAAAGGTAATGGGCCATGTTGTTTAAAATGTTGCAAAACAGTTTCAATTTCTAAAGATAAATTTACATTAGTAGGTAAAGACAAAGAATTATTAGTTTCAATATTTAAATCATTACAGTTTACAGTAACAGAAGGCTGAAATGAGTTACTGTCAGCAGAGATAGGTAATTGAACGTTGGATTGTTGATTGGAGTCATTTGGTGTGAGAGAAGATGTTGCAGGTGATTCAACGATAGGAGGAATAATGTAGGTGGTGGTTGTAGTTTGATTCAGAAGAGCTGCTGCGACGGCGTCGGCTGCTGTAGAAGGTAGGGTGGCTTTTAATGCAAAGGCTGCAAAAATCATGTGAATTTGTTGTTTGGACAGGACATCTGTAGTGTTGGAGGCGGCAGCAGCAGCGGCGGTGGCGGCATCTTCGGCAATAAGGGGGGGAGCGAGGCGGCAGCTGCAAAGATTGAAAAGGATCTTTTTACATTGGAAACAATATTGGTATCAGTAGAAATATTTGCAGCTGCTGTAGCTGCAGCGGTATAGATGGGGAGGTCTGCAGCAGCGGCAAAAATAGAAAAGTTCTGAAAATTCAAAAAAAATTGGTAGGATTCGAAGTCGGTGCTCTGGATGAAGAAGGTAGGGAATCAGTCTGAATATCTCCAGTTGTGGGGTGGGTAGTAGGATGTAAGGGGTTAAGGGGATTGGATGAGACCTTGTGGTCTGAAGTGGTAGACTTCATTTTGTTTAAAGTGGGGTCATATCAATTGTCGGCCATTTTGTGGGCCGCATGGTGGAGTGTGGGGGTGGCCATTTTTGAAGCCATGCTTTCGGGGAAGGTGAAAGCCATCTTGGAAGCAATAAAGTCAATGGGTGGGGAGGGAGGAATTTTAATAAAATGGCTGTTTAAAAAGTCAGTCTGGGAATCCAGTCTGGGTTGAAGCAAAAAATTGTCGCTTACCAGGTCTGTTGTTTCGGTGTTCTGGTGAAGAGGAGAAAAAAAAATTGGGTCCTTTCGTGAAGAGGTTTGTACTTGCTGCATAGCTTCAATAGAAAGTTTTTTTAGTCTTTTCAATAATGATTGGTGCTGTTTGGTTAAGGATATGGTTAATGCATCAATCTCTTGTAAAGATAATTCGTTCAGGTTCAGGGATTCCATGTTAGGAAGAATTCTTCTATGATTGTAAAATTGACAAAAAAAAATTCATAGACCTGAGCAATAGTTTTTCATCGTCTGCTACCATTTGTCAGATATATATATATTGATGGTCGTGCTCATTCGGTTCTATGAGAAGTTATTTGGTCAATACAGCTTCAGGTTCAAAAAAGGTTGTTTTAATGTTTACAAAATATATACACGCATGAACAGGGTGTCCTGTTGCATTTACCCTAACTGTATGACTCAGAAGTTGAGAGGAGAGAGAACTTCACTTGTTGTCTTGCTGATAGATGAGAGAGAGAGGTGAAGATATTCAAGGGATCCCTGGGTAAGAGTCCAATAATTGTGATCATAACCTGAAGACTATTTGTAAAAAGGAGTTTCTAAAAGTGGATATAATAAAGAGAAAATCGCAAAAGTCAACATCATCACTGTAAAAAGAAAGACAATAAAAAAAGGTTATTGTACCTGCACAAAAATTGAATAATTATATGAAAATGGAAAATATATAGGATGTGGAAAGTGTATTCATACTGGCTTAATTTTGTAAAGATGATTTGTAAAGTCTACAGTTATGACTGTAGAGTTATGGCTGGCAAACATCTCCATCTGATATATGCAAAATGAGAAGACTAACATTAGTGTATCTCCAGTGAAGGTTGAACAGTACTAGATTGTAAAAATAAGTGTTATTAAATTCCTATTTGTTTCATTTTTCCATCAAAGGTGTAATGTATTTCATCAGAAAATGATGAAGATCAGAATGAATGGCAAGAATGAAGTTCAAAATTGACAGTTATGTGGTCAGAAAGCACATATTCAATTTAAATGCAGATGATCTGCATACTAAAGTGGGGAAGGAATAGTCTGACTGAAACTCTTTGTATTATCTTTGAGAAATTTAGAAAACCTACTAGAACATCAGATAACTAGACATTGTTCATATTATCTAAAAGGCAAAAAAAGATGACCCAGGAAATTATATATGAGATGTAAAACCCAAATATTTTAATCCTCACAATTCATAAACAAGTCTCTTAGACCTTCCCCAAACTGCAAAATGCAGTTTTCAAGCTACACACTTTATACTCCTACACAATGCCCCCCATGCCTAAGAAGCCCTCCCAACTCCCCTTTATTCTTCTAAATCATTCTCCACATTGTTTTACACTTTAAAGGGTAATCTTGACCTTTCCTGCCTAACAACTATCTTATCATGTTTACTTTTAATTTTCAACTTGAGTGGCTGTTCCTTTCTTACCAATAGTGGTCTTGCCCATGGCGTAGGCTCCTGTCTCCAAGGAGCTTCCAGCAAGTCATAACACATTGTCTCTACTTATTACAATTTGTGATCAGTTTGCAACAGTAATATCATAGCTTTTTAATACATTTTTAATAGAAGAGTAACTTATTATTCATTTCCTTCACATAGATTCCTCAATGTGTGATACCTAGGCAGACTCTAGAGCATATCAAAAAGTATCTTGTGAACAATGGGATGAGTGCCAGAAGTAAGCATAAATTTTATCAGAGTAGCATTATTTTATTAACTGGGTAACTTCCTTAACACATTATGGGAATACTGCAAATGTATCTTACTTTCATTCAACAATAAGAACAAAATATTACACATTATGGTTTAACAAGCTAGTTAAATATGAAGTGCATGGCATGACAATTAAGCAGGAACATTTAGGTGACTTTGAAAAAACATATGGAAAAAACCATGACTTGTAGATCAGTTGTCACCCGTGATTTGAACTTGGGTTTAAGTTAATCTTATGTAAGGTGCTGGGGATTTTTGCCTCAGTTAAAATGTTTTGCGCTAGATAAGTTTCAAAAAATAATTAAATGGGATTATTATGATTTATTTCATTAAGAATGGTATTGTTTGTAAATTGATGGTTTTAGGGGGATACCATTCCCATCATATTCATTGTTAACAGCTGATATCGTGTCAATAAACACAATGTACTGTAATTTGACAGTAGCTTCAAATAGCCCTCATATAAAGGATCCTTTTTTTTTTACTGACATTTGCATTCATCAAGAATGTGAAACTGTCTACAGCCTGAAGATTTTTCTTATTCACTGGATAATCCAGCAAGAACCTAGGACGCCACTCAACAAGAGAGCATGCTCATGGCAGAAAACTGTTTTCAGTTTTCTCAGAAGTAATCACTGCCCTCTGTGCCAATTCGCTCACATTCTTCCTTCCTGCAGTACATCCGGAGAAAAGCTCCATTGCAGAACCAATAGGGAAACAACAACGTGTTACCAGCCGCCCGCTTCGAGCTAAAACGGGTCCGTATTTAAAACATCGGCAGGCAAGAAAGCACCAACAATGTTCTACTATAGCTTTCTATCCCAGTTCCCACTCAATTAGCCGACCCGCTGCCGGAAACCTATCTACAACTTCTCCGGATACGAGCTGCGTCACAGAGCGTGATGCCGCAATTCAGTGCATGTGAACGTCATGGGAACGTGACAGATGCTGTGGTGTGTTATTTTTAACTCAAACTGAGACAACGGAATAGAGACTTTCTAGTAGATTTTTTTTTAAGTCGCTGTTTATCCCCGAGAAATAACTATACAGTAGGAGGAGGAAACCCGTGAATGGAACTATGTTTTCCTGTAGAGGCACTTTTTTCTTTTTAGGTCAGTAGTAGAGTCTGTTGTCATGACTACTTCACTTTCAGGTGAAGGAGTCACAAAAAAGAGTCTAAAACTGGGGGTGATGAAGTATAAAGTACTATTAATGTTTTCCACTGCTTACTTGGACTATGTCATTTCTGAATGGAAAATGTTTTTAAGATTGTTCTGCTTCTTTTTCTCTCACAATTGTTTGCCTCGAATGCATTGTTTTGCTTTTAGTGCTATGTGTGTTTCATTTTAATGCAATTTTATTGTGTGTTTTGTGATCCAGGTGTTTTTTGATCCAGATTTTTCCTCCAGATATGAAATAAGAAAGTTTATACAAAATGAAGCAGATGTGAAGACTATTCAGAAAAGAGATTGAGCCACTGGTTTAGCTCTGAAAAGAAGGAAGCAAGCAGCAATTACCATTGCCAACCGGTGGAGCTATAAGGAGTCCAGGGACTGGATTTTATATTCCTAACATGATCCAAACTGAGGACCAGAGACAACTGTTGTATCATCTGTTCCTCCCTTCAGCCTACTACAGCTTCCGGCAGGTCACATCTGGCCCACAGGTCTCCTATTCACTGTAGTTGGACCAGTACACATTGAAGCACTGAAGTACATGTTAGAGTGTGTCTTATTTCTGCAACCAGTCTTAGGGGAAACAGGGAGCATTAAACATTGCCCTTCTATGGAGATTGTTATTTCCTTCAGCCTCCACAGAAGCATATTAACTACCAAATGGTACAGAACTACAACGGATGCCATCTTGAACTTCCTGAGGACAAGGAGAAAGCCAACAAAATGTTGCCTCTTTGTTGACAACCAAGTGTGACAAGAGGTTGTCAACAATGGCAGGAAACTAAGAGTCATTCTGCCCATCATAGTTTTCTGAGGATTTTATTTATTTTGTATAACATAGCAAAATGCAGCACAATGCATAAAATTCACAGAAAATAGCATATAAAATGTATGGCAATATATAAAACATCAGAGCAATGAATTGTTTTAAAAACATACAGCACAAGTTATGAATGAAATTAAATTATGCAGAAGTTACTGTCAAGTATGAAACTTCGGTAGCTATGTGCCTCTTATTTTCAACTTGCCATTAGAGTAAGGAGGGGGAGCCATTTTAGAATGAGTTAGATGGAGAAATGAAATCTCAACAATCCCACTGAAGATGGTGAGAGCCTGAAACCGTTTCAAGGACATCATAGCAGATGTGGAGTTGAAGCAGACATAAGAAAGTGAATTTGTTTACTTGGACTATATGAGAGGTGAGGGGTTTAGCTGGGGAAATTATTATTTAACTCTGAACTGGTGTCTGGGAATCTCAAAGTTAGTTTTGCTTTGACATTACCATGTAGTGTATTCAATAAACAGTCAGATTTTCAGAAACTGAATGAACCTGGAGTTTTATTTGGATTCTTGAGCTGGATGTTGATAGTTACTGGAATGACTAAATCTATGGCTGGACATTTAGATTGTTTAGCCATTGAAAGCAGTGCTTTCAAGATGAGGTATTTCATGCAGGTATCCAGGGAAACTTCTGAAGGGGCATTCTATTACAATGTGATGCAGAAGTTGGTGGGATGTCCTACAGTCACAGGATTATCAATCAACCCCCATTTATATTTCCAATATTGGCACCTGCCATTGTTAGTTTGGATCCAATTGAACACTGTCTAGATTTCCCTTGGGAGATCAAAGCCAATGGGGAATTATACACTAAATTAAATCTGGGTCAGAAGTTCCCACTCCTGGTAACGTGTTATCTCAATATCAAAGTCTTCTCTGACTAGTTGCTATCCAACTTTCCATGGCAGATTCTGAGATTTAAGTCTGAATATTTGATCATGACAGTCCTTGTGTATAGGTAATAAGCAGCTTGCCCCACATTTTTGCCACTCCTTTTTCAAGGCTGAGTATCTTTTAAGATATGGGGATGGTATGTTAGATAATACTAGTAGCCATTTGGAAGATGTCAATTCAATAATTCCTAATATTAGCTTAATAATGTGATCCAATTGCATATCCACTGCTTTTGTGTGGGCACTGTTTAACCATAAGGGCTGTAATACTCGGCCACCAAATATACCAAAGCAAGAGTTGATGTCCTAAGAATTGTAGCACTTGCTTTCCAGCTGTTGCCAGAAAGTTTATGTAGAATATTGTTCCTAGTTTTTATTGTATCCATGGTTTTTCCTAAATGTTCAATGATTTCGGATGTAGAAAATTCTTCTGACATGTTGCTTTCAGGTGCTTTTTTCCCCTCCCTTTTGATTTTGCTAGTTTTCTCTTTATTTGTTCCTGAGATTTTCCTTTTAAGATTTAAAATTCTAATTGCAACATCATTAGGATCAAAGTTGCCAGCATTTGGGGTTTGTTTCATTGACATATCTCCAGATTTTGTGAATTGGGACCAAGCCTTTTTGCTGGCATGCTGAAAATTTGTTTTCTCCATGAGATTGTTACCATTTTTTTCTCCTGGCAGAATCTAGACACTGGAGGAGTTCATCAGCAACTTCAGACTCCTGACTAGTCACGTATTGATGGTATAACTCTGTGCATTCTTGGCTCCATCTGGGATGTATGTTTATCTGTAGCCTGTTGGGATGTACTTCTTAGCTATGAAAAGTAGTAGTCTCACAAATCAATTGTAGTTTTCTACTTTGGGGGAAATCCATTGAACGTTGTGGTCCAGGTCAGTAGCAAATGCTTTCCATTTGGCTTTTTGAAAATTCTATCATGGCTTATGGTCGATCTTACAATTAGGATCTGTACTCCAGCATTTAACAGCACAGATCCTGTGCTGATTTCAAGGGAAATCCAGGAGTACTCTTCTATTACACTGTAACAGTCTATTGTGCATAGCCCTGAAGACAAAACACAAATCCATTTGGCCAAGTAGAAGGTACCCTTAGTGTCATGGACCAAGAAGACATAGGCCTACTGCCCTATCATTTTATGTTTCAGTGATTAAAATTGCCCATGATTAATGAGGGAATGCTATATATTAGATAAAACACAATGTAATGTCAGCCCATATTATGGAGGTGGTTTGTACAAGTTGGAAATTTTAATGTTAGAAATTTTATTCATGTCACAAATACATTCATTTCGGCATGGCTTTTCACATCTTGTACTTAGTCTATGATTTGTACTTAGTCTATGTTTTACATATGTAGAGGTGTTGAATATTGCATGGTAAATGGCTGAAGTCAGAAAATATCCTATAAGGTTACCTCTATTTTTAAGTTGGACTTCATCAATGCAGTGATGAAAGTAGGCCAACAGACAGTAAATAATCATTCGTAAGCCTAAATAAATAGCCAGCTTTAGTCCTGCTCATACCTTATACCTCATAAAATACCTCTGGGGATCTTATTACAATTCTCTATGGAAGTACCAGTGGCTTTGGCAGTATGAAAGCTGTTTTTGAGTACCAGATTGATGCACAAAGAAACATTGGAGACTGTGTCACACTATGCAAGATACACATCTGTTCATGTCAGGCACCAGCTCATCGCTATCTGAACAGGTGCTCAGGGAGAAAATAATTTTGCCTGCAAATAATGCTATTGATTTTCTATTCTGGCAAATACCACAATCAAAAGAAACAGGAGAGAACATCTGTCCTTATGTGCAGTATGTGGTCCCTTGTGGCATGCATTTTAGTATCTAGAAGAGTTCCTTGACTTTATCTCATTTCCAGTAATGATGTTGAGAGTTTTGCAATGTCTATTCTCAAAGTGGTCTAGGACAATTATCACAGGATAACTCACTGTGGGACAATTCAACATTATAGGAATCATTTCATTCAGTTACTTTTATTATTGATGAACAGGTTTTCATCAAAATGATTGTAACTCTTGTATTTCTGAATTGAATTTATTTTATGCTTATTTGTCACAGTTCCATTGAAATTAATTTAACTTTTGTATTTGTTAAATTGTCCTGTGGTGAATTGTCCTGCAATGAATAAGCCATAGCAAACTGTCCCTCAGCAAATTGGCCACAATGAGTTGGCTATGATCAGTTGTCCCATTTGTCCTCAAAGCATACCAAAGCATGGCTTAAATATAGACAAACTGATGAAGTAAAAATGTGATGGTTCCCTGTCTAAGACAGGGAGCATAGGTAGTGTACAGGTAATAATTAATACCCCTGAGTTTGTTTGTTCATTCTGCTACAAACAGATCTGATGATGCATTACTTGAATACCCTGAATGAAATACAGAACACCATATGTTGCACTAAGAGAACAAACTTCTTCCAAGAGAATCCCAGCTAAAGGGAGCGTTTTGTAAAAGATCTTTTAAATTTTTTCTCTTTTTATTTTTTTCTCATTTTAATATTCATGAATCATAAATACATGCTATTATACAATTTTAACATTGATAGAACTATTTTCTCTTTACAGGTTCAAATTATCTAAATTATTATACTGGTAATAATTTCTAATTTATATTGCACATATATCTCTATCAAATTTAGTATGTATAAGGCTACTTAAGTAATCATGGTGTTAGGTGCAGCCATGCAAAATTAAGAGGCATTTGATATAATTTTATTTAACAAAATACATGTGGGAATTATTTTTCTCCCTCTTGACATCTTTAATTTTATTGATCTCCTTAAATCTTCTCAGTAGTTCTTGCCTTGGGGCTTAATTTTAGAAATATTGTTGTTTCTGTACACAACTCCAATTGTATTTATCACTTCATTTTAGTTTGAAAAGTGAATTTAATTCTAGAAAATTAACATTTACCAGAGCAGACATTATACAAATTTAGATTAGTTCCAAAGGCATAACAGATGGCAAGATATTTTTTTCTTTAGTGTAGGAAGACAACTTGAAATGTGATACACTATTGCATATATATATATATATATAAATAAAACCATATTATGTAAGTTTTTGCTGAGATATATGAATGCCTTCAAAGAACTAAAGAACTCTCCAAAACCTGAAGTTAGCTTTTATGTTTTGCTATATGATGTGAATGCCAGAAAGAGGCACACCAAAACCATATTTATCCTTTCTGCATTTTAATTCTATAAGTATTTTCACCTTTGTTTATAAATGATGGTTTAACCATATTAACCATATTTTTTTAAGGAAATAAAAGAGGACATGAATTTAGCTGGGGAAATTTTATAAGATCTTGGCTATACTGGAGAGTTTGGCTGAGAAAAAGGGAATTGATCTGGCAGCCACCACAATATTAATCCACCTGCTACAAGAGATGAGGAGTATTACTGAAGACCTTACTATATTCTGTATCTGGATTCCATAATTACGGCTCTGGGCATGTGATTTATGGCAGAGAACCAAGAAGCAGTCAATACCACTCACTGGTCCACAATAGCCATTACTGAATAGCTGTTCTCTAATGATATTGGGGGTTCTGATATGTTGGATCATATTCCCAACTTTGTTGATACAGAGCATGGCTTTACATGTAGACAGCACTACTGTGGACTGCTATTGGGATCAGGCTCCAAATGTTGGTCTCCTGGAACAAAGTAATGATGTTTTCTAGTCATTCATGTGCCTCTTTTTATTGAGTTGAATTGGTAATCAATACATGCGATGCAGAGAGATCATTTAGCACACTGTAAAAAATGAACACCTGGCTGTGGGCAACTGGAAAACAGGCTCTTGGAATACTGAGCATGTGGCATCCATAGTTGCAAGATGGCTGAAAATAAGGAGGTTTTCCTATAAGCTCTGATCAGCAAGTTCAGGGAAGAGTCACAATTGCTGTAGTTTCTTTTCTAATAATAGCGAATATATGATTACATGCTACTAGGTAGTACATGCCTCCCTCACCTATCCCCTCCAGGATGTCTGAGAAAGTGCATGAGTGCATATGGAGGGGAGGGCAGAGCGGTAATGGGCATGGGGTGTTCCAGGAATCAGAGGGCAGGCCTTTACAGAGGATGTCCCCAATGTGTAGTATCAATGGTGTGTTCCAGTCTCCCTGAGTCATTCATTCCCAGTTTCTGGACAATATATATTTAGAGGCCTTGAGGTCCAGTTGCTGCTGGTAAATGCTAGGTCAGTCAATGATAAGGCCCACCTTATTCAAGGTCTTATTGAGAGGAGCAAGTCAACTTGGCATGCATCACCAAGACCTGGCTGATTCTGGAATGGCAGGGGGTGTTCCCCCTCACAGATGTGACCACCTTGTTTTAGGGTTTGGCACCAGCAAGACATAGCCTTGTTTCCCAAGTTTCTGGTTGTGAAATTCTGTTTCTGACACTGAGATCACATAACAACCTCCATGCCTGAACTGCAGGATGCCATCTCATGGCTGGTGGTAGAATTTCCCAGGCTTATGGTTCTGGACAACTTCAACCTGCTATCTCTGGGTGTGGCCTTGGAAGCAACCCAGAAGATTATGGCCACCATGGCAATAATGGGCCTATCCCAAATCATTTCAGGCCCAACTTGTGATCACACATCAGATATGATTCTCTTGTTGGAGCAATGCAATGTGATCTAACATTATTTCCCATCATGGTCAGACCATGCTCTGCTGTCCTGGAGAACCCTTTTTTCACATCCCCATCTGCAGAGGGCCAGGCCCATTTGAATAGTCCACTGCTGGTGGCTGGTGGACCCAATTGACTTCGAAAGGGAACTGGGGGGGGGGATTCCTGGAAGTTTTGCTGCATGGCCCTGCCAAAACTTTGGCACTATCCTGGAATTAAAAAGGCGGGCAGGGCTCAAGGCAAGATCACATCTATGCACCTCCCTTGACCAAACTTTCCTGGTTGTCCCTGTGTTTCATGTAGGAGTTGCAGTTCCTAAAAGGATTAAGAGATATCCAGAGTGCCACTGGAGGAAAACGAAGAATGTTTTCGGTTCTATATCATGTCTTTGTGGACATGACATAGAACCATTATTAAAGCCTACTTGATGGCAATAAGAATGGCAAAATAGCATTATTTCTCTACCCTTATTGCAGCCAGATTGTTGCCCACAGTTCTGTTCCAGGTCACCTCATCCCTTCTGGAACAGGAGAGTTTGGTTGATCATTTGCAGGGCCATGTAGAGGAATTTGTTCTACACATTGGCTTTGCTCTCAATTGGAACTATGTGTGGTACACGTCCTTATGAGATACGTAGGGAGACAGCTTGCCCAGTAATTTGGGAACTGTTTGATCCTGTTGGACCTAAGGAAATGGACAACACTCTCAATGCTGTCAGTGTAACCACCTGTCAATTAGAATGTGAGACTTGTTAAGTGCACATGAAGTATTTCAGGGTGGGGAAGGTCATGGAGAGGCCTAGTGATAGAACAGGCCACTTGCCTAAGACCACCCAAGGCCCTGACCCAGAATGACTCCCTCATTCTGCTCACAATTGCTCCCCACCCACCCAACCTGTTGCGCTGGGTCACTTACCTTGCGAAGGTTTAGTAAGCAGTCTCTTCTCCAGCCTCTCAGCCATTTGCACCCCTGTGGCACTCCATTTGGGACTCCACAGGCCTCCCCTGGCACATTGCAGGCCAACATGGAGCTCCTAATGGGTGGATCTGCTCCTCAGAAACTCTTTGGCTTTTGGCTTGCAATGTGCCGGGGGAGCCCTACAGAGGCCCAAACTGACCGTTGGAGGAACGAACCTGCCCTTCAGAAGCTCCATTTTGGCCTGCAATGTGCCGGATGAATGTTGCAGAGCCTCTGCAGTTGTTCATAAAGGTGAACAACCCCCATGGTGCTGCAAGATTCATAATTTTGGAACTTGTTCATAAACGCTAGGAGGTGCTTATCATATAACTTCGAACATTCACTAACAGAACACTCGTAATCCAAGGAGTACCTGTATAATAAAAAGTCATCCAAATACACCAACACTTCCTTGTACAAGTAGTCATGCAACACAGCATTGATCAGTTACATGAAAACAGCTGAAGGGCCCTGCAACCCAAAGGAGGGCACTCAGAATTGAGAGCATCCCAGCAGGCAGATGAATACAGTATTCCATTTGTCGCCTTCCTTGATCGGAACCCATTAATAAGCCTCTCACAAATCTAATTTAGTGAAGATTTTGCTTTTGGCTAGATATGCAAGTATGTCCTTCATCAGAGGTAATGAGTAGACATTTTCTATGCACACTGCATTTAGCACTCTATAGTAGGCTAAATGAATCCATGGTTTTTTTATCATGAAGCATGATGCTTTTCTAGCTCTCAGGAAGTAATTGAATATAGCTAGGTTTCGGGAGTTTAACCTAGTCAATGGGGCAATGAGACAGGAGCGCATTGGAGCCCTTCTCACAAAACCCCAGTAGATCCCAGTACTTCTTGGAGATTCTGGCTTGCTTTTTGGGTGGTCCTGCATGACTAAGCCTAACTACCTCAGTTCTTCCATTTTCTTACCTATGGAAGTTGGGATCTCTTCCCCCTTTTTTGGACTCCTTGTCTAGAATTGTTAAGAGCCCTCTCCCACAGTTCTCATAAAGGTTCCATTTCTGGAGCCAAGACAATCCAAGCTGGTGGGGTCTCTCCATCCCTGGTGCCACTATCAAACTCAGAGTCTCTTTGTGCTTTCTACTAGTTCAGTTATAAAATGACACTCATCCCCAGCTACTGTACCATGCGGTTGGCAAAAAGCTATTAGCACCTTTGGTTGCTTGAGTCTCAGTCACAACTTTTCCACTACCTCAAGCCTAACCACACACCTGGTACAGCCCAAGTCCAGTAGAGCCAACATCCTCCCCTGGGCCCCCAATGAGGGCACTACTAGTTCCATAGGAATGATTATGGGGATTACACATCAATTTACCAAGAGGATCAGAGGCAGAGGCAGTTTCACTCTCACCCAGCTTGGTCAGAGCTTCCAGCCCCTCATAATGAGGAGGAACACACTCAAAGACCTCCACCCCTTTCATGGGTTCTCAGAGCTCATTTCTCTGCATTCCTTCCCAGGGTCACTGTCACTTTGAGCTGGGTTTAGTGGATTGGCACTCTGTAGCTCAATGCTCCTCATTCCCACACTTGAAGCATACCATGGATCACAGTCTGGGTCCAGATTCATCCTTTGCTGACTATGGGGTTTCCTTATGCTTAGGGAGGAAGGATTTGGGCAATCCATAGCCACCATGGTATCAGTCTTGGGGTAGATTGATCTCTATTTCATCTGTCAGCACATACCAAGATGCAGGTGTGGTAGACATCATCATCAAAGTCATATTTGATGCAATCAATCAGGATGTCCTCAGGCCATGTGGCTAGTCAGTACACCAATTCTTGGAACTCTTCGGTGCACACAGCCACCAGTACTGGTTTTAGATGATTTTCATCCAGATCCAGGCCTTGTGCTCTGCCAGTGGATCCTCAAACCATTGGCAAAGGGCTGCCATGAAATTTCTGTAACTGGGGGTTGTCATTGTTATGGAGGGAGACCATCTATTTGGCAGCTGTACCCTCAAGAGTCATGGTTATGCAAATAACTCGGACTGCCCCCATCCCAAGTCAGTCTCATATTCCTGCATGTAATTTCAGATTTCACTCCCAAGGCCAGGACCTTCAGGGCCCAGCGTCTCTGAGGAACAGCTCCTGCAGGTGAAGGCCTTCATGCAACAGCAGCTGCTGATGGTGGCATCACTGATGCTAGCACAGGTCCAGGGGGAGCAGGTACAACTGCTGCCATGGCCACAATTCAGCAGCTCTGTCCATGGCTTGGCTTGGGACAGCCCAAGGAGCTTGAGCAGTTAACTGAGTGAGTTTCCTGGGCTCTTCAATTCTTGATTGCCTCTTGCAACTGGTACAGGCCATGGCTCAGTATGGCATTCTCCAGATCCACATTAAGAGGGTGAAATTCATCTTTGTCCCCCTCACATCAGTCCTGCATGGGAACCACTGCTTCCTCATGTAAAAGTCATTGCGAAGGGTCATTCTTCTGGGTCTTCTTTTGTCCCATGCCCACTGACCATCTGGGTTGGAAGATTTCTCCTCAATGTCTAGCTCCTCCAGCCACTCCTCCTCAATGTCTAGCTCCTCTAGCCACTCTAGCTCCTCCAGCCACTTTGTCTCAGGCCCAGTATGGTCTAGGATGGGACCTGCCCAGAGCCCTGGTCACCTACAGTTCACTCTCATAGCTGGACATTTAGGTGCTCAGTCTCCACAATAGATTACAGCCTCCAGGTTGACTGTTAAAGTAGACTTGGCCTAATGTCAGGGTTGCCTCTGATCAATCTGTAAGAAAGAAAATCGTTGACTCCATAGATTGCGAAAAAAAGGGTAGGAAAGAACTGATTTCAGCAAAAGCCAGGCAATGTCTGAAGCAAACATACATGGAAAGACACATTGAAAATAACCCCAGAGCCCACCATACACCCCAGTGGCCAGACAATCTGAGTCCAATCATCAGCCAAGATGTTTTGGGAACATCTCTGGTCCAGATGCGCTGGTCCTCCTTCATGCATATCTTTCCCAGGATGGTTGGCCTTGAAGATGTTAAACATATTAGACATGAACTCTGTACCTCTGTCTGTTTGTAGTTGACATACACCTTGATTATACCTTTCCTCTGCAAACATTGCTCACTGCTTAAATTATTGGAACACTTCTGTTTTGCTTTTTAGTAAATAACAAAACCCATATCTTAAGAAATCATGAAATTTACCCAAGCAAATTTGGCCATTGATGGAAATAGAAGGCCAATTAAATGAGTATGAACTAACTGAAAAATTTACTATCACTTCTTTTGCTGACAGGATATCTTTGATTTTCTCTTTTTGCAAATAGCACAATCCAAATAATGTCTTTTACGTTCAAATCTACAGCCATTTTTCTATTTTACCAAGAAGTAGGTTTTGATCTACTTTGTTGAATCTTCTTCTCCTTGTGTCACATCCATCATCAGACATTGGCAATCATGTTGGCAATCCTATTTTTGTCAACAGCCATATGAAAAAGTGCTGCTGAGTTTTGTCCACACCAGTCCCTTAGGTTTTGAAGCCATGATGTTCTTCTTCTGCCTGGACCTCGTTTGCCTTCAATCTTTCCCTGGAGGATTAAGTGAAGGATGCCATATTTTTCTGGGTGTCACATCACATATCCTCTATTTCTCTATCCTTGTTTTTACTTCATTGATCATGTCCCAGCTTTCATGTAAATTAAAACCGAGGTACATTATCCTTTCAACTTTTTCTAATGGTATTCCTTCCAAATTTATCAGTGGTAAATTAATGGGTTGTTTGCTGACGACCATGATCTTGGTTTTTGAGATGTTAAGCTTCAAGCCATATTTTTCAGATATTTCTGAGACTGTTGATGAGGAGCTGAAAGTCTTCATGCTTACTGGCAAGTTGAACTGTATCATCACCATATCTTAAATTGTTGATCTGAACACCATTTACTTTGAGGCCAGCATCAATGTTTTGCAGTGCTTCGTTGAAAATTGACTCAAAGTAGGTATTAAATAACAGCGGAGACAGAATACAGAACCGGGGGCAACCCATCACTGGTTTGTATTGTATTGAATTACAATGTAACATGGTCACTCTTCCCCAAAGTTCTGGCAACTTCAACCCCTCTTTCATTTCTCCTCTTAGTAAGAATTAAGTCCAGTTTAGCTGTCTCTCTAGTATATGCCTATACCAATGTCATTCTTTTTTCCTTTTATATTGACCCCTATGCATTCTAGGAGATTCTCATCCTTGGTTTGCTTTCTTTGTGTAGAGATGTAGTGATCTCTTACATATGAGAGAGCAACTTCATCTCTTTTGTTAGATCTGTTTCTTTTGAATAGTTTGTATCCTTCCATCAGTGCATTCTAGTCATGACTTTTATCCTACCAAGTTTCAGTAATGACAAGTACATCATATCTGCCTTCATGTACTATTACGTCAAGTTCATCCTGTTTGTTCCCTAAGCTTTGAGCATTAGTGTATAAGCATTTGAGTCCTTTATGACTGGTCTTAGGTATGTTTCCTATATTTCCTACTTTATTTCTGAGTTTTTCATCCTTCCTATCAATCTCTACCTTATTATTCATTTGTTTGGTTGTGATGGCATTTGTATTTGGAATTAAGTTCCAAAAATTCCCAAGGTTTTCTTAGAAAAGGTTTGATCATCCTTCCCCTTCATTTTTAGTTTAAAGCCCTCTTAATATGTTGAGCCAGTTGTTTTCCAAAAAACATTCTTCCTAGTTCTTGTGAGGTGCAGCCCATTCCTTGCCAAAAGCTCTTCATGTAGATAGTGCAGACCCCAGCAATGATTTCTACAAATATCTGTTCAAGGACCAAAAGGGAATGGTAGCTCATCACTAAACAGACTCCTCCAGTGTGAGTTTCATTGAATAAAACCTCAGGGACCAAAAGACCTCTAATACCTTTATCACAGAAGTGAAATCTACTTACCTTCCCTACGGTTCAGAAGTGCATGCGCCACGTGCATGTCACATGCAATTTTGGACCCTCTGCACATTGCAGAGGGTAAAAAAACAGGTTACTTTCTGGTTAAAACCAGGAAGTAACAACATCTGAACGGGTGGGCAGAGCCTTGCACTGCCGCCGCCGAACCATCCACCACCACAACTGGTTTGCCCGAATCTGTGCAAACGGGTAGCATTTCACCCCTGCTTTATCACCATTTTGTGTATTCTGATTATATTGTGCCTTTGAAATTCCTTCCTCATCAACTAAGGTTGGGACTGAACTTGGTAAAGTCATCATTGGCCACTGAAAAATTACTGCTCAGTTATTATAAGTCCTGGCTGTGTGAGATGAGCTTATGCTAGCTCCTTCACATTCCAGTACATTTGTGGAGCTGCTTTTTCTTCTGGGCTTACATACTTATGCTGCTTAGCAATAGGCACTTTGTTGTAAGGTCACAAAGTTTCAGTCATAAAGCTAAAGTGAGAACAATGTAAAATCAATTTGTCCATATATTGTACAAAACAGTGATTCTGGGATTAGGAGAAATAGTTTTGGTTCTATATTTCATTGTATATCTACATAATTTTGTACCTGTAAACCAGCACATTAATCACAACTCAGTTGACTTTTGAAGTGTGCTTTCAACATATTTTTGTGTTGCACTTCTCAGAAAAATAAAAATAAAGGTATCTGAGGAAATGGAAGCAAAACAAGGAAAAAGAATTAGTGTTTAGATTGGGCTTTGGTGGGCCTTTCCTGGAACAACGTCTCCAGACTTGGGAAATGATTCATGCTATCTTTCTGATATATAGTATCAGCCTTCACGTTCCTAACTTGCCAGTGCTCCTAAGGCATTTGCAATGAAGAGGCAAAGGACACCATGGACAAAACAAAAACAATCAAGCTATCTGCCAATTCCTTGGACAAAAACAATACAGCCATCACACCAACACTGATTCTTGCCTGGGCTTGGCAGAAGACCCACCACCTACAGTTTCAGCCTATTTCTCCTTCCTCCCAGAGAGGCACTTTCAATAGAAGAGGTCCTGATCTTTGTGTTAGACAGAAAGACAAATGGCAGAAGATAGACTATAATCGTCAACAACTGGAACAATGCTTTTCTAATGAACAACGCACCACACCTCCTTGATGTTTCCTTGACAGCCACCAATTGTCATGGATTCAGGGGTGAAATTCAAATTTTTTTACTACCAGTTCTGTGGCTTGGTGGGTGTGGTGTGGCTTGGTTGGCATGGCTTGGTGGGTGTGGCAGGGGAAGGATACTGCAAAATCCCCATTCCCTCCCTACCCAGGGGAAGAATACTGCAAAATCTCCATTCCTACTCTGGGGCCAGCCAGAGGTGGTATTTGCCGGTTCTCCAAACTACTTAAAATTTCCGCTACCAGTTCTCCAGAACCCTGTCAGAATCTGCTGGTTTTAACCCCTGACCTAGCTGCTTGATAGCCATAATTGTGGACTGCAAACAACAGTGTAGACATTTTAGCAATACTACGGAGTGATCCTTTGTATCTACTTCTACTTTGAAGATCCATCATGAGCCCTGATAAATTTGCCATGTCTAGTCTCACACACTCTTTGTATGTGGGTTTGAGCCCTCAGCTGTATCTCTCAGTCAGTTATGGGATGCTGATGGAAATGGAAGGTGGCTAAATAGCATTTTCAGTAATTGCCTCCTGACCTGCTTTTTGAATGCTTACCTGGCTGCTTTTATTAAAGCAGTAAAAAGCTACCATTCCTGCTTGGTACTAGAAGAAACAGTCTTATTATTAGGTGTGCTCAGTGGTGGGATTCAAGTAATTTAACAACCAAATCTCTGCCCAAATGATTTCTTCCAACAACCAGTTTGCCAAACTGCTCAGAAAGTTAACAACTGGTTCTCCCAAAGTGGTGCGAACTGGTTGAATCCCACCACTGGGTGTGCTGCTTGTGCAACTCGCCCTCAGAGAAAATTATACCACTAAAAACAAAACTATATTATGTTCCAGGTAACAATCGCAACTGAGAATCCCAAAGGCCATTTCTGTCATTTAATTATTTATTCTTTTGTTTATTTGTACTGGTAGGTAAAGTCACAGTCACCCTAAAAGCAGTTTATCTCACAAGAATTAGACCTCCTTAGCTCAATAGAAATGGGTGGGTAGTAAGGGCCAAGCATTGACAATTGGCAGTACCTTGGAGAAATAAAAAAACATAGCCATTTTCATAGCATGCAAATACTGTCTAGGGGAGGGGAGAATTTCCAATTCCAGGAAGGAGTGGCAGCAGGAGCAGCCTAGTTGCACAAAGACCTAGCAAAGACATGAGCAAAAGCAGTCAAGGTGGAATATAGGGCTAATCAGACCACACTTGGAGGTCGTACTGAGGTTTATTGTGTTATGTGTATATGCACTATGTCAACAAGCAGAAGATCCAGCAACAAAGAAGGAAGCTTGGCACATAACCTATGGAGGAAGTAACAGCAGCAACATATCTTCAAGGGTTGTCACACTTGAAGGCCAGACTATTGACCACTACAACTCAAGGTTGTGGACGTGGACAGGATTTTGGGTAGGCTTAGCGCTGCCACATTTATTGGACCCGTGTCCCTCCTGGTTGGTGCTGGCTTCCCAGGCGGTCACAAGAGGCTGGCTTCAGGGGATTATTAATGCTTCTTTGAGTGAGGGTGTCTTCCCCACAGCACTGAAAGAGGCGGTGGTGAGGCCCCTCCTCAAAAAGCCTTCCCTGGACGTGGCTGTATTAGCGAATTATCATCCAGTCTCCAACCTCTGCTTTGTGGCAAAGGTTGTTGAGTGTGTGGTGGTGCAATAACTTCCCCGGTACCTGGATGAAACTGTCTATCTAGATCTGTACCAGTCGGGCTTTAGGCTGGGATACAGCACGGAAACGGCATTGGTCGCATTGGTTGATGATCTCTGGAGGGCTCAGGACAGGGGTTGATGTTGATGAAAAGTCAGGATATACATCTAATCAAATAACTAAATTGAATCTTTGAACTTTTTTGACTACATCTAAAATGTGTTTCTTTTTAAATTAACAAAGCTTTCTGATGAATGAATTTAAATTAAACTATTAATAAAAATGTTCTCTAATAACTTCTAAAAATATTTTTAGGCTGACCTAAGGAGATAGTGTTTTATTTTTTTATTATTTTTAACTGGAAATTTCATGTATTATACACTTATTATTTTTAACTGGAAATTTCATGTATTATACACTTCATAATAAATTATCACACATTGATGCTCAGTTTATAGTATGCTGAAGAGCTCTTGTAACTGTGAGAGTTTCGAAAGGTAGCAGGTGTCAGCTGTTCAAGAAGCAATTCGATGTCTCTTTCAGGAATTATGCCTATTTTGTAAGACAAATACTCATTGAATTAAAATGGGCAATTTAGTTCACTGAGTGCAATCTTGTGCTCAGCGTATGAAGCCGAATTAAACCATCCCCAACAATGAAAGAGAGTTACAATGCCCAACAATCCACCGGTCTGTTAGGAAGCTTTCTCCAACATTCTGTTGGAATCTACCTTCCTTTAAATCAGTGTTTCTCAACAGCAGCAATTTTAAGGTGAATAGTCTTCACCTCCCAGAATCTAAACATTCTCACTTTCTCCCCGTCTCCTAAAAATTAGGTTCCACTTTCTTGCTGAACCTTCTTACCTCTTTTTGCATTAATTTTGCTTAAATCTAATGTGACATCAGAATGCAGCACATTATTCAAAACAAAATTTAACCAAAGCAAAATTGAGTGGAACTATTTCCAGGGTTATAGGCTAAACTGGGAAGGGGTGTAAAGATCAAAGTGTTAGACTAGGTGTAGAGGAACACAGGTTTTAATCCACACTTGGTCATGAAAAACTACCAAATGATTTTGAGCTACCGTATTTTTCAGAGTATAAGACGCTCCGGACTATAAGATGTATCTACCTTTTTTGGTGAGGAAAAGAACAAAAAGAAATCTGCTCTGCCTCCCAGCAATTTTGCCTCGTTGCAGAAAACAATAAATAGCCTGCTTTACTTTCGTCTTCGTTTTCAGCATAGCTTGATTAGCACAAGAAAAAAAAATCTGCTCCCAGCAATTTACCTCCTTGCAGCAAGCAGCAGAGGCCCGTGCAAAACAGCTGAGAGCAAAACAGCTGAGAGCTGGGAGGCTGATCCAATCAACTTGTGCTAATTAGGCTGTGCTAAAGCTGAAACGCACTGTTTCTTATTGCTGCTTGCTGCAAGGAGGTAAACTGCTGGGAGGCAGAGACCAAAGGGTGGGGGCTAGTGGGTGGGCGGGGCTACATTCGGTGTCTAAGACTGACCTAAATTTTCACTCCCTTTTACGGGGGGAAAAGGTGGGTCTTATACTCTGAAAAATATGGTAATTGTTCTCTCTCAGCCTAAACTACTTCATAAATTTCTTGCTGTGGAAGGGAAAAAAAGGAGAAAGGGCAACCTCTAGACCACTTTGACTTTTGTAGAAAAGATGGGATATGAAATAAACAAACAAATATGTCCTGGAAGACAATTACTGCTTTTTTATTGTCACTAGGAGAACTACAAGGACATGTCCTTTAATTTATCAGGAACTGAACAATTTGAAGTAGACTTTACCTTCTTAAATTTATAATATGGAAACTATATTTCTTCAGAGAAAGTCACACTCTGCTGATATTTAACTCCTTTACAAGTATTACAAACCTCTTACCAAGCCATATCTGCTGGATTTTTTATTATTATATTTTAAGTTTTCTGTTGTTTTATTCTTCTGTCCAGATCATTCTGAGTTATATTTCTGTCTTTAAAAATTTAGTTATTGCTCCTAAATTTGTTTCTACAAACTTGGTAAATAATAACGACTCCACTCATGTGCTGATAACTGGATTTATTAAGCCAGACTCTGGCACATACTGAGTTCCAAATAGCAAGAAGCAAAAACTAAATGCAGTCAGGATGTAAAGTCAGCGCTGGGAGCATCTGCCTCCCAGCATGGTCATATAGGCAGGCCACAACCACCCACCAGCATCCAGGAGGCAGCTGAGCATCGGAACAACTGATTGGACTCCATCCGGCTGCTCCGCAAGGCTGCACAAGTGATTGTTTGCCTGATGCCTCCGCCGTGTTGACCAGCTGATTGTTGGGCTGTTGCTGTCTCTCTGCATCCCAATAGATGGCTTGCATTGCACTGCACTGCCTCCCTGCTGCACAGCTGATCAGCAGTGTGTCCCTGCTATACCGCTGCAGCCTCCAGCTCCACACACCCCAACACCAGTGCAGGAGCTTCCCTCCCCCAGGGGACCAGGGTTTGACACTGCCTGTCTATAAAGTAATCATGGCAAACATGGGTTTACAATATTTTCTTTTCTTTTTTTTTTATTTGTAGAAGTCCCCCAACTTCTTCAAATGTAACACTACATTTCAATAGTGCTATAGTTCTGACTACAAAATACCTAAGTTCTAAAATACAGGTAGTCTTCAACTTATGATTGGTAAGAAGCAGGGGTGGGTTCAGTGGTGAAATCTAAAATTTGTTACTACCGATTCTGTGGGCATGGCTTGGTGGGGGAGGGTAATGTGACTGGGTGGGCGTAGTCAATTTTTTTTCTTTTAAAACCATTTTTTCTACAACCTCTTCGGTGAAGAGGTTGCAAAAAAATGCTTTCAAAAGGCTCTGACGATCCCAGCTGAGTTGCCTGATCGGCAGAGGCTTTTTTTTCTTTTAAAAGCCTCTGCTGATCAGGCAACTCAGCTTGGATCATCAGAGGCATTTTTTTAAAAAAAGCCTCTGCTGATCAGGCAACTCATCTTGGATCATCAGAGGCATTTTTTTAAAAAAAGCCTCTGCTGATTAGGCAACTCATCTTGGATCGCCAGAGACTTTTAAAAGAAAAAAAATCTCTGCCAATCAGACAACTCAGCTGGGATCATCAACTGACGATCCCTTTGATGATTCCAGCAAAGCTGCACGATCATCAGAGGCTTTTTTTTTTTTACTTTTAAAAGCATTTTTTCGGCCAAAGAGGTTGTAGAAAAAATGCTTTTAAAAATTAAAAGAAAAAGCCTCTGATGATTGTGTGGCTCAGCTGGGTATTGGTGGAGGGCAGGCAGGGATTTTTGCTACTGGTTCTCTGAACCACCCACCTCCATCGCTATCGGATCGGGCGATCTGGTCCAAACCGGGAGCATTTCATCCCTGGGTCTGATGTCCGATCGGGTGCAACCCATCACTGGTAAGAAGTTATAACAGATCCCCTGAAAGCTACATACGACTCTGTTTTAAGTTATAGTCACTGAAGCATCCCTATGGTCATTTGCCCTTATGACCAACTGCAGGACACTACCCTATCTATCTTTCTGCCACCCCATTCCAGAGAGTTCCTGCAGGCCTCTCTAGAGCTCTGGACCTCCAATTGCAGAATACAAGGAGGCCTGCGAAAATGGTGGCTGCTACCTCTCAGCATCTCGGGAACGTGTAACTGGCTCTCGGTGGCAGCCACCATTTTCTATGTGAATTTTGGGCCATGCAGCTGTGCAACAGAAGCAGCCATCATTTTCAGAACAGTCCAATTCCTCGCAACTGTGCTGAATTGGCAGACCCTTCTAGGTTGCAGCCATACAGCCCAGGTATGAGGTGGTCTGCTGTGCTTCTGGGGCACAGCCTCATGGCCCAGGGAAAAAGTGGTCCACTCTGATTCTCTAATGCAGCGTATGCAGCATTAGTGAAAGCAGATATCATTTCAGACCTGATTCCATAATTCCGTAGATCTTCAAAAGGTAAGTACATGATGGGTGACAGGTAGGGGGGAAGGTTTTGATCCCAGCAGATTCATGGTGGGATGGGAAAAAAGGCTTGTGGAGACCCGGGGGTAGGGGTAGTATAGCACAAAGTGTATCAAAAAATGGGGAACATCCTGAGCCTGTTCTAGGTCTCTCATGGTCTCCCCCACCTCTTCTGCTTCACTTAATAACCACATCAGGGAGACTGGAGGCAGGGGTGAAATGCTCGCAGTTCAGACCGGAACACCCAATCCAGTAACGATGCTGGCGGATGGTTCAGAGAACCAGTAGCAAAAATCCCTGAGCTCCCCATCTCCATGTCCAGCTGAGCCGCATGATCATCAGAGGCTTTTTTTTTACTTTTAAAACCTCTACAACCTCTTTTTTTTACTTTTAAAACTTCTACAACTTCTTCTGACAAAAAAATGCTTTAAAAGTAAAAAAATGCCTCTGATGATCGTGTGGCTCAGCTGGGATCATCAGAGGCTTTTCAAAGCATTTTTTTCTGCAACCTCTTGGCCGAAGAGGTGGTTAAAAAAAATGCTTTGAAAAGTCTCTGATGATCCCAGCTGAGTTGCCTGATCAGCAGAGGCTTTTCAAAGCATTAGAAAAAAATGCTTTGAAAAAATTTTTTTTAAAAAAGTTGGCCACGCCCACCCAGTCACATTACCCCCCCCCCAAGCCACGCCCAGAGAACCAGTAGTAACAAATTTTACATTTCACCCCTGCCTGGAGGTCAGGGTTTTTAAGTGAGATAATCTTCCTTAATGTTCAATATGATATGCGGCGATAAAGAGATTAGGTTGAGAACTACTTGTAGTTCAGATATATTATTCCTTTGCCACTAAAATGTTTGTTAATTTGCATCCTTGTCTGCACCTCACAGTTCTTCTCTTTCAATTTGAACAGTCCGTATTTATCAAACTGTCGATGTTTCTGAATTAAAATAAGAACTAAAAAAATTGAATAAACTTTAAAGAATTGAACCATGATGTACCACAGATTATCAATCATATCTCAATGATTCAGAAAAGTTACTTGCTGTTATTAGCTTTGAATAATGTGAGAAAGGTACATGATTCTGTTTCTTGTATGTCTTACAGTATATAAAACCAAAAGACCCAGCTTTTTAGTCCAGAGGTTCCCTAAATTTCTCAGTTCACAGTGCCTTTAATGTCATGAAGATATGATATTGTAAATCTATGATGCAAAACCCAGCTTTACAAATGAACACTGCAAAAATTTAAAATATTCTGTGACATCTCTGTGATTTACCTAAGCAGCGTTTGGGAGCCATGAATCTAGCCTAATCTTTTCTTCCATTAGTAACTCAACATAGTAGTTACTAATAGAAGTAGTAGCTCACCGCTTAGATGTGAATTTGCAATTTCATCAAAATGATATAAATGCCCTGTTCAATGCCTCTGAATAAGTGAACACAAAATAGTTTTTGATACCAATGTGGAAATATTTGTCATTGCCCTGGCAGTCTCCCATCAAACGACTAACCAGCTCCAACCCAATTTTAATTGTCCTTACTGGTGAATCGTTTCCTGCCATGAGCACAATCCCCAAAAATGTTGACAGAGAGTTCATTACACAGGCATTAATACCTTTTTTTCAGCTTTGTTTCTATTTTCTCTGATCAAACATTAACTATCATGTAATATTCCCAAATCACTCACTGGAAAGCAGTCACATTTTGACAGCAGTTAGTCTATTGTGAAAATTCCCTCTAATTTATATAAGTATTTTGTACAGCTGGACAAAAAAAGGCCAATGTTCAACTGACACTGTCGATCAGAAAGGTTGGCAATTCGGCAGTTTGAATCCCTGGTACAAGTCTCATGTGTGAGCAGGGAGGTTGGACTAGATGACCTCTAAGGTCAATTCTGTTACTGTTTCAATTCTGTTACTGTTATTAATTTATGTTTGGACTTCTTTCATGGATTCAGAGCTATTCTGAAAGTTTTCAAGCTATACATTTTATACTCCTACACAATGCCTAAGAAACCTCCCAACTCCCCTTTATTCTCCTAAATTATTCTCCAAGTTATTTTATACTTTAAAAGGATCATCTTGACAATTTCTGTCTAACAATGATTATCTTATCTTGTTTACTTGTAATGTTCACATTGGGCCCATGTTCCTCCCTTACTGACATAATTTTGCCTAAGGCGTAGGTTCTTCTCCTGGGGAGCTTTTAGCTTCTCCATAATACATTCGCTACAATTTGTGGTCACTTTGCATCATAGGAAACAACAGTGAGTCTCACATCTTGGTATTACATTTAATACAATTTATAAAAGAATAACCACTATTTATTTCCTTTAAGGATATCCCAGAGTCAAGGACAATTTCAAAACACAGTTTTCAGTGTAAATCAATTCCAGGATCTACTTAAAACATATTCCAAGGATTACTATGGCATTACTTTATTGAATGCTGCCCAGAGTAGCTTCTGGTGAGATGGGAAGAATTCATCTATAAAAATTAGGTAAATTAAAAAAAAAATAAAATGACTGAAGAACTTTAGAGAAAAGTTTGCCTAAGCCTCATTAACCAAAGTCTCATTGTGACTTCTTTTTATAATTGAGCTTTGGTAAGCATTGACATACATTTAACGTACAATAACTCTGGCACGGAAATAAGTAGAAGTCGTTTCCTACGGTTTGTAGTTGGTTTCCGACGCGGGACTAGCCTGCTGCAAATATCGAGATTAGTTGCCCCCTTCGGGCAAGGAACACTAACAATACAAGACTGCGGTCTGAAGTCCCCGCCCCGCTGGGGATACCCCCGTCTACCCGCCCTCGGCTTTTCTCCACTACGTCAGGCTCAGGCAGGGGCAGTCCCTGCTGTCTCCACTTTACCCCCTTCCATCTGTCACACGGGGGAATCCCGCCCAGATGTCTCTTTACACAATGAGTACTAGCTGTAAAGAACAAGAATTGGCTTTTCCTTTCACTCAGGCAGCTAGAAAAGTTTGGCACCAATGGGCATATACCACTATAAATATCTTCCGCTCACGCTATATTTGGCTTGTCCGGGCGTGTTGCTTCTCCGAAATAGCTTCCATCCGGCGCGAAATACCAAGCATTAGAGTACCACGCTCCCGCCAGCTCCCGCCCAGCTTAATCCAAACCAACCATACAATTCGTTTCACAGGCCGCGCCTTTGCGCGCGTCCATCACCTGTTTTTAAAAAAAGTCCACAGGGACTAAATTTAGTAACATCGTGTGCGTCAATCACGCGCTTTCCCTGCGTCAAGCCTTTTTTTATCTCCGCCCTGCTTGTAATAATACCCAGGACGTCCCGTGTTTGGATTGGTTAGAATGTCACGAGGGTCGACGTTCCACGGTGACGTCCTTGCTCCGATTGGTTCTGAAAAGGGGCTCCTCAATGTAGAAGAAAATAAAAGCGATGAGAGGGGAGGGGAACCCTCCGAACTGGCGGCATGTTGTCTGTTGCAAGGCACGGAAAGGCTTCTGCATGCTCCGTGCTTATTTTAAAAGCTTCCATCAATCAGTTGTACAGTAGTACAGTATAAATACCTGAGTGAATACGCATCTCGGCCTTACTCAAGATAACTTTGGTAATAAGTCTCACTCATAAATTCAGTGAGACTTACCTCGATGTAATTGTAGACGATTGCAGTCTTAAGTTTTCCCACATATAAATACATATCTCGTGCATTTCACAGTTCAGATATTATCTTACAATGTTGAAGAATAGTTTGCTGACGAGGGCAAACTACATTACCCTTCTGCCCTCTGAAAAGCCACGCGTAAATTCGATATGGTTCTCTTCATGGAACAACCCTGTGTAGTCCATTTCTGAAATAACAGAAGCTTCTCTGCGCCATGGCAATGATTTGGCAATTTGAAATCCATACATCTATGCAAATTGGAAAATGCTCTTTTGCCTAGAAGAATATGCAAGAAAAACAACTTCATGCCATCCACTGCCTTTCAATCACATCATTAGAATCCCAGTTGTAAAGTCTGCTATCTCCAGCCAAATGCGCTCTCTATAAATTTACTTCTATCTGAATGAAGGACGATAATTCCATGCTTCCGTTGTAGAAACCTAAGTAAGGCAAGATCAAATGAAATACATTGCTGGGCAGACACGATACTTCTATGATTCTGAACCTAATAAATGTGCAAGAAAGGTCACAATGGGTGTGGGTGTTGTCCAAACAGTAAGTTAGGTCCGTAGAATTCCTGCTGGCGGATTCCTTCCCGGATGCTCGTTTATTAATCCTTGTTTGCAATAGTATCTTTGGGCAGCAAGAAGCTGCGTTACACTACGAAATCGAAGTGAGGATTGCAAACTCCAAGCTGCACTTCAGAACAAACAGCGTTCCTCTAAAGTTGAAAGGCCATCTTTTTCTTTTGGCTTTCCAGCATACAACGGCACGGAGTGGTTGTTTTCCAAACATAAGCTTTGTTATAGTATTCCTAGATTCTGTTCGCAGTCCAAAATGCAAGGGTTGCGCGCGTCTGCTTGCGCTCTCTCGCGCGCTCTCTCTCTCTCTCTTTCACACACACGTGAGATAGGTAGAAGACACACACACACACACACACACACACACACACACACACACACACACACACACACACACACACACACACAAGTGAGACAGACAGAAGGCGGAGGTCAGCAGTGTCAGGCTCCCATGGCGTCATTACTGACGCTCGCATTCCAGCCGCTGTATGAGAGGCCGCTAGGGTTCCTCTGGCATAAATGACGTGCGGCGAGGAGAGAAAGGGGGAGCGGGCGCGCGCGCTCCGAAGCTTCCTTCCTCCCTCGCTCCCTCCCTCCAGCTCTCTCTTACAATCTACGGGGACGGCTCTGAGCCCTCCGGAGTTAGCTGCTGTATATAAACAAAGACACATTGCGGCTGCTTGGGCTCTCAAAGTCCCAAGCTCTGACCGCAGCAACTAGCAAGAGACGCGGGCTATCCTCTACTACTTCTAACCTCCTTCCCTCTTTTTTCATTTCTCTTTCCTTCCTTTCAATGCCTCAGGAAAACTCATTCTCCAGGACTGGAGTTTCCATGAAGCCTTGGGCTTTTTTTCTCAGCAACGTCTCGAGACAGCGCTCGCTTGCTGTCATTTTGAGGGAATAGAGTGTTTGGCAAACTACATGTAAAGACGGAACCACCACAGAAACCAAGTAGGTATACTATGAATGGGATGCTGGAGGGGAGGGGCGATACTTGAGTAAAGTTTGGATACTTTCGATCAAGGCAAATCTGGGCGTGGAACCAGAGCCTCTGCCTTTGCACAGCATTGCTTGGTAAAAGAGTAGAGGAGTCAGAACCGAGCCCAGAAGTTTGGAGCGAGTCTAGAGGTGTGATATTTCGGTAAGCTTTGGCGGAGTGGGGGGGAGGAATGCTCTTTCACTTGCTCTCGGCCGGCGTCGCTTTTCTTCTCCGCGGCTTGCAGTTGTCATGGGAATGATGCTAGAAGGCTTGCCCACGCCGCTGTGATGAATGGCAGCAATTTGTCCTCGTCCGGAGCTACCGGAGATCAGCGTCCTTTCAGAGAAATATGTGCTTTTGGCCTTTTGCTGAGAGTTTTTGTGGCGAGAGCGCGGTTTCGGCCAAAGGGTGAGACAGGTTTAGGGAGAGAGACTGACAAAAGACAATAGGGCAGTCTGGAGAAGAAAGCAATGCTTGTTAAAGGACTTGGCCGTGGAAGTTGCTGGAGTTGCTGGGGTTTTTTTGCTCGTGGAAGGGGAAGAACGAAGTCAACGGATTTGCTCCTACTCCTGGCTCCATCCTTGGCCCTTTTCAGCGGCTAGCGCACCAGAAGCTCGCACGTGTAAAAAAAAAAGGTTGAGATAAACCATGAAGTCGCCGCCGAGATTATTCCAAACTTTTCTGATCAGATCAAGCGGTGAAACTCGCTGAGTTCCTACCCCGTTTTTGATAACTGTGCTGGAAGATGACATTTTATTAAACGAAGCATGTGGGGAGGTTTCTTTACGTTGATCCTCAGTGACTCTTTCTAGCGGACTGAGTCCTAGAAGCTGAGCGAAATATCTGGAGATGCAGAGAATATCTGCTCCATTCTTAGATACAGTTGAAAAAAGGAAGTAACCCTAACTATTTGAACCCTAGTACTGCTTCTTCTACAGAGAGATGTGCTGTTCTAAAGAAAAATCATTTGAGAGGAAATTGGAAACAATAATCTCAGTACACCTGTTTTGATAACACTTCTGAACCTTAAAAGTTACTTTGAAATAAGTATTCATGACCATTACTAAAAGTTAGTCTCTGCCCAATCATGGTTTAAAGTTTTGCACCTCTCCTTAAAATTAAACTATTAAATTGCAGAGGAATTTTAATTATTGTTATTAGCTATATATTGACGATATAGTAAATTGTAGGGTTTCTAATTACATTATCCATGGTCTTAATACCACTTTTAAAAAAGGAGAGAATGGTAATTTGGTGATTTTCCTTTTGTATTGATGTCTCCTACGCTCCATACTTTTAAAAATCTTAACCAGATCCTCTCTTTTTCTGTTAGTATGATAAATTGACAGAAAACACATTGGATTAATTAGTTCCTAAGGATTATACATTTTTCTAAAGGAATTACAAAAATAGAGGGGGGGGAGCTAGTTTGGGAGTGCAAATAAATCACATAGATTGTAATTAGTATTTTGCTGTCTGTACCAAATACAAACATTCTGCAATTGTAAGCTAAGGTAAGAGATGGCACAATGGAACTATTTTTTTTTAAATTTGATTTATATTTTTAGGGAAAGCACCTATTGAGATGCAAACTCATGGATGAAGAGTCAAAGAACTTTCTTCTTTGATGATGAGCAAAATTAAAATTATTAAGAAATGTAGTTCCCATCTGATTCACAATTAAAGGAAGGGTGTGAGGATGAGGTTCAGAGTATTTCTCAAGGCACCTTCAATAGGATGAAACTTGAGAAGGGGGTCATTCAGCATTTCAGGTGGTGTTCCTATACAACAGAGGTTGCAGGACTGAAATGCCAACAGCATTTGTGATTTATATATGGAAGGAGACTATCAAATATAGTCACCTGTCCTTGCTCTTCACTATCAGAGCATGAGATCATCAATGATTAATGCAGGGAAGTAATGAGAGATTCTCAGAATTATCCATTTTTCTCTTTGTTTCCTTTGGTGTAGTGAAAATTGTGCATGAAAATGTGAAGATCCAGTTTTCAGAAACAAAAAGCTGCTGCCCACTATGAACCCACTGAAGCCATTCTTTTCTTGTCTTACTATTGTCAGGAAAACTATGGGCAAGTTAACCAGTCTGTCCTGTCTACTGTTGACTTTGAGCTGATCCTATTAGTTGTTCAACTCAATAGGATTTAGGACCAAGCTGTACAGCTCACAGTGTATTTGGAACTGAGTGCCTTTCCTAGGTTTTTGGTCCTGGAAGTCAGCTTAATTGTATAGTTAAACACTTTTATTTATGAGGGAGGAAAATGGAAAGAGATGTGTGAATTCTTCAAGCAGTGGCTAGAAGAGATTTGTCTTGTGATCTAATGGTGGTTTGGCTGCTTCAGATTAATCCCAGGATTTCATGTAGGGACAGTTGTCAAATTTCTAGGGACACACATTTGAAGACTCTGCTTCTAAATGTACGCTTGAATTTGGTCCTTGGTCTGATGCAGAGATTAGTGGAAAATTAAATTTCTTCAGGTGTTGTTTCCGATTTCTATTTGTTTATGTCTTGGGAATCCAAACTGTTCAGGAGCTTTGAAGATTATGTGTAAATGACTTCTAAAGAGTAGGAACCAACTCTCTGTCTGTCTGTCTGTCTCTGTTTCTCTCTCTGTCTCTCTGTCTCTCTTTCTTTGTCTCTCTCTCTGTTTCTCTCTCTGTGTGTGGGTCTCTCTCTCTTTCTCAGAACCCAGGTCGGAAAAACCCTCTCTTGTGAGCCCTGGCTCCAGACACAACACTGTTGAGGAGGGATCACCACCACCACCACCTACGCTTGCTCCAGGAGCAGGAGCAGCCTCAGCCACCATCCTGTCAGTTACACCCATCATTCAGCAAGCAAGCCACTCTCCAGGTAAAAAGCATTGTTTGCCTTTACCCCTAATTGGGCAGTTGGTTACTTCCTTCCTTCCCACTAATGATGTCTTGCAAAGCTGAATTAATAAATGAACTAATTGCCTTGGAAAGGCAATTTTTAAAAGCATTATTTTCTCTGAAACATTTTCTATGACATTCAGAAATACATGTTACAATTTTACAGAAAAGATTATCTTCCTTTAGCTCAGGAAGAATTTTTGTCCGCTTATAATATTTATTTTTTTGTTAAACCATACTGTTACCTAATTAACATGAGAAATGCTATAAACTTCCTATAAAAATACAATTTTAAATATCAAACATTATTTTTCATACAGTTTTTGAATAGACAAATTTGAAATAATTCAATACTTTTTTGCATTTGCTATTAGTTAAAATGTGATAATGTTAAGCATTCTACATGAATGTTTTTGTTTCTTGTTTTAATTATTATATTAAAAATAGAAATTAGTACGTAAGCATATTTGTTTCTCAAAAGAAATGGACCAGTCTAAAATACTTGGCCTAAAATTGTTCTGTCATATTTCATAAATATGCAATATATATGTATATTGATCTTTTCTTTGCAAGTTTTGAGAGGTCTAATTCCTACTGGTATGTTGCTCTGATTAAAGCTTATTTATTGTAATAGAAAATCTCTGCCAATAAAATATTTTTAAAATAGCACATAGATCCAAGTATCAACTTTGGAAAATGCAAAGGTTTCTGATCTTTATTTGAGATATACTTTTACCCATTACATTTCCTTTCCTTTTAATGTGACTCTCCATAATATATAAAGTAAATGAAAGCATTCAAAAAGCTACAATTTCTTTCAGTTTTAGTGAGTTTTCTTTTAATATTGGGGGAAAAAACCAAATCCAAATTGTTCCATTGTTGGACTTGAAATTTGTTGGGTATATCCTTCTGAAATCAATTTGCTATCCTTTTCTACGTAATTCAGTGTCACCACAAATGTTGCTATTAATGTGACAATCTTCCTATATAGAACATCTTTAATTTACAGAAAGCATGCATGCCTTTTAACTATGGTCTCTTTCACCTCACGCATTTCACTGTAGATTATAATGCAGCATTACTGTGTTATTAGTGCTGCAACTTTATTTTCTTAATATCCCTGCCTTACCTTCTCAAAAGGTAACAATATATAGAGAGTACATAGGAGTCTCCCTTAATTTTTATCTCCAAAGTAACTCTGTTAAATAAACTGAACTGAGATTAACTGAACCAACGTTTTCATGGGCTGAGGATGGAGTGAAACCCAATTCTCTCAATCCTAATTCAGCATCTTAATTATTGCACAATATGTCGAATTTGCATTGCTAGTTGTTGGTAACTGTCCTGCTAAATTAAAGTGATATTGTGTGACCAATATTTCTGACCAAGAAATATTTTCCAAGGTTCAAAACTTGTCATAATACCAGTGGTGGGGTGAACTGGTAGCGGGGGCAGTGGGAGCTCCACCCACCCATTCACCCGGATGCTTTTGCGTATGCACAGAAGCAACGTGTGCGACCCCAAGCATGCACATGCCCACGAGCAAACCAGTAGCGACGGATTTTGAAACCCGCCCCTGCATAATAGCCATGAGTGCAAATATTGTTAATGGAACACTGTTTTTACTTTTGCAGATATGCCCTGTATGCAAGCCCAATACAGCCCTTCATCCCCTTGCTCAAGTTATGCCGTTCAAACTTCCTATGCTTCAGAGTACAGTCCTGAGATCATGAACCCTGACTACGCAAAGATGACCATGGAATTAAGTAGTGCTGAGATCAGTGCTACTGCTACCACCTCTCTGCCCAGTTTCAGTACCTTTATGGAAGGTTATTCTGGGGGCTATGAACTGAAGCCCTCCTGCCTATACCAAATGCAACCTGTCTCCTCTTCCTCATCATCTTCCTCTGCAAGCCAGAGACCACTCATCAAGATGGAAGACAATCGGATGCACAGTTATCACCCTTCACTTTCTCTAACGGTGGATGAAAGCATAGCCAGCACTTCCATGTACTTCAAGCAGTCCCCACCCTCTACACCTTCTACCCCTGGGTTCACACCCCAACAGACCTGGGATGAATCACCCTCACATTCTCTTTCACCAGCACAGACTTGCATGGCCCCATGCCACCTGGTAGACACTGCCCCTATGAAATCCGTGCCTGGCCGCTTTCCACTTTTCCATTTCAAGCATTCACCACCCCATACACCTATTGCAGGTGGCCACATGTGCTATGATGCCACTGCCTTGAGCCTACCTATTGGATCAGACAGACCTAGTGGTAGTCAAGCAGCTATGGAAAATCATCCATATGGGCACCCTATGTCCACGAGAGCAACCACATTCACTTTTGCACCAGTGGGCCTCAATACAGCCACTTCCAACCTTCTAGGTGAAAGCAGCAGTAGCAGCAGTGGCCTGCCTTCTCCATCTAGCAGAAGTTCTTCAGCAGGAGAAGGAACTTGTGCTGTGTGTGGGGACAATGCAGCTTGCCAGCATTATGGTGTTCGGACTTGTGAGGGATGCAAAGGCTTCTTCAAGGTAAGAATTGCTGGAAGATTTCAAGAAGAGACTGGACAGCCATCTGTCAGAAATGATATAGGGTCTCCTGCTTGAGCAGGGGGGTTAGACTAGATGACCTACAAGGTCCCTTCCATCTCTTCTCTTCTCTTCTCTTCTCTTCTCTTCTCTTCTCTTCTCTTCTCTTCTCTTCTCTTCTCTTCTCTTCTCTTCTCTTCTCTTCTTCATATGCCAAAATCTGATATTATAACTTAGTAAAAAGAGGGGCAGCATACAAATTTAATCAATAAATACATAAACTTGTATGCAGAAGTAAATGAGACTAATTTTTGAATGAATATGTGGTTTCTCTGCACATCTTAATCAACCAATCAAACACACTACCAGTCCATATTGTGTCTACAGTTCTGCAGACCCTATGGACACTATTGGACATATATGTCCTTGTAATTCATCCATATTCTTTCATTGCTTATAGCTATTCATATTCATACATTTAGTGCTATCAGTATCTGTTATATTTTAAACAAGAATAAGCCCTCCCCTATGAACCTAACTATCTAATTACTGGTAGTAAAGGGAGACAAGAAAGAAGAAAGAAAATTTTTAGGGAGGGAGAAAGGTTGTAATTTAAAATTCTGTAATTTGGTTTCCCTTTTTAAAACCTACATTAGTCAACATGTATACTACTATTATTGTCATCCATATTCATTTATTCTTTTTACAACCTGTATTTCCCGACTCTCTCCAAGAAATGTCTAGCAACATAGATTGTTTTAGTATTAAAATGTAATACTTTAACTTCTTTACAAAATTATGGTTAAAAGAATTACTTACTTAGCAAGTTGCTTAGGATCCCGGAGCAGCCATGTCATATGATAACTCAAACCTGATTATATCATCTAGAAATAAGTATAATTGAATGAATGATGTTTATTCACAAGAAAGCATATGAAGAATTGTATCCAAAGAAGCTTACAAATGTAAACCACTGTTGCTTCTTAATAAATAACTTAGTGCTGCTTTTTTCTGATCTTCAAAATAGGAGACTAAAGCTAAAAGCATTCTACAATAAGTCTTTAATTTAAAAAACCAAGTCATTTTGTGATTAATCTATAACCATAAAAGGCAGTTTATTGTTGCTGTCTTACTATAAGGGATATGAAAATTGAGACACCTCCTCAGATAATATTTGATACTAAATAAAGTATGTATGAATTCTCCAAGGAAAGTTATTTAGAATTTATTGATTCCTAATCTTTGATAATAAATGTCAAATAATATAGATATTTATTATCTCTTTAATAATCATGCTGTTAGACTTACCTTATGGAAAAATGTTTGGCAATTTTTGAGGATACAAATCAAGATTCTACATTAGTTTTTCCTAATTGATACACTATTTTATAATGAGGGTTATTTCTGAAAAAATGTACATTGAACTCCAGCTTTGAAGTGCCATGAATGTATGTTTCAGAGTTGTAAAACAATACTGTTGTGAATTGTGGTATTTCTGAATGTGTTTTAAGGATAGTTTTGATAATGTTATTAGTTTTGTGATAGAAATGCATAAAAAGAAGCATGCATGTACAGAATTTCTCAATTTCACTTTTAAAAGCAAAATAGCCTTAAGTCACTCACATACATTCAAGCTCAATATGAGGGTAACTATAGGTCTATTTAACAGGGTTAAAGGGTAACCTTGTTAACTAATAACTACTATTGTTACGGGTTCTTAAGATCTGCTTTCAGTGTGTATGTATGTATGTGTGTGTGTGTTTGAGTGTGTGTGTGCATGAGTGTGTGTGTGTATATATATATATGTTTGTGTGTATACACATACATATATATATATTCATACACATGTACACACACACACACACACTGAAAAATTCATTAAATAGTTTTTCAAATATCTAATTTTAATTTTAATAAGGTTTGTTTTGCAAATAATATGCTTAGTGTCTGAGAAACATGTAAGTTTTCAAATTTGAAAAATGCATTTTCTGCAGTTTTTAATCACAATTGTAGAAATAATGCAGCTTCAACTTAAGGATGATGACACAGTAGTTGCTTTTTTTGAAAAATTTGAATTTTTTTGAAAAAAAATTCAGCAGATTTAGTAATAAATGCTTACCAAATATTTCACTTATCTTAAAATTAGAGCTGTCTAGACATTATCTATTATAGTTAATTTATAATTTAGATTAATAGATTAATAGGCACCTGAGAAAGATTAGTTTGAGTAGGCTTATAAATTTAAAGAGTAAATGAATAAACAAATACATTTTAAAACCCCATTAATAACATTTTTAAAAAATTGAATTTAGCTACATCATTAAAATAACTGTCCTTATTTCTTCTTTTTGGGTAAGTCTATGATAATAAGACATACTATAAAGGTATCTTTATATAATTTAGAATTTCATTTCTATATTTAGCTTTGTTTGATATCTTGTTTCTTATTGAATTAATTTATTTTGTATACCAACATAGATATAAAGAAATCAGTTTTCAAATGTTTTATTACTTTAGTAAGATCAGTATTCACCAATATGAACCAATTAAAATATTATTCTCAATAGAATATTTAAAATTAATTTAATCGCCAAAGGTATAACATGACAACCTGATAACTGTATACATGATTTTATCATTTACAGGTTGTCTATCTAGCTTTTGAGCCATGCTCTTAAATTTTACTGTCAGTAACTAATACTAATGTATTGGGGATTTTTTTCTCAAGGAAGCTGTTTTAAGGAATTACTTTTATCTACTTATAAGAAGTGTACAATTGCATTTTAATTCTGGTATATAAAAAACAGTTGTTAAGGTCTCAGTTCATTCAGATGATCTTCCTTCCATTGCATTTTTTTAGAGAACAGTTCAGAAAAATGCAAAATATGTTTGCCTGGCCAATAAAAACTGCCTAGTAGATAAGCGTCGTCGGAACAGATGTCAGTACTGCCGATTTCAGAAGTGTCTCAGTGTTGGTATGGTAAAAGAAGGTAAAGCATTCACCAATATTAGCTCACATATTGTTAATACCAAATAGGTTGCTTTTAAAAAGCATGGCTTTCTTATTTTAATGGTGAATTTTAGAAATAATGGTGAATGCCCTATTTCTATGTGATTTACACATGTGTTGAAAAGCATATTATGTTGTAACATCTTCATTCCAAATGATAAATAGATTCTTCAAAGAATCTCAGCAGTCAGGCTTAACTTTTAAAGAAAGAATTTCCAAGATTTCACACGATACTTGTTTTAAATCTTTAGACACAGGAAGGAAATTATTACATTTTATTTGTAATAATTTGCAAATAAAAATTTGCAGTGTTCCAAACTGCATTTAATTAAAATTTTAATAGATTTAATAGTGGTGACTGATCTGAATGCATAAAATCAGATGCTAATTATTATTATTAATTATTAAAACTCTCTTTTTGAATCTTTCTATAGTTTCATTGTATTATTAGGAAAGTATTTATTAAAGTGTCTTTTACTGATGTATATTTTTAATTATATTTTATCATACATAACCTGCAATAACTCAGAAGACATATCTGTTGATGTTTTAATGCATCAACTGAATTTTTGATTACTTGGCATTATAGTTAATTAAAATCATTAATGAAAACTACCCCTGAAAAAAATCCTATAACTATTTTGCTCCTACAATTATGTAGTCATAAGATGCATGTATTAAATGTCCCTGTACATAAGCTCAAATATTCTATTTTAATTGCAAATGTCATAGGGTCTTTCTAATTTATGGGGGTATATGGAAACCTTCTATTATGAAAAACTCATACTTACACTTAAAATGAATGACATTCTTAAATTGCTGTTATGGATTCTTTCCCCAATAACATCCATTTATATAAATGAAGTGAAACCTGTTAATAATAATATGAATGTAAAAAAAGAGAAACACTTTTGTTGTTTGATTTTATTATTTAAAAGTGATCGTGCAGTGTTAGCTCTATTGGGTTCCTTGTAGAAATTTGCCATGGTTCCTTTCAAGCTTGATTGTGTTTTTGTTTTTGCTCCTTGACTAGTTGTCCGTACTGACAGTTTGAAAGGAAGAAGAGGCCGTCTACCTTCAAAACCAAAGAGTCCTTTGCAACAAGAACCTGTGCAGCCTTCCCCTCCGTCTCCTCCACTCAGTATGGTGAATGTTCTTGCGCAAGCCCTATCTGATTCTGCACCCCAGGAACTTGATTACTCCAGAGTAGGTTTCATATTTTTCTGAATAAAATTATTAGACTAGTAATCTGGGTTTTAAGTTATACATTTATGTTTATGTGCTGAATTATAATAACAATAATATCTTTACAATAACATTAGTGATTTAAATAGTTAAATTACATTGAAAGCCAGCTGAGAGTAATAAGATAATTGTCCCAGGTTCCAGATATAAAAAGTATTCCAACTTTGATCAAATATTTGAAAGTTAGGTGGATCAATATTTTTATTCATGATAGTAAAGCAGTCAGTAAAACATAATTCCAAGAAGTATCTCAATATTTTCCAAATATTCCTATTTACAGAAATTCGTTAACTTCAGTAGACAAAAGGAGAGAAAAACTTTCTATCTTTGAGTTTCCAGTAATTAATTAAATCAAAACTAAAGAGATATTATACTTATTTGATACAGAGGGTTAAATCAAAATTAAACAAAATCAAGCTACTAGATTTGGAGAGAAGATTTGGTCTTCTCATAAGAGCTGTAATTGAACCCATCCACTTTGCATACAAGTGGATGCTGCTGGCATGTAGATGACATCTCCCCTTAAACCAGAGAATGAGTTTTGCTACAGATTTCCTCTGAATGTAATGTTTCGGGGCTTTAGCACTGTCCCTCATGACCATTGACTGGAAATCCCTGCTAATATAGAAGTGTAACCACCATAAAACAGTGTCCCAAACTCTCAACTCTTGAAAGTGAACTAGGAGGATTCTATTGGACAATGTTCCTGAACTAAGACAACTTATAGGATTGTGTACCCACTAGTGCATTCTCATGCAACCAAGTGACTAGAACAGTAGAAAGGTTCTATGGGTATCATCACACCACTGCCTAAAAATATCCTCTCTGAGCAGTGATCATGGAAACGCCATGATGAATGCAATGGTTTGCTAAATTGCTAAGGTGAGGACTGGTCCTAGTTGTTAATAATTTTATTGATTGTTTCTTGAATAAGGGTTATGTCTCTTTCTGCTTAAAGGAGACTATGCATTCACAAGATTATTATTTTTAAAAAACTTCCTTTTTATCTGGAAGTCCTGGAAAAATGTGTTGGTCAACCACACGAAATGCTTAAAAGGGGAGTGGCCTGATATCTCCAAGAAATTGGAGTCTGCTAATCATCCATATTTATTTTGGTTGGGGTATCACAAAGGGGTATCTTATTGAGTGATATATACTAGAAAATGGATTGGGGAAATTTAGTCTTTCATTAAACTCTCAACAACTTTTAAAGACATAATAGCCATTCGTTGACTTTGCTGGGCTGGGGCCTGTTTTATATTGGTTCCCCTTTTTTCTCATCAAGACTACAACTACTAATAAGATGGTGCTTGTAATCCTATGCATATAATGTCTAATTTGGCTACATGATGTTAATTTTTAAACGGGACTGATTGCAAGTGCAAATAGTACAGTGGAAAGCTATATATGACATAAATTGCATAGACTTGTAAAAAATGGAGGTGGCTGGTGGTAATATTACCCAAGTAAGCAGTAAAAGTTTCTTTTATCTGAAAAACTGAAATGGCATATTTTATGCAATACAAGATTGCTGTTGAAAAAAGCATCTTGGTGTATCCATATTTTCTTTGTGTTTCAATGTCTTGTATCACTTTGTGATTATAATAGCATAGCGTTGTACTTTCCCATTTCAGCTTCTTGTTATTAGTTGCTGCATTTGAGATTCATGAAGACCTATAGGCCATCTGAAATAAATGTATTTCGTCATAAGAAAGGAAAGAAAGAAAGAAATTGGATACAAAGTTATTGACACAGCCATATAAAAATAAGTACGCAGGTGCATACAAAAGTTATTCTGCAAGACAGATTGTTATCTACAAATGAACTTTAAATAGAAATTTAAACTGGAGAGCCCTTCATCAGCCTCTTATCTGGAAAAACATGCTACCACAAGAATAGATTCATTCCAGGAAGAATTAGTGGTTGCCTGGTTGAGTCACCAAAAGAAGAGTTAGCCAGTTTTTAAAGATGATACAAGAATTGCTTAGATCTTCCTCTGTATCTTTGTGTTAAGTAATTATTCATAAACTCCAGGTATAGACTAAAATATACTTCACTACTTATAATACTTTCTTATCATTCAGTGCTGATCTAATTGCTTTTCTTCTAGTACTGTTCTACGGAACAGACTTCTGCAGGTACAGATGCAGAGCATGTACAACAATTCTACGATCTTCTCACTGCCTCCATTGAAATATCTAGAGACTGGGCAGAAAAAATCCCAGGATTTACTGATCTCCCTAAAGAAGATCAAACTTTACTCATAGAATCAGCTTTTTTGGAACTTTTTATATTACGACTATCCATAAGGTACATCTGAGATTCAATAGTGGAAAACTGATTATTTTATAATCTGCTTGAATAAAACATTAAAACAAAATATTTGTTTTATGGATTGATAACTTGCAACCCAGCTTATTTATATAAATAAGCTGCTGTTTTCCCTCTTGTTAGGATATTTAAGCAAGTAGGAGTGGATAAAGCAGAATTCTGGAACAACAATCAAGCACCTTATTGGGCTAGTTTACACATGGAGTGGATTATATAGTAAAACTAATAATCAAATCTTTCATTCATCTTTCACTGAACATTTGCTGAAACCATTGCCTTGTCTAACTTACGTTGAGACCTGGTTATCGGTAGTATGGTTCTGTTAGTTCTCTTAAACTTTTTGGAAGCTTTAAAAAACAACTTTAAATAGTAATAAACTTTAAATAGTAGTACCAGTGATATTACAACTCTGGATAAGATTCTGTATAAGCTTGCAATTCCCCAGAAAGAACAAAATGGAGTGCTCCTCTATCCTCTATCCACTGTTTCTGGATTTCCAAATGGTATGGTATAGCCTTTGAATGGTTATGTTTGGTACGCCAGTTGCAACAGTTCCTAAAATGGTTGGATATACAATACTTCCTGATACCATAGTTGTATCCCAATTTGATCAATGAAATGATGCTGTGCTAAAGGAATATTTCAGTGGTTAAATGAATATCAAATGCAGCACTAAAGCTGCTAAATGGTATGGAATACTAAAAAGAACTATGTTGAAAGACCTGCACTGGCTCTTTATTGTTTTCTGGGTACAATTTAAATTACTGGTTTTAATATTCAAAATAGCTTGGCGATCTAAGAAGCTATAATATTTATCTCAATATGAACCCATTTGGATATTTAGGAGACCTATTTGTGGCTTTTAGAGGTCCAATCACTGATCATATGAGAAAGTTTTCTTTCTCTTTAGGCTTTCACAATAATCAAAGCCTTCCTCTTCACCATGTCTTTGGAATTTTAATTTTAATTGCTTTTATTAGATTGTCTGTTTTCCAATTTTACTATTAGTCACTTTGAGTACCCTTGGGCGGAAGAACAGGAATAATATTGTTTAACTCACTCACTGACCGGCTGACTTGATTGACCAATTGTAAAAATGCCTGGGAGGATAATCTGGGAGATTATCATTGTTATTAATATTATTATATTATTATAACATACTAAATATTTTGATGTAAGGATTTGATTTCATGGAAGAACATTAAAACATGTGGCTTATCTATCTGAAATGATACTATCCAGGAATACATTTGTAACTATCTACATAAGTGACTGGCTGGAGTTTCAGGTCCATTTAAATTCATCTTCCAATTTACTTCATTTTCTTTTATCTCCCTCTGTTCATCCACCAGCATAGGTAGAAGAACACTCAAAATTTCACCCTAAATAGCTACAATTATGTTCAGTGACTATCCTAATAAATAGGGTGTAAGACCAGCTTGCTTTATATGCCCCAAATGTAGCATATTTCAAAATGAGAAACATTATGGATCTATTGGTAATAATTAGATAATGTGCATTATGCAGCAGGATATATACTAAAAAGCTAGTTGTATTCATAGAATATGTTTTCTTTTTTTTTTCATTGAAGATCCAACATTAGTGAAGACAAGCTTGTTTTCTGCAAAGGGCTTGTACTTCATCGACTTCAGTGCCTTCGTGGATTTGGGGAGTGGCTTGACTCAATTAAAGATTTTTCTTTAAATTTACAAAGCCTCAACCTTGACATCCCAGCCTTAGCATGTTTGTCAGCTCTAAGTATGATTACAGGTTAGTATTTTTTTTATTCAAAATAAATTTGTTTTATGGATATTTATATTGCACTATATGTGAGTAAATTTCCATCTTAATAAATTCCAAAAAGACTGTATGCTTGCAGTGTAATTCAATGAATTTTAATATAAAATTACATTAAAATGCATTACATCTTTTCAATAATCAGACTAAAAAACAATCAAAATTACAATATGAAGTGTACAAATTATATTATTCAACTTCATTCATGTTGCTAAGTTTTCCAGGATGTCATAACACCATTAATATAATATTGTAACTAGTGAAATATTCTATTGCATATCCACAGCCTGAGCTACTGCCGGTACAAAGCTTTAGTTATCTTTAGGACATGTGGTTGACCCTACCTCTAACAGTCCTTAAGAAGGTCCTGGAGACCTAGTTCTTCGCTCAGGAATTTGGCCACTCAGGAAATCAGATATCTTTGACTAATATGACTATACAGTATGATTTGTGTGGTGCAGTATGTTTTTACCTTATTGTGTATTCTTATTTTTAGCATTTCCTGTGTATTTAATGTTTTGAATATAGTGTTCATTTGTTTTTGTTTGTTTGTTTGTTTGCTAAACAGGCATATTTGGCAAGTGGGTGATATATATTTATTTTAAAAATGTACCCTCACACACACACACACATACACTCACACATGAAGACATATATAAAAGCAAATCATTCAGAAAGAACTGAATAGGAAGGAATTGGAAGGAAAGCAATTGAGAGAAGCTTTCCTGGAACAGAAAGGTAGGAAGGCACAGCAGCAGAATTGTCCAATGGGTAGATAGAGTATTCTCTAATCCAATCAGAATGCTTTTCATGATACTGCCAAACTGGACAATATTTGGCAGGATTTTTTTCAGATGTTTAGAATCAAGCCAGTATGATCTTATGATAGGAAAAGCTTAAGTCTGGATATCTGCAAAGGAAGATATTTCTAGAAATCTGCATTTAAATAAACTTGTAAACATTTTGCCCCAGGATATATCTATACTGTAATATAAACTTATTATTAGTTTTATGCCATCAAGGATATTGCACTTTGGAATGCATGTAAAAAATACTCCTGATATCAGTCTGATCACTTCTCCTTGCACGCTCAAAGGACACCACTAATACTAGTTTAACTTTACCACAAAAGAATCTTGAGGTTGCATTTCATGTGTGAAGGTGTGAAATTAATTTGCCTCCTTGTGGTGCATCTTGGGTAGTGTAACAGTGTGAACTAAATGAACTAGCAACTGCTGGCAACCAGACTTGTCTGTAGATTATCCTGACTCTCAAAATACATGGCAACAAAAACAAAATAATGAACCTTTTCAGGCCCAAATGATAAGAGAGAATGGTAATATTATTTGAATTTGCCAAATCAATGTTGAGGGGTTCAGCAGATCTAAGAGCCAATATGATTCCAAACTTTTATTGGACAGTAACAAAGACATGGTCATCTTCCAAGAAATGCACATAGAAAATGAAGAATAGCAACTCAGAAGAGGCAAGATTCATGACTACAATCTGTTGGCCATTTGCCACCATGGCTATGGCATTGCTACATATGTCAGAAGGAATGTAGTGAATGCCTCCTTATTGTCTGCCTCTACAAACAACAATATCCACGAAGTAGTTTTCAAACTAGGCAATCTAACAGTAGTGAACATCTATAAACCACCTCTGACAGCATGGCCACTGCATATTGTGAACATCAAACTGCACCCAATAATCCACCCAGGTGACTTCAATAGCCATCACATTAATACTTTTCCACTGATGACAATGGCGAATAATTGTCCAAGTTGACTGCAAACAAGTTCCAACTTATTTTTGTCACTAAAGAGAAGAACATGTTTAAATTAATGGCATGGAACTGTAAAACCAATCCAAACATATGTGTCATCACAGAAGGCCCAAACTTGCAGCCAATCTCCATAAACAGGAAAGTAATGGATATATTCCTGCACAGGCAACACCATCCTATTTTGGTAGAAGTTGGAATCCACATTCCCCTAATTTGCTATATCTCTAGACCCTAATGGAACTTTCAGAAATCCAACTAGCACAAATTTCCTGAAAATCTTGTTAAAACTATATTCTGCCAAATAGTCAGCACTATCATAAATTCATGAAGACAATAATTGTGATTAACACCAGCTGTCTGCAATTACTGTAAGTTCGAATCTCACCAGGTTCAAGGTTGACTCAGCCTTCCATCCTTTCTAAGGTAGGTAAATTGAGGACCCAGTTTGTCGGAGCAATAAACTGACTTTGTATAAATATACAAAAGTATGAAGACTACTGCTTAACACATTGTAAGCTGCCCTGAGTCTCTGGAGAAGGGCATCATATAAATCACATTTTTTTAAAAAAAGCCTCAGTGAAAAAAACATATACCTTGAAGATTTAGAAGATAATACATCTCAGAATGGAATGAGAAGATTGAAGGACTCTATCAAATCTTCCTGCAGAGTGATGATCCAGAGATCGTCGACAATCTCTTACACAGCTTGGATGCAGCTTGACGTAAGAAGTGGGAATAATACATTGAATCACTAAATTACAGCAAATTCAGCAGGAGATTATTAAGGAAACCTACATGACAAACACCCAGTAGTCTTAACCAAATAGTCTCTCAAGTTGTATCTCTCTCCAAAGCTCCAAGGGTAAAAGGACACTCGACTCATCAAGAAAGTGCTTTCAACTTTTTGGGAAAAAGGCCAAACATTTTCTGAGTACTCCAGTCCCTTCTCTATAAAGGAAATTGACATTGGCATTGATAGTCTGAAATGTGGTAAAGTATCAAGCTTCGATTGCATTCATCTAGAATTCTTGATAAACTCCGGGAGACACACATGGAATTGGATCAGTAAATTCCTCTCGGACGTAGTTTCCAATGGCTGCCTCCCACCAGAATTCAAAAAAACTAAACTAATATCTCTTCTAAAACTTTGCAAACCAGAAGACAGAGTTGAAAGCTACCAATCACCCTTTTGCTGCTGCTACAAACTTCTGAAAATATTAATTATAAACAGGATAGGTCCCATAATAGATGAACATCTGCCTGTGGAACAAGCTGGCTTCTGACAAGACCAGAGTAAGGTAGACCAGGTTCTAAGCCTAGCAGGCTATATTGAAGCAGGTTTCCAGTGATGTGCTTCCACCTTAACAACAAACTAGCTTATGAAGCCCTACAGGTTAAACAACAACTTGCTCCCCTGTGATCTCTATCGGAAGTACATTGGATAAGACTCTCTCCTACACCTAGGGAATATGATGGCAAAAATCAATACTTGGAGCAACATACTCCAAAAATTATGTAGAACTAAATGGGAAACTTCAGCTGCCACCCTCAGGTCATCAGTACTCTAGGGTTTGTCATGCCAAAAATGCTTTTTCAGGAGGCAGTTGGACTTTCTTGTTTTTTCTTTTTTGCAAAAGAAAAAACAAGTAAGTCCAGTTGCCTTCTGAAAAAGTACCTGTGGGGCAACCATGACCTGGATGACTGAAAATCTCTATAGACTTCTAGGATTGGTCTACTGCACAGCAGAATATTGTGCCCCTGTATGGCTTAACATACTAGTAATTTATACTACGGATTCAGCAACCCCATGAGGATTATAAGCAGATGTATTAAAACTATTCAAAGTTGCTGGCTTCCTGTCTTGAGCCGAATAGCACCACCAGCTTTAAAGCAAGATGCACTAGTAGTTAGAGAATACAGAAAAATTATGAACAACTCCTAATGGTGGATGCCGACCTTCTTCATTTAACTGTGGAAGATTCAAATCCAAGAAATCCCCCCCTCCTTGGCAAAACATTTGCGCAATAACTTTAACATCAAATCCCAATGGAAAGCCAAATGGGTCGCTGAATGCTTAGACATATAAATGACCCCACAAAAAAAGATTCCAGGCTTTGAACTACCACATCAGCAATGGAAAATCCTGAATAGGATTCACACCTTACATGGCATCTTGCAGGCCTCTCTGTATAAATGAGGCATAGTATCCTCCCCTGAGTGTGACTGTGGGGTCCGACATCAAACTGTAGATCACATCAGGTAAACTGAGGGCATATAACAATCCACTAAAGCTAAATGTTCAGATGCAATATACTTCTGAATGCCAGTTACTTGGAAAATTGAGAATTGTAGACACAACTGTTTTTGCTTTCTAGCAGGGTGGTCTTTGTCATAGCAATAATGCTGGATTAGATAGAGATTTCACCTGGCTGATAGCACTGTAAACTAATCTGCCCTTACATTTTGATACCACCCCCCAAAATCAACTTTTCTCCTCTTGCTAAGACATCTAATAGAAGTGGAATATTGGGAAATAGTGTACATGCTTTAGGATTATCTTTACCTAGACAGCATCATGTTTCAGTACTTAACAAATAACATAATCATTTATTTTAAGCTATAAAACAGCTAACTTTGACAATATTTTAATTTCTAACCCATTTAAAAAGTAAATAGCTGAAAAACTACAAAGTAATCCAAATAGCAAAGATTGGCTGAGCTGTCTGTATTTTCTTAAAAGAGTATCTGCAAATTCCTGCTGGAATTCCAGGCTTTGCACTGATGGAGCCAGCAATGGATATTGATCTCCCCTTGAATTCACTGAATAAATAATGGTTGCCATAGATATTGAGCATCCACAACTACTGTATAGGGAAGCTAGGAAATTACCAAAACATCTTCTGTGGCAGCTCAGGCCTCAAATCCTGAGGAAAAATAATTTCTGTGAAATGTAAGGGTATGCATGCACCATTTAGAGTACTTGTTCATATAACCGTTTTAGTCTCTGACTAGAAAATAAAATGCTATGCTTGAGTGTAATTGTAAGATTGGGATCAACTGGCATTGTACTTTTCACTGTGTTGAGACATACAGTACATAAATTCAATTCATATTCACATACAGAACAGTTAACATTAGTACTTCTTTTTTATAATTAATCACTAACACACTCATCAAAAAAAAATTATTATATGTATACGAAATCCTATTCTGTTCACCGCCCTGAGTCCTTTGGGAGAAGGGCGGTATAGAAATTCAATAAATAAATAAATAAATTTCCCATAATGTAGATATTGAATTTTTGTTTGCTATTGCTTTGCAGACCGTCACGGATTAAAAGAACCAAAGAAAGTGCATGAGCTATGCAACAAAATCATGGGCAGCTTGAAAGATCACTTGGCCTTCAACTGTCAAAGCAAAAGACAACTCATTGAGTCTGCAGAATCTAAAGTTCTTGGTGTCCTCGCTGACTTGCGTGCTGTCTGCACGCTAGGACTGCAGCGGATCTTTTATCTGAAATTGGAAGATTTAGTGCCACCTCCTTCCATTATTGACAAGCTATTTTTGGACACCTTACCATTCTGAAAGTCAAGTTTCCTTCATGAAAGGCAACTACATACCAGAGCAGGCAAAAATATCAGAATTGACTTATAACAATGCTGCTTTTCTTAAATGAGGAAAGAAGTAATTCCAGTCCTAATCATATACTGGTATATGGACTTTTCCCAATATATGTTTTTGCAAACTGAGGTCTAACATATAATTTACAGTCTTGGAGATGAGAATTATAGAATAGAAAGATTAAATCAGGTTTGTTTTTTTTAATGGCACTTTTTAATGATGCTACTCCAGCCAGAAAAAAAGTTAATATCAACTGTATAAAAGCTACTTCCATAGCATCTGTTCTTATGCAGTGGATAGAAAATTGTCACTGCAATGTGTTTGAAAACAAGACTAATAACAACTGATTTCAATAGCATATATTTTATTAATTTATATCTTTAGCGTACTCATACCAAACCTCATTCTCTTCACATAAATTATTTTCTCTCTTTTTCTTTTTCCCTTGATAATGTTCACCCATGATTTCATACCTAAAATATAGTAAAATGACAATGGCTGTTAGCTCTCATGTTCAAGTGCAATTTTAAGGTGCTATTTTTGCTGAGTCTTGTTTATGAGATGTAATTTAGTTTAATCCAAAAGAGAGGTGAAAGAAATAAAATGGAAGAAACTGGCTTTATTACATGCACTAATTTCTAAGACAAAATTCTTCAAACTTTAGATCAGTGTAGTATATGTTGACAGCAAGGCATTAAGCAAAGATCATATGCTTATTCCTTGGCTGATTAAGTCAGTAACAATGGAGAACATCTGAACTAGGCAGAATTAGCATGGACATAGTAAGGCTAGAACTGAGTTTAGTGAATTAGTTAGTAATAGATTCAAGACAATTTGGATGAAAATTTTTGTAGAAATAGACTGAATGTAAATGCTATGAAGGGTTTATTGAGCTGCATTTTAAACATTCCGTGTATGTACTTTCCTTTTTTGTATGTTTACTGTTAATGCCATATTAATATGAAATAATTTGTTGCACAGTGTCTTTATTTGTATAAATATTTGTATGCATGACATATTGTAAAGATTTGCCTTTATTTATTGCAATGACTGCCAGCTCATGGGAGCCTGTTACAAGAAAGATGAAATAGTGTACTCACAACAACTCAGTTATATAATGGGTTTGGGTAGTCTCATACACATACACACGTATGTGACCTTTCTGTTAACCAATTAAATATGTAGTATGTCTTGCACAAGTAAACCTGATCTTACCATGTATTTGCAGTGACTTTTAAGGCAGTAAAATTTAGCACTTTGATATTTAAATATTTGTTCATGTTTCACTAACTTTAATATTTAAACATTTTTGTTCTTTCAACAAAAAAGGATTTATATGCACTGTATCAAGTCTAGTCATTTTGCTACAGAAAAAGATCACTTTTTGAATGTTGCTCTGATAACCCTGTATTTTTGTTAGCTTTAAAAAGTCTATAATAATTTTGTCTTTTTTAACTATGCTGTTTATATAGAAATTAAATTATACACTCAGATACCAAAATAACTGCCTAATAGCTGCAGCTAGGATAAACTAGATATCAAGCTATTGTCTGGTTCTCAAAAAGTTGCCTGATATTTTCTCATTAAATTTGTTTCAAAGTATTCCTTTGAGGAAATGTTATTCTTTTATCCAGATAATAATGTCAGTAACAAAAACAGCTTCTAATCATTATACTGTAGCTAATATTTTTAATTTACCTGCAGATAATATTTTAAAATGTATTGCTTTTTTGTATTGACGTACTGTATGATTTATGTCAAAACACAGTAGCAGAATTAAATACCAGAGAACCCTGATTTTTCTTGCAGGTTGATCATACTTGCTAACCTTCAAGGCATGTTTTATTTATTATTTGAATTTTTGTACATATTATGTACATGACCTCACTAAATTTCAAAAGGCATGCACATTTTTTGTCAATTGTGCAGAAGGTGTAATCATTATCCTCCTAGAATTAATAGGCATTTTTGACATACAATACATTCATGTTTCATTCTTATTCTTGTAGAATGCCATCATCTACTGTAGCAGGATGAAGATTCATAGTTTATCACAAAGTTAGGTTTCTAAACAAAAGTATCTTGTTGTTCCAAAGTGTTTTCTCTAGATGCTCTTTATGCAAAAAAAGTTTTTTAAAATTCTGTTTTGTAGTTGCACAATTTTAGAATACCTTGTTAGAGTTCATGTAACCAGTTTCAGTCTTTCGTAGATTTTTTAATGTCGTTGTGGGAATCATCCCTGTTAATGATGGAATATTCTATTTTTTTAATTAATAAAAATGTTTGTGCTTTTATTGTTACTGATAAAACACGGAAAGAAAGAAAGCTGATTAATTATTTTTTAAAGTCCACCATTTGAAAGTGCTTTGTCTCTTGGTCTAAAAATCAAGCATTTTACAGCTTTCCAATGAGTACTTTTTTAAAAATTTCAGGTTAAGAACATGGTTCAAAAGTTTCTCGGCTGTTCAGACAGCATTGTATGCATATATATAAGAGAGTATGAGCTTGTATTTATGCAGAGGATTGAAAGAAATGCACTTGTACATTTGCTTGTGTTCGCCGCCCTGAGTCCTTTGGGAGAAGGGCGGCATATAAATACATGCAAATAAAATAAATAAATAAACAAATAAACAAACAAATAAATAAATAAATAAATAAGAAAGGAAAAAAAAGAAAAATCAGTTGCATTTTCCCCAGAGGCATCAAATGTGTTGAATATATTTAATCATATTAATGTTTCGTATGAACTGCTAGTAGGATAAAACACTAAAAATAAACATACTCCCATATTAAAAGTAAGAACATATTTGTAATCCTAAAAAATTGGTAGCAAGATCTTTAAAAATAAATGTTGATAAGTGCAATTCTAACCTATGTTCGTTTAGAAAAGTGAAAAGTAGAACCAATATCCTTTCTCTGGCTATGGTTACTACTAAACCTATAGAGAAAAAAACCATATTGTTGTCGTGCAACTTTTTTTTTTTAACTTCCTTTATAAATTGAAACTTATTAGCCCCTAGCTTTTCACCTTTCATAGTAATTGAAAGGATCAAATATAGAAGCAATGTGTGCCTTTTCTTTGTGGAAGCATCACTAGTTTCTTCTATAAGGCTGAATGATAATGTGGTTGGTTGTTTTATTTTAGGCCTTAATCCAAATAGGCTCAAGGAATAACTCATGGCTTTTCTTTTTTTTTTGAGAGAGAGAGGAGCTGTGTTTGCTAAGCTACATAATTCCAGAGTATTAGCAGTTTCAACACAGAAAAACAAAACAAATATTGCATCAACCCAATTATGCTATTTTCGTTGTCTAGTAGTGGGTTTGATATATTTCTAACTTATTTTAAAGAGGGAGGTTAAAAATAAATCACAAGTACATTTGATTTGCCAATGCAGGCAATCTGCTGACTGCTATGAGGTTTACAAACCTGAAACCCATTGTGATTGTGCAGTTTTATTCAATAAACAAATAGTTTTCTGTGAATAAAAGTAACAGCATGTAAGCAGCAAAACTGACCATTGAAAGATTAAACTGACCTTTTAGATAATCAAGAAACTTCCTCTACATTCTACTTTTTTTTCTTCCATTACCTTATTTTACATTTATTGAATGTATACTTTGGGTCTTCTATGAACTAAATACATCCATGTCACATATTTTGCATATCACAACAGTATTGGTCTTTTTTTTTTAACATTATGTTTTTAATATTTTATTTTTCTTCTTGCAATTACTAAAATTTTAAAAATTCTTAAGTTCATTTTAAAATTCAAATAATAAAAAAAATATTGTTTTCAGAAATGTAAAAAATTCTTTAAAAATTCAATTCTTAAATATTCGTCTTTTGCTCTTTCTTATAGATATTATTATGGGCCAATCTTCAAGACTTTTAGAACCTAAAACTTTTAGGACATAATTCCAAGCAGAAACCATTATAACCAATCACATAAGGAGGTGGGGATTAAAGAGAAAGAAGAAATTTAAAAAAAAACATAATGAAGTAGATAGAGACTGATTGGAATTACAAAGTTACAAAATAGGAGATATAAGAAACATACCCAAGATCATAAAGGATGCAAAACGGGGGTGAAATCCAGCAGATTTTGACAGGTTCTGGAGAACTGGTAGCGGAAATTTTGAGTAGTTTGGAGAACTGGCAAATACCACCTCTGGCTGGCTCCAAAGTGGAGTTGGAATGGAGATTGTGCAGTATCTTTCCTCTGCCATGCCCACCAAGCCATGCCCACCAAGCCACACCACACCCACTAAGCCATGTCCACAGAACTGGTAGTAAAAAAATTTGGATTTCACCACTGACTCAAATGCCTAAAAGATTAGGGAACAAATAGAATGAACTTGAAGTATTAGAGCATGAAAGCAGATATGATATAGTTGCCATTACTGAAACTTGGTAGGATGAAACTCATGACTGTAATATAGTGATGGAAAGATACAAACTGTTTCAAAAGAAACAGACCAAAGGTGGGTTCTACTTACCTTTACTACAGGTTCGCAACGGGGCCGCGCGCAATACCACTGAAAAAGAAAAACAAGGAATCTAAGAAGAAACCAGCATTGTTGCACAAAAGATCTCTCTGATAAGCTGAAAGTCAAAAAAGATAAGTACAAAAAGATCTTAACAAACTTGAACAAACTTGGGCCCTATCCAGCAACACGAAATTGAATGTGGAGAACACTTAGGCGGAAAAAACCAATGGTATCAGTACAGATTAGGCAAAACCTGGCTCAAAAACAGTGAAAGGGACTTTGTAGTGGGATGTGGATGATCTAGGACTTAAACTTAAACATGAGCCAGTAGTGTGTAGCATCAGCCAAAAAAGCTAATACAATACTTGGTTGCATAAACAGAGGCATAATCAATAATAAATCAAAATCAATAATCAATAGAATCAATAATAGAATCAAAATCAGGTGAAGTATAAGTATCGCTTTATAGTAAGACCACACCTAGAATACTGCATCCAGTTTTAGCCATCACATACCAAAAAAAATAAAATAAAATATTGACACTTTGGAAAAAATGCAAAGAGCAACTAAGATGATTAAGGGACTAGAGACAAAAACATATGAAGAACGGTTTCAGGAATTGGGTATGGTCAGTCTAGAGAAAAGAAGGATTAGGGATGGGATAATAGCAGTATTCCAGTATTTGAGGGACTGCCATAAAGAAGAGGGGGTCAAAACTTGTTTTCCAAAGCACCAGAAGGCGAAACAATGGATGGAAACTAATGAAGGAGAGAAGCAACGTGAAATTAAGGAGAAACTTCCTAACAGTGAGGACAATTAACCAGTGGAACAGCTTGCCTTCAGAAGTTGTAAGAGCTTCAATACTGGAGTTTTTAAGAAGAGAATGGACAGCCACCTGTCAAGAATGTTATATAAGAATGTGATGGCGAACCTATGGCACACGTTCCACAGGTGGCATGAGGAACCATATCGGTGGGCACGCGAGTGTTGCCCTAGCACAGCCTTCTGGGCCCACTAGAAGTCAGGAAACAGGCTGTTTCTGGCCTCCAGAGGGCCTCTGGGGTGGGTGGGGAAGGCCTGTTTTTCAGTCTGCCTAGGCTCCAGAGGCTTTCTAGGAGCCTGGGGAGGGTGAAAACAGCCTTCCTCACCTCCTTTGGAGGCCCTCCGGAGGCCGGAAATGGCCCCACGGGGAGGGGGGAGGCGTGTGTCGCATGCACATGCACATTGAATTATGGGTATGGACACATGCACATGTGACACCCCTGCACTCTCCCTGCTTTTGGCACGCAACCACAAAAAATTTAGCCATCACTGTTATACGGTTTCCTGCTTGAGCAGAGGGTTGAATCAGAAGATTCCAAGGTTCCTTCCAACTCTATTTTGATTGAATTGTGCTAAACCTAAAGGCAAATGAGATCATTTCTACATATGGTTTGCAATCCACCGATGAATAAAAGAACGAGACAAAAACTAAAATCTCAACTGAACAAAAAATATGAAATTTAAGTCACAATTAAGGTAAAAGATTATAAAAAAGTAGTTGTGGTAATACTTAAGAGGTCCCTTCTTTCCTTTAAAATTTTGTAGCCTTTTGGCCCCTTCTTTTATTAAAAAAAATTAAAAATTTAGCTAAAAATTTAAAAATATTAAAACATTGGTTTTGTCTTTTTTTTAAAAAAACGTTTTAACAATTTTTCCAATGCCCTGTCCTTTGGATTCCTTTTCCTTTTAAAAATTGATCTTTTGCTCCCTCTTGTGGTTAATATTGAAATAAAAGGTAGTCTTATGCTCCCCTCTAGTGGCTTGCGCTGAAATAAAACTTAAAAGCAAAACCAGTCATAGTCAAAATCCACAAAAGGAAGTGGAAAAATAGAAGTCTTTTACCTCAGAATCATACAACTTTCTGTTAAAGATTAGTCTTTTGCTGAAATTAGTCCTTTGCTCCCTCTTCTGGCTCACATTGAAATAGTGCTTGTATACAATGGAGCAAGGGCAAATTAGGTTTACTTTTTAAAGTTATCTCAGTTCCCCAGTTCACAATTTACATCCTCAAATATTTGCAGCCTTGTTTTTTAGTTCAAAAATTTGTGGCCTTACTTTGGGGTTAGTGTTTAAAAAGAATGTAAAAATGAAATAAATCTGAAAGCTAGAGGATCATTCAGTTCATAAAAGAAATAATTGGTAAACATACATTTGCAGATTGTATAAAAGAAGAGGAGAAAAAGTAAATCATCTTCTGCTGTGGTGTCATATCCTCAGTTCACAGTTTAACCAAGTCATTTGGTTATTTATAACCAGGTCATTTCACAGTTTAACCATGATAACCGAGTTTGGGAGCAAAACACTTCTTTCTCAATTTCAGGTGCCTGCTGGTCCCTCTGAAAACAAAAACAAAATACTTCCGATGCTTCATCATGGTCAAAGCAGGCTTCCCAATCCTACCCATTTATATCTATTTTTCCCCAGGTGACTCCAGGAAATGAAAAATGAAAGAGCACAGGACCAAAATAACCAATGGTTGTTTTTTAACATTTACATTTCCTTGAAATCATTATATGTAATATGCAAGATTTCTGAAATATTATTCTTTATGGTTTATTGAATCTGAAATGCAGTTTCATAATATTGCTTCCGCCCGCCCCCCAAAAACATATATTTTAGAATGTTTCTCAATATATTCAACTGCATGCGTAATATAACTGTAAGGTGATGTTTAAACTATCAAACAGAGGAAGCTATTGTTTAAAAGAGTATCAGCTGCTTGAATTACAAAAGCATACTTCTGAAATACACCTAAAACCAATAATAAAAATTACGTTCAAAATTGAAAACTATTTCTTTCAATATCCATTGGACAGAGGGTATGTTGAATAGAAAATAATCATCTGCCATTAAAAGCTATAAAAGTGCTACAGATTAGAAAATAGACCCCTCCTCACCTGACACTATACTTCCAGAATAATAATCAATACAGGCAATTATCATTTGCAAATGCGATTTAATGTTGTTAAGATTCTATTTATTTTATTATTCATTTTCCGTTTCTATTTTCTCAAAAAACCTCAAATAGATGTTTAAATCTTTTGAACAATCCCATAAGATAGAATGGTGCAAAAGCCATGCTGTGGCTTAGCTATTCAAAAGGAATGCTGTGCAAGGTGTGCATCAGAGATGGTGACCCTCAACATGTAAATGTCTCACATCTACTGGTGGAAAAAAATCACTACACCAAACACCCTGAAAGCCAAAAAAAAATTACAGCAACTTTGATCTTCAGGAGCCATGAGGAATTTTATGAAGGATTTGTTTCTCTTTTCAGCTGTTTGAGTTTGATAACCAAAGGAGGTGGAAAATAATTAAACTTTAAATTGGAATCAAAAACAAACTAGAACAGTAAAATGTGGCAAGAATTAATTAAGATGGTTAAATGGTGTGTTTATCATTTGATTTGGATAGGGAAAAAACAAGAATTTTGTCAGAACATACTCAACTAGATAAACAGGCTATGGATGAGAAGCAAGAAAACAGCATCAAAGATAAAGACATTGATGAAAAATTAAATGATTACATTGGGAGTAACAATGAAAAAAAGAAAAGAATAAACAGGAAACAACCAATAAGAAAAGCAGCAAATGAAAGGAAGAAAAGGGGAAAAGGTTAGAGAAAAATACTTTTAAACATTACATTGGGATTAACAGTGGTAAAAATAGAAAGGTAGGAAGAACCAGGAGAGACAAGAAAAGGAAAGAGGGTAGAGAGAAAAAAATTAAATGAGTACACTAGATTAACAGTGGGGAAATAAGAAAGGTGAGAGGAGAAAAGGGAAATAGATCAGATGGGAATTTAGGGCAAACTAAGAGAGTAATGGACCTAAAATTTAAAGGAAGGATACAAGAGAAAAGACACAATAACTACAAAAAGGAAAAAAAGGAAAAAAAGAAAATGAGAGAATGAGAAAGGATGATTTTAAGAGGGAGTTTATTGGATGGACCAAGAGAAAATGTTTAAAAGGAGTAATTAATGGCAAAGAAGGATAACATGATATACACTCATAGTAACAAGTGAATTGTACTATTATTAATAATGGTGATTGTAATATTTGAATAAATTGAAACATATTGTATAATATGAATGGTAGAGTGGAGAACAATAAGGGAAAGAAGGAAAATATATATATAGAATTGTATTAATATTAGTATTGTAAAAATGAATTTAGGGTAATGTACAATAATGGAACTTATTAGGGAATAAGATATAGCAATTTAAATGAAATTGAAATGAAATAAGTACTATTAATATCGGTGATTGTATTAACATTAGTATTCTAAAAATGGAATTCAAGGTAATGCAAAATGATAGTTGAAATTATTTATTCAGAGGGGAAGTTAAATGGAAATGAGGATACAAATTGTGAAATATAAAATGATCTATTTAGAAGATGTTAAGAAATGGAAATTGAAATGAAATTGAAATGGAATAAGATATTTTTATGTTAAAAAGGTGGTATGGAAAATAAATTTGAAGAAATATATATGTTTTTGGTAAAATGGTAAAATGATTAACAAGGAAATAAGATATGATAAATTGCCCCAACCAAGAAAATAATTGATATTAAGAAACAATTGTGAAATATTAAGTTAAAAATTAGAAATTAAGGATGGAAATGATTGTGTTTAAATTAAAGGGTTTTAATAGAAAAAAGACACATTGAGAAATATATACGACAAAGGGAGAAATAAGAGAATGAAATAAGATTAAGAGTAGGAGGTTAGGGAGGATGGCAATATATATATTAAATATTAAATTGAGATGAAAAATAGAAAAGGAATATATATATATATATATATATATATATATATATATATATATATATATATATATATATATATATATATATATATATATATATATATATATATATATATATATATATATATATATATATATATATATATATATATAAAATTTATACAGCTTCTTTTCCCCAAATTTAATTTATATATAAAATATAAATATAAAATTTGGGGAAAAGAAGCTGTATAAATTTTGACTCAGTCAATACTCTTCAGAAAAAATGTATTGTTTGTGTATATGTTTGTTTTAAAAAAATAATTTTTAAAAAACATGTAAATGTCTCTGAGAAAGGCCAGAACCTAATAATTGTATGATATGATCAGCTCAGAGTGGAAGATCTTACATTTTCAGAATCCAAAGCCATTGCTCTGTGCTTTTAATGCTGACTCCCAGATCATGATGAATTGTAAATTGACAGTTATCCCAAATCTTTTCAGCATCCCAGCCTTATGGGCAGTGGATGGAGGAGGGGGAATCAAAAGGATATCATTTTTTTTTAATTGAAAAAGTTTTACAATACAATTCCCCCCCTTTCCCCCCTCCCATCCACCCCCCCTTCCCTCCCTAGGCTTCCTTTACTAATAAAACATTAATCATATGTATCAATCAATATTAAACCAAAAAAATATAGGTGAAATCCAGATAACATATCATAAATTTTAACATTGAATAAGGTAAAGTTAATCTATCAAATATATGCTAAACATAAATCATATATATATACTTATCAGGTATTTTTAACATTGTATTTTTTCCTAAATCAAATATATACTAACCATAAGTCATATATAAAAACTTAACAGATATTCTTAACATTAAGATTTTTCTAGATAGCAGTATAACAAATATATATAAAATTATTCTATAAAATTTATGCTAACAATGAAACATATAGATAAACTTATTTTTAACATTACAGTTTTTCTAAGTAGTAATATAGTAAATATATGTAACATTATGTTTTCTAAATAACAATATAATAGATATATATAAAGTTTTTTAACCTTAAGATTTTTCTGGATAACAATATAATAGGTATATATAAAATTATACTATAAGATATATGCTAACAATAAACTTATTTCTAAAACTTTTCTACTTATTATTATATAAATATAAATATAATAAAATAGTTATAATAGGAATAATTATGAATCAAATACTAATTGAAACTTCTTGGTTTGATATTTGTTCTGCACATAGTCTACCCATTTCTTCCACTCCCTAACAAAGGCTTCATGGGTCCTGTCTTTTAAGTATGCAGAAATCTTTGCCATTTCCGCAAAATTAGCCATCTTCGATGTCCATTCCTCTATAGTAGGTACACCATCTTTTTTCCAATATTGTCCAATCAGTAACCTAGCTGCAGTAATCATATATAAAATCAATTCAACAAAACTTCTAAGGTTAAAATAAACAACAGTGGGGATAATGGACAACCTTGTCTAGTTCCTTTTTGTATATGAAAATTAGTGGTTAAACTCCCATTGATAACAATTTGTGCTGTCTGTTCTTGATAAATTGCTGATATCGCATGTATAAACTGATCCCCAAAGTCCATTTTAAACAAAGTCTTTTTTAGAAAATCCCAGTTGACTCAATCAAAAGCCTTTTCCGCATCCAAAAACACCAGCGCTGCAGAGATCTGATTATTTTTCTCAAGATATTCCAATAAGTCTATGAGTTGCCTCACATTGTCCTTCATGTATCTGCCCTCTATAAAACCAGCTTGATCATGGTGAATCACCTCTTGGATAACTGGCATCAATCTGTTGACTAATACTTTTGCAAAAATTTTATAATCCGTATTCAGGAGAGATATTGGTCTAAAATTTTCTGGTTTTGAAGAAACAACGAAGATTATTCTACTTTGTACAGTCACTGTACATGCACTGACATACGGTGGCTGATTCAAAATACATTGTTCTTCATTTCACATTACTTTTTAATTTGCAAAATGCCCAAATGGTATGTGCTAGGAAGGGCTCTCAAATCAACCCAAAGGGATCCAGAGCCTTGGTGTTGCACTATAAAATCAGATGTATCCATTTATGTGCCACTGTGTCTCCCTGGCTTGAACTGTCACCAAGTTAAAGGGGGATGGCAATAAAACAGAAAGGAAAGCAGATTATCGTATTTTTTGGAGTATAAAATGCACCAGAGTATAAGATGCACTTTAGTTTTTGGAGAGGAAAATAAGAAAAAAGCTGATTGGCGGGTGGATCGGCCTCCCAGAACACCTCCAATCAGCTGTTCCCAGAGGTGATTTTAGAAACAAGTTTGTTAGTTGTGAGTTCTGTGCCTTGCTTTTTTCTTTTTAAGCCTCTGAAAGTTCTGAAACTTTGTTTTAGAAAAAAACTTTTTTTTTGCCTCTGAAAGCCGCCGAAACAGAGCTTCAGAAAAAAAGCATCTAAAACTTTGTTTTTTCCAAAGCTCTGTTTCCGAGGTTTTTTTCCTGAAGCTTCCTTTCAGATGCTTTTTTTTTCTGAAGCTCTGTTTGGAGGCTTTTTTCTGAAGCTTCGTTTCTAAGGCTTTTTTTTTTTTTTGGAAGCTCTATTTGGAGGCTATTTTTCTGAAGCTTCATTTCTGAGGCTTTTTTCAGCCTCTGAAACTTCCATTTGAAAGGCTGGGCAAGGATACTTTTGGAGTATAAGACGCACCCAGATTTTCACCCTCTTTTTTGGGGGGAAAGGTGTGTCTTATAGTCTGAAAAATACGGTAAGTCCTTGGTGCTCTCTGAGCTTGCTTGTTTTCTTGCAGATATTTCATTACCCAAACTACGTAACATCATTAGTGCTAGTAAGGAGTGAAATTTGCTGACAATTTATATTCTAGTACCTTGCTCTATCTAGAAGCCTGGCACTCTGACAAATTAGCCATCAATAGACACACAAACATTGACAACATAATGTAGCAGTGATGGCTAACGTTTTTCTCGTTGTGTGCCGAAAGCGCGCAAGTGTGCCGGCAACCATAATGCAATGCCCCCCATGCATGCATGTATGATCCCCCTCCACACTCCCCTCCCTCCATGCATGCACACGTGACTCCCACCCTCCCACACATGCATATGTAACCCCCCTTGTCCCTCCTTTTTGGCCCCCACACATGCATGCACATCTCCCACATGCACCCCTTTGCTCGTCTCAAAAATCAGCTGCCGGCAGGAGGCGTGCATGCATGCATGCACGCATGCGGTGAAGCTGAACTGTAAGATGGCTCATGTGCCAGCAGAGAGGGCTTTGCATGCCAGTTGTGGCACATCTGCCATAGGTTCGCCATCATAGTTCTATAGAGTATGCTGGCTAAGAAATTCTGGGAGTTGAAGTTCTACAAGTCACAAAGGGCCATACAACTGATGAACCCTTAAATCTGTTAGGAAGAATAAATAAATTAGGAAACTTCAGGAGAGGAAGGGTAGAGATTGGAGAAAGCATGCAGACACCTAGCAAAGACACCTAGCATCAAGTGTCTCTAGAAAAGTGGCACCATCAAGTGCTCCTGTGAAAGGAAGAAAAGTAGCTCCGATTACCCTAGGGGGAAAAAGGGTGAGTGTTGATGATAGGAGATTCAATTCTCAGGGTAATAGAATCAGCCATCTGTATTCTAGACATTCAGTCTAGGGAGGTATGTTGTCTCCCTGGAGCAAAAATCAAACATGTGGCTGAAAACCTTACTAAAATAATCAATCCCAGATTACTATAGATAGTCCTTGACTTACAACCACAATTAAGTCCAAATTTCTATTGCTCAGTGAGACTGTTTTGTTCCATTTTATGACCTTTCTTGCCACAGTTATTAAGTGAATCACTGCAGTTGATAAGTTAGTAGCCCTATTGTTAAGTGTATCTGGCTTCCCCATTGACTCTGTTTGTCAAAAGATGGCAAAAAGTGATCACATGAACTTGGGACCCAGCAATGTTCATAAGAAAGAACCAATTGCCAAGCATCTGAATTTTGATCACATGATCATAGGCATGCTATAAAGGTTTAACTGTGAAAAATGGTCACTTTTTTCAGTGCTGTTGTAAAGTCAAGAACTACCTATACTCATTTCTTCTCATTCACATAGGGTCAAACAACACAACAACAATATTGAGAAGTTAGAAGCAGCTTGGGAAGAAAGTTAGGAGCATAATTGGTGTTTTCATCTGTACTTCCAAGGAAAGATCAACAACCAATGAGGTAATGAAGAATTTTAGGGATGAACTACTGGCTTAAGAATTGGTGATGCCAAGAGAAATTTGGATGGCTAGACCATTCTTTACCTATTTAAAGAACTTTTGGCAACAAACATGTAAATTTGAAGTACTAGCACATGAGGACAAGTATGTTATAGTTGGTGGAATGAAACTCATGACTGGAATGTACTATTGGAAGGATACAAACTGTTCAAAAGAAACAGACTTAACAAAAAAGGAGGTGGAGTTGCATTATATAAAAGAGGTCACCATATTTCTACAGAAAGGCACAAAACCAAGGATGAAAGCCTTCTTGAATCCATATGGGTTAATAGAAAAGGAGAAAGAAATTACATTGCCATAAATGTATACTACAGGCCAACCAACCAAGCAGAAGAAATATATGAACTTTTTGCTAATTAACGAATTAATAATGTATATAGAAAACATATCACAATAGTAATAAATTTATTTTTTAAATACATTTTTAAAAGGACAAAACCCTCACCAAACTAAAATGCCCTGAAGATGCCCCAGTTGGAAAATTCATGTCAGCTGCATAAATACATATTCAAAACATTCCAAGGCATAAAATAGCACCAAGTAAAATATTAGAACAGAGATTCATTTTAAGGAATGAGGAACCATGTCTGTATGCTTTAGTCAGAGAAAGAAGGGCTAAATTTATCTGTTAATTTATTCACAAATTAATAATTTAGCCAGTTTGGCTAACACTCATGCTGAGTTTGCTTACTGTTCCCTCTTAATTTCTAGCACAACCTGTCAGTTATAATGTAGAGGTGAATCACTAGGACATCTACTATCCCTGCTGCACCCTGAAATATATGATATTGTTTTCAATATCAGGCAACTGCAGGTTAAAGAATGAATTATTGTTTATGGTAGGAATAAGATTGTCTTAACTGCTAAATATAATTTTGTAATTTTAATTCCAAGTTCCCCATTCTGTACAAGAAAACTTTACATAATAGAAGATCATGGCTTTTCCTCAAATGTAATAATGTTATTTTAAATTTAAATTTTCTAGTTAGAGTAGAATAACTGGCATCAATATCAGTGTGTTGTAATTTTGCCACATTGTCATCTTTATATTCATATTTGCTTTTGTATTTCCTACCCACCACATCTCACTACAGAGCATATGGACAATGAAAACATAAAATATATCCACACAAAACATGAGCAGTGATCAAAAACAAGTTAAACAACACACTAGCAGACCTGTTCAATTAAAATAAGAAAAACATGAATGAAGTTTTCAGTAATAACACAGGTGTAGAACATAGATACACTCTGTTATTTTTCATTTAAATAAATAAATTTTACAGGATTATATTTCTATGTTAGTGAAAGTAAGTGAACTTTATCTCAATTCCGATTCCTTATTATATGGAATAGTATGTTGTAGGAACAGCATATTATATGGATGCCAAGTCTAGGCTACTAAAATCTGGACAACCATTGGATGTCAGGAAGCAGTTAGGATTCTGATATGTTTTTACCAGCTATTTGTGGTAATTGTAAGCCATCCAAAGTCATTTGCTGAGATGGACAGCTATAGAAACCAATTAATCAATCAAAATAAATAATTACATACATACATAAAGTGGTGAAATCCTCCCCACCAGTTCGCTGCATGCACATGTGCAGTGCGTGACAAATGCATGCTGTGTGCATGTCCAGTGTGCACCAAATTCACACTGAGTGCACATACATGTGCAATATGCACCATACACACACTATACGAAGAAAAAGGAGGTTTGGGAAGGTAAGTAGAACAACGAGGGGGTGGAACAGCTGTGCTGCTCGATTCACTAGAAAGCAGGATTTCCTGCTTTCTAGCTATTTTAAATTGTGTGGCATGGCTGATCATCAGAAATACCAGTTCAGACCAACCGGTAGCTTTTTTTTACTACCAGTTCCCCAAGCCAGTAGCTTTTATCATTACCGGTTCACCCGAACCGGTGCAAACCGGTAGGATTTCACCACTGATACATACATACATAAATGGTGTACCTATGCATTTGGTTTTCCTGTCTAAGTGCAGAAAAAGTGAAAAATAATCAGAAGTGGAACTTATTATATTTATTTTTTTAAAAAAATATAAATTGAAATTCTAACATTTAAAACACAGTACAAAAGTACAACCCTAACAGCAGCTTTTCTATATCGTATCTCTATCATAATAAACATATTTACAAAAGTTATATAGATTATATAGAGATATATAATCTCTAACTTAAATTACATCCTTATTCATATTATAATTACCTCTATTCACAGTTCAATTCCATATCCTATATTTCTTCAACAATTTTGGAACTTATTAAATTTATAGATGGCACCATGCAGGGGAGAATTGGGAACCCCTTGGAAGATAGATCCAAGATCAGAAGGATCTTGACAGATGTGAGCATTATGCCCTATTCAACAAGATACAGTTCAATGGTGAGAAAAGTAAGGTCCTGAATTTAGGCAGGAAAAACCGGAGTAGAATAGATGGTACCTGGCTCAACAGTAGTAATTGTGACAGAGATCTAGGTGTCATAGTGGACCACAATGTACTTTAGCAGCCAAAAATGCCAATGCAGTCCTGGGCTGTATCAACATAAGATCATGAGAAGTGATAATACCACTTTCTATTGCACTAGTAAGGTCACACTTGGAATACTAAATAGTGATCTTAGCAACATGATACAAAAAAGATGATGAGCCCTAGAATGTGGGCAGAGAAGAGCAACGAAGATGATAAAAGGTCTGGAAGTTAAATGGTATGATGAACAGTTGAGGATACTAGACATGCTTAGCCTATTGAACAGAAGGACTGGGTTCACTGTCCTTCTGTCTTCCAGTACTGTAAGGGCTATCGCAAAGAAGAGGGTATTTACTTATTCTCAATGCACCAGAAGACAGGAGAAGTAGTAATGGGTAGAAGCTTGTTAAAGAGAGATCCAATCTGGAAGTAAGGAGAAATTTTCTGACAATGAGAACAATTAATGAATAGAATAGCTTGCTTCCTGGAGTTTTAGGCGATCTACTACTCCATCAAAAATAGACTGAACAACTCTTTGACTGGGATGGTGTAAGGCTCCTCCCTTGAGTAAAGTGTTGGATTACAAGACCTCCAAGGTCTTTTTCTACCCTATAATTCTATGTTGTATACTCATTCCTATCTACTAGCCATCTGGTTCTTCTCCCCTGTGCACTCTGAATCTCGTTTATGGACTCTGGATCTTGCCTTATGGACCTCGAACCTTGTTTATGATTTGCAGACCTTGCCTTGTGGATTTGCCCCTTGTGAATTGGCTCTGATGATTTGGACTTGGCTTTAGTTTGTGGGACTGTGTTGCACTGACTGTGAGTGACTGCCTTTGGGAAAGTTATTGGCCATTGTAGAGCCATATGTAATGGAATAGATGAGCAATAAAGAACTTTATTGAAGCCTACATCTGCCTAGGTGACCTGGGTCATAACATCGATTCTGGAGAGGATGTGTAATATCCCTGGTCAAGCAACGCTAACATGCCATGTCCTGGATAGAAAGAAGTGAACTTTGTTAGAGAAAATGTATTTCTCTATAGCTGTGCCTATTAATGGATTTTGGAATGGACAGAAACATAAGCCAGTCAGAGGGCAGCTAATGTGTTTGAATCTCCAGGGTCCTACCCTAACTGTCATAGTTAGCAGTATAAAAGAAGATTCTTGTCAGAAACTCTTTGCTCTTTGATATTCACTCGTGATAGCTATTTGGTCTCAGGTCTTAGCTCATAACTCTTCTAGGATCTTCTGTTAAACAACTGTGAGCAGTTTGGAAGTCTGTTAGAAGTGCAGTTCTGGTGGTTTATAATAATATTTCTTCTGAGGAAGAATAGTCATAGATAACATAGCTTAGAGAGAATAGATATAGATATAGATATAGATATATAGCTGACAGGATTAATCATAGTAACTAAGTGCTGTTTATTAATTGTATAGATATTGTTATGTTTTTATTATGTAAATAAAAACATTTACTGTTAAATGATTTAAAGGCTCATTTGTTAAAGTAGAAATTCATAGAGACAAAGGTTCATGGTTCATTGATTTTATTAACCTCCACAACAAACTTCCAATAATCTTTTCCACTGATCTCACCACTCTCCGCACAGTGTTCCTATCCAAAGCAGTAATACTTTCAAATCAAACAATAATGCAATACAACAGGATGTTTTCAATCATTCCTGTATAAAAAGTGGTAAGGACGAGGAAGGAAGATGTGCTCTTCTCAAGCAATGCAGAAAATGTAGTTGCTGATGTTCCTGCTTCAGCAGTGTTTTACTGTTGAGCAACCAAATTAACATACTCATTTGCTGCACTCCCAGCAGAATGGGACAATTGATCATGGCCACAGGGTCTTGACCACTTCATCCTCGCCTCTCTGACCCAACTGTCTCTCTGTGGGCATTTGTCCCTGTCTGGCCCTCCATACCTCCCTACCCCAGGGGACTCACCACAGGCCTTCAGCCATGGCTGACTCTCCACCAATGCTATACCACCATGACTACTACTCTACAGGTTCTCCCATGCTGTCTATTTGCACCATGGCATGAATCTGCACAACCGATTTCCCCATGAGATTATTAGCCCCACTTGTGATACATCTGCTGGTGGAAGGTGTGGCTGGTGTGGCAGAGGGAACCGCAGCCCAGAGATGCTTTAAGGGGAAAATGGTGGCAGGCAGAGTAGGGGTAGGTGCTTGAGGAGAAGTGCCCTTGTTACTGTGGCATCGGGCAATAGCAGCAGGCAACACAGGAGACAATAGTAAAACCCTAAGCCCAGGGTGCTTGTATGGGGTAGTGTCTTCAGGTGATTTGGGTGAGCACTTGCAGAGAAGCGCCCACAAAATAATGACTTTTGTGGAGGTGCAGGAGGAATTTCTGGCAGGTGGAGTGGATGTGGGTACTTGTGGAGGACTGTGAGATTGTGGCCTCTGTGGAAGCACAGAGGGCACCAGTGACACAAGGGGTGGGTCAGCAGTAGGATCCTCAGCCTAGGGACATTTGAATGGGGTGCTGGCAGATAGGATCATGGCCTCTGTGCAGTGCAGGGGTGCCTGCATGGAGCATCAATGGCAAGCAGGTTGGGGGTGGAAGCAGAACTCTCTGGGGAGCCTGCATGGAAGTGGGATCATGGTCTCTATGGAGTGGGGGGGGGCATAGTAACAGGTGCAGTGGGGGTGGCAGATGGTAGAAATTGTTCATCAAGATAGAGGATTAGATTGTGGTGTGAATTGTAGCGCTCTACAAATGTAACATGAGATGCTATGAATTAATAAATTGGATAAATTAGTGAATTTCCACTCATGGTTTCTAGTCCTAACCTCAGGAGTTTCAGAGTTGACCCAATCAGCTAATGATAGTTTTCAAGTACTGGAAGACAGCTATCACATCATTCCTAATTCTTCACTAGAAGCCAACATTTGTTAAAAACAAATGTCAGACAAATCGTAGCACCTTCTTTAACAAAATGATTAAACTAGTGGATCATGCAATCATCGTGGATTTCATTAATTTGGACTTCAGTAAGGCATTTGACAAAATACACCACAGCCTACTTCTTGATAAGATAGCCAGTACCATCACCAGATGAATCCACAGTTGGTGATTGACTACAGTGTGTAGTCCTCAATGGAATTATATCTTCAGTACATGTACAATGCAGTACAGTACTGTACAGATACCTCCATGTACAATAGGATACTTCAAGATTCTGACTTGGGCCCAGTGTTCTTCAACATCTTCATCAATGATCTAGATGAGGAGATAGACGGGGAGCTCATCAAATGTGCAGAAAACACCAAGTGTCAGGACTGCCATCCAGCTACACCAACTATGCTTCGCACAATTGGCAATTGTGGGAGGGAGATGTGGGGAGGTAGAGGGGAGGCTGGGATGAGGGGAATATGTCATCCTGCCATAAGAGGGGGGAGGGGAAATGAGCAGAATAAACACAAATGAAGCATTAATTATTGTAAAGATAGTTCATATAGGATATTCAGAAGATGACAACTATGTATGTGATATAGTTAAACAGATTGGCCCTATAATTTTACTCTCCATTTACAAGCAATGAGACTTAGAAGTTAGCCTGAATTAAAGTTCAGGCTAAAAGTTAGCCTTAATTACATATTATGTATTCTTTTTTCTAAAAAAAAAATTAAAACTGTTCCAAGACAGTGATTTAAAAAGTAATTCATGCAGCATTTCAAAAAGAGGCTGTGCAGTTTCATTTTTCCCCACAGCAACTTTTATACATCAAATGTGACTTACATTTTAATGTCTACTTCTTTCTGGCTATTTTCATAAAGGCATGTTTATAAATTTCCAAATGATTGTTTTAGATGTATTTTTATTATTCTTCCCTTTTTCATTTGTTGTTACCAAGTAATAACTAGGGTATGGAATAAAATGAAATACAGCTGGGTACCCACTGCATCCTGTGAAGCAGGCTTCAGTGGAATTGATCTTTTTTATAGAACTCACATGCTCCTTGGTTTCCAGCCCTAATGCCTTAACCACCAGATCAAACTGATTCTCTGGGGGAATCTCAGGGATTAAGGGATTAAAAATATATTGGCTGAAAAAATATTTTGTAATACAGGAAAACATAAGCCCCTCAATTATGCTAGAAACCTGGGTTGGACTCTTCTTCCACCTACTTGATAAGATACTGTAACCACCACAATTGCTCTGCAGAGATGATTGTTGAAAGAAGGTAGTTAGCAACATTATAGAAGTCCATTGAGTGGCACTGTCCCACTCACATCCTCAGAATCATTACTTCCACCTAGCTATAACAGAGATCTATGAAGAAAGACAAAATAAGATAGGTAATGTCTCAAGTACTACAGCTTGTCCATTACTACAAACTACCATATGACAAGGATTCTAAAAGTATCTTTCTTTGTTTTAAAATAATATTTATTATAGTTTAATTTATTTGTATACTACCATGTTTTCCTGAAAATAAGACCCTGTCTTATATTTTTTGAACCCTGAAATAAGCACTTGGCCTTATTGTCATGCGCTCAAAAGCCCGATTGGGTTTATTATCAGGGGATGTCATATTTTGGGGAAAACAGGGTATTAAGTTTTTTTGAGGAAATTATTATCCTGAAAAACAAGATATGAAAATTTTAGCTTCTTTTTAATTCTTTCTAATTTAGAAGACATCAAGAAAAGCTTCAGAAAAATTGGTGTGAGAATTATCTTCAGCAATTCAGATTATTGGCATTTTAGAAAACATGCCAATTTTTTGTTGCTGAATGTTTCGATACTTCAATAGATTTCAAGCAGTTTCAGAAGATCTCAACAAATATGAAGGCATTTTAACATATTGCAACTTATTAATTATTGAGATGCTTATCATTTATCTCACATATTACCTCCATTTGCATAACCAACTTAAATCCTATACCAGTTTAACCACTCTGGGCATCTAATAAAGTAAGTTGGAGTATCCAATGGGAAGTCAACTCCTAAAAACATGCCTATAGTTTTGCTGTCTTCAAATTCTATACAGTAGTGGAAAAACCTCAAGGAAGGACATGACATAATCTATGATATGAGGCAAGATCATAATCAAACCTTTATTATAGCTGTTGGGCTGGATTGTTAAAACAATCAAGGATTGTTTTAACAGGGATGATGGAGATTTCATTCAGGAATTAAAGATCGGCTGCTGAAGAACTGTCAATCAATCAGAATAGAAATGGAAGGAACTTGTCCAATGCTTTGCACAGCAGACCCTATACCATTTCAGATAGTTGGTTATCCAGTCTTTTCTTAAAAACCTGCAGTGATGAAGCACCCACAACTTCTGAAGGCAAGCTGTTCCACTGGTTAATTGTCCTCACTGTTAGGAAGTTTCTCCTCAATTCCAGGTTGCTTTTCTCCATGACTAGTTTCCATCCATTGTTTCTTGTTTTGCCTTCTGATGCTTTGGAAAACATCCAAAGCATCAGAAGTGTGACCTCTTCTTCTTTATGGCAGCTTCTCAAATACTAGAATACTGTTATCATGTCACCCCTAATCCTTCTTTTCTCTAGACCCAATTCCTGCAACCATTCTTCATATGTTTTTGTCTCCAGGCCCTTAATCATCTTAGCTACTCTTCTTTGTACTTTTTTACACTTCGCACTGTGGTTTCTTGAAACATGTCACAAGATTGTGGCATGTCATAGAAACGAGTGTAGTTCACTGTTGAACTGTGGAATCTTTGGTGCTCTCTGATGGTTGCTTGCTTATAAACATTCATCACCAACTAGGTACATCATCATTGCTGCATATATTTCCCACCCTGCCTAATTCCACACTTTATCAAAGCCACCAACATTTATTTCCATAGCATGTGTGCTTATTAATCAAGTATTTGCTGGATTTAATCAAGTCCAATCGTGTTTATTAACTGCTATCGAATCCAATGGCTCCATATTAAACTAATGCATAAAGTAGATGAGATTTATTGAAATATCTTTGGGGAATGAGTAGCCAGGAGCTCATTATGATTTCTCCTCATTGGCATTTTATATTATCTATGCTAATTTAAAACATACATGATAGATATATCTTCAGATAAAAGCATTTTGTTATCATTCATGATTCAAATAGAAACCCCCAATAGTTGTGTTGCACCCTACTTTTCTAAACAATTAGAAAATTAAATTTAAAATTAAATTAAATTTAAAAATTAAATTTAAAAATTAACAAAATTATTTCTAATAGTGGAAAAAAAACTTAATTTGTTTGGGTTGTTTGACTTTCTCAGCACCATGAAAACTAACATTAAACTATGATACTGTTGTCTTTACATGGGAGGATGAAACTATGACTGGACTGTAGTGCTGAAAGAATATAAACTGTTCAAAAAGATCAGAGCTAGCAAAGGAATGGAAGGAATTGAATTATATGTAAGAAGTTATTACATCATTGTCATCCATTCAGCCATGTCTGACTTTCACCCACTGTATGGATCAGCACTCTCTATTTCCCTCTGTCTCACCCTGTCTCCTTCAGATCTGCCAAGGTCATCTCAGTGTCATCCTTTATAGTGTCCAGCTGGCAGGTATAGAGTGACTCTTCTCTTTTTTCCACTGATTACTCCCAGCATGATTGACTTTTTGAGTGAGTCAGTTCTCATGACGTCATCAAAGTATGACAACCTCTGTTTGGAGATCTTAGCTTTAAGTAATACTTTTGGTGAAGTTCAAGCTAGAACTTCTTTGTTTATTGTTTTTTTACACTCCATGGGATGTGAAATAATTGCCTCCAACACCAGTTCAAAGATGTCCACTCTTCTCCTGTCTGCCTTTTTCAGAGTCCAAGTTTCACAGCCATAAGGAGCCTTGGTGCAGTGGACTAAAGTGCTGGTAAGTAGCACTTAGCACTTAGCTGCCAGCTGCCTGCAATTACTGTGAGTTCAAATCTCACCCCAGGCTCAAGGTTGACTCAGCCTTCCATCCTTCCGAGATAGGTAAAATGAGGGCCCGGATTGTGGGCGCAATAAGCTGACTTTGTATAAAAAAGAACACTGCTTAGGGGGGCCAAAAGCCCTACTAAGCAGGTATATACAAAAGTATGAAGGCTATTGCTTAACGCATTGTAAGCCGCCCTGAGTCTCCGAAGAAGGGCGGAATATAAATCAAATCAACAAATAAATCAACAATAAATAAGTAGCAATTGGAAAAATCATTGCATTAACTAATCTGCATTTGGTTGTGAGGCTGATGTTTTTACTCTTTCAGATGTTATTCATGTGGATGTTATAACTGCTAAACATTGCAGTTCTTCCAAGTGCTATACTCCTTCTGATCTCAGGTTGCAGTCACTACTTTGGTTGATTTTATAGCCCAGGAAGATAAATTCCTGTATTGTTTTCATGGTCTCATTGTCAATCTGCACTTTGACCTGTGTGTTCTCTGCAGTTGTCATTATCTTTGATTTCCTGATGTTAAAGTACAGTCTAAACTTTTTTCATTCATTTTTAATTCTCAGGATTAGTCACTCCAGATCTTCCTTGTTTTCTGTGAACAATGTTGATCATCTGCATATTGGAGGTCATTGATATTTCTACCACCAATTTTAACCCCAAAGGTAGGTTCCCCCCAAATGTGCATTTCTTATAACTATTTCTGTGTAAACATTGAAAAATACAGTTGACAGGATGCCACCTCACCAAGTGCCTTTTTCAATTTTGAACTATTTTGTAACTCCATATTCAGTTCTTACAGTGTCTGCCTGATCAAAGTATAATGATTGAATGAGCTGGATGTGGTATGTTGATATTCCCAGTTCTTTGAGGAAGTTCCAGAGTTTCCAGAGAGTTATAGTCAACAGAGTTGACGGCTTTTGTATAGTCAATGAAGCACATGTAGAAGAGTTTTGGGTATTTCTATGTTCTTTCTAATGTAGATTGGTAATATGATAATGCATTCCTCTTCATTTTTGAAATCCTGCTTGTATAGGCAGTTCTCTGTTGGCAGTTGGATTCAACTGTTGGTGGATTATCTTCAAGAGAAATTTACACATGTGCAGTAACAAGGCTATGGTTCCATGACTGGAACAGTCTTTCATATCACCTTTCTTTGATATTAGGATATTGACCCTTTTTATTTCTTTTGGCTACTGATCAGAATTCCATACACTTTGGCAAAGCACAGTCAGTGCTTTTGTTGGCAGTGGTCTCAGCAACTCTGCAGGAATTCAATCAACTCCTGGGGTTTTGCAGTTAGGCAAGTAGTTGAGTGCCCACATTACCACCTCCTCCAGGATATCTCATTCAATTCCTCCTGCAAGGATGGAACTTTTCCATTTCTTTTGGAATAATATGTAGTCAATTTGGTTTCAATATTTTCCATTTGGTAAAGTCCAGATATATAATCACTGCTTGGGTGTTCAAACCACATGTTCATTGTGCTTAGCTGTTGCTCATGGCCTAGATGAATCAGAAGTTCACCTGCTTGTTTCGTTCACCAAATTTGCCTGTTATCCCTGTTTCTTCCATTTCTCCCACTTTTACATTGAAATCTCCAATAATACAGATAGTGTCTTTCTTTAGTGTTTGTCTCAGTTTCCTGAATTTCAGTGTAGAATTTTTTTTATGTTCTCTACTGAGTCCACAGTTTATACTCCACAGTGGGAGTATAAACTTGCAGAAGTGTCATGTTGCAAGGTTTCCCATTGATATTATTAGCATTATCCTGTCATTGTTTATTCAAAAACTTTTTTATGCAGTATGAAACCCACTCCTCTTCTTCTGATGGTATCATTGCCAGAGTGACAATTTGTCATCCAAAAGGTAAATGAGGGAACTAGAGAGTCAGTTATTCTGAAGTTAATTTTTATTGAAAAATGATGAAAGGATCGAGGGTTGAAGTTGAAGAACTTTGGGGAATAATGACCATGTCATACTGGAATTCTATATAATGCAGACGCAAGCAATAGGACAAAATAAAGCTACCATGTTTCCCCAAAAATAAGTGTATAATGACTGAATGAGCTGGATGTAGTGTGTTGATATTCCCAGTTCTTTGAGGAAGTTCCAGCACTTGGCCTTATTGCCATGAGCTCAAAAGCCCAATTGAGCTTATTATCAGGGGATGTCTTATTTTGGGGGAAACAGGGTAGTGTGTTAAACATTAAGAGAGCTGATTTCAACAAATGTAGAGAGAGCTTGGGAATGATTCCGTGGATGACATTCTTTTTTTAAAAAATATAATACTTCCATCTTCAATTAAACAGTATATCATCTGGGCACAAATATCTTTGTAAAATAATAATCAAAATTTACAACTATATTCATTACATCAACGTTGATTCTATAATATTAAAATGATAATATTAAACATAATAATCATGATATTTGCTTCTCTCTCTTAGCGTATCTTCTTTATTTCACTAATCTTTTTTCTTTTGTTTCCCTGTTTCTAACTTCCGTTTTTGTTATCTAACCATTGATAAAATAAGTCCCATGTCATATAATATTCAGTTTGTTCTCTTTCCTTAATTGCTAGTGTTAGTCTATTCATTTCTGCACATTCTAATATTTTTCTGATCACTGATCCTGATTCTCATTTGTGGGGATCTCTTCACTTTTCCAATTTTGTGCAAGTACGATTCTAGTTGCAGTTAGTATATGGATAATTAGATATTACTATATTTTTCAGGTAAAATTCCCAACAAGAATATTTCTGGCTTTAAATCAATACGCTGCTTAATCATTTTTTCCAGCCACATATGTATTTTTGTCCAATATTTTGTTGCCTTGACCATGTCCACCACATATGATAATACGACCCAGGTATCTGGAGGCACTTCCAGCATTTAGCCGACTTAACTTTCAACATCTTTGCCAACTTTCCATGGATGAAACTCTTACAGGGGGAAACAATTCAAGAAGCTTGGGAAATTCTGAAATTAAAGCCCAGTCTACCAAAATACCATTTTAAAAAAGAAAAAAGCAAGAATTCCAAGAAGAAATCAGCATGGCTGCATAAAGAATTCTCTGATAAACTGAAAGACAAAAGGTTAAGTATAAAATCTGAAAAAAAGGAACATATAACTAAAGCACTTTACCAGCATATAGCCCAAACCTGCAAAGATGAAATCAGGAAGCTAAAGCTCAGAATGAATTAAGATTTGTAACAAATGTTTTAAAAAACTTTTTAAAAATTATTTCAAAATTTAAAAACAAGAAAAAAATTAAGGAAACAATTGGAAGAAGGATGGCAAGGAAGTGATAGGCAACAGGGAGAAGGAGAACTGTTTAATTCATTATTTGCATCTGTCTTCACACAAAAGGAAAAAAATAGCCATTTTATAATGCCTTGATAGGACCACATTTGGGATATTGCATCCAGTTTTGATCAGCACAATATAAAAAGATGTTGAGACTCTAGAAAATGTGTATAGAAGAGCAACAAAGATGATTAGTGGACCGGACACTAAAAGATATGAACAGTTACAGGAATATGTTTACTGTAATGAAAAGAAAGACTAGGAATGACATGATAGCAGTGTTCCAATAGTTGGGGGATTGCCACAAAGAAGAGAGGGTCAACCTATTTTTCAAAGCACTTGCAGTCAGGACAAGAACCAACCTAGAAATAAGGAGAAATTTCTTAACAGTAAGAATGATCAGTGGAATGGCTTGCCTTCAAAAATTGTAGGTGCTCCATCACTGGCGGTTTTTTAAAAAGAGATTGGATAGCAATTTGTCTGGCATGGTATAGTGTCTCTTGCTTGAGCAGTGGTTTGGACTAGAAAATCTCTCTTGTCTCTTCCAACTCTGTTATTCTGTTATCTGTTAAATGAAGATCCATATTTTTTTTAAATAAAAATAATCCTCTTTATAACAATTCTTACTTACTGCATACATTTTAAGAAAAATGTAAGGCTATTGCCTGATAAAAATTAAATTAATGTAGCCAATAAAAATGATAGCTCAAGTTGGTTTTTATGAATACTATTTTAGGATTCATAATGCAATTAATGAATGAGGGGGAAAAAACCTGGAAACTAAATAATATGAAGATTTAACCACACAATTAGTAGAACATGATTTATATAAGGATCCATAATTCTCACTAGAAATGAAAATTGTAAGTTTAAGGATAAAGATATACAAAATGTTCTGTATTAGGTTCATCTAACTCTGGGATATTCTATTTTCCTTCAAAACAGGCTAGCCTGGGGAAGGACCATGTATTTGTGGAAGTCGATTATCTAGACATAGAATGCCATTATAGCATTCTAACATCACATCTTTCCCTTTCCCTTTGGTTTGTAAACTCACTTATTCATATACCGTTAGATTGAATAATATGGTTTAACAGTCATTTTCTTTAACTTTCAATCATCTCCCACATAATACTGCCCTATTTTATTGCCTAATAGTTAAATTTATCTCTCTGTGTAATTTTCTGCTTTCAGTACAGCTAATCAGAAGCTATTAATGAACTGCCATTAAGGCTGCCTGGCTGCAGAGAGTAGCAGATGAAAGCTTCTGTGGGAGCCTGATTTACAGACATTAAAATGGTATGTATTGGCTTACTGCTGCTTCCCAGTGGGAAACCTCACTTGTAATTCCTTTGCATTCAGACTCAGCAGGAGAAGATTGACAGGACTGAAGATCATGTCAACAGAGCTGCTGTGAATGTTGAAGAGGAAACCAAAAACTTGGGGAAGGTAGGACTCTTCCCCTGCTGATCAATCAATGGTATTCGGCCTCCTAGCAATCTTCTATATTAACCCCATTGATCTGCCTGTCTTTACTGCAAAGAAACTAGCAATTAAGGAAATAAGAAAGAAATGACACATAGGTGGTAGGGGGAGGACAGCAAAGGAAATCAATTTTTCTCATAGTGTTCTGTCACAGCCAAACTGCCAAAAAAGAACTTCCTTTGCTTAAAGCTTCCTCGTAAGAATGCTCTATTTCTGCTTCTAATGGAATATCACAAAATTAGCAAAGGGTTAAACTATTGGCACACCATGAAATATGAAAGCCTGACAGTGTGAAACATTAGATGAAAACCCCAATAACTAACAAAGAGGAAGGGGCTATCGACAATCCTAATTTACCTTCTTGGAAGGTATTAAGAACATTGGGCTTTCATTCCCAGCAAATAAATGATAGGAGGGTTATTTTCCTCTCATAGTGCATATACCAATAATATTGTATTACAAATAGCTCTGGAAAGTGGTTCCTGTCCACACTTCTTTTCCTTTCTGATAAAAGTTTGGAATAAAGCTTGTTTACCAAAAAGCCTTTGAAGCCCAATTCTTTGATACAGAGCACATTAAAAGGATGGAGTATTTGGATTTGATTAAAACAAAACACTTACCATAGAGTGATAATACGTCATGAGGAATTAAAATAAGGAAATCATTCTAGGCTATAGTTAGTCTATCTTTTGAGGCAGCTGCTTTATGTCCTAAGCAAGCTTGGTACTACAGTCACTTAGAGAGATAGCAGAGTTATCTCTCCATACGATATTGAACCCAGCTCTGATTGTAGTGGCTATTCCATAAAGTCCACTAGCATTGAGAGGACAAGCACTCACCATTCTTTTCCACAACATTTTTTTTGCAAACCATTGAAAACTGCTATATTTAGACTACTGTAAAATTGTGTCTCCAATTTTAAATCAGAGAAATAATATGTATATTTTACTTTTCAAAAGTTTGGCAATTCTGAGTTGGATTCAGAAGTGTCCTAGTATGAATTATCTGACCTTCAGTTAACAGATACTCTTACAAATGAAAACTGGAGGCATGATTTTTTTAAAAAATATTTCCTATACTCCCATCCCATATCACATTTTATAAAACACTTTATTGAACATATTGCCTTACTTTTGATTCATATGAATAGATAAAAACATTCTGAATCAATTTAAAATCCTAATAAGAACTTATTAACAAGAACAAAAGGTTGAGAGTTTAGCTAATGCTTAACCATCCTCTGTTAAAGGAATTCAAAAGAGCTAATAATGCAGGAATGATTATAATCTTGAAGCACAAAAGTTAGGGGGACTTGGTAGATTCTGACTAGTTTGAAAATTGTGTATAATATCCTATAACTTACTTTTCAAAAGTTTGGCAACACTGGGTTGGATTTAAAAGTAACCTACAGTATAATGAACAATAGGTAGTTGAAGAGATATTCAAACAAACAATAAGTGGGACTCCATCATATAGTTTTTAGTGGAACTATGTTTATATGGAGAAAGGTATGCAGTGAGAGATTTTTGTCCCAGGCCCAGTAAGCATTTTTTAAAAAATGAATTAGGTAAGGGGATAGAAAAAATACTTAACAAATTTGCTAACTTAATCTCAAGGTTTGAAAAGATCAGGATAAATTTGAACACTGAGACTTTTCCGCAAAATGTAGTTCACTGGCAAGAATGTAGGGTTCTGTATTGAATTACATGTTTATCATTTGTGCACAATTCTAGTTCAAAATTAGTCTTACAGTATTCAAAACCATAAATTATTTTAGTTACATTAAGCCTCTCTAACAATTATATACATGAGAACCATTGATATACCACATTCTTTTCATTTAATTTCAACTCCCTTTAAAGCATCTTCCAAAACCAAGATCAAATCATTCGCAAAAGCTTATAATTTACACATCTCTTTTTGAACTGTTACTCCCACAATCTTCTAATCCTGCCTTATATTTCTATTCAATACTTCAAACACCAAAATCAAGAGAAGGAGCAATTTATAACGCGTACTAATATTTCAAATAATCTTGATTCAATCCCTTTGTTAATGCAATATAGGATTATGTTGGCTTTTTTGGCTTCTGCTGCACATTGCTAGCAAATATTTAAATGATTGTCCATTAGGACTCCAAGATCCCTCCCACAGCAACTGCTATTGAGCCAGGTTAAATCTAATCTGTACATGTACATTTGGTTTTTCTTGACTTGTTCCTTTTAGTATTTTACAAAGTTTTGTTAGCTTTCTGTGAATATGTGCCTTCTGTATAATCTAAATCAATTTTGACCATTTTATAAAATTCTCCCCTGAATTCATATCTTCCACAGGTTGAAACAGAAAAGTCAAATCCAATTTATCATGTCTTCATCTAAAAAGATCAATGTGTCTTATTTTTCATTACAGTGTCCCAAATATTCTGTTGGGGCAGTGGTTAAATATAGTGCCCACAACCTGGAGTTCGATCCTGACAGGATTCAAGATTGACTCACTCAGAATAGAGCTGGAAAGGACCTTGATCTTCTCATCCAACCCCCTGCTCAAGCAGTAGACCCTATACCACAAACTCAATGCCAAACTTGATTTTATTGACAATTTCATTGACATCTGCATCAGGGTTGTGTTTGACCTCAGGGGGCCAGGGTGAATGTGGCCAGGATGGGCATGGGCATGGCCAGTTCAATGTCACTCATGTTGAGGGCACCTGTGGTGGCCCAAGCACTCTGCCAGCGAAAACAAGCTCCCGAGCTCTGTTTTTACCTGCAACGGCTTGGGAGCTCTGTTTTCGCTGGCAGAGGCACCGCGGGACGGTCCTTTGCTGTTTCCAGGATGGACGCATGTGCCAGATCTAAGCACCCTGTGAGCCGAATCCAGGTCCTGGGTCTTGAGTTTCACACCCCATCTATATCATTTCAGACAGGTGGCTGTGCAGTATTTTACAGCCTCCAATGATGAAGCACCTATAACTTCTGAAGGCAAGCTGTTTCACTGGTTAATTGTCCTCACTATTGGAACGTTTTTCCTTAATTCTAGATTGCTTCTCTCCTTGAGTAGTTTCCATCCATTGTTTCTTGCCTTGCCTTCTGGTGCTTTGAAAATAATTTGATCTCCTCTTCTTTGTGGCAGCTCCATAGATACTGAAATACTGCTATCATGACCTCCCTAGCCCTTCTTTTCTCTAGATTGGCTATACCCAATTCCTGCAAAGTTCTTCATATGTTTTTGTCTCCAGGCCCTTAATCACCTTAGCTGCTCTTTTTTGCACTTTTCCAAAGTTTTAACATGTTTTTTGTAATGTGGTAAGCAAAGCTGAGTGCAATATTCCAAATGTGGTCTTAGTAAGGATTTATAAAGCAGTACTAATACTTCATGTGAATTTGATTCTATGCCTCTGTTTATACAAACAAGGTTGTATTAGCTTTTTTGGCTGTTGCTGCATATTGCTGGCTCAAATTAAAAGACCCAATTTAAAACCCAAAAATCAATAATATCAAAATTTAAATACCCCATTAAAACCAATCAAACTAGGCCGGCTTGTTGAAATAAGTAAGTTTTAAGGGCCTTTCGGAAAGCGCAAAGGTCCGGGATCAATTGAATTTCAGGAGGTAGCTCATTCCACAGGGCGGGAGCCCCCACAGAGAAGGCTCTCCCCCTGGGGGCCGCCAACTGACATTGCTTGGCTGATAGCACCCTGAGGAGGCCCTCTCTGTGCGAGCGTATTGGCTGGTGGGAGATTATCGGTAGCAGCAGGCGGTCTCGCAGATACTCCAGCCCTATGCCATGGAGCATTTTAAAGGTGAGAACCAACACCTTGAAGCGCACCTGGAAGACCACTGGGAGCTAGTGCAGCTCGTGCAGGAGAGGTGTCACGTTAGAGCGCCCTGTCACTCCCATAATCACCCGCACGGCTGCATTCTGGACTAGTTGGAGCCTCTGGGTGCACCCCAAGGGGAGCCCCATGTAGAGAGCGTTACAGTAGTCCAGGAGAGATGTGACGAGTGCATGGGTGACTGTGCATAAGGAGTCCCGACCGAGAAAGGGGCGCAACTGGCGCATCAGGCGGACCTGATAGAAGGCCCCCCTGGCCACGGCCGCCATATGCCCTTCCAAGGACAGCCATGAGTCCAGGAGGACACCCAGGTTGTGAACTCCCTCTGTGGGGGCCAATGACTCACCCCCAATAGCCAGCGATGGCACCAGCTGGCTATACCGGGACGCCAGCATCCACAGCCACTCGGTGGTGGAAGGGTTGAGACGAAGCCTGTTTCTCCCCATCCAGACCCGCACGGCTTCAAGGCACTGGGACATCACTTCGAGGGCATCATTGGGATGGTCAGGGGTGGAGATGTACAGCTGAGTATAGTCAGCGTACAGTTGGCAATGCACCCCAAAACCACGGATGATCTCGTCCAGCGGCTTCACATAAATGTTGAACCGGAGTGGCGAGAGGACCGACCCTTGTGGCACCCCGCAAACAAGGCACCTCGAGGTCGACCTCTGCCCCCCTGCCAACACAGGCTGCGACCGGTCGGAGAGATAAGAGGAGAACCACCGCAGCACGGTGCCTCCCATCCCCAAACCCTCCAACCGACGCAGCATGATACCATGGTCGATGATATCAAAAGCCGCTGAGAGAATCTAACAGGACCAGGACAGAGGAGCAACCCCTGTCCCGAGTCCTCCAGAGATCATCCACCAATGTGACCAATGCCGTCTCTGTGCTGTACCCAGGTCTGAAGCCGGACTGGCATGGATCTAGATAGACGGTTTCATCCAGGTACTGTGGGAGCTGTCACGCAACCACACTCTCAACAACCTTAGCAATGAAGCGAAGGTTGGAGACAGGATGAAAATTTGCCAAAACAGCCGGGTCCAGAGAAGGCTTCTTGAGGAGGGGCCTCACCACCGCCTCTTTCAAGGTGGCAGGCAAGAAACCCTCGCTCAAAGAAGCATTTATAATCCTCTGGAGCCAGCCTCGTGTAAGTTCCCGAGTGGCCAGTACCATCCAGGAAGGACACAAGTCCAATAAACATGTGGTTAAGTTTAATCTCCCCAGAATCCTGTCCACGTCCTCAGAAGTCACAGGATCGAACTCCTCCCAGATAACGTTCTCAAGACTGGCCTCAGTCACCTCGCCGGAATCTACCCAGTCAGAGTCCAAGTCTTCCCGAATCTGAGTGATTTTATCATGCAGATACTGTGCAAAATCCTCAGCCTGCCCTTGCAAGAGGTCCTCCCGCGCTCCCTGATGTAGGAGGGAGCGGGTCACTCTAAACAAGGCAGCTGGGTGATTAATGTTATAATAATATTAATAATATTTGTTACATTAATTGAATTTGTATAATCCCATTATTAATATACATATTTATTTTATAATTATTCAGTATATCAACGTCCCATTTTAATGCCAATAGTAATATTATTTAAGCATACATAGTAATACCATACTAAATGAGCCACGGTGACGCAGTGGTTAGAGTGCAGTACTGCAGGCTACTTCTGCTGTTCACTAGCTGCCAGCAGTTTGACAGATTGAATCTCACCAGGTTCAAGGTTGACTCAGCCATCCATCTTTCCAAGGTCGGTAAAATGAAGACCCAGATTGTTGGGAGCAATATGCTGACTCTGTAAACTGCTTAGAGAGGGCTATAAAGCACTATGAAGTGGTATATATGTCTAAGTGCTATTGTTAAGTGCTATTGCTATCCCTTGACCGCTAATCTTTCCATCCGATTATTACTCATATTCTATCATATAAAAATTATGTTAATATTCCCTCTATTTCTTATTTCTGCCTCTATTCCAAATTCTAGTCAAGTCATCATTATTTATCCTAGTGTTAGTACATGTTTATATTCCTTCATTATTGGTTGTTCAATATTTCAATACACCATTCTAATGCCAATCATCATATTATTTGGACATACATAATAATACTATCTTTCAAAAAGAAAAGAAGAAGAAGAAGAAAATATTTCCTTTTTATTCTCCATCTCTTGCCTGTTTTGATACTTCAATTCTTATTTATTTTTTAACTTGCCTCCCATACTCGTCTCTTAGATCTTTATCTGTATCAACACCTACATCGTCACTATTCAATCTGGGTATTTCTCCCATCTCTATCCCCCTAAGCTCCAGGTCTCCAAAATATCCACCCAAGTCCCTATCTCCCTTTCAAAAGTATCTTCCAGCTTATTGGATTCCATTTTTAAGTCACTTAAAGTACTTTTTCCTTGGTTTATTTCATCAGTCATTATTATTTTTTTTGTCATCTTTTCCTTCTCGTCTTCTTGTTTTACTTGCTGATTTGTCTTTTCTGATTTTCCCTCTGTTCTTTCTATTATCTCCTTTCTTTCCTGGATTCTTTGATCTTCATTCATTATCAGTTGTAAGATATTTTCCATTTTCCCATTCATGCCTTCCAATAAGTTCCGTGTTTCTCTGTAATTCTTTGTCATAGCATTCCTAATGTCTTGGAACATCAAGCCATTTCTGCTGGAGTCCCACTCATCTCCCCTTGGTAAAGCCTCTTGTTTTATTTTAATAAATCACACTCTTACCAATGGTCCAGAAATCAAGTCTGACATTGCTCCTCAAAATATTCAATAATAATTCTTCACATCTCAGGGTTATTAATCCATTCCATAGATAGTCCAGGCAACTTTCTAAAAGTCAAAAGTCACTTTACTTTTTTTAAGAGTCTTCCTTATTCTCACAATTGAATCTCCAGTAACCATGAAATAGATATTTATAGAACATTAAAAAATCACCACAATCCTCCAAACAGGGATTGTTTGGTTCTCTTATCAAAAATTTCCCAGTCTTGTTGGGGTATGGTAGATTTTCCATTCACCAGTAGATGGAGCCCTCAGTTTAGGTTTCAGTGTTGTTTCAAATGTAACAAATTAATTAATCCTAGTTTTAATTCAGTTTATGAAAGCAAAATTGGCTATTCAGGTAGATAGTTCCAGCATTTTACAATGCCTTTCCAATACAACACCTAGCCAGTTTAAACAATTCAATTTTCTTTATTTTTTTTAAAGAACGTCTTTAGCTTTTCTCCCCTTAATTTCTTTCTTTTGGGTCTAGGATTTTTCTCTCTATAGTTATTTGCCACTTTAACAATTAGATCTAAGAGTCTCTTTTCCTGGATTTTCTCTTTCTTTCCCCCCCTTTTAAGATTAGGGTCTAAATAAAAAAGGAATTTTCTCACGCAGCCCCAGTCACTGTTCATCTACATTGCTCCTGCACATTTTCTTTGTTGCCTCAGCTATCTCAGCTTCATGGCAGCCATGATGGCTACCGCTTCTCCTCGTCGTTGAGGAGAGGTATAAAGCCCTGGGTCGGACGGAAGAGTTGCAGCTCTCTGTGACCTGCAGGATGTCCCTCTTTTCTTCACTGCCCCTACAGGGTGGGTTTAGCTCCTTTTGGAGTTCTCCAATGGGGAGATGTCTGCATGGGAGCAGTAGACCTGCTCTTCATGTCCAATCCCACTGTGACATCAGCTGGTTCTGAGATCACAACTGCCAACTCCTTCAGAACTCTGAGATGTAATCCATCTAGTCCTGGTGATTTGAATTCATCTAGAATGGATATTATTTTTGACATTTGTTGCAACCCTTAGTTCATTTTTCGTTCATTCTGAGCCTTAGCTTTCCTGAATTCATCTTTGCAGATTTGGGATATATGCTCATATTTTTCCTTAATTATATGCCCCTCTTTCCACTATTTATATTTGTCCTTTTTATTTTTCAATTTGTTAGAGAGTTCTTTATGGAACCATGTTGGTTTCTTTTGGGATCTCATGCACTTTGCCCCTACTTTTAAATTACTAGATTAATATAAAGGTAAATGCTTTAAAGAAGGAAAAAATTTACCCACCCCCCATCAAGTTAGTAGATGTATGTATAGTTGCTTTACAATGCTATCATACTATTGCAGCAAGTTTTACAAACACCATGCAATCACTAGTCTGCTTGTGTAGGGAATCCTCATCAAGATTAGCTCTCAGACATAAAGATCATACATTTTACAATAGGCTTGCTTGAAAATCTTCCACTGGATTCTTAAAGGATACATAATTGAACAAATCTGGGTTTTTTTAAAGCTCTTGGAGGTTATGATATAATTATTTAGGGATGTACCATCGTTCTATCTCTCCAGTTTATCTGAATGCTCAAATCAGAAGCAATCCTTTTTTTCTTTCTCTCTAGAGAAGCCTAGTATATATCAGCTGCTTTAAAGGTTTTGGAAGACAGGATGATGGTACAGCTCTCTTGTGGAAAGCAGTTAAAGCCTGATGTCAATTGTTAGAAACTGGAGAAAGTTCAACCTAATTTCCCAACAAAGTTTTTTTTCCCTTGGGCTGACTAATTGGAGAGAGGGTTAATAACAAACAAAACAGGAACATGTCAAAATGCCCTCGGCTCTTGGCTAAAATCTTACCTTGACAGATAATTATTAGTCTTCTTGGAAATTCAAAATAAATAATAAATTACATAAACTGGGATTCTCAAATAAGATGCTAATGCACTGGAGCAGGCAATGGTAGTTCATAAACAAATGATATTGGCACAAAATTACAAGCAAAATGTACCAATATGTTACTTAGAGTTCCATTGGAGCACAGAAAACAAGTTTCTTTACACTGTTGCAATTTAATATCTTAATATGAGCATTATTGGAGGGTAAATATTGCTAAAAGACTTTGCCTCTTCAAAAATGGAAGCATAGTATCATCGGCTCATAATTTGCTGTAATGTTGTTTTTACCAAGAAATTCACACTGTTTCCAATGCACAACAGATTTCCTTCTGACTGTGCCTGAAGATTCATCATACTGCTGCACACTTATCACTATTAAATGTTTCAAAATAATTTCTTTGGCCATTTTTCTTACAAATGTTCTTTTCTACAAACTGTTAGCAATCAGCAACTGATTGCTAACAGTTAGTTCTTTGACTAACTGTTAGCAATCAGTATGTACAGGTATAGTGTACAGGTCCACTTATCACCACAAATGAGCCCAAAATTTATGTTGGTAAGTGAGAAATTTATTTTGCCTCATTTTACAACTTTTCTTGCCACATTTGTTAAGCAAATCACTGCAGTTATTAAATTAGTAACATGGTTAGTTGTTAAGTGAGTCTGGTTTCTCCATTGATTTTGCTTGTCTGAAGGCTACAAAAGATGACCCCAAGACACTGCAATCATCATAAATATGAGTCAGTGGACTTCTGGTGGCTCTGCGAACGCCGATGGAAGCTTCTTTAGGAGCTCCAACTCCAAGATTCTGTTAGCCGCTAGAACAGTGAAAATCAGCTGTCTAGTGGCTCGAAACTCTTCCCCTGGGAAAAAGGAGGAGAGAAGAGCAGAAGGGTTTGGGTAGAGCTCCCCTAGACCCCCAGGCTTTTTTTTTTAAAGACTGGGGATTGCAGAGTGAGAGTTCCCTGGAAGCCCTTCAGCGCTCCGGATCTGAGAATTTCATACTCAAGAGTTGAACTTTTGAATACCAGACAGTGGACTTTTAATAACAAGCAGCTTTCTGGGACTATTCCTCCCTTCTTTTCAAATGTGGAGGAAGTTCTGACTGAGGGAATGGCAGTTAACTTTTTTGGCCAGGCAGTAATAAAGAACCAGAAGAAAAACAAAAGGTGGAGAAGAAGGGGCAAGTGAGGAGGCATATTACAAAGACTCAGAAAGCATGGGGTAAGGAAATCTCCCCTCTCATCCCCTCGCTGCAGTTAACTAAGCTTTGCTCATTTGAAAATAAGTTAGACAAACTGCTACTTTTAAATAGGAACAATTCAGACTTCTAATTCAACAGCCCTCTGCTTCATTGAAATATGGCTAAATGATTTGATTAATGATAGTTCCTTGCAAAGACCCAGGATTTCAGATTCAGAGAGCAAATAGAATTGCAGAAACATCTGGTGAAAAGAAGGGCAGATGTTTTACATTAACAACTGATGGTGTAAAAATTTCACTGCAATAAATAAATTTTTTGATTTGGACTTAAGAGACACTATTCATTAATTGCCTATCTTATTATGCTCCCTGAGAGTTTTCTTCATTTATGCTAACAGAGGTCTACACACCACTTCAAGCCTGCATAAACAAGGCACTGCAAACCTTAACTGACCAAATTCTGTGGGCTGAATAGAGATATCCAGACTTCTTACTCATTATATTAGGAGATTTTAACAGTGCTACCCTAAACCAACAGCTGCCAAGATATATGCAGCATGTCAACTGTCTCACCAGAGGCAAAAATATTTTGGACCACTGTTACTCAACAATAAAATATGCCTATCACTCTCTACCAAGAGCAGCTGTGGAATACTCTGATCATTGTATGATTCACCTTGTACCTGTTTGTAAACAAAGACTTAAAATCACAAAACCAATAATTAAAACAGTGGAATCTTGGAGGGGCAAGTTAAAGCTACAGACTTGCCTCAACTGCACAATTTGGAGCATGTTTGAAGCTGCCTCAGAGGACTTGGGTGAATTCACTGCTACTGTGATATCATGTTAGTTTTTGTAAGGACTTCTGTGTGCCAACCAATGCTGTACACATCTACAGCAATAATAAACCTTTGGTTGACAGCTAAGCTCAAACATCTATACCATGCCAAAGAGGAAGCTTACAGGAAAGGATCAAGAAAATGTTGTACAATTAGGCAAGGAATGTATTAACAAGGGAGATCAGGGCAGCAAAGACAAGCTACTCTGAAAAGCTGAGGAATCGGGTCTCAACAAATAAACCAGCAAATGTGTGGAAAAGCCTTAAAAATATGACTTCCATTGGTGAAGAGAATTGGTAATTGGCAGATAACCTGAATGTGTTTTACTGTTAGTTTGAGAGGCCTTCACTGTCAGATACACCACAAGCAGCCTAGTTTCCTACACCTGACTCCATTCTTCTAGGCCCTCTATCTCTGGTGATTACAGAAAAGATTTGAGAGGTCTGTTTCAGACAAAAGTCTGGAAATGCACCAGGACCCGACAGGATAACTTCTTCCTGCTTGAAAGTCTGTGCTGATCAACTGGCCACCATCTTCACCAATATCTTTAATAAATCACTGGATATGTGTTATGTCCCTTCTTGCTTCAAACCTTCTATCATCATCCCGGTGCCCATAAAAGGAACTGAATGATTACAGACTGATTGCTCTAACATCTGTAGTTATGAAAACCTTCAAAAGATTAGGCTGGCCATCTGGAAGCCATAACATCTGCTGCTAGACCCCTTGCAATTTGTCTACCATGCAAATAGATTGGCAGTTGATGCTGTCAATATGGCAACTGCATTACAACAACTTGAATCCCCAAAGACCTTTTTGGGGATTCAAGACAAGGGACCCTTTCGTAGACTTCAGCTTAGCATTCAACACCATCATTCCAGAAACCCTTCTCTTTAAATTGACTCAGCTAGCTGTGCTTGACCACACCTGCAGATGGATTATAAGCTTTCTAACAGATAGGAAGCAGCAGGTGAAGCTAGAGAAAGTCATATTGAATACCTGTTCTGTTACCACAGGAGCCTTCCCAGGGCTGTAAGTTCTCTCCATTACTCTATTCTCTCTGTATCAATGACTGCATCTCAAAGATCCCTCTAAAGCACAGGTGTCAAACTCGCAGCATCATGTTGCTGTCATGTGATATATTGTGACATTTTCCCCCTTTGCGGAACTGGGGTGGCGCATCTGGCCCGAGGGCCACCAGTTTGATACCCCTGCTCTAAAGTACTGAAGTTTGCAGAGGATACAACAGTCATTGGTCTCATTCGAGACAATGGTGAGTCTGCATATAGACAAGAGGTAGATCAATTGGCCTTGTGGTGCAGCTGGAACAATCTGGAGCTTAACACTCTTAACATTGTAGAGATAATAATAGATTTAAAAGCAGCTCTCCTATTCTACCACCTCTTATAATTTTAGGCAACACGGTATCAACAATAGGGATCTTCAAATTTCTAGGTTCTATTATCTCCAAGGACTTGAAATGGACATCTAACATTAGAACCATCATTAAAAAAGTACAACAAAGAATGTTCTCCCTGCGTCAACTCAAAAAAGCTCAGATTGCCCAAGGATCTGCTGGTACAGTTCTATAGAATTATTATTAAGTTTGTCATTTGAACTTCAATAACTGTCTGTTTTGGCACAATAAACAAAAGGACAGGTAGACTTCAACCGATAGTTAGAACTGTATAAAAAAAAATGTAACCAATCTGCCTTCCATTGAGAATCTATACATTGCACAAACTAGAAAGAGATCTGAGAAAATATCTACAAACCTCTCACATCAACTGTTTCAATTTCTCCCCTATGAATGCTGCTATAGGGCATTGCATGCCAAAACAATTAGACACAAAGATGCCATCACTCTAATGAGGAACACCTAATTCCCACAGCACTATCTTAGGCCTAAAGATATTTATCCATGTAGTACGGTTGTATTGATATTCTTCTCATCCTTCCTACTACCGTCTCCTATTGGTATCTATCACTTGTTGTTGTATATGTACCTGTGATTGTAACTGTGATCTATGTACCTAACTTTGTTGTTTGGATGTACACTTAAAGTTTATGTATGGAGACAAACTCTTTGTGTGTCCAATCACACTTAGCCAATAAATAATTTCTATTCTATTCTATTCTATTCTATTCTATTCTATTCTATTCTATTCTATTCTATTCTATTCTATTCTATTCTATTCTATCCTAATTTCTATTTTTATTCTACTCTACTCCTACTCTTATTTCTATTCCCTGGAAGCCAAGAGCCATCAAGCCATTGGTCTATACCTTCCCCATAGAAACACAGTTCCCTGACCCCTCCAAAATTTCTATGTGGAGTAATCTTATTATATTTAAAGGCAACTGGTATTCAATTCAAAAAAAATTGTGAATTTTATCCTGTTCTGTTATTTTCCTGGTCCCATGTATATTGTGAAGAGTTGCTCTGGAATACCCCCTGCCTGTGTCTTTCAGCAAAGGAAAGACAGCATGTTCTTTCCTTACAAAAGAATAAACCTAATTATAAAAACGGTAGAAATTAGTAGATATGTGCAAACAAGAAATCTGTTTTCAGGTGATAGAAGAGTCTGCCTTAAGATGTAAGAATTCTTTTATACCTGAATTCTGTATTCTCCTCGATATGCTTAAAAAGAAAAAGAAAAGGCATCTATGGTATTCTATGTGGTTTATTATTCCAGTGAGATTTAATATTTTCCTTAATGTTTTCTTTTGACATTCTTTCACCAAGTTAGCCAAATCCAATCCGTTGAATTCACATCATGTTCATGTTGCGCTTTTTAAACTGTTTTGAATATATATGTACTTTGAAATTATTCCATTGTTTTAATGGATTGTGACTAGACAAAAAAACATGAAAACTTAGCTGAGTGTCAAATGACATTTGATGTCAAATGTCAGTTGAATACGCCTTTAAAAATCCTACAGCGCAAGCAAAGAAAAGGTTTGTTTTTATTTTCTTTCTGCAGGACATGCTTTTTCTAAGTGAGACAGGCTAAGACTGAGCAGTGACAGAGTGATGTTATCAACTGTATGTAGTTGGAAATTGATTCTTCGTCACTGAAGATTTAAAAAGTGGCTTTGTTGATTTTCTGTTGCTCTGCTGAGAAATGATAAGAAATAGCACTACTGTTTTGTTGCAGTTTGCAGCTATAAGTTTTTTGGGGAAAATGGGAGTTGCAAGAAAGGAGCTTTGGGCTATGTGCAGCTCCCTGCCTGTCCCCTTCTGCTTTAGAGCAGCACTTAGCAGTCAAATATCTATGCTTTAAACCATCTCGTACTGTTTGCATAATTAAAATAATCAGAGAACATGCTTTTATACACATTATTTATCTAAGATAGATTTATATATCATGCTAAGTCAAAAATAAATTACATTACAAAGGAGCAATGTGAAACAGGCTCCAAACAATCTATTACTTAAACTTTAGAAAAGGAACCTAACAGAATATTGCCAAGTATTCTTTCTTTATCAGTTTCCTTTGATAATCTTGGAGTCTCTGCAAACTCCAACTTTAACAAAATAAAAAATAAAAATAAATAAACAATTAAAAGGGAGAGAGGGAGGGAGGGAGAGAGAGATAGATATCTTAAGAAAAGAAAATGTCTCCAAGAAAATTTTGTTTTGTCGAATTTGAGGAAGTACTACTTGCCAAATAAACACATTCTTACTCTAATGTCATAAGGATTGATGAAGCACACTGCATTCTGAGGACCACTATGATCTGTTTCTTTTATTTTAATGGAATTCTTTGGCAGCACAGATTATGCAGCAAATGCAATGGAATTTGTCTATTCATTTGCAATATTCTATAGAGAATGAGATACCCATTTAAAGTCAAAATAATTATTCTTCCTAGTATATTTAGAAACATTCCAACTTTAATAAATTTGTTTCGGTATTTGCAATTAAAATATTTTAACAATACTTCAAATGAGAGATCGATTTAAGTTTTCCCAATTGAAACAAAACCATCAGCTTGCCATTAACAGAACTTACTGCTCTCCTAGACCAACTTTGCCTAGGAATAAATTTGAAAAAAAACTCACCCAAAATTATAAATCACATGCATGTATTATATACACAAGTTCATATATGTGAGTATACAATGTACTTCCATGTGGAAAAAAACAGATGGAGTTTCAGTTAGTGTGACCATTGTAGTTATGATCTACATGGGTAGTATTTTTGCAAGTCATATAACTTCGATGGCACTGAATTTAGAATTTGACACATATACAACTTCACTGATTCACCTGGTCTGTAACAAAGCTGAAGTTTTTCGTATTTATGCAGTTGTCAGATATTGCAATTCAAATATGTATCAAGGGTGTGAGATCTGTAGCTCTTCGGGTAGTGCTGAAGTAGACATTCCAACATCCTTTACTATAAGCTATTTGCAGGGCTATTTGCTGGCAACAGTGGTCCAGCGATACTGGCAGTGTAGATTCTCAATCAACCAGATCATAATTGTCTCAAAGGTGCTTTTTCAAAACACAACTGGATTTTTTCCTTGAGGAAAAAGAACAAAATATTTTGCTTGTCATCCAAGAAGCTTCATCAGTTTTCATCACAACTGAAAAAGCACCTTTGAGATAGCTAGGACAGCCTGAATAAAAATTATTTGGAGATCGAAGTTAGATACCTACTGTCATTTAACATTTGAAAACATTGGTATTTTTCAACATAAAAACTCTGATATCAAAAACATAGCTCTGTTGCAAAGTGGAAGGGGTAATTTCAAGGGCAGAAGACAAAACTAAGTGCAGCTAACCAACTAGCCTATGATGTCATATTAGACAAAATAGAATATAAATATTAGACAAAATGTATGACTTTGCATATATTTATTTACAAACACGTAAATAAATGATGTACGCCACTTATTCACCAGACTGTTCTTTATTCTGTTTTTTATATTAATATTAAATGAAAAGCTTATTGCTCACTTTTTTAAGCAGATGTATAACAAAGAAACATTGTGATCTCTTGGGGGGGAAAAAAGAAAGGTTTCCAAAGTCCAACTTTTTCCTTTTTTATTCAATAGTTAGCTGCATGGGTTTTAGTAGTTCACAACTTGTGAGTTACAGTCTGAGATACAGGCATCAAAACTAAAAAATATTTTAAAAGGCTAAAATTTTAATTTTTAAAAATCTGGGTGTCCCATAGACATCATTTGGAGCATGCACACAGTGGCACTGGTAATTGCAGTGTTGCTTAGTGAGTAAGCATTATGTTCTTCAAAATTATTTGATATTTAACAGTTTGCATGAAGGAAATGGTTGAAAAATGCTAATAACTATTTATTACCATACATTTTAACACATGAACACTGGTACAACAAGTAAGCATGCTGTAATTGAAGAAATATATCAGTTCAAAATATTAGAAAGAATCTGATTTATTTGAAAACATAATCTGTATTAAGGGGCAGCACTTTAGCCCTCCGTTATGGAAACAATCAATAGTTCAAATCTATTTAATTGTGAAGGAGATACAGTAATTTCATGTATTCTAGGACAACACTCCGATCTTGAAAATAGAAAGAAATTTAGAAATTTGTTGATTGTATAGTATAAATTAGGACTGTGTTTCAGGATTACATACTAAAGTTTTAGTACTTTGCACACTCTTTGAAAACCTTGTTTCTTTTATTTTTAGAAATTTTGATCAGCCTCTGCCTCATCACCAAGGTTTTACCCAGTACTGCAAACATACTGATATACAGTTATATTATCATAACTGTAATTTTGTTCTAAATAGTTGATTCTAATTCATATTAAAGTTTTAGTACTTTGCACACTCTTTGAAAACCTTGTTTCTTTTATTTTTAGAAATTTTGATCAGCCTCTGCCTCATCACCAAGGTTTTACCCAGTACTGCAAACATACTGATATACAGTTATATTATCATAACTGTAATTTTGTTCTAAATAGTTGATTCTGAAGATTCAAAATTTTATTAAACAAGTAATTAATATAACAATAACAGAATAGAATATATGTAGCATAAGACTGAACTGTAAAGTCCTTAGTGCTTTTGTTGTTTGCCTGTAGACAAGAGTAGGTTTGCCATATTCCATTCCCATTCCTCATATTCACTAGCACTAATGATGTTACCTAGATGGGTAATGAAATGTCTGCAAAGAAACAACCAAGCTCAGAGCACACCAAGGACCCAATAACAACATCATTATATTTAAAATTATTTTTAAATTGAGTGTAGTTCCATTACCACATATTTTTCTTGGTAACAATATGATAATATTGAAATTGTTTTCTTCCACTTGTATTTTCCAACTTCTCAGACTAACTATAGCCTTGGAATTTCTTGGTGGTCTACCATTCAAATATTAACAAGATCATTTTTCAAGACTGGCCACATGCTGCCACCTTCTGGACTTTAAAAAGATCCCTCTAATTATTTTTTTCTAATGTTTTCTATTATAGTCTCAAAAATGTTTTGAACATTAAAATATTATTATGCATCTATTTATAAATGACAGAAATGTTGTTTTTGCAGACAGTGGTATTTCTATCAATTATTACTTCATCAACATATGAGTACTCATAATTAGAGTCATGGGATAAGAGAGCATTAGGTTAGGTTAATAACTGCTTAAAAAGAAATAAATGCACAATTCTAATAAAAGGGATGTGAGGAGGAATTCCCCCAAAATCTATTTATTGGGATTTTGCTTTTTAAGTTAAAAGATGTGTGTTTAACAATTTTCCATCATTGCCACAAATACTTCAACAAATGAGAATGAGCCCCACTGAACACTTTTTCCATTTCATTCCCACTTTAAAATGAATTATATGGTAAAAGTAAGTGAGGTAGCATCACACAAATTCTGTAAAATTGCAATTTATTCCCCACCCAAGTATTCAGGATATTCCTTCAACAGCAAATTAACAAAATTATGTTCACTTGAGGAAAAAGATAAGACAATCATACCACCAGATTACACCAATGAAAAACTAGAAGTCCTGTTTAATTGGATAGTGCAAGTTAACAGCATGTTGCTGGTATTGACAACACTTTCATTTGTTTAGAAAAGTTTTACATCAATTTGCAGCAAGAAAAACTTTGGAAAGATGCTGTCCAAAAGTGGCCCACACATTATTTACAAACCCCAGGGAACACAGAAAAACAAGATATTATTCAAAATAAAACAAACAGAATTTAAGAAAATATAGGTTTCCTATTTCCACCCCACAGGAGTTACAACTGCTGACTGAACGTCGTTTTCAAGTCTTCAGAGTTCATCTTTTTCCCGCAATAAGGTGTACCTATGTCCACTAGGTGCTAGCTTCTGAAATGAACTCTCTGGTGGGCTGCTTACTATGTCCTGGAGTGGCTGAAAAGAATAAAACAATCTTCTAGAACAAGTGATAAACATGTAATAAAAGATTCAGACACTGTACCAAAATAATAATGTTGCTAAGTGTAAACCAGTCCAAATAATTCTTGTCTTAGGCAAGTCACCTTCTCTGATGCTTCCTACATTACCTGCTACATATAATACTCAGGATAGCAGGAAGCAGAAAAAGTTTCAGAGAAGGTATGTGAATCCCATTTAAATACAAAAGGAGCTCATCTTTACAAAAGCCCTTTTCTGTACTTTCGAGGTAGTCTTGGGGGGGGGAGGAAACCTTTCCTGAATTTGTTCTGAAACAAGTGGACTACCATGCCTGTTTTGAACAGAGAACATTTGCAATGAAACAGTCAAACTTACTACAGACTTAGTTCTGAGTAGGTGCAACAGATCTAGGTATAGCTGTACAGTGGGCTCTGACTACCATAGCCATATGGTAGATAGTGCAAAAGGCTAATAACTGGACCTGGACTTGGACTTAACCCTTAAGATAGATAGCACAAAAAACACTTAGTATGCCCTTTTTCACAGGCAAACCTGAAATGCAATCTCATAAAGTGTCCAATGACATTTTATTCAACTTGAACAAAAAGGGAACACAATACATAACAAATTAAATTGTTTTGTAAATTCTTTAATTACTGGTAATAATTAATTTAATATCCTCTTGTAAGAATAGTAAGTCATTAAGTCTCCAGTTATTTGATCTATGAGTTTGTCTGGTTCCTTACAACTGTTGGATTATTATCCATGTAAGTAAGAGCTGCCACATCCAGGTCTATAAAGTTGATTAACAATGAATTAGAAATCTAGCACATGTTTATCCTTCCATTAGTTTAATGAAGAATAGTAGGCATATTCTTTCTCTGCAGGATAGCCAACATCCAAGAGACATAACAATGACATAAAAGTACAAATTTCAATCATATTCTTCACAATTGCCTCATGGAATAAATGCCCTCTTGTTTGAGAAGACAAAGCCAAAATAGGGCTTGATTAATACTATCTTTCTTTTTCTCCAGTTGGTTTTTTACCTTATTCACTGAACAGATGTTACCCTGCATCTTTAAATTTCTTTTATTTTGAATATTCTGGATATTCAAAATAAAAGATATAGATATCCTTTTAGCTTTTCTGACACCACTTGCTAATTTTTCCTTCCTAATTCCCTGAGTTCCCTTTTTGTTTTCAGATTTCACTGAACTTTTTATGTGACCAGCATGAGTTTCTTGTGGTTTTTATTTTTCCCATTAGCTTCTCCTATCATGGAATCCAATTTAACATTGCTCTGAGTTTATTAACATCCATTTTCTTGAAATCCAGGTGAACGCTAAACAGCTAACATGACATACAAATAAGTAGAAAAGGAAACTAGAGCAAAATAATAAAAAAACAAAACACCCCCATCCAGTTTGTTATACAGGTAGCCTTTGAGTTATGAATATAATGGAGCCTGTCCATTCCATTCATAACCCGAGGATTTGTAGGAGTAAATCTCATACCTTGAAAGCAATCACTTCCTCCTTTCACTCCCATACATTTGCTAATCTCGAATGGGCGGCTTGTTAAGTGCGTGTGAAGTATCTCAGGGTAGGGAAGGCCTAGTGATGGAACAAGCCACCTGCTTCAGACCACCCAAGGCCTCTCCAGACCCATAGATACTTATTCTTCCTCCCCTGGGGTCTCCACAATTGCTGCCCCCCCCCACCGCTGCACTGGGTCACTTACCTGATGATCTGTCACCCTCCAGCCGGTTTCTTTGCCTGCTCCCTCATTTTCATCGCCAAAACCTTCCTCAATCAGTTCGGCAGCAAGAAAGAAGGTCTGGAAGAACATGCATGGTTTTCCAGGCCTTCTTTCTTCCACTGAATTGTTTGAGGATGGCTTCAGTGACGAAAAAGGAGGGTCTGGAGGACCACGCATGCCCTTTGGTGCCTTTTTCGCTACTGAACTGCAGGGGGACGCTTTGACAATAAAAAAGGAGACTCAGAGGGCCGCGTGCACTCTTCTGGGCCTTTCTCACTGCCAAAGCGCTTGAGGATTGCATCCCTGTAAGCTTTGGCAGCCCTTTGCAAAAAGCCTTTGTCAGTAGAAACAGAGCTTCGGAGGGAGACATCCAACCGTCCCAAGCTTCACTCGTGCTGACAAAGGCTTTTTGCAAAGGGCTGATGAAGCCTACAGGAATGCAATCTCCCTGCAGACTTCAGTAAGGAAGCAGCAAAAGGAGGGAATGCCTGAAGGACTGAAGCCTTCCTTCTGTTTGCAAGTGTCTAGGCCTCAGTTCGCAGAGAATAGAGGCCTAAAATGCGAGATTACGCAAGATCAGTAGCACAAGATTTTGCGCTACTAATCTCGTGATACATTATGTTTCTGTTTTCTGCGAATGCACCAAAAGCCTGAAACAATGAAGCAGGCAAAAAACTGCAACAGAGAGGAGATCTTCTCAGGGCTATATGAGTCTCCACAGTTGGAATGCCTGTGGCATGGAAAGGTGGAAAGGATCACAGGTGGAAAGCATCAATTCAGGATGTTCTTATATTCATATGAAAAATGAAAGCAGCCACTTTGATAGGGTTGTAGTGATGATGATGAGGCAAATCCAAATCCCTAATTCATATATATTGAGACCTATAATTTTATGAGGTAAACTGAAGGTTTCAAAATAGTAGCAATTTTTTCTCCAGTAAAAAAGTCAGGGAAGAAAGGAAAGGAAGACTATGATTGGCGGTACTATTGGAAGAATCTGCTGACATGAAAGTTAAATCCTATCAGGAATTGAAGTTGCATTGGAATATATCAAGAATTATTTCAAATTTTCCTGAAAAAAGCAAACAAATAATTAATTATCCTTAATTATTATAGGCTGTGCAATGTTTTAGACTTGAAACCTAAAAAAGTTTAAAGAACTTGAAGTTCTTCATGTAGTATCTTTCAATAACTCTTTAAAGGAGCTGTTCTCCCACAGCAGGGAAAATATATGGTTGCTTTAGAGAATGGATGCCAGGTTCCATAGGCAAGCCCACCCATACTTGAAAGTATTACAGGCTGTACTAATATTTTTTTCTGAGCTGCCTAATCTTATCCTGCTTTATTTTTGAAATTTATCAAGCTTTCTTGGAGAAATGAAAACTTTACTTGCACATTGCAAATTTTCTCTTAATGTAGATGTACTGGAATGCTTTCTTTCTTACCTGACCAGGTGCTACATCTGTTGGATCCGGACCATGATGAAACTCTCTGTGCAATTTTCCAGAGTGCAAATCTAGTACAAATTGCTTGAGTTTACCAGGAACACTGAAATGATATATCACATTTTAAGCAATATTAAACAATGCACCTTAGACAGCATAAGATCCAACTCAAAGTGCCATATAATAAAGATTAGATATCAAAATCATCAAATCATCTCAGTCCATAGTCAATCCCATGATCATCATAAGAGGTATAGTAGCTGGCACATACATAATTAAGCCTAGACTAGGCTTAATTAAAAATGATTGGAATAATAAAATACAGTACATGCTAAGGTGCCAAGATAAAGAGCAAATTTAAGGATGACTGTTTTTAAACATTGTCAGGTAAATTAAGCCAACATTCTTTATATCTCAATACGGTTTTTAATTTAAAAGTTATTTAAAAGCAGACAAATAGAGGAAATTGAGTACTTCCCTTGCAAGACTATTCCATAGTTTAAGCAGAATTTAGGCTTTACCCTAAATTCAAGAAATTAGCTCAAAATTTAAACAAAAAAAAAAAGAATCCTTACTTAATTCATATTAACCCTATTTCACACATTCAAGATATTTTAAGGTTACTATCTCTTTTTTTTCTTTTTGCAATTGCCTGAAAGCACAGCAAGCTTTTTGCCACTTCATTAATCCCCATAGAGCTGAGCAGCCCAATAATTTCATTGCCTGCTACCTTCAACCCCCTGCTCACCACAATACTGCAGAGAACAGTAGGTGCCAAATGCAGGGTTTATAAATACAAATGGCTATCTGTAAGTTATATTGATAAAAATGTTTCTGAAAGCTCTCCTGCTTAAGTAATTGCAGGCACAGAAATGAATGCTAAAAGGACATCAATTTAAATTTCTTCTGAGATAATCTATTTTCCCACATACTAAAGACTATATGAAGATAAAATTGGAACTACCAGAATTCCAAGAATTAAAAAAAACCTTCTCGACTAGTACATTAAGTATAAATAAACAGAAATTAACTAAAACAAATTATTTTCAAATCTGTCCACAAGCACCTTCTTTGGTGTGTTGCCTTCCTGCTTCAGTGTTTGTTTTTTTCTAAACAATTTTAAATAAGAAATGGCATACAAGTTCAGCACCAACCTGCAGAATTATCTGTAACTTTAAAAATGTCTTCTGTAAAGCCTTGAAGCCATTCTTGCAAAGTAAATATGGTAGCTGTTTCTATCTACTGCTTTGTTTGGAAATCTGCTCAGAAAAATAACTACGGATAGAATAGTACAGATGTGATGGCATATGCTTTGAGAGACTAAAGGTAGGGAATTGGGAGTAGTTGGAAGCGGCTTAAAGTGATTTGCCTCTGCAAACTCAAGTTTTGTGATTGAGCACAATGGTGGACAGATATGTTCCTTTGCAGATGAATACAAAATTGTTTTCCATAGTTAACATATAGTACAGGTAAATCCAAGACTTACAACCGGTTTTTTAAGACTTTAAAATTATCCGAGGTCTGAAACAGAGGCTTTATGGCCTGTAAAATGTTTCTGCTTTTGAAACATCTCATATCGTATCCCCCTTGTGATCACATTTAAGGTGTTTGGTAACCAACTCACCTTCACCTGGTTCCCCAATTACATCATCCCATCCCACCAGGTCTGGCAGAAGAGGTATGTTATGGGTATTGTGTACAAAAGAATTATACCTGGTGGATCCAGGAGGCAGGCCATTTCTAGCATGTTCCCCCCTCTGGTGAGAGTGGCTCAAAGCTTAGCATCTTTCCAAAAGTCCCTCAAAACATGGTTGGCTCAACAGGTTTGATTAGCTTCAGGAAGTGTCCAATTAGCAATAAGTAGAGTTATATATCACTTCATAGGGCTTTACAGCCCTCTCTAAACAGTTTATAATGTCAGCATATTGCCCCCAATAATCTGGGCCTTCATTTTACCAACCTTGGAAAAATGGAAGGCTGAGTCAACCTTGAATCAGTCAGAATCGGTTCCCAGTTGGCAGTGGGAATGCAGAGTTAGCCTTCATGAATGCATTCTTACCACTATTCCTGAGGTGAGGTGGCTACATTGTCTATCACATCAAACCTTCTATTACAACTTCTGTTAAGAATAATACTAATTTTTGTTTTTAATTACAGAATTTTAAAAATAATATTTATTTTATGGCTTGTTTTTATTGTATGCTGCACAGAATCATGTTTTGTGAGATGGGTGGCTATATAAATATAATGAAACAAACAAACAGATTATCCTCAACCCATATAGAGCCTTGTAATGGTTACACATTTCTATAAAGTGAAAGGAATGGGGCTCACAAGCACTATTTTATAATTGGAGTGTCTGCACTTAACAGTCTGCCCCTAGGAATTTGCCCTGCATGGTTGGCTTTCTGTAAGCTGTTAAAAATTAAGCTTTTCATAAAGTATTTAAAACATGAATTGATACCATCAATTACAGTGCTACTCATGTTAACATTTGTATATTATGTTTTTTTTAATTTTAGAGTAGATATTGTATTACTTTATATTGATGGCAGTTGCTGAGAATCTCCTTTATTGCAGCAGAAATAAATCCAATAAATTAATAAATAATTCTATAAAAGATAGATTATTACCATCCAAATTTACTTACTTCCTCTCCTTAAAAGTAGTAAGGATGAGCTGAAATATGTAAGCAGTATATGTAAATAAGTATGCAGTAATTCTGCCCCAATCCCCACTATCACCAAATCTTACAAAACTTTACTCCAAGGAAATCTTTCTACGAAAAAAATGTTCTCTAGACTTTTATGATACAACTCAATACAAAAAGGTTTTTACCCTCTCCCTTCCTTTCTAACTTTATATCACCAAGATGAAAGGAAATATGTACTCACGCCAAATCACTGAAGTCTGAAAAAACATACATATGTCTAAAACTATCAATAGCAATAACAGGACAATCTGCTGGACTCTTCTGAATGTGGAGCAAAGGATGTCTGAACTTGTCGCAATCAGCATGTAAAAAGTTTATTGTACCTTGAAATTCAGAAGCAAATTTTAGGATTTTTAGAGAATGTAATGTAAGAACATATAGGTAATCACCACAATATATGTAAATATCTACCTTGGGGTAAAAGTATATTGAATATGCAAAAGGTGTTGATAAGATCATTTTGTATTAACATAAATAGGTTAAAGATACTGTTTCAGGAAAAACAGTTTAATTTTAGGAGTACTGATTGATTTAGAACTACATCTTCAGAGAACTTTTAAAAAGTTAACAGGTTGAAATAGCTGACTTTCCAAAAAAAAATGTGCACAAGAATAAGCCTTAATTTTTCAGTAGTAAGAGTATTAAGATGTAATATTATACTAATAAGAAAACACATTATCAATTTCTTGTGCATAAAAGAAAACTAACAATTTTGTCTACTTAGCCTAATGCCTAATTCATTAAATTATAAGACATAATACAATATACATATATCTATATATCTCTATATATACATAATTACAGCAAACATCTACCTTTTTCACTTATTAACTGTCGTGCAACTTCCTGCTGGAACCTTTCTAAACTTTCTGAATCATCTTTCATATGAAAGAGTATAAGGAAAGGAAGACCCTCTTCTGTCAATTCCTATGTAGAAAGAAAAATATTAATAAACTATCAGTTTTTTACTAGTTTTTAGTTAATATTTTAGCTGTGTACTCATATACTTTTAATAAGGAATTACATTACGATGGATAAATCAGAAATTAATACAGTATATCACCAATTTAATCAAAAGTTTTTATACTCAATAATTCAAAAGAAATAAACAATTAGCTCAAAATTCCTGAAAGGACTGAACAAAAATAATTCTATATATTTATTAATGTTTAATTTTAATTCCCTCAAGAAAACAAAATTATATATCCTACTTGATATTGAAGTAATCCTCAACCTACAACTAGTCACGTTATTCATTTATTACATTTGTTTTTACCCATCTCGCTGCAAGGTGACTCTGGGCGGCTTACAATATCAAAACAAAACCATAAATTTATATGTAAATGTAATGTATAAAATCACAATAAATTTGCAATAAAAATACAGGTAATAACTCAAACACTTTATATTCTTTATACTCAAAGATGGAGAGGAAGAGAGCATAATGTACTGTGGGGAGGAAGTGGGAGCGGCTGTTAGTTGATCAACTTCCTCTAGTGTCATACTCCCCCATTAGATCCCCAAGCCAACGGACAGAGACAGGTCTTCAGGCTCATGAAAAATGGGAGCCAGTCTCATCTCAGAGAGCAAGATGTTCTAAAGGAAGTGGGGGGGGCTGCAGCAGAGAAGGCTCTTCTCCTGGACAGTCAATTCCTTGACTAACAGGATCTGAAGCATGCCTCCTTTGCCAGTACTGATGGGGCTCCTCAAACAGATATGAGATAGTTCTTCAAGTAACCTGGACCCATGCCATGCAGGTCTTTATAGGTAATAACCAACACCTTGAATTGCACATGGAAGCAAAATGACAATCAGTGAAACTCGCAGAACAACAGTGTAACATGGGCCAATCTAGGAGCTGCAAAGATTGCTCATGCCACTGCACTCTGCAGCAGTTAAAGCTTCCAAATGCTTTTCAAAGATAGCCCCATGTATAGTACATTGCAGTAGTTCAAGATGGGGTGACCAGGACTTGAATGACTGAGCACAGGATTCCTGATCCAAGAAAGGTCACAACTTTTGCACAACCCAAAGTTGTGTAAAAGCTTTCCTAGCTGCGACTGCCCTCTGCTCTTCGAGTTGCAAGTCCAGGAGAACCACCAAGTTGCAGACGGGGTCTGTCCAAGATAGTGCAATCCCATCCAAATTGGTCTAAAGACCCAGATATTGAAGCTTCATGCACCAAAAGCCATTTGGTTTTGCCAAGGTTCAGCCAAAGCCTGTTGTCCCTCATCCAGGCCCCAAAAGCCTCCAGGCACTCACTGTAAGATGGCAGCAACAGCATTATTTGGGTACAACTGTAGTCGATGCTATTGAAGGCTGCTGAGAGGTCAAGGAGAGCAAGGATGGTTACACTACACTCCAATCCTGCTCTTGCCAGACATCATCCACAACAAATGCTGTTTCTGTCCCATAACCAGGCCAGAATACTGGATACTGACTGAAAGGGATTCAAATAATCCACTTCATCTAGAACCCTCTGAAGCTGTCAAGCAAGTACTTTTTCTACCACTTTCTCTAAAAAGGGAAGGTAGGAATTTGGGCAGGTGGGATCAAGCAATGGCTGTTTGAGGAGGGGATGAACTAGGAACCACTCTTTGAAGTTATGATGGCCACAGAATGAGTGCTTTATGGCTTGTAGGGCATCCCGGCCATCATTAATGGTCACACACACACTCCACAATCATGTAGCCGTATGTTGGGCAGATCAGCTTTATGACTAGCCAGTCATAAAGTCACAGTCACAATCACATGACTGTGATTTGTAATTATTTTTTCCAGTTTCCAACATAACCGCCCATCTAAATGAATGGATTCCCTTAATGACCATCACAAAACAAAAGCATGAAATTATTTTTGGTCAGGTAGGTGTCTTCATTTACAGCAGTAATGACTTACTATTTTTGGCTGAATTTCCAGTTCCAATTATAGTTGTTACGTCGAGGATTACCTGTATAGATATTCTCAAAGTGCATAGGCAGTAGGAATATCACTCTCTTACTCACTCATAAATCCTTCCCAAATGAAAAAAATATTTCAAATTGGTCTCCCAAATTCCTTTAGTTCTCATTTATAGAATGCCGAATTCAGTGAGAACTCGAAGTTATGACAGTCCTAGAAAAAAATCCCTATACAACTAATTCAGGAATTCACAATTTTTTAGTGTCCTTAACAGTGGTGAAATGTAAAATTTGTTACTACCGGTTCTGTGGGCATGGCTTGGTGGTGGTGGTGGTAATATGACTGAGTGGGCGTGGGTAACTTTTTTTTTTTACTTTTAAAACCATTTTTTGTATAACCTCTTCAGCTGAAGAGGTTGTAAAAAAAATGCTTTAAAAAGCCTCTGATCATCCCAACTGACTTGCCTGATTGGCAGAGGCTTTTTCTTTTTTTAAAAAACCTCTGAAGTTCGCAGCAGACTTGCCTGATCGGCAGAAGCTTTTTCTTTTCTTTTTTCAAGCCTCTGTCGATCCCAGCTGACTTGCCTGATTGGCAGAGGCTTTTTCTTTTTTTTTTTAAACCTCTGAAGTTCACAGCTGGCTTGCCTGATTGGCAGAGGCTTTTTCTTTTCTTTTCTTTTTTAGCCTCTGACGATCCCAGCTGACTTGCCTAATCGGCAGAAGCTTTTTTTCTTTTAAAAACATTTTTTTCTACAACCTCTTCGTCCGATGCTGCGCGATCATCAGAGGCTTTTTTTTTTACTTTTAAAAGCATTTTTTTTTGGCCAAAGAGATTGTAGAAAAAATGCTTTTAAAAATTAAAAAAAGCCTCTAATGATTGTGCGGCTCTGCTGGACATGGGGGGGGGGGGGAGAGCAGGGATTTTTGCTACTGGTTCCCCGAACCACCTGCCACCATTGCTATCCGGTCTGAACCGGGAGTATTTCACCCCTGGTCCTTAGCCATGTAATCACCATTACAGTCAGTATAAGTTGACTTCTCTGATCTCTACGTTGCAAGGGGGGAGATTGCTTACACAAATTGCTTGATTTTTTTTCCTTCCGCTCTCACAGAAATGAAAGATTGGAGTAACAAATGCAGAATATCAGATACAAAAAGAAATATATATTTTTGATGTCTGAAATTCTGAAAAATACTAAAAATATAATCATAACTGGCACATATCTTTTACATTGTAAAAAGCAACTAAACAGCATTTAGGTTTCTGCATTTTGTTCAGCATGTACACTACTGTGCAAATAGATCTAAAGCAGCTGTTCTATCAGTATGCGTAACAAGCATCCACACTGGAAATCCAGATATAATAAACATCATCATAGAAATCATCATCATCATATTGCTCAATATTTTTATCTACCTACTTCTGAGAAGGAATTTTCTATTTTGAAGCTCATACTGTAATGTTTATTAGTTAACAACTTAGGCAGGAAAGGATATTCTGGGAATCAGTAATTACTCTATATATGTGTGGATAAATTTAGAATTTTAGGTTCCAGAATACACAAAGACTGTGTTTGATTTATCCATGGATGGCATATCTGCGAGTATATTCAGTAATTTATTTTTATAGTATCAGTATATACATAGATAAGTCAAATAAAATTTCTTGAAAAATATGCCACCAATGGTTAAGCCAATTGTGAAAATTTAAAATATAATCTGTTCTGGTAGACTATTCTTTATTGGTACAAAATATGAAAATAAATGAAGTCATTCAGGATATAGGAAAAAAAATATACAAAATGTTTGAGAATTAGTTTATCTGTGAGTGGCACATTTTTTTAATAGTACTTTGATTAAAAATTCTAGGGTTGGTTTATCCTCCTAAAGGGTTAATGCAAGTTGCTTTATAAAGTAATGAAAGACATTTGATACTTAATTTTGAACTAAAATAATTTCATTTGCAACCATTTATCCCTTAAATAATAGGCCTGAATAACCAGATAGTCTTTACCTCTCCATTTTCAAATGTAATTTCACGAACAAGAGGAACACATTTGTCCTGAGTCCATGCATAAGCGAGGTCAAAATTAGTCATAGAACCCAAGTAAACCATATCTGGAGCATTTTCCTGTTAAAACATGATTTTAAAATTAAGCATAAATTAACATATAAGAAATAGTATAGTTGATATTATAATCTCCAAAGATGAGATAGGCAGTATCTAAATTTGACAAACAAACAAAGGAAGTATAACTAAGAGGTCATATCAGAAGGCAATATATGAAACTTTTGTGACCTGTAGCAGCACATTACAAAATGCTTCTCATACCATGGCCAGCAACAGTCAGTAGCATTATTTCAGTGGCTTGGAAACTTAATACCAATACGCTATAACAGATGGCAGAAGGGTTCACCTTATACTATTTAGAAACATAAGCATTGAAAATCTAGCCTTCTTTAAATGACGCCAAATGCAAATAATTTTTAATATTGATATTATTGTAACATACTGCAAATTCTTTTTGCTTTTTTTAAAAAATTCTTGCTATAGTAATAAATACCTAAGTACAGGAGGGTGTTTCTTATTGGACCTATGGCATGAATGTATATGATAAGTAGAAATTCTACAGTGGTCTTCATTTTATTTCTTTTTACCTTTAATGTTATGCTTTTATTTTGTTCACCATCCAGTTTTTCTCAGATAGCTGGATAGTGATATAAATTGAATAAGTAAATACTATCAAGATACTTTTGAATAATAATTGTTCAAAAAATTGACTAATTGAACTGATTTTCAGTATATCCACCTCCAAAGATTAGGTATAATGGGATTATCTGAAAATATAAATAATTAGGAAACAGAAGTAAATTGTAAGGGGGTCATGGTGTTTTAATTTCTTTTCTTATGAAGCCTTCATGCCAAAATGCAAATTTCTAAAAGACCAAAAAGAAAACTAAGAAAAAGGATAGGGGACTTTCTGGATTATATTCTTAATTGTTAGCTAATTATCTGAGGGACTGAGACTGGTCTATCTAGTTATGCCTAATCAAAAATAATTATCTGATTTGCATTGAAGAGATGTGAATTAATACTTTCACAATTTGGGCACAAACTAAAGAAATAATAGAAAATACCTGTAGCTCAGATTTTAGATTTTGGCAGTGGTTTGCTCTCCAAGCTTGTTTCAATTTAGTTTCTGAATGTTTCATTACCAGACTAGATAACACCATCAGTAGGATTTTCTTGTCCTATTCCTCTTTAGCTTAAAAATGTCTTGCGTACCAGTGTGGTCAGTTGGTCAATGTAGTTTGGAACTATATTTAAATTGTGAGCAGCTGATTGGTTCTCTTGTTGATTGACTGTTTGAATGGCCTGGTTTCTGAAATATTCATGTTGCATCTAGATCAATATGCTTGTTAATTGCTCCTCAGTAAGAATACCAGGTCTCAACAAAATCATGTGTGTGGTACCTGCTAGCATGGTCAATGATTTTTGTTCCTTCCCAATCTAACTGGTGTTATTTATTATCAATGTAGTTTGATATCAGGGATTTTTGGTCACACAGTTTAACTGCCACTTGATATTCATCAACTCTTTGTTTTCAACTGCCTTCTAGGTTATCCCACATAGAATTGGTTACAATAGTTGCAACTGAATTTGTATACTATCTTGCTGTGTCTTCCTTTTGTAGCTTGCCTTTGACTTTAGATAACTCTTTTCTAAGCGTAAATGTAGGTTTTTGAGCTATCATTATTCCTAAGGGTTGCAGTATTCTGGCAGCCATTTTGGATGTTCCTTTGATGTATGGCAGGACTTGTTTTTGGGTTGTGGTTAGTTGTGTATTTTGTCAGGATTTGGATGTCAAAGATTGTATTATGAAATTTTTGGGATAGCCATTGCGAAGGAAAACATTGAAAAGGTGTTTGTCGTCTGCTTTTCTTAATAACTCGGTGCTGCGGTGTGTTTTGGCTCGTTTGAAAAGGGTCTGGATGCAGCTCTTACGTGCTGGTTGCTTGTGAAATTTAGAAGTTTGGTCTGTGTGTGTGGATTTTCAGTATATGCAGGTTGTTAGTTTGCTGTTATCGGATCTCCTTATGTCAGTATCTAGGAAGGGGAGTTGTTCTTTTTCTTCCTCACATGTAAAACTGATCCCAGTAAATACCTTGTTGAGTAGATGATGTGTCTCTTCTAGTCTGGTGCGTTTGAAGGTGGCAAAAGTGTCCCACATAATGTTCCCAAAATTTTGGCTGGATGGTTGGCAGCACTATGCATTCAAGTTTCTGCATTACTGCTTCTGCTATTATATATTATATAATACTATATACAGATGTAAGTAATCCCATAGGCATGCCTTGTATTTGTTGATAGATTTTGCCATTGAAAAAGTGAAGTGTGTAATGAGGCATAACTCCAGAAGTTTCATGGTAGCATGGGTGAATATGGAGGGTTTGTTATGGCTTTGATTTTCTGTGAGTAAATCATAGATGTGTTGTTTGGCCAGATCAGTAGTGATAGATGTGAATAATGCAGTCACATCAAATGAGACCATTATTTCTTCTTCATTTATTTTGATGTTTCTAATTAATAAAAGGAATTGATCATAGAATTAGCCGAATTGTTGACGAGACGTTGAAGTCTTTTTCTTAAAGCTTTCCCTTCATTTATTTTGATGTTTCTAATTAATAAAAGGAATTGATCACAGAATTAGCCGAATTGTTGATGAGACGTTGAAGTCTTTTTCTTAAAGCTTTCCCTAGTAGGTTGGTGCACCAGGTAGTGCCACTATGGGGCAGAGAGGAATTTCATTTCTGTGTATTTTAGGAAGTCCATAGAATCTGGGTGTAGTGGAGTCTTGTAGTAGTAAAAGTTTTATTTCTGTTGAATATATTTTAACATTATAAATCATACAATTATTTTAAACTTTCCAAAAAAAATTAATTTCAGCATACCCATTTTTTCTAACTATTAAATTCAAAATTTATATTCTTTATTTCTATTATTAAACCTATCATTATTCATTTTATTTTAACTATCACTCTCAACATACCTCCCCTCACTTTCATTATCCCACCTCATTTTATATTTTCCAAAAAAAAAAAAAAAAAAACCACCAACCCAACATTATTGTCTTTATCTTTGTAGTTAAACCAATCATTTTTATTTCTTGGCTGTTAAACACAGCATCACCATTTATTTTGGCTGTTAAACAGAGCATATCCTTTTTATTTTTTGGCTGTTACATAGCATGCCTTTTATTTGGCTGTTAAACACAGCATATTAATTTTTGTTTTTTGGCCGTTACAAGGCGTATTCAGTTTGGTTTGGCTGTTACATAGCATAACCATTTTGTTTGGCTGTTGAACGCAGCATATTATAACTTTTTGGCTGTTGAACACAGCATATTCATAGTTGGTTTAACTATCAATCTCTACTTAAACCTTTCTTTGTTGTTTCCATCCTTCTATGCATTGCTTTTTCACATAATCTTATTTTTCTGTATCCTTTTTCATGACATTCATGACATTTTAATATTGAGACATGGTTCTTGCTTAATACATATCTTTAATTGTATTTATAAATTCTTTTTAACATTTTCAATTTATCATATTTATCCTTGTTCTTTTTCTTAATATTTTGACATTAAAACATAGTTCTTGCATCAAGCATATCTTTACATGTATTAATTTCTTTTAACATTCTTAATTTCTATAAAAACCTCCCTTTTATTATTACAATCCAGCTTTACTTTATTTTATTTTTAATCACATTATCTTCATTTTCTTGCATGCAAATGTATATTTCCTTCCATTTTCCAAATTTTTAATTTTTTTCTCCATAAATCACATTAAATCTCTTTTCTTATTTTTATTCCAGATATGATGTATCAAACCTTTTTCTTTTGGGCTGCACTTAATCCTTCTTCTATTCCTCAGCCAACATTTAAATTGTTATTATTTCAACTATAGGAGTTCCATTGTAAATTTCTTTTCTTTTCACCATAATCAACTGCCTGCATACAGGATAGAAAAATCCTCCTCCACAGAATTCGGTAATTTTTATCTATAAAACTCAGAGTTTCCCATAACAAAGGAAAGTTACAAAGTTCCTCTTTACGCCAGATGGTGTCTCTCTATAATCCACATTTCCATTAGTCATGCAAGACTCCATTTTATTTATAACCATCCAATTTATTTCTTATTTCTTCTTTTAATTAAAAAAAATCAAATCTTCTTTTTAAAATCCAGTTCAAATTTTAAAGTGTTTAGTTTTTTAACCATATCTCCAAATTAATTCTTTTAGTTCTATTCCAAAATTAGTTGTTTCTCGGGTCTTTGTCTCTTTAAAATTGTAGTTTTAAAAAGTTTTTCCAAAGCTCCTTTCTTGCATAGTCGCTGTTTTAGGCTAGGGGTCTTCTAATTATTAGTGATGTTCCAAACGTTGTTCCAAGCCTGGGCTGTTGTCACTCACCCGGCTTCAAAGAACTCCTGTTTTCTCCGCTTTCCTCCACCACTTTTCTTGCCTGGTTGTCACAGCTTCGTGGCAGCCACTATGGCTGCCGCCCCCGCCCCCGACTCACAGAGGGTTCCCTCCGACCTCCGAAGAACTGGCCTGTTCCTCTTGCTCATCCGAGACACCCCTCTTCTTCCCCCATCCCTGCAAGATGGGTTCGGTCTGAAGACCCATCGGCAGTGATTCGGCAGCTGGGGTTTTCGCGGGGCGTATCAGAGCCTGCTATTTCCCCAACTGTCTCGCTGTGACGCCAAATCGGAAGTTACAATCCCCTAATCATCTTTGTTGCTGTTCTCTGAACTCTTTCTAGAGTCTCAACATCTTTTTTACATCGTGGAGACCAAAACTGAATGCAATATTCCAAGTGTGGCCTTACCAAGGCATTATAAAGTGGTATTAACACTTCATGTGATCTTGATTCTATCCCTCTGTTTATGCAGCCCAGAACTTTGTTTGCTTTTTTTGGCAGCTGCTGCATACTTCTGGTTCATATCTAAATGGTTGTCCACTAGAGCTCAAAGATCCCTCTCACAGTTACTACTATTGAGCAAGGTACCACATATACAGTACCTGTGCATTTGTTTTTCTTCCCTAAATATAGAACCTTGCTTTTTTCACTGCTAAATTTCAACCCAATGTTCAAGTCTGTCAAGATCCTTCTGTATCTTGAGCCTATCTTCTGGAGTATTGGCTATTCCTGCCAGCTTGGTGTCATCTGCAAATTTGATGAGTTCCCCATCTATCCCCTCATCATTGATGAAGGTATTGAAGAATACCTTCAATACCTGGGCCTAAACCAGAGCCCTGGAGTACTCCACTGCATACTTCCCTCCATGTAGATGCAGTTCCATTGAGGACTACATGTTGAGTGCGGTTGGTCAACCAGTTACAAATCCATCTGGTGATGATGCTGTCTAACCCACATTTTTCTACTTTATCTAGTAGTAGGTTATGGTCTACTTTATCAAATGCTTTACTAAAGTCCAAGTAAATTATATCGACAGCATTCCTCTGATCCACTAATTTTGTCACTTGCACAAGAATGCAATAATATTAGTCTGGATTATCTGTTTTTGACAAACCTTATGTTGGCTTTTGGTTATTACTTGGTTTGCTTCTAGGTGTTCGGTGATTCGTAGTTTGATTATCTTTTCCAGAAACTTCCCTGGTATTGAGATCAGGCTGATAGGTCTGTAGTTTCCTGGATCTATTTTTTTTTTCCTTTTTTGAAGATAGGAATTACATCAGCTCTTTTCCAATCCTCTGGCAGTTCCCCTGTGCTCCAGGATCTTTGAAAGATATAGTTTAGTGGTTCTGAGATCTCGTCTGCCAGTTCCTTCAGAACCTTGGGGTGTAATCCATCTGGTCCTAATGATTTGAACTCATCTAGGGTAGACAAGTGTTCGCTTACCATTTTCTTCCCTATTTTAATTTGTGTTCCTAATCTGTTTTTTGTGGTGCTGTTTTTGATAGGTTGGCTGCTTTTTCCTTTTGTGTAAAGACAGATGCAAAAAATGAGTTAAGTAGTTCTGCATTCTCCCTGTTGCTTGTCACCTTCTTGCCACTTTCTCACAGCAATGGGTCAATTATTTCCTTGACTTTTTTCTTGTTTTTAATATGTTGGAAGAAGCTTTTTTTTGGTTATTTTTTACCTCAGTTGCAAACCTTTGTTCATTGTGAGCCTTAGCTTTCCTCACTTCATCTTTACAAGCTCGGGCTATTTGCTGATATTCTGCCTTAGTTATTTGCCCCTCTTTCCACATTTTATACTTGTCCTTTTTGTTTTTCAATTTGTTAGAAAATTCTTTATGCAGCCATGCTGGTTTGTTTTGAGATCTAATATTTTTTTCTTCTTCATTGGTATTGTGCTAGACTGGCCTTTTATAATCTCACTTTTCAAAATTTCCTAAACTTCTTGAGTTGTTTTCCCCTCGAGATTCCATGGATGAGAATCCTTCTCAAGCTCTAAGTTTATTGAAATTAGCTCTCTTAAAGACTAAGACTCTAGTTTGACTTTGTTCTACTATTTAAGTTTGCATAATGTTGAATTCCAATATTGTGTGATCACTTGCCCCCAAGGTTCCTGTAGCTTCAACAACTTCTATTATTTCGTCTTTGTTAGTGAGAATTAAGTCCAATATGGCTGATCCTCTTGTTCCCTTCTCTACTTTTTGGGAAACAAAGGTAGAACAAGAAGCAATGGATAGAAACTAATCAAGGAAAAAACCAGTTTAGAACTAAAGAGAAATTTTCTGACAGAACAATTAGTGGAATAACTTGCATTCAGAAGTTGTGGATTCTCCATCACTAGAAGTTTTTATGAAGAGTTTGGACAACCATTTGTCTGAAATGGTACAGGGGCTCCTGCTTGAGCAGGAAGTTGGACTAGAAGACCTCTGAAGTCCCTTCCAATTCTGTTATTCCCTACTATCAGGTTAGACATTAAATGACACAAAAGATTAAACTAGATGGCTTTTTGACATTTTTTTTTATG